>JAXDDW010000005.1:3485000-4750000 GCA_034670385.1 Hoplostethus mediterraneus
GATTCGCACACACACACACACACACACACACTCACACTGGTTGCTTTGCTAACTGGCGCTTCTAGACGTTCCTCGTTCTTGTCGCCTAAATAACAAAATCGAAACCAACGATTTTGAAAATTTGCCACGATTACATAATTAAAATCGCGATTACGATTATAAACACGATAATCGGCCACCCCTAGAACGCAGTGGCAGATTTATCAAACCCTCAACTGGTTTATTGTGGAATTGAGATTCAACTGTAACTGCGATGTGTGTGACCCCCCATGATGACATGCACCAGCACACACACACACACACACCAAGGACAACTCGTCTGGATCCATACGTTCGGTTGATTAGAAGAAGGCTGTGCTTCTCTGCATTCAGATCCTCTATTTCAACCTAATGTTTTTCCTAGAATCAGAGCATGGAGGGTAGCGGAGGGGGGGAGGAGGAGGAGGAGGGGGTAAGTGAGTCACCGCTGCCCAGTCTCGGCTGCTCCTAATCGGGTACAAACAAAGACCCCGCCTCCTCCTCCTCATCCACCTCCGTCCACCAGAATTAGCATTTCGGAGTATGAAAGTGCTCTCAGAAGTAGGGAGGCAAAGCGTGACGCGGCGCCGCACACTGCGGAGCGCCGTTATAAAACTCTCGGTCTCGGTGCTCCGCGGCAGATTAGAACGCTTCTTAATTTCCCTTGCTGACGTGGACAAAAGGAGGCGAAGGAGAGAGGAGTCGGGGGAGAAGACCCGGCTTTATTATGTGTGTCACAGCCTGCTGCTGGCCTGGCGCTGTCACCTGCAGGAGGAAATGGACGCACCGCCGTCGCCTCTGTTTAACCAAGACTGTACAAAACATGAAGACCTTTTTCATATCAAGACCGGAACAATCCACACCTCAACGGTCTTAACAAAATCGCTCCTAAACCTGCCCCCCCCCCCACCCCCACCCCTTCACCTGCATCTCCCCATCCTGACTGAAGTGGCTTCAATAGATGACAGCCATTAGGGATCTCTGCATTCTGCATTCATTGCTCACAGTCTATTTCACGGAGAGAGCAGGTGGTCCTGATAGATTATATACTCTAGTATAGTAGTATAGTATAGTATAGTATAGTATAGTATATATAGTGTCTGATGTATGATGTAGGAAGAGCTGAGGTGAGGTGTGGCTGCTCTGTTAGGAATCATATAGTTGCACCATCTGATGTGGTGTTGGATGACTTTTTACAACTACTGACACGGTCTGTTATTGCTGGTGGCAAAAACAACATTAGCAGATGTTGTCACCTACACACACACACACACACACACACACACACACACACACTTATATATACATTTGCACACATACACACACACAAACACAGTCCCTAAAAAGTTTGGTATAATCAACCTTTGGCCACTGCAGTGTGCAGTATGATGAATAGCTACATAGTTAACTATGCTTCACAGTAAAGCAGATGTGTGTGTGTGTGTGTACGTGTGTGTACGTGTGTGTGTACGTGTGTGTGTACGTGTGCGTGTGTGTATGTGTGTGTGTGTGTGTGTGTGTGTGGAGCCAAGGGAGAGAGAAGTAGGCCAGCATGAATATAAAATAACCCCTGCCAGGCAATGATGTGGGCTACAAGAAGGAGTGTGTGTGTGTGTGTGTGTGTGTGTGTGTGTGTGTGTGTGTGTGTGTGTGTGTGTGTGTGTGTGTGTGTGTGTGTGTGTGTGTGTGTGTGTGTTGCCAGAGAAAATGTGTAGATGAGGCTGCAGCACTGTAGTGGTGTAGGAGACTAAAGCAAGGGTTTGTAGGAACACTCATTTATCAACTCTCTGGGATGTTGGGGGCACACACACACACAGGCACGCACACACACACACACACACACACACACACACACAAACACACACACACACACACACAGGCACACACGCACACACAGACACAGACACAGACACACACACACACACACACACACAAGCACCAGGTGATTCAAACAAAGCAGCTTGTTAGAATGTGACGATTAGTACATTGCAGGGGTGCTAGACTGAGAAAAACATATAGTAACACACACACACACACACACACACACACACACACACACACACACAGGAACAAAGACTGTGTTGATCCAGGCCTCGTGCCATGTGATGCTTCCATTACGTTTGCCTGTTTCTGCTTGTTGATGAGCAGGCATTTAAAAGCATAAAACAGGCTAGTACCCTCCGCACACACACACACACACACACACACACACACACACACACACACAGAGAGAAACGCTTACACACACTTGCAAACATCTGCTGGAAGAAACACAAAAGAGAAGCAGACACAATAGCGTGAAGCAGCCAGACACAATAGCGTGGTAGCGTGGAGGGGATCAGAGGGAGACAGGCCTACCGGTAGCCTGAATATGAATACAGCCAAGCTACATCTGTCCTATTTAACTACTAGAGCTCCACAAAGACATCGCAGCGACCAAACTGCTCCGTTCTGGGACTCGTATACTCTCCTTTTGTCATCGGGGACATGAAAAGGCAAGAAATAGCAAGCAAGAAAACCAGAATGCCCATTTAAAAAAAACTGAAATTCTGAAAAAATAAGAATAGAAATTCACATCCCTGCACATCTCCTCTCCTCGGCGCTCAACGCTGCTGCCGCTTGCCTCAATATTAGGGGTGGGCGATGAGACTAAAAATCAATATCGTGATTATTTCAAACTTTTACCTCGTTTACGATTAATGAACGATTATTTTATTTGTTTTGTTTTATTTTGAAATTTGTTTTATTTTGAAATTGACCAGATGCTCTACGCCGTTCCTGTGTCTGACTTCCCGCCCGGCTTGACACATTCGCTCGCGGCTTGCAAAAAAACGAACGGTCCAAACCTGTCTGAACACGACGTTACTGGACGGGGCGGAGGGACATGACTCAATACCACGTAGTATTTTTACGTAGTATTACAGTTCATGAACGCAGTATTGGGGAAAGTATTTGGCCCATTCATTCGCGGGAAAGTGATGTTACGTCTGATGCGCACACACACACACACACACACACTCACACTGGTTGCTTTGCTAACTGGCACTTCTAGACGTTCCTCGTTCTTGTCGCCTAAATAACAATCGAAATGAACGATTTTGAAAAAATTTGCCACGATTACATAATTAAATCGCGATTACGATTATAAACACGATTATCGCCCACCCCTACTCAACATGTCAAACTTCTTCATTGTCTCCTCTCCAACTCGACATCCACGCTCACAAAAAGCATAGGTGGTTGAGAGATCGGCAATATATACGGCTTACACCAAATCGCCTCCTCCTGTGGTTTTCTTGCTTTGAATTTTTTTGCGAAAAAGATGAGCAGGAGGAGAAATTGAGCAGAGGGGGGAAGGAAAAGGAGAGGAATGGCTCGGCAGACAGCTCCATTACCTCCTCACAATAGAGATCATCCACCAGCCCCTTCACCCAACCCGCCGAGACAGGGGAGCGAGGGTTAGGGGAGAAGGATCTGCTTAGGGGAGATAAAGAAGGGCGACACGGGAGGAAGAGACGGCGAGGTAACAAAAGCGGCCGAGACACCGCGCCGCTCAAAACCGTGCCCCTCATCCCAAAATCTGACACGGCTCATCCCCGTTGAATGTCTCGGAAAATCGCAGCTCACGGAGGATGAGGAGGAATTTGTGGCGAAGTGGAGCGGGGGGGGATTGAGACGCTCCGAGACACGGAGAGGTGAAGCGGTTTAGCATCTCAGCTCGTATTAGCAGGGACCCTTAACATCACACATACACACACACACACACACACACACACATACACACACAAATCCAGGACTGGGAGAGTTTACCAGGACACGTGGTGTAATTTACACCAAGGAGAGTTAAACACAAAATTACCCTGAATCAAGGAAGTATACATTATACATTTAAAAGACTCCTTTGGCTCTGAAGGGGATCATTATGGGAGAAGTGCACTAGTCGGGGATCGGGGAGCGAGGAGGCCCGTCATTTAAGGGGAGACTTGACATTTTGATTTTTTTAATTGGTTATTTTTCTTTCCCCGGATACTTGCAAAAAAGGTTTCCACACTTGTCCACACCGCGCCTCGTAGGTGGGATGCTAGCCACAGCCCTTCCTTCAACGAGGAATGCTAACCATGCTAACAAACCATTTTTAAAAGGAACGTGTGTGGAACCAAAAGGGGAAATTAATCCCGCCGCCTGACAAGTGTTGAATGAAGAAGAATAGCCCATTAAAACTCAAAATGTCAAGGCGTCGCTTTTAACGGGGCTTCAAACTGTGTACGAGAGCGGAGCACGCTCTTACGGGAGCAATCAAGTCTGTCTGCTCGGCGTTTCTGTGGGGACTTTGCTTCCTACTTCCTGCTTCCTACTTTGCTTCCTCGGTCGCCGGGACCAGAGGAAAGGGAGGAGCAGTGATACGCACAACGTGATGAGGCTCGGCAGGGGGGCCGGAACTCATCAGACCCCCACAGAACGGCCGTGCCACACTCAGAGAGGAAAGAGTGGCTGAAGGACAAACACACACACACACACACACAAGCTTTTAAAATTTTCTCTCTTGCACTCTCTAAATCTGTCCTATCATCCCCCGGCACATCTACCTCTCTTTCACTCCCTCCCTCCCTTTCTCATCACTCTCTTTTTAAAGTCATCTTTACAATTGGCAGCATCATCCAAAGATGTCCACCCTGCCCTCATCGTCGTCTCTGTTTCTACCTCTGAGTTTGTATTTCTCTACCTCACACACTCTCTCTCTTTTTCTCTCTCTCTCTCTCTCTCTCACACTCACTCACATACACACACACACACACACACACACACACACACGCACACACACACAGGGGTCAGTACAACCCAGCTGTGTGATAAATAGCAAAATCATTCATGACCTTGCAGTGGAAGCCCCACCCTCTGTCCTCTACCTCTCCGTGTGTGTGTGTGTGTGTGTGTGTGTGTGTGTGTGTGTGTGTGTGTGTGAGTGAGTGAGTGAGTGAGAGAGAGAGAGAGAGAGGGAGGGAGAGAAAGAGAAAAAGAGAAAGTGTGTGTGTGTTTATGCAGTGAAAACGGCAGGTCTCCCCGTGTTACCATCTCAGAGTTGTTCTGGTTCTCCGGGTCGGTACCAGCTTGTTTTCTCAGTTAGCTAGCTTGGCTCACCTGGCCGCAGCCTCCGGGCGCAAACTGACAGCGAGCTCTCCTCTGGAGCCTCGCAGCAGCTAATCGTTCCCCAAAAACAACCCCCAAAATGCGCTTGCAGGGGGATGAAAACAAAACGAGCACCTTCTTTTAGACGAGGAACGCAATTTGGGGGTTTCTTCATACACCGGTAGCTGTACCATTAAAGCCTAGAGAGTCCAGTACAGCACCACCTGACATTGCCCCGGTACTGGCTTTGCGTGACCCCTTAATACAAGGACTGGCAGGAAAAAAAAGTGCTACATGCAGCAAATTTAAAATCAATAGATCAATACCGCACTGATTCTGAGACATTAGTAGAATTAACAAAAACATAACGAGAACCCGTTTGCCGTTTACGTTTGCCCCCCCTGAGTGTACCGCCTCCGGGCAAAAATCGTCAAACAGCAAAATGGCCAAGGCCGGTATTGTCCAGTCAAACAAACGTGGACCAAACAATACATGAAATGTTTTTTCAAATTGGATGACCTATCCCTTTAAAAACCCATGAGGCACAGTGGAAATATGTTTCCCTGCATCCAGTCTGAGGGTCAAGCGAAGAGAAAACACACATGAAAAGAAATGCACTGAACCCATTCATCTCTACCCTTCTCTCTTCCTCCTCCCATGCAACCTCTCTCTCCATCCAGCTGCCCTCTTTCTATACATCCTACTTTTTTTCTTCGTATCTTCTGCGCCCCGTCTATCCTTTCTTTTACTCTCCTTCATTGGAAGTATTTATTGTGTATGGCTGTGTAGTCCTCCAGAGCAT
Organism: Hoplostethus mediterraneus; assembly: GCA_034670385.1. NCBI lineage: Eukaryota > Metazoa > Chordata > Actinopteri > Trachichthyiformes > Trachichthyidae > Hoplostethus > Hoplostethus mediterraneus. The sequence goes on from JAXDDW010000005.1 coordinate 3,490,948, forward strand.
GCTTCAAAGTGTGGGTCTATGAGTGTATGTTTGAGTCTGTGTGTGTGTGTGTTGACTATGTGCTGTTGTCTGTGGACTCTGTATCCAGTGACCTTGGTGATTGGTGTGTGTGTGTGTGTGTGTGTGTGTGTGTGTGTGTGTGTGTGTGTGTGTGTGTGTGTGTGTGTGTGTGTGTGTGTGTGAACAGGAATAATGAGACGTTTGCTAAAGGAGACACAGTGGGACCACTAAATGGGTTGGATGGGGACACTCATATACTGATGCCAAAAGATTTGCATCTGAGCTCAAGTTATAAGAAATGAAAACGCAAGAAGCAAAGAGGAAAAAAAGGTAAAAGAGAGAATTATGGAGAGCAAAAAGAAACAGAAAGGGGCGGGAGAAGGATAATGGCAAGAGCAAGTGAACCGTGTCACCAGTCTTTTTCTATCTCTAAAAAAACATTACAACTAAATACAGTCGTCTATAAATAAGATAAGATAGTGCATAAGAAATGTGACTCAAAAGGCAGAAGGTCTGACAGATCCATTGGAAATACACCTCTTTATAGATAGATAGATAGATAGATAGATAGATAGATAGATAGATAGATAGATAGATAGATAGATAGATAGATAGATAGATAGATAGATAGACACCACAGCCCTCTGAAGGGACAACACAACCTGCAAATGGGAATATACCCCAAAATCTATGAGGAGACCAACTGACCTGGATGTGTTATCTGAGTCATCAGTAAAGATGCTACTACGACCATATGCCCTTGAGTAAGACACTTACTGCCCCGTCCTGCTGGATCTATACCGTCTACTGTAAAAATCACAGACCTATCCACTGCTACTCCACACGCCACAGTGTTAGTGTCGTTAGAGTGTGGTGTGGCCACAAAAACACTACCAACGGGATAGGAGACGGAGATAGGAGAGTTTAGAGAGAGAGAGAGAGAGAGAGAGAGATACGCTGGTGCTGAGGACTGTGACAGAAGTCCGGAAGTGAAAGGCAACACCAGGTGGTCGAGGGACTGGAGGCAGGCAGTTCAATCGAAGAGCATTGTTGCCTTGACAACTGTGATGTCTTGTTGATGGTAATAGCTGAGAACCCCCTCACCCCCACCCCCCCACCCCTCACCCCCACCCCCCCACCCCTCTCCACACACACACACACACACACACACACACACACACACACACACACACACACACACACACACACACACACACACACACACACACACACACACACACACACACACACACACACACGTATATGCTTGTAGATGTATGTGTTTGGAGAGTCCACTACCAAAAACACTGTGAGCATATTGTGCAAAACAATATTCCCAGTGCCCTCGTTAAAAACAATAATGTGCTCTCCTCCGCGGGCTGCACAGGGAGAAGTATTGATAGTTAGGCCTATACACTATTGTGTTCTGACATACTGGGTGCTGCAAGTACAGCTAAAATCCTAATACAACTTATAAATTACAATGTGCTTTTTTTTTAAATTCTCTTCTCTTTCACTCTAACGATAATATAATCCACCATTAGCCAAGGGCCAGAATCACGTATAGACCAGGGAGTATATCTGATCCAGCCAACAGGCCATCTGTTCATCCAAGCCGCAGTGGGATGTGATCAATACAGCCACGGTGGACGGAGAGCCTCGCCGCTGTGGTCTGCCACATTGGCTAGAATAATGGATCAGGTTTTGGGTCACAGTGGACTCATTGTGCCAACAGCATGACCACTGAGGTTTCCTGCCTCCACACCACTTTGCTTCAACTCTTTTAATTAAGGAGCTGGGCAATAGAATTCCCTAACAGGCTTAGCTATTGGCATCCTCGCGACCAGGACTAATTGTTCAGTTCAGGATTTAGCAAGTAAAAGGTTTGTGAGACCGAACCATACCGCCGTCGGGCCTTTCGTACGTGAACCCACACGACCAATATCCATAAACAAATGCGGTGCTAAAGCAGGCAGGGATATTTATGTGAAATGAAGAACAGGTAGAAAGTTTGGGTTATATTTGTGTCTCGGCCTGAATGTAAAACAAAACCACTGAGCTCCCTCTGATCCGATGTGGACCAATCCAGAATCCTTCCCTCTTCCGCTGCATCAGCTGGTGATTTCTGAGCACATAGCCACTGCAGCATCCTACCACCTCATCCTCCTCCTCCTCCTCCTCTCTCTCTCTCTCTCGCTCTCCTCCTCCCCCACCCTCCCTCAACCCTCTCCCCTCCTCCTCCTCTCCACCTGCTTTTAAATGCATGGCGCTGCCCAGCGAGGCCATGTCTATGCAGGCAGCATCACTCCTCTCATCCCTTCCAGAGTGAAGGGGGAGGCCATGAAACAGGATGGATGGTTATCAGCCCATTTGGCCAGGGGGGTTGTGGGGGGGGGGTAGGCAAGGTTGGAATGAGCCAGCAAAGCCCCTTCTTTCCCATGTAGCACCAATAATCGATTGGAGACATGAGTCCACCTGACTCGGGACTGCTCACCTGTCTCACTGAGAGGAAAATGGTTTAGCCCGGCTGTGGGCTGCCCTTCTCCATGCATCTAGTGGATAAACAGGCCACGGGCTACATAAACCCTGCAATAGGCCACCTCTAAAAAGATGATATAATATATCTGCGTGGTTCTACTTCTTCAAAAAATCAGCCGCTTCTCATGGCAGATTCTTAACGCCGTGCAGTAGACGCCGTGCATGGAGGAGGAAAACAGCCGGGGCAACATCCAAACACAAACCATTATCCTACCAGACCTGCATCTGCTGTACATTTCGCTCATCTGTTTCGTAACGGGAGACACCACTGTGTGCAAACCCTCAACTGGATTAAATCCCCTGCTGTGTTGTGTTGTGTTGTGTAGGGTAGGCCCAGCGTCGATGCACCGACGGAGGGGCAAAGATGCGGAGTGTGTGTGGGGGGGGGGGGCTGGCCACTGTACATCTGAGCCAGAAATATACAAGCGCACTTCAATGCCTCATTTGACCACAGCACAATAACCCATTCAACTTGGCTCCGCGGCCACCTAGAGCCCTCTGTGGCGCGCGGCGGGCAGGCAGGGCCCTACCTTCAACAATGGCTGTAGGCCGATTTTGAGCCATTCTCATACAGACATATGGCGATGGGGTAGCATAATGCTAGTCGGCCTTTGTTCGCGCTGGATTTATTTTTGTTTCAACGCCCGACTGCCACGCGTGCCTGCACAATTTCTCTCCCAACGTAAATGCAATAATTCCGTACAGGTCTCGGGTGTTGTGCGCAACACTGTAGCCATCCGCCGTTTGTAACAACCTGCCTATGCATCAATCCAGGGTAGTTAACGGGGTCAGGAGAATTAGCCTGCATACGCTTGGCCATTTCCACTGTAGCTTGACTTAAAAACACAAACGCTTAAAAGTGAAGTGAGACACGGCGGTGCAGGCTTCTCTTCCCTTCATACACAACAAGCGGGTCATTTAGTCAACAATGGCTGGAGATTAGACTATACACCCTCCGCGGAGGGGTCACATGCTTCATTCAGCTCCTCGAGCCTTTACAATAATATAGCTCTATTCAATCCCGATAAACAGTTATGCATGCTGCCTTTCATCTGCAGAGAAGAAAAGCCCCACATCCATCCTCCGAACAAACAAATGACATCATCCTCTGAAAGCCACACAACCAGGGGAGCGAGGCATCGTAAATAAAACATAGCGGGTTAGGGCGCAGTGATTCTGCTGTGTTATATGACTGCCTTTCTGTTTTCTAACACTGTGGTGGTCCTCTGTCGACTCACCAGGTTCAGCACCGTCTCAACGATGTCCCTGTTGCTAACCTCCCCGACCTGGATCAGGCCCACCAGCACGGCGAATTTCATCTGGATATTCCTGATCGGGACGGCGGGGTTAATCACCCCGGCCGGGAGGACCATAGAGCCGGCTGCAGACACCATCCTTTCCCCGGTGGCGGCGGAGCCAGCGCCCGTAACGACCTGCGGCGGCACAGAGGAGCCCGGCGGGGGGTGAGAGTCTCGGTCCGTATCCGTGAGCGAAGCCGAGCCTGGTGGTGCTGAAACCGGCTTGTCGCTCGACATTTCCCCTTGGAAACAGGGAGGAGAGGAGCGGTCGCCGCTGTCTCTCACACCTGCTGTACGAGCTCGAGCGTCTGCTGCTGCACAAAAAACATCCACTGCGCAGGAAAAATAAGGAACCGGCGGCGCAAAGGGGGAAACGGTGATTTAAAAATCCTCTGAATTCACCCTATCCTATCCTCCCGAAGGTGTGTAGGGATTCATAGGGCTGGAAAATAGGAGCGAATCTCGACGTTTGACAGAATGGTACAGCTCTGTCTCTCTCTCTCTCTCTCTCTCTCTCTCACTCTCTCTCTCTCTCTCTCTCGCTGGCAGGTTGCAGTCAGTGCGGTCGTCGAGAAGAGAACGCCATGTTGACGCCCCCTGTCTGCGGTAGTGCGCTCTAGCCACGCATGCGCACTGAGGACTTTCGGAGGCGGGGGGGAGTGGGCTACAACACAATAACATGCAGCCAAGCATAGGTTGGTATAGAGCACAACACCACCCAAACAGCTGGGTCGTTGGTGGTGCAAACAGAGAGCACTGGAGAAGAGTTGAACACATGAGTTGAACACACAAGCTCATAGGAGCACCGGCAGACATGTTGTGGGTGCAGCGCCGCCGGGGTAGTTGAAACAGAGTTCATGCAGTTTAGGGAGTCTGGCTTCCAGACAGAGGCTGCTTATATATTCAGAGGCTAACCATGTGGTTGTCCCACTTCTCTCCCTCCCTGGTTGTCTCACACCTTTCTGTTTCCTCACTTTGCATCCCAGATTGGCTCTTCTTTGCACCCCTCTCTTCTCGTCCTGCCTTCTCGCTGCTCCTCTTCTTCTTCCACTCTCGCTTTTCCTCACTCCTTCCTCTCTTGCAGTCATTTTCCTCCTTTGCTTCCCTCATCTCCTTTCTCATTTTCTGTCCTCTCCCTTTACAAAGCACGATCCCCAACAAACTAATTCTTACACACACCCTAATGAACACCATGATATATTACCCCCATATTGCACATGTGTGTGTAATTGCACTCTCCTTTGATTTGTTGGTGGAGACTCATGGGATCCTATAACAGAAACACACATGAACACACCGCTAGCGTGCTATGCATGCAGACGATCACAGTGTATTCATAATACAACTCGCATGTTTTGATGTTTCGCTTTCATTTTAGTCTCATTGAGCAACGACAGAGCAAATCCAGCAGGCATCACACACACACACACACACACACACACACCACACACACACCTATTCCCTGGTGGTATGCACAGACCGTTGCTACTGGTGTCAGCCGAGTACGGTTCAGTACCTGTGTGCGTACATAAGCCTGTTTCACACTCCACGTGTTCTTCCAACAGGGCACATCTGCTGGGTAAGATTTTCATTAGTGAGACTGCTATGGAGGCCGATTCGTCACTCTGCAAGTGCATGTATGTGTGTGTGTGTGTGTGTGTGTGTGTGTGTGTGTGTGTGTGTGTGTGTGTGTGCGTACGCACGTCTGTCTCTCTGTCTGTGTGTATTTTCATATAGGCAGTGATGGCAGTCTCTTTGATGTCTCGCTCTTCATTTTTTGTTTTAGATGCTGACCGTTGTCAGGGGCGACAAGGTGGGTGTGAGATTGAAGTGACATTTTCTGCCTGCCCGTGTGTGTGTGTGTGTGTGTGTGTGTGTGTGTGTGTGTGTGTGTGTGTGTGTGTGTGTGTGTGTGTGTGTGTGTGTGTGTGTGCGTGCGTGTGTGCGTGCGTGCGTGTGCGTGTGACTTCATCAGGGAATTATACAGAGGAGCAGAAGCCATCTCAATCGCCCTCAACCACATTTGTAACACAAAGGAACTGAAGGAGACAATCAGACATGAGCTCAGTCCACTGCACACACACACACACACACACACACACACACACACACAGCACGTGCATTTGTTACACACAACCCTCACACGCAAAGACAAAAAAAGCATTTTCTCAAACATCGTTGCTCTCGGATGTACACACACTTGGGCTCTCTCTCTCTCACACACACACACACACACACACACACACACACACACACACACCAACCACAAAGGCTTGCTCTCTCTCTCTCACACACACACAAACACACTCCTCTTTGTTTTCAGACAAAGGCTTGCTTCTGCAGCTTTGTCATGATTCCACAAAAGATTTCTTTAGCAGAGAGAGAGGTTAACCCGGGATCTGGTTTGTGATTGGGTAAAAGCATTGTTTTCTCTCTCTCCTTCTCTCTCCCCCCCCCCCCCCCTCTCTTCTCTGTTTCTCTTTCTGTCACTCCTCTCTCGTTCACCCCCCCCCCCTCCCCTCTTTCTCTCCCTAGTACTGGTGGGCAGACAGTCCTTTTCCTCTCTGCTCCGGCGTACCTTTGTAGAGATGTGGTAGGAGGTAGGTGCTGGTGTCTTGTGTGGGCTGATGATCAGAGTGGCGAGGCTTCGGAAGGGGGGCCGGGACTCTGTGGGGAACAGGCAGCGGCGTGAGTGCAGCGGAGGTGAAGTCTGTCAGGAACGGTTTGATCAGTGCGTACTTGAGAAAATGGAGTTTGGCTCTCGGTGTAGCGGCTGTGGTTCGGTTTGGTTTGATTCACTGTCAGTCATCATTTATATGACTGGAATTAAAACCCGAAACGTCACGGAAGAGTTTATCGTATCTTGTGATTCTTTTGATTCTATGATTCTTGTTCGTATGACACGACGAACTGTTCAGGTGCCTCGTGTGACTCAGATCCTGGATGCACGCTTCATTTATCTTTATGTTTTCCTGTATGGCTGTATGGGTTGTGTACCTCTAACAACGGAAGGCCTCGTGAAGAGCCGGAGGGAAGTCCTTCACCCAGCCTCCTCATCAGAAGGACTCTCTCACAGAGCAGATTGTGCAGACTAACGATGAGCGTGACCTTGTGGATGTTTAGAAACGAGACCCCTTGTCCTCCCTTTTGCTTTATCTCTGTTCAGACGTTTCCCTGGCAGAGACCTGCACACCCTACCTTGTGTGTGTACCTCCGTCCTGAGCATTAAATATACTTAATAAAGTAAATCGCGACTTGACTTGACTCCGAATCTTTAGTTAGTTTGAATAATGCAACCCGGTCAAATATTTTGAAGTCAAAGGTTTACGCAGGTATAGGAGGCATACTAGCTCCTCCTTTTATCCAAGTCCATGATGGACTAAAAAAGCCCTTTAACGTCTCCTCATCTTCATCTCCATCTCCCCTTCATGGCTGAAGTGGATTTAATAGGTGAAATGAATGAAGGAACCACAGTTTTTGTCACCCAGATTCCCCCGGTGAGCCTATTTCACAGAAAAAGCAGGTCGGCCGAATGTTTTTTCCACTCAGTGTATTTTTCGATTCCCACAACAGCCAATTTTTCTTTGAGTGAGACACTGACCCCCCCCCACCCACCCCGACCTGCTCGCTCCATAGACGTGCCTACAATGTCATTTAAAATGTAATTATGATTGAACACATTGGTCACAGCGTGGTGCTCACCTGTCACTACACCGCAGATCGGCCGGGGTACAATTTAAGACGTGACATTACTCAGACCTCCTCTCCGCTCTCGGCCGGCGTCAGGCTCCGCTCCCACCATTAGAGGCAATTGAAAAGCAGAGGCAGATTCGGTGATGTGTAAAGGGCTGACCTCGGACAGCAACAGATACGGGTAATCACCGACTTCCTGCCTCGCAGACGGATGTGAGTCATCATCAAGTTGCCTGTGTGTGTGTGTGTGTGTGTGTGTGTGTGTGGGAGCGAAAGAGATGGAAAGAAATTGATAACAGAGCAACCAATTAACATGAGATCCACTTGAGCACACTTGAGCAATATGCTTCCTGTCTTTGTATCAAATACAAAGATAGGCACGACAGAGAAACGAATTGAGAAACTGACAAAGGCGACGGCAGAAAATTGACAATCAAGGGATTCAATTCACTCCATTCAAGAACTTATAGAAATAGCGGTTGCAGTCGACAGTTTCTTTCCAGTATGAAATTCAGAACATTTTGCTGGTGAGACATGAAATTGCTTAACAGTTCTGCAGTATCAACCCCGTGGCCATCACTATTGTTATGGTTCTGAACAAAGTGCGCTGTGTCCTCAAGCATGTCACCCTTCTAATATCATAATTTCTTTTATATCTTCTCTTATATCTTGTATCTCATCATCTCCTTTGCTCAAGTCCAGACTCCAGAGGGCCCCGGGCAAGATTTTCTCGGGGCTCCTTTTTCCTCCTCTCTCCGGATCCTCCGCAGCCCTGGACTCATTAGTTTCAACAAGTAGGTCATATTTCCTCACATTTACTCCATTCCTTTCTCGCTGGTGGAACTGCAGAAGACAGTCCTCATGGGACAGGAAAGAGTAACTTATTATTGTCTTAGAGCGTCCAAACCCTGGGGAGATGTACGACTATACATACTCTTTATGGATGCGATACGCTTGGTCCAAAATCCAATACCTGGTAAAACTAACGTATATGTACTAGACCAAAAAAAGAATGCAGTACATGTAAAAAAAAGACTATCATATGTTCTTTTGGAGCATATTATACTGTGCAAGCTCTGTCTTTTCAAAAGCTGTGACCATGTAGGAGCCAGCAGGGTTATCACTGGGTGTCAAGGACTCAGCTCTTTGGCTGAGCAGGAACACTGAGCTTGGATGATGGACTCAGCAGGGATGAAGCACCAGGCACTTGAGTTTCATACGAGATACAATAGCAAACATGGTCCTGAAGGTTATTGCAGCATCCACACTTTGATGATCAATCCACATATAGCTTAATGGGTAGAGTGGCACTAACATTGCCGGGATAGGATGCTGGAAATGTGTGCTGTCATGCCACTATAAGGCACTTTGCATAAAGGCATCCTCTACATGGCACAGCATGTGTACAAATGCACATTGCCACCCCAGTCTTTTCTGTAGATCTCAACACCAACCAACAGCACCAATATGAATACTTTACCTCGCTGGCCCTCAGTATCTTCTTGGCCTATCAGTGATTTACAATGTTTTCTTTTCTGACCCTACACTAAGACTTTAACCTTCATAACAGAGGATTTCCCCGCACAGCTGAAGATGCAATACGGGACACACTATTTCTGTTTCGATCGTGAAAGTTAAACTGCTGCACGTATCCATCTATGCTCGCTCTAAAGATCGACACCAAAAGCTATTCTTGCTTCATACTTACATCAACAGTTATATTTCAAAACATCTGCCTGGCTTGAATATGAAAAGACAGGATGTTTTCACTGAGATGTACTGTGCACTAGTTGACAACAGCAACAATTACATGAACTCCTTTCATGAACTAATGCTACTATATTGGTTCTCCCACGAGTGTTCAGCTTTGACCTCGGTAAATAGTAATATGAAAGACTGTGAACAAAATATTATAATAATAGATATTATAAGGTAAAGTGATGGTCTTAGAGGGGGTTTGAATCTGATGCAATCTGTGCAGCGATGGTGAATTCATATTTGTAGTACAGCAGAATGAAACTATTAGACAGTACACTTTTGTACTGGAGTGCCTTGAGAGATCATTTTAATTTAACTTTTCACTTTCACAGTTTTTCATTATGAATTATTTATATATTTGGTAACCGCATGCCGAGAGCACGCACAAATAGAGCAACCGAGTTCACACGTACATGTGCACACACGCACGTGCACTCGCGCGTCCACAGACACGAATGCAAACACTGCGCCTCATCAATAATGCATCCGTTGGATCATTTATTCATTAATGACCTTATCATGGTCGTCTAGAAGAAGACAGTGGATTAACCAGTCTCAGTGGAAATACATCTGTTTCCCCATGTCTCTCTCTCTCTCTCTCTCTCTCTCTCTCTCTCCCTCGTGCGTGTGCGGTGCAGATAAAGGACAACAAAAAATGCAGCGTCCAAAGACTCAAGTAAGTTCATAAGTCCATCACTGCAAACATCAATTGAATCCTCCTGACAAATAACAGTGTCAGTCTGTTTTATCTTCGGAGATGAGAGACTTCTGTAAGGGAGAACAGGGTAAGTTCAGCCTGTGGGTAACATGAGCGCCTGGATCTGTGATAGAGGAGAGCATATGGAGAAAGTGGTAAGAGTAAAAAAATCAGATTTTTGCTATGTCAAGTGATTTGATTGAAGCTGGTTAGTAAAGATGTCATGATTCATCTGAATGGAAGTAGATTATGTTTGAGCTTAAAGTGTCACAAGGTACAATATGAGGTCATAAACTGTATGAGGTCAATATGAGGTCATAAACGTAGCTTAACTGTGGTCCCAATTTTCTGTGTGAAGCAGTTTTGCCAAAATGGTAGTTGTGTGGTATTTGCCACAAGCTGAGCCATCGACTCAACTTACCCCAATCTAATTACATTTACAGTCTGTTAAAATGTAGTTGATCTGAACGCACGCATGTGCTCAATTGTTATTTTCTCATCATCTAGTCATTATGGCACGAGAATACAAATGCAAAGCGAGCAGGGGTTCAGAGCCGCCAAGCAAGAGGGAAAGTCGATTCAGTCGGTGGCGAGAGAACAGGAGACAGACAGAATGAAGATATATGGAGATGATCGATCGAAGTCCTGTGAAGAGGTTATGACAGACGGATGGACAGTGTTGGGCCAAGCTGCTTTAGAAAATAAGATACATTATTGACATGTTATGTTGAAATAAACATCTGTTATGTTGCGATAAAAGAAAGGATGGAGAGACTGTCTGCCCCTGTACGCTGGAAAGGGTGTAGTGAACTGGACTGAAAGGACAAAAACATTAGTTTTAGGTTGTGTAACATTTTACACCCATAGGACTCAACTTGTGCTGTCCCTATTCTGAATTTACATTTTGTTTTGTAGTCATACTTCTAAAACGGTATTAGCTACAGGAAATTGATGCCCAGCAATCCTAAGTATACATAGAAATTATTGTTTGAAATAAATACCCATTTATTTTACTTTGGTGGTACAAAATGTGTCTCGTCTTACCCCGTTCTTCACCACATTCATAGTGAAAGAAAACAGAGGTTGTACTCTATCTGGTGATGTATAAGGTTCATTGGCTTCAAAACAGACTCATAGGTTGAAGGCCCAAGTCGGCAAGTATCTGCCCCGCTGAAGTGACTCTGAGCAAGCCACCTCTGTAGCTGACCCCGACCTCTGACCTCCTTGTGGAGAGGGCCAAGAGAACAGAGACTTTCCCTACTGCGATCGTGCAGTTTCACAAAAACAAACTGCAAATGACTTACGTGTTTCTTTGTCTGAAGATTCATTACTAAAACTATCACACTGCATGCTCTGCGTTCTGCTAGCACATGCAGGAGAGCCTAACACTGCTTTTCTATACGGTTGCTATGCTCTCTCTGGGGTTTAAGGGGGTATGTTTTCCTGGACAGGGGGCAGCAGCCGGGCATGCACTGCCTGTTCTCTCCAGAAGAGGTCACCCTCAGTTTCCTAGACAGGGTCACCCTAACATGAAACATGGATTACCTTATGAATTCTAATACACTAAAATATTAAGACCACTTTTTTTGAAGTCGCACATATCTTATTTGTCTCAAGGCTTGAAGACCCCTCTTTAACCTTTAACCTCCTCTGTCTAAAGCTACCCCTCTGCAATGAAGTGGATTTAAGGTAAAATCATTAGAGAATCAAAGTTTTTTATGTTTCACCTTACTTACTCACAGTGTATTATGCACTTCTCTATTGGTCAGCCCCCCTGGGGTAGTGGAGCTAAGGTGCAGAGTATCAGAAACAGTAACTCTGTGCCCTACTTTTATGCATTATTTGACAAAATTGCCGATGTGTTAAATGGGGTGGATCGGTGTACCGTTCAATTCTATGTCACAAGGATAACTGACACCTTGGCTTAGTGAGGAGAGCTGTCCCTGTACTGAAGCATGTTGAACGACCTCTGCGAGAGTCCCCATCGTACACGCCTAAGTAGGTAAATGTGATTGAGTATTGATCTGGTCCGTGGAGGTTTAGTTTTCCTCATGCATCTCCAGAAACGCCACGTTGACAGAAGCAGTGAAAGCATCTTAAGGGTAAAACTCCCTGATGCTTTTGATGACTCTTCATTTGACTTCATTGACTCGTCGCACTCACTCAGTTATCTAAAAATGTTTGCCATGGCATACTTTCTAAATTCATTGATGACCTTGGTTCAGATTTAGGTGGGGCAACAGCACCACTTAATGGACACATGTGCACATTACAAAACAAAATATGGTTTCATTTTGAGGCAAGATTGCAACTTCCTATGTCAAGAGGCATTTTGCATTTAAGATATTATGGAAAATATTAGACATTGTTATGAGTGATATATGTATGATATGTGTACTAGGCAATTGCAAGTGCATTGGTTGTTCCTCAAATATCAAAAAGACTCATATGTTGAAGCAAGCATCTGCCCTGCTGAACTGTCTTCGAGCAAGATGCTGAATCCCTGCGAACTCCAGGGGTGTTGTTCTGTACCTGACCCTGACCTCTGTCTCTGTTAAAACTATCATCATGTTGAAGTGTGATACGTATTCGATGCTCGTCATGGTCAGAGACAGTTAACTGAAGAACGTTTCAACAAGCAAGAGACAATGTTTCTGTTGAGTTCTCAGACTTTTTTTTATTCTCTTGTTTAGAAACAATGGGTCTGGTACTTTGTCAGAAATAACCAAGCATCAGTCACCCTGATCTCCACTACTCCGCTAGGTTTTGAGCTCACACACCCCAGGGCTCACGTCAGACTCACTCACTCTCTGTCCATCTCTCTCTCTCTCTCGCTCGCTCTCTCTCCGTCATACAAACATAGTCACACATGCACACCGCGCTGTTCCCCAGCAAACCACATCCACGCAGGACTGTGGTGGCACTGTAGAGATATCGTATCAGAGCAACACCATAGCAACACTGCCTACAGCTGAAAGAAAAAACACACCAAGGCAATGCCATGGCAGAGCAAGCTTTAGTTTGCTATTGCTTTAGTATGACGTGTGTGGGGTGTTCACATTTCAGCATATCAATATGATAGGAAGGCCCCGATAAGCTAGGATGTTTCATCTGCTGGCACAGAAAGCGTCAAATATTTACAATACAGGCTGTAGGCATATCTAAACTGCAGATACACAGGCACATCCATGCACGTACACAAACACACACACACATATACAGATGCACGCTACACAAGTGTGCATAGACGTGTATGCAAGCACACCTGCACACACGCATGCGCACATGCAAACACACACACACACACACACACATACAATTTCAAACATGCTTCCCAGAAGCAGTGAAATGGTCACATGTCTTAGACATTGTATAACATGATAGCAAAAAAGCAATAATGATACCATATACAGTAATATAATGACAATAATAACTTTAAAATAACAATATTTCAATAGATAAGATTATTAACACTGAAAATAATGACAGAGTAGTTTAAATCAACAGTGATATTCAGCACATAGTATCCACAGTCGGGGTTAAAGCGGATTCATGGACCCAATGAGCATCCCCCCAGATCCCTCATGTACTTGTTCCCCAATGTGGTTCTGACTTTCACCCACACTGTACCGGTCTGGATCGCTCCTGTTCCCACGGCTTTTCATAACACACGGCCAGTTAATGCACCTTCTTTACCCATGAAAGGTTCCATGATTAGCAAAGTGCATATCAAAGGCAAGAGACAAGAGCGTGGACAAGCAATGAGCTAAAAGCTTTGTGGACCTGGTCAAGATGACCTGGATTTAGATGAGGCAGCAGTGCTCAGATCAGATCAAACTATTCCACTGACACCGGATCATTTCTGAGATCTATTTACATTGAATAGAATGTGGATATTGGAGCCATAAGAAATTGTTTGTTGTTATGTTGTTTCTATAAACAACCACTGTGACCAAAATCTGGTTATAGTCCAATGTGTCGCATGCCACTGTGTTCTGGTCATTTTCATTTGCCCTTATGTCCAGTCTATAAAACTACACGTCTGAAACAAAAAGGCGCTACAATTAATAATTTGAGTGAGAAATGACTGTATAAAAGGCTGCTGTTAGAAGCCTCAAAATAATGAAAGCAAATATGAGCATGCTACTTCAGCACATGCATCCTTTTATGAATGACAACTGGTACAGGTAGATACTCTAGGACCAAAGGTGACAAAAAGGTAAAGACTTTGGGTTCAATGTGGGTTCACCAACACTATCCCTAAAGCTACAGTTTCATTTAGGATACAATCTGACACACATCTCATGATCATGCCTGCCAGTGCTAGCTGTTTTATGATAGTAGAGAGGTGTCTTTAATACGCCAACCATTATACAGAGTTTAGGTGAGAGATAGTTTCATTTCACATTAAAGGTGCATGGGCATTACAATGCACAGGAAACAGCTCAGAACCGTCTCTCTGGTCAATGGTCAATGAAAACATCTAGAGTAAGTGCTCCCCATCATCAGCATCCTCATCCTCATCCTACTCATCATAGATATGAAGCTTTAATAATGGTTTTAGAAATCCTAATCCATCAGCTCAATAGGTGATATGTGCTTTGGTTTACAAAAAACAATTCTCATCCCATTTCGATGTGTGAACGAAGCATCCAGGCCAGTACAGTACGGTGCAGTTAAGCCCATATCCAAAGACCAGGTCCATTGCCCTGGACCTAGGATTCCCTAGATCCTTTGTTTGCCCCGTTGTAGATTGGTGGTTCTCAGGCCAGCTGCCCTGGCAGTGTCACCCCAAGACAAAGCTGGATTTCAGGGGGTTCAGATCTTGGCCTCTGTGCTTGTCTGGTCTTGAGGGTGAAACGAGGAGCGGATTCTAATGGCTTCATTAACACACAGGTGACCGAATGCCTTGTTGTACCACTCTGGAGACCTGCCCCTGTAACAGCAACAACACACAATAAGGATTAAAAATCACTCCGAACTTTGACTCACTCTCTTTCACACGTTTAACACATGAAAACCACACACACCTGAGGTCCACTCTGCAGATATGTGTGAGTCGGGTCTTCCCGGTACCACTGGGCTCCAGGAGGTACTGTGACTCCAGGACCACCCCCCTCACGGCGCCCATGCGTGGGCTGTCCTCATGGTCAACGGACACACACACCAACGCACAGGAGCCCTTACACAGATCTGTACGCCATGATCTGAGGAGGGGAGAGAGAGAGAGAGAGAGAGAGAGAGAGAGAGAGAGAGAGAGAGAGAGAGAGAGAGAGAGAGAGAGAGAAAAGAAGTGGGTTCAGCATTTTATATGGGTATGTGAGTTTTTTTGGTAACCGTTTTTGTATTATTTGAGAACGTTCTCATATTTTAGGGAGCGAGTTGTTTCAGCTATGAGCTGCCAAGATCAAATAAAGTTTCAAATAAATGTTGCAACTCTAGTTATACATGCATTGACAATTATTTCAACTATTTCTGTGGTTACTGTCATTGCATCATTAGCAGGGCAGCTGCAGGATTTGTCAGAACATGATTATTCACAATACGTCAGTCATGGTTTACTGTTG
Source organism: Hoplostethus mediterraneus (assembly GCA_034670385.1). Classification (NCBI taxonomy): domain Eukaryota; kingdom Metazoa; phylum Chordata; class Actinopteri; order Trachichthyiformes; family Trachichthyidae; genus Hoplostethus; species Hoplostethus mediterraneus. Next base: position 3,506,499 of record JAXDDW010000005.1, read on the forward strand.
AGTTTGCTCATCTCTTTAAATAAAAACCTCTGAAACAGACAAAACTTCAACGACAACAAGTTCAATTCAGTAACACTGACCTTAGTACCACATAGTCGTTGCTGGGTTGAGGCGCCATGCTACGGCATGAGTACTGGTACACATCCGTCTGCTTATCCAGCGTCTCCAGGACCTTCTCCTGTTGTAGATCAGTCTGCCACAGGGGGCGCTCTTTCAGCAGCCGCTGCAGCACCTCAGGTAGGGGGCGCTGACACCTCCACACACACTCGCCATCGCCGCAGAGGGTTACCATCTCCCACCTGACACACACACGTACAGATGGGTGTTAGATAAGATGTGTAGGTGTTAATTTAAGAAATTTGTGTGTGCGTGTGTCAACATGCTTGTGAGTGTGTGTTTGTGTGTTGGTTTTCAAGAAAAGATCTGAAGGGGTATACAGTGTCTTTTCTACTACATTTCAGGCTTGTTATGGAGTGAAACAGCTGATCATCATCTAAAGCAACGAATGTGTGAAATAAGTTGTAAAATACATTCTAGTACATTCCTATAAAGTGACAACTTTGTAAAATTATATATATTCCCTGACTTCCCATAGAATTTATCAAATCCCACAACTTTGCCTGTCTGGAATAGAGCGCAACAGTGACCGCCCACTTTTTTTACAGCTCTGGTTCCAGAAGTAAATTTCCCATTCATTTACTCCATAGACATTTCAGAAAATCCGTATATAAAGAGTTTTAAGGCTGGAACCAAGCCAACCAGCTAGACGATGAATCGTGACCATAAAACATTTGATTCTGAGCAAAAAAAAAAGTTGGAAAATGGAAGAAAAGGCAAAGGTACAAGACTGTATACATAATTATTTCATGAAGTGAAGGAACTACTACTAATAATCAAAATCCCTATGCAGAATATGAATGGGATTTTCACTTCCGAAACCTCACTGTTGAGCTCTATATACTTCCCACAAAGTCCATGACCAGTGGGAACCCTGAGAAAGAGAGTAACTGTACACCTTACTAATGCACACACACCTTTTTAGATGCCAGTTCTGCATGGTCAGTAGTTGAGCGGGACACCCAGCCTTTACTCTTATCCTTGGCCTCTTTCAGCAGGCGCTGGACCAACCTCTCCAGGTGTGTGTGATAAGATCCTTCCTCATCCTCATCCTCCTCCTCCTCCTCCACCTCTTCCTCGTGAGCCTTGCACAGCTCATCCAGCGGGGGCACCAGCAGCTCAGCCTGCATGTAGGAGTTGCGAGACTGGGTCACCATCTCCTCTGGGATCTGAGGTACAGCAGGAGGACACACACATCACACCACCACATCAGCGCTGGCCTAAATACCGCCGTCTCCAAAGGCTGCAAATGCTTTAGACAAATGGATGAAAGTGCTGTGTGAGCGGGCTGCCCATTCACCTTCAAATATGAAATCACAGAGGAAAAAACACTGGAGCATTGGGAAAACATATTCAAACTGAATTTCATCGAAGACTGAGCATTTTCTCCATACCTTTGCAAAATGATAATACAAAGCAAAAAAAAACAATTTGTGGGACATTTAGGATTGTAGGTAACTTTGGTCCTTAGCCAACAAAACACTCTCACAGGTTTCTCTCTTAAAAGATGAAAACCTAAAAACAACAGTCAACCCATTATGGGGAAAAACAAATCACACTTGAAAGCAAGGGGCTACTGAGGTTAGTTTCAGTAACAAGACACAGCACTCGCTCTCTCTGAATCAAAGGATGTTGTAAATTGTAAAACCTAACCTGGAAGAGGCGTTGGCACTCAGTGATCATGTGTGCCAGGCCCTGGGTGGCAGCCAGGTTCTCACTCAGGTCCTTCTGATCGGGACGACCCGTGGTGTACTTCCTCTGGATTGACCTTGACAAATATAAAGTATACAGAATATGTAGACTATACAATGTATGAGCATTTACTGAGCGAGATAAAGAGAACGCACTCCTGGATTGGATGATACGATGTGATACGATACGATGTGATACGATACGATGTGATACGATACGATGTGATACGATACGATGTGATACGATACGATGTGATACGATACGATACACTACGATACGATGTGATACGATACGATACGATGTGGTACAATATGATACGATGTGATACAATACGAAGTGATAGGATACAAAGTAATACAATACGATGTGATACGATACGATGTGATACGATACGATGTGATACGATACGATGTGATACGATACGATGTGATACGATACGATGTGATACGATACGATGCGATACGATGCGATGCGATACGGTACGATGTGATACGATGCGATACGGTACGATGCGATACGGTACGATGCGATACGGTACGATGCGATACGATACAATGCGAGACGATACGATGCACGATACATTACGATACGATACAGGGTAGCAAAAACACTGATGCAAGCATGATTTAAGAATGCACTATGTGACTATAAAGCTGTAAAAATTAACAACAAAAACGATGACAATAATAAAAATAATAATAATTTTCTTTATAGCACTTTTAATTAAAGAAATAAGAAATAAAAATAGGAATAATAGGAATAACAGCAGCAATAATAATAATAATAATAATAATAATAATAATAATAATAACAATAAGAAGAAGAAGAAGAAGAAGAACAAAAGAAGAAGAAGAAGAAGAAGAAAAAGAAAAAGAAAAAGAAGAAGCCACAATAAGGCAATTTAGAAGTTAATAGAAAATGCCTTCCTGTATAGTTTTTCATTTTTAGACCTGCTTTAAAAAAGCCCAGTATCTGAGGAACCCTCATAGCAGTTCGTTCCATAGCCTGTGGGGGTGCAAGTGTGTGTGTGTGTGTGTGTGTGTGTGTGTGTGTGTGTGTGTGTGTGTGTGTGTGTGTACCTTGGTGACAGCACCTCATTCTTCAGTATGTTCAGGTGGAACAGCGAGGGACCCAGACACACAGCCAGGTTCATCGGAGTCATCTGGTTCTCCTCCACCAAGGAAGTGACATCATGCAGGAAGTAGAGCAACGTCTGCAGCACCTCCCTGTTTTCGTCTGACATCAGCAAAATGGCCGCTCTCACAGCCTGCACCCTCTGCTCCTTAGGGACATCTACAAAGAGTAGAGAGAAGGAATGATGGATGAAAGAAATAGTGATGCTTGTCTAATAACATTTCTTCATGAATTAGCATACACACACACACACACACACGTACACACACACACACACACACACACACACACACACACACTCGCCAATTCCACACACCCTAGGAGTTTTCTGACATGACATGAAATCAGAAGCTAAAAATTACATTTCATATCAAATTGGAGTCTGTGTCTTCTGTTCAATGTCCAATGGAACATGATGCAAAATATCAGAAAGTATATCAAATATATCATATATATATAATCAAATGAAAAATCAAACAATTATGTCAATTAGAGATTTTTTGTCAATAGAGATCTTGCTTACACATAAATATAAAGACTGGCAAGTTGTGGTCTGACACTTTTCTCTGTTGTGGAACAGCAGCAAAGGTGCTAGCATGTTTAGTGACCTTAATACCAATCCACCTCTACCTTTGTAAACAACCAAACAATCTGCTGCATCTACTCCGTGGCCAGAGCATCAAGACTGTACTATGGATGCTCTGAGAGGTTGAAATGAACAAACAGATGATGCACTGATTGCACTTGAATTTTTAACCAGGCCAGTCAAGGCCAGAGAGCGCTCTGGCACCCGGTTTGTCATTTTACCAACACATCCTTGGAGATAAATGACATTTCAGTGTTTGTGATTGCTTGTGTTCTGTGCCCTCCAAGATGACACGATGAAGTCACTCACACTGGTATATGTGCAGGAAGGTTTCCCCCAGCTTGCTGGTGAGCAGCGGTTCAGGCAGGTCTCTGAAGAACTGTTTGACCATGTCAGCGACGTCGTAAGCTGACTGGTCCTCGTAGCTCACCGAGTCGGGAGACAGCTCACACTGCTGCCTCAGAGCCTGGATACGAGACTTCACGCCCGACTTACGGAACAATCCCACCTGACCGGGGAGAGAGAGGGACGAGGCGACGGGAAGGATGGAGTAAGTAAGAGAAAGAAAGACATATTAAATGAAAATGCACTAGCTAGCTCAATCATATTTCAAGTGTAAATTATCAAACTGAATTAAAGGTGTTGCGTTCACTGACCTGGTCCAGGTTAGTTCTGAGGTGGCTGAGGGCCTGCTGCAAACACAGAGGGAGTGGACAACCACAGCGCTGGACATGGACAATGAGAGGAACGCCGAACACACTCTTCTCTCTGTAGTCTGGCACCTTCATGCGCTTCATGAACTTAGGCACAGACCTGGGAGCAGCAGAGCGAAAACCATTAGGTGTGTGTGTGTGTGTGAGAGAGAAAGAGAGAGTAAGAGAGAGAGAGATCTATGTCTTTCTCATGTGGATGTCATGTGGATGCTGCTCAACAGAACTTAATAAAGATGAACTTGACTTGCCTGTGTATGTGTGTGCAAGTGTGTATGCCTGTTTTCTGGCTTTCCACATTAAAGGAGAATTCCCGGGATTTTTAAACCTGGCCTCTATATCCACAAAATCGCCTATTATACCGCAAAATAGGTCCAAAAAGTTTCAGAATTGCTCCGGTAGAACGGCTCAGTCAGGCAGTTGCGAAACGGGCTCAATGGCTGCAACGTAATCCTGTGGGGCAAGTGCGCGCGGTCAAAGTACGTCCACTAAAAGTGCTTGATTTTGCCATTGACAGGCTCAGATTGTTATTCGTGTGTCTGACAACATTACTGAAAGGATCGCTACAGAATTTTTTTTAACCAGAAAACTAAAGTCTAGCTCAAGGAGAAGTCCCGCTCTGAAATGGACGGTGGACAAAGGTAGTCTATAGCGAGAGGGTTCACTTGTTGCAGGAAGATGACGGTAGAAACCTGACAATGGTATTCTATGAAAGCTACGCAAAGTCTTCTTCAACATTTTGTTGGCACAATTCGGAAATGCGCAAAAACGAACCATTGTTGTTGTTTTTTATCTTTGGGGGAAAAAAAACCCTTTGGACCTATTTTGCAGTATAATAGGCAATTTTGTGGATATAGAGGCCAGGTTTAAAAATCCCGGAATTCTCCTTTAATGTGGTCATGTGCTGCTGCTTCAACACCGACAGATAAAGATGTTGAGGAGATGAAGGCAGGAATGTGGCGACGTAGCAGCAAGAAATGACGAGTAATGGCCGTGGTAATGGCATTGCTAAAGTTTCTAAGTGGCGTGGAAGATGGACATAGTGTGATAAAGCAATAAGTATGTGTGTGTGCAGTGGAACAAATGAGCAAAAGTAAGAGAGATCTGATCCAAGAAAATATTGAAAATATTTCAGACAGGGACTTTCCATATCGAACTGATGTCCTGTAAGTATGAAGGAATGTGTGAAATATGAAGAGCCACACTGTTCACAGGCTGAGACTAGAGAGAGGCCAAGACAACATCATATAATCCCTATTAGAGTGTGTGTTTCGGTCTGTGTGTGTGTGTGTGTGTGTGTGTGTACACCCACCACGTCCAGCCATGTTTATTAGACATTGAGTATTTTTCCATGATGGCGGTGAGGCGGAGCAGAGAGAACTTCTGCAGCAGACTGAGCTGGCCTGCTGATTGGCTGCTGATCTGCAGCGAGGACGCTTGCTGGCTGAGGGGGTCGGACATCCTGAAACTTGGCCATCGTAATCTGGGGATGGGGAGGAAACAGAAATAGAAAGAGAGGCAGAAAGAGATCGTGTGAGAGCCAGTATGAAAACCTTACTTGGTCCGTTTATACATGACTTGGACAGATCCTCACCGTGGTCGGGTGAGGGAGGCTCCCACGCCGGAGTCCCGCCTCTCCCTACTGGTCCCTGTGGAATCGGTGTCATTCAAGGAGACCCCGTCTCTCTCCCCTTCGCTGGGGGTGGTTCTGCCCTCTCCCTCCTCCTCCCCGTCCCCGTCTCCCTCCCCCGTCTCGCCCTCGGGCAAAACGCTGCGACTCCAGTGGTCCACGATCTGCTGCAAGCCGCTGACGTGCTGGATGATGTCGTCCAGGTGAGGGAACAGCTTGTCCTCTCTCTCCAGGTCCAGCAGGTCTCCCGTGCTGGCGTACAGGTGGGACCCCGGCACGTTGTCGTAAACGCTCACCCTGCTGCCCCGCGGCGCTCTGGGGACAGGGGGGCTTGGACGGGAGTCTGCCGGACCAGGGCTCGCCCAGGTCCGGACCGAGCGGAGAATTTCGGGCCTGCGTCCGGGGGTGATGGTTCCTGTCGTTGGGGGAGGGAGCGAGGCTCTCTATGGACAGGGCTTTTGGGAAGGTGCCTGGTTTATGGTCTTTGGGGATGTGAATGAGGAGGTTTTCATAGGAGTGGAATTGATTTCTGCCAATCTGGCTCTGTCCTTCAGTCCTCTTGCCCTGAGAAGGCAGCTCCATGTCCTCTAGATACACACTTCCTCTCTTGCTGGCAGGGCGGGGCTTCTTACGCTCAGTCACACGAGGGGCCACGGCGTCACCGCTGGGGTTCACACTTACCACCGATTGGTCTGCACAGTTGTTGCTATAGGACACAGGGGAAGTGCTGCCATCAGATTGTTTAGGGCTGTTTTCTAATTGGCTGATGGGGGTACATTGGAGCACCTGCAGCGCCTGAGGCTCCTCCCCCTGCAACACGGGCCCGCTGATGACCAGCGGCGGCCTGCGACTCGAGCCTTTCCGCCTGGTCGACGGCCCCCACGTGCGCATCATCTCCATCCGGCGCAAGAACTCCTTGGCTTTGCTCCGCCCTCCTTGCCCGTGACGGCCGCTCTTGATCGGCAGGGAGTTGTAGTGCGGAAGATCCCTGGACGGTTGGTAAGAAGCGGCGAGGGACGCCATGGAAACCGAGTCGGGCATGGCGGAGGCGGAGTCTTCGCTGTGGAGCGAGGAGATCTCTGCGATCTCCTGTTCGCTCAGGTCCGTCAAGACGCTCTCACTGCTCACTGTGCTGTGCAGCCCGCCCCCCTGGCCGGTGGGGCTGCTCTCATTGGTGCTGTCCGACAGGAAGTCTTGCAGGCGGGACCAGCGTCGGCTGCTCCACTCAAATGTCCATCTTTTACTGATGGCCAGCGGGTCGTCCTCATCAGAGTCATCGGCCTGGGGAAGGATGGAAGAGACATCAGTGTGATATCCATGGTGTGGCTGGGAGGTGCCATATTCACTTAGTGTCACTAGATGGCATCAAAGGCAGGGAACCCTTTGAATAACATGACATCACATTTTCAGATGTTGTACACGGTCAAGACAAAGACAAAGGACCTATCATTTATGAACTAACTGGGCACAAAGATATTGTAGAAGAAGATGTCCACTCGTGACAGCGGACAGCACATCATGTTCTGTAAGCAGCAACAACAACAACAACAACAACAACAACAATCACGTTTCAGCAAGAATGATTGTCTTACCCTCTTCTTGGGGTGGCTGACGTCCAGTTTCATGGAGCCACACTTGTTCAGGGTGTTTAGACGTCTGCAACACACACACACACACACACACACACACACACACACAGTCAGTCAGTGAGCCAGTCAAACACGTTAGAGCTGGCAGGTGGGATGCATGTTTCCCTCTGTAACACTCTTGCTTGCTTTCACTATCTTATCTCTCACTCTCCTCCTACAGTTTCTTTCTCTTCTTTCATGTTGTTTTCTGCCTCTATCCTTCTCCTTCTACTCTGTCTATGCCTCTCTCTCTCTCTCTCTCTCTCTCTCTCTCTCTCTCCCACACTGCCTCTCGCCTCTTTCCCTCGGCCTTCCTCTTTTACTCCTCCCTCTCCTTCATGAGCGTTTCTCCATTACACTCAGAATGATCCCAGAATGATCCTCATCCCCAGCTATCTTCACCCCCCCCCCCCCCCCTTCCACACTCTCACCCTAGCACTGGGGGGCAACCTTCTTCTCAAAAAGCCTTTCTCTGTACCCATCCTTCCCACCCAGCGCCTCCCCCTAAGGCAACTTCGGGGGGTGAGAGGAGTGGTGAGTTAGGAGGGTGGTGTCTGTGTTCTTTGCCTTTCAAGACAGGGTCATTAAAAGCATGTTTTGGGGCTTACACGTCTAGTACGACCTCTGTCATTGGCCAGGCTTTGAGCCTCTAATAGTACAGTAGGAAACCTTCCCTTTGTTCACTGTTTACTTTCTCTGTTCTCTCATGACGACTGGCAGACGGGAGATTGCTTGTTACTACATATAAACTAGACAATAACAGCAGCAACAATCTGCTGCGTCAACCGTCTTGTTGGAGGTAAAAACATTTTTTTTTTAAAAAGCTGGGAAATATACAGAGGAGTGTCTGCACCCTGCACTCGTACTGCAGGACAGGACAAACAGTGCTGGTGTGGAAGCATCACGCCAACATGCAAACTTAAGAGTACTGTAGTAATGTACAAAGTGCACGTATTTTTGCAAACATGAACACGTGCATGAGGAAATACTTACAACTCTAATAGTATCTGTCAAGAGCAACGTATGAAAGTGTGCGAATGTTTTCTGGTTCTCAGCGGCTCTCATGTGTTTTCTCTCACAGTATAACTGTCAGGAATCACTGACACTATCATTACCACACCCTCCTCTCCCAAGGACATGGAGAGAGGTGGCGGGGGAGAGCGATGAAGGAAGAAAAAGATAGGAGGGGAGAAGTATGAGTAAATATGTTGTTGCAACCAAAAAGAACTTCAATGAGAAGGGAGAGCTTCACCAAGGCGAGAGAGAGAGAGAGAGAGAGAGAGAGAGAGAGAGAGAGAGAGAGAGAGAGAGAGACGAGAGACATGAAACAGACAAAGATCACAGCAGAAGGGTGTGAAGGGACTTCAAGCACACACGGCCATCTGGTAGTCTGTGTTGGCACCCTCAACACCTCCCCGAGCCTCCTCCCTCCCCCCTCCTCCCCACTGTCCCTCACCCCCTTAGCCCCCCTGAGGCTCTCTGCTCTTGGAATGGGAGATCAGAGCGTGGCAGAGGGATGGGGGGGGGGGTGACCAGATCAAAGCCTCTGTGTCGGAGGGAGGGGGGGGGGGGGGGGGGGAGGACAGGGACTGGCAGTTCATTAAGGGTTGGGGTCAGACGTGTGATGATTAGCGGTTAGCATGAGGCCGCGGGGACAGATCGGGGGAGAGAAGGAGGGAGACGGAGGAACAGAAGAGGAAAGGAATCGATGACTGGAAATATTAGTGTTGGTGTTAAATATATGGATTGAAATGGATGGAGAGAAAGAAAGAGAGAGAGAGAGAGAGAGCATGAGTGTGTGTGTGTGTGTCCTTACCGACACAGAGGCTCGACCAGATCTCCGTCCAAGAAGTCATGGTCCCGTTTCACCGACGAAATGTCAATTGGAAACTGGGAATCTGCGAGAGAGAGAGAGAGAAAGAGAGAGAGACAGAGAGAGAGAGAGAGAGACAGAGAGAGAGAGAGAGAGAGAGAGGGAGGTTTACAGCCGGCTAGTTAATGATTGAGAGGAGACAGCAGCGGAGGGTTAACTGTTAATGAAGTCTGTGATGTTTGGCACACCTGCTGCTACTACCGTTAACACAAGTCATGCATCTGGAGTAATAGGTCACAGATGCACGCACGCACACGCACACACACACACACACACACACACACACACACACACACACACACACACACACACACACACACACACACACACATTCACAAAACTGTTAACCCCCAAAAATAACTTAAATTCCACACATTGGCAAACATAAAAGAAATGACTCAAGCCTTTTATTTTGGCGATCCTCTGTGTGTGGTGGTAGACTGCAGACCTTTATGTACGCTGGGAATACACAGCAAGCCGCAGAGTCCCACAGGCCTGCATCCATAACCCAACATTACTGGCTCTCGGAGAGGTGCAGTGTGCGCTGCTAAACAAGGACCAGTGGATTTAAGAGCTACTTCTTAGATTACTGGGGCCCGTTTCCTGTTTGTGCTTCAGCCGTACGAGACCGGAGGATCATCACTCAGACTCCTCAAGGGTTTTCCATAAAGATGAGAAGGCAGGAAGCACAGAGAGGAGGAAGGAAGGAAGGAAAGGAGGAAGGAAGGAAAGGAAAAAAGGAAGGAATGACGGAAAGAAGGAAGAAAAGTAGGAAGGAAGGACAAAAAGGAAGGAACGAAGGAAGTGAGGAAGGAAGGAAGGAAGGAAGGAAGGAAGAAAAAAAGGAAGAAACTAGGAAGGAAGGACAAAAAGGAAGGAATAAAAGATGGAAGAAAGGAAGGAACAAATGAACAAACAAAGGAAGGAGGGAAAGAAGGAAGAAAAATAGGAAGGAAGGAAAAAAGGAAGGAACAAAGGAAGAAAACTAGGAAGGAAGGACAAAAAGGAAGGAAGGAAGGAATAAAAGATAAAAGGAAGGAAGGAACAAATGAACGAATGAAGGAAGGAGGGAAAGAAGGAAGAAAAGTAGGAAGGAAGGAAAAAAGGAAGGAAGGAAGGAAGAAAGAAGGAAGTAAGGAAGGAAGGAAAGGAAGAAAAAAGGGAACTGCTGGCCTTGCCATCCAGGCCTGAGTGGAGGATGAATGGAGGATCAGTGGAAGATGGCTGGTGGAAGAACAGAGGAGAAGAACAGAGGGAGAAAGGTGGAAGAGGGAAGAGAGAGAGAGAGAGAGAGAGAGAGAGAGAGAGAGAGAGAGAGAGAGAGAGAGAGAAGCTGAGAGAGTCCCAGCAGTGATAACAAGGCCTTTCCCATGACCCCTCCCTCCGGACAGGAACTGGAGCCTGGAAATAGACCACAGCAGCCCAGAAGACAAGAGACAGGGAGATGGAGGGATGATAGAGGGATGATAGAGGGAGAGAGAGACCAATAGGAGGAGGAATGGACCGAGGAGGGATTTCAATGGGCAGGTCTCATGCGTGAAACATGGCAGCTGTGTAAACGCTGGACCTAAGACTGTGGCTACTGTATGTGTGTGTGTGTGTGTGTATGTGTGCGTGTGTGTGTGTGTGTGTGTGTGCACTGTACCTTCATAGAGCTGGGCGTACTGTGGAAACCCCGCTGCTCTCAGCCAGTCACACGCCTCCTTAGCCTCAATCTCTGTAAAGCGACAGGGAAGAGAGACGGGTTGAGCATCACACACCCACACCGACATGTTCATCACACACCGGGCCTGTAAACGCTCGTGAAGTACAATTCACAAGACAAGCACGACAACACGATAGTACAGAACATTATGATTAAAACGTCGATTCACAGTCGGAGAGAAAAAACAGCATCGGGTTGAAATTCGACCCGTCTGAAGCGTGGCATGACAGCACATCGTTCCTGTGGAGGAAAGTCCCGGCGCTACTGAATTCCACTAGAGTGACGTGACTTGCCGGTGTAACGTAATTATCAGGTTTATCACGACAAGACACCAAATTAAGAGTCCGAGTCCGAGATAACGAGCGTGACATTGGATTTGGATTTTGGAGGAACATCTCAGCAGAATTTCGATTTTCCCCCCCTGAGAATTCCTCAGAAAAAAAAAGCTGGACCGGAGCCAGAGATGGACGCTCGTTATCTTGAGAGGACGAAGGAATGTTTGACCGTTTTTTTTGTTGTTGTTTTTTATACATAGACACTCGGGGAAAAAAATCTGATCTGCACTCGGGTTTGAAATGTGGATCCAGGATCAGATTTCAGCTGTAATCTCCACCACACCCCCATGAGGTGCTGCAGCCAACACCACTGCACATTTTACAGGCTTTTATTTTACTACTTTTTTCCGTTAGCATATCTATTGCCCACACAGCTAAACTGGCAAACTCTCTCCTGGTGTGTATGCATGTGTGTGTGTGTGTGTGTGTAGTGTGTGTGTGCCCATATTTTCTTTATGAGCAAACACTGATTAAACCATTCTGCAGAGCTTTGTGCTGACAGCAACATTTTAACACTCCTGGTAGCGGTGATCAAATGTGTGCACGTTTCCATATAGAACTTGAGTTTGTAGCTTTTCAAAATAAAGTGTATAAACTATATAAACAAAAGTGCAAACTGACATTACTCCTACATCCTTCTGTATCCTGCAGTCACTATACTATGGCATTCTCCGCCTTATCTCGTACCTCTTCACAAAATCCCATTCACTCTCACTACACTCGCTTGTCTCGTTTGCTAAGTTAGAGGAAAGTGAATGGGAGAGGCAGCACACACAAACAAACACAGAGGAGAAGGAGGAGAAGGTCCAGTGGCGCAATAAAAAAAAAACCTCCATCCTCACCATCACAGGGATGAGAACGGTCAGAGGAAATGATCTTCTCACCACAATCCAGCAATTACATCCCTCTGCCAACATTCCCAGCATAACTCCTCTGTCTAAATCACATATGAAGCAACACGAGAAAGACACTTTGTCACACTCTGGAAATAGAGCGAGATAGACAGTCTCAACAGTCTCAACGCTGTGATCTAAAGTGTGGGGAAAAACCGATGGAAAAGGCAGAGAATTCAAAAACTCACTGGAAGTCCTCATGGTGCGCTCAGCGTCGACATGCTTTCATTTCTTTCCTCTTTGCTCATAGTGAAGCTTCGCCTCCATCCATCTACATCCATCCGCTACTGTCCGGGCGCTTTCCATCAAACGGCTTTTACAGTTTGTGCGCTTTCCCTTCCTCGCCGCCTTTTCCAGCCCTTCTGTTTACAACTCTGCCTCCCTCCTGCAGCCTAGCCCCATGCAGGTTTTCTCTTCCCTCTAATTTTCTCCTCAACCTCCTTCTCTCTCTCTCTCTCTCACTTTCTACTTCTTTAATGATTCACATACAATATCACTCTGTTTTCACAGCTCTCTCTCTCTCTCTCTCTGCCTCACACTGCACCGCTCTCTCTCCTCCTCCGTCTCTATAAGCTTATTTTAAACGCTTAATTTCTTCCTACTTCTGTTTTACGAATCATCTTCATGCTATTTTCTACAATTTCTCTCTTCCCTTTCATTTTCAAAGTTCTAGAAGTGCTGTATGATTCCCTCTAAGGAGAAATCAATAACACCGTGCTCCTTTTCTACACCCTTACTGCATCTCTCTTCCTCTTACCCACGTCTTATCATCCACATCATGCATCCATGTCCTCTCTACCCCTCCGCCCTCTCTCTCTCTCTCTCTCTCTGCCTTCCTTCACCCTTCTGCTTTGCTCCTCTTCACTGACCCCCCCCCCCCACCCTCATCCGGTCAATGCCTGCATCATCAAAGCGTCTTCCTCATTAACCGGAGCTGCTGTTTGCCTCATCGCTTCCACGGAGGAAAACGGGCCAAAGTCATCAGCCAATTCCCCCGAGGCCACAGACTGACACGCTAAAATGCTAAACGCTAACTTCACATGTCAGCTGAACCTGCTGGCAGACTAGCAAGGAGACTCTGACCTAGGCTTCTCAACTACTGGCTGACTGTAAAGCAATGAGGATGAGAAACAATGTGAGCGCGCACGCACACACACGCACACACACACACACACACACACACACACACACACACACACACACACACACACACACACACACACACATCAGCACAGACAAATACTTTTGGCTCAGTCCAGATGTTGCCCCCAGTGAGTCAGAGAATGTAAAAGGCTGAGACAGACAGACAACTGGGGAGGGGAGGGGAGGGCAGCCGGGATGGACGGACCCTGTGGGAAAACCGCAAGGGGGGAGGACATACCACACTAGCCACTTAAGCACTGAACGTTAAAAAAAAATAAAAAATGACCCGCTCTTTCTATGAAATACATGGACCGTGTGAGAGAAGAGATGCAGGTGGAGGAGAGGAAACAGTATGAAGGAGATAGTTTAAGTCTAAAGAAAAGGGGATGCAACTCAATCCTGGGATGGGATGGGACAGACGTGTTTACACATCTTATCCATGAGCGATTTTGCTTCATCATAATGTTAAATACATGAAAAAAAAACAACTCAGTATCCCTAATGCATGTATGCTGCCTTGTCTCGTAATGAACTGTCATCCTGTACCAACTGTATCCACCGTAGTCCCTAGAGATATAAGGAAATGCACAAAACGGCATACTTCATTGCAAAGGCGCCAAAACGTCAGAGCACCCGTCCGTGTGGGAACAACAAGTTTCTATTCATCTGTGCGAGAATTTAATCAAGAGACGAATTGGTACACAAACGCGTCATTAGCGGGCCCGCGTTGCACACAAACGCCCCGCGGTCAGAGGTAATCCGAGCTGCCCGCCCCGCCATTCCTCCGGTCTAGTCCGTGGCCCTGCATTCCTGCTGTGCACAATATATGACAACTGGGCCGCGGGGGCCACCACCACAACAACAGCAGCAGGAGCGGCAGACAGATGGTGCGTGCATGAGTGTGTGTGTGTGCTTGGACGTGGGGGCTATAAGGTAATTCGTTACATAACAAGGATGCCAGCAAGGTTACATAATAAACCTTGCCCCCCCCAAAGTCCTTACAAGTCTCTACAAGTATTTCCTTTCATTTCCTCCCTTTCATCCGAGGCCTGCTCCGTCAAGCTGGAGAGGGTGGCCCAATAACCTCGACTTTTCTGTCAGCCTCTCCTCGAGTGTTGTGTCTGCCTCACACCGGGTACTCCGAGGCCCCTAAAGAGCCTGGCGTGACATCATTTCCTGTTCTGTATTTCCCAGGCATCCGAGAGCGGAGAGCGTGAGCTCAGAACAGGAATGGGAACAACACTTCCTGGATTTAGCGTGTCGGTGGGAGTCAGCTGGGGGTTTAGTTGGGCCGACCGAGCCGCACTGATAGATAAACGAGCGGTAACGAGCGTGTAGAAGTGGGAGAGTACTGTTAAAATACACAGCAGTACACTTTCAAGAAATACTGTGAGACGCAAACGTTCAGTCAAACTCCATAAAATAAAGTATGTCGACTGTCGAGTGAGTAAAGAAAAGAAGAGCGTATGTATATGGATTTTCAAGGGCTGGAAGCAACTAAGCTGTCATAGTCCTTCACATCAGGGTAAATACTGGACACACACACACACACACACACACAGTGAAAGAGAGAGAGAGAGAGAGAGTCTGGACAGCAGCCATATTCCCACATAAGTTAAAGCACTTAGTCCTCAATGTTTAAAGGTCACTGAGAAAAAGTCGTGTAGAAGGCAGAGAAGGAGTGATGGGAGGAGGGAGGGACGTTAAGAGCAGGAGAGAGTCTCCTATCCTGTCCTGTCCTGTATGGTACATCTGCAGTGATGTCAAGCCATTTGGGAATGGACTGCAAAATACAATCAATACTGGCATGAAGTCAGTAAAGGTTCAAGAGTCTTCTATGCATTGCGGGAGCACTGCTGCACCCCGGTGGATAGACGCTGACAGATTGAAAAAACATGATTTTTGTAGGTTAGCGGCTGACGATGATTATTGTGATGCTAACGAGCGTTGACTAGCAGGATTGACCGTTCAGCGGAGACAAATTGGCTGTAGTGCTGTGACCACTGAAGGAAGACAAATGAAAAGAAGAGCCAAGAAGATTGAGGATGGCGGTGTTGTGTTTGGTTATGCTGCTGTTTCTCCAGCAGAGGGGATTAAAGCAATGCACTCACTCACTTGTGTTGCTCCAGGCTATGGTTGCTGGAAGGGGAAAGCATCAACACAAGCCTTTTCCCTCAAAAGCCCTTCATCTTCATATAACGTGCAGTTACAATGATATGTACCGTGACTTCACCTCATAAAGATTTATGTCAGGATAAAGGTAAACTGAGTAGACGCAGATTTCCCCTCCACTACATCCCTGCCCCATGTCTCCCGTCAACATGTCTTTGAGCAAGACAATGAACCCCTACCTCTACGATTACAGTGTGTGTGTGTGTGTGTGTGTGTGTGTGTGTGTGCTGTGATTGAAATGTAAATGAATCATAGCTTCACCCAAAAAAAAGAGCACAGGCATAAACTTGCTTCTCCATCTACATTCCTCCCCTGCAGCTCTCTCTCTCTCTCTTTTTCTCTCTCTTTTTTCCCCCTCTCAATTTTTCCAATGGTGCAATCTGAGTCTGCACCTGGTGCTTGATGCTTTGGCAGACAAATCGAATCTGTTTAACTTGAACCAACATCACACCCTGAAAAACCTCTGACTGCAGAGTGCAGTTATCCATCACCTGCAATGTGAGGACTAAGAACTCATCACACACCAGTGGAACGGCCCAGTGCCTGTGCTGTGAAGTTTCCATGAAAACCAGGAAGTTACACTGTCCACTCCCCTGCAAAAAATGTGTCACGTGACAGGAAGTTGAGGAAATAACCATGGAATACAAAGCCGATGAGTGGGCAGGAGAGGAGGGAGTCAGAAACAATAATAACTGCGGTCACTTAGGAGTTTGTTATGGCTTCCTTTCAGATTTATGAAAGTCATCTTTTGGAAGAAAAAGTGGCTTCATTATGTCCAACTGAGGGAAAGCAGAAAGTGGGAGTATTGGCAACGTTGTAGTGTGCAAGCTCACGCCAAGAAAACATACTTCAAATCCATCAGGAGATAGAGGAGAGAGGTTTCTACTTCTGAAAAGTCAAATCTACTCACGTTCCATCTCTCACTTGTGGAACTGATAGGAAAAAAAATAGGTTTGATCAAGTCACAAACATTGTAAAACTGACTCAAACTCAAAACAACTGACTGACACATCATCATCATTTTCTTTGCCTCTTCCCCCCATGTCTACCTTGTTCCAGCCTCTTGAGCAGCTGCTGCCGGGCTATGATGCGTGAGAGGCGCAGGGCAGAGCGGCGGCGAGGGGTGTCGCCCAGCCTCAGGTAGTACTCCCTCCCGTCGGCCGTCATGGCCTCCAGACAGGCGCCCTCATCGGTCTCGTGGTCGTTACCGTCACCTTCGATTTCCACGCTCCCACCGTCTGCGGTATCAGCACCGTCCTCGCCACCGACAGTGTCAGTACTGTCCGGGTCGTCCGCATTCCCCGCATTGTCAGCGGTGTTCACACCCGTGCCGTCTGTCACTTTTACAATCTCCACGCTATCGGTCCAATCCTCACGGGTGGCACTTTCCGCACTGTCTGCAAAGTCTGCACTGCACGGATTGTTGTTTTCTGCCTCTTCGTTCCCTGCGGCGTTTGCTGCTACGTCCGCATTTCCAAAGCCTGCTGATGTAGCCACGCCGTCCATGATCTAATAATGTACCATCGAGGTTCTCACTGACTCAACTCAACTTTCTCCCTCTCACCCTGATGCATTGTTGTTGTTGCGCACTCCTTCAGCATTCCTGTCTTCAACATGCCCTCACTGGAAGCCAAAACGAGCTCCCCACCCTCTCTTCCTCAACTTCAACTCGCCACAGTCAACCGAACACTATCCATGCGATAACACGCGTGCACGCTTGATCAAACCTGACTCAACGAACAGATGTCTTCTCACCGCACACCCACACACACACACACACACACACATTCATGCTGAGCTCTCATCTGAGATGGGAGGAAGAACTCACAAAACTCTTGCTTCCACTTCATCCTTCCTTTGGTCACATGATCAGCAGCCAATGGCATGCATGATGCCTCTGGAAACACTGCCCTGCTTCCTGAAGTTGTGCCAGAGACACTACTACAACAAGCCTCGGGCATGTGCATGTGCGTGTGTGTGTGTGTGTGTGTGTGTGTGTGTGTGTGTGGGTAGGGCATATGTGAGATGGAAGATGTAATCGCAGAGGGGATAGGCCTGGAAAAAAAACCCGACCATATCCCAATGTGAAATGGGAAAGGGAAGAACAATAGCGGGTATGTGGGTGTGTGCAAGCGCGCTGAGGAATGTATGTAGGTGCACGCTGCCGTTACTAATGCTGAGTAGGACGGTAATGCCGTTGGGAAACGTTCTCTGAATCCACACCGCAGCATCAAGTACATACCACACGGCATTTGGCATACATCATCGAGCACCATAAGCTCCACCCAGGTTCACTTCAGGCCTAAGTGGTGTTACGAACCCGCTTAATCTTACGGATGGAAATATGTGACACCGTGTTGCCGTACAGTAGCAGGAGTTAACGGATAAATGTATGGCATGCAGTGAGAGGAGGGAGGAGGAGGGACGTTCACTCTTCGGCCTCGTTCAGTAGACTAGTGAGGACCAGGGGTTGGGGGGGGGGGGTCACCTTTAACTCATTTTGGGGAGGGAATGGGGGGGTGAACATGTAGGTCATAATAAAGTTAATCTCAGGTCAGTAGTCACACAATAGAGAGGTAGTCTGCAGGTCTTACAGGCTGTCAGAAATGTGTGAATGAAAAATCTGTTTCAAAAAGGCTGTTTCAATGTGTGTGTGCATTAACCACACGTTACAAACTCGTATGCTCAGCCAAAAGAAATCAATAAAGTTGTGAAATATTAAAGCTCTGCATCACTGAAATTGAGTGATTTGAGTAGACTGCCCTCTGGAGGCAAGCTGAGAGTTATCGCAACAAAGCTGAAGGCTGTCTGACAATAAGAGACTGCAGCGTGCATCGTCTTCCTGACTCTGCCTGTGCATCCATGTTTTCGTGACAAGCAGGCTATGTTCCCCACAAGAAAAGCAGGAACACCCAAGCCACTGTGCGGAGGACACAAAGAGCAAACTCAGGGTTATCGCTGACTGGTGCAGGGCGCTGCAGGCTGGCAGAGCAACCCAAGAGTCAGCTGAATAGATGCGTGTAAATGGATTGGCGTGGAGCAATGGCTGTAGTAAAAGGTCAGTAAGATAATACTCATCACTCTGTCTCAATTACAGCTGGCCCAGCAGAGACTAGACGGGCAAATTAACTTCAGAGGAGGGCGGAAAAAAATCACTGACTGTTATATTGACCATGAGGATGATGAAGAGCCTTGGCATGACGGCTGGTCTCCTGGCTGATTGATAAGATGTTTAACAGCCGCAGTCTAAATTCACCATCATCATAATCGGCTATCAAAAATTGTAAGTCCATGATTTGTTATGACCCGAATCTTTAATTCAGCAATCTCAATTGAATTCCTCAATACAAATGTCCATTAAAAAGAAGTATACCCTTTAAAATCAATACTGATATCAAAAATATGTGCGATTACCAATAGATATTGTTTGCTGACACCAAGCTTGACTTGATTTGGATTTGGGCAGCATATACAGTATTATCATACTTTCAATCATATTAATATTAATTAACTGCATTTAGAAAAATGCTTTACAAACAAGCAATAAAAATAAAGAAAAAAACAGCAATAGTCTGAAAGAAGAAGAAAAATCTAGTATAAAACAGGTGAAATTATGAAATGGCCTTTTTGTACACATGGGCTTTGAGAAGTGATTTAAAGGACGACACTGATTTAGCCAGTCTAAGCTCTGCAGGCATCTCAAAGCCTCCGGGCCTCACAGCGAAAGCCTGCCAACAGAGCCCTGATGATCTGAGGCTCAGAGATGTAGCTAGGGGCAAGGCCTTGATGAGCCTTATAAATGATCAATAACATCTTGAAATCAATTCTGAAACTGACATGGAAGCAATGTGAGGATGCTAAAATGGGGGTAATGTGCTCCCTTCTCTCGGTCCTAGTGAAAAAAACAACACGCTGCAGCTTTTTGCACCATCTGGAGCTGTGCCCTGCTGGTTGAAGCAGGTAAATAAGACGTTACAGTTAATCCAGACGAGAAGGTATAAAAGCATGTTTGGTTCTCACTGAGAAACAGGACTGATCTCATTTTGGAGGAAACATGACTTACGTGTTTCGCTCAAGGTTTTAACTCGGATCAAAGATGTTTGGGATGCAGCCTTGACATTATCTGTTCCCTGAATTTGTCTTGAAATGCGACAAGAACTTCAGTTTTGTCTGATTTCAACAGCAGAAAGTTCTGATAGATCAGTTCATCGGTGAAGCGGTGGAAGACGACGCCCTTAACGAAACACACATACACTCACATGTCCCTCTGTCACACACACACATGCTCACACACACACACACACACACACACACACACACGAGGAACTAAAACCCACTAATCCCACATACAAAGGGAGATCCGACCCCCACGTCTAACCAAAAATCCTTGGGATTACCACCAAATCCAGGTGATGTATTTTCAGTTTACACACACACAGAACCATTAACGCAACGGACTCCATCATAACCGCAACAATCAACCAATCACAACCTTTATTTGTTCATTTAATCAATCAAATTGATCACGACTATTGCAGTTATCGTAGTTGCAAATAAAAAACACTTCAGCAGCTCCTAACAAAGGCTTGCTTATCCAGTCGTCAGTTGCATTGAGTAATTCATTGAGTGTGAAGTCCACTGCAGAACAACAGAATACCAGACGTGCAGATTTGAGGATCTCCCGGCTCCAAATCTGATCCAGACAGATGTGAACCGTGCGCCTTGAGCTGAGGGGTTAAGACGTGGGGTGTGCTGGGACGGGATGGAGGAGGGGTGTGGATGTGGGTGGGGGTGGGGGATTGTGGGAGGAGAGGGTGAGGGGGGGCGAGGAATAAGGGGAGAGAGGATTATTGGGGCAGCAGGTGCTCTCGGATATCTGGATGCTCCAGTTCACTATCACTCTCACTGATTATGTGCCATTGTACAAAGCATCACTAGAAACCACCATCACATTCATCCCGGTTAATCATTAGCTCTCATGCAATACTGAAACTTCTCTTTTGCAATAAATAGCCTGGGCTTCCTGTGGCCGACAGCAGTGGGCTACCATCTGAATGCCTTATAAAGTCGCCTATTGGCTGATGGCTGGCCCCACGTGCAATTAACCAGTGCTGTGTGGTGGCCTGCTTCATCCTGTGGTGTGTGTGTGTGGCATACCGTTACGGATGTGAATGTGGGAATGTTCGGCGTTTAATTTGTTTTAGAGGCAGACATCTCAGTAATTACATTAAGCCGAGTAGGGCAGACAGCTGCAGCTCTCTCTCTCCATCTCTCTCTCCCCTTTCTCCCTCTCTCTCTCTCACACACACACACACACACACACACACACACACACACACACACACACACACACACACACACACACACACACCAGAGAGAGAGAGAGAGCGAAAGCGAGAGCGAAATGTCCAACTCTGCGCATCCAGGGTACTGTAAATATAGAGCAAACCGACTGACCCTCCAAACTTGGCGCATTGACGTGTATAGCCTAATATTTGACACCATCCAGATATCCAACCCAAAAAATCTAAAATCTAAAATCTAAAACGTCTCAATAATACACAGGAAATAACCTTTTTTTTCCAGATGAGAACAGCAAAATGTTGCACGTCTGGCATCTTAAACCGGTTGATGGGCTGCTGTCCACAGTACATGCCTCTGCTATTATGGGCACTAAATTTGACAATGACCTTCCCAAAATATCAGCCGCGCTGCGCACGACGCTACAGCATAACCCACAGCACAGCACATAGGCTGAGATCAACTTTTCGGCTTGGTTATTAGTCCGCAAAGTTAAATCAACACTGAATGTGGTATTTTCAGTGATGTGGTGGGAAATACGAAGGGGGGTAAACTATATTATGACCTCCAATCAGTGATCATCATAATAAACATCCACTAATACAGTCAGAAATCTATTATATGTCATAACATCATTCATTTATTTGATTCCTTACCATATCTTAATATAACCTACACCAGTTTGACTTACTATGATGTATTACTGTGCATTAACGTCGTAAAGATTTGTGTCAGTCTTTTGTAAACTCTATTCCGTAAATTTTAAAAATAAAAAAGGGAGGGTACACTGAGTTTCGGAGGGGTTTACATCTCTGGGGTTTGGCTCTCTGACCTGCCAGCCGCCTCTCCCGGACATTCCTCCACAGCAGATCCCAAGCCTTGGACGTGGAGTCCCGCAGCTGCTCGCTGATCGACCGCCGCAGCTGTAGCTTGGCTGACTTTCGCTTGGTTGTCATTGCGATGCAGCCCGATTCATATTCCCCTTGTTAAGTCAGCGCGCGCCGGCGAGGGGGGGGAAAGAAAAAAACAACAACAACCCGTTATTCCTCAATGGCTTATTCCAGTGAGCGGCCCCGGGCTGGGACTGCGCGCGCCCCGGCTGCCGCAATGGTCGTCACGCCGCTTCACCTGGTACACGCTCCTCTCTCTGGCGCTGCGTCACCTTCCTGCACCAACAGCGGATGAGGTCCTATGTGGATTTGGACCCGCAGAAGAAATGCACATTTACTCCGTCCAGCATCGCCCCGTCCCGGTCTGCAGTCCCGTCTGGGGCGAAGGTAAAGAGATGTCTCAACATTACTTCTGCATGAGGCTGGCCGTCTGACAAGGCGAGCCAGATGTGAGAGGCGGCAGCTTTACCCCCCTCCCCATTTGCAAGTCTCTCGCGCTCGCTCTCTCTCCCTCTCTCTCTCTCTCAAACACACACACACACACAACTTTTTCCAACTTAGCTTAGTATGGTCATTATGGTCATATATGGCTTTAGGGGGCAGCAAACAGTCTTGTTAGGCTACATTAAAGATTGACTTTTGATTGATTTATTTTGATTGATTTATTCTCCTCTTTCCCTCTCTGTCACCATATCTTCCATCTCTCTTTTCTCCACTCCTTCCTTTTCTCATTTTTGTCACCCTCCTCTAATCCCCCATCTCATCTCTTTCTCACCTTTTCTCTCCCTCTATTCCGCCATTAAATTCCCTCCTATTTCCACACCTGTCAAATCATTCTCCCTATTTCTCACTCACTTCTATTCCCTTTACCTCCCCCTCCCTTTATTCCCTCACTTCTGCCTTCCCCTGTACAGTATCGCCACCAAGATTGAATCAGCATCCTGTCCAGCTACAGGTGCTGTACACGGCTCCATTATCTCTGTCCCTGACCATGATATGTGTGTTTGTGTTTGGGAGAGAAAAGGCTAAAGTGAAAGTGCATAAACATCACCCATCTGAGCTTTCCCTCTCTGTGAGTCCCATCCACCCATTTGACAGGTCAAGAGTTTGGGAATTTCATCCCGGCCCTGGTGTTATTCCAGGAATGCCAGACAGATTGATCAGGCCATCCAGGGCGTCAGCTGCCGTCTGCCTGCCTCTGTCACTCTGCCGTCGGATGTCCTGTTTGCGGTGTTGAGTTCCAGGTTGGCATGCATTTATGTGCGGAGACCAGATTTGTCGCTTCGGCCTGTCTAAACACGCGGCTCTTCTTTTGCCCTTCTTGACAAGTCAGCAGAATCCAACGTCCCTCTCTGGACACCGAATACCACTTGACTGGTACCGGCCGCGTAAACTTCACGGTTGAGTTTCAGAAAAAAAAACTATAGATTTTTTTTTTTTACTATAGATATAGAAACACTAAACACCTAAACAATATATTTCTCATCCAAAATTGTAGTTTGTGTGTACTGGAGCCCCACCGACTGTAGGTTTACAACGGCTGGGGTTCACGGCCCAACCTTCCTTGCCCTGCCCCGTCGTAGCTCGGTGTCTGGTGTCAGTATAGGTGGGGAGAGACCTAGTGATTTATACTACCTGACCCGGCCTGAGATTGATGAGCGGCGGTCCGCGGCGATGAGAGGAAAGGGTTCGGAGAGGAAAAAAAAAGAAAAGACGAACAATGAGAAGAGGAATGAGAAGAGGGAAGGAGCCGAGAGGAGACAAAAAGCAGAGCCCTATTGACAAGACCACCAACATATCAGGACATCTGGTACGGGATGAGAAGAAGCAGGGGGAAACATGTTAAAACCTCCGCCTCGCAATTTCCTTTTTATATTCAAACAGCACAATGGGATTCCTGAGCGTTATATTTGCTCCTCAGACTTAAACAGGAAATTGGGGCACGTTTCAGATCCGATCGTGCTCATACCAAATGGTGAAACATGAAAGTGAGGAGACTGGGGGATAACGGGACAGCGGTTTTCATTGAGAAGCAACCAAATTAAAATCACCAACAACTGATCCATGATAGGAAGGCAGTGAGAGGCACAGGGCCTGGAGAGCTGGCGCTGCCTGACACCACGCGGCAAAATTGCTTTTGTTATTAACTCAGATTTCGAACAGGAGGTGTTTTGACATTTTTATTTGCAGTAATAAGCTTGTCCTTATCACGTAACTGTACTTATGGGAAGATGATGAAATACAGCGTCAGGCTGGCTTAGCTTGAATGCACCAGTGTTTTCCAGATCAAGGTTGCCGGTGTGAAACGCTGATTGCACCATCTCAACTTCTGGGCAGGGATGTCAGGCTTTCCTTGCAAAGAACGCAGACAGATGCTGTTGTTCTGGGCATTTGCACCAGGACTTTGCATTGACTTGACTTCTGGGCAGTGATATCTTGTGGGTATAGGGGTGCCAAGACTCCAGGAGATATGCAGGGCGTTCAAGATAGCTGCGCCAAGCCGACTTGTGGGTAATGATGCCAGGGATCCCTTGAAGGCGACCGAGAAAGATGTGAGACATTTTGGAGACAGTTGAGCAAGCTTGAATTGTGAGTGGGATAGAATGAATCATGTTGAGGAGAGGGCTGAAAAGGCAGACAGAAGAGGGGGTGGTGAATCTGTGTGTGCGCCATAGCGGGGGAACTGACCATCGGAGAAAAGAGAAAACACTGGGAGGATGCAGGAGAGGGGTGCAAGGCGAACCACCAGCTGTCTTCACAGGAGGCAAGAAGGAAACCAACATCGTCCTTACCCAGACATACACATCATAATATCTCCTCCGTATGCAAGGCAATACAAAGCTCACCAAAATAAAAGTCATAATATCAGCAATGACACTGCAAGGGCACGACAGATTGCTTAGGCGCTGGTTATACAACAGTGTGCATGTGAGTTATATAATTTCTGACACACACACACACAAAAAACAGGATCTTTTACAACTGTGAAACCCGGAGTAACACGCTCTGATGTAACATAAACCCTAAAGGTACCGGACACGGCGACGACATGACTAGTGGTCAGTCGGCTCAGTCGTCTCTGCCCACAAGCAGAAACATGCACATATGAACTAATGCATCCAAAGAGTTCAAGTCACCAGCATAAAGGATGCACAAATATATATATCTAGATAAGTGAATGCATATGTATTCACTTACAAAGAAGCATGCACACCCCCCCCCACACACACACACACACACACATACACCATGTCACCTTGTGACCGCTGTTCCCTGTGTAAATGCTGTCGTGTGTGGGCCTCAGGATTAAGGGATTTTAGCACATTATCACAGCCAACTACATGGGGGGGTTACTGGGCTGTAAGTCGGAATATAATTCTGGAGGAGGAGGAGTAGGAGATTAAAAGGGTTTGCCACTGAATTTTTAGTCTTCACATAGCGTACTCTTATGCCTCAGGACAGTCGGAGCTGTATTTGTCAACGTTCACCACCGTTCCCCCGTGGTCAGAATCTAGGAGAGGTATCCTCCGCTTCAGTCTGTGAGAGGCCACAGGGTCAAAAATGAAACACTTATCTGGGAAAACCTCCACTTGACTTTGATCCGCGGTCAGTTTTGTATTTCTCCTCGATGACGCTGAAGGCGATGGTATGCGGACGGTCCTTGAGGTCAGCCTCTATCCAGAGAACCACCGCAAGAACATTGTCTCACAGGAGCAGCCAATCAAAACGTCCAACACATTCCAGCTCTCAAACAGCCAATCGAGGCAGCGCAACGGACGCGCTCTGGACGGACACGGGCGCTGAGTTTCAGAACAAATACACAGTGAAGCATGGGCGTCTCCACCAGGAGAGGAATCAGGAATCTCGCAGCGGTTACAGAAACGGAGAGCGGAGAGGAGGATTGGCAGGAGGACCGATGTCTTCTGAAAGGAAGGAAAACGAGGAGGAGAAGGTGGAGCGAGGGGGGACGAGGTCGTGTTTCTCTCCCCGCTTCCTGTTTGAAAACACACTAGGTCGTCTGAGGGTTGGGGAACTGTGTCAAATAGGCAGCACATCACGTGATGATAACAAACACGCTAGCATCCAAGTTAGCCTCTCCCTAGTGGCTACTGATGACTTTCCATCTAACCGGGTCAACTTTATTTTTATTTTGTTTCCACTGCCTTGACAGACCTTTGGAATTGAACTGTATATATAGTGATTTAAGTCCCAATCCCTCCAAAGTGAAGTGCATCTAAATCTCTACACCACATAGGCTTAATGACAGCAGATTGCAGTGATGCTAAAATATAATCTGTTCATTGTGCTCAGTTGTTAGAATTCCCTTGTTGAAATGAACTAAACAACTGAAACATGAACGCAGTCCCACTCTTTATTTTCCGTAGGTTTTGGACGTTCGATACATCTCAATGCTCCAAACAGCCTCCATCCTCAAGAGGTTTCTACTGAGGTTCTACTGTGATAGTGTTACTGTAAAAAGTCAATATCTACGGCGACACCGAGGAGAGTTGGGGTTAGCGAGTTCAGGCTGTTCAATGATTTAACAGATCACGTGATCCAGTGACAAAAGGACCAAATTCACCACCTCTATTTTTTTTCCATTCTCTCTATCGCTCATCCTTAAATTGCTACCATGTTCCCTCTCTCCTCTCCTCCACCTCTCCCTTCTCCTCCTTCCTCCTCATCTCTGCTCTCGCTCTCCCTCCTTTCTGTCTTCTATTTTCAGCAACACTCAGTCATTCAGGGCCAAAGCTGCTCAGCTCACTTGACTCTACTGTTAGCACACACACACACACATGCATGCATGCAAACCCCCATACTTGTATGTCACCTTAAGAGCTGCTTTGAAATAATGAAGTGCACTGTAATTAAAATTGAACAACCGAAAAGTCCAGATACAAAACAAACGGCAGCCGTTACCTGGAACGAACAAAGTGAAAAAACCTCAGGATTAACTGAAACCATCGAGCAGATGGCGCTGCATGACCTTAACCTCGTTTTGAAGCTCGCACTGTCTTTTTAGTGATCCCTGAGAGTATACACACACACACACATACACACACACACACATACACACACACACACACACACACACACACAGCACCCCCCAAACGCAGACACACACATCAAATCACATAATTCCATATGTTGCTCACTTCCTCAAATAGCTTTTTGAAGAGCAACACTGCAGGATTCAGTTCACAAACATCTGTTCATGTGTTCACTTATAACGTTAACGCAACCCTGTGTGTGTGTGTGTGTGTGTGTGTGTGTGTGTGTGTGTGAACTGAGTGTGTGTTTAGCTTCACAGAGAAATAGAAAGACATCAGTATCTTCATCAACCATGTCCACAGCTCCACGCTTTGGTGGATGGGAGACGGTTTAAAACATCATAGCTGTGTTCAGTATTCAGTGCTCAGATTGTTAACTTGACCCTTGACCTTGATATGTTAGCTTTACAAAAAGGGGGGGGGGGGGGGTTGGGAAAGGTAAGTGAAGACGAACAATTAGAGGAACAAGGATATTCATTGTTTTTTGCTTACAACTGTAAAACATAGTGCTCATCATGTGTGTTCTTCTGATTCTCCAGTGGAGGAAGGTGGAAAAAAACTACAATTCAATGATTTCCGTGAATACTGTGCAAAAATCTTAGGCACATGTAAAAAAAAATCCTGTAAAGCGAAGATGCTTTCAAAAATAATCAAATAAAAAGTTTCTAAATATCAAAAAAATGACTGTAAAGTGCACTAAAAAAAACACTAATGCAGAAAACAAAAAAATCATCTAAAACCAAATTTAGATGAAAAAATCTTTTGCACAGTACTGTATGTATTGCATAGAACAATGTGCTTGCGATCTCCTGCCATGGGACCTTTACACTTCAATCAGCAGGCCTACACTGAAATATGCACAGTGAAGTGAAGAAATAATGCATCTTTGTAGCATCAAGTCATCTGATCTGATTGTATCCATACTCTGATCTGCTCAGCGTCTCACTCAGTCAATATTTCTGCACCAGCCATCGAGGAATGTTGCTCTGGTCTATTCTCCGGTAAAATGGGGCCAAAAGGGTCGGGGCGCACCGGTGGCTCACCGTGTAGCGCGCGTACCACGAGGCTTAGTCCTTCCTGCAGCCGACTAGAGTTCGAATCCAGCCCGCGGTCATTTGCTGCATGTCTTCCCCTCTCTCCCATGCCTTCCTGTCTCTCTCTGTCAATGAAGGCCAAAAAAGTATACTTTAAAAAAAAAAATGGGGCCAAAAGGAAAGTGGGTCAAGAGCTAATGCAGAATGTCTATCTCCAGTAACAACAACAACAACTTCCCTGTCCTGTGAAGATAAGTTTGTTGACCTCCCTCCCCCCCCCTAAACCCCAACAACCCCCCCATCCCTCTGTGGAGCCTGGATCACCTGAAGCCTGGAAGAGCGAGGAGATGACTATCACTGTGGCCTGAACGGGAGGTTGCCTGAGGCCGGAGGGGAGGGGGGCACAAGGCATAGGTCTTGGGAGGAGAGATGATACAGATGGGAACTAAGGGAGTCCGGGACTGGGGTTTGTACGGGAACCAGACCGGGGCCCGAGGATGTCGAGAATGGAACCGGAGAGGAGGCCAGACGAGAGGTCCGAGGGCTGACAATGCTGGGTAATATCGGCTGAGCGTTTGGGAGGCAGACGTGGGGGTTTGAAAGCTGAGTGCGGAGGGCTACGGGGGTGCCAGACTATGGTATGGAAGTAGCGGGACCTGGGGCAGGACCGGGGTAGGGGGAAACAATAGCTAATGGACACGGAGGAAACCCTACAGGTCGTGGGAGTGCAGATCGCATGCTGATAGCGGAGCTTGTTGCCGAGCGTCTCGTTTTTTTAAAGGCACTTAGGGAGCGACACACACATCGCCGCGTCCTCGCTGTTAAAATAAGCATTTGTGCAGGGAAAAAAAAATCCTCGAGGACCAAACGAGTACTTCCTTCCTCGAGCTTTCTCTCTCTCTGCTGCGGCGGTATTGGGTTGCAGGGCCACACACAAGCACATGAGCACACACACACGTACACAAATACCCAAGTATTGTTTGGTGAGTCACACACACAAACACACATTAGGGGGTGTTTACAAGCGGCTTACCGTAATGTTTTTTTTTTTTTTTTTTTTGCTACCTTCAAAAATGCCCACATATATTGATATACTGAACACGACACCCGTTAGCGCAAACATCCTCAGCGTATGGACACGGTGACACGTTACGCCTGAACAGGAAGTAACACACCACCAACATCCATTAAAGTCCTCCAGGTATCACTCCGGTTCACATTTCTAAACCTCTCAGAAAGCGTTTCCAAAAAGTGATTATTTCCACCGATCACAGTCCCAGTCAAAAGAGCGAGGCCAATCAGCTGCCTCCTTTTTTTTTGATTGGTAGAAATCAGCTGTCACTCCTATACTTTTGCCTCGTAAACTCACAAGACTTTGTTTCCTTGTCTGATATTTACCACCGCGCCAGAGAACAGACCAGTTTCAGCGCTTGTTTACCCCGTACAGTATTTACCTATTCTCCTTTTATTGCTGTGCAGGGATATTATGGGCGTCTGGGCCCGGCACACACACACACACACACACACACACACACACACACACAGACAGACAAACTGTTCCCACAATTAATGAAAACCACAACTCTGGCATCCACTGACCCCTCAGCATCACTTGGCAGCGGGTGGACTGTGTGAGGAAAACGTTGTAAAGAGAGCAGCAGAAATCTCTCCCCTGATGGATCCAGTGCCTCTGGAAAGAGAATACAGAGAACAGAGCTGGAATTCAGATTTGGTGTGTGTGTGTGTGTGTGTGTGTGTGTGTGTGTGTGTATGTGTGTGTGTGTGTGTTTAGTCTATATTTATGGGTTAAGGTTAAAATTAAGATGAGGTTTAGGTAGAGTTAGGAGAGGGTTAAGGTTAGACTAAGGGGTTAGGGGATGAATGTAGTCAATAAGGGTCCTCGTGTGTGTGTGTGTGTGTGTGTGTGTGTGTGTCTCTGAATTTTAACATGTGCACTGGGGTACAGTGGACTGTTACCATAGATCACATCAAGATGGCCACAAAGATATGGAAACTAAACTGATGACAATGACTATGAAAGATCTCCAGGGGGGTCGAATTACAGGCAGAGAGGGACGGAGGGGGGAGAGAGAGGGAGAGGTAAAGGGAGAGACAGAGGGAGAGACTGGGACTTGAGCCAAATCCACTACCAGACTTGTTAAAGCACCGCCACACACTGATACAATATTCACCACACACACACACACACACACACACACTTATCAGACTCACTTACTAAGCAATGTGTTAATAGAGGACCTCCGAGTATCACAAACCTTTAATGTATGCATTAGGGTGGGTCTACATTAACACACATACACACACACACACACACACACACACACACACACACACGCACACACACACACATACACACACATAAATACCACAGGGACCCACATTCATTAAGTTATAAAGGTTTATTGGAAGTTAACTGCTGAGCCAACTCCCTTTTCTGTGTGAGGTATCTTATAGACGACGTAGCACAATCACCGCATGGGAGTTTCATTACCCACTTACACACGAATACAGAGGTACGCGTGCACGTACACACACACACACACACACGCACTCACGGCTATATACATAGACTGAACCCGCTGACTCACAATAACGGTGCAACCAATGGTACACACAGGTAAACAGAGGAACAACAGGAAGACGTCTCAGAGCGTCAGAAGTCACCTGGAGCCGTACATCAGCTGACTCCCTCCAGTCCGCCGTATTAAAAACATGCTACACACATGCAACGGGACATACTAAAAGGATTGACGGGCCAGAGGTCGAGAGATTATCCACAGCCTCCCTGAGCGCTTTCCAATAAAGTGAAAATTCGGATGGATTATATGTTTTTTTTATAATCCGGGAGTTGAGCGATACGTGAGGGAGAATGTGTGTCAGTGTGTGTTTGGTTCACGCCAAGGTCATTCGTCGCTCTGGAATAGCAGCACTTTGTGTGGTGACTTTTAAGAGCACGTTGTGTTGAGAGTGCACATCCAGCTTGTTTGAATAAAAGTATAAATACGTCCACAAGCGTCCTCAATACTTCTTCGGTGTACATTTTGACCAGCGAGGATGGTTGTTATGTGTTGTGTTACTTTCTCACTGTAATTTGCTTCTCTCGTCATTCCTTTCCCCACTATCTGACGGCATCTCAGGACAGGACGTCTCTATTCCCAACACCACAATGACTGTAGAGCGTTACGAGATACAGGGTAAGATAATGTGTGTGTGTGTGTGTGTGTGTGTGTGTGTGACTTAACCATAATAATGATTCAGCATCATGAACCAGCCACTGTTTACGGCTTGCTGTGGGTTTGGTATGGAGGAACAATACACCTAAAATATGACAATTTGTGGCTACAGTGACAGTTTGTGTATTGTTTCATTAACTGGAGTCCATGTGAGGCTGAGGACAGAGAGAGATATATGAATTGAAGTAATGCAGTAAAGATGAGTAAAGATATAAGTGCTAGTGCAATTGGCTCATATGTAACCATAAAACTTGAGAAGAATGTTGCAGGTTTCTCATAGGAATGAAGATGGGACTGGGTCATCTTTCTGGTAGGGGTCAAGCATGACAGTATCGCTACCCTGAAAAATGTGTGTTTTATGTTTGAGAACCAGGCAACCGACCCAGTTCAGTATCTCTGCACACTGAATATCAAAAATGCATGAAGATGCAGCTATAATTACAGCTCCATCTGCTGCCACGGCAACACCGGCACTGCCGACTATTAGGGAACCAAAATTAGCTTGAACCAAAAGTTGGACGGGACACTGACACTGCAGTGCTTCCTCGCATGTAGTGGAGATTCCTATGAAAACCCCATATCTTGAGAGGGAGACAGTTTCTTTCTCTTTTGCAGATACCATAAATTCACTACTTTGAACTACTTATGATCACTGCTAACACATTCTCTTTTGCCAAATAACACATATTAAATAACATTTGTATCCATTAGAGTACTGTATTGTATTGTACTGGATCCTGCAGTGGCGTAGTATAGTGGAGGTCTTTGTAGTAACTCCAACATGGTCAGGATGTTACAAATATAATATCCCTTTCAGTCTCTTGGCCTCTTTCATGTCTTTTGATTGTCTTCACTTGTGGTTGAGGGAAAGTCTGGGTCCACACAAAAGAGATGCAAAATGAAAAGTATTCTCAGCAGCATGATTTAAAAAAAAAAAAGACTCATGGACTTTCAATTTACTTCCACAATAGAAAGATAGAGATGGTTTACATGCTGAAGTCTCACTTTATATCCACGTCCAATAAGGTTGAAGTAAGACAGCCGAAGAGAGAGGAGCACCGTGGAGGCAGCCTTTGAGATCGATACGGACTAAAGTAAGCTCTTAAGCATCTATAAAATAGCGCTGTTATTTCATATTAATTCAGAGAAAATGTACTCAAAATAAATCTTTGCAGGGATGATAACCTTTTCCTCAGGAGCTTGAGGGTACATTTGATTTAAACCATATACCATCACGGCACGAAACAAACACATCCACAAACATCCAACCTAACAGTCACACTCTGACAAAACTACATCCACGTTATGTGTTTATGATCATCTGAAACATTAGAGGCAGATAGCAGACCCCCAGCAGAGATCACGGGTATCGCTAACACCAAAACCCCAGGCTTCGTTCCCTCCTGTGAGGAATTCCCTTTCTATCTGGCGGGGAGAGCAGAGTGAATGTCAGCTATGTGACCAGAGATATGTCCGTATCATATCCCGTCCCTTTGGAGTTACCACTCCGGACCACACAGGCCGACAAACATTGATTGATTAGACAGGATTTCTGTCAAAGGCCGAAAAACGTTTCCTCGTATCAGAGGAAAAAATAAACACGCTCAAGTGGGAAAACAAACGTAAAGTACGGCAGCCAAAACATTCAACCTAATCTACACCCTTTCCTCAGCACTGTTGTGTTTGTAGTTGAGAGTGTAAATGAAATCTCTCTCTCTCTCTGTCTCTCACCCACTCCCCCCAACACACACACACACACACACACACTCAACCTGGCCGAGAGAGGGTGATGGCATCACCTCTGACCTCCCTGCAGCCTCCGGGGCCTCATTACCCACACTGCACCTCTCCTCTGCGGACTATCAATGACAGTAATGTGACCCTTTGGGGCTCGTTGGGCTGGTGGTGCCACGCTGGAGACACCCCAACTGCCTGAACATGTATACACACCCACACACACACACACACACACACACACACACACACACACACAGGATGTAGGCACTCTCAACACATACAAACCACAACATACAGACGCACGCGCACACATGAAAATAAACAAACTCGCAACGCCCTGAATGGCACCCTGCCGCCAAGACATCTCCCTAGGTAGCACTTAACTACAGTCGCCATGACGCCTGTGCCTGTCAATCAAAAGGGGACACACTCCGAGGACAAGAGATATGGACAAGGGTCAGAGTTGGGCCCATTAATCACACGGTCTCTTCAACTGTCTCCGATGGGAACTTGAGTCCTCGAGGGAAATAGTTAAGAAAACCTTACAGTGGATGCAAGTAGATGAAATAAATAGATGCTAAAGGGAAAAAATGCTTGTCACGTCCTTGTAATCGTGACGGATATTTCCTCAAATCCCTTTGTGATCTGTTTTCATTCCGGTGGAGGAATGTTCGAGCTTCTGTGTTATCACAATACAAACCACAACAAAATTCCACCAAACCAAAACTTCAAAGCAAAGATGTGTTTGTATTCTTTGAGGGTGCGAATATGTGTGTGTTCACACACCCGAGTATATTGCGTTGTGTTTGTGTATGTGCGCCGGCCATGTTTTGTATGTGTGTGTTGCTGCAGAAACAGCGTATCGTTACTTCTGGGTGGCTGAGGTTTGACATACTGGTTTGCAGTCCTGCAGGGGAGACATTCCCAGAAGTCCAGATATATCCCAAAGTGGGAATGCAAACAATCTGATAGAATGGATGGATAATGAACACACACAAGCACACTTTTGGGGTCATCTTACCTGCCGAACCGCCGGTCATTCTTGCTGCAGCCTGGCAAGAAAAAACAGGAAGAAAGAAACACAAAATGAGTCCCAGAAGTGAGTCATATAAAACTCTTTCCCTGACACAAACTCTTAAACACTCGCAAACTCTTAAACTCCTTCATAAACAATTCAACCAAGAGAAACATTTTTCTCGAGTGTTTATACCACAACATCCTACTCAAAACCACCAAACACTCATGGTTTATTTGTTTGAACATTAACCTGAGAGTTTCTGTACTAAAAAAAAAAAAAAATCACATATGAGGAATGCAATGTTTAATTGGCCAGCGTGTTCTTGATTCATATGATAATAAATGATGTTGAATGAGAGGAAATTGGAGGAGGATATCAGACGTCTACTTCAGACTGACCCTCAGTGTGTCTCTGTGAACTGGTTTGGAAAGAAGAGCAGCGCGAGGAGGAACAGAGGACACGGTCATCAAAATGGATGATAGTACCTCATGTAGGAAAGGGTGGAAGGAAAAGGAGTGAAGGTCAAGAACGTGAAGTTTTATATGGGTTTTTATTAAAACTAAAAAAGAAGATGCTCGTGCTGAAATGTCATTGTCATGTGATCCAGAGAGACTCTGTATGTTCAGTTTCTGGTATATTTACGCAGGAAATTGAAGCTTAGAGTCTGCTACTGAGGATTCATGAGGTGTACTCACACTCGCACACACACACACACACACACTCACACACACACATACATGGGCCTGCACGCCTCTAAACAGTCCCAGGATCCTCATGAGTAGACAAACTATAATCAGATAAGATCAGGAAAAGCACATACAGCCCAGACTCACTTCCTGATCGATGTGGGAAATGTTATCCTAACATTCTCTGAAAACACTCTGAAAACCTCACGTCTCCAAAGAAAGTAAACTGTTCAGGAGCTGGAAAATCTGGCTGATTTTCCCACTGATGCACCTGCAGCTTTGCAATTACACACGGGATTTTGAATGGGTTTCGTGAGCTTTCGTGAGCCCCGGGGGGTCACGGAAGGACTGTGTCACCTTTCAATTCAAGTTAAGAATGAACAGACACTGAATCTGACACTAAAACTCACTTTAGTATCATTTCTGAAGCTGCCATCACTGCAGCAGTTTTAAATCATAGATGACTTGCAAAATAGTAGGAATTGTTCAAATTTAGCAGTGACTAGATCTTTGTTTACCAATCAGAGAGTATCATGAAGTCATGCTTTACCTTTGTGAGTTCGTTGAATTCCTTATTTCAGAAAAGATGATCAGATTATAATTCCTGCTCGGGAACACACGGGAACATGTTTAAAGTGTTGCTAGCTATTTAGAGGCTAGGTTTCAGGCTAGAAAATACCAGTGCAGTCCCTCGGCAGACAGAGACCTATAGTAATACTTATTACAGCATGTATAGATAGACTAGGTGGACCAGGAACATGACATTTAATGATCACTTCTAAGGTCTTTTTTTAGGTTGGGGGGGTATATTGTATTTAGATTAAAGATTTAGATATTTTCTCAATTTAGATTAAATTGAAAAAATAATGAAAACCCTCTATTGCCTCCTACAAATAGATTTGAAGAAACATGTGCTCTAAATTTGGAGTTGAGAAGCAGAACAGTATGTATCTGCATCTGTGTGTGTGTGTGTGTGTGTGTGTGTGTGTGTGTGTGTGTGTGTGTGTGTGTGTGTGTGTGTGTATGCGTGTGTCCATGTCAGTTTAGACAGCTGTACTTTATCAGTCACGGTTAGGGGAAAATAAACCCACTCCTGAGCATCAGTCTGATCCCACGGCCCCTCGTGCTCTCTCTACCTACCTACCTACACACACACACACACACACACACACACACACACACATTCCTTCTGAAAACCTCTTGACTCCCAACACCCATGACGCATTAGTCCATCACTCTTGTTCCTATGACACAGTCTGTTCAAAAGAACTAAACACCATGATTTTAGAGATATGTGTAGTGGACTCATCTTGTACATCGTGCACTGTCCTCAGGCTTTGAGTATGAGGTCCTGCTGTACCATGGGTGATTAATGCTGTAGTATCTCCTCTATATTGCACCAGTTTGACCATGATAGTAGCTCAGTTAATACCCCATCCTTCCAGCTACAGTATTATTGGTTTGGGTTAGCCTAGCTAGCTAGTTCACTAGCCTTGCTAGCTAGTTGGATAGCTAGTAGAGGAAACATAAATAATGTTATTTAATAATGGGGATGGGCATTTTCTTTTCTTTTTTATCACAGAGTTACTATGAACATGACACAGTAAATTGTGTTGATTCAGAATTTACTTAATGTACTTTATTTAGTATTTAAAGTATCCTCTTGTATGGGAAAACGCTGAAAGTAACTAAGTCACTTTTACCTACATCTAACATTTTAAATTTTAAAACCAGATTATTACACCAGTAGTTTTACTTTTAGTTTAACTTTTCAAATTTTAGCAAAGTAACAGTACTTCTACTGGAAGGATATTTTAGCACTCTTTCCACCCTGTACCATGGCAGTATGCCCTTACACTCAACATGTCTCAGCACCTATACTGTACCTGTACCTATTACTGTTACTTAGATACACGACCCTGCATCTGACCCTGCATCTGACCCTGCATCTGAACCGAGGGGCTACTGCGTGGTGATCTAGCCATTGCAGACCCATGACTGTGCGTACTATCAAATCATGTTATCTGGGAGCTGATTAGTGATGATTTCGGGGTCAGAGGTCAGAGAGATGTGGTCACCTCAGACACCTTTTGACCTCTAGTCTGCTTTGTTCCTCCTGAGTTATGTACGAGGAGCTGGACCCACTCCGACAGGATATACACTGAACAGGATATACCACACACACACACACACACACACACACACACACACACAC
Organism: Hoplostethus mediterraneus; assembly: GCA_034670385.1. NCBI lineage: Eukaryota > Metazoa > Chordata > Actinopteri > Trachichthyiformes > Trachichthyidae > Hoplostethus > Hoplostethus mediterraneus. The sequence goes on from JAXDDW010000005.1 coordinate 3,543,303, forward strand.
ACACACACACACACAGGCGCACACATGTTAATACTTGAGCAAAGCACACTGATACACAAATACACTGATACGAAAGGTGCATCCTGTTATGAGAAGCATTGTCTTTCTGCTGATCAGCGCTAAACCTCTATCAAGACAAAGAAAGATATTTGTGTACATCAAGAGTTTTGTTCCATGTTTTGTTCCATTTGAAACAAAAACTCCTGATGATAAAATGATCAGTAGCAATGAATGAAAACAAATCAAGGTTCTTTATAAAGGATTGTATCTCCTTAGTTCACTTTTACAGACTGGATCCTTTGTAGATCTGTGTTTTTTGAATGATGAATGTCTAGTCATAATATTATTTGCCAACATGGATATATATATATGGCATTTTAGTAACGAACACGTCACATGGTTGTGGGAAACAGAAAGAAAAGCAGGTATAAAGTACAGAGCGCTGTGCTCAATGAAAGCAATGAAAATGGACAGCCGAGGTTTTTCTCCACAGGGAGCAACCGGCTCCCTCGGTCTTCCCAGGGAAATTCCTCTGCTAGGTTTTTTTAGACGGAGTGGGTTGAAACACTAAAACAAAAAAAAAGAGAAAGCCTGGCAAACAAAAATAAAGGCCGGGGCAATCTTGAGTTGCAGTCGTCCATGTTAAGTGGTACATGCTCTTTCAACCATGGGATCATGTGCTCCATTGACCAACCCTAACAAACAAGCAAACCCTTCCACTTTTGTCTTCCTCTAAGTGACACGACATGCCGATCTGGAAGCTTTCCAAACAAAAATACGTAAGGAAGAGAGGTGACAGGAATTACAAGCCTTGAAAACATTTGTTTGTGGTTTCGGGGAGGGCACAGGGTCAGGGTCCTAGCCTCGTCCCCTCTCCTGATTGTGAAATTAATGGACGGGATATCAAGCCGAGGTCTGGAAAGTGTCCAGTTTGGTGACATCTGTGTGCGGTATCTCTGTTGTTTGCAGATGATGTCATCCTTTTGGCTTGTCGGACCGTGAGCTCCGACGTGCAATGGAGAGAAATATATGGCAGCAATATATGTTGTTGTGTGCCGCAGTGCTGACGGAGAGCACGGTGACCTTGTCTACTGGTGGATGGAGCAGGGCTGTCTGAGCCTTCCCCCCCTCACCTTATTTATACAACAGCAGGCAGCGTGCACACTGGACGCAGGCCCAGAGAGAGGTAAGAAGAAGGGCACATGCAAAGAGTTGGAGAGTCAGCAAAGAGAGGTTAAAAAAACAGAAAGAAAAAGAGAAAAGAGGGATTGAGAAAGCAGTCATGATACTGTTGAATACGGGATACGGGTAAAACAACACAAATAATGTATGAACGCAGTGCAAAGATGGTAAAAAGGGCAAGAAGGGACATCAAGGTTGCATAGAAAGAGCTATAACTATAAACTAGACGAGTAAAAATAAAATAACATGTTCAATCTGGAGCATTTTGGATCAGCGCAGCGTGTCCCAAAACAACAACTCACTGACCGCAAGTATACGGCTCAAGATCTGCTTGTGCTTTGAGGTTTTATTCAAAGATCTAACATATTAAGTTTGGAAGACACCAAAACACTGCTGCAGATGAACATTTCACTGACTCGATTTCACCCCAAACACACAAACATGTATGTACACACACACACACACACATATATATACTATCTATGCACACAGAGTGACTCACCCTGGCACGTCGAGCATGGAGGTGCACAGGGGAGGAGAGGGAGGAGCGAGTCAGGGGTCTGCTGCGGGTCAGAGGTCGCGAGCGGCGTCTGGTCAGCGGCTCGGGTCGATCCGGAGCTCTGGAGGTTCCTTGATCCAGACTCAGGGCTCGGCTCGCCATCCTGCCATCCGCAGCCAGAGCGTCCTGAGAGGACACGGCAGTCGGACGGGGCACAGAAAAGCTGTTTAATCTCAGGTAAGCCATATAGGAAATATAACATCAGCCAATCATCTCTTTCTCTCCCTCTGTCATACATCTGTTCTTTAAAAGGTGCTACAAGCAGAATTTTTGAACATCAATACATCGTTGCCAAATCCATAACAATCACTCATTCCACTATCTGCCATTGCAAAAAATTTTGAAAGCTTTAGCTCCCTTTGTGCTGGAGGAACTGCCTGTTTTGTGCCGTAAAGCAATCTCCCTTTGTGCCGTAAAGCAACACAGCACATTTCCTGACCAGTAGAGGCTGACACTTGTCTCAGCGTTGTTCTCATTTGTTTACAGTAACTATAACAATAACTCAAACTGAACATGGTCTCCCCCCTCTGTCTGCTCTCTTACCCGGTCCCTCTCTTCATTTCACTGTCCAGCAGCCACGATCTCTATTATGATGTCTGTGGCGAGTTTAACGGAGGTGATGTAGATGGCGGTGGTAGTGAGTATCTGTATCTGCCCTTCTCTCTCGCTGAGAAATCTGCTTATATCTAGTCCATGTCCATCCCCACTCCCCCTATCCCCCCATCCCCCCCCCCCTCAGTGACAACAGCGGAAAGTCCATCTCTGCTTGACCTCTTATGACTCAACGACTGTACCCGCCTCACTGGGAAGCCCGCCGCTGTGCTTCCCGCTCTCCCCTCCCTCTGATGCATTCCTCAAGACGTAATGTGTATGTGTGCATAGTGAAAGTGAAGGAGGAACGGCATTCATCTCGGCGGACAGCGCGTTTTTTGTTTTCTGACAATTCAATACCCAAATGTGTGCCTAAAAGACACACACACTTTCCCTTCATCGCAGCGTACAATGCCCGCCTGTCTAGAGAACTCCCTCCCTGACGCCGTAGAGCACGTTCATCATCGAGGACGCTGCCGCACTGAGATAGAGACATCAAGGACACCCCCTACTGAGTCACCAAGCACAATGTACTACAGAAAATCACCGTTTTCATTGATGTCATCGTGTATTAAAAATGTCAGTGAATTTCAGTGAATGGGTCAGAACGTGGGAAAACATGTAACTGAAGTGATTGATTTATTTTGACTCATTTTTTCCACATTTCAATCACATGCAAGAGAACTGAGGAAAAGTTCATAGTATTTCTCTTGTCTTAAGCGTTCCAGTCTAAATCAATGGACTCATTATTCCTCGTTCAACTAATGGGAATGTGATGGGAGTATGGAAAGTCCAAAAGTCAGAAGAAAAAACGCTGGCATTCCTAAAAAACACTCCTTCATAAATGGAAGAACTGAGGGGCTTGGCTTCCATTGATGTCATTAGCAGAATGAAGAGGGGGGGAGTTGTAAAATGAGACAATATTGTCTGATTACAAGACAGTGAGCGGATGATTGGATGAACGGAGAGATAATCTGATTTGTTTTTAATTTTATTTATAGGAAAGCTCTGCAGTGTTTCTATATTAAGCGCTGGACTTGCCATGACATAATTGTTCATTGTTGGACAGACACAGTGGACAAAAGAGGCTGTGTGATATTTAGAGGAACGGCTTGAGGAACGTTTAGAGGAATTTCAGATATGAAACCACTTTATCTGTCTCTATCTCTCTGCTCTGGCACCTACCCTGTATACCTATCACTGGGGAGAGGGGATACATCACACTTCTGGGCTGAAGGCAATTAATCTCTCTCACAACGCAGATAATCTACTTTTTTTTTTGATAAATGGGAATTCTGCACTTATTCCAATAAAGCTGAACTGAGCTTGATTTTGATTATTTGTATTCTATTGTTATTATTATTTTCTTATTTCTTATCATATCTTTTCATATATTTTAGTGTGAATTTCTCTATTTTATATTATATCTTGACCTTTGCCTTTAACAGTACTTGCTTTTATTCTTGTTTTGTTTTTATTCTTCTCTTGCTGTGTTTATTGTTATGCACCAATCACCAAGTCAAATTCCTTGTATGTGAAAACATATTTGGGAATAAAAATGTTTCTGATTCTAATCATATTCTGTATCTGTATGTGTTTAACCTTGCCTGGTGGCTGCAAACAAATCAACCCATACAGCAGATACAAATTGACTCTACTTGACATAAAAACACTTCAACACAATGCTAAGAATTCATATTTCGCTGCCATTTTTGCCGGCTTGCCAGACAGGCATTTGACTAAGACTAGCTCAATTAAACACTGTTTTTTTTTAATAAGAATTCCTGGTGCTGTGCTGTCGGTTTAAGAGCTATTTGAGGTTACCAGATTTGCACTTGGTAAGGGTAATGAGGCGGTAGGAATGCCCTATGAGCGCCGAGCAGAGGAGCGTAGCACAGGAGCCATCCACCGGCTGTGTTCTGCCTCCAAGAACGATGTGAAATAAACCTTTAATGATAAAATAACAGTAAGCTGGTATGAGCTTGGCACTTACAATCGGCGGGTTTCTGAGGGATTAGTGCCGTTTCCAGCTGGATGCCAGACGAGGCACAAACAACCCGATTTATAAAAAGCTTTAATGATGGAAAAACAACAGGCTTGGAGAGCATCCAAACTCTTATTCTTAATTAATCTACCCCCTTTTTAAATAGGGACTTTTAAATAGAGACTGCAGGCATGGCAACACATTCCCCTGACGAGGCTCTATGGCAAATGTCTGTGTGGTATGCTGTATGACGAGGTAGTAGTAAGTGTGTGTGTGTGCGTGTGTGTGTGGATGCTATTAAATTTGATACAGTCCCTTAGGTCCTGAGTATGAGACATATAAAGGATCGTATCCATGTCTATGTCAAAGATTTTTCCTTCGATGGAGATAAAAAGGTTTCAATCTTGCAGGGAGTGTGAATGGTTATCAGTCTCTTCACCTTCAACTGTGTGATTGGCTTGTTCCCTTCTGTTTTTTTTTTTATCTCTAGGTTTTATCTGTGTTCATGTCCTCTGTTGTCACTAAATCACTTTGCTTCACAATTAAATGTGACTTGACTTGACTTGACGTTACTTTGACGTACCGTGGTCGTGTGTTGTTCCTGGTCTGAGTGGGAGGAGCTAGCGCTGACGACTTCCTGGATGTCCTGGTTGAGATGGTCCAACTTCCTCATCAGCTGAGTCGCGGAGTCATCACACGCAGCGGCGCAAACCTATGGGCACGCACACACACACACACACACACACACACACACAAATACACAGGTGAATATGGCACCATAGACCCAGAGCAAACACTGCCCATGCACTGAGGCCTTGACGACACCACACAGTTTACCTCTCTCCGCTCATGCTGGTCTCAGGGAAGTCTGCAGAATGCACTTGGCTCTAACCACAGAGACTACAACACTCTTTATATGTTTTTTTTTCCACAGCCCTCCTTCACCCTTTTCCTCATCCACCCACTCCACCCTCCACCGTTCCCTTCACGTTGCCCCCCCAGGCCCCTTGCAGATGACACTGTGCTTCTTTAGCCTGACCAGGGGTACACGGTGTACCCCGCTCTGGGGAGGAGGTGACACCCCGTCAATGGGATTATTGTAGAGGGAGGAAGAGAGAAGCCTTTGAGCCCGGTGAGCAGTAAGCAGAGAGAAAAGGAGAGGGAGAGATTTAAGCCAAAAATAAAGATAATACCAGTTGATGCTGAAGAAACTCAGATTTAAAAAGGGCATTGTACATGTGATGTAAATGTGTTGTCATAGCGGCCTATTCTATACAGCCCGGCTCTGTACATACACCCTCTTTTTCCCTCTCCGCCCATTGGTCACGCACTCTGAGTGAGACACTTGTTCATTGGCTTTCCAGGAAATGAACAAACTGCTTTGTTTCTGGGCTCGACTGCCAATCCCAGAGTCCCAGAGGCTGATAGCAGCACATAGGGCCCCTTTGAGGAGCTGGAAGTCCAAAAACAGCCCCCTCACTCACACACACACACACACACACACATACATGCATACACACACACTAACATCATCCACCCCACCCCCCCACACACACACACACACACACACACAAACACACCCTTCTGTCAACTCCCATTCCCAAACCCATCACGTTGACCATTTAAAAAAATATATCTGCATTAACGACTTGGCGGTAAAGTCATTTCCTGCGTGTTGCCGCCCCCACATCTCCAGATTCCTACACACAGGAACACACAAGGCCGTCTATGTGCACTGGGTGCTATTTTTACCCTCAGTATGGGGGGCAGAGAGGGGAGAATAAAACCAGCGGGGGGGGGGGGGGGGCTTTTCAGTGGCTTGAGTGACTGCAAACATGAACACACACATAAACGTGCTAATGTGATCCCATACACACACACACACACACAGTCATATCTACAGTAGAGTGCTCTCAAAGTTCATTAAATGTTAATATATTCCTCTCCGACCTCCTCAAAGTATTCAGAGAGGATAGAGATCTTGACATCACCGTGTCTCAGCTACAACACCATTTCATTACTCTCCCGTGCTGTCGTGGAAAGGCTCCTCGATCCATCCCTCGATCCTACCGTGATCCATACGTCTCAACGCCAAGAGTTACATGCATTCTCCGCGCTCTGCTGCTCTGAAGTGAAAGGTTTTCTAAGAGCAGGAATCACCAACAACGTTCAGCAGTAATAGTCCCAACCACCATGAACAGCTCTGCCAAATACCTGATTACCTCCTATCTACAGGAATGAATATAGAGGGGTCAGACGAGGAGAGGAGAGGAGGAGAGAGGAGAGAGGAGAGAGGAGAGAGGAGGTCAACTATCCTATGTGTAAAACTGCCAGAGGACTCGATCCCACCGATACGCTGCAGTGCTTCTGCTTCAGTTGCATCTTTTTGAAATCACTCACAAACTATGAATTTCGGTTGAGTTCAGTACGTATATAAAGCCTATAAATTATTTTGCTACGTTGTAACCCAGTGTGTCTGTAGTGTGACGAAACCAGCTAAGCCAAAGACATGCCAGGAATGTGGAACCACAAAAAGGGGCCTCTTAGAGCGAACAGGTATTCAGCGCTAGCATAAGCCTGTCAATAAGTGACTTTAAAAGCTGCTCGGTCAAAATCTCTAAGAACCAAACGTTACAAAAGGACAGATCCTTTCATTTCGGGCCAAGAGGGGGAGAGAAACAGTGCGCGAGTGTGTGCCAGAGGACCATAATGGGAACGTGCCAGCAAAACTGCAGGGCCTCTCTGACAGGTGTGAGAATGTGGTCAGTAGCACGCTCACACTCATGGAACGGCCCCGCTGACACAGTGCATGCTGGGAGCTGGAAGATGCCAGTTGCGGCCCGGGGGGAAAAAATGAGAGGAATTTATGTTGGTGGAATATCCGCCAAAACTGAATGCGTGAGATCCCTTTTCTTTTCTATGCGAACCCACACACACACACACACACACACACACACACACACACACACACACACACACACACACACACACACACACACACACACACACACCTCCCAACACACACTTTCTTTTCTTCTGCCCAAACTATTTCAAGTGTTTTTTAAACCTCAACTCCAAATACTTCTGACAACATATAGATCACAAATGCAATCGATCATTTTGCTCCTAGCCTGGTACCGAGGTGGTCATTCATAAATTCATGTTTACTCAGCTTAAAATCTCTGGAAAATGTCCTTGAGGCTCTTTGGCAACAAGCTCCTACTATTCTCGATGTGAGGAGCCATCAACTAAAGTGAATGAAAACATTGTCACACTGTCAAAAACAACAATGTGACATTGCTGCTCTCTAGTGGTGCAACTAGGAACAGCTCTGCAGTGTAACGCAACAAAAGCTACTGAATTGATTTCTCTGGCGATGATGTACACTGGGTAGAGTGTAAAGATAAGTCTAGTGTCTCTGGTCTCGTTATCGCTCTACTCCTCCCTTGTTTTTCTTACCTGTTTGCCATTGTTCTGCATTGCATCCTCTTCCTCCCCCTCGCTACCTGCGACCTCAGGTTTGCTCTTACTGGTGGGACTGGTGCTATTGGGCAGGGCGTCCTGTCTCTTCCTCAGCCACTTCCTGTCCCTGCTCAAGGTTCTATGCCGACAAGTAATCGGGAAGTCTTTATATTGACCCATTTCAGGGAAAATATCGTCTTCCTCGTCATCATCACCATCACCCTCTTCGGCGGCGGTTGAGGAAGACTCCTCGTCATCTGAGCTCTCGTTGGCAAAGGTTCCCTGATTGCCAGCGCTATAGCAATAATCACAAAACACAATAGCACTCGGCTTGTGCTTCACTACTCTTAACAGATCCACAGAACAGTTGTCTGATGTATCCGCAGACACTGGCTGATGGCTACCACAGCCCTCAGACTGGGCTGAAGGGAGTAGTGGAAAGGGGAATGGAAAGGTGTCTGGACAGGGGGTCTCCACGGGTCCCTCATCCTGATCCTGAGGTAATGTGGTTCCGCAATGTCTCACATTATCTGTCTCCAGCTCAGAAGTACAATGGGCAGCAGAGCCGTGATCCGAGTCCAACATGTCCCTACCTGCTCCGGGAGACATTTCTGAACTCAGGGTGGATTCACAGTGTGTCCTTCTCCTTCAAGTTTAGCTCAGGAAAGACATCATCCATCTTCATCTCACCACGGTCCATCCTCGTCCATCTCTGAGCCTGACTAGGAACAGGTTGAGACATGATTCTCAGTGGAGCGTTGGAGCTTTGAATCATGGGGGGAACTTGACCCTGCAGGTCACCCAAAGGGACAGCCTGGGGACAGATGTGTCTGTGAGGGTGCTGCTGGATGGGCAAAGCAGCTACTGGGCCTTCATGCATCACTATGGCGCTGGTCCTGTTGATTCTTTTATTGTGTGGTCAATGGAGTTTGTCCCACATGTGAAAGTCCCAGAAAATGTCACCTGAGATGGAGGAGAAAGAGTTTAAGAGAGAGAGAGAGAGAAAGAACATACATTTGTTCACATTGTAGAGAATATATGCTTCTATAATCTGTCTATAATCTGCCATCTGTCTCTGTAAATTTATGTATCTGTCAGGATTCAAGTCTGGATCTGCCTGCAGACCTGAGTGCATGATCAAGAAAAATGCCATTGGTGCACAGATGGCCATTCAATCATTTTCCTCTCTAGGCATATATATAGACCTGCTGGCAACTAGGGTGGCCTACGCTGGTTTCACAATATAACACAGTAAGAACAATTTACAATTATTATATTGTCATATAATACAATAATAAGAATATTAGCTATTATTATTGGATTAATTGCAATGACAATAATGAATCAAATATATAATAATAATAAATGCAATACATATATTTGTAATCATATTAGATATTATTATTATAATATTCTACCACAACCACCTTGACTGACAACATATGATGACAACACATGATCCTGTGTCCAATGTACAAAACAGTTCAAACATTTAAGAAATATTCAAAGGCTCAAATAATCAAAGGTGCGGTACACTACTATTATTGCTTGAAGAAAGCATTTGAAGAACCATAGGATGCACCGAGAGGAACACATGAACATACCATGAGTTATGTCATCCCTGAATAGATAGCTTCATACATCCAACACAGTCACGGCAGCTCACACTCGCTGTAAGAGAGACGGGGAGATTTTACCTCCGCAAAGATACGAAGCGCTGCGAGGGGAGGAGGGGAAAAGAGAGGGCCGAGGAATGCTTTTCCCTCCTACATTACCTCAGCACATGAGGGGGAGGTCCGCAGACAGGTGTTTTGTGTGAGTATAGCATATGAGTCTGTGTGTGTGTGTGTGTGTGTGTGTGTATCTGAGAGAGTGAGAGAGAGAGACAGAGAGAGAGAGAGAATAAAGTCTTGTGAAAATGACCAAGCTAAGTGGCTGCATGTACACTCAAATGTATGACTAGACACTGACTAAGGCTCGTGGTCTGCGCTGCACCTTTCCCCCTCCCCATTCCTCCTGTTCACTCATTGCTATATAATATGGCTCAGGGCGAGGGATTTTACACCTGAGAAGCACATTCCTCATCAGCACATGAGGTAATGCTTTAAACATCTCCTTACCCTCTCTAAATCTCTCTTCAACGACATCGACTCGCCAAACAACAGAGGAGTTGTGAGCTTAAGAAGGCTGCCGATTGACTCTGGAATCCATCAAGGTCAAGTTCGGAGGGAATGTCTTTGGTCAAGACCTGCTATTGGCACGTTAACCTTGAGGACGAGTCTGCCTGTTGAGGCCTGTCCGTCCCCCAAGACCTTAGAGACAAGAGACTTGGTCAAGGGAGCCAAGACATGCTCACCTGATGTTGTTGGCTTTATCTGCTCATGCTCTTATAAAAGACTTACCAACAATAAGCAAGATAGATATCAATGGTAAATGACCATATACAATCTGCAAATTTAAAAGTCATGTTACTCTTGCTTGAAAGCACTTGATTAACTTTCCTGCCCTCTCAGATTTGACTCTGTCCTACATGGAGTCTCTGATGATGGATGCGTATTAATGTATGTCAAGCATACATTTCAACACAAGCTGCACCAGCTACGCCAGCCTGCTGCGACACGCTCCTCCGTATATAGCATTCCTCTAGAAAAGTATAGTCAACCAGGTCAGCTTGAAGAGAAGCAGCGCAAAGGAAAGAGACAGAAGAAGAGAAGAAAAACAACAAGAGATTGACAGGCAAATAGAGCAGAGAGACAATAAAGCAATCAGAGAAAAATAAAGAAAGATGATAACCTCAATAAACAGCCTGGCCTTGTTTTTTTTGTCTATATATATTAAATCCTCTAAGATGTGAATATGAGATGAAGATGGTCACAGAGAAATGTCTCAACACTGAGTTATATAAGCTTTATCTTTCCAGCGTGTACAGTATGTGAAGGTATGTGAAAGACAGCAGAACTTCATTTTGACAACAAACACAGACAGGCTCATGGAGGCAGGAATGCGTTTCCAACTCTATCTCCTGTCTGCATGACGGGACACTAAAATGTGGAGCGTGTTGACAGTTATCAAAACAAGGAATTAACATTAATCTTATTCTTGCCTGGTGATGGATGAAATATTTAATGACTATGCCAGAAGATAATAAGTTCCCTCAAAAAATATAAATCTTAGCTGGCACTGTCTAGATCACTATAAATGTCCTGGCATGACATTTTGGTGACATTGTGATATTTTAGGATTCCTGCACAGGATTACACTGTATCTCACATTCCTTGGAGGTATCAGACTGTGTTACAATGTAACTGTTGTCAGTGTAAACAGTAAACACCTACCATGAAACTGCAGGAATACCATCTCTGAAGCTAATTCCTGCAAATTGTTTCATGAAATAACTTGGTTTAAAACTGTATGAATGTATGTTAAACCATACTTATGTTGATACTATTACATATTTGTCCATGTACCCTTCAATAGTGAGCTGCACAGTGCGAATAGTCAGTATTTACCAAATAGGTGCCCCCGATTACTTGTACGATTTTCCAATCGCCTGCCCAGTTTTTGACCCTTTCGGCTTCCTGTAGTTCAGACGGAAACAGCAGCGCGGGTTGCAATGCAAATATTTCGCGGGAGTTGCTGGTGACAGACCACAACACTATACTGTCTGCTATTAGTTAGCGCACTATCACGTTATAAATTCATAACACAATGAGTCTGTGGGTGGACAAATATAGACCGACTTCCCTCGGGAAGCTGGACTATCATAAAGATCAAGCAGTTCAGCTGAAAAATCTGGTAAGAGAAACTATGTTAGGTTTGCTAAGCTAACACTTAAACGGGTTACGGTAACGTTAGCATCATAGCTTGATGCGTTAATGTTAGCTAGCTTTGGTTAATACAGATGCCAGTGACATAGTTTTTTATGCTGGTAAGTCTTCGTTTTACGTGTTAATGTACGTGTAACTTACATTTGGATGGCAACCAGAGTTAAGATAACTAGGTTATTGGTGCATGTCATGTCAGAAATACAAGTTAATCTCTCGTTTTGGGCTGTCCATGTGATAACCTAATGGCTCACTAACCTAAACATGTGAGGATTCCTACTTCTAATATGTTGTGAGCTTCAACTACCCTGCCAATGAACCAAAACCTCTGTGTGTCTGTTTGTTTCAGGTTCAATGCGGCGACTTCCCACATTTGTTGATGTATGGACCATCAGGGGCGGGGAAAAAGACCCGGATCATGTGTCTACTGAGGGAGCTGTACGGCTCTGGGGTGGAGAAACTGCGCATAGAGCACCAGACCATTGTGGTGAGAGAAGGAGCAGTGAAATACACAAACATCAGACTTCCCCATGTATATCTGGCTGACACAGTGATGTAAACACAACACACCACTCATCTCTAGTCTCTCCAGCACTCATCCACTGTCCTCAACCTTCATGTCCGTACCATTAAGTTATCTGATAAAGGCTTAGTAGTTGCCAATCATATTGATGCGCTACTGGAGCCTGTATGACAGCTAATTATACCAGTGCTTTGTGTTTTCTATCTACAGGCTCCCTCAAAAAAGAAAATCGAGATCAACACAATAGCCAGCAACTACCACTTGGAGGTCAACCCGAGGTAAGTAAGTGGTAAATAAGAAATTACAAGATCTTTCTGACTGAGTTATAATTTTCAGATGACTTTAAACTGGACAGGTGCTGCAGGTATGCAAGGCGAATGTGACATAACTGTATTTCTCTGTTCTGTGTTCAGTGATGTAGGAAACCAGGATCGTGTGGTGATCCAGGAGTTGATTAAAACTTTGGCTCAGTCTCAACAAATCCAGTCTAGCACCCAGCGAGAGTTCAAAGGTGAGAAAGACGCACATTTCCTATTAATGTTGGTCCCTTTTTTTAGAGCAGCTGTGAGTTATAGTAATATTGCCAGTGGAGGGTGGTGACTCAGAAAGTTGAAGAGGACAGGGCTTGGTAAAATGCGGGGTATGTCCCACATGTTACAGCTATGAAGTCTTCTGCACTCAAAAGTATAAACCCAACCGTTTTAAGGAACTTTTTAAAAGAAATTCAGGGGGGTATTATCCTCTATGGACCAGCCTCCCCTGATTGTACCTGATTGTATCCTCTGGTTCTGTGAAGCCATAACGTCAGACTCCTGGTGCCATCCTAAACCTGTTTTTTCTCAGTGGTGTTGCTAACGGAGGTGGACCGCCTCTCAAAGGACGCCCAGCATGCTCTGCGTCGGACGATGGAAAAGTACATGTCAACCTGCCGCCTCATCCTCTGCTGTAACTCCACCTCCAAGGTCATTGGGCCAATTAGGAGCCGTTGTCTGGCTATTCGAGTTCCTCTGCCCAGCACAGAAGAGGTGAGATGAAGATAGTGTGGTAAAGTCTGTGGTATCTGAGTCCCATTGAATCTAATAAAGCAACTTACCAGAATGTCTGAAAAGTGTTAAGTACAGTAAGTCTCACTCATCTCCACATCTTACCCTTTTTTTTTTTTTCTTTGCACCCCTGCTCTCCCTATCTGCCAGGTTTGTAATGTTCTGTCAACAGTGTGTAAGAAGGAGGGTCTGCTCCTCCCACCCGAACTGGCCAAGCAGATCTGTGAGAAGTCTGGTCGCAATCTCCGCAAAGCCCTTCTGATGTGTGAAGCCTGCAGAGTGCAGCAGTAAGAGTGTTTTCAATTCTTTCTAGGCAGCGTATCAGTGGGTTGTGGGCACATAAATGAATACCCATCATATTAAAGATAACTCATCGGCTAGCCTATATAGATGGCACATATTCTTTTTATTTTATTGTCATTATTTTCTTATATCTTTTCATACATTTTAGTGTGGATTTTTCTATTTTATATTGTATTCTTGACCTTTGCCCTTTACAGTACTTGCTTTTATTGTTTTTTTTTTTATTCTCTTGCTATGTTTATTGTTATGCACAAGTCAAATTCCTTGTATGTGAAAACATATTTGGCAATAAAACTGATCCCGATTCTATCCCAACCTTGTTTTCCAGGTATCCATTCTCAGCGGACCAAGATGTCCCAGAGACTGACTGGGAGGTGTATCTCAGAGAAACAGCCAATGCCATTGTCAGTCAGCAGAGCCCTCAGAGGTAGGACAGGCAGAGGGAAGCAGAGGAGACAAGAGAGCGTTAAGTGGTGTTAAGTTGTGGTAATGTGAGGCTGAAACCCCGTGTTTCTCTGTCCCAGGTTACTGGAGGTACGAGCCAGGCTCTATGAACTCCTGACTCACTGCATCCCGCCTGACATAATCATGAAGGTACTGTTTACCACACCTCAGCTCTCGTAACATTTATAATGCAGGCTTTACGTGTATGCACAGTGCCAATGGATGTATTATAGCAGAAAGCATGCTTCAAGGGGTTGCAGCAATGTTTTATTAAGTTCATCGTTCAACTGACCGGCTGGCTGTCCTACTCCCCTCCTCCCCCAGGGTCTGGTAACAGAGTTGCTGAGTAACTGTGATGGCCAGCTGAAGACGGAGGTGGCCCAGATGGCAGCCTACTATGAACACAGACTGCAGCTGGGCAACAAGGCCATCTACCACCTGGAGGCCTTCACCGCCAAGTTCATGGCCGTCTACAAGAAGTTCATGGAAGATGGCCTGGATGCCATGATGTTCTGACCTCCTGAAGGGGCTCAAATACACATACTCTTCTGACGGGGGTTCAGCAGCCCTCATTGATTTACCACCATTATTATTTTTCCCTTGCCCCATGAACAGCTTTTGTTAAGGTCAGCTTTAATACAGTGTTGCAACCTGTGTCTGTATTCTGTAAGGCATTGGGGTGACATCAAAACAATTCACTGTTTATTGTATCTTGGTAGAAGGAGCTCAAGTATTTAGTAAAGAATTTTGCAGTTTGTAAAAAGTGGTGCACTGTGGTTTCATGTCAGTGATGGTGGCCTAAAGGTTTTGCTCTGTACATGGTTGTAAACCTTGATAACAATTGGTTTACTTGGTTTAAAAAGAGCTATTTCAATAGTGGTAGCAGCTTCTAACCCTTTGAGTCATACATACATTGAAAGTACAAGACAACAGGTATAACCTAAAAAATCTTTATCAGATCATTACAACAGGTTGCTTTGTTTACAACATTTAGTACGTGCTTTGTTGCTCTGAGGCAGTCTGTTTTCTCACTGTGACTAGACATAGGTTTCACCACTCACACACTAACTAGACATTGGCACATAACAAACGGCCACTGCTATCTCTCAGGGCTCCCAGGCTGTGATAGACAAAGCTCTCCAGTACAAATTGGAAAACGTACACCATATTGCTCACACTAACACAGAGATAGGAGTCCATATTTGTTCCTGAGAAGGAATGGTAGTGATGGGCAGGTGAAGCCTCATGAAGCCCTGAGGCTTTCCTTCTAATTGTGCCGAAAAATATTCAATGCTTCGAGGCTTCAGTCTAACTAAGAACAGTGACATCTGGTGGTCAACTGAAGCCATAGCAACCTCTCAAGAGCGTGACTGAAGCACTCAGTCGCGTTTCAATCCCATGTCAGCAATAAAAGTTCAGAAAAGACTGGTAGTTTTAATCTGCTGATGTTTTTGTTCATTTATACTAATTAATGATTACATCATCATTACACATTAAAATGAATTATACGCTTGTTGTTAGAAGACACTTAGACAATGCACCAGAAGTACAACTAAGTTCTTTGTTAAAAGGAGTAAGACACTCACCCACACTCTAAAAAACATTCCAGATTAAACCAAAGAATAAATATAAATGACAGAATACGAAGGGTAAAATGTTGGTTCAGGTTTATTTAGAAAGCCAATGAAACGCTTCAAAACATTTTGAACCAATGAAGCGAGAAGTGAAGCAGCGATGACGTTCGAAGCTTCGTATGTCATCGGTCACGTGACAGTGGTGTTTTGATACAAGCTCCGACACAGTGTTTCAAATCACTCCGCTTCAGGAAGAGTGACAAGCTCCGAAGCCTCGGTATCATTTGCCCATCACTAAGGAATGGGCAAGAACACACTTCCGGGATGGTGCTGAGCTCAGAGCCCAACTGGAAGTCAAAAGCATGTTGGCACAGTTGCGGTTTCTAAATACATTACCCCAAAATATAGTGTCAGCATTTGATTCTGTCTCACTTTTTTTTTTTTGCCTTTGTGTTTGAGCATGTTAGAAGAATATCAGCTGAGCAGCCACTCCCTTCAATTACAGGTTACAGGTGAGCTACGTATGAGGACAGATTAACATTAAGAGAATAAAAGTCAGGTGTGTTTATGGT
This sequence comes from Hoplostethus mediterraneus, assembly GCA_034670385.1. Taxonomy (NCBI): domain Eukaryota; kingdom Metazoa; phylum Chordata; class Actinopteri; order Trachichthyiformes; family Trachichthyidae; genus Hoplostethus; species Hoplostethus mediterraneus. The sequence continues at coordinate 3,559,364 of JAXDDW010000005.1, forward strand.
CACAAATGACACAATTAACACTTGATCAAGTCTGATAAGTAACATTGGGCATAGCAAAATCATGAAATTGTCCTGTCACATGTTCTGTCAACCCATAAACGTAGCCGCCTACATTTCATTGCATTTCGGTGACATCTTAGCTGTAGGATGGACTGACCTACAATACTCTGGTACATTTTGGAATTATTTTCTGAATGTCTACACCCGGACAGGTCCAAATAAATCTTGGACATCCTGTTATTCTTAACCTTTTCTTAGGGTTTTTTCTACAGAGTTGTACAGGAACTCTCTTACAAATTAGCTCGGAAGTTAGCATGATGAGGGGTTAGACAAGATAACAGATAAACCAAATATAGCAACATCGTGTACCTAATAAGGAACAGGGGCACCCTTTGCCTCCAGAACCACTTGTGATAATCGAGCCTGTTGCCCCACATTACATCATTTTGCAGTTTTGTCGTAGAACCACGGTGGAGGAAGGATTCATCTTCAGGTGTGGACATTTAGTCATTTATAGGACCAGAATAAAGTCATTCTACAGAATATTACAGAATCGAAAAATATCAAGAATCTTGTGACATTAATGGTTGATATTAGACTCCAATAGAATAAAAGGTTTTGTCACAAATGTTATATGACATTTAATCAGAGTAACAGTACTTAACTGGGGGGAATGACGGCACCAACTTTCATTATTCTGTCGCGATTTAACTTTACGGCCCAAAAGAAAAAATACAAAAATACATTTTGAAAGCTATATGAAATCCTGTGCGCGGCTCTGAAATAGCAATGCATTTTCAGTTATTTGGGTTCTGTCTGTGCATAGATGAATTTCACACTAATCAATAAGCTGCGTTTGTGACGTAGAGCAGCATTTCTGGAAAACAATGTTGAAAAAACAGAAAACAGCAGCTCATGCAGCGGCTAGCTGAGGCAAAATAAAAAAAGATGGCACTACACTACTGACATGTGAGCTGCGTTGACAGAACAAAACCATAGAAAAAGCAATATTCCTCTACTTAATGTGGGGAAAATGCTAGTACTTAAAAAAGAAAAATCACAGGCAAATCCATCCCATATAATATAAGTATAGCACAATTTCAGTGAAGGTGGGGAAGCCATATAAAGAACAGAAACACATGCAAGGTTTAGGAATGTAAAACTTACTGGTCAGGACAGTCAGCAGGAATACGTACTCTGTGTAGGATATCAAACCTGCGAGGCACAAGGTAGGTAGGCAACTCCAATTTGTTTTAGGGGCAAAAATACCTAGAAAACCTAATCCATCATGACTGAGGATGCTGGCAGACTTACCATTGTCTCCAAAGTTTCTGAACAGATCACTGCCAGCTTCTGCTTTTGAGGCAGCGGTCAACATCTTATTGACTTCCTGCAAAGATGCTCAGGAGAAATGGATCACAGCACAAGTCAGCAAAGCAAATTCAGAACAGTGCTCCTGAATTTCACACACTGGGATGACGTAAACTAAACAAAAACACACACCTCGTTGGTTAAAACTTTCTTTTGCAGCTTTCCTACATGAAAGAGGGAAAAAGAACAGATGCACAATTATTACACCACTTAGCTATGAACTCAGAATGAATAAAAGCACACGGGTGTAAAAGTGAAACAATACACTTCACGCTGCAGCATTTTTTTTTTTTTTTTTTTTTACATGGACACTTTGAATCCAAGTGTCAGTTAACGGGCTTAAAATGGACATGGAAATGTAGATAATGATGGTTGTGCTAGGCTGTACACTGGGTCATGAGGTAGAGATTTGGGTGAGTTGTGTGGTAGTAGTAGGCAGGCCAATGGCTGGTCATATACACACTGGCAATTTCCAAAGAAAGAGGTGGGTCTTCTCCATATATACACACACCTTTGCATACCCTCAACTATTACTACAACTTCTGAGGTGGCCTCTGACAGATTTCTGGCTCTCAACATACAGAACCGCCATAAAGCTTCTTTGGGGAAAGAGAGTAGGCCCAGGCTGTAGTAGATTGAGATGGAGATTACAACACGAGCGGTTTCTTACGGTCAACATTCTCCAGCATCACAGAGTAGAGGAAGTCCCTTGGGGTCATGTAAGGTTCCTGTTCGTATGTCACTGAGGCAAACTGGTTGAAGCGCATCTTTCTGGCAGACATCTGGGGTACTGCAGCATCCTGAAACAGCACAAGGGACATGGAATAAAGACCAATAAACACTTGGACCATTTTGTGTGTGTGTGTGTGTGAGAGAGAGAGAGAGAGAGAGTATGAGTGTGAAAGAGTGAGTGAGTGAGAGAGATGTTAATGTGTGTATGAGATGGGGGCGTAAATTGTTTACAGAATCTCTAGCTACGTCAAATTCACGCCCTTTCCCAAGTTTAAGCCTTATTTACAATGACAGTTGGAATAAAATGTAAGGCCACTTTTAAAGCTAAAGCAAAGCTGAAGAGTCATACAAAACCACTAACGTTAGCCCTGTCAGGATAGACTTGCTAGGTTGGGTTGATTGGGTTGAAGGAGTGGCAAAAACCGCAGCTCCCCGTTGACTTGTATTTGTTTACGGGCCAGTCTTGCCCGGACCAATATGGCGGCGACGTTTACGTATTGTAGCAATGGGCAGAAGCAGTCAATGCGGCGTCTATGTATATATGTCTATGCCGTAACTGGCCAGAATAAAACAATTTCCGGTCACAGTTTTCAAAATAAAAAAATGACGACTTGTGATAATCGAGCCTGTTGCCCCACATTACATCATTTTGCAGTTTTGTCGTAGAACCACGGTGGAGGAAGGATTCATCTTCAGATGTGGACATTTAGTCATTTATAGGACCAGAATAAAGTCATTCTACAGAATATTACAGAATCGAAAAATATCAAGAATCTTGTGACATTAATGGTTGATATTAGACTCCAATAGAATAAAAGGTTTTGTCACAAACGTTATATGACATTTAATCAGAGTAACAGTACTTAACTGGGGGGAATGACAGAACAAAACCATAGAAAAAGCAATATTCCTCTACTTAATGTGGGGAAAATGCTAGTACTTAAAAAGGAAAAATCACAGGCAAATCCATCCCATATAATATAAGTATAGCACAATTTCAGTGAAGGTGGGGAAGCCATATAAAGAACAGAAACACATGCAAGGTTTAGGAATGTAAAACTTACTGGTCAGGATAGTCAGCAGGAATACGTACTCTGTGTAGGATATCAAACCTGCGAGGCACAAGGTAGGTAGGCAACTCCAATTTGTTTTAGGGGCAAAAATACCTAGAAAACCTAATCCATCATGACTGAGGATGCTGGCAGACTTACCATTGTCTCCAAAGTTTCTGAACAGATCACTGCCAGCTTCTGCTTTTGAGGCAGCGGTCAACATCTTATTGACTTCCTGCAAAGATGCTTAGGAGAAATGGATCACAGCACAAGTCAGCAAAGCAAATTCAGAACAGTGCTCCTGAATTTCACACACTGGGATGACGTAAACTAAACAAAAACACACACCTCGTTGGTTAAAACTTTCTTTTGCAGCTTTCCTACATGAAAGAGGGAAAAAGAACAGATGCACAATTATTACACCACTTAACTATGAACTCAGAATGAATAAAAGCACACAGGTGTAAAAGTGAAACAATACACTTCACGCTGCAGCATTTTCTTTCTTTTTTTACATGGACACTTTGAATCCAAGTGTCAGTTAACGGGCTTAAAATGGACATGAAAATGTAGAATAATGATGGTTGTGCTAGGCTGTACACTGGGTCATGAGGTAGAGATTTGGGTAAGTTGTGTGGTAGTAGTAGGCAGGCCAATGGCTGGTCATATACACACTGTCAATTTCCAAAGAAAGAGGTGGGTCTTCTCCATATATACACACCTTTGCATACCCTCAACTATTACTACAACTTCTGAGGTGGCCTCTGACAGATTTCTGGCTCTCAACATACAGAACCGCCATAAAGCGTGTTTGGGGAAAGAGAGTAGGCCGAGGCTGTAGTAGATTGAGATGGAGATTACAACACGAGCGGTTTCTTACGGTCAACATTCTCCAGCATCACAGAGTAGAGGAAGTCCCTTGAGGTCATGTAAGGTTCCTGTTCGTATGTCACTGAGGCAAACTGGTTGAAGCGCATCTTTCTGGCTGACATCTGGGGTACTGCAGCATCCTGAAACAGCACAAGGGACATGGAATAAAGACCAATAAACACTTGGACCATTTTGTGTGTGTGTGTGTGTGAGAGAGAGAGAGAGAGAGTATGAGTGTGAAAGAGTGAGTGAGTGAGAGAGATGTTAATGTGTGTATGAGATGGGGGCGTAAATTGTTTACAGAATCTCTTTTCCAAGTTTAAGCCTTATTTACAATGACAGTTGGAATAAAATGTAAGGCCACTTTTAAAGCTAAAGCAAAGCTGAAGAGTCATACAAAACCACTAACGTTAGCCCTGTCAGGATAGAGACTTGCTAGGTTGGGTTGATTGGGTTGAAGGAGTGGCAAAAACCGCATCTCCCCGTTTACTTGTATTTGTTTACGGGCCAGTCTTGCCCGGACCAATATGGCGGCGACGTTTACGTATTGTAGCAATGGGCAGAAGCAGTCAATGCGGCGTCTATGTATATATGTCTATGCCGTAACTGGCCAGAATAAAACAATTTCCGGTCACAGTTTTCAAAATAAAAAAATGACGACCATGCACATTGTTCTTTTTCACACAATAATATCCAAAGCGACCTATACAAAACGTTTCCTGCAAGCCCGCAGGTTGACACGTGCATCGCTGTTAAGTGGCCGAGTGGATAAAAAGGATATCCTAACTATGGTTCCTATTTACCCCGCTATGCCTTTCCCCGGTCAATGGTAGTAGAAAGTATAAGAAATGGATTAAATCATGCAAAGTATAACGGGGAGTATACATGCAGAGATACATGAAGGCATGACATGGCAATGGGTAGCTTATGTGAATTATATAATTATATACTGCAAATTAACAGCAAATGATGGTGCCAAGCACAGTAAAGGAAAAGGGAAAATGTTTAATGCAATAAATAAATGGATTTACAGCCATATAATCAAGAAAATAGAACAAGTCAAATAAACCAGTGAAAATAGAGATTGTTACACCACAGGTCAAATCAAGAATCAAATAGCAGATACACACACATGGACACCAACAAACTCATATGTCCAATGACAGAGAAATAGAAAATGTACTTTCCAATCCACTCCATTAACCCGCTATGTATGTACTACTATGGTCTACTACAGGCTGATTTTTGCTAATATTTGGTTCCACATCTGTTCCTGTTTGATTCTCCAGTAGGATACAGCACAAAACTTCTCATACTGGATGCTTTGTAGTAATAAAAGCACTAACCCTTAACATGGAATCTATATGTTTGTTTTGGGGGGAACTGGGACTGACATTTATCTAGCAGTGTCAGCAGTTCTCTTGCTCCAGTGGTCCACTACTAATGTCTGAAAATATAGGATAGCATCATTTACAAAATAACCTCAAGTAATCATTAATGTATTCTACATCACGATGGACAATCCAAGCCAAAGAAGAACAAAAGAAAGAAACGATGATGCCTTAGACTGAGTGGGTGCAAGATTTTAAGTTTCTCTTAAACTTAAAAAATAATCTCTTTGGCTGAGGAGTTATTCCCATTATAGTCACTGTTAGGTGTTTCCCATAATTTGAGATGGTTTCCCTGAGCTCCAATCCACACTGTTGCTGTTGCATTGCATCTGAATAAATGATACCAGGAACCTGTTTAGATGTATTCAGACAAGAACTATAAATAATAATAAATAAGATAACATATAAATAATAATTACTAAATTAAAACGTAATCAAAATAAATAAGTAACTAAATTCTGTTACATCAGGTCTTCAACCTTAATACATAAAGAATGGAGGCTGATGAAGGCTCTGCTACTTTTTCATCATACCTCATTAACCTTCCTATTCATTCCTCCCATCACTGTGGATTCTGTTGCATTTGGGTCTTCATTGTTCCACCACTTGCTTGATTTCCATTGTGCCTTACATTAGAAGTCATTGGACATTGAACAGTGAGGAAACAACTGAGGAAATTCAAGGTCTCCCGGAGGATCCTTCTGTCCTTCTACTCTGGGGCTGTAGAGAGCATCCTGACTGGGAGCATCACTGCCTGGTTCAGCAACAGCTCCGCTCAGGACAGGAAGGCTCTGCAGAGAGTAGTGAGTTCGGCTGAACGCACTATTGGAACTACACTCCCCACCCTGCAGGACTTGTACACCAGGAGGTGCAGAACCAGAGCCTGCAGGATCATGAAGGATCCTCACCACCCCAACAACGGACTGTTTCAGCTGCTGCGGTCAGGCAAGCGCCTCCGTAGTCATGCTGCTAAAACAGAGAGACTAAGACGGAGTTTCTTTCCTTAGGCCATCAGGACTGTGAACTTCGACCTCACCAGGGCCCCCACCTAGACCTACACACTGCCTCTCTTACACACACACACACACACACACACACACACACTTAGGTTAACGAATTCACATAGTTCACAGCTCATTACATTCACACATTTCCCCCATCTACCTCTTATTTTATATTTTACACTTTATATTTTATATTTTATTAAGTGCTCTTATTGTACATAGTGTGTTGCTTTATACAAGAGCTCTACTGTAATTACTGTAATTATTGTAATTTTTATATTTCTTTCGCACTGTAAATATTGTGCTGGTTTTTTTACTGTTAAATATTTTGTACTATGCCCTTTTGCACATTCCCGTGAGCATTGCCAGTTTGCATTTCACTGCATGTATATGTATGTGACAAATAAAACTCTTGAATCTTGAATCTTGAATCTTGAAGTGTGCTCCAGCTCTGACAAGCCCTGGTGGAGCTGGTGGTGGTGGATGCAGTGATGGCTGGTGGTGGGACCATCGTCCAGCATGTTCTGGACCCCAGCTTCCAGTCCATCTATGAACTGGCACAGCCGGCTGTGACACCTGAGGAGACTCTATCGCTGAACACCTCAGAGGTAGGAATCACTGCTTGCTCAGTGTCAGTTATATATTAGCAATAATGTACAGTTGAAAATTCACTCACCAGGAATGAATGTGATTATTGTTAATAGCACTAATCGTCTCCTCACAGGATGAAGCTCCAGCAGCAAGCCCCTCTGTGGACTCTGCTGTTTGGTCCACCCCTTCAGTTCCCCTGAACAGCCCCGCTGTGGACTCTGCTGTTGTGGCCACCCCTTCGGTTCCCCCGAGCAGCTCTGTTGCTGACCCCGCCATTGCTGTGAACCAGGCTGTCATAGAAAACAACAACCTGGTTGACACAATCGCTGCTCACACCACATCTCCTTCAGCGGCAGACTCCGTCACCCACAGTGTAGGAAGGAGCGCTACCGCAGGTCCTTCATCCCCACCGCTGTTAGACTGTTCAACCCAACAGTCTAGTCCTCATCTTTCCTCCCTGATATAGAACTGTGCAATACCCCCCCCCCCCCCCCCCCCAACAACCAGTCAATCATCTCCCCCCTCCACCACCTTGTAAATATGTATATAGCCATAGCAATATATTATAGGCCTACAGTCTCTCCCATAATACACTTTTTGTTATTAAGCTGCATAGTCTTTTAATATTTAATATTTAATTTGTTAATACTCCTTGTTTATCTTTTGCTTTTTCTTATGGCACTCTATTGTTTGCACACTTGTTTTTTTGCACTATATTGTTTATTCTATTCTGTTTTTCTATTGTTGTGAGCTGCTACAACGTGAATTTCCCCACGGCGGGATTAATAAAGTCTCTCTTATCTCTTATCTTATCTTATCTGGTAAGACATTCACCTCCACTTGTGTCTGAATTGTCAAGTCCTTCCACACTGTAGTTGATTCCATCAAGGTCACTTGAGGCATTGACTGTCCTCTTTCGGTTTTTAGAGATCAGCAAGCTGAAGAAGAAGAAGAAGAAGGGAGTCAGACGCTTCTTCTCCTGGTTGAGGAAGGCATTTTGCTGCTGCGGTGCGGCCAGGGTCGCACCTGGGGAGTGAGACCTGTGGTCTCACCTGGGGAGTGAGACCTGTGGTCTCTATGTAGGTTTTTTTCTAGCAGAACACCTGAGAACTACGCTCAGAAAATATTCACCTATTCATTCACTCACCTACAACAAATCTGAGCTAGCAGTATATGTTAACTGCATGTGTCCTCATTCACCAGCGCTAGGGGAACTTCCACTGAAGCACAGCCAGGTGCCATCTTAGTTCACCCTAACTCAGACATGGACAGGACAGGAACTGCCCCCAAATTAGGTAAGATTATTTCCTCCGGAAGAGGAAGAGGAGGGAAATGGTCCAGTTAGGCCATAATGTGAGCAGATCAGGGACCATGTGCACCCATATGTGAAATTTGCAAGATTTGAGGACAAAAGGTATTAGTACGCTAGAAGTGCAGTTTTTGATCACCAATATCAGGACAGACTTGCTCACTTTGAGCACATATTGGTCTCTGCCAAATGACATAAAAAACAATGGAGATACAAATACTGCTCTTAGAAACTTGAACTTAAAATGGTGTGTGTGTGTGTGTGTGTGTGTGTGTGTGTGTGTAGCCCCCAGGTGGTTCTGGACTCCTGGATAAAAACACCTGGCTGTGATAACTGAGGGGACTCCATCACTGGACACCACAGAGGTAGGAATCTCTGAATGAAAAATGAAAAACTGACTCAACCAGGAATGAATGTGATTCTTGTTAATAGTACTAATGGTCTCCTCACAGGTTGGCGCTCCAACAGCAAGCCCCACTGTGGACTCTGCCACTGTGGCCACCCCTTCAGTTCCCCTGAGCAGCCCTGCAGGTCCTCCCTTGAACAAGGACCTGGTCCACTCCACATCTGGTAGGACTTTCACCTCCACTTGTGTCTGAATTGTCAAGTCCTTCCACACTGTAGTTGATTCCAACAAGGTTGCTTTATTGTCCTCTTTTGATTTTTGGTCAGCAAGCCCTAGACGAAGCAGAAGAAGGTGGATGAGGACATTCTGCTGCTGTGCGACCAAAGCCGAAGATGTGGAGTGAAGTTCCCTTTGGAGGTTTTCTAGCCAAACACCTGAGAACGACTCTCAGAAAATATTCACCCACGTGTGATCGAAGACAGAAAACATTTACAGATGTAAAAGTGAACATCTGAATGAATGTGGTAGCAGCTGCCCTCGAAAATTGCACTTGGCAGAACAAATTGAATCTGCCACTGCAACTTCTCAGATGGCGTCTTGGCCATCACAAATCTGCACGTAAAATTGTTGCAGAGAATTTGATGCCCAAGTGATTAAATCTGAGCAAATATATTTCAAGTGTGCAGCTGCTTCTGACTTCAGATTAACGGGTGGGTGAATATTTTCCGAGTGTAAAAGCCACCATGAAGTTCTCAGGTGTTTGGCTAGCAGAAACCTTCATAGGTCTCCCTATGGGCGACACGGTGGCCCAGTGGTTAGCACTGTGGCCTCACAGCAAGAAGGACACGGTTCCTCTCTGTGTGGAGTCTGCATGTTCTCCCCGTGTTGGCGTGGGTTTCCTCCGGGTCCTCCGGTTTCCTCCCACAGTCCAAAGACATGCAGGTCAGGTAGATTGGAGACTCTAAATTGCCCTGAAAGTGATTGACAGTCGATCAGTGCTGGCCTTGTGATGGATTGGCGACCTGTCCAGGGTCTTTCTCTGTCTTTCTCTAAATAAACCCAGTCGCTCAAAAAACAAATTCACTGTTGTCAGTTGTGTGTTTTAGCAGTAGTATATATTCACTTTTATTTGAGCTTTTATTCAGATGTAGTTAGTAGAAGTGTAATGTTTCTTTCCACCAGCACAGATATAGAGACAGACTCTCTCACCCTCTAACTATGGAAGCGTATAGTTAACTTAATTCAAATGTTAATGCAAAGTGGAACATGAAGATGCAATCCAATAGCATTTTGCATGCATCATTTGAGGCAATGAGTCAATATTCATTCAGAGAATGACTGACAGGTTGGTAGACCATGGAAATGTTATGCACAAGGGGGCGTTGCTTCTCACTTTTCACATTTGAATTAACATTTCGTCACCCTCTTAAAATAATGGCCTAAGTCATTTTTGAGGAAATTCTTTTTTTTTTTCTCCATAAGTCATCTCTTCATTATGCTGGCCACCTCTGGTAAAATTGCCATCATCCTTAACTGAAAAGATCAGCTGTTCCTACCCCGGTAGTATAATGGCCTACGTCAAGAGTGTGATTTAGGCAATTTTAATCCTGATTTAGGCCAAATTACTTCTGGAGTAAGTGACTTAGGCAAACAGTTATTTCCATGATTTTAGTTATTTCCATGATTCAGGGCTCGTCCCCTATTGGTAAGTGATAAGGTTTACTATAATATCGGCTAGGCTATAAATGTTGCGTAGTTATTTAGTCTTTTACTTTCACAATTTATAGTTTAATTACGAAGCCTCCCAATGGGTTACAGACACGAAATAGCTAGCTCTGTGAAGCTGGTGTACTGGTTACTACTACAGTTGCTGGTTACTGGTTAAAGTTACTGCTGGTGACTAGTAGTTACTAGTAACTGGTAGTAACTAGTTACTACTACAGTTACTGGTAATCTAATCCTCTCATGTTACATAATTGACAGACAGCGTTATTTGTATGTCAATAGTCATATATTGTCATAACCTTTTTGTGTGAAATGATTAAGAAATATCATATAGTCTATATTTGGTTCAGTTTATTCTGTTTTTTGAAAAACTTGAAAATATGACTTAGGCCATTATTTTAAGAGGGTGACGATTTGAAATTTGTTAACCACGGGACATGAAAACAAAGCGGGACATGTCATTGAAAATGCTGTCAAATGTCTTTTTCATTCACATTTTATTTTCATCTTCCTTTCATTTTAATTTTCCAATCTGCACATCCAACACACACACACACACACACACACACACACACACACACCTGGAATAGAGTTAAAGACACCCAACTTTTCCAGTTATTTTCTATTATTTTTGACACTGGTCTAGTCAAGCTTGTTCTTTTCCAGCTTTCCTCAGCTTATCAAATGATTGCTTCAGGCTACAGCTACTCAGCAGGGAGTATGTCTTTACTAGATCAGAAGATGTGTAAGGTCGCCGTGACACGAATGACAATGGTCGCAAAATCCCAAAAATGATGGAAAGTGATAAATTACCGGTGTTCAGGGTAAAAGAGTAATTCCCATACCGGGAGTCGAACCTGCGCCGCCTGGGTAAAAACAACACAATACATCTCCTTTGTATGCCTATGATGTGTGTCCCGTAAACGGCCGTTTTGGAGCCAGAGGGACAGAGGTTGTTTCTTCCATAGACATATATACAATACATATGTATATATATACATATGTATTGTATATATGTATATAACGACATATGATTCATTGCACGGGTCCGTAACCGATGAATGTGATTTATTCCAATGCATTCCAACGGCTAGTGCGAGCCAGTTGATCGTTTTACGCTTAGAGGCTCTTTGATAAAACTGCCAGGACGCATCCAGCTCTTCCTCTTGTGAGATATCAGGCAGAGTAAACTTTCTCAGGCGCTTTGCTGCCCTCTACAGTAAATTAGTAGCTATATTTATTATTTAAACCTCACAAGGCTAAAATAACATATTCAACAATCTTTCTCTAATCTGCACAAAACTGCACAGACCGGTGTGTATGTAGTTGGACATTAGTGTGGGGCACGATTCTCGAGGAAGTAATATTATAATCCTAATCCTGCAGCGAAAACTGCATTGTGTTCAGTGTCGTGGCCCTAATGGAAATGGATGTTTTTGTTCACTTTTGTTTTCGCTTTTGGCTAGGCTAATCAATTATGGTGTGAAATGTTTCTAGTCAAAGATGCTCCCAAGTGTCAAGGTGACTGCTGTGAAAAGGTGAGTGCTTGAAAAGGTGGATACTTAAAAATAAATGAAATAAGTAAAAGTTCCTAAAGTACCTTCATATTAAAAACACCAACTAAAAGAATCAATCAGAATCAAAACAAAGGCACCAACCAAAATGACATAGAAAATAATGGTAGTAACCAAAATGGCATCCAAACAAAATAAACAAAAATAAAAGTAGCCAACCAAAACTAATGCATTTAAACCAAGTATCAATATTTATACAGTGGTGGACATAATTATTAGAACACTTGGCATACATTTAAGAGGTTTCAGTTGTTTTTGTTCAATTGGCCATTAAAATACCCATAAAACGAATGAAATATATACAAAGTCATCATTATGCTCTATAAACCATAGAATAGAGCCATCATTAGGAGATTTACGTCATTTTCCTTACAAAAAACAAGCTAGGCCTATTTCACTGTCAATGTCACACAATCATGTTCCATTCAAAGGAAAGCCTTTGGCTTGAGTTGCAGAAGGCATGGGATAACATTAGTGTTCAAGTTCTCAGGAAATATATTGACACTATGCCAGAGAGATGTGCTGCTGTAATTGCTGCAAAAGGTGGACATACCAAATATTAAAGTTAAAAGTGGATAAAAACAGTAGGACTCACTACTCATCTGATATTTGTTGTGCTCAGAGCAACCATCTGCATGTTTCATGAACATTATGAAATGGAATCATTTTTTAGAGGCAAGAAAAGGTCAATATTTTCAGATCTGTCAGGTGTTCTAATTATTATGTCCACCACTGTATATATATAGATATATAGATATAGGCTCAGATAACTTTAGATTCAATATTCAGTTCAATCTGGCTCCTGGCAGCATGGGACAGCTATGGATTTAGAGGCTGGAAATGGTCTGTTGCTGCAGTAACACAGAGCTGTGTGTTATCTTAACCAGCTCTTGCCATTTCTCCAGTCAGTCTCTTCAAGAACAGATGTGAATTTAACCAAAATATAAATTTATCTGTCAAATAAATTATTGATCGTACCTTAAGCAGGATTCCTACAAATTTTACCACTTCAAATTTCCATACATTTCCACACCTCTATCATTAGGCATTGGAGATTTGTTGACCATTGTTTTATTTATTACTGGTCCTGTAAATAACCGATCACATCTCTCTTTCTCTCTTTCTCTCTTTCTCATGCTCAATCTCTGTCTAAAGCAATAAATGTGTGGTGGGAGCCTGATACTGAAAACTATTACATATTGCTTTGATACTGAACTACTGTAAAAGAGCTTTTGTGAATTGTTAGGGTCAACTGTTAAATTTACCATAGAGATGATCTACCAAGCAGCAATCATTTCAATAAAATATCAACTTGTCTGACTGGTTTGGTCTTCTTCAAATTTTCATGTTGTGTTCATGTCATGACATAAATTAAGCAGACCCACTCCTAATAAACACGTCATCTTGTCTGACCTGTTAATTATAGTGCCCCCTCAGACCATTCAGTGTAATTTTGAAAACGCCGGCAGTGGTCAGATGCATTATGTCACCATGTTTTTTCAGTGGCATCTGAGACAAATGACGGCTATAGCGCCCCCCTTGGTCCAATCGGTATAATTTTCAAAATGCCAAAATACACTGGTGAGATGCATCATCATTACCAAAGTTTGTCAAAATCTGATCAGTGGTTTCTGACAAATTGAGTGTGATGGTGGAATGACCGAACAGACAGAGGCCGATCCAAAATTGGACTAAAACGAACATGTTAGAATATTGGCTCCTGCTTTAAACCTTAGCGTAACAGAGGGGGAAAAAAGACAATGGCAAAATTAAGGGATGAACAGATTTTATGAGACAATACCATATTTCATATTTCCACAGACAGATATTGGCAGATGTTACTCAGTCAATTCAATAAACAAATCAGAATTAAAATGTACATTCTTAAAACATACATTGAGTTGTGCAGACTTTGTGCAGTACTGTATACATGTATGTTTTTTTTTTATAGCGTAAACCCTGCATCACCACTAATGTTTTACACTGTGCATGGGGCGGTACTTTAGTGCAAAAACAAAAGTTGCATGAAATTTTGTCTTTTTTTTCTTCTTCACATCATTGATTATTCACATTTCCACTCACATTTTTATTGAAAACTGCACGCAGCTCTGATGAGTTTCAGCATTTCATCGATTGCTATAAGAAAGCGATAAATACAGCATAAAAATGTTTGGATTTGTACCAATTACTGTATGTACAGAAGCAAATATCTCAAGCATACTGATCTGAAGCATTTAGATAACCCCGTAACATAAACACAGTTTGGAAAAGACCAGCCCTTCAGTTGATATCCACCAATGATTCAGTCCTGCAGTTGCTAGAGCCAGTATGTAGGCTAGTGTGTCTTCTATTTCCAGGGGGGCGAGGCTTGTTTGGGGCGGGGCTTAACACTTCACAGTTTATCTTCCTGTCACTAAAAATAAAAGACATTTTTCAACATTTTTGCCTACTACTTCGGTCAATGCTAGATACCTACACATGTCGCTATCACGCCTGACGTATGACCCACGAAATTTGTTCCATAGGGTAGGAAGCACCAAGGCTTTAGCATAGAGTATATGGAGCTGATCACGTGGACGTCTCTTGTCACTGCTAATCGATGCTGCTGCTACCCGATGATAATGTTGGCGTCAAAGTAAAGTCTCCACCTGCAAGTTCGTGTCTATTTTGAGAGCTGCAGCAAATGGTAAAAGTATATTTTTTTTAAATCCGAGTTGAGAATCACCCAGTTTCCCCCTACCTGACATTCAATGCAATTTTCAAACAGTGGATGCAATATGAGGAACAGATCATTTTCATGAAGCGTATTCCTACGAGTCAGACCGGACCAATAATGCGCATCTGCCCACATCAAGTGCACATCAAGTTTGCATCAGCAAGTTTGGAGGTTTATTTAATGTCATAGCAGCAAGTTGTAATGTAAGGTAACAAAGACACACACACTTTTTAAGACCATCAATGAAAGAAAAAAACAAAGTATGCACAATATCTTTTTCTGCAGTCAGGATTTATGCTGCCTGTTTAATGTGGAACGCTACTTAAAACATTGTGGGGAAAACCCCCCCAGGTGTGTTTCGTCCAGAGTGAGGGGAAGAAAACACTTTAAACGCACACAGGTGGCGCGGGCAAAACATCTGCCATGAGCAATGACGTATCAGAACCATTACAGCCACATGAACATACCACAGCTCCTATTTCAGTGCTAAAAATGTATTGCAACGACAGGCTCACTGTCAGAAGTAAAATAAAAAATAAAAAAAGTTCTCAATTGTTTTCTCTACTACACCACCAACACTGCATGACATAAACGTATCATTTTACATCATGACATAGCTTATCAATTCTCCTTCCACTAATTTCGAGGCTGTGGACAGATACACTGACACCACAACTCCCCCTGAAATCAAGTGAATTCAAATACTGCTGCATACTGCTGCGAGTCAAATGTACTCTGATATATATACTTCATATACTATTTTTGGTCTTTTGATAATAAGGAAGACTGTCTTTACACATTTGAGGTGCCATTTGACAGGATTGAAAATGGCACATTCCATTGCACGTTTTGTTGTGAATTTCCTCTGTTTTCTTTAATGTAAGTGCATCTGTAACACTTACCTTAAGAAAACTTACATTGCACAGTCAAATCGTCATACAGGACAGAAACAAACGATATGTGGATTCATTCTTAAATTGAATTGTGTGTTGCCTTGCCAAACTGAATCACCAACGCTCAGATTACCCGTGTACTGAACTGCCCAGGCTAGCTGATTTGAACTAGCCACTAATAAATCAATTTGGCACACCTCTCACTCAATCAGCTATTTTAACAGAATCTTATTGGGGATGGGGGCAGGGCGAATAAATGGTAGGCATATAAAAATACAAGCATACCTACAGTATGTCCTGCTGCACTCTCTCCCTTGGTAAAAGGCATTTAATGCAACTAGATATCGGTGTACTTATATACACTATAATATTTAATAGTGACTCCTAATTTGCATATTTTTGGTTTAAATGGAATAAACATTAATACTATATTTGAGTGACGTTTCTTTTTATTTCACTTATGTAGATTAATACAAATGGTTTAAATTTTTACCCATTTTCAGTTCAGAGTACTGTTTTTATTAGAGCATAGAATTTATCGGTATACATACAAAGATAGGTATATACAATTTATGACTTGAAATCATGACAGTTTCACATTTAACTCGCCTCTGACTGAGAGATTCCGATCAGTTTTAGCTTCAAACGAAAGGTTTCGGGGGATAGGGGTGTGTGTGTGTGTGGGGGGGGGGTTAATATATTTGTGCACCACGAATTCAACGAGTGAAACAGCTCCCACCTCTGCAACCATTACAACCTGTCAAAAATATATTGCAGCAATACAATACAAACAGCAATGAGGTCAGGCGGCTTATCAAGTCATCTTACAAATCAAGGAGGATTCACTCTCTCTGGTACATCCCCCCAAAACAACCCCCTTCTTCTCATGCGTACAGCGGAGATAAGACAAGCCTCTTTTTTTAAATTTTTATAACTTACCTCTGGATTTTGAAAAAGTGGACCATGATAGCAAATGACATTTTTTTCCCCCTCACTCACATTAAATTATTGCAATTCCAGTACCGAAGAACATAAAAATAAAGGCATAAATGTAACAGTTGCACTGATAGACTTATTTCATGCAATGTTCTGATTTTAAGACGTGTAATGTATACAAAGGCATTGTGTCGCATAGGCTTAGTGTTACTTTGAGCATTGCCACTTTGAACACATCTGGGGTACATGGATTTTTTTTTTTTAGAGGTTGATGGAAAGCTTTTTTTTCTGACATGGGTCTGTGGACAAATAATAATAATCATAATAATAAATGAAAAAGTCTGCGGTGAAATGTGTATTGATTAACACCTTTGAACTCAGGTGGGTAATACCAGCATTCCATTACATTAACTTGATTCAAAGAGAGCCGTGTGATGGGAGTAAATGTCACTATGAATAGTATACAGATGTGTCGAGTGTTTAAGGTGCAGAACTGCCTGGAATAAGCTAAAGTGGATGTGACGAATCATAGAGTTCACACTTGCAACTATTTCTTGTTTCCTTTTTCCCTTTTTCTTTCTCTAACAAAGAGAAGAAATAAAAAAGTATATTGCTTCAAAAAAACATCTTTTTTTTTTTAATATTGTGAAACATTTCATTCACCACTTCTTGGGTTTGTCTAGATAGACAGAGCATTACATTATCAGTCAAAGATACATACAGAAAGATGCTGTGAATCCAAGAGATTAATGATCAATGATGGAACGTGACAGTGGCTAATTCCTGGGACCACTTGGTGGAGTTTGTCTGTCTGTCTGTCCGTCCGTCTGTCTGTCTGTCTCTCTCGGCCGACCTCCTATCTACCAGCAGGGGGCACAATGCAAGCACTGATGTATTGCCTGGGTGAAGGGGAGGGGCTGAGAGATCAGTCTGTCACAGTTACAATAGTCAGTCCAAGGACCGTGGCCTCAGTATGTTCCAGCTCTGCAGGAGAGAAAGACCGAGGGTATGCAAACCTAGCTGCACATGCTCTCCATCCATCTCTCCCGCCCAACCACCTGCTCCCGCTGTCATTGGCTAAAGTTAAAACGGAGAGGGCTCCTCATTTGCTCTTTCCAGACGTGCTGGAGCCCCCCGCCCCGCCCTCCACCTTGTCTGCAATCTCTGACGTGTCTAACTTCTCGGAGCCATCCCCTTTCTCTGATCTCTCCTTCTCGGACCTCTCCTCCCCCTCGGCAAGCTCGGATCTCTCTGACCTGGCATCAGCATCCCCCTCCGATTTCTCCTTCCTCTCCGAGCGATCGGGGTCCGTGGACGAGGTGCCTGGCTTGTCCCACTTGATCATCTCCTTATGCTCATCTATACAGGTGGTGAAGTTTGAAGTCCAAGCCTTCAGATCCTCCTACATAGAGCAGCAACAGACAAGCATCTTACAAGGCATCACCCTTCATGTAATTCCTTCATGTAGTTAGGGGTTTTGTGGACCTTTTCCGCTTACTTTAAAGATGCAATGCTAAATCACAAACTGGGGCTGCAGTAGAGAAAAGTGTGCCACCCCCAGTTCAACTTGCTGCCAAAACATTTTTTCACCACTTCCACCCTCGCCAGCCACAAAGAAGAATACATTTTATGTCAGAGGAGTGTGTAGTTTATTGATGTCACTTTACATGATTTCTGGGTAATGAAGTACTTCAAAATTCAGTTATCTCCAGCTGCCACTTGGGGCCGCCAAAGTTGCCTCGGGCAGATTTTAATTTGTGTTTCCTGCTAACAAAGCGGACACCAGGTCCTTCCAGTGAATCGTAATGGTATTTTACGGGTGTAAGGTAAACTCTATATTTGAATACTGCCAGGAACATTTGAGTTAATTTCCTGTCATTTATTTTATTATATAAACTAATGGAGAAATATATCCATGTTTCTATCTGCCCTGACAGCATGCACTAAGGATCTTGGATGTGTGTCTCCCAGAAGGCGAGAGTGGTCTATAAGAAACCAAAAACAACTTGCATAAATGATAAAAAAGGAAGAAAAAAAGAGAGAGAAGAGTCCAGAGAGAAAGAGACCAACTGATAAAAGAAAAGGACCAACATTTATTAACATCAGGTGACAAAAAACTGAGAAAAACTGAGAACTGATGATGGTCTACTGACTGAAATGTTTTTTATGTGGCATGTAGTAATCAAACAATAAAGTAAGAAAGATGGCTCATGTCCTATTGTCTGTCATCCCATAAGCAGAGCTCCACTGTTGTGTGCTCTAATATGACAATGGAAACACAACACACTCAAGCATGATTTAAATACAAGTCTCCTTACCTCGTCTTTTGCATGGAAAACAAAGTTATTTCCATCGTTTATGCTGTTGCAAAGAAAAGAGTGAGACGTTGTCAGTTCCTGCACTAATCTTCATTGCCTTAAGTCTAATGCATGATCTAATTCTGCACTTGTATTTTTATTTTTGGTGTTTCGGCGCTTCTATTTCTATTATGTATGAAATTCATCTAGCTGTATCAAATCTTGAGGCATCTTTTAAATATATCATTTTAACTGTAAAGACATATTACACTTAATTTAATACACAATATCAAGATCTTTATTTAACATGATTTGCCCTTTAAATTAGCCAGAATAAAACATTTCTCATCCTTACTTGAGAACAAAGACATTTTTCTTCTTCTTGTATCCCACAGTAGCATCAAATGAGCAGAGACCTAGGTCGAGGGGAGGCTCTTCATTGTAAGTTACGGTGCGGTTCCTGGCATCCTTATAGAAGTTCATCTTTCCTTCTGCCAACACGCAATATACATTCACCCAGGACTTGCTGTTAAATAAAAAAATAAAAAAAGTATTGGGAATTAATTTTAGAATTGGTGGTGACATTCTTGAATACATTTTTGCAGATGACTTGGGATGGATACGCAAAAATATATCTTGTTATTCTTTCACAAAAATTGTGAAATCCATCTAGCATCACAGGTTGGATTTGCCTGTGAAACTGATTATATGACAGGGTGCTGTAGTCCAAGTAAATTAGTAGTCCACCACTAGCTGTTAGCTATCTAGATAATAGGATTAGCTAGGTGGCTAAGAAAACAGCTGTAAACAAATAATCACTGCAGCAACAAATTGCCCTTCACAGATAATTATTGTGGCGAATGGAATGGAACTTTGTTTCATTTTTTCAAGATAGTTTCATGAACAACTGTTGCTGAATGACTTGGCCAACCAGTCTATGGTCAGAAACAAGTTCTATATTTGGTAAATGTACAGCAATAAGTAGAGTTTGAATTGCCACAGTTAGGATATCTTTAAACAAAGATAAGATGGTAAAGTCATAATAAAGATAAAATATGAAACCAAGGTGGATTTAGAATTTGAATTTATAAAGGCAAAATAGGATTCTTTGACTTCTGAGGTAAGACAAAATATACAGTTGCAACTTCATTACGTAATGTAGGCCCTGTAAACTATGGTTGTTGTTTGATTTGACAGAGGTACCTATTGGGGCTCCTCTGCTGGGCTTCAAGGTCAGAGGTGGTTGCCTTTTTGCGGTAGAGGAAGCCTTCATTATGGGCAGTGTGTGAAGGTGGCTGGGGTGTCGTTGGGGCACCAGTTGCTGGGGCTGAGCGAGAGCGTCGTGTCTCTTCAGGCTCTTTTGGACGGGGCCTCCTTCTGGGTTTGGGGCGGTCTCGGGCACGAGGACGTCCATCAAAACGAGTCACGGGTGCTGAGAGACTGCTGGAAGGCCGATATGGCTCTCCTCGGGCCTGAGAAAGCAGAGACAGGAGAGCATGTCACCCAGAGATCCATTAAAAAGTGAGTTTACACAATTGCGATTAACTCTATGTGAGCTAACTCACTTGTGCTGCCTCTCTCTCCTGGACCTGCTCTACAATCTCTGCCATGGTAGATCTCTTGTCCCTGCAGTGACAACAGACATGAGTCACCCAAACACCTAACAGAATCAATATGTGACCTTAAAAATCAATGCATTAGGATCACTTTGGACAGTGCTGACCAGGCAAATTGGAAAGACCGTAATTTCGTAATGAACATTTAAATTTTGCTGTCACTAATACGACTCATTCACTTACCCTGAGCGCTTGTCAATGGAGCCCTCCTTATTGCCTTCCTTAATGGAGCCCTCCAGGTCACTTGAGTCTTGTCTCTGCAGCCTCTGCTTGCCGCTGCCCTCCTGTTCGCTGGACGACTGCCTCTCTAGGCGCCTCTGGTAGCGCTCCTGACGGACAATCAATGGCAGCTCGTTCAGCCGGGCCTGGATCTCCTGTTCGCTGGAGGTCTGTCTGCCCAGCTTGTACTCCCTCTCTCGCCTCAGGTGGTCCATCTGAGGGTCAGAGCGACTGCCCCGGGGATCCCTCTGGAGTCGGCCATGGAGGAGGTCAAGCCCTGACTCTGGCCCCATCATGTCCGCCATAGGGATGTCCCCATACTGTTCCCTTTGCGCTCTACTGGCTTCCAGGAGGGGGTTTACAGCTTTGTGGATGTGGTTGATCCTGGGCTGCATGAAGTCGGCTTTCAGGTGCTGCCATGCGTACGCCATTTTAGGGTCCATGATTCCACCACTCTGAGCCAAGTAACCAGAGCTACCCAGACTCCCACTGCCGTAATGATTTTGTGCCAGAAAGCTTGAACTACCCATTCCCCCACTGCTCTGATAATTCTGCGCTAGGTATCCTGAACTTCCCATATTAGGCTGTTGTGCCAAATACCCAGAACTCCCCATATTAGGCTGTTGTGCCAAATACCCAGAACTCCCCATATTAGGCTGTTGTGCCAAATACCCAGAACTCCCCATATTAGGCTGTGGTGCCAAATATCCAGAACTCCCCATATTAGGCTGTGGTGCCAAATATCCAGAACTCCCCATATTAGGCTGTTGTGCCAAATACCCAGAACTCCCCATATTAGGCTGTTGTGCCAAATATCCAGAACTCCCTACGTTAGGCTGCTGTGTCACGTATCCAGAACTCCCCATATTTTGCAATTGTGCCAAATATCCAGAACTGCCCATATTCTGCCCTTGTGGCAGATAGCTTGAGCTTCCCGTACCCTTTGGGCTTTGCTGTTGAGCTAAGTTAGCTGAACCTTCTAACCCTCCACTGCCTAGATGGTTTTGTGTCAGATGGCCAGAACTACCCACACACCCAGTACTCAGTCCAAGGTAACCAGAGCTCTCTGCTCCCACACCAGTCTGATGGTTCATCCCAATGTAACTAGAAGTGTCTCCTTCACTGCTCTGGGGGTTCAGCCCTGGATAGCCGGAACCATCTCCACCTCCAAATGCCTGGTGGTTCATCCCAAGGTAGGTGGAACTCTCCAGCTTCCCACTGCACTGTTGATCGAGCCCATGATAGCCTGATCCATTTATGACTGGAGTGTAGCTGGCTAGAGTTGAGGTCAATCTCTGGGCTACAGGGGTGGCACCCAGCTCCAGACTCGTGTGCCTCAAAAAAGATGAGGTAGCACTAGCCGAAGGAACACTGGGAGTCAGACAAGACAATGGGAACATCCTTCGGCTAGAGAGCGGGGTTGTCTTTTTCTCCTCTTCTTTTTTCTTCTCAGCCTAAAAGGTAGAGTTTAAATAAATGATAGCATGGCATAAACCCAATAATAAGCTTAATGCAAAGGTATGATAGATCAAAGACAGCAGAAATAAAATACAGGAATTTTCAGGAATGCTCTTTTCCAAATAGTTTTATGTCTGCTTTAGCTAATACACGATGGAGCATGACAGGGCAAATGGAATACAGCGAGCGAG
Organism: Hoplostethus mediterraneus; assembly: GCA_034670385.1. Taxonomy (NCBI): domain Eukaryota; kingdom Metazoa; phylum Chordata; class Actinopteri; order Trachichthyiformes; family Trachichthyidae; genus Hoplostethus; species Hoplostethus mediterraneus. The sequence goes on from JAXDDW010000005.1 coordinate 3,581,655, forward strand.
GGCGCACGGCATGCAGTAAAGGTCATGAGCCGGATTTGCGCCCACAATGCTGCAAGCACATGGCATGCACCCCTGCCTGCTAAGCCAACAGGACACCCCAAGGTCACACATTTTTTCTTTAGCAGCACTAAATTGTGATTCCACCATATTGATGAAACATTTATCTACAGTCAGCCTTACTGCAGAAAGCTGGCGTAAGGAGCTGAAGCGCTCTTTCCAGGTTACAGCAGCCTTGCGGAAGGCCTCGTGGCGGAGGATGAGCTGCTCAACCTCGTCTGACTGGGCCCGGGCCTCTCCTCCCTCTGGCTGCTTGGAGGTGATCAGTGGCTCCTTGGCCTTCAGCCAGGCCTCTGCCTTCACCGTCTCTTGGGCAAACTGGAACATCTCCTGCTCTGGAGGGACAGCACACACAGCATAATTACCATCACAGCACATTTGAATGCACACTCGAGAAGACATCTGTTGTCTGTTTCTGTCTACATAATTCTGATTTTCTGTACCAGATAATAGCTTGGATGTGCATCTTATGGTATAAGTTCATAGTCACTGTGTAGCATTTGCTTAAACAAGAAAAACTATTACACTCATGCATGATTCCTGCATGATACATTAACTACACATAACAGGGAAAAATGGAAGAACCATTATGAATTTGAACCAATTAGACCTTTAACATGTTGTTGTGTTAAGAGCTGCTTTTGTTACCATGTAGCTGTCTAGTGAGTTACTCACTGCGCTGTAGCCTTTCCTGGTGTTTGTCCCATTTTTCAACAAGATTTTGCTGCTTAGCCAGAAGGCTGTCCAACTTCTCTTTTATCTGTGGTGACAGATAAATTGCATTTATTATCGCAAAAGCATATTACGACACCACTGCCATTTTGACAGGCAAAATTGCGTACGGTTTACTTATTCTTTTGAGGCATCAGTGATTGTAATTATAATGTGTTGTACTGTTTGTTAGCCTGACCTCCTCGGCTGCAGGATTGCCTGCAGCCAGCAGGATCTTGCCTAGATCTGCACACTGCTGTATGGTCTTGCTGCGGCCGTCCATCTTGGCTTTCAGCTCCTGGTGTTGTTTCATCATCACCTCCAGAGCTACTGCATCCCTGAGGCAGGATAGGTCAGCCAGGAAACAGAGAATAACCACAAAGACCACAAGGGAATACTTATACAGACAGAGCGTAAAATGTTAGCTGTATACTTTACAAGCATGTATAGAAATATATATGTATGTATACAAGTACATATGCTGAACAATGAAATTATATTCTGCATAAAATTAACCCTATGATTAAAGATGATGGCCTCCTGATTCCACATCTTTACCAGTCCCACAGGGCCCATATGTCCATGTAAGTGTCCATATATCAAGATCTGCTCAAAGATTTTAAACCAAGTGTGGACACAATGGGTGCACATTGCACTGTGGGATTGGATAGGAAAAATAATAAAATATGACAGTGATTACAGTGTAAAATATATGGCCTGCAATTACAGCATATAAAAAATTGAATAACAGATGTCATGTGAAATTAGGTCAAGGTGGCATCGCAGCCTATTTCAAAACTACCCAGTAATGAACTTCTGTCTACAGGGATTGCACAATATACAAGTCCATAGGGAATTTTAGGTCTACTGAACGTTCCACAAAAGGTTGTTTCCTAAACTGGATCACGTACACAACGAGTTTCCTTCACATCTCATTACAGAAGGCTAAACAAGAAGCATAGCTCAATTAGCAAAGGAGATGGCAGTTGCATTGCAATTTAAGTCTTACCTGGGTTCGTCCCATCTTATCTGGCCCATGATGCCTTCCATCCACATCAGGTTTTCACGTACCACTGAGAAAAACTGCACTTTGTCGGTTACTGAGGTGACCTGGACGCGACTGGCCTCACAGGAGCTCAGCAGCTCCTTCCATGCTTCCATCACTTCCTGCTCCTTGATCATGATGGCCTCAACCTTCTCCCCAGCATAGATGGTCCTCAGCTGGGCAGCGTTCTCCTGCAGCTGCCTTACCTGCACCATATGGGATGATGGGAGTCTTACAGAATAATATTCCCTTACAAAAAAGTCACATGTGAAATCTTCCATTTCCACGTTATCCCTATTCACATGTGAAAATGAAGTCTGTGTTCACAAAATCACATGTGAATTCGACATTTTCACATGTGATTGGCTTTATTCACATGTGAAAAACATGTGTCCAAAAACTGTGGGAACACTCACATGTTATTTTCCACATCATTTCCACGTGTGACTTTTTTGTAAGGGTTATTTTCATGAAGTAATTTTTGTTTTTGTATGTAGTCACAAATTCTTCCTATGCTTTGACTTTGCCCCTCAAAACACCACTAGACTCTGGATATCGTTCCAGGTTCTCTTTCAAGCCAGTTTGCAAATGAACTAGAAAGGGGCTGGAACAACAACCTAACCATAAGATATCAAGAGTTTGGTGATGTTTTCCTTGTGTACAGTAATGAGTATGGCAAAATGTACATGTCCACTCATCCTCATGTCCTTCAGTAGAGAATAAACTCTCTTACTGATGAGTTTAGAGAGAAGCCATAGTGCTCACCTGTGAGACTAACAGTTGAAGGGCATGCTCAAAGGAGTGCATGAGTCTCTGCAGGGTGGCTGGATTGGCGATGCTGGCTTGGCACGCCCTCACCTCTGGCAGCTGTCTCATCTTCCCTGCGATCTGAGCCAAGACCTACAACACAGGATGGCACCATCATCACAAGGACTTTGAAAATAGAAGCCGCATGTAATGGCCAGACTGTCTACATGTAATGGCCAGACTGTTTACCTTTAAAACAGCAATGAAGAACATAGTACAATCAAATTCTAGATTGATATTAGTTTTGACTGTACCTCTTTGCAGTCAGTGAAGAACTTGTGCAGCTGGTGTGATGCTGCAAGCATCTGCCTGCGGGTTTCCATCAGCTCCAGAAGGTCGGCCCAGGACTCGTTCAATCCGTCCTTCCACTCAGCGATGGTGGCAGCGTCTGTGTGGCCACAGTCGATCATCTCGTTCACCATTTTATTCACCTGCTCCATCCGCTGCTGGCCAATGCTGTTGGTTTCTAGGGAAAACTTGGTGAACTTTTCCTGAAGCACCTGGGACACACATAAACCACACAAGACTATAGACAGGCAGTACAAATATAAAACACATATTTCATACCCAAACCTAAAAAAAAGGTCACATTTGTGCTTAAAAATACTAAATATTTTAAAATCACTATATTCTCTTTTAATGTCTCTTTATTTAGCAAAACTCTATAATAATATATTTTTTTTTTTAAGTAATTTTAACAAAATCACCAAATCTTTGAATTCAGAGCTTTAAAATGGTGTATTTCATAATAAGGGGTCAATTAATGAATTTATTTGAATTATTAATAAATCAGTATTTCGATCAAATTATTTCATGGCGTTCACTCACAAGTTCACCAAATTTGTCTCCCAGACTGAAAGAGTTTAAGAACCCCTGCAATAGCGTACAAGCCAAAACCGTGTTCTTTCCAAGAACTGACCGTGACATCCTCCAGGTCTTGGCCCAGGTCAGTGGAACTGGCCACTGCCTCGCGATCAGTGATCCACTTCTCCAACTCCTCCACCTCCTTGTTGAGCTGATAGAGCCAGTACTGCTGCTCCAGCTTGGTCTTCCTGTGCTCCACCATGTCCTTCAGAGACACATACAGCCGGTCTATGTGCGACTGCTGCTTGGTGATCGCCTCACTGTTTCAAATAGAGAGAAACGCGGTGACAACAAAACAACAGCATCCAGTGTGACTGTGGTAACTATCTAGAACTCCAAGTGCCATGGTGCTTCATGGACCTCATGGGCTCGCCCACGATTCTCTTCATCTACGGTCACCTACTGTATGTCTGTGGCAGAGGCTGTATATACTGTATACGTCTGGAATACAGAATACGCAAAAATAAACTAGAAAACTAACTCCCTCCCTTCCTTCGCTGGTCTACAAGGTGTGTATTGCAGGGTAGGATGTGCTGCTTTGTAGGTGTGTGATTCAGGGTGGGTCAGGCCATACCTTTCTGGGTGTCCCAGTTCCAGTAGGCGCTGGCATTGCTGGGATAGCATGCCTACTGTCTCTGCATATGTCTCCACAGTTTGCTCCAGGGCCAGGTGTGCCTTTAGCAGCTGCAGGGTGCTTGCCTCATCCTGCAAAACAGAGGAATTAAATGAGGATATTAGTCTCATATGTCCACCTACCACTTACACGCCAGCAAATGTCTGAATGAATCTCAGGGTTGTCCGTACCGTGCCTTTCTCCTCATTGACAAGGTGTAGCTTCTGACCGGACAGCCAAGACTCCACCTTCACCGCCTCGTTGTAGTACTGCTGAGCCTGCAGCACGGCATCCAGCATCACCGACCTCCTCTCCACCTCCAACCGCAACACCTCCCACAGCTGACGCACATGCCCCGCCCCTTCACGCACAAAGTCCACCTCAGGAGTCCGCAGCGAAGCGATGATCCCCGCACGGTCCAGGACCTCCTCCACGCGCGCGCCGCCGCCCCGTCAGCTCCCTCTGGAGAGTCTGAAGGACCAATCAGAGGCACGCTTTAGTGTCTGAGGTCACATTTCAGCCGACCATAAATAAATAATTGATATTGATAATTGTGCTGGTAGGTAATTATTATTGGTAATGATTACATGTCATCTCTGGCACTCACCTGGTTCTTTTTCACATGCTGCTGCACACTCTGGAGGTTATTCCCATAATCCTTAGAGGAGGCCAGGGGAAGCCTCTCCTGAATCCACAGCTATACAAGAGATCAACGTCATATTTTTCACGATATATATCTATGTACAGTATCGAACATGGAGGCCAAACGGAAGATGAATGCATTTCAAATAATAAAATCATTACATTCTCATTAGATTTAGATTTAGATTACTTAAAAATCCATTCATCAATCAATTATACTGATCGGCCATAAGATATCAACACTGACCGAAGTGCATCAAGGAATGAAAAAGGAGGCAGATTGATGTATGGGATAGAGAGAGGGAGAGATTAAAGGATGGGAAGCTCAGAGGAAGAGTCTGTCACTCACTATCTCATCCTCCAGGTCCTGGGCGACTTGGTGCATCTCTTTGGAAGCCAGCAGGATGCGGCGTCTCTCCTTCAGGGGCTCAATGAGGCGGACGATGCGGGTCTCTACCACGCCTGACTGCTCGCCGCCTTCCTTGTCGCCTGTCATCAGCCCTCGCTGGGGTAGGCAGACCCCCTGCAAGCTCCCCAGCTCTCCGGCATCCTTATAAAAGTCCCCTATCTGAGACTCCATGGTCTGTGCCGGAGGGAAGGGTAAGGTCATGTTAGAGCCAGATGAGGAATGGCCAAACACACATCAGCTATTTTCCTATCTGAGCATTTCAATATTATGTAATGGGTTGCCTCACTTTAAGAACAAAGCATATGGTGCATTCTTTAATGCCAATGAACCTCGTCTGAAAAAACATGCCACAACAAAGGGTTCTGTGGACTCACTTTAGGGCTGAGGAAGATTACATAAACGGCAATGAGTTGAAGGATATGTCAGACACAAGGCAGATCGGAATCTGATTGGTTGAATTAAACCTCAGTGGGCGGAGCCAAAGAACCACAGTTTTTTTGGCTAAGTAACGTTAGACTGATCATTGCCATTTATAGTCTTCATTTATAGTTTGACCAGTTCCTTCTTTGCCATTCAAGTGTGCCAGGTAGCTAACTTGCACTCCAAAAAAACTGTGGTTATTTGGCTCCACCCACTGAGGTTTAACTCAACCAATAAGATTATTTTTGCCATACCAGCTCTGCCTCCAAGAAATGTTTATATAACTAAAACTCCAACCTGCTATATCAAGACAAATTATTTGGGTTTCAGTAACACTGGTTCAATGCAATATATGGTCCAAGCAACTGCTAAAGATAGCTCCAAGTACATAAGACACCTGAGAGCCTGGAGATTTACCTGGAATTTCTGGAGCTGCTCATTGAAGGTGGGCAGATGGTGTGCCTGTTCCAGCTGGGGGTGCTGCTGCTCCAGGTGGGAGAGCTGGTTGTCCAGGTCCGAGTAGCTCTTCATCGGCGGCTCAGGCTTGTTGTTTTCAAAGAGCTGGCGGGCCTTGGCCTTGGTCGTGCTCTCCAGGTCGGACCAGCACTCCCTGATCTCCTCTAGCTTCTGCTGCACGACTGACCGCAACTCCGGCTTCTCCTGGATCAGCTCCTGACCCTCCTGGAGAAACAAGTTGGGATGAGGAGAATGGACGGTGGCTGTACTCTGCAATTCAGCTGTCAGTATACTGCATAGGGCAGTTCAGGTGAGAGCTATCGGCTTCAGTCACTATCACTGTATGTTTCAATAGTGTTGGCGAACTTACCCTCTTCAAAAATTACATTGAGTCTTAAGCCATCATATTTCTTGGCTGAGTGACTTTATGCTTCCTACATGTACACTCCTTTAATGTCAGCTTTTGCTTCAAGGGACGTTTCTTATGGGCTGAGATGATTGTTGCCTCATTTGGTAATATTAATACCACAAATCTGTGAGTTACACAATTGCTGTACTGTCCACCATTCTAGATTTCAAGCATAATGAAAATCTAAAGTGATGTTCATGTGACGATGAAGTTTTAGATAGTTCATCAAACACCTTTATCAAACAAAGCTTTAGTTTTTAAAGAAACCGCTATAGGTGCTAGTGACCCCAATCACAGCCCCTTTGAAGTCCCTGCATACATCACTCCTAGACCATGAGCCTCCCTATGAAGACAACTTAGAGAAGAAATGCCAAGCAATCCCTTTTTTCAGCTGCAGTGAATCTCCCCTGAATGTGTGCATCCCAAAATTTCAGTAGGGGACGGCGACAATAATGTGACAGAAAGTGAGCCGACAAATTCAGGGTTTTGCCCCTCAGAATAACGGGTAGCTACGGACAACTCAGCTCGATGCCAAGGCTTGAGCCCCCTGCTTGCAAAGAGGCAGGTGTATGGAGCAAAGCTTGGCCTCAGGCTGACCTAAAAATCATGCATGGAAAGTCTAATAAACCCCTGTTCTGTCCATTGCCTGTGCTCTTCTTGCCCCCCTCCCTTCCTAAATCTCGGGCTTTGTTCATGACGTGAGCTGGATGAGGAGATGCGGAGAGATCAAAGCTTGTGGCGTTTTCCTTTGTGTCGATGAAGCTCTCAGTGGCTCCTTTCCAATTCCCTGAAATAGAATCTTGCCAGTCTCCTCCCATACTTAGACTTAGGGGAGTAGGAGGTGTTTTCCTAGTATGACAAGCTTTCGCATTAGACGTTTCCTCATCGGGCTCATGAAGGACCAGTTAATGCCACGGATGTATGCCGAAGACCTCCAGGAACAGTCTCTGATAATGTCACTGATTTCGTCCAATTTTTAAGAAGCAGGCGTTCACCGCGTTGTGTGATAATAATGAATGATGTGTTCATGATTTACTATAGCGTGCGTTGGAACAATCACCGTGAATATGGCAGATTTTCATCTCCTAAATCCTGCTTCTCTCCTTTATCTTTCACAGAGAGCTGGACCTATCCTGTGGCTTTCATAATGCAGTGCTGCATTCCTCCTCTTGGCACAGGCTCTCTGCTTAACTGCTGCTAGCGCTCACTCTCTCACATCCCTCTCTCACTCCTATCTTTCTTCAGCCTCTCTCTCCCTCTCATAATGCAGAGCCAGCAGAAAGCAGGTCTCTCTCTCTCCCTCTCCCTCTCTCTCTCTCTCTCTCTCTCTCGCTCTCTCTCTCTCTCTCTCTCTCTCTCGCTCTCTCTCTCTTGGCTTCACTGACACATAGGGAGGGAGAGGGAAAAGAAATCAGAGAGGGGGTGGAGAGAGGAAGGGAGAAAGGCAGAGTAAAAAAAGAAGGGTAGGAAAAGGAAAAAAGAATCAAAGGTTTATGGAACAGAAATCAGGCTGCGGGTGTGCTGGGCTGTGCTAGAGTATGGGCACAGTCGGATCCAATGGGCATCGGTGAGGGGGAATAGCCCAGGTAGCCGTCGCTGACACAGTGAGACATTTCAGCGGCTACCACACAGAGACACTCTATTAGCATTGTGTCGCCAAATTCTGCAGGCTTGCTCATATTGCTGATACAGCATCGTGAAATGGTGGGTGGCATTAAACGGCTTGTTTTATACTGTTGGCACAAACATGAATGCATTCACAGCCATGCATGAAAGTAGCAGTATGCAACTTATGCCGTCAACTGCGTAAACACTAAATCCACAGCATATTCTTAAACACCCTCGAAGAAGACATCCAAATTCAACTGGCTAACCAAACAGGCATAATGCTGAAAATATCAGTGGACCAAGATGACAGTTTCCTAACTGGATGTTAGCCCATCCCACAATGCAACACTAATGTAGGTATACTGGCGTAATGACGTCAAACTGATAAGCCATCAATTTTGTGCATCAATTTTGAGCTCCATGATTTGATACAAACTGTGAAATAGATTAGACAAAATGTTTCAACGAATACGCTTTGGACTGTTTTTTAAGTGTACTTTCATAATCCTGATATCATTGTCTTTTGAACGAGGTTCCACTCTTAAGGCTAAAGTAGGTCATTTACAAATACATACAATGCACTTAGTACAGACAGAGTATGGAACAAACAAATCTTTGGAATAATGGAAAGACTAGCAGCAAGACATATAGCTAGTGATAGTGGCTTTGAATGGTGTGTGGGTGCTTATCTTGTATTTTCTTGTACTCATCTGCTAGAGGTCAAGATCAGTGCTAATCACTGCAAACAATGATTTTGAGTGATCATCTCAGTCCTAGATATTTATTTTGCTGGTTGAAAACATTGTTTGAGACTTGATTTCAAACTTCCATACTCATTTGAGCTTATGTCTAGTTTGTGAGAAGGGAGAAGTCTATGGTTTACCTTATGGTCATGTCCTTCAAACCATTTACTGACCACTCATGCCTTGTTGATAGGAGCATTTTCCTTGTTGATAACACCATTCCCATAATTGACATATTTGAAATTGTTGAGAGGTGTCAATTCAATGTTAGTGTGCATTATTGCACTATTTCACAATAAGTCTTCTACATCTAGTGGAAAACTAACAGCAAATGGTGCAAAATCTCAAGGTATATTTTGCAGGGCAACAGAAGGGATTCTGGTTGATAATAAAAAATACATTCACAATATGTGTTCATGTTGAAGACGCAATAATAAATGGACAAACAAGTGGTACTGCATGTTCAGTCAAGCAGCTGAAAGTATGAATCTTGTGGAGAGTGGTAGTCAATGTGGCAGCCCAAGCAATACTGCAGTATGTGAGGAAGGAGGTAAATAAATGTGTGTTTATTTTACTGATGATGCCGAGAGACTTTGCCGCTTTATGGCTGTATGAAATCTGGGTGATGGAACGTGGCTATTTTTGTTCTCTTTTTGTGGAGAGATGGGCATTTATATTTCTTGCTTTCTTGCTGTGAAAATGAGTTAATGAGTTTTTTTGTGTTGAGACTATTTGGACTTTTTTTTTTTAGCACAGCACCATGCATTGCCCCAGGGTTTAACATATTGACAGTTTAACATTTTGAAGTGCGCATGCATGGAGGCGTGGCCAGAACGGCCCAGCCATCCGTAGAAACGCCTAGTCTAGAGACATTTGTGATAAGCTGAAGTTGGTATCAGCAGCAAAAACCAGAAGCATTGATGAGGATGCAGCAGCTTGGTCACTGATGCAGACCAGCAATGAAAGTCTGCAGGTTATCGTTGCCCTATTCAATGTCCATTTGCAAAATGGTTGTCTGTTGACAATGCAGACAGCAAATCCTACCATGCAACTATCTCTCTGTTTCTCCATGACAGAATCACCAGAATGTCCCTACGTTAAAATACATCCAGCACCACTACAGAGCTACAAAACCTTTAATTGTTGAAGGACCTTAAACTGTGTTGTTCTCTTTATTTTGATTGTACCATGTACATGTATGAAGAGTCAACACTAAAATACTGGAGTACTCATAAATCATTGCTGTTTATTTTATGCTGTTATAAGAGCTAATCGTCCCCCCCATTGGTTGAACAAACTGCCACTGAAAATCTATTGCGTGATGTTAAAATGTATAGTGAAATTACTAAATGCTTTAAATTAAGCAATACATTTATGATAGACTGACAAGATGTCATAGGTATAATATATACAAAAATATATATTTTGAAGGGGGGAAAAAATAATAATCCATAAATAAATAAATAAAAATAATGCAATATGTTACCCCCATGACTGGACTGAGACTGAAAAACTGAGAAACCTCAGATTCAGTTTTTCCTATCCACTGTTTCACTTCAGTCATAGCATAAATAATTGTGATAACTGATGCACAATCATTTTGGGAACTAGTCAACTGGGACAATATCTCTCTAGCCCACTCAGGACAATCAAATCCCTCCTATGATGTAGCCAAATGGACACAAAACATCTCGTACGAATGTACAGATATATTTGTATTTTACAAAGCCAAGATGCAATATTGTTGCATGTGGCCAGCAAGGTTACAAAGTCCTCAATTAGATGTGACCTACTTAAGGAATGGCAATGTGGACCTGGCAAGTCCATGAGCATATACTACTCACCAAGTCTACCCATGCATGGTATGTAATGTCATGTATAACGCTTGTTATTACCAGGACATTATGTTGGGGCATAATGCACAATTTTGAGAACAATATAGGAGTCTCACATCATACCTGCGTGTAATATAGCACACCTATAGCTGGATCACATGATTAGAAAAATTAAATGCTCAAAATTCTATCATAAGCATGTATTGGCAACCCTATGTGAGTAGTAACTATCATATTTTGGACTAAATCTGTTAGTCCTAAATTCATATGTTATGTTTTTCTTAAATTCTTAAGACCTTCAAAAGACCTTCAAAAATTACAATTGCAGAAATAATTTTGTGCATCTGTAAAACTTGTGGGGCCGCACCTCTGACATCCATCTGACAACATATTGGAGACTAGCCTACTAGCTAGCTAACTAGCTAGGGTCTTTTGAGGTGGAGGATTTCTCTCCTCAATGTCTCTGCCCACCTCCAGTCGGTGGGCGTCAACATATTTTTTTAAAATTTCTGCCCACTCAGCTCACAATATCCCTAAATCTTTCATCACCGATCAGGGGTGGAGCCGGCAGTGCAGCAGAGCTGAAATATTCAACCGAAGGAAGGCGAGACAAATACACCTTTTGGCCCTGAAAGCAGCTTGCTGAAATTATATATGCAATCTTGAATATATTCACAGGAATATCTCTCTTTAAGTCGACAAAATGGCGTATCGTCTTCTCATACTGTACCTGCTTTGAAATGTTTGGATCCTAATGGTAGCCCACAGTTGGGTTCCCTATCTGACCTGTTACTAAATGTCACACTAATTCCAGAGAAAATAAGGGGGGGCTTGTGGGAATAGGTGAAAATAGTCATGGACGCTGTAGCACAGATTACAAGCTCTAGCAACTAAAATCAAGCTTCAGCAACCCCTGTGTTAATTCACATTACAAATGTGTAGATAAGCTCTCTGAAAAAATAACAGGTTTATTTTTCTTATCACTAATAATGATAATAAGCACTCGCACCTATTAGGAACAGATGTGACCAATGGATAGGGGTGCCTTATTCCCATAAGGGATGTGGGTCCATTAGCCCGCCTCTTATCTAAGTGTTCCAGCAATACGGGCCCACAGTGTTTGTGTGTTTATAAAGCATTTGACCCCTGAGCCGCTGGTAAAGCTTGGCACAAGGTCAGCGGCGAGTCCTCTCACTGTAACCGAGAAGCATCCACACAGATCCTCCACAGAGACGAGCCGGCTTGGAGCTCTGCGCCTGCCTCGTGTGCTGAGTAAGTACTGAGGCAGAGCGGAGGTACGGGGGCCGAGGCGGGAACACGTCCAAAAGGACGCCGAGTTCTCCAACCGCGGCAGGACGCAGCGTCATCTTTTCTCCCCCCGTCTCTCAGGTAATGGCAGAGGGAACGGCGTGGGTGGGGTGGGGTGGGTGGGGGGGAGGTTGAGCGATGTTAGCGGAGCCGCGGAGACACGAGGGTCTCGCTGACGATCTGCGCTGGGGGGCTACGGAGATACCGGGAACTTCAAGAAACCAATGCAAACTCAGCACTGGAGAGACAACCTCGATGTAGCAGCCATCTTCTGCACTCAGTGTCAATCCTTCCTGTTTATGTATCTGGTATTTGAAAGGTTATACAAATGCGCTGATGATTCAGAAGCAAAGCAGTATCCTGTTTCAGTCTGTTTTCATTTCGAGCTGAGATGTCATTCTAGGTGGAGGGCCTCTCCATGTCACCCTTAGATGCACAGTAGATGTACATGATAAGCAGGGGCATTTTTAAATTCTGGGACATTAAGGTAAGGGATTTACTATGTATCTTTCCTATAGGTCACTGGTTCACTATACTATACTATGGGTCACACCCCACTGGTGGGTCCCAGGAGAGGCCAGGTACTACACTACACAGGTGAGGAAAAACAATTGCAAGAGCTACGTTACTTCCTTATCCAACTAAGGGGCTGTTTGTGAACAAACTACATTATTTTCTGCTTTGTCAATGTCCTGCTTGTAAAAAAAAACGGCATCTAGCTGCCGTCAAATAATTTCTGTAAATAACAATTTAATTAGATTTCAACAATAATAATAAGATTTGTTTGTTCATAAGCCTAAAATGACATTTAGCAGGCTGTCAAACCCAACCCAATAAGAGACTATACTGCCATTAGGAATACAAACATTTGCAGCTGTTTGCAACTGGCGAGTCCAAAGTCCATGTGAATGCATTCATGCATGCTTTGGATTTTCCTCATCCCCGCTGCTGCATATTTGTCATCATCATGTTTCGGTTGATGACTGACTTGACAGTGGAAGCAAGCACAGCAGCACAGGTCAACCTGAAATCCTGCACCCGGTCTAGAATATTTATTACAATACCAGTAAACTGAGGACAGCCATTATCATATCATGTGGGCAGAGAGGACCTCGCTTGTGTGACCACCGAGCATGCTTCACTAGTCCAGCCCACCCTGAGTGATTCTTCAAGTCATGTAATTCGATTTGAGATGATGATGGGAATATGATCAGCTGTTGACAATAGGCCCTCCTAGCTTGGTTTTATTTTAACACATAAACATTGACATTGTCCCACTTGACCTCCACTGTCTGTTTTTTTCTCATTGCCAGCTGTTCCAATATCTACAACAAGAAAATCAACCATTTTTAGTTCTTTGGAAAGTAAAGGAGATTTTTTTTTCTTTTTTACCTATCATTAACTGAGGAACACAAATCACCCAAGCTGACTAGACTGCCACAGTTATCTAATGCGGTTTGTAGTGGATGTGGCATGTTGTAAGACATAACAACATAACAACTTGACTTCAGTCATCATGAAACTTTGCATTTGTGTGGAAAGGGGTTGTATAACCATGTATACATTAAAAAAAAAATCATTTTGAAACTAGGCACTGCTAGGACCTCTATTTTGAAAAACAGTAGAGTACTGCAAGGGCGGCCAAAAACTGCCCCTTTGACTGTCTAGCCAATCACAGTTACACATGGATTCATTGTCTATACGGGGACATCCCTGCCATAATGACCTCACCATGGACACAAAGTGTTTTTTTGCATTTCCACAGCCTGTGACAGCATTAATTTCCATCTGTGCTTGAACCCTTGAATTGACATTTTCAGCCTCTATTTGATCATTGACTGTGCAATTTACCTTTTTCCCCATACAAAATGTGTGGTTGGTCCCAAGCAAAACGACACATCTCATATGTCGTATTTTATAGCATATGCAGCAATATCTGACAATATCTGAACAGTGTAATATTGTTGAGAACGAGGATGAATGTGGCTGCAATCATTGAGTTGCCAAATCAAACCTAGGGACTGAAAAAAGTCGACAGCAGCTTTAGCTAAGACATGGATAGTTCTGTTTGTGAACACAACGCATTAACAATTATTGTTTACTTTTGTAATAATATTCAAAGCACAAACCTATCTGCACACCTGGATTGGTATATAATATAGACCTACCTGAAGCCATATTTCAGCTCTTTTGCATCACTGAACTAAATCAAGGTGGCTACTGCCTCACTAAGAAGGGTCTAGACTTGCATGATAAACCTCAAAAACACATTTCACACGAGGACAACCAAGGTGGCTAATGAGGATTTCCTCATTAGGTAATGTACAGTAGTAGGACTTGTCTTCAAGGGCCAGGGTTGTAATTACATTGCTATAAGGTCTATGTTAAGGTAATATATCCTACAAAAATGTACACGCAATTGAAATCCCAAGAACATACGAGTAACACTCTGTACAGTCTAATTCATTTCATGTGTCCTATAAAAAAACATTCATAATTTAATATACAGGAAAATATCAATAGAATCTCTCAGGGGATTATTATTGAGATTTTAACAAGGTCAACGATAAGGTGTGATAAATAAATCACCTTGGTGAAGCCGTGTTAATAAAAAAAACGTTCACCAACACTACAGCTAAATTATTCACATAAAGCCCATTAAAATATGAGGCTAAAAGCTTTAAAACTTGACTCATCCGTCACATCCTTTGCCATATTGGCAGCTGCAGTGGATTGATAGCAATTACTCTTTCCATACAATGCTATGTATGTTATGTATGTATGTTATGTTGTATGTATGCTAATGCTAAGTTACAATTCAATTGTCAAATAATAAAAAAACATCACAGGCAGAAAGTGATATCTTAAATAACAGACACAGACAAAAATCAGACACATTTTGAGGTGTATAGAAGTGTATGGAAGCAACTGACATAAAAAAATGTATATACATAAAAATAATGGTCAAAAGATACTTGAGGAAGTATAAAATTATAGCTCCAAAATGGTTTGTGTCTGACATTTTGGCAATGCTCATATTCATATTGGTTGTTAGGACGTGAGGTACTTCCTGCTTTAGCCAGAACACTTTTTTTTCAAGCTGGCACCTAGCTGAATGAGGTCTACTTCAATTTAGATCTCTGGAAATAAAAAATAACCCAAGCAGTTTCAATTGTTAAATTGCTGCAGTAATATGGTCTCCTGTCAAGGGACATTAAATTGTACTGAACAAAATCGCTATCTTTGCTCTTCTTCTGCACCCTGTTTGCAAACATCTCTGAAAGATCCAAATGCACCAACATGCTGTATTCTAACACCGCTCCTCACGTGGGGCTTCGGCTATGATTGAGCTGAGCTGAGCATCTCAGAGCAGCAATATGTTTTGGACTATAGCAGATACATGCAATGTGCCATTGACAGAAATGGAGCTTCATTAACTGATTTCCATCTGAAGAGCCCACCTGAGCTTCACTGAGGCAGAGGGCATTCTCTATGGATGGGTTGTTGCTCTGTCAGGTTTGCAAAGCACCATGGGAGCACGGAGACAAAATGGATCTGAGAATATGTGCGTGTGGATTCATCTCGGATCGGTTTTGTGTCCCTAACAAAAGTAGAAAGCATTTTAGAATCAAACAACAATTACTGGAGTGTGTCAGCTCTGTGTGTTTTGGCCTATTCGATACTGCAAAGGTTCACTTGCCCTCTGCATAATTCTCTGTAACCTACGTAACTGGGCGATGAAATTCCAGCGGTCCAGCTAAATGAAAAGCATCTGCAAAGAGACCGAATGAACCACAGGGATCACATCACCTGTGAGCCTGAACACAACACAGCCACTTCAATGACAATCGTAACCTTGAGAATGAAATTCAGCGTGTGTCCGCACACCAAGTGATGAAATGAAAGCTGAGTGATGACACGTTCCCACGTCTCCCACGTTCACCTATTCGATGTTGCTGCCACCGCACCCACCGTGCACACGGTTTCTCAGTCATGTGCTCTCTTTGGCATAGTACCCTCCCTCCTGACTCACCTGCTCTGCCATGTAGCTGCCTATCTGACCTCCCCGTTCACCCCTCCCTCCCTCCCTCCGTCCCTCCCTCCTTCCATCCTCGTGCCCTGGTCACCTCCACTCACCTGCTCTATCTTGGCCAGCCATTCTTTATTGCGGGCCAGTTCTGCCATAAAGGCCTGGTGCTTCAGCCACTTCCTGTGTAGCTTTTGAGCCTCATCCCGCGCCGTGTCTCGGGCCATAAGCATCTTCTCTTCCACCCGCTGTCCCCAATCACTCAGCTAGGGGAGACAAAAATAGCCACCATCAGGAGCCCAAAGCCCGAGCCAGCCCCTCTTCCCCCTCTCCCACAGGACGTCCTGCCTGCCTCCTCTATGCGAGAGCCACCCGCTCTGCTCTGCAGGGGCCTGGGTACCTGTGCTGTCACCACCCACCCCAACCCCCACCAGACACCCTTTTCTGGAGGAAAAAAAAAATCAAGATAAGCACCTCAGCAGCAGTGGTAGCAATGGAAGCACTCAAGCCCTTCCACTGGGTCGCCCCTGGGTCCTCATGCCCTACTCATTCACGGGTCTTGCAGTCCTGATGCTGCAGTGCCTGCTAGCCAGTCTCAGAGAAGGCAAAAACAACCAAGGAAACAGATGAAATGCGCCAATGACAACACTGGTAACGAATGACACACACATCCAAGATTCCTTTCGGGTTTGCGGGGTATCTTTTCCCTCCGAAGCTCGATTACAATCCAGCCGTCAACGAATTGTGCAGATGTAGCATAGCCACAAGCAGACTCTTTCAGCCGGGGCAAACCTGACCATCCAGTGCTCCCCAGTCCCGGTCAATCTGTAGTCCTGCCTAATGATGCCGTAGACAGGAGGAGGAGGAAGAGTTGGGAGTGGGAGGAGCAGGGTGAATGGGATGCAGAGGCAGTGCAGAGGAGGCCGGATAACGTAAGCTACCCGCTCTTGAAATGCATCGTTCCCACCGCTGCAGAGATGCACGCGCAGGCTGGTGTGAGATACTACACTATATTCTCTGCCCAGTTCCCCTTCCTCGTGTCCCCGTACAGCTCAGCCGCGGGTTGGTGCATGCTGCTGCAGTCCTTGCCTCTCAGCTACACTCCTGTGTGTGTGTGCGCGCGCGCGTGTGTGTGTATGTGTGTGTGTGTGTGTGTGTGTGTGTGTATATGTGTGTGTGTGTGTGTGTGTGTGTGCAATCACAATCAGCACTGCAGTGCCGGAGCAGAGAGAGAGCGAGAGAGGGAGAGAGAGAGAGAGACCAAGAAGGAGGGGAAAGAGGGAGGAGGAGGAGGAGGAGGGGGGGGGGGGGGGGGCAGCATAGAAAGAGAGAGAGAGAGCGGGAAAGGAAATGGAGAAAAAGGGGGGGGCATAAGAGAGAAGGGGAGAGCAAGTCAAAAGAGGGAAAAAGGTGGTGTTGTTGGGCGGGGGGGGGGGGGGGGGGTGAAACAGAGAAAGGAAGACAGAGCCTGCGTCATCCCTCAGTGTCACCAGGGACATTTCTCTGCACTAGAAATGACTGCACTCGGAGCGGGAGCGGGATGTAGGAGGGAGGGGGGAGGTGTCGCTTTAAAACAGCTGAATGAGAGGGGAGGAGGACGCGAGCACACATGGCCCACAGTGCAGCTGACTGATTTGGATCACTGTTCACTCTCCCTTTTTAAGGGGACCTGCATGCCATTTTCCTGCTGCAAATATGTCATTTGGTTACAGAGGGTCGATGCATTTTTTCACCACGTAGCCGTTGCCGCTCTCCACATACCTGAATTGCACACGAGCAGTGCAAATCGACGTATCGGAAAATTTGGTTTGAATTCAATTGTAATTTTCAGGGTGCGTCTGCCACTGCAGCAACAAGAACATATTTTATTTGTTTATTGTTCTGAAAATTATCAATTCTTATCACACTGTATCATCAAACTACTGGGAGGGAATTAAATTTTCATGAGCAGAGGCTGAAGTGGAGCACTACCCCAAACCACCCAACTACAACAATGTAAAGATAAGTTTCATTGTTCCAGCTGCTTGTGGTTTTGTTATTTTTATGTTTAGATAATCATTAATCAGCTTAATGTTTTGTATTTTCTGAAATCGACAAATCCTGCACCTTGGATTTATGATCTTAGTATTCTGCATCATAAATACACACACACACATACACACACACACACACACACACACACATTAAAAGTAATTTCATTGAACTGGAATTAGTGGGGGGATTGTGTGACCAAGAGATAATAATTTAGAAAATTGCCCTTAATAAAATGACTCTGATCCACTGCTGTGCCATGTAGCGACTGAAGAATAAAACAAACACCTCATAAAAGCGTATATAAGAGATAATCAATGTTCATAAATGTGCCCTTTAGTTGTTTGAGTTTCAGTTATGAATACATTCAGTTATGAATGTATTATAAAGTCAAGTTCTGACTAACCCCAGTCAATTCATCTTCTTTTCAAGATTTACCATAAGTACATACTGCTATTCTTAACAAATTACTATACACTGTACATCAAAAGAGTGTAAATCTTTGAAGTTATGTGTGTCAGCTTTCATGTGTTAACATGGTTGATCTGCTCAGTGTACATTGCATTATGTCTGCTTGTTTACATGCATGTGTTACCTTTCATCTATTCTTATGTGTTTTGGTTGCTTTATTTGTTTAATGTTTTTTTTACTAGTGTATGGTATTTTTTTTTTTAATAATCAAATTGCAGATCTATTGTCTATCATGTAAACTGAAAAAAGCCTCTCAAAAAGTGCTGCTGACTGCTGACAGCTGAATGAAGACTGCCGGATATATTTCCAGTTTTTGCGAATTATGACCTTTTGGCCCTCACTTTATTTTCTCCTCCTATTTGGGTTTTGAGTTAAACATATCTTGCCACTATCTGTATTGCTATCATGCAACCTATGGTCTGAATTGTGAACTACTCAACCAATCCAAAATCAGATCATTTATCATACTATTATATATTTAATAGATAGATAATAGTGACCACTCACACCACCTACTGGGGGTACTGAGCCTGTTCACAACACCCATAGGCCACACACTGGGTCAGGTTATTTCTAAAAGGTTACATGTACGTATCTGTTTCGAAGAGTTACACCACTATCCCTATATATCCCTGTGGCAGAAGTTGTAATGAGACATACTGACAAATATATTTTTCCAATTTGGGAGATTTGGGCTCAATTCCCTGTAAAATATATGAAACCCCTTCAGATGGCTGGTCAGGTACACATTATAAGTAGAGGAGCGGAGGAATAAAGAAATATGGTGATTGAAAGCACACAGACAATGTTTAGGACACGTAGCAGTGATGGTCATGATCACTGGGCAATGATTAGCAAAGATCATACACACACCTTTAGCGAGTCTTTATGGTAGTATATTGGTGAATATGTCAATTAAACAATTGTGATAGCATACATCAAAATGATGCTTTTAGTAAATAGTTTGGATAGCTATAGGCAGTCTATGTAAGAGTTTCATTTTAATCCAGCCGACAATCTTCTCAGTAGGTCAAAAGATATGGAGGAGGGATGAACTGATCTGTTCATTCCTCATTTGGTTTGTTGTTGTCCACTGTATTCAGCTCAATGTATTTTTTTACGTGCCATAAAAAAGCTCCTCCCCTATAACTGGAGCCCCTCCCACATCTTATAACTAGCTCTGCCTGCCCCAACGACAGGTCCATAGACCAAACAGGAGCAGCCAGTCGTAAGGCCGAAAAACTCTGGTTTGTCTCCGAAATTGCCATTGATAATGTCAATAAACATTGGTATTGGTATTGAAAGGAGAAAGGAAAGGAAACTGATACCCAATTGGTCAATTTAAGTACAATTTACATTATCTAATATTTGTTATCTGGACTACTGCTATCGGGGGAAACTAGTCTAGCCCTACTAACTAGATCAATTACCTAATTTAATATACTCAGAATCAGGTTGTGCTGGACTGAGCTTGATAAAACCCATTTGGTTCATAATGTGTTTGCATGTGTGTGTTTCTATACAGAACCAACCGGGCTAACGTTATGTTGTTATGCTGCACCTGTTAGTCTGTTATGCTAACCATCACTAGTTTAGCCAATTGACCTGCTGAGAAGGACTTACAATTGCTATAGTTTTATGTTATCTTCTGTATTCTGTTCTGTATATCTGTATATATATTTACAGAGATCAGAGTTAGCAGTGCAAAATAGAGAGATAACGTTGTCGCCCATCAGCTATCATAGCTAACTCAGCTCTATTTATGATGATTATTTGGTCTTCTCGCAAAAGCCTTCCTAACGCACATGAATAATTGGTCATCTGTTTTGTTGTGGTTTAGCAAAATTATTAACCCATGCTGATCCACAGCCATTATTGTTTCACTTGTAGCTGTGTTGCACTTTGCACCATGCTTTTAGTAATGTCATTAGAGAAGCCATGCCACATGGCCATAAGCACTTGTGTTGTTAGAAGTCACAATTAGTGTTGAACCATTGATTTAGATTCATCATTCATCTTTACACCTGCAGAGTGTGCTATTCTACATAAATCCTTTAGTATACCTTTAACTGTCTACTGGCATCGTTATTCACCAATATTCTAAAAGGGTTTAAAATTATTTTCTTGGTAAGAGAGACCTTATGGATAAAATTAATACTGCTGGGAGACATGCAATAGCAAAATAACATTTTAATTATTATCTTTAGGTAATTCATGAATATGGAGTGTGTCTAATTTGCTTGGATTAATGCAGAGATACAGCTGGGTATCATCTGCATAACAGTGGAAACAAATGTTGTGACTGCGCATGATATGCCCTAGAGGTAGCATATATTAATGGAGAATAATATTGGGCCCAGGACGGACCTCTGCTAAATGACCTGGACCCAATAGCTATGTTAAAGTCCTGTCTTGCAGGTAAGAGTAAAACCAATTTAAAACAGAACCAGACATGTGTGGACTAAGCAACTGCCTACCAACGCTGAGGTCGCCGGTTCGAACCTCAGCGTTACCTCTGGCTTGGTCAGAACCACCCATTGTTTAAGGTTGTATCTCTGCATTAATCCAAGCAAATTAGACACACTCCATATTCATGAATTACATAAAGATAATAATAAAAAATTTATTTTGCTATTGCATGTCTCCCAGCAGTATTAATTTTATCCATAAGGTCTCTCTTACCAAGAAACGCTGAGGTCGCCGGTTCGAACCTCAGCTTTACCACCGGCTTGGTCGGGCGTCCCTACAAACACAATTGGCTGTGTCTGCGGGTGGGAAGCCGGATGGGTATGTGTCCTGGTCGCTGCACTAGCGCCTCCTCTGGTCGGTCGGGGCGCCTGTTCAGCGGGGAGGGGAACTGGGGGGATAACGTGTTCCGTGGACATGTAACGTGGACATGTAAAATTGGGGAGAAAAGGGGGAAAAGAAAAAAAAATCCAAAAAAAATCTAATGATCAACAGCAATGCAATTGTCTAAAATAACTAAAATGGAGCAATTACCCTCAACACCAGCTATTTAACAATACACAGGATATGTTGTAATAATCTGTTGCCACACTCCACAATATTTACATAAGTGCAATTCATACCTAAAGAATCATGTCCTACCCTACCGATGCTTGCCATAGAGCTTAACATGGATTGTTCATTACTATAAGAAGCGCAGTCTCTGTACTACGACCAGACTGAAACTTCCGGAGAGTTTTTCAGAGTGCATTCTAATTAATAAAAGCAATCAGTTGGCCAATTTTCTAAAACTTTGGCCAAATAAAGAAGTTTGGAAATTGTATAGTTTCTATAGTTTTTCAGGAGAGTTGGGTCCAGAGAGGGCTTCTTAAAAAATGGTTGAGCAATTGCTATTCTAGCAGCTAATGAGCTATTAGTAATTGATAAAATGTGTGGACGAACAGAATCAAATACTTCTTCAAGGAATCTAGTAGGAAGTATGTCTACTGAACACAAAGAGGCCTTCATCTTGGCAATAGATTATGTTAGGCATTCAGCAGAATTGGAGTCAAAAAAAAGAAAGAGCTGCTTTCACTGCAATGGTTAAAGCCTGAGCTGGTGGAGTAATCTGCCTTCTGATTGTATTTAGGTTATCAACAATTAATTAAAAAAATTCCTCACGTTTTTCTGCAGAGGGTTCAATGATGGGACAAGAGGGAGTATCTGTGGTATGGCTAATTACATAAGAACCCTGGAGTTATGGCAATTTTTTTCAGTGAGGTCAAAGAAAAACTGTGCCCTCTTATTTTTAACTTCTGCATTGAAACGTCTCATCAAGTCTTTTAGGATGTCAAGCTGAACATTAAGTTTTGAGGCTTTCTATCTATGCTCTGCCTTACGGCAATCTCTCTTTAAATCACGGATATCCTCAGTTAGCCAAAGCAGAGAGGTATTCTAACCTCTGTTTTTCTGTCAATAGCATTTATCTTGGCTCAGTGCCACCTTATTTTTAACCTACACTTGGCCAGTCTCTGCTTAAAAACCTAGTCTTGGATCCCTTCATTCTTAATAACTACAAACTTAGCTTTTTGTTTAAAAGGGACTACTAGAGGAATTTGTTTCTGGAGTATTAATGATTTATTTGAAGAAATCCAATCAGAGAAAATGCACAAATGATTAAGATTAAGATTAATATTAAGATTAGTTTATTTGCATTTCGGGGTGCACACATGCACCAACACACACAACACATGCAAGGGGGGGAAGTGGCCGCCGAACACAACACATACATGCAGGTAGGGTGTCCGAAATGAATGAGTCCTCTGCATTTTTCCATCCCCGTCGACCTTCCTCCAGGGGCAGCCAGGGAGCAGTGGGCAGCCCTCTTTTGTCTTTCGGGGCCCGGGGACCAATTCCAGGTGTAGGTCCTCGTCGTGGTCAGGGACAGGACTGGATGTTGCATGTTTTTAGATGGGGTTCTTTATAGGAGGAGACCCATGTGAGCACGGGGAGACCATGCAAACTCCACACAGAAAGGCCCTGGAGATAACCCACCTGGGCACCCCAGAGTCAACAGCACCCCAGGCGGGAATCGAACCCAGGACCTTCTTGCTGTGAGGCAATGGCAATGGCATTCCAAAGCAGTCTTAATGTCTAGTAAGCCCAGTGTTTCACCTTTGCACTGAGAGTAAGTTTTTCAAATTTGAAATTGCCTGCAAGGTGATCATTTTCTTAAAATATTTCCACAATAATAAAACCTACACTGGTGAAGTGTCAACAAGGTGCAAGGACAAACAATGCTGTAGCATTCAAATCAAATCAAATCACATTTATTTGTATAGCCCTTAATCACCGTTACAGTCTCTAAGGGCTTCACAGTGCCCAACATGTGAAAATAATAAATGATTAGTACACGACATCCCCCAGCCTTAGACCCTCACAGAAGACAAGGAAAAACTCCCACAAAAACCTTATTGGAAAATTGGGAGAAACCTTGGGAGGGGCTACTCAGAGAGGGATCCCCCTACCAGGACGGTTGGGCGTGCAATAGATGCCGAGTTTGGGCAAGCAGCGTATACACAATATATGAAAGTTCATTTTGGTGAGACATCCAGATCTGATGGGGCGGCATCACAACAACGGTGTGCATTGAATGCTAATGCTAGCTGTGGCAGCCTAGCGAATATTCCGTTGGTGTCTCTTGCAAGCTGTATGCTCGTTTTGTGTATGTGTATTTTGTTGTGCAATTTCATATCACACAGCAGCATCAGTGCATGTAACAATTGATTGCAAGCAGGCTAATACAACAGCACATAGCAGAACAAAAGAATAAAAACAATATGAATAGAAAAAAACTGAAATGAAGTGACAATACTTCATCAAATATATCCTAAGACTGGTTGCTGCCATTGCGACAATTTCTAGCAAGATGAAAAGGGTTTGTAGTTTTCATTAGTTTCCATAGACCTCAGGTACAAAGAATTTGGGGTAAACTGTTGTGAATATGCATTGTAGAAATGCCCAGTTAGCGGGTACCTTTGCAGTGATCAAAGTCTGCCCCTACTGACTGGAACCTCATTAAAAATGGCTGAAATCGTTTTTTAATGTCCTGCAAAGGGCCTTGTGCCAGTGCCTTTGCCCAAGTGGAATTTGTCCCTGCTGTGCAGATGGATTGACTGGGATTGTGGCTGATTGAACTAGTAATACTTCACTTTTTAAGATGAAGAATTGCCAGATGAGGCTTAGAAGTTGTCTTTGTGTGCTCCTCACTAAAGTAAAATCACTAATTGAAATTACACCATACAGAAGGATTATCTCTTAAATAAGTCATGCCAATACTTTTATTATTAGATCAGTTACATTTCAACACTGCAATATAGTCTGAACTTGTTGCTGAGAAAACAAAACAGATCTTTTTGTAACTGACTAAGATCAATCTCATGGGGCTAGCCAAAAGAGGCTCATACCAAATAAAAGCCTTCAAGGTAGCAATTGTATGTATGATCTGTTTGCCACTAGAGGGCAATCTTTCCACAAACGTTTCCTTTTTCAGCCATCCCAAGCTCAGTAAAAGGATTTATCCAGAGGAAGGCCTCAGCCTGGGCCTGTATGGGAGGTGAAGTGTGGTTATGAACCAGTGAGGGTCAAAAGGCAGATGCAATAGCTTGCCTTGTTCAAAGGATAGTATGTGCTCTCTACATCCTATATGGATGTATATGGATATGTAACGCTACAGGAGAAGCAAATTAGATCACTCATAGTCAGTTATTTGTGCAATAGGAGACATGTGACGGCATATTTAGCATCCTGATGTTATATCTGTTTTAATTTTATCCAATAATGACACAATGGGTGATGAAATTAATAAATGAAATGCGTTGGTAGCCACTTCAATTTTGTAATTTATTTTTTTGGAGTATTTGTAATTTGATGTATCTTGCCAATATCTGCCAAGCCTGTTGGACTGTTGTTGGTTATTTAGGTTTCAAGTACAATCATTGAATTTTGAAGCCATGCATTTTTTTTAAATATATTCTTATTGTTTGATCATGTGCTGTTAAATAGAGGAGATGATCATTTGAACAATTATCTGCATCAAATGCAAGGGTGCCAATAATAAGAATGAGCATACCCTTTATAATTACATCTATGCACCTCTAACAGGTATGGCAGTTGCAGTACGCACCTATAGTGAAAGAAGAGGTTAACAGCCAAAGGCAAGGGAAGGGTATGACCTCCACAGGACTGACCTGGACACCAAAGCTATAATTATCAATGACCATGTAATGACGATACTCTTTAGTTTGATTAGAACTTTCCTTTTTTCCTAAAACAAATAGGCTGCTTGTCAGCCTCCTTGTGTGGCCAGGCAGCTGTCATAATTGGATGTATTTTCATTTTAGGATTACATTTTATTTATGCTGTCATTTATTTTATCAGATCACTTATTTCCAGCCAATTGGAATCCATTCCTATCCCATGGGGCTAAAATGATGGGCGGTGATCCGTTCTCTAAACTCAAAAGAGAATGAAAGTTTTATATAGTCATGTGTATCCATTTAAGAGAGTGTTTTCGACATATTAAACTAATCCAACCACGGTATTGCTTTTCACGCAGTGTTACCAATTTGCGGTCACAGGGCAGCACTTAAACTGCTGTGGGTTGTGTGGGAACTAGCCTTCAGACACTTAACCTTGACCACATGTTCCAACACTCCAAATGGACCCTTTAATGATAACCCAGTGTAATTACTGAGCTCTCTTTGAAAGGAATGCACGATAAACATACAGCGCTGCCTTTTTGGATTTGTTTTTCAAACTATCTATACATTTCTCTTCATGGGCATAAAGCTGCGGAACATTTCTTACTTAACCTCGACATATACGTGACATGAAATGATATATGGCTTAAGTGAGCAGCTTCATGCCCGCCGTCCCCTGCAATAAATAAACTTCTTTTCTCTGCGATGCCTTTGGTTTGCAATTCATATGCTCCTACGGTAAATACTATCCTGTGAAAATGATTCATATCATGATGCAAGTATTTAGGGAAGGGGAGGAGGTGGGCTTGCATTCCCGGGGCGCTGTATGTGGAGGAAACTGTTAGACATGTCACGACATCAATACTGACAGGTTTGCATGGTTTTGCCACAGGGTATGAATCACTAAGAAGAGAGGTTATAGTAATGTTCTACTTATGGCTAGATTAAAGAGTGCAGGATTGTTATTGACCCAAACACATATGTTGTTTTCCTCCACATTACAACCGACCTGTCTTTAAGAACTGCCTGAAACAAAATCTTCTGAACAGAGAGAGTAAACGTTCAGCGAGCTAAAGAGATCAGATGATCTGTTAGAAATTATTGTTTCTTTTCATGAAGAAATACCCCCTTCGTTAATATATGATAAAGAGGTCAGTGAATACCAACATGTAGGCCAATTGGGCTTTTTCCAGCCAAATGTATTCTAGTATTAATTAACTGCTTCTTGAAAAACAATAACATTTATTTATTTTAACCTTGATCTCAAATATCTCTAAATATCTCTACGTGACCACATCGATTTCACTTTCTATCCTTGAGCTTTAACCATTCAGGCAAGTCCACAATGGTTTCCCTCAAACCAAACTAAGTTACCATGGTGATAAACCATTGGAAACAGCTCTAATGTTGGATTTTACTCAAAATAACTCTTAATAGTCAACATTATAACAGATATTCTGAGAATATTACTTTAGACGGTGAGCTGTCTATGGCCAAAAAGAAACCTGGGGCGTTTTTTCCTATCTGGCATTTCAGATTTTATAGCTTGTGTGCTAGCTGAAAGACATTACAGTAGGCAACTATCACGTAATTCCTAGTAATTTCAGACAGGATGATTCACAATTGTTGTGTCAGAAGGCTTTTTGTTTTCATGTTTTGTTTAAAGCATGTTGGGAAGGATCTGCTCACACTATGCGGCCAGAAATCAAGAGTGGGTTTCCCTCAAGTATTGCTGTATTGTACATGTTGGCAGGCGATGACAACAGCACGCTAAACTTGACTAAACTGCTGATCAAAGTGACAAGTTTTCTTTGCAAATGTTTGAATGAGTCTCAAATGCTACGTGTCTCACTCTCTCTTCGCCAAAGAGGAAAACGTGACAGTCACAGGTTGACTCAGAGACGAGGCCCGATCCTCTTCCTGACTGGTAGATCTCTGATACCATCTGCCGTGACAGGCAGCATTCGGGGCTGACAGCAAAGATCAAAAGTGATAGATAGTGATAGACAGAGATCTGCTGGGCTGGGCAGTGAGAGTGAGGAAAGCCCGGAGCTCGCTGTCCTGCAACAAGACAAGCCAGAGCCCAAATTAGCACAGATCATCGATGAGTTGCAGCCATCAGACTTATTAGTCACAACACAACGGATGAAAACATCATCATTTTCAAAAATTCAGGAAGTGTGAGAAGCCAGGTTGTTTATCCTCCTCAAAGTATAGATTTCTTGCTCTTCCAAAGAAGGAGAACAAGAGATTTGCATTATTACTATATAAAATAACCACAAATGCCACAAAACGACCACAGAATAACAGTGTACAATTGATGACATTAATTTTTAGTCACCATTCCAGAGGGGTTGTGGTGTGGTGACTAGTGGAAGAGCTGAGATAACGGGGAGCCCTCCCTTTGACTGGAGGCTTTTTATTGAGGTGAGAAAATTCCATGGCAGACACCAAAAACATGCATTAACATACCACTGCAAAGCCAAGGTTAGCGAACCCAGACCTTACTCACTTATTACCCCTAACTACCCCTTTGGAAATATACATCTATAACGTTTGGCACACAGACCTCTAATAACGAACAAGTAACAACCAGTCATTATGGGGGCTTGAGCAGGAGATTTACAAATCTTAGGTTCAGCGGTGTTGGACAGGTTCCCCTCGCTTGAAAATGGTTATTCCATCAAGGGCATGGCGAGCTACGTGATAAAATCTTGTGATTTATTCCCGGCGGCTGATAATTACTGGTGTCTTGTCACCTGTCAAAATGAATGGACGGGGAGAGTCCGAGGCTGTAGTCACTCCATGCTCTTTACACCACGGCAGTAAATCTGACATGTTTGTGAAGCCATAAATCAAGAGCTTGTGATAAAGCTCGCTCGCTCCTTGGAGCTGAGCGGCTACATTCTGTCATGGGTTGAACATTTCAAACACTTTTAGCCATAAAGGTATGCAGAACACTATGTGGTGTATCAGCAGAATGATTAAAGGTGTGGTTTAAGTTGACTATACTGCAGAAATGGACAGAAATGGACAGTTGAATACAAAAGAAGAAAGAATGTTTCGTCAGATGAAACAGAATGACCACACATATATCATTTATTTATTTGGGTATATATGTAAAGACTGGAGGATTCCAAGTCTATGGCTAACAGTGAAATGGTCAGGCTAAATTTTCCCACCTTAGAGCAATAGTCGTGCTCTGAGAGCTGAAACTCGGGGCTGTAATTGTTTTTAAGCTTGGCGTCTCTCAGCCGAAACACGTACAATAAAAAGAAGAAGGCAGGAAGGAAGCAATGCGCCTCAACGACCCCTAGTTCACTGTTTGAGGGCCTACCCTTTAGTTACCTGACCCATTGCACTTGGCCAGGAGCTTAGCTAAAGTTCAGTGCAATCACCTTTCACTGTCCAACAATATCTGATATTTAGATAAGGCATTTCCCCTTTTTCATTGATCAAATCAAGACTTTTTTGTGTTCAGAGGAGTGAATAAAACATCAGAGAACATCTGCTCTTATACACTGGGTGGACATTTGACTAGAAAAGTACCTCATTCCAATACTTTACAAGGTAATCAGAGTTTTAACATCACAACAGTCTAAATCTTACCAATTTGGAAAAACAGTGTGAAGAAGCACTTTCCAAAAAAAAAAGATTATGAAGGATCAATAGTCTAAGCCAGCAGCAATTGCAGGTTCTAATTGTAAAATATTTGCCCTTGTTTTTTCCCCTCTCTTTGAAGTCCAGGGCCTGCTCTGCTCTTGTCCTCAGGTGCTGCCCAGGCCTGATTTATGGGGATGGGTTCCAGGGAAGCTACCCTAAATTACATGGCCCTTAAACCAGAGCAGAGAGAGAAATAGAGAGAATCGCCACTCTGGAGACGGCTAATTGCAAGGACAAATCTAACCTACGGTAGATAAGAAGGTTCCTCTCCTCCCAGACCTGAGAAAAGGGGAAACTAGCATAACGGAGATTAGGCCGATCGGATAAATGCGCAATTTGTCACGTTGACTAATATTCACAGAACACCCATTTAGATTAATATCATGAAAACCCTGAATTGCTGATGACAAAGAAAAGTGAGAGCAAATGGCACATTGGACATAATCTGTATTTTGGTGGAAATTCAGTCTGAGTGGAATGAGATAATGTGGTTTCAGTGAAAGTGGGAATTATAAAAACAGGAGTTAGACCAAGTGTCTGACAAACTCTACAGCTTGGTGAAAAAAAAGTCAGATAAAACCACAAATGGCTAATGTCAGGGATTACAGCAACATTAACGAGAGGAAAAACAGAGGAATCCATTCTTCTGTAAAGGAATGAAAGGGTCAATTGCTCTTCCCAAATAATTAGTATGTTTTTGCTTATGTATTACACAGACATGAAGTGTTGAAACTCTTAACAGATCCTGTAAGGGATGAGAGGGAGTGTCTGAGTAGGGGGAGGAGGAGGAGGAGGAGGAGGTGACAGTGCCATTTGCCTGGAGGGTGCCCATAAACCTAGAGAGAGAGAGAGAGGGAGAGAGAGAGCATCATTCCTCACAGGTGACTGTACCATGTGACTACAGGAGCTTTAAAAAGCAGGCCAACCTGTCTTGTAGAGGTACAAGTAATCACAGGGCACCAGAGGAGTCAGAGGAGGAGGAAACCTGGGCTGTCGGCTCAGCAGCAAATACCGACAGCCCCGCAGACGAGCCAAGGAGCGCTCAGAGAGGAGGCCCGGCAGGTAGGAGTCAGCAACGCAGCACGCCGCGCAAGCCTTGGAAACGAAAGAGACTACCTTCATAGACCACACCGACGCTTCACTACAACTACAGAACAAAGTACACATTACCTACACCGGCAGGGACAATGAGCTGCAGCAGCGTGGCAGGATCAGAGTTCTCCGAGGAGGAGCTGGAGCTCGGCATGCTCGGCCAAGGCGACGATGAGGAAAGTGACAGAAGCCCCAAGGACAGTGAGGGCTCACCCAGCAGCCCGAGTGACCCGGAGGAAGGCCAGACCAAGAAGCGCAGTCGACCCGTCCGCTCGAAGGCCCGACGGGTGGCCGCCAATGTCCGCGAACGAAAGCGCATCATGGACTACAACCAGGCCTTCAATGCCCTGCGTGTTGCGCTCAACCACGACCTTAGCGGCAAGCGGCTCTCCAAGATTGCCACGCTGCAGAGGGCCATCAACCGCATCTCTGCTCTCTCTGTGTTCCTGAGCTCGAACCCTCCCAGCAAGCCCTGCGCCCACCGTGAGTGCAACAGGTCATCTCTGGGGTCGACTGGCATGGGGGCGTCTCGGCTCGAGCAGACCAGGGTGATGGTTCCTCGCCTGGAGCCCCAAAGTTACGTCCCCTGGCACACATCCATCCCTCACCAGATGCAGCCCCAGCAAGGCCCTCATGTCCACAGGCTGCCCTCGGACCCTCACATCTACATGGATAACATTGGCTCGTCATGTCCCCCATCGCCGCACTACCCTTGTTACCCCACTGAGGGACAGCTTTACGCCTCGCATGGACACTGCGGTAGCCCCCCTGACCATCCGCCAAGCCCTCTCAAATACCCTCAGGTGGGTGAGGGGTTGGGGTACCAGCCAGGGGTGTGGGCCCCTTGCACCCAGGGCTACATGGACACGTTTGTGGAGCCCTCTCCAGCTCTGGGGCTTCCCTGGCAGGTGAGCTACCTGCAGGATCCAGGACCCCAGCACAGCCTCTCCTTGCTCTGACATAATGTAAAGCCTGCAAAGACTACTGTACATACACCAGTGTGAGCCTTGGAGACTGCTGTGAACTGTTACATGATCTCAGGGAGGTTTCTGTGTTACTGCTACTGCAATCAATTCAGTATTACTGTACTATTGTTCTCTCCAATTGTACAGCGGAGTCCTCATTGGCAATCTAGACTGCAGAATGTTGTCCATGTTAGCAATTGTATTTGGATCTTGCTTTTCAAAGCGTTAAAACCAAAGAATGTTCCACTAGCTGCGTTGCAGGATTGTTGCCTGCAGAACAATGTCTTAGTCAACCAAAGTTCACACAGTTTTGGACTCATTCAGTCTCTGAATTCATTGAAAATTCTGCTAAATTACTTTTCCCACATTGCTATTCTCATGCAAATGCTTGCTACTCTGCAAAATGATCGTTCTTGATCTAGTGTGTATATTCAGAATGACTGCCAATGCAGAACACTGCATATGTAATGCAGACAAAACAACACAGCTGATTAAGACCGTGAAGACCAATTAGTAGACTCATCAACAAAGAGGGGCCATATCTACTACACAGTATTTGTTGTACTTAATTGCTGAACAAACTTGTGCCTTTTTTCACAAGTCTGAATGTTCTGAAAAGGGGGAAGTGCCCACCATGGAAATGTGACTAACATTTGATGAAAACTCTGGACTTGAATAAAATTCACATTGAAAAGTAAACCGTTCTATCCTCAGACTCACAGTCTTACATAAGGCATCTATTTGGTTGAATTGCATAGAAATAATGGCAATCCAGTTTGTATATCTTCTTTTTTTTAAAATTTCATAATTAAACATTATGATAACATGACTTCCTGTTACACCATCCTTTCACAACATTGTTGTTTGGTTGGAACTGATTCGGTTGTCAGGACTTTCACATTGCTCGCACCTCACTTTGCTTTCCTAATCTGTTAGTGTGTGTGTGTGCGCGCGTGTGTGTGCGTGTGTGTATGTGTGTATTTGATTATAGCCTAAGGTCTGTAGCCTCTACCTTTCAGAGTCTTTCTGAGATGACAGAGGTCCTTCACTCAGTTGAGAAATGTCCTCACAAGTCCATTCTTGTCATTATTCTTGAAAAAGAAAAGTCAAGGTGCTGTTTACACACAAAATAAAAGCTTTGCCCTATAGGGAGCAACGCCTCTCTCTGTCTTTCCTACATGCACCTCAAATCAAGAAGGAATGCAGGGATTGGGAAACATGTACTGTATGCTGTGCAGTGTGAAACACGGCATGCGTTTCTTGACTTGCTTGTTTCATGTCTGCATTGGAAGAGATTTCAGTTCAAACCACTGCTGTGGAACAACAAACAGTAAGTGAGAGTATCGCTAGTAATAGGTCAGATGGCCTTTGTGCAGATCAAGGAGGGTAAATTCTAACCACAACCTTTCCACCCAGTCGTACCAGCTCCTGTAGTCAACAACAGCTTTCCCTCCCCTGCTGAGCAGTATGTCATGGAAACAGCTTTAATATTAGACTATGGGACGAAGCCGACAGACAGATTTATGTGGGCTCAGGAAGGAAGCCCGTGCCCCGTCATCATCGCGCTGAAATCCCCTGTCGGGCTGCGCTGGCCCGCAGGTGGAATTGGGTGTGTGAAAGTTTTTTTGAACATCCTGGAGGTCTCCTAACAAGAGCCTTGAGATGCTGCTGAAACAAGTTGGCCTCAGGAGAACTACTGCAGGCTCTGGGGATAAATAAATGGTTGTGTTACAACAACAATTAACAGGCAGGAAGGAAAGGGAATATGGACAAAGAGATGACTGGAGAGGGGGAGATGAAATGGAAGAGGTGCATATAGGTAAGTGAAAAGAAGGAGGAGGGTGACTAGTATTTCAGCCCGCCGCTCAGCTCCTTCACAGACGTGAATCACTGGAAAACCTTGACTCACCAGTCATAGACGAGTGTGACTGACAGCATACTGTGACGGCATGTCTCTCCCTCCGCCCTCTTTGGCACAACACCAGGCCTCCTCTAGCTACAGTGGCAGCTTATCTGCTTGTCTGGGTCCTCAAGAGACTCTGGGGTGAAAGTGGTCTGTGTCATACTGTTCTATTAAGACTACAGTTGTTTTTGTAACACTTATTGCTAGTTCCTTTCATAGATGGAAATTTTCTGCCCCCACATCAGGCAGCTTAGAATGAAAAGAGGCTAATTTGTCTCACAAAAAAGTTGAAAGACGAAGTAAAAATGGCATTAATGAATGACTTTGCAGTGTGTTTAGTTAGCTTATACAATGACAAATACAAATTCCATTTACCACAAATTAAATTCTGACGTTTTATTCCGATTGAAATGGCATGAGGTTATCTCAAATTGAATTTGTCCTGGGAGAATGACGTAATCCTTTCTGAATTCATAGTGATCACTGTAGAAATGGAGAAATGATAATAAAAAAAACATCTTAATCTAAATGGCCACATTGTGAAATATTATCAGAATCGCACGTGTATTTACTAAAATCAGCTTGGGACAACGTGGTCATGTGAGATAACCTGGCTACAATTAAAATCCCACAACTTTGTTAAGTCTCTATGCAGAAAGAGCTACAAGGGGTCGACTTTTTCATGTTGCATTATGACTCACCTGAAGATTTACCTCACTTCTCTGACATGCGAGCCTGTCAGTGATGCATCTTTTTACAGACTGTTCCACCTCCTTGACATCCTCTGCTGCCAAGCTGACGGAAAAGAAAACAAGCAAATTTGAGAGAAACGATGCCAAGGCACGAGGGTGTGTTTGCGTGATATATGGGAATGAGTCAAACTCCAGAGTCAAGGTGCATGTTGATGCTCTACATCACACACACACAAACACACACACACACACACACACACACACGCACACACACACACACACACACACACACACATATATACATATACACACACACACAGTAGTGGTACAAACGTCATCAGAGGTGAAGGTGACGGAAGTGAAGGTGCCAAAGGATATGATCTGTCAGCTGCTTAGCTTGTTCCCATGACATGCACAAACAAACTCCTATTTATTTGGTATTATGTTTCTCACACTCCACTTCACACAGTTCACAACAGCTTAAATGGTTTGCTTTGAATACCTACCAGGGGTGAACGACCCAGTTCCTATATTAAGAATGAGAGAACTCCCATAGCCCTTTATTGTTACTTAAACACACCTCTACCAAAATAACACAAAATGAATAAGGACACTTTAATGCAAAACCCCATCTCATATACAGAACAGAGCAAGCTCTACTTCACTTCTTGCTGATATTCTTTAATATCCAGCTGTAGATTATCAGATGGAGAGGCGAAGTCTGATTTATTCTGTTGGCTGTCAAGTTAGTATTTCCACCATTTGGTGTGTAGTCCAAAATACACAGAGGCTTACTAGCTATACTACATTTTGTTCCATTAAATAAAATACATCCACTAACATCAACTTTGTACATTTTCAGCATTCATTTGTCTTGATTGTTGCTAGAGAATTGCTAATTGTTTGGGAAAGGCTAAAACGGGCGTTAACTAACTATCTGGCTATCTGTGTGATTAGCTAACAATAACAACTAAATAAACTATTCAATGAAATGCTATGAAAATATTAGTTTGAATGTACAACACAGTCAGAAGATCAAGCTCTGAAAATGTGAAACGTGTGTAGATGAGAGATAAAGCAAGCTATGCATCAGTGCTACCGCTTTCCCCATTGATTAGCATTTTGTTCAATAAACAAATCTATATTAAAAATAAAATTCACAAAAGTGATACTAGTGGATGTCTTTTAACCCTTGGAATAAAATGTAATACATTTTGTGGGTATTTGGTGGCATTTATATTTTTGAATAAACTTTGAATATATTTTGGAATAAACACCAAATGGCAGGGAGGCTAATCTATGACATATGAAATGACACGAAATGACAACTTCCACTTACGGCCGTGTGGCAGTGCTATTCAAGTTGTGTATTTTACAGGACATAGTATTGGCTTGATTAAGCTGGTTATGTACTTTTTGTGTATGACCTAAAGATTAACTGGAACATTGCCTTTAATGTCAACACACACAGGACCTCAGCTGATTAACTCTTGTTGTACATCAGTCTTCTGAAATTCCTGGATCCCCTAATGGGTTCTTGGAGGAACATTAAATTTGTGCCTTACTATGCAATTTTGCATCCTGGCATGCTGTTTTTCAGGGGTAAATCCCATAGAATTACATCTATTATTCAATAGCATTGTATTATGTATAAGCCTGGAGCATGTTTTAATGTGCTGTGTGCATGCAGTGCAAGAGAAACAGAAACTTGGAATGTTGAACACAACAGCCACGGAAATGTCCAATTAAATAATGATGCATTTGCAGTAACATGTCTCATGCACACCCATGCTTACTTTCGTGACAACATCATCCAAACTTCTATGGCAGCCCATTCAAGAATATTGTTTTGGAAAGGTCTGTTGATCCACTATACCCTGCTAAACATGGGTAGTCTCAGTTGCACTGCTTAAGATTTGCAAGCAGTAGTACCTTAATGTCTTTGTTGCTTTGGTACGATGTAGTATTAACACTTCATTTATTAATTTTCCGTTGGAAACCCCTTGCCCTTCTCATCCATGAAACGCCATTTCTTATCTCAACAAAACATATAATCTGTTTCATGGACTGTTTGAATCCACCGACCAGTGTGCAGTTTCAGTACTGAACACTAGATGGAGAGACGGGACAATACAATTTTGCTGTATGTTCATGCAGTACAGAAGGGCCCAAGATGTAACTCCACATTGTAACCAACTGGTGGCAGCACCAGATAGAATTCCTGAATTCCACCTGGCAACAAATAAAAATCACAATTTCTTTCATAATCCACTATAATCTGACTGTTATGTAGGTGAGTTCAGTACCTAAATTGGTATAAATGAACTGTAGGATTTATTATGAGCATCAGCACACAGCTTCTCTGTCCAGTGTAAGAATGCAAAAGAATGTCTCTCATAGAGATTTAACGGCTTAAAATCTCAAGGGTTTATTCTGTGTCCCAATACCATCTGTGGACTAGGCAACATTATTGCATCCTACTGCCCACTCCATTCAGAGTGCTCAGCCTCAGAGTTTTCTGATTTTGTTATCCCCTGTGGTGACAAGTGATGTAATTTCTTTGAATTAAGAATACCTTTTCCCTAAACACACAGACAACTCTCTGGCTTGAATTTCAGCTGAAGCTAGGGTAACAAGGAAATATGTTGTCAGATAACATGAAATCTGAATGCAGGAAATGAAAAAGGTGAATATTTGTGTGACTTCCATGCAAAGTGAAAAACATAGATTTTGTGTTTCACTTCAAAAATGAATTTGTAATGCTATGACTCTTAATATCACAGTGTCATTGCAAATTGTGAAGAAAAAAAAAGATATTGTCTGTTAAAAAATATTTGAGCCTGAAAGAATTATGAGCATGCTGGGTTAGAAATATTTTTTTCTATATCACAGTGTCATTGCAATATCACAGTGTCATTGCAAATTGTGTCTTGCAGATATTGTCTGTTAAAAAATATTTGAGCCTGAAAGAATTATGAGCATGCTGGGTTAGAAATATTTTTTTTGAGAAACACAACTCAACACAACTTTTTTCTATCAACATGCATCTTACTCTACAGTTCAGAAATCTTGTTACTGGAAGTACAGTAAGGGTGGCATAGCTGCTCCAGGCTGTTGTATTTCAATGGGGCAGCCTTGACACTTAAAAAGAAAAAAACAATCCATAAGTACTCCATTTCCTTTTTTCCTTTTTAACTGAGACATTATATACCTTCCTTGATCTGCACAAAGGCCATTAAATATAAACTGGACACCTCCCATTCTCATCCTCTCATCCTAATTATTAGTAGCAGCAGTAGTAGTTGTAGTAGTTGTAGTTGAAGTAGTACTTGTAAAAGTAGTAGAAATAGTAGCAGTAGTAGTAATAGTAGCAGTAGTAGAAGTAGTAGAACTAATAGTAGAGTGGACTGATTCTGCCTGGATCCAGCAGGGCTGCGGCCAATTAAGGTTGATTGCAGCCAGTTAAAAGGGCCCAGCTGCAATCAACCTTAATTGGCTGCAGCCTGCTGGATCCAGGGTGTGTCAGTCCACTGACTCAACTCTCCCCTGGATCCAGCCTACGCCTCACCCACTCCCTCCCCCCAGTCCACCACATTGTAGTAATAGCGGTAATAGCAGTAATGGTAGTTGTAGTATTGATTTGCATGGAAATCTGAACCTCCGACTCTGAAATCTGTGACACTTGACTGGACCAGGGCAATGAAAGCTTGAACTTAAAGACGGTGTCAGTGACAGCTCGGCCATCTTTGCGTACCTTGTTAAGTCTTCTCAGCTTTGCTATCAAGTGTCACACCTAGTTATTAGCAGTGGGTAGACAGTCAGTAGCCCTAAAATTCTTCCTTTCTCAGCTATGAAACCCAAGCCTTGTGAGGCCTTATCGGCCACACTGGTTCTGTCTTGGCTGTTGATATGTTACTGTGAAGACGCAGAAGGCACAAATTCAGCTGGTTAGCTGGTTAAAAGCTAAAAAAAAACGATAAACTCTCTCAGATTCGCTATTGAAGGCTACAGTGTGTTTAGCTGCAGCTAGCACATTGCTCCAGGGCTGCCTTGCAGTTTTCCCGTTGAATGTGATTCATGCTTGATTTTTTAAGGCTGAATCAACCACTACCTTCCACAGGGACAGGGAGTAATTGGTTATGAATACAAACATGTATTGCCATTGAACTGGTAATTGCTGAGCTTCACAAAAGGTCTAATAAGTGCATAATTTCCAATATACATCGTGTCGTGACCACTTCCAATTGTCCTCAGGGAACTCGGGTTATATTCAGAACCTTTTTAATTTTCAGAGGTAGAAATATTTAATTGTATTTGATAAGATAGATTAGGTTGTTTCTTTCTGATTTGACACTTTGAAATGGGTTGAAGTGGAGAGGGGGGGGAAAGGACAGACTGGGTTTCTGAATTTATCTACCTTTTGGGAACTGGCTGCATTTTTGCATTTCAAGTGTACGCCACAGGGGTTGGCGGGTGCTGAGCATACCATAATTATGCCATAATGCAATGCCGATCTTCTTCCACAATCAATCTCTGTTTTCCCCTCCTCTCTCTCCTCCTGATGTCAGAGTGTATAAATAGCCATTTACAGCTAGTCAGTAAAATGATACTCAGTCATGTCACCTCAGTCGTGTTGGGCTAGGGGGTTTCCTAAGATAGCTGATGTTGGGCAAACCACTGTGTTGTTCTTGGGTCATGGAGGAGGAGCTGGTGGAAGAGCTGCCTGTAATTATGTACTTCAATAATGGGAAACAATCACTTTATCTTCAGGGACAGATAACAAGAAAACTGGTGACTCAGTAGTTAGCCATGGTCCTTCCTCAGTGGAGTCCGGTGGACTGGAAAATCTGAACTGTGCGTAGGGTTTCTGCAGCATGTAAACATCTTATGACTTTCACTTTTAGTTTTTGCTGTGCAAACTCAAACAGTGTTATGGGTACATTTGGCGAGCAGTACATACTATTACTTTTACTATTACTCATGAGATTTCCCTTGTTTTAGCAGTAACCTACATCCAGGGGCGTAAAGTACTTGAGTAATTGTACTTTGTTACTATACTTAAGTACTAAGGATTAAGGATTTGTACTTCATTTTGTATACTTGTACTCTTACTCAATTACATTTTTGAGGAAAAAACATTTAAAATTCAGACCTTCAAAGTACAAGTAAGTCTTGTAGGTCCAACAAAACTTTAGAAACTTTAAATTAGTATTATTTTTTTAATTGGCTGAACTAATAACCCCACGGCCATATATTATATAAAACCAATAAGATCCCTATCAATGGAAAATTAACCTGCCCATACCCATGCTTATTGGTCCTTGTGCAAGATGATCTTTGATGACACCTGCTATCAGAATATGACAGTCAGAGAAGCTACAGAAGATGGCCATTAAAGTTACAAGTGAAGAGGATGAAACGATCGGCACCCATGTTTGGTAAATACTGGCTAGCTGAACCCATTCATTTCCACTAGCATTGATACAACATGCTAACAAGCTTCCAGTGGACAGTAACCATAGTGCCAATTTAAAAATGCCTTTCAACTCTTTGACAAGAACCTTAGGATGTGCAATATTGAATTGGCTTTCATGGTGTCACAATTGGCTTTTATTATTAATGGCAACAGCCATTTATTAATGGCAACAGGGATCCTCAATCACATGGTATCAATGGTTCATGTAAACAGCTTAACCCGAACTACTCTGTGCATGTAAATGTTAGCTTTGTGATGGACTGGTAACCTGTCCAGGGTGTTTCCTTGCCTTCCACCCAATGTATACTGGAATAGGCTCCAGCCTCCTATGACCCTGAGAAGGTAATGAATGAATGAATGAATGAATGAGTGAATGTGAATGTGACCTGAAGAGCATTTGCAGCAACTGCTCAACAGAAGCTGGCAGGAATGTACAACGGTGACACTCTGACTGACAAGATGAAACATCTCCCAATGCACCATGGGTAACTTGCTTGGCTGACACTGAGGTTACAGAGACACAGCTAAGCTGAGGATGGAGAAAAGCGGTTCTGGCACTGGGACCAGGCGGGCTTCTTGAAGCGATAAAGTGGAGGAGGCTTGCAACAGTGAAGCCCATCCTAATGCAATTCATGCCACCATTGCTGCCCAGCTACTCCCCACAGGTGTGTCTTTGATTTTAACAGTCCCACGACTCCCATCTCTACTCTTCCATTAAATTCAGGTTATCTTGTTTTGCTGGCACAAGGTGTTGATTTGATTTGCGATGGAAGGGAATGTGTCAGCCTCCTGTTGATATGCAACAGGCAATTACCAGGTGCTGGGAAATGTGATGACATTTGATTATTTTGGCCTTGAGACTGAACATTTCTACAATCCACACACACGCGCACAAACACACACGCACAAAATATGTGTTCAGGTTTAGGTCTATTTACGCAGCGGCTGGCTATGTATTTTTTATTTGCTAACACGGCTATTTTGAATCCTCGTTCAGCTCCCTTCTATTTCTACGAGAACGCTGTTTGTAGCTCGCCCATTGATTGCTCTTCAAATTCAGCTCCTGAGGACAGTCTGTTCCAATTAAGCCTGCATCATAAGTGCTAGGAGAAAATCAGATAAAAACTCAGTCTGAAAAACATCTAGGGCATCTTTCAAAATGTCGGCTTCCAGACTGGGACTCTGAGAGAGCAAGTGCCTCAGATGTCTGTGTTGAGCCCTCACAGCAAAGGCTTCCTCAACCTCTCCTGCTAAAAGCATAGATTACCTCAAAACACAGCAACATTTGTGCTCTACATTAATTATGTTGCCGGTACGTTGAACAATGCAGAATTGAATGAGAGTGAAAATTTGTTTGTGCTCAACGGTATTTATACAGGTACCCTGTGTTGACGTTAGAGAGACATAGTATCTTATAAGAAGGCACATCATGGAACAATCATACAACAGACAAAAACAAACACAATGTATTGTCTCTTTTAACCCATCTAAATTTTTACAATCTCAATGTTAAATATTTTAGCTCAGAGGCTCAGAGAAATGTTGTACCCCAATTTCAGTCGCTCGCTGTTAAATGGCATTTTCATGGCACCACATTCAGCACATTTAACAGAATTTGCTATTTAACAGAAGATGTAATAGATACATATTGCATCTCAGAGATTTTCCTTTCAGTCTCAGGGGAAAAAAGACGGCAACGCCTATAAGTATTGTAAAGTCTGAAAATAAATTCCTTACGACAGCTTTAAGTACACAAAACTATACGAGTTGATGGACCACTGAGACA
Organism: Hoplostethus mediterraneus; assembly: GCA_034670385.1. Taxonomy (NCBI): domain Eukaryota; kingdom Metazoa; phylum Chordata; class Actinopteri; order Trachichthyiformes; family Trachichthyidae; genus Hoplostethus; species Hoplostethus mediterraneus. The sequence goes on from JAXDDW010000005.1 coordinate 3,622,395, forward strand.
TCATTCCTCCTCCATCTTTGACACTTTGACAGATTCCCACATGTGATTCCTCTGGGGGTTTATTTCGCACGTCTCTCCTCATACCTACCTACTCTACCTCACCTTGGCTTTGCCTTGCGGGGGAGGAGGGACAGCGTTTGGCCTGGAGGCTAGACAAGCTTGGGCGTGTGGCCAGAAGGTCGTCGGGTTGACTCCCGGGACCGTCTGGGAAAATGCGGGTGTAGAAAGTGAGGAAGCGATTCTGTCCCCTCCCTCAGCGACCACAGTCAAGCTGCCCTTGAGCAAGGCACCGACAGTAGAAAGCTGTGTTTGTACCGAGATATCAATGCTCAAGTGCCAGGCTGTGTTTTGTTTGTGCTCGGTCCACTGGCCTGTGCTTCGTTGATTTGGCTTCGAATCTGATGGCGTACAAAGGAGCTGCTGAACTGTTGAGTGGACTTCAAAGCCTCTAATGATTTTTTCAATGTATTGTCCTGGGTGTCCTGCTGGCTCAGTTGGCTAACAGACACTGTAGCCTTGCCATCCTAGATTCAGCACCTGCCTAGGATGTCAGAGATTGAACTTGAACTTTCATATATTGTGTATACTCTGTTTGCCCAAACACGGCATCTATTGCACGCCCAACCGTCCTGGTAGGGGGATCCCTCTCTGAGTAGCCCCTCCCAAGGTTTCTCCCACTTTTCCAATAAGGTTTTTGTGGGAGTTTTTCCTTGTCCTCTGTGAGGGTCTAAGGCTGGGGGATGTCGTGTACTAATCATTTATTATTTTCACATGTTGGGCATTGTGAAGCCCTTAGGGACTGTAACGGTGATTAAGGGCTATACAAATAAATGTGATTTGATTTGATTTGATGTCATATCATCCCCACCTTCCATGTGCCTCTCTCAGACCATGCAAAAATAATTTGTATTGTTCTAAAAAATATTACTGTTAAATAGTGTAGTGCTATTGCTGTTCTCCTGAGCAGGCCTTAATGGAGTCAGTCAGTTCGCTTTTTCTAGCTGATGGTTTGATAATATGATTTATTACTTTTACTTTACAGCACTTTAGACCTTAATGAATAGTATGATTTCTCATTTCTCATTTCCTCTGCCTCGGCTTGGGAATATCATCTCTTACCTTCTAACACCATTAGTCAGGATGCCAGCCAGGAAGCAGAGGTGGGTAACATCAACTACACAGCCAGTTACCTCGCTGTGACATCTCCTGTTTGAGGTGCCATGGATTTTGGAAGTCTTTGTCCTCTTGATTGACACTCGTTTCCAGAGCGGTGCACACTAGATGGGACTTCCCCTCAAACTTTAACGGGAGTAGCATAGTGGCTCACTGGGTTTTGTAGAGTGGAGTGGTGTGGAGTTTCCTCCCACAATTCAATGTCAGGCAAGTCAGATGAACTGGAGACTCTAAATTGCTCATTGATATGAGTGTGAGAGTCTGTCTATGTGTTCGCCTTGCGACGGACCGGCGACCTGTCCTGGGTGTTCCCCTGTATTGTGGAAACTTGTCAAAGAGGTCAACCGCTGTGGTTGATTTTTTTACGCAATCTGAGACCATATAAAACACAAAATTTAGACTAAACTTAAGTAAATGAAGAGAGGAGAGTGAAGTCTTCAGTCCACATCATCAGATTTATTGCATCAATCAAGGAATACAACAAACCGAGTTGTCCCTGGTAACAACTAACTTTAATCAAAACATACACACATTTTTATGCATTTTCCGAACCTCAGTGTGTGCCAGTGGGTGTTGTCCATCTCCTTTTACAGTTAGGGCTGGCCGGTATTTGTTAATCTTAAGTCCCAATTGGTTCATCCCTCATTATCTTATCTCATATTATAATTTTCTTAATTACCATGCATAATCAGCCCCCCCAAGTACATGACCGTTCTTTCCATGTACTCTACAAGTTATCGTGACCAGGTTTTAGGACAAGGGGTATCCCGGGCCGCACACTGAGCCTCCCTCCCTGTCTCCGTAGTCTACTGCACAGTATCACTCACACACACACATACATCAACTGTTCTTCATTCTCGGCACAGCTGCACCGATAAGGTGTGTTATGTCCCCCCGTAGTGGTGACCCTCAACTTTAGGTTACGTGAAACAGCATTGTTCCGCATATCCTAGCTTCTTCTCAGTCTCAGTGTTCCACCACATTCTCCCAGAAACAGGGCTGTTTATCTTAGCATGGTTTGTTGCTCATAACATCTTTAGCTAAATCCTCCTTTTTCGGCCTTGTTTTATTTCTTCGTCCTCTCCCAGTACTCTTTCCCCTACACAACTTCTTTGACCATAGTATGTTTCAATACAATTTCACACGTGTTGCAAAGGCAAACCTGATTGTATGCATAAATCAATCCCTGAAGTAAATAAGAACATACCTTGATCAGTGGTTTAACTGTATTATATATTGCAAATATAACCATACATTACATATTAATTTAGTTGTTACTACATTCCTAAAACTACATGGCAATATAGTGAGTATTGGTTGAATCATATTCTAACTGTAGATATATGTCAAAAAATCTCCAACACTGCCACTGAAAGTTGTTCAATCACAGTGATCATGTAATCATGCATGGAGAGAAATCAGCACACGGCATCAAACAGCATTCAAGCATTTCTCTGCCCCTCCAAGAGTGACAGGGGTCTTTATACCTTTTGCACAAGCCCAAATGGCAGGGTCATTACAGGTCAAACAGACGTCCATTGGGGAGACGCAGCACCAAGTTGCCCTTGGGTCTAGTCACAATAAGGCATTCCTTAGTCTCACTGAATCACCGACCCAGACAGCTTCCCCCTGATCTTAATACAACAGTCATGTATCGTCAAACTACAAAGCCCTTGGATTCATTAAAGCATCAATTTGTTTCAATAAAAAGCAGGTAGCTAACTTATTGCACTCTTACCTCAGCACTGGTTCTGCTCTTAGATGCTTGTTTAGGAAAGACATGCACTTACGATTTCTGGTGACTAGTAGTTCTCTTGCCTACCTATGTTGAATGCACTTATTGTAAGACGCTTTGGATAAAAGCCTCTGCTAAATGCCTGTAATGTAATGTAATGTAAAGTATGGAAAATGAAGTAATGAATGAACATTTTTAATAGCGGTGTGTAACTCACAGATTTTGTGAGGCAATCAATAGTACAATATTTTTCAGAACTGTGGACGTCCACACGCCCCTTCCTTATAAAGCTGTCCCCATGACATGCCGTGCTGTAACTCAAAGGTCAATAAACATGAGCCGAACGTATTGTGCATAATGAACGACAATAAAATAGTTTTTTTCTGTTGTTTTAAATCTTTCTCTTTGACACACTGTTTGGTTACATTTCAGGATTTGTATTTATTGCCAAACATTTTTCATATTTGCAGATTTTCATATTGGCAGATTTTCATATTTGCGAGAAATTCATCCTGGACCATTTAAAGATGGAGCTTACAGCAAAAGGTTATCGATTGGCATGCCGCGTAGCCCTTTGTCTCAACAACTTGAGGAGCTTCACAGACTCTTGGTAATTTAACTAATAGAGTGGGTCTATATAATTGTGAAAAGTAAATTGGTCTTTTTAAAGGTTATCTGTATCCTGACATCGGGTCCACCTCTCAGGAATATTAAACAACACCTTGTTAAGTGATTGGACAGGCTCATTTCATCGGGTATTTTCGCCGGCGCGCCCTTAATTGTTTAATTTTCTCCTCCTCTCGCTGTCAGCCCCTAATGGATTGATGTTTTCCAGGGGAATTGGTTTATAAAACATCTATGAGAGGGGAGGCCTGGGTGGCAGGAAGGCACCGGAGCAGACGAGAGCAAAGCGGGGAGGGTTGAGGGCATGGAGAAAAGACGCAGCGAAGAATAGAGAGCCTGGCGAAACGTGTGATGGATAAAGGGCTGATGATGAAACCTCGGTAGGCTCTCCAAACAATCGCAGGCCGGCATCGCCCCCAACCCCAAACGCCCTGAGGTCAGTGGAGCGTCGGACCCAGGCTTGAACTCCTACACAGCGATACAGATTTTCATGCACATTTTGTACAGTCTCACTCAAATTCATCCCCCTGGGGAGAGACAGAAAAGGGGTCCAGCTGTAATGCGACTGGGAAACGAATCGGTGTCATTAGTCATAGATAAAGATACATTATATGCCAGGCTTACTTGGCCTTTGGGGCTTTACTGTTTTTGTGGGGGTTTTTTTACTGTGTTTTTTTCTATGTTGCTGAGACTCAATTTAATCAATTCCCTTTTCTGAGCCTGAGAAATAGAAAGAAATGGAAAAGCAAAGGCAATTACCGAGGGAGAAAATATGATAAGGGGAAAGAATTGAACCTCACCTGTCAGAAGAAGATGGATTAGTTTTGTTTGGTTAGGTAAGTCAAACAGGCTCTATATTTACTGCGCGGTTAAGGAGAATGAAATGCAAGCATCACAAACTCAAGGGTTGCCTCACATACATCCAACTATACTCTAGATTAATCTATGATTTTAAATGGTAGCAGCATTCAGTGAATGTAATAATGCAATCTAAATTCACAGATTGCATGAAAGAAAATGACGAGTCAATTTAATAATGCTGAATAACAACATCATTCTTTGGCCTTCCTCTGCTGGTCAGGCTTTGACCATGAATGCTGGTTTAGCTTAGTATATATTTCTGCCCCTTTAATGCTGGTCTAGTCTGGTTTATCAGCATCAATGATGTCATTTACCACCTCAACCAGCATCAGACCATCTCTGCCCAGCAAAGACCATCAACCAGCATTAGCTGGTCTAGGCTGGTTTTCAACAAGGTATAGACACTAGAGGATGGAGAAATAATAGAGAAACCATCATCATGTTGACTAGCCAGCCATTGAACTAGCTTACCAGCTATGAGTCATTAGAGAGGGTTGTGTAGCTAGTTAGCTAATTACTGGTTACAGCGTGTTGCTGACGACACCGTAGCTGTCGTACTATAGCCCTTGTCCTTGTTGCTTGGCAGGATATTGAGGCTTGATGTGTTCCTCTCAAGAATAAATCCAAAATAGATAAGGCTTGCCAAATGCAGATAGCAACAGTGACATGGAAGATTGCAGGCTTATGTATGCCACTACCATTAGTCAGGCTAAGAACAGGCAATACATTTCTCTCCCCCTTTCAAGCGTTTCTTTGTGAAGACGGGCTACACAATGCTTCCTGCCCCAACGGCTACAGTCTCAGCCAACTGCCCTGTTGAAAACCAGCCTAGACCAGCTAATTCTGATTGATGGTCTGAGCTGGTTTTTAACGGCTACTGGTATTTTGCTGGTCTTAGCTGAGGCAGAGAACGTTACCTGACTTTGTAAATCTGTCAGTATCATAGTGAATTCTTCTCTCTGCTTACATAATGGAGATGTTCTATGTTTAATATTGTTTTGTTTTATGTATAGCCTTCACTGTTTCAATGAACCCGTTTCCCCTCTGAGATCCAGTTAATCTTATAAATATTTGTGAACATGAACAGCTCTCTCCAGAGGACTAAACCTGGAACCCGCGGAGAACTCGGGCTGCTTCAAAGAGAAAGGATTGGCATCTTCCCTTTTTTTATTGCTCATTTATTGTCTACGGACTTCAGGTTGTACACTTCAACGAAACACACCTTCATTAAGCGTCACAGTAATAGTTCTCTGCTTTCTATTTTTATTGTACAGTAATATTTGGCATCACTTGTCTTGAAACCCGGTCAGTAACACATTCACAATGCCTCAATATGAGCTTCCTAACAGACACGTTCATTCCCATATGTTAGATATGATTCCATTTTTTGGGTGTGTTATTGAGGGCTCGTAGATAATTGTTGGTTAGTTGATGCAACCCTTTGACAGACCAGAGAAGAAGATGGCAAGCATGAAAAGGAAAGATGACATTGAGGTCGTACAGAGGGATGATAAAATAACATCACAACAAATGATAGAACTTGAGTTTTGAAATGTCCGACAGCTAAATGGACACACAGCTTTGACGCTATATTGCAGTTGAATGGCTATTACATGGACACTATGAAAAGCTGGCATACGTAAGCCAGTAAATAACAGGGTGTCAAGTGAAGTGTTATGAAATGCTTCCCCTTTAACGTGCACAGGTTAAATCTAGCACATCTGAACTAGAGTTGAGCCCAATCCTGTATTGTGCTGTTTCCCATTGCCCTATGCTGCACAGTGCATGACTATTAAACCACCATGGCTTCTGGGGTTGCTCTCTAACAAGGCGTCGTTTCTAATCTCCCTGGACTAGTCAGGCGTCAATAACATTTGAAACGGATAGCGTCTTGGATGGCATTTCCTGCTTCATCTCTTTGCTCCGTGCCTCTTTTGTTTTGTAATTCCCTTTGAAAGTGTACATGCTGCAGAACTAATGTGCTTTGCTTGCTTGATGCTATTGAAACGTCAGCTTGTTTTCTTAAAAACGAGTAAGCTCGCTGGTCAATGATCCTCAAAGACAATTCAGTTGAACTGCTGAGGAAAAAAAAGATCGCTTCAGGCTTTCGCTTTGAAGGATGAGTCCTTCATTAAAACATTCAGAGTGCACAGAGAATAAACACCGTGGCTCCTATTGGAATTATATTGTCAAATTAAAGAAAGCACCAGTCACATACAACACTTTTCATTTCTTAGAGTTATTTTATTTAGAACCTTTTTCCAGTTATTTAGGGTGCATTAAGAAGAAGTATAATGTCTTTGGTATGGATTTTATTGTGAAAAAAACAAGTGCTATGAACATACAGAATATTTGATTTATTATATGTACAACTTTTTTATTTTCTTAAGGAGGATACAATACCTATACCTTCTGTTACGAGAGAAAAGTTAAATGCTAATATAAACACTGAATATGTTTTCTGACCATTGGCAGCTTTTCACCACCACGCCTTCTCCCAGCAGCGATGGTTGACTGCACCAATTAAGCAGAGAGGTAATTATAATGCTGGAACGTTACCTTAGGACTGTCAATTCAACCCAGAGGGCAATTATCTTCCTCTAACTACTGTATGCTGACGGACTGAACAAGTGAGCAAAACAAAGGGAAAAATGCACAATAGGGCAAAAGGGCAATTTGTGAATGTGAAATTGTTCGTTTAGTCATAAACCTGTGGGAGGCTTAGCCATCGGTATTAACCTGCTGCAGACTCCAATTATGTTGTTTTGTAGTGTTACAACAAACCTCAATTATTTAATATGCAGTTCAAGTATAATGTTCTAATACAAAACCCATATAATGATTATGACCTGAAATAGCTCGGCTTGCGGCGTATCGTTTGTTTTATTGATGTGTTTTTAATTGATCAGCACGCCGGTTCTTACAGGACGCCTGACGCCGGGAATTCCATCGGTCAAAAAGGTGTCCATATCAACTGTGCGGTTCAAATAGTGTTGCTTGTGTGTTCGATCTGGATAAAAATCGACAATGCACGCTGCACTAACGAGGACGCTTGGGCCGCTCTTGATAACATGCAATATAGTGTATGACTGAATTGTGTATGACTAAATTGCCCTCATCATTAAGATGAGGGCAATTTACTAAGTTATCAGGCACTGCGAGCTTCATCTGGCTTAAAATAGCACATGATCTCATGGCAACCAAGCGACATACTTTGAGCGGAAAGCAAGCGGTGTTGTATCTGGAACACCATAGGTTAGGATAATGTCAAAACGGTAACATTGCAATCGACTGCAGTATTAAAAGCTGTGACGAAGGCCAAGAATTAGATCAGTTTGTGGAAAGATTCATCCAAGATACAGTACAGTTATGCTTGAAAGTTTGAGTTTTTACCATGCAGGACTTATTTGATCAAAATGAGCCTTTTCTTAACTGATATAAAGGGTCTATATTTACCAGTTTCATGTGTTTTTAGAGGAATTTGTGCATGTAGTAAAATGACAAAAGTTTAAATGGAAATAGTGCAGCTGCAGAAACAAGTGAAATCATTGGGTATGAATGTAACCAATCAAAATCTTTAGGGGGAGGAGTTTGTGTGTCACTGCCATGAATACAGGAGAGTAACCTGGTCAGTTTGGTGTTACCATGCAGGAGAAAGAAAAATACTATTCTGTGATCTAAGAGACCTCAGAGGACCTTGGCCAAGTCAAAGTCCTGACCGAAATCCATTGAGATGCTGTTGCAGGACCTGAAGGGTCTGTTCATGTGAGACCTCAAACCTCACTGAGTTAGTCGAGTTCAGAAAGGAGGAGTGGGAGAAAATCCCTCCAGCAAGATGAAGAGACTGATCAGTGATCAGTGGCTGTAGGAGATGTTTACTCCAAGTTATCGCTGATAGAGGAGGAGCCATAGCTGTAGGGTTCACAAACTTTCAAGCATGACTATCTATATCTTAACCATTGATAATTTCATAATATCCCATGACATCTCATGCTTGAGGACATTGTTTTTGCAGTTAATTACTGTAATAAATGAGATGTTAGTTATCATATACAGCTGCAGTAATGAGTGATCACTTACTATAATGAGTCATTACTCATTCTGTTTAAGGAGATTTATTTTTATGTTTAAGGGATCAAACCAATGAGTATTAAGCAGAGACCCAAATGAAGTTGCGGGCCAGTATATATATATATATATATATATATATATATATATATTTATATATTTTGCAAACCAGTCAATCGGAAACCATCTGATACAAGACCCTGTAACTTTAGCTATGGACTTGTCTGCGGTCTTTGCCATAATTTCCCTTCTCTTGTGTTCATTCCAATTAAAAACACATTAAGAAATAGCTAAATATGAGCATCAGTCCAGACTGTGTTTTGCCCTCGGTTCATTTTGTTTGTGATGCTTTCCAAGCATGAGGAACTGCTGCCTATATCAGATGGCAACATCCATCTCCTTATACCCATACAACCTTGCGTTTTGGGGTCAATTGGTACAATTATGTTCTCACTCCTAACAAAACACTTTTTCTTTTTTTTTTTTACTTTTCTTTTCCAACTTTTTCCTATTCAGGGTCACGGGAGCCTAGACAAACACACATGGGTCATTCCATATCAAGTCAACCAGCGCATCATAGTCTCAGTATTGCTTGATTTTTTTTTCTTAGGTAGATAAACTTAATTCATGGGGAAATCCAAAGTTTTAGTCTTTAAGGTCTCTTAGTTCCAATTATAAAAAATTCTGAAGGAGGGTGGGGTCCCTTTTAAAAATCCTTGCCTGTAATTTTTGGCCATTTTCAACCCTTAATTTTTCAAGAAGTATTTGAGATATCATCTCAAAATCTTCAGGATCCAATGACTGTATATAATTGCAAATTTAGCATTATGAAAATGCCAGATGTGAGTCCCCCTTTTCACTTCATTTTAGACTAAAAACTAGGAAAAAAATCCAAAAACGCATTAATTATACAGCCTTCTTTGACCTTTTTTGGAGAAAAAATGTATCAATAATAATTTAAATCTTTAGAGTTGGACTTCTAGTATATAACTGAGACAAAATAAGTAACCTGCAGTACCCTAGGGCCTGCTGTGAGGTTTAAATAAATGGACTGACCATCGAAATTCCATGTTTTCAAGCTAAAATTGCTACATGTGTACAAAGTAGCATCTCCTTGAAACTTTGAGGACATCAAGTTGGATGTATGAGCAGTTGAATGCACCTAGTTTGAGTAATGCTCATCTCTCTACACTTTCTATATCTAATGCCAAAGTAGTGGTCTTTTTCTTTTTTAGCTTACTTTTGATGGTCTGCCTGGTCTGCTGATTACAGGTTTTGGTGAAACTATTAAACTCTTTTTTGCTACCAAACCACAGAGAAACAACAAGCTTACAGACTGAATGTCTTCAGTGTTGAAATATATAAGAAGAACAGCATTAGAATGGACTATGTTGGTGCAAAGTTGGTGTTTCATTAACTTCACAAGAAAGTGGTTTCATTCATGTACAAGTCCAAGGTAGCTTGATAGTTAGCAGTTGTCAAAACCCCATCAGTTTGACCATTGGTAGTACACATTATTTTATAGAACATGTTTAAGTAGTTTCTTCTATAATGTTCCTATCAGGTTTGACATTTCCACAAGGTATGTGGTGTCCAGACTTGGACTGAAATCAGCGAACAAGCACCATATCGTATATGTATACATGCAGATGGAAGCACACAATGCTTGACAGAAGTTGCAGTTGAGTCCCTGAACAGTTGGAACCAGCTAATTAATGCATTTAGAAACTCATTAACATGTATCAACCTGGTTTCTCTGCTTTTGGAATGGGATCCCTACTCAAAAAATCAAGTATGTAGAAGTATGTAGCTTGTCTGTATGATGGGTACTGGTGGATAGCAAATATCATTTCAGTCTCCTCTGAAGCTGAATATGATGACTTTGAAGCAAGGTTCCTTCACCCTCATGGCCCAGCAAAGTCATTCTACTGGCCAAGGGAAGAGGATAAGTGTTGGGTGCCAAGACAGCATGTGCTGTGCATTGTTCCTGTGCCTGATACCAGTGGTTGACATTGGTAACATTGTGGTAACATTGATTGATCAAAAGTGGAAATCCAAGGTCTAGAATGTGAGTAGCTATTATTTGTACATTTTCTGTCATGTGGTAACCTTGGGTATTATAACTCTTTTATAAGGCATAAAGCTGAATTTTTTTAATTGTCTGGACACACGCAGAACTTCAGAACCTAATTCTGAAGTAGTTACTAAACCAGAGCAAAAACATTTTTTGTTGCAAATGAAAGCTAAGATATCAGTTCTTCCACAGTTAAAGTGACAAGTACCTGCAACCTTGTACACATGTTGTATTTTATTTTTGAAAATCGTGAATTTTGCTCATGTTCAGAAGTATCCTGAGAGGACAGTGTCTATGTCTGATTCATCATACTGGCAAAGCATTTAATATATGTGTATTTCTTTCAGAATAAACCATTTCTGGTGCTTCAGTACTTTAATAATGGTAAAATTAATCCATTTTAAAACTGCGACTTGGTTAATTCTATTCAATTTTTAGAACTCTACCAGAAGAAGATTATTCCTCTGATTGTACATTCTCTAAGTTAGTAATTAGGTACTATTTCAACATTCTGGAACCTGAACATTTGAGGAAGATATCTTCAATAGTTTTTGAGCAATAAGGCTGTGAACTTGAGAAAAGAATTACAGGCGGAATTTAAAAAATGACACCCCACCCCCTTTGTAGGCCCTTAACATGTCAACTACAAGGTTAAGAAGGTTATAATTTTGGATTTCCCACTCAAATAAGCCAAGGAATGCATCAAATAAAAATCAGGTCAATCTGAGATTCAAGTACAACCACTTTTCTGAATTTTGGTCCATTTCATATGGAATGACCCACATTCACACACATCACATTCACACCTATGGGTAATTTAGAGCCCCCAGTCCACCTTCCACCTGACTTGCATGTCTTTGGACTGTGGGAAGAAATCCACCTGAACATGGGGAGCTCATGCAAACGCCACACAGGAAGGAAGTGAACCCCGGACCCACTACCCACTGAGCCTGACTGACCTCTGGAGAGGGAAAACATTACATTTTTATTTTAAAAGGCGCAATAGCTTCAAAAGTTTGGGAACCACAGATCTAACTGCAGTTCCCCACGGGTTCTCCAAATGCGCTGGCTGCCGACTAAGTGGCCACCCCTTAAAGTCGTACCCCAGAGAAACCGTCCCATTTCAAGGATGTTATCCAAAGTGGCACAGACAGCACCCACGGGGATGAAAAAGGGATTTGTTGTCATTCTGTGCAGCTAAGAGTCAGCCTCCAAGCAAACAAGCCTATAAGTCTGAGCAGCTGCCAGAGGGTGAAGTTAGCCTCCATGAGCCTCCACACTCAGTTGCGCAGCAGTGGAGGCCTATGGCGGGCAGAGCGGTCTAGGAATAGCAGCAGGGGAGGTCGAATGGTTTGCCTTCAACGATGAATAGACCACCCACGGGCCCGTCCGAGAAGGTCCACCAACCTCCATTATTGCTGTTTAATGTGCAAACAGGTTCACATAAGGGTGTAGGCAATGTGGGACGTGTTAATAGCAAGGGAGTCACAAAAGTCTTCGCAGTCGGTGAGCAACATGACACCGTGCTATCACAAGAGGCCTAGATACATAATTAGTACAAGTGTAGGGAGTAGAGCGAGACCAAATCAGCAGCAACAACAAAAAGGAACACACTGAAAAAAAAGATTTTTTATTTGACTTTATTTTATTTTTAGGAAAACTAGAGCTATGTTCCCTCAGTCCTAACCTGTATATCGTATCACCGATTCTCCTTCACGTGACCATTTGTCGTCTGCACACAGCGGGCTCTTGGACACATCGCAGGCTTTTGCCGCTGTAAGAAATCTGGACTGCGTGTGAAAAGAATTGACTGAACATGACCTAAATTTGTGTAATTGTGAAATGGGTTGGGGGGGGCGGGGAGCATGTCTAATAAGGGCTGCAACATCAAACACTGTGTTGCTGTCCAAAACTGCTTGTATGATGTAAAGGGTACAAAACACTCGCCACAGAATCCGTTTTTTCAGGGTGAATCAGTTTGCAACGCAAGAACCAGAGTAGATTTGATCATGTGCAATGTGTGTGTATTGACATGCTCTATGTTCCTGCTGCAGCATTCAGCTTATAGGCAGTAGGGATAAGCAAGAATATAAGAAATTCTAAGCTGCGTCACATTAAATCCTTTAAATCCTTTAAATGTCCTTTCTTTTATCACAACATGAACCTGATTCATGTTGAAAACTTTTTTTTTTTTTAATTGTTTCATAGTTTTTATCCTCTGTATGCATCATGCATGATATACACTGTACTAAATTACGTGTGAGCATTGCTTCACATTAAGGTCACTGATCACATCATACATGTGAATGTCCTTACCTTGTTGATGGCAGAGATAGAGAACGTCGCAAAAGGGAAACGTTTGTGTATAAGGTCATATCTCTCGGGCGCATTGAGAGCGGTGATGCTCATCTAAATCCAGGGCCATGTTGCAGTGAATTCACTACAATATGCTGAAGGTCGATACAATAATCTGCCCGCCTGGTTGTGACAGAGAGAATTGTTTGCTGAGGTAGAATACGGGTGCAGGGATTTCTATTTGTTTTGCTGAGACTTGTGTACTCAACAGCGCATGAAGAGCACAAAGCGCTTTTTCTGTACTCCCTGATGAAGGAAGTCTCGACAGGAGGTTATTCACAGTGGTATCCATTGTAGAAGTGCCCCATGTCGCAATAGCACCTTTTTCTTCTTCACGTTCATATTGTAACACAACATTTAAACACCAAGTACCAAGATGAAGTTCTGCCATGGCTTATGTCTGAAGAGGTTAATTGCTGCTAGCATCTTTTTGTGTCTTGTGATATATCGCTCTGTTTTGTTTTTCTGTGGCAGATGTCTGAACATTATTGGTGTTCATCTCCCATACAAAAAGGCTTTTCATTGACTTTCACAAAGCAATTTATTGATTTTACACAGATGCGCTTTTGTTTTGTTTTTATCACTATGTGCTTGTCAAATGGATTTACTGTGAGGTTTATTGTAGAAACTCCCAATATCTCAAAATACAGAAAAGCACATAATCATAGGCTACAGTAATTATAGAGTTTGTCCTTTTACTTGCCCTCTCCTCAAACAAAATAATTCGGGGAGAAAACACCACGAGAAGCCTTTCTCTGATGTGAGTCACTATTTAAAGTATAGGAGTATGGTTTTAGTGGGAGAGAGAGCCGGGAGAGGAATAATGGCACCTGTCACATGCTGTGAATAAAGGTGCACACCACAATCACAAAGCGTATGGAAGAAATACAGTTTTAATAAACTCCCCTTCCCACATAATCAGATCTGCTTTATTAAATACAGCCTGAGATCCATTGAAGTTATTTACGACTGGGAGAGGGCATTAAAACAGAATTGAGTTTGTGTGCTGAGAGGCCCGGTGAGCGAGCTCTGCCTCTGGGCTTGCCTGCATGTATACTTACCCTGATGAGCAGGCTGAGAGGCTGAGATGACTGCGGGCCAATGGAGATTGCTGTCTGAGAGCCTATCCATTAGATGACATTTAGTTCAGCCCAACAACAACCCTCATTAGAGGATTGGTCCTAAATTGAATGCTCGCTTGAAAATTGGGCTCCCTTTTGTAAGCCTATCTTGTGATTGTAATCACGGCAGAGAGGCAGATAGAGAGCGTGGCACATCCAGGAAATGGAACTTGCAGCTAATCTATTTAATTTGCTGCTAATGCATGTAATGACCAGCGTACTTATGCTTTCACTCGCAGGGAACATCATTTATGGGTGTTTTCTATGGCAACAATAAAACCGCCTTTTTTAGAGCAAAGATATTTTACCATCAATAGTAGTAAAAAACAGTAGTTCAACCGATTCAACTGACCTTAATCGCTTGCAAAGTCGGCAGTGATCTTCTGGAGTGTGAGCCAGCGCGCTACTCCGTCAATTTGTGACATTGCTAGCTTGTTCTGATTAAAGTAATACATCGACACAATAGTTAGCATGAGCAGCGATAGCCACCAGGAATGTCTGTAATCAGAATCGGGGCTTAAGAAGAAATTGGTCGGCAGCGTTCGGGGGCGTCCTCGATGCGATTATGGCCAAATAACTTTCTTAGTGCGCAGGCAAATACATGATTAGCAAACTGCAATGCATTACTGCTAAGCCTTTAAGAAAAATGACCGTGATAGAAAGAACAGGCCTTCAATTCCAATGCAGCCAGTCTGCCTGAGGTTGCGTGAACAATCAGAGCTTGGCCGCAATCCTTTTTTTTGTACTGGCAGAATATTGCTCAGGAAATGTTCCATATTCCACGTGTGAAAGGAGCTAGTGTATCAGTGTAAGTGTGATGTGAGGTGTTTGGTAACCGCTAGTGTTTCTCATTGAGCCATAAGCAGAGCTGTCTTTTCCCCTATACAAGAGCACTGCTGCATCGGTCTGTTTCTGATGCTGTTGTCTTCACTGTAGAAACGAGTGTGTAAAACCATCTAACAAGGGTGACAGGAAACATACAATCTGGAATTAATTTGACCATCTAAATTTGTAGGTATGCACATATATTCTTGAAGAGTTTGGACCGTTCTGAAACCATCGTAACTCGAAACCACTGAATTTGGATGTCGCCCATCTAGATTTGAGGCATATCCACGTTTTTTTTTTGCAGGTCTGATTTATCTCAGTAATTAGAAACATTGCGAATGTATACAAACATTTTTCAACACATTTGCACATTGCACTGAAAACGAAATCAGTAGCATAGCGGCGGCATTTCATCAGCAGGCACCACACTGCAATTACAAATTGAGCCTTTAAGGCTTTCTGAAAAGGAAATTCCAAACAAGTTTTGGAAATACAAAAGTCTCATTACTCTCTGCATGGCTCATCTCATCTCTTTCTCTCTTGGATCTGTGCTCAGTGATGGTCTTTTTTTTTTTTTTAAAGCTCTAACATTATCAGCGAATGTCATTAATGAATAGGCTGCGGCCACTTCACAGAGCAGCCCAGGGACTGTTTGCCTCCCTGTGGATTTTAGTCACTTTGCTCAACATTTATCACTTCAGGAATGAGCTTGGCCTCCTGTCATCGCATTGAACTCATGAAAGGTAATCAATCAGCAGGCAGTGCCCGCGGAAAGGGGGAGCCGCGAGTGATGGATGGAAGAATTAAACAAGACATTAAACAGGCAACTTAAAAGAAAAAGGTGTAATTGAAGGAGCGCAAATAAACATGTAAGCCAGTGGCGGTCAGCAGGAGGCCGCAAAGCAAGAGTCGGACTGACCAGTCTTCGTGGCGTGACTCTCACCGTGCATCTGGGTGAAAGAACAAAGAAAACACATATGCACATTGGTTAGGGTGGGATTGGGAAGTCAGATCCCTCCACTGTGTTCCCAGACAGACACGTGCCGTATGCACAAAGCTGCTCCTCTGAGACCCGGGCGCACATCTTTGATGCCGGCAGGTGGAACGCCAGCGAGAGAGCGGCGCGCTGTTATCCTGTCGCATTCACCGCCGTCACCACGCGGAAGCAATGACATGCACATCGCTGTGGGTTAGCAGAAAGGTTAATAATTGAATCGGGGGTTCAAAATTGAATTTGATGTAACGCAATAAAAACGGTATAGAAGTGTTGCTTTAAAGTGATATTTCACTTTTCAGCACGTGCACTTCCACCGTGCTTCGAGAGCAGTCAACCTCCAAATTGCCTGCCCTGGGGATCTGCTAATACCACCAGCATTGTGCCCCCCCCCCCCCCCCCCCCCCCCACTTCTCAACATCAATACCTTCAAACAGGTATTAGAAAAGAAAGTAAGATACCCACAAATCAGATTGATGCTCCTTTAGTGGTTTATTCAACCATGTCTTGAACTCCACTTGTCTTTGTCTGGTGTATCAAGTACAACGTCTGGTGTATCAAGTACAACGTCTGGACCTTGGATGTGCATATCTCCTTCCCGGGCAGAGAATGAAGTAACAGGTCTAATTTGCTGTAGAAATATGACTTTTCAAAATAAAATTAAATGAGTGCGGGTGATAACGGTGATCCTCAGCACAAACAATATTAAAGTAAATATTTGAATCTTCTTGAACGCCTATGGAGGAACACGCAACGACAAAAAAAGTTCTACCAAAGTGAAATATCTCTTGAAAGGCAGCGGGGGGAGAGCAGGCGAGATAAATGTTCCCGCAGTCTTTGTGTTCCAATGAGTGAGTGCGACGCCTGTGAAAGGATGACCTTTGATGGCGCCAGGAACAGTGGATGGTGAGTCATTATAACCACGCGGATGACAAGTAATGCAGTGCGTTTTCACAAGCTGGTTCGGCCCAAGGTTGAAGAACGCGCCGGATGAATAGATGAGAGGATTTCTCTGTGAATTACAGCGAGGCCTCAAGATGCTGCCCACGGCAACAACAAGGCCGTCTCTATTGTAAATTCAAATGGAGCTCCTCCATCTCCATGCGGGCTCTAATGAAGCGTGTGTTCACTTTGATGTGTCCAATAATCACAGAAACACCATAGCTAAGCCAGACCGCGGCGGCGCCCGGATCCCTGCCTCTCGACACCCCAAGATACTGGCTAAATGGTATGGATACGAGCACCTTCCTCTCCGGTCTCCACCCTTCGTACCCACTGGAGCCTGACTGATTAATTGAAAAGGCTATTGGAGTAAAAAGCTGCCATGGCCTGAGATCATAGGCTGATTTAGCGACGGCTATAAAACCCAGCCTGAGCCATAAAAATAGACTTTTGTGTTCCTCGCTCCTTCACTTTGCTGTCCACCCCCCGCCCCCACCTTGTAGCAGTCATCTGTGGTTCTTGCTTTCCTCTCTCTCCTTGCCTTCTCAGTTTTGTGACCTTTGTTGCCGTCGAAGGATAAAAATAACCAGAACGGGGCACTTTAGCCTGCTAGTAGCGTCAAACAAAAGAGCAATCATACGCAGCAAAGAGGCTGCCGATCTCTAACATGCAAGAGATCTTTTGTTCTTTTGTTCGCTGGGAGGAACAGGTGGTGAGAAATAGTTCTTCAGCCATCTCACCCTCCTTAGACAATAAGTAAAGAGGAAGCGAAGGATCAGTATCAATCAGTTTACATCGTGTTCTAGCATGATGTTCAGAAATGGGTCTCTTTTTTTTTTTTTGGTGTGCTGGAGCATGTTAGCATGTTCCAGTACAGCGATGGCGCATTTAATCAGCTGTACATCATCTCGATGGCGGCGGTCTGACCTGAGGCGTAAATCAGACCGCTGATTCGGGAGGCCCTCGCTAACCCTCCGCGCACACTCAGACAGCGGTGCCATCAAGTATATCATCTGGTATTCAGAGCAGGAAACCCCGGCAGATAAAAATACCCAGGCTCATATCACATCACGGTCCCGCCACACATGGCAATAAGGGGGGAGGAGAAATCACGATGACAAATAGGGATGGAAGTAGAGCTGCATAATAGTTTGAGCTCCAGGAAAGGCATCTGGGTTTTTTTTGTAGGTGCATTATCATTAATAGCGGACGGACTACCTGGAACAACACAAAAAAAAGATAGCGAGTGCTGGGAGTTTATTAACAAATAACCTGTCTGTCAACGTTCAGGAGGAAATATGAAAAATGTGACAAATATTGGTTCTGGGTCTGTACGTGCTTTTTTTGGGGGGGGTTTTTTTGTCCCTGTCTAACCACTCCTTGTAACGACAAACCATCTCGGCTGCTTGCTTGGGTTGACCATCTTAACGCAAGTGATCTTTAATTCCTGTTAATGTGAAGAACCTTGACTCTCTCCGCTCTGTTAGCTTCTGGCTATTTCTCTGATTTGAGCCTTGACTGGCGCAGTCGTTCTGGGGGCAAAAATTACTTTTTAAGACTTTTTCTCCACAATCTTAATTAGAAAATGAAACATATTCAACCCTCCAGCGCTTTACCTGCACATTCTTTTTCTTTGACCGAGCCTATTAGAGCGGGGTAATAGCTGGTTGGAGAAGGCGAAGGTTGAGTGAGATTACATTTTACCCTGTGTGATCATACCTCCGCTACTTTATGTGTTGCCTAATTAGCCAACGTCGATAAAGTATCGGGATCTCCACTTCCCCATTAGCCAAACAATCAAGACCCTAACCTCAATTTCCCTTAAAGTAGGGAAATTGTATGAGCTTCATTTCATTTTTTTCTCTCTGAGCGATATCATGCATGCAGCAATGAGACAGAGCCTTTTCATTACAGACATAACTGTAGTATTAGATGCCCAAACAGAACCTCAAGTTCTGTCTTAATGAAGCCTGCATGCTCAAGTATGGCAATGCCTCTCTCGCAACATGCTATTCATCCAAACAGCTAATTCTGCTAATTATTAAGTTATATAACAAGGAGTTAAAGAATGACGCTTCCTGCAGAGAATTAATAATTTTTCCATCATAGCTCATTTGGCTTTCATTACGCTCACTACGAGAGAGGGGTGCAATTAATCACACAGTATATCTGGTAAACACACACGCCATAGATGAAACGGATATGTTTCTCTTCGTTTTCTCACACTTAAAAGCGCGTCGGGATGGTTTATCGGGAAAAACAGATGCCAAATCCAATGTTTTTTTGTGAAAAAGGTTGCTATTTGCAATCATGAGAACCACAGCCGCCATAGCAGGAATGTATCTTATCAATGCCGAGAGAAGCAGGGTGACATTTCATTTCATTATTAATGTATACTCAAAGCATTGCATGTTGTTTCCACCTGGTATGAGAATAAGATTTCTGCATAGTGAGACAATTCATCCTTGCTGGACATTTCGAGACATATCTGAGAAACACCAAGGAGCCAGATCTCATAGCTGCATATTTTTAGCTGCATATATTCGTGTTTTATTTTGTTTCATGGGTGAAATAACTCGAGTTGAAAAAATTAGACGCATGGGAGACCTTGAAAAGTCTCGACCAAGAATATTACTAATGCGTGTTGCATCATTTAAGAAGTCTAAAGGAGCGAATTAAATCTGCCTTAAAGTTTCGGGAATGTAATATATTTCCGGAGTTGTCGAAAGTGCACGTTTCACACAATTGCACCAGCGAGATCCCAAAAGACACGCCCACTGACGCTAGATCAAAACCAAAACAGTATTGCTTTTCACATGTTATATGCCTCTTCCTAACAAAACGGATGGTGGTGAAGAAAAATGTTGTTTAATTGATCGCTGTCTTGCCCTATTTCCTCTCTGAACGGGGCTAAGTGGCATAAAAACAACTTAACTTACGATTGATCAAACATGAGGTATGGGCAAATAGAGACAGAATAGAGTGAAACAGATTTGATCTACCTTAAGCCTGTAATTACATCATTAGATTGGGCAGAAATAACCAAGAAGATAAACTTGCCACGCTCCAGTTCCGACGCCAGCCACAGGTTTTAGAACTCATGTCAGAACTCAAAGTCAAACGGGGCCTTCATTCATGCACCCTGCGTAACGTAACGCGCGCACACTCTCGTATACATGCAAAAGAGGGAGCGCGAAAAGGGGGCCCCGGTTCATGATCTGTCCAGTTCACTTCCATTCGGCCCCCGGATTGGAGTGAAAGCAGCGTGAAGCGTCTGTTGCACGGCTGAAGATGAAAAGGTTAGAGAAGACACAGCGCCGGAGCGATACAGACGACAGAGAGCCCCGCTCACGCAGTGGGAGTCCCTAAGATGAATAAAGAGGGCCCTCTTCATGTATAAGTCATGCAGTATGACGCGTAAACACTGGAGGCTATCGCCGCCGCTCTGAAGCGTATGAGAGAAGGGGCCGATGAGGATAGGGAGGCAAAGATGAAAGAGCAGAGGAGGTTACAGAGAGAGAGAGAGAGAGAGAGATGTAACCTCCAGCTTCAAAAGCATGTCCTTCAGTATTCATCCCGAGAGGTCAAGGCGTGACTCTGAAAGCCAAACAAGTCTTTGTATCTTGGCTCAAAAGAAGAGAAGGTTGTTGAAGGGTTCTCTGTGGGGTTAATGGCGCTTTACACGCCAAGTAACCCTCGAACACTTACATGTTCCCGAGTTATTTTGAGAACCGGTAGTAGTTCCATGTCATGTCATGTCTACGTAGAGCCGGGGTGGTTTTAATAATGGTTCCACGTGCTGTAGAAGCAAAGATGATTCATCACAATTACGGATCCATTTAGAGCCAGAGAGTGATTTCTGATGTCTTGATGATACAAACTCGGTTGCTAAATGTTGATCCAATCCAATCCAATCCAACTTTATTTGTTAAGCACTTTAAAAACAACCACAGTGGACCAAAGTGCTGTACAGGAAAAATAAAGACATAGTAAATAAATGGTTCACAAGAAATTGCAATAAAAAAATGAAGCATAAGTATAAATAGCAGCCACACAATAAGAGAAACAATAAAATCAAATCAAAAAGAAATTAATGAAAATGAAATACCAATGATAATAAACCAGTCGACAAAAAGTGTGAAAACATGCTCGTACACCCCCCCAGCACAATTGATAAAAAAGACAATTGATAATACCAATACTTTTAGACCTAAGTTGCTAATAGCCAATATTTTGTTTTAAATTTGACCTTTTTCTTTCCAAAAAAATACAAGTCTTCAGTGTTTCCCTCAGAATTGTATTCTTGTCAGGGTGGAAAAGCCTCTGAAACAACATTTAGACCATCATGGGACATTACAACTCTGCACTGAAACCCAGGATAATTTAATTATTTTAGGGTTAGCAGCTCTTTGAGGCAGGGTGATCCCCCCCCCCCCCCCCCCCCTCCCCACCCAACACACACACACACACACACACACACACACACACACACACACTCGATGGCAGGCAGAGGAAACTGGGAAATATAATTGAACAATTCAATAAAAACACGTGCTAAGAAAATAAAAGTCATTGCAGGTTTCACAGAGGAACCTGAGTCATATCCACATATCGCCCTAATAGAAAACTATGACATGGCTGGTCCTGTTTGTATTTGTCATCATCATATTTGTGGTGCTTGTGACCAACAGTATAGGGAGAAATGGGTCACCATTAAAAGGAAAATGTTCCAGCACATGCAGACCACAAGCGTGGGTGGGAGGGGGGGGTGCTGGGGGGGTGTATGAGCATGTTTTCACACTTTTTGTCGACTGGTTTATTCTTTGTGGGCGAGCCAACTGGATTCCCCCTTGGGATCTAACAAGCTAATTACATTGCAAACAACTTAGCCAAGTTACAGCTTTGCCAAGCCATGAAAATGAAAGTGTGTTTGCCCGACAAAATTGATGTAAACAATGCAACGGCAAATACAATCATGAAAATGGAATCTGCAGTAAGAAATGTATTCGGCTTGGTAGAGCAGGCAAAGCAATAAACAGGCCCTCTCTTCGGATAGAATGTAAGGTTGTGCTTTGAGGAACCTTAGCAACTCCTTAAAAAGGCTCAACAATGCGGGTCCTCCCGGGGTAGACAAAGTAAAATATGGCAGTAAGGCTTCTTACACTCGCCAAATGCAACTGGTGACTGAAAATATTCCAGCCATGTAATTATCCATGAATGATGTGAAATCACACCTCAGGATCTCCAGGAGAGACAGAAGCAATCATGCTAGCATTTAGATAAAAATGCCAGCAACAAAAATTTGAGGGCCATGATGACTCCTTAAAGATTATTATTAACTTATTATTAACTGTGATCGGTTGTCGCTTAACGTTCGAGGTCAAAGCAATCTGCGCCGATGAGTGTCAGTATGCGGACTAAGAGGCAGATTACAAAGGTGCCATCTTTTGCTGTCTGCTTTACATCAGATTTTGCAAGGGGGGGGTGTGCGGGGCTTCTATTTTGCGCAGTGATTACCTGTGGATGATTGAAGCAGGCAAGGCATGTAGAGACATGCTGATTGTGTTTGCCATCCCCGAAGCTTTAACTGCACAGCCCTCCCAATACTTTAATCCCTTTTTATCCCTCTGAGGCAGAAACAGAAAGCTTGCTCATAGTCAATCTCTTGATTGTTCTGTGACCTTCAGCAAGCAAAAATAATAAGAGAGCTCGGTTAACGTAGAGCACAAGTTTGGCAGACCACTGTCTGGGAGACAGACACCTGAGAGTAAATGGCTCCGTGTCAGCTTCACTCGCTCATTAAAACGAGAAATAGCAGATCAAATCAGAGAGGAGGGGAAAAAAAAAAAAAAGGTAGCGGGAGTCTCACCCTCATCCCAGATGGGGTCTCGCAGTGGCTGAGAGATGAGACAAACAGCAGAGAGATACTGTTGTGTGATTATTCGGTATTTGCTTGTTCTGTGTAGAGCTCAGTCTGAAATCTGCTAAATCCAAACAAAGAGCCACTCTGTAGAATAAATAAATACAGACGCAGCTTGATTCACCAAGCGTGTGCACCGGGGGTTAGTCGATGCTCCGGTCAATGGACCAGTAAACAGGTCAGTATAGGATTCAACATTGGGGCGTCTTGAAGCACTTGGCACTAGGATGAGCTTTTGACTGTGTTGATGACTGGAAAATAGTAAGAAGAAGAAGAAGAAGAAGAACATGGCCTGTTCAGCTGTGAAGCAGTGGCGATAATACCACAATGCATTCCTCCTTGTCTGAACCATGCCCACTTAAGGGACCGAGCAGCTCGCGGCAGAATTCATCATACAGTAAACAGTGGAAAGATGAGGCCGCCATCTCCATAAAGAACTTGGCAAAAGTTGGTTTTGCTTTACAAAGGCAAAAAAATAATAATAACTGCCCACAAACTCTAGCAGGGAGGCACAAATGAGCACACTGGCACAGCAAATATGTGGGAGTTGAAAATGTGGTGTTTCTGCAAAGTGTTACATCTCCAGAGTTTTATTTACTGCACTGTGCTCGAGCAGGAGTCGTGGGCTCGTCTCTACCGGTGCATAAATCTGCTGTCATGTCTGGTGGTCACAGGTTTGTTTATTTCTATTCGAATGAATCACTTTGGATGTTGTAAACAAATGTCTTGTAAGTATTTTGACATGACATTACTTCTTGATTTGAAATGTGCAATAAAATGAAGATAATTAAAACTGTATTTTCTGGTGTGTATTTTTTCTGAAGAGAAAAAAACATCTACAACTAGTTTCATACTATAGAAACTATAAGTATTACATTGCAACACCCACTACAATTGATGGAAGGGCAAAAAGGGCAAAAAGTAAAGTTTTTACTGCCCCATAGCCATAATGACCATGATATATCTGCAGGGGGTTGATAGGGTTGTTGGCCAGGTATTGAGATTTCTGGCTTTTAAAAGTAATTTTCCGGCCCGTACTTTGTTGTAGAACAAAAACTCCCCCCCATTGGCATTTCAAGACACTCCCAACACCCCCCACCACCACCACCTTCTCTCATTTCCAACTGCTAAGCGATTCATAGCCTTCAGCTACGAAGGCAAAAGCCTTGTACTCAAGCCAAAAAAAGTAACAAAGCAGTATTATTATTATTCCAGTATTTTGCAAGGTGATATATTATCCCTTCACTAGACATTTATGTTGGAACTCTGCTCCAATTAGTTCGCTTACTTGTCTCTATTGTGAAAATGTGACTCCACTGTTTGTGTTAATTACAGGCCACCGTAAGGGCAGGGAAGTGGGATCTGTACCGGAGACCTGTGAAGGATATCTATCGATGTTGCAATTCCTACTAGTTGACAAGAGAGGTTGTTAGTAAACGCCCCTTTAAAGTAAATACCATCAAAATGTCCACCGCAAATAAACGGCGAGACACCGAGATCGTCCGTATCTCAACACCTGTGTAAAATGTTGGGTTAAATCCATTGAGTCCATCTGGTCTTTCAGAATAAGTTGCCTTTAACTCACTCGCTTTTTTCCAAAGCTTGAAATATTGCTGTGGGACCATCATTCTCCAATGAGTCTGCCAGTTCAAAAACATGCCCCTCTGCTATTCATTCCCGCTTGTCATTTCAGGCTGCGCCTCCCTGCCGCTGCCAGTCTGAGGCCCTGAAGAAGAGAAGGGGGTGGCGGGATTCCATCCTGTCCTGCTGCAACCCCGGGGAGACTGACCCTCCCAAAACATGAATTAAAAAAACATTCACATGCGTGTGTGTGTGTGTGTGTGTGAGCTGATAGAGGAGCTATTCTGCTTCTGGTAATCAAAGCACTTAAACCACCAAACAGAAATTAGCACCAGCTTGAATATCCCAGCATTATGCAGAAGAAACAAGAGGAGATGATTGGACACGCTCAAGCTCAAACTAACAAGCTGGATTCCTGAGCAGGTATAAGTGGAGAACAGACTGTGATTCTGTAAACTGATTCAAGTGTTCATTGTGTGTTTCAAGTATGAAGACAAATAGGCAACGTTACATAATACTGATCAATAGTGGGAATTGCAAATGCATGATACTGTTTATGTGTTGAGTACGGGTGTATGAGCTGGAGTATTCTGTTTGACTCTAGACAGGGTGCACCACTTTCTAACCACTAGTGCCCCAGATGCATACCTAATGTGCTGATAGGCAACGCCTTCTACTAATTTCCTGAATATTTGTCTAAAAATACCTTACTAGTCTGATAGATGTTGCTAATCAGTATGAGGAACAACAGTAATACGTCTTCATGGAGGATTTAGCTGCCCAACAGCTGATCTGGGTGAACATAAACACTCTGATTATCACTGCTTCATACTTTATGATTAAAACTGGACGTGTCTTATTTCCTAAAATCAGAGATTCCAGCCATCTATCCCACCTCATGACACAAACTGGGGCAACAGAAAGCTGTGAACCACCCTGCATTAGAGAAAGTGTTAGTGGGTTTCTATTGGTATGTCTAATGGAAACCATTACAGTAGGCTTAGATCCAATATGTAGTGGAAATGGACTTAATGGTGAGAAACCAGAAAAGGAAGTGGACTGTAAAGGTTTTTGTTGAAGAATCCATTAGGATATTTCTAAAGGATCCGATGTTTTTGTGAAGGCTCTCTAGGCAGCAATAGTCTTGGGTTTCTTTGCTTGCTCAGGGCCCCACATGTGTCAGCCTTGGGAGTGCTGTTTAAAAGAGCTGGCCAGCCCTGAAACCAGATATATTATGTTTGAAGGTTGAGCTCAACCCACACATCGATATTTCAGTATGGTTATTCATGTGCAAGAGAAATGTAAGGGTAAATAGATACACATACAACAAAAGTTGGGTTGGGGAAATGTTTCTGGTGGATAGAGTTTTCATATTCAAGCTGGGAGACAGGGAGCAACTATGCAGTCCTGTCAGGGTGGGAAGGTGATTATACCATTTGGGAAGACAGGGGGAGAAGAGTTGAGGCTTTGAATTTGATATCAGCAGCCATAGGGAGCCAGTGAAGGGAGCACAAGAGGGGAATGAAATGGGAGAATTTAGTGTGGTTGAAAAAGAGGCAGGCTGCAGCATTCTGTATGGGTTGTAGGGGACTTTGGCAGCCCAGTCAGGAGGAAGTTGTACTAGTCCAGAGGAGAAAGATGACTAGAGTTTGGATAACACGCCTGGCTGAGTCCCTGGTGAGGGCTAGGTCTGATATTGTAAAGTGCAAACCTACAGGATTGGGCTGTGGTTATATCGTGGGCCTCACACCAATTGTTTCAGTTCACACTGAGATTCTTATCAAGCCTTGGCAGAAGACACTATGGTGTTGTCAGTGGGGTGGAGGAGTCCTGCAAAAAAGCAGGATTTGCCAAAGAGGAATGAGCGGCTCGGTATTGCTGGTTGAACTCCAGGTGGTTGGCAGAAATCCAACTGGAGATGTCAGCTAGGTAAGATGAAGACGGTAGAGTTGAGTACCGCCAGCGTAACGGAGGTTGGAAAAGTTGTGGGTTTGTGATGATGACTGAGATTTTGTGTAGAAGAGGAGGAGCCTTGCGACTGCAAGCCCTGATGAACGACCATGACGGCGATCCTCCCAGAGGTACCTGCTCAGAGTGGATAGTCAGTTTAGAGACTTAGAGATTCCCAGGAGAGCATCTGATGTTCACGATGTTGAAGATAAAAAGAGCAGTTAGATGTATTAGATGTGGCATCTTCTTGGTTTTGGAAGGAAATAACAATAATACTAGTCTGTGGTTTTGACATGAGATGACTTGAGGGGTTGTTTCAGGAGAATTAGCTGACTTGAAGGCAGATGGTCGGCAGCCTTATATCAAGGAGGCGCTGCCGTTAGTAGTCAGGAAGTGTGCAGGAGGTCAAGAGGGCAGCTGGTGCCCCTGCTGGTGGAAAAGGATTTCAGCGCCTCATCTGGGAAGAGAAGAGACAGAGGGAGTCATTAAGGCAGAGTCAGCGGGGTTAGCAGAGGATGTGATGAGGGAATCGGATGCAGGGCTAGTGGCTAGTCGAGGAGAAGGAGCCTCGGATGTCGTCGACTCTCTCAAAGTCAGTCACGAAAAGAGACAAGGGAAGGAGGGCCAGAAGTGAGGAGAAGATAGAGACAGTTGTTTTTGCTGAATTATCAGCTGGCACATGTGCAAAGAAGGAGCAGAGAAGTGCAAGACGGCATCAGACAAACAAGATCCGTGCACTTTGGCTCAGCTGCCCCCGAAGCCTTGTACACTTAATTCGCAAGGTTTCAGACAGCCAAGGGGCAGGTGGGAGGGGCAGAAATGGTCACAGTGAAGGTCAAAAGAAGAAGACGAGATTGCAGTTAGAAGCAGTTAGAAGCATGGATGCGGTGCAGTCTACATAATTAGAGAGGAAGAAGTGGAGGAAGTGAGGAGTGGGAGGACAGGCGGAGAGACTGCAGATTTTGCTGAGCAGTGATAGTGAGAAACCAGATCAGAAGAGTTAGTCGGCGGGAATACAGAAAGAGGAATAGCGATGGTCCCTGACATGACATAGATTACAAGTGGAGCAGACTCTGGAGAAGACTGAGTCAAGTTTATTCACAAGTCAAGATGCAGAGAGGTTGACATCAATGGCAGATTGAATAAAACGATTATACTGTTAAATGTCTTTGAGGGGAGGTTGAAGTCACATTCACTCTGGGAGCTTCCCAGTACAACCACAGTCCCCTACTGTTGGTCACTGAGCAGTTGGGGCTCAAGTGCACCTTGACAGTAGTTGTCGAGGGAAGGGATAGTATTACTCGTTCACTTTCCCAACCCACATTTTCCCTGGCAGTATGGGGCTTTGAACCAGTGACCCGCCGGTCTCATGCCCTGCTTGCCCAACCTCTGGGCTACTGCCGTTCCCTATGCGAGAGAAAGGAGGGAATGAAAATTTTCCACGTTGGAGAGACGAGCAGAAATACACCACTTTCATGGCTGGCCCCGGAGAGAGGTTACAGAGAGTCTTCTCTGGGGTGATCCATGCCTCAGAGAGAGCATGGAAAGGCAGAGACGGGGGGAGGGGGAGCTGTGGGCTCAGGCGAACTCCGCTTTCTGACAGCTCCAGGACCGTCTCTCTACAACGGTCTGATTGCAAGTTGACCTAGAGGGTTAAATAAGGCTAGATTGAATGCTTTGTTGAGGCAGATGGCCTCATCCCCTGGAACAGCATGCAAGGGAGAGAGAGCAGGGATAGGTGTGTTAGGAGAGACAATGATACAGGGAAAAGAAAAGCAATGAAAACAAATTGGCAGACTGTTATGGCTTTACTCAGGCCGACCTCGATGGACTCCCACAGATAAGCTCCCTTGTCTTTGTGCAGCTGTTCTTTGTGCAGTGCATTACACAAGGCTGCCATTCTACAGCTACCACTGCAGGAAACCTGACGCCAGCAGTGCTGCTAATGAGTATAATTCTAGTGTTTAGCTGGTTAGTGGAGGTCTCCTGTTTACTAACTCAGTATGAAACAAACTGAGACTA
This sequence comes from Hoplostethus mediterraneus, assembly GCA_034670385.1. Lineage (NCBI taxonomy): Eukaryota > Metazoa > Chordata > Actinopteri > Trachichthyiformes > Trachichthyidae > Hoplostethus > Hoplostethus mediterraneus. The sequence goes on from JAXDDW010000005.1 coordinate 3,650,643, forward strand.
GCTACAAGGTATTAATAGTCTACTGCCATAGTAATAATAGTTCATAATAGTAGATAATAATTTAATAATTCTTGATTATTCATCCTTTCTTTAGCCAGTCCGTCCACATTTCTATTAACAATATGACAGGAGGGAAGGTCACCTTTTTCTTGTGTCTTTTTCTTGTTAAATTTTACAACAGAATACAGGTACAGGACTCGCTGAAAAGTGAAATGTCTCCCTGACATCCTGAAGCCCCATTGAGATGGAAGACAAATTATACTTGATTTTCTATCCTGAGGGGTAGAACTGGGAGAAATTCTAAAGGGAGGCCTGAAGCTGAAGGAAATGTAGCCCCAAATTAATATTTCTTTGAATCCTTTTAAGGAATAAAAGGATTGTACATTTTTGCCCAGAGACAGAGGGGAGTAAACCTATACTTATATACTTAGGCTACACTTATATGAAAGTGCACTACTTAAAATGTCCATTAAAACAAGTCATTAAGCCTCATATTCAATCTTAAATCTGTGTGTACAGTGTACAATTTTGCCAAAGGGGTGTAATAATTTCACTTTTCTCAAATGCGGCTTCAATTGTTTCAGGAATGTTCCATACAAAACTGTTGATATCTTGAGACAAGGCAGAATAAGGCAGATCACTCCAATGGTATCAAGAAAATGACCCTTGACTGAAAAAAAATTCTTCAAATCAGTTGATCTAGATTAGAAACAAGTGGAATTAAAACAACAATTGAATTTTCTCATGTGTTACGTGAGACTCCGCACTAGATTAAACGGCTTGTTAAGATGAATATGTGTGTCAGCCTGTACCCTTGAGTATAGCACTAGTTCTATCCAGGCTGCATGTCAAGGCCTTGCACTTAAGGCCAATCAGCCATGACAAAGTGCATTGTTATTCGCTGTTAATTCCCCTTGTTCCTTCGCGACAGCACTCAGACGAGGCGCTGTTCGTGGTGCTGAAATGTAACTCTCTAAACCATAATGTATGGCAAGTCCCTGCATCTAACATTATTACCAAAACCTTTAAAAAAAAAACCTGCTTCTATTAATAGACCGAATTTCTAGGGATAAGTGGAGCAAGGAGAGATGACTGACAAGATATTATTATTTGGGCAGTGTGATGGATTATTAAACCTGGGTCAGTTTAGAGGGAACACTGGTGCTGGATGCTCCTCTGAAGGGACTTTTCTTTCTAGACGTGGCTTCTAAATAAATTGATACATTTTCTCTTCATTATAATGCTAACAAAAGCCAGATCAAATCTGGACTCACTTAGGCTGAAGTATGAAAATTGAAAAGTGGCTTTACCCTTGCCACAATAAGTGACGCCCACGCAAACGCCCTTCAAACGGCTGAAGATGGTTTAGAGCATGTTTTGGGTTTTTTTGTCATTTTTTGTTTTTTTTCCCCCCGAAACTCAACTGCGGCGCGCATACTGTTGCACGCACATTTTTTTTTTAATAAGTGATTCACGACGAGATGATGATCCGCTACAGATGCGCGGCGGATAGGAAGCCGGTGTCAGGAGATGCACCGCGTATACCGGGGTTATTACAGCCTAGTGTGAACTGTGGACTGCTGGACACGTTTTGCACAGTAAAGGGGCTGTGACGCGCTTAGATCACCAATGCAAATGAGACGCGCGCCCCCCACCCACCCCCCCAACCCAACCACACACTCACACACACATACACACACACACAGCCTCTGCTTTATATCGCCCTGCCAGGCTTTCAGACCCCGACGGAGAGCACTGGATGCGAGCCCTGCCGACGGAGAGACATCGGCTTATGTAACGCCAGTTCCGGGGAAACAAGGGAGAGCTGTGGAGGACCTTCGTTCGTTGGACGGCGATTGGAAGAAAAAAAAAAAAAACGGTAACCATAAATTGATGAGCGAGCACGCGGTGAAGATGCCGCGCGCGACACTCCGGCGTTGAAGGTAAGCCGCATATTCAAATATCCTCTACTGTAAATGGTGGAGGGCACTGTCGGGGTTTTTTAAGATGGAAGATCTCGGATTCTTAAATAGGTGATGCGTGTTTATCCTCGGTGTTTATCCGTCTGTTTCCACCGCCGGCGCCGCCGAACGAGAACGCTCACAAATTGGGGAAATAATGTTCTTTTTTTTTTCGTGACTAAGTTATTTTAAGCGGAATATTTTGCGAGTTTTACAAGAAGTTGGCCACTCCGAGTGAGTCTATAGAGACTGTTCTGTGTGCAAACTGTTGCTTCTATCCTCCGGAGCACAGGACCCCTACTTTTTGGAGGCATATAATAATAATGTATATATATATATATATTTATGTGTATATGCGTTAGAAACAAAACAGAGGATATAGGCCTACAGCAAAAGTAGAGCTGAAGGGCATGACGGTGTGTGAAGGCTACCGGAGACAGCGAGGCATTATAGAGATCATTTGTTCTGATGTGCAACAAAAGAGCTTCAATCTGATGCTCATCCTTTTTTTTTTTTTTTTTTTTTGCAGGGGGGGGGTTGGGGGTTTACAAAACCTCTCCACCAGGCTGTAAGTAGAGGAGCTTGCAAAGGGGAAATCGTGACTGAAAACACGCACAAAAAAAAACACACGGGACACGGTCAGGCTCGGCTGGAGGGCTACACTTCTACAGCTTCTCTTTTCAGTCAAAGTCGAGACAGTGAGCTTGCATAAAGTAGAGCACTGCAATTTTCTTTCTGTGTGCGCGTGCGTGTGTGTGTGTGTGTGTGTGTGTGTGTGTGTGTGTGTGTGTGTGTGTGTGTGTGTGTGTGTGTGTGTGTTTTTAATCAAACGTTCAGAAACATCTTGCACCGTGCATCATCACATCTACCAGCTTATGTGTAGGTGGCGGCAGTTTGATAACCTTCAGCAGTTAACAAGTCGTCTTTACACGTTTTTTATTCATCACAGGGTGATGATTTATTCATCTTTCCACAGATGGGGCCAGAGATGTTCTGCATACTGCCATGATAATCCCCATTTCATAAGCGCCCATAATGCGCTCTCCAGACAGTTTTTTTTTATCACATGATGTCATTTCACTGTGATAACTGGGACTTAGATTTTTGATGCTGGCAGATATTGCCATTGCCAGTAAAATAAATATTATCTGACAGTGCTGGAATGGAAAGGAATCTCCGAACGGCTTTGAAATGACAAAAAAAAAAGAAATCCAATTCAAAAGCCGTATTAACAAAGGCTGGTCTAATTTCCTCATGTCTTGGTTTATCACTGAGAAGTAATTTTGATTTTATGCGGTAGGGAAGCACAAAAGATTACAAACCCAGTATCCTGAAGAAAATTACAGCAATGAAACGGGGGGGGGAGAACACAACTTCGGGGATGGGCTTTGAATTAAAAACAAATGGCTGGAATGAAAGAAACAAGTACCACAGGAAGAGATATAACGCTGCAAGACAGAAACACAAGCCCATATGTCAACATGAGCTGTGGGTCTAATCCGTCAGGCGTGCTTTCCTTCCCTTTGATTGTGCTCATACACTATGAGATGCACTGCTGTTTTAAATACATGCGTTTGTTTTTTCTGCCTCAGGTTTTTTCTCGATGATCTTCTCGGAGTCAGCAACCACTGCCTTGGATTTTACCCTCAAGTCCATTTTGGCTGTGACATATCCGAGGGATCTAATTCCACTGCTGCTTTTGGATTCATCGGGAAGCATGGCAGCGAAGCACCAAGCCTTGGCAGTTTGAGACAATATCTACACTGCTGCCACATGCCTTTGCAAGAGTATGGCGTTACACTGAAGCTGTAAGCAGGTTGTAGATCCTTCATGTCATTCCTACTCCATGGAATGGCCGTCCTCTGAAGTGAGACACACTTAAAGCTGAAAGGTGTGGGAATGGTGGCGCCGCTCTATAAACTGCACTGCTTCCTGAGGCGGGCGCAGATGCTGCTGCTCTTCCTGGGCATCGCCTATCTGATGGCAGGCAGCATTCTGCTCCTGCAGCGCTCCAGCGTCAGAGTGGCCCAACCGAGCCTTGCCAGCCTACCGCCCCTGCTGTCCCTGGCAGCTCCCCCTACCGCCCTCAGGGCTGCAGGCCTGGGTGTGAGGGCTCGCTCCAGATGGGCAGCCCTTCAGTCTTCGTCTGGAGGGGGCGTCAAGGCGGTGCGGCACTGGTCTGCCTCCCGAAGCCTGGGGGTCCAACACTTGCATCGCCGCTGGTTTCACAGTCTCCTGCCAGAGAGTCCCGAGAAGAGAGTTTCTCTCCACAGCAGCAGCAGACACAAAGGTAACTTGAACTATGGAGGCTTTGCAGTTAAATCACAAATCTTCTAGCAACCACAGCTGGTGCCATCATGGAGGTCCACTGGAGAACTGACTGGGTGCAAATAATGACTTAATATACAGTGGTGGTCAAAATTATTAGAACACTTGGCATATTTAAGAGGTTTCAGTTGTTTTTGTTCAATTGGCCATTAAAATACCCATAAAACGAATGAAATATATACAAAGTCATCATTATGCTCTATAAACCATAGAATAGAGCCATCATAAGGAGATTTACGTCATTTTCCTTACAAAAAACAAGCTAGGCCTATTTCACTGTCAATGTCACACAATCATGTTCCATTCAAAGGAAAGCCTTTGGCTTGAGTTGCAGAAGGCGGGATAACATTAGTGTTCAAGTTCTCAGGAAATATATTGACACTATGCCAGAGAGATGTGCTGCTGAAATTGCTGCAAAAGGTGGACATACCAAATATTAAAGTTAAAAGTGGATAAAAACAGTAGGACTCACTTCATCTGATATTTGTTGTGCTCAGAGCAACCATCTGCATGTTTCATGAACATTATGAAATGAAATCATGTTTTGGAGGCAAGAAAAGGTCAATATTTTCAGATCTGTCATGTGTTCTAATAATTTTGGCCACCACTGTATAACAGCCAGGCTAGAAAAAGAGATACCTGGAAAGGATTGTTGTGGTGTGGGTGTAGATCATCTCCAAGGTTGGGTGACCCTAAATAGCTTGTCTACGATGTGTAGTTTTGAGAAGTGTCAGTTCAGTTAACCTGAACAAACAGCTGTTTTAGCTAACTAGTCAGTCAGCAGGCTAATTTAGCAAAGCAACCCATATTAAAGTTAGCATGTGACCCCTAGCCACTGCTAACGCTAGCTGGAACTAGATACGTTAGTTACTGTGTTACAAGGGGTGGTTAGCTGGTAGCAAAATGATCAGTTCTCCGCAGAAATGAGCCATTTCTATTCAGTCGTATGTTTAGCAACGCAATCAGCCATTTACAGCCACTGTTGCTAAGAGCTGAAGACCTCCAATATGGCCGCCATATGGTGTGTTCCGTCACATGAAAGCCGTCTATCGTGCAGCCTCATCACCTCAACAAAGGTGGTTGTACTAATGATGAAGTGTCTTATCATATCTGTACTCATGATGGCAACCACATGCACCTTCATTGCAATTAAACTGAAGCCGATATCATTGCAAAGTCTGGGAAAAAGCTGTCTCAGCTATAACAACATCCCGGTATCTGAAATAGAGCAGCAGACGGGAAGATATGTGAGATAGAAATAACCCGGTGAAGATCCCTTGACTGAGACATTGGGTTTTCCTTGTGAATAATATATGGGGAAGCAAATATACCAAGTTTATTTTCTATTTTGTGATGTTTAGTACTCCGATGGCCTGGAGCCAGTGGTAACACACTGCAAGGATCTTATATAGCACATTGACAACAGGCTTCATCGCACATTCCCGAACAGACAATCATTAATATAGAACAGCTTCATGATACATTTATGGGACATAAATGTACATGTGGGCGCTTTGGTTCTTGTAGATCAGGGATATTGCCTACTGATCCTGTCAGAATCAGGAAGGGATAAGGCAGGACAGGCTGGCAGGCAGGCACACGTTTCTTAGAAAATAAACAAGAATTTAAAAAGACACAAAGGATGATATAATTCCTTATTTACATTCCCTTTTAAAAAAAACAACCTTTACCATTGGATGAGAATTTTAAAATCCTGCAGATGTACTCCATGAATGATGAATGAAAAATAGCCTAACATGTTGCTGAAGATCACTAACATCCAGCTCATTTTTGAAAGGCATCCAATAAGAGCTCTTCGTCCTTGTTTTCAACACACAGTACATAACCACTCCGTCGCTGAATAGGGTAATACTTGGAGGGAGCAATACTTGGAATTGCAATAACTGCCAACAGGCAAAGGTTCTTCTTTAAAATGACCCTGACCACACAATTCAATTACCCAGGTGTATTTTGCCATATGTGCTATAAGTATTGCAAATATATTATTTTTCTTATATATATATATATATATAATATAAATCCTAAATATATCAGTGCCATCACAAATAATGTATTAATAAACCATTATTACACTCATACCCTCCTCCAAATCAACACCACCCCCCGCCATTTTCTGCAGCTCCAGGCACCACATTTGCTTGTTTATGTCCTATCAAGTTTATTTTGGACTAATTTGACATAGCAGTAATAACATTCTGAGCCTCGTAGAAGACTTGGCACATTTCAAAAACAATTTCAAATATTCAGTATATGTATATCAGTTATATGATCTATTATATTATGTTTCTAGGCTGTACAGGAGCCCTTCCTATTCACACATTTTCTATTAAAAGTGTGAAATGCATATTACATTGTGTCAGCTGCTAGAAACTATGTGCCCAGCGGGGATAAGTCACAATGCCCTTGATATGTACCGTATATATCACTGTCACTAACTATACACCCAGATGTGTGCAGAGGGAGCATAAACAAATATCACAGGTGTTGGATGCCAGGTGCCAAACTCTGCCAAACTTCTTTTTTTTTGCAAAAGTTTTAGGCAGAGAGTAGCTGGTGCTTCCTACCCCAGGAGACCGTGTGAGGGGGTCTTTTCTGGCCCCCGCCTTGTGTCCGACTAGCAAATGTAGTCCAGCAATCTCTCGTCTTGATCTACATCTCTCTCTGCAGCCTCTTTGAAGACTCTCCTCATGCACCGCGATGCCCGCTAGACTGCACACTTGCCTGTGCAGCTACCACCTTGATGGGCACACGCCGCGCATGCTACCCCTGGCAATGCACGTGCCCTACTTTGCCTTTGGCATCCTTCATCCAAATCCCCCCGCGGGGGATAGAATCAGCTCAGGCATCCTTGATGAGTGTTTAAGAGAGCGCAGCACAATGTCTGGCCCAAGCGCGGTCATTTCAGTCGTGTCTGGGAATCCGAGCCGCTTCCACCCATTAACCTTCAGCTGTTGCATAGGTGTGAGGAGCCCCCGTCTGACACTCTCGGGGGTTGGGGCTTTCTCCTTCGCTTTAAATTAAAACCTGCCTTGCTGTGTCTGTGGGGGGCTTGCCTTGGGTAATGCCTCTGCAGATGACCTGGTCTGGTGCCAGCGACAGCGACCCTCTCGTAGGGCTTTCCGGCAGCAGCGGAGGATGCGCTCCAGCGTTTCTCTCCTAAAGCACAGTGGGGCATAATGGTGGCTCAGCCTTGCCCCAGCAGAACCGGCTGGATGGGCTGCTGAGGGCATTGCATACTGATTGAATCAAGAATTTGATACGCCGATGCTCGGCCTGCCAGAGCTCTTGCGGAGATTTTATGGTCCATTGCCTGCTTCCATCTTGTCCGTGCACCTTTGCTGGCACAGGCCCCTCAGTCCTACAGGCATGCAACCCCCCCGACTGCATGCAAAACCTCCTCCTTGGCTAGTTGCCATCTGTCTATGGGTGGCAGAAATTGCAGTAAACATGAAAAACTAATGAAATTCTCAATCTCCTTATAATCTTAAAAAAATATATATATAGAAATACTGGATATAATATGCAGTAGTTTTTGTGAGATCATCTTTAAAAAAAAAAAATCTCCATATATTTCCTGCACCCAGGGGTACACTCAGAAATGATGGCAGAACCTGAAAGAACATGGGGTCAGGCAAAATTAAAAAAGAGGGGGGGTAGGTCCACCATCGGACCAATTAAATGTCCACTTTCTTTCATCACACACAGCTAGCTGCAAGTTTTTCCATTTAAAATAACCCCAGTATGTCTGTGAAATTCATATGGGCAAAGATTTTAATATGACTTTCTCCCACCGGTTCACTTTTGACACCATCCAGGGACCTACATCGGCTGCTTTCTGCACGACGCCAACGAACGTGCCCTGGGGGGAACCGTGCTGTATGACCTGCGCAAAATGACCAGCTCTCTGTGTCAAGACACCTGCTCGGAAAGGTAATGCAATCGCGGCAGGCTCCCGCGAAGGCGACCACAGAGGGCCTGCTGTTTGAGTAAATGCTTTGGATCTCAGTCCCGTGGCTGAATGGCTCCTGTGTTCCAGCGGAGAGAGCCAGGTGGCTGGATGACAGTAAAAGATGAGGGCGGGTGAGCGAGAGAGAGAGAGAGAGAGAGAGAGAGAGAGAGAGAGAGAGAGAGAGAGAGAGAGAGAGAGAGAGAGAGAGAGAGGAAAGCGGTGGTAAGAGAAGGCCAGGGCTGAAGGGTTGATCTGTCACAGAAGAAGGAAGGAGGGAGGTGTGGATGTGTTAAAAAGCTTAATGAGGTGACTATAGCAATCAGTTAATGACTCAGTGGTTAGATATGTGAGTTATGCTTTCCTGTGGCCGTGTTGTGAAACTCACTGATTAGCTCAGTGTGGGCTGAATTTAAAACAAGAAGAAGAAGACGGAAATGTGAAGGGGGTCGGCGTTCCTTTTGCAAAGCAAATCCGATGATGATCCGGTTGCATTATTCCCCTTTTTTTTCCATCTTAACAGAAAGGAGATACTGTAGTTCCACTGAAACGGCACAGTGGAGGTCAGTGGACAGATGGATGCAGCCAGAGTGCAAGTCGGTGTTCATATCTCAAGCCCACTGAGCCTTGTCTCCTCCGCCCATCCACATGGAAAGGAGTCATGCGTGTTACCCAAGCAGCCCAATTATTGAAATGAGCAATAGCAAAAAGTCAAGGCAATTTAAGAGAAAGCCTCAAAGGACGTGAAAAGGTCAATTTCGATGAGGTCTCTGTTCTTACCCAAGGAGGGAGGATAAAGGAAGAGGGAAAGCGATGAGGCACGACACCCTTGATATGTAAGGTACAGATCAGAGGTGACCTCAAGCCAACTACAGTAGGGCATCATACACCCACGCCTGTGCAGAAGAAGCAGCATTAACAAATATCACAGAGGGTGGGCACTGGTTTTAACGCTAGGAAGTTTGAAATGTTAATGTGTCCTGTGAGATGGCTCAGCCCAGGGCCAATAGCTTGAGGTTAGATTGCCCTGGGCAACGGCATTGTGGGCTCAAGAAACTCTGTGTGTGTGTGTGTGTGTGTGTGTGTGTGCGTGCGTGTGGCTAGTGGGTACCAGTTTGCAGGTCTGGAATATGGAGCTGAATGCCACTGTGGGAACCGCATCAGCAGCCCACGGGCTCCAGAGGAGGATTGTAGTCTGGTGTGTCGGGGAGAGAGGGGAGCCCCCTGTGGCGGCGTGGGGCGCCTCTCCATATACAAGGTGGAAGAGCAGCTTCCGGGTCACAGGAAATGTGAGTCAAGGATCTTTAGGAAAGACACAGGCAGGGATGTATCCTGTTAGTTAGTTTCTCTGACTGTCAGCAGGATATCTCAAAAACATCTGAACAGATTTCCACAAAATTTGGTGGACAAGGAACCACTTGTTAGATTTTGGTGGTGATCCAGATCTGGGAATTCTTAGATTAGATCTACAATTTTGCAGGAACAAGAAATCAATTTAACTTAAAATGTAAGTGATAGGAATGATGTTTTTGGGTGTAACAGCAAGTCGGAGAATGGTTCAGCGTCGGCAGAGGTTTGACTCTCCCACTGCTTTCTACTCTTAAAGCTGCACTAGGCAACTTTGCACAAGTGGCTGGTAGCCGTTGGAACTTTTAGAAATTCATTACCCAGAAATGATGTAGCATGACACCAGTAAACTGTACATTCCTCAGACCTAAGTTTGTTCTTCTTAGTGTCTGGTGGAGGTGGTGAAGAGGTTCAACCATCGTGCTCGTCTCTTTTTGATTTAGGCTGGTGAGACTGCTGCATTATTTAATTAAAATCTTTCCTAGTGCAGCCTTAATTTATCAGCACCAAATTTGATTGGTAATGTAAACGATGGGTAATAATACATTTATAATGCCTGAGTAAATACTTAATAACATCTGCATGGCACATTCATGAATACTGTAATCATTGGAACAATGTGGCAATGCATTGAGCAAAAATATTTAAAAAAGTATAAAGTATTATGAACCAGGGTTCAAATGTAGGCATGTGGTTAGAGCAGAGATACTTTGGAAACTGGGGTTCCAGTACTAATTCCAGTACAGCTCTAATGCCAAATGATGCATTTGTCAACAATGTGTTTCAAATAGCTCAATAAAGTGAGCTATTTGCTTCCATACATGAATAACTGTATATGTATATATTTCTCTTTCCAGTCAGAAACATTCACTACAGCGGTTGCTTCAAGATGCCAAAGAGCACCATCGACGCCTTCCCCGTTCACTCCTTCCAACCCAACCTAACCACGCAGTCCTGCATCGAGACCTGCACAGATAAGGTTTGAATCGCTTCTCCGAAAAGAGAGATGTAGCGATCCATTTATTGCACGTCGTTCTCTGCATGTGCGCGGAGTCCTCCCCGTCCCGTGAGAGGAGACTCCATTCCTCAGAGAGCTGTCTCTGCTCCCTGGAGATTAGACTAACGTGTTGGGAGACACAGCTCCTCGGATACTGCTGACTGTTTAAGGTTTAATGTGCCGCTAATGAGAAGTAGAATCAGACCTTCATCCTGGATGCACCTCAGCTGCGTCTCCTCCGAAAAACAGAAATGCTGGTATAAATATTGCACATCATCCGGTGGTGACTGCAGTGTGATTAATTCTCACCGTGTGTGTGTGTGCGTGTGTGTGTGTGCATGAACATCTGTATGTGAGATTGTGCATGATTTTCCAAAGGTCCCCACTGCACAGTGTTGGTCCTAGTACCTTGACATTGATCATCTTGACCTTTTGTAATTGGGGAAGTGAGAAGAAGTAATGAACAGAAACGAAGCGTAGGGTGGGGGATGGGACGCATACCTCTTGTTTAACTGAGCTGACACATCACCCTTGGGTGAAATACGGCCATTTGGAGAGGGGCATATGAGCATGACGAGTAATAGAACTGGAGCCTTTCTGATTCTGCTTTGTAGGAGCTCCCGCTGGCTGTGTTGAGGAAGCCCAACTGTTTCTGTACATGGACATCCTCTCTTTTCAGTCTCAACCAACAATTCCAGGACCAGCCGTGTGTGGGGAACACTGGTCTCAACCACACCAGTGCCTCCACCGTACCAACTGACCATGACCACTACCAGGTGTATCATACTCCTGTCCTTGGTGAGACGCTGCAATTACCTTCTTCAGCTTTGGTGGCTTAACTTTATGTATCATCACTGCATTTGATGTAAACCAGACTCAGATCATCTAAGGCTTCCACGATGTCTGTGCCGTTCTGCTCTCAGAACTAAACCTGATATATTCCAAACCTTACATCAACTCTCCTTTTAGACTCCAGGTGCAAAGAGAGGATGTTCCTGCCTCAGAGGTCCAGCTCCCTGGTGGCTCTCTCCAGTTTTCCTGGCGCAGGCAACACCTGGGTACGGCACCTGATCGAACTCGTGACGGGCTACTACACGGGCAGCTTCTATTTTGACGGAACGCTGTACAACAGAGGTGGGGAAGGCACCGCACCGCTGTCTAACAAATGTTGCTGGTGCTTGGTGACATATTGTCCATTATCCATTCATTCATTTTGGGGTGTCTCCCAGGCTTCAAAGGAGAGAAGGACTACTGGAAGAGTGGTCGCAGCATCTGTGTAAAGACCCACGAGAGCGGCCAGAAGGAGATCGCGATGTTCGACTCGGCCATTTTGCTGATTCGGAACCCTTACCGTTCCCTCGTGGCCGAATTCAACCGCAAATGTGCCGGACACTTGGGTCATGCCACCGATGCACAGTGGAAGAGCAAAGGTAATCCGAACCGCAAAGACATAAGGGCATGGTGGTTACAGAGTCGCTAAAGGACGCTCTGTTGTAGTTATTGTTGCATGCTGCCCTACTGTTGTACGAGATAGCGATAATACACAAGGGCGTTCTTTACTGCGAGTGTGAGTACATCGGTGATGCCCTTGGCAGCAGTAAAGTACCCACCATTAGGATGAAGAATACACTCATTAGTATTATAGCTTTTATATAAATGCTTGTCAACGCCGGTGTGCCGTCTTGAAAGGTTTTCTACAAAGAAGTGCAGCAACGTAAGAATAAATAACATGGAAATCAGTTCACTAAGAATTCTATGCACGGTTGAAATGTCACTTTGAATCGCTTGGTTGAAAGTACCTGGTGCATGAATGCAGTGAACCTCTCCACATCAATTACCTGTGCTCTCTTTTCATTCCAGAATGGCCGGAATTTGTCTCCAGCTACGCCCCCTGGTGGGCGTCCCACGCTCTGAGCTGGCTGAAGTTCGGCCGCCGTCTGCTGGTGGTGCACTACGAGGAACTTCAGAGGTCGCTCTTCCCCCAGCTCCGCCTCGTCACCTCCTTTCTAAACGTGACCGTGACCGACGAGAGGCTGCTGTGCGCCCAGAGCAACCAAGACGGCCACTTCAAACGCTCGGGGGGCCAGCGGCCGTCTTTCGACCCCTTTACCCTGGACATGAGGAGGATGATTGACTCCTTCATTCACAGCGTTGACCAGGCACTGCAGAACAGGAACTTCAGTGGACTTCCACAAGACTATCTCCCCAGATGATACGAAAAGGTCATCATCCGTAGTCCTTTGAATGAACGGGCCATGAGGGGGTTGAGATTTGGGAGGGAGAGGGGGCGTCCACCATCCACTGCTCTGTGGAGAGCAGTATAGACTTATGGACACATGAGCTCTCAGTGCAGAATGTCACCAAGTGTGAACACAGGCTGATGTAACTGGACCACCGGGGTCCTTGACAAGACGTGAATGGCTGTAGAGTCATGAAATAACACTGGGGATCACTGGAGAAACCAAGAGGGCACTTCATTGTTAAGGACATGTAAACACCCAAGTTACTGGTGAAAGCCTCAGGGCCAGGACCGCTCTACTGAAAGCAGAATATATGTTTTGCTCAGGGAGGATTTGATTTGTTGACCTGCAAAATTGGCATTATCTAGCAAAGTGCCTGACTGCACAAATGAGTGTTAGTCTAGGATGGATTTGGTTTGGTCTAGTTGATGACTCAAATATTTCACTTTAGTAAAATATTGACATTTTAGCATACAATCAATTCAATTACAAAAGTCATACTAACAAATAGTAAACACACAACCCAGGTTAGATTTGTGTACATCCATGGTTTAACGAGTGGAGGAAAAGCCTCAGTGCTGGTGGTGACTGTATGGATTCCCAACGCAGCCAACGTTAAGAGGTTGACTGATCATGATCGCTGAGGAATACATGTTGAATTAACGTTTGATCAAAGTGAAAGCTTTAAACTGAATATGAAACCCCTCCCAATTGTCAGTGTTTTATTCATTAAACAGTATGGTTGCAGACCGGGTTGTGATTTTGGTTGGGAAACATATTAAATCACCCTTGGAATGCGACAGAGAGAGAAAGGGTTCTTCATGAGATCAATGTGAAGATGCGAACATGTGACATATATAATGATAATAAGCTCGTACTATATAGCTTGTTGGGTAGAAAAGGAAAACACAACAGTGCTGAGTTTATTTTGAGATGTTCCTTTGATCTCATATTTAGGAGAGTTAAAGGGCACTTATCTCGGATCATCTGGAGAGCTCTTGCGATCAGAGTGAAATCAACATGAGCTATTCTGTGGTCGTTTCTCCTGCGTTGAATTTGAGAAACAGGAGAAAATGCCTCTAGTCTCATCCAAGTCTTAAAAATAGCTCATTTGTGTCTAGGAGATAAAAAGGTATATATATTTTTATCCAAGCTCTCTTCTTGGATGTTGCTTTCCTATGGGTTGATACTCATGTGCCCAGTGTTCAGTCTGTTACAAAGTGGCCTACCTGCAGGCACGCCATTTCAACACCTCTACAAGACATGAGCTAGCCTCTCCATTGCAACTTTAATGCTGAATGGAAACAGATGCATTCAGCTTTCTGATCCTGTGCCATTTAAATCTCCCCCATATGTACATGGCAGAGAGTAGTGCCATCTGGTGGTTAAATTGTAGGCACCTTGCTAATGAAGTCACCTTTAACCTGTCGGGTCAAAACGAGCCTGAAAGGTTAAGCCTCAAGCTGCCTTTGGGAAATTCATTTTGAATAGTGATGCTTGAGTCAGGAGCCAAAAAGGCAGACTGAAGAGCAGATGGATACTGATGTCGGATAGTGGGTAGAGTGCAAAAATTAACACCGATAAATGTGCACAGACAAGATTGGCCATTACTGGAATCGAGCAGTTTCTTACCCAGACCCTGCTGTGAGTCAGATCTTCATGGTAGATATGGATCAATACAACTGCAGTAGTCCACGAACGCATCAAGTACACAAGCTGGTCTCCATTGGGCTTTGACACTAATGGACACTCTGACCCGCCTCACTGAAATGTATAGACTGGAGAACTGGGTCTACTCCTGACAGACCTTTTATCTTGAGCAGCTTCCTCATGCCATCTCCTTTGCGTTTGGGAGTAGTCTAGTAATTAGACCATCATCCTGAAGGAGGTGAAGCACAACTTCATCCTTAACCAGTCTGCTGCGCTACGGCAGAAGTCTCACGAGATAGACAGGCCGCATTAACAGCTGTGGCCCAGTCTGCCAGCAGTGTAGCCGTCGTCTGGCGGCGGCAACGCGGCGGGCATCTTCTCCGGTGGTTGTCGTGTCTGAAGTGGGCCTGAATGTGCACAACTCCCACGTCTCCGGGCTGCGTTCCCTCTCGTCTCCTCGGAGGTTTCAATGTACGCCGTTCCATGGGCGGATGGGTGAGGAAGCTCACACACATTCACTGAAAAAAAAAAAAAGGTTTCCAAGCAGAAAGAGGTAACAATGCTGACGAAGTTGGTTGGAAAAAGGCCACAATGGTCACATTGGTACACCAGCTAACCCAGCACACACACACACACACACACACACACACCACCTGTCAAACCAAACTACTTACATAGAACAATTCATTGGCTTCTTGGACTTCACCATTGAGGGGAGGACTCTGACCTCACTTCAAATGTAAGTGTATCTCATCCAAAATAAACATTTTACTATTTTATCATATCTAAGAATAACTTAATTTACTACAACTTCACTGTCATAACATTCTAACGTACAATATAGGATAAATGGAGACACTCCCACTCATTGGTATAGTCCATGCCCTCACATGTTCATGCACAAAGCATCACTTACCAGCAGGTGTGTGTCTATATAAAGGGAGGGGTGGCGGGGCTTGCGGTGGGGCGCCTTCTCTCATTTTGACATATCGGCCAATTCTAAATAAATGTTTAGACAGGAAGTCAGCGTGTCGGTTGTTGTTTAACACTTTAAACCAGAACCACGTGCAGTTTGACGGGGTGCATTTCATTACAGCGCCAAATGTTTGACGTCTAAGACTGCAGCAGATGGTAAGTGGTGAACAACAGACTCACTCGTAGATGGAAACACTGGTACAAATCAAGTATGATGAGTTATCAGTGACGCTGAGTGTTCACAAAGGGCTCATGCAGGTGAGATGCGTCCGTCTCTGGAGCTTCCCAATGGCAAACAGTCTTTCAATAGAGCAGAGAATTGGTTTGGTTTTTCGTTAAGCTTTGAAGTTTAAATGAAGAAAAGATTAATTAAGACACACAATGACTCCATCTCCTACAAAATAAGCAAATGTGACAATCCTTCCCTCCAACGCTGAAGCTTTCAATGGAGCGATGCTGCTAATCCAGTTGAGTCCTTTTCTATACACTGTCGTTTCGCCCTCTCCCTTTCTCTCTGCTCAATACCTTTTCTAAATGATTTCCACTCCCCTCAGCAGCCTGCAAACACTGTTTTCAGTCTTTCCATTTATTCAATTTATTTGCACACAAAAGTGATAAAACATGGAAGAGAGGAGAGATTGGCCAGGCGGGGTAAATTACACTAACAAGAATATAAGGTTCCGCTGAAACAGAACAGTGGAGGACAGAGAAAAGATGGACGCAGCCAGACTGCAGATGGTGTTTCTATCCCAAGGCCCGCTGGAATTGAAATGAGCACATCGTGACAGTTTATGAGGAAGCTCAAAGGACATATGAGGTCGATTTTGAAGAGGTTTCTTATCGGGAAGGGAGGATTAGGAGGCAGGAAGAGCGTTGCGTTACAATATGTTGAATGTGAAGTACGGGGCGGGGGGGGGGGGGCTCGTAGAAAATCTGTATGTTCATAAAGGTCAATCAGGGGTGTCCTGGTGGCTCAGTGGTCTGAGGTGCATACCACATAACCATGACGTTCTGGGTTCGAATCTGATCCAGGACCTATGTCATCCCTCCTCTCTCACCTGATCTTTCCAGTTTCTCTCTACTGACTGTCAAATAAAGGCAAAATGCCAAAAAAAAAAAAGGTCCAATCTATTCAACTGTGCTAATCTAGCACTAGCCCAGCAGTCAGCTACACCAATCAGGGGTGATGCATTAACAAGAGAATCTTTCTCAGTTCAGCTGGCTTGGTTTAGAAGTAGTGTGCCATGAAAAAACAGTGCATAATGGTCTGCTGAAGTATTTCACTGAGACAATATAGCACACATTTGAGGTGTTACTTAAAGAAAATCTGAAAAGTCCATTGTATGATTGTATAGCAAAATCTGTTCAATTTCTGTTATTTCTCTTGGTTAGATGCTATGAACATCTTGAGATAAAGGTAGATTTTGCGTGGCTTATTTAACGTGTAAAGCTGAAGGAAAATGGCTCTTATTTTGTATAATACCTGACTTTGTTTGGAACAATGTTAAGTTATACACAAGTGCAACATGATATATCGATGTGTCTTGAAAGTGTATATGGGCTGAGCACCTAGAATGCATGACATCTGAATAAATATCATGACCAAATAACAATATACTTATTGCAATCATGCATTGGAGCTTGATCCTTAAGATGCTATTCCTCAACCTTAGCCAGTGAAGTGTGTGCCACTACTTGGTAGGACCTCGGTAGCCTAGTGCAAATTACTGAAACCACTGGAAAAGAAATAGGTGCCATAAAGCGCAATTGGTTTCTCAACAAGGAAAAACAGATTTTTGCATCCAATCGGTCTCATTGTCAATGAGTGTAGATGACATACTGAAAGAATGAAATGAAACTAGGAGGAAAAGTGACAGCAGTTAAAAGACTCCTGACGTGGTCGGAAAACAGAGTTGTGTCGGTAGTGCTTCAGTTTGAGGGGTCGATGCCAGAGAAGGTGGTGATTGGATGACGTAGCTACCCTGTGGGTGAAGACATTCCACCTCTACTGGGATGCTATAAATGTCAAGGTTTTGGCCATATAGCAAAACAATGTGAAGGCAAAGTGCTGCTGATGCAGTGAAGATGGTGGCTTATGGAGGGTGTGAAGTGCAAAAGAAAGCTAAAGAAATACGGTATAATATCAGTTTGGTGGCAGCATGCAGGTCAAAGAAACTGTGATATATGGAAACCTCAGAGGAGCTCAGGAAGAGAGCAGTGAGTATGAATCATTCTGGGGAAGGTTAGAAAGTCATATCAAAGAGATTTGGGGTTAAATCAGTCCACTGTGGACGTCCTTCCAAAATATCACCGAGAGACACAAGAAAAATATTAAAACTAGTAAAAAAAACAACCCAAGAATAACATCCCGTCTAGACTCTTCCTCTTCAGACGTGTCAGACAAGTTAGGAGGTGTGAGAGCCCAAAGGAGACCAGCTTGTGTACTTGATGCTTTTGTGGACTACTGCAGTTGTATTGATCACGATCTGTTGTAATTCATCCCTGACCTTGGAGCTGAGCAGTGAAGCAATGGTTTTATTCATATTCAAGTCACTAAAACACAATTATCACTGGCTAGTGCTTCTTGCTCTTTCATTTCTCACATTTTTTTAAAATCTCCTAAAATACCTGAACTTGCACATTGGTCTCTAGCTGAAAGCAAAAGTCCAGAGTTTTGTAGAGACTGGTGGGAATCCCATAGGAAAGCAAAATCCAAGACGAGATTCTACCTTTTATGTCTTCTAGACACAAATGATTTTTTTCCTCCTTTTTCTCAAATGAAACTCAGGAGAAACGACCACATAGCAGCTCATGTTGATCTCACTCTGATCACAACAACAGATCTCAAATGATCTGAGATAAGTGTCATTTAACTCTCCTGAATATGACAACATGAGATTAGAGAAAGATCTCAAAGTAAACACTACCCTGACCCTTCCTCTTAGCCTTGCCTATTTGTCATCAATTATTTGTATGAGCTCTTGTTTATTGGGTCTTGTTTATTGGATACACTTATTTGTCTTGGCTCTTGTTTATTTGATTTTCTTATTTGTCTCATTTGTTTAAGAAAAGTAGGTAGCTAACTTATTGCACTTTTACCTCAGCACTGGTTCTGCTCTTAGATGTTTGTTTAGGAAGGAAATGCACTTACAATTTCTGGTGACTAGTAGTTCTCTTGCCTACCTATGTTGAATGCACTTATTGTAAGTCGCTTTGGATAAAAGCGTCTGCTAAATGACTGTAATGTAATGTAATGTAAACTCACTATGATTGTTTAATGCCTCCTACGATTTGGATGCTTCTTCTCAAACAGTTTTCACATCCTGCTGCATCTTCCTGTTGAAGCCACGAGGCCAGCAGCCATATAGTAGCAGCTTACTACCACTATTATATATATGTCACATGGTAGCATCTTCACATTGAATCCTTTCTCTCTGTCTCTGTTATCGCCTCTTTGCTCCTAAGGGAGTTTTAGGAGAAACATTTCACATGAAGATGTCCACAAAACGAGATAAAACTGACATCTTCCCCTATTTCTTAGGAGGTGAAGAAAAGATGACTGAGCAAAAGATTTTCCCTCTGGGATGGCATGAGTATACTTGCTTTCAGGCATTCCTCGTCCTCACAGTGGTAAATATGCTGACTCGAGACCAGTGGTCTTCAATCCTGGTCCTCAGTGACCCCGGAGTACTGCAGGTTTTCTATCCTACCAGGTAGTCCATTACAGCTAATTACACTTACCTGGCATCCCCAGTGTAAAATATACTGCTGGAATGAAAGCCAGAGGACAAGGAACGGGGTATCACGCCCGTTAATATATAACCGATTATCCTGACTCCTGAAACATCGCCGATGTCATGACCTTTACTCTCAGAGGAGCTCTTGTGATCCAGTGTGACTCAAAATGCTGCCTACCCTCAGTGTAAACTGGGCTCTCATTGGCTGTTGGCGAATGAACAACACTTCAGGACCGTCCAGATGTCGGGTTATGAATCAGTCTGTCCAGATCAGTCAGGTTCAACCCGTAGAGCCGCGCCCACCGTCAGTCCCTGGGCTGAGACGATCTGCTGTAAATCAGCCCGATACTCCTCTCTCACGTGACCCCGGCCTTCATTGCTCTTAACTCCTGTTGCAGCGTGTCATTTCCCAATCACGGTGCCTGATATTTAGTAGAGCAAAGCAGAGCACTAAAGGGAGTCATTACAATCTGTGAGTGGAAGAGAAACATCTGATTAGCAGGCCTGTTTATCTACAGAGACGACAAGTGAATTTAAAGTCTTTCAACTAGTTTTCAAAAATGGTCTCTCGGCCAGTCAACCGAAACACCGCTGATGTGATAAATGTACTATATTAGCTTGTCTGTCTTCTGTCTGAGCAGACTATTTTTCCAAATACTATTCATTTTCCATATACCCATGTATCCTTATTCAGGGTCACTGGAGCCTATCCCAGCATGCAGCACGGAGCAGGGCCGGGATTCAAACCCAGGACCTTCTTGCTCTGAGGCAACAGTGCTAGCCTTTTTAAAAATATATATATATAAACAGTCCAACAGTCTACATCTCAGTCTATAGGTGATTTTCAGATAAAGGTGCATGTGCTGTGTTTTTGGCCAATATTTATTTTTATTGTTCTTCTTATGCTGGTGAGATAAATAAGCAGGATCTCCACATGAGGAAAAGCCACAATACAAACTCATAAAAGCGTCAGATGTTGGGTGGATCTTGGGCCTGGTTGCTTACAGTATCGTCCCCCCAGCTGGCTCAGGTGATATAACGCCTGATGATAACATGTCTGGATGGGCTGCAAATACAGACCTTCCCTCCTGTCACCATCATCATCATCATCATCTTCGTCATCATCTTAACGGTAGTTCATCCCCACATTCATACAAAGATCCATTCTGACTTTCAAAGATCGCAACAAAATGACCTTTCACAAGGTTAGAAACAGCAGCTTGGCTTGTTACTCAATAAAGTACTATAGTAAGTAGTCACTTCAACAGAAAAGAGGTGATGTATGTATAGGTTCATCGAGCTTGACATGTCCTCGAATGGCTGTGTCAGTGAAAAGACAAAGTAATATGTGTTTTTAGTTTTTCTCCGTCTCACCAGTTTCACGTGTCAGCACGCTAGTACGGGTTTTGTTCTCACCTCTCTCTCACATCGGCCCCACAGAGGCTGCCGTGCCCCAATTTCAGATCGCACCTTTAAACAGAAATTCTCAGTTCATGTTTGTGTGGCTCTGATGAATGGAGAAAGACGGGCAGGCATTGTAGGAATTGTGTTCATTGTGTTTGGTGACAATGTCAGATTCAACGGCAGCAACGGATCACACAGTAACAGTGATGAAATATCGTTGTAGTCGAACAAATGTTACCATATTTTATATGTGTGTATACTTGTATACTATACATGTATAGCTAACTGAAATGAAACCCCGAGCAGCACCTCAAGAGAGAGAGATGAAAATGCAGGAAGAATTTTTGGCTATTGTGACAAAACAAATTCACATTGGAATATTTTCTGAATCGCTGATGGTACAAAGACGATGCTAGGTGATGGTAGACGTCATTGGTCGCTTGCTGATGGCAGTGCTGGACTTTGGTTGCACTTGGAAACCAACGCATGAGATATGTATTGACAACAGCATAATAATACTACTAATAATAATAATAATACCAATAATACATACAACAATACAGCATAAAGTCCTCTCAAGATTCAACAAGGTGCATTACTGCCACCTGCTGGTAGGTTTCTACCAGCAGGAAATATTAATACAATGTCCTGCACACAAAAACCACAGTGACAGCTTGGCTGCCACAGGATCTTTTTCCTTTCTCAAAACTTGTAAACCCAATAGTTCTGCACTTTAACCTCATTTTCATCTTTAAGCATTTATGGTCGTTCATCTCAACCCACAACTGGTTTCAGTCCCATTATGTTTGTGCACTGGGCCATATGTTCCACTGTGATGTGCTGGATGGAAAACATGACAAAAATAATAGCAGGGACCCCATAATAATCGGAAGAAAGCTTTGTGTTGGGCAGCATTGCAATGTTAACACATATTGTTGGGGGGGGGGCAATGTGTAGACTCAAACATCAGAGTAGTAGAAGAGAAAGAAAGCATGGTACCGATGGCTCAGATCCATTAAAGCCGGTTGAAAGAATAAGGTGCTCGTTGTCAAAAGTGTCGAGTCAAAAGTGAAGGCATTCTTCTTTATTGTGCAAAAGTTTAAAAAGCATTTATTTTTCTGTACCTAGCCCACGTTTCAGTATGAATGCTTTAAACTATTGCATAAAAAATTAATTACCAATTGGAGCCCACATCTTTCAGTATGAATGCTTTTTTTAAAAACTATTGCATAAAAAATTAATTACCAACTGGAGGAAAGTTAAATGAAACTGTAATTTGTTATGAAAAGCAAATTCGTTCATGTTGAGGTGGGCCAGCTTTCGTAATAGTCTCCACAAAGCATGAAGCAATGAAAGGCAAGCAGAGAAATGTCAGTATGAATGAAGTGACTGAATGAAGGCCGTCTGGCACCATCATACTGGAGGACATGTGGCATTTAACCACTGATGTCCTTGCCGCTGTGGAAGAAAACTTTGATATACTGTATGACTTGAGTAGCAGCCAAGTTTATTTGTATAGCACCTTTCATACATTAAGGCAGTTCAAAGTACACTTATGTATTAACAGTAGTAGTAGTTGCAGTACATGCCATGCTGTATTTGATTCATGTAATGCTCCTAAATGAACTTATGCTTGTTCCAAGGATACTGGTGCTTCATGTTAGCACTGAGTGTCTCCAAGTGATTTGTCTCCCTATACTGTTCTAGTCTATTCTAGTGACCTTGTTATTAAGACCAGAGGTAAACCTAAAGGGGCTTGTGTAACTTGTATAGCTATAGAGATCCTGCTCACTCTTAGAGGGGCAGAGAAATGCTTGAATGCTGTTTGAGCTGTGTGCTGATTTCTCTATGCTGCAACATGATTAAATGATCACTCTGCTTAAACAACTTGCAGTGGAAATTGACCTCTTTGACAAATTGCCACGACACAGCACATCACAAGATGGCGCCAGAGCTCTTTCTGTATATAGGAGAGCAACGCAATCAACAGAACCTCAGGATTAATGAGCAAAGGCCTTCTGGGAAATATGACTGTTGCTGTGATATCTCTCATGATATAAAACTAAGGCCCAGCTGGGTTTTTCAAAACTTTTCTGTTAGGATTTAAGTAATCAGATTGGATTAAATCTGACAATTGGGGTTTTCAAAACTGACATTTTCATCATTCAGATTGGTATTTGGAATAGGTAATCCTAGTACAGCCTATACATCTTGAATACAGATCAAAATGGTATTTGATCCTTGCAATTTGTTAAATGAACAAAACCTTTAAAACAAAGTGTCATACCAGCTGCCACCATTGTAGCAGGATGGACCAGCTGGACAGTCAACAAGATATGTTCTTGTGAACCTTTATTTTGAAAAGGGTCCTTCGATTCAAGCATGAAAACAGCCTGCAGAGAAATGAGCCAATGAGACTTTGATTTTTGTCTTGAAGTTGTTATGAAATGTATACATGTGCAGATAAGAGACTGGGACTAACATACTAACTGTCTTCCATTTTACACATTCATGTTTCCCGTCTTTCTGGCCTAACAACGTGTTGTAACAGTATTTGTCCAACAGATGTCAGGATGAAGGTCTATTTAAAGACTGCAAATCTGGATATTGTAATCTCTAATTTGTGGTATCTGGGTCAGAATGATCCTATCTGATATTTTATTTTGAACAAAATGACTCACAATCTGCAAAATCAGTCTGATTCTGATCCAAAAAAAAAGAGAAAATCTGTATGATTCTGATCCAAATTAAAGGTTTTGAAAAACTGGAGCCCTGGAGAGGAAAGCAATAGGCTTTCCCATGAGTAAAACACAGGAACAGCATTATAAGTGCATGTTAAAGGCCCTTATTCAAGCATATCAATCACTGGTATATTAATATAGTCTGTCTTTAAAATATTATTTTGTGCCAATCAGTTTCCCACTCTAAAATGTTTCTAAAAGGTCTTTCTCTGTTTGGGTCTCTGCTATCGACACAGGTCTGTCCTCCCCAGCAGTTCACACGCTGGTGATGAAGCCGCTAGTGATCCTGCTGTGGGTTCTGGTACCCTTTTGTCATAGCCAGTGATGGATCTGTGGTTGACAGACTGATGCATGAGCAGCGGTGCTGTGTGTTTTCTGTCCTGCGTGCAAGGCGCCAGTGAGCTTGTGAGGGACGGAGACATCTGTATATTCAAGTTTTTTCTACTCCTTGCAATCAGCTGCTCAATGTGCATGGCGGGACATCAGGAAAGGCACGCTCGCCTGGCTGCGCGGCGAGCCGTGGCCACCGTCGCTGTTGCGTGAGACTAGCCATTTCAGCTGTGAAATAAAGACGAATCAATACGCCGCAGATACGTATGTTTGTGACTGCAGGGTGGAGAGGCGTATGGATGTTATGAGGCTTTGCTGCATTAAGGTCCAGACATGTTGATCCTCAGAAGTAGGATAGCAGGCCTCAGTTACTTCATACTATGTGAAACTCTGAATTTAGCATCGTAATTGAACCTTTCAGTCTAAAATGGTTTTGATATTTTGTGCATTTTGGGTCATTTTCAGATGTATGTCAAAAAGAGGAAAAGAGGAAAGAAGAAAGAGGAAAACCTCAAAAATGTCCACCATATTAACCTGGTATACTTGCATATACTGGTCAATTTACTGATGAGATGAACCCACACACACACCTACATGAACACATGGGGTGTATACACACACACACACACACACACACACACGTCCTGTTTTCAGTCGAACGTCTTAGGCTGGGTTTGTTTTCAAGCCTCATTTGCTTGGGTTTTGGCCTCGTGCAAGCGCTCTTCTCAGTGTGGGATCCCCCGGAGGCCAAACTTAAAGAGAAAGTCAGCAGATTCTGATAACATGTACGAGCACGGTGTTTATTTTACTCATCACAAATCGAAGTCGTCTTCGTGCCAAGCGGGGTTGGCTTTGCAAGCCGTGGTTGAATCTCACGCAGAAGGGAGTCCAAAACAGACAGAAGTCTCAAGCCAGAGCCCACAATGATGCAGGGAAGCGCCGTCTCCCTTATGTCGGGGCAAACTGTTGACCGAGGATGAATAGGTCATTTCACTTTACTTTAGTTAGCTGCTTTATTTTTGTTAGGTTGTGTTTACTGTTGATATTTTTAATTACAGGACCATTTTAACCTTTAAACTTCCCAGTGTTTAAAGAGGCTAGAACATGTTGCGTAACTATGATCATCATTTGTTTTCATAAACCAAGTCAGTTGTTTCCCTGGCTGACCTAGGCATGTTGACAAGACCCGCCCTCTTGGACTACTACTGTAGTTGGGCGGCTATTTAACGGACAGGCTCCGTGCTCAGAAACAAAGGAGAAACATGAATGCAGCATAAACCTTATTTATGCTGCATTCATGTCACATGGGAATAACAAGGCACGAAGACATGGACGTGTTCATGCATTTGAACCCCCCTTCAGCAGTTGGGATGCCATGTTTTGTAGACTTCAGCTTTTTCCACCCCTGAACACACCTAGCGTACTCAGCGAGCGATACATTCATGTTCGTTAGTTTATGTTTTACAGCAGATCAGCCATTGCAACGTCAACCACAAGTTATGATCACAAACTATGTGATGAAAGTCTTTTTGTTTGTTTTCTTTGAAGTGAATATGTCACTTCAGGGGAAATCGAGAAACGTCATCAATCCTTGAGCTCCCCAGCAGTATTTACCACCTGAAACCTGAGCTGAACAGTATTTTCAAGTGGGAAGCTCGGCTCTACCATCTTTTCCGTGTGACTTGAATGCAGCATCATTCTTGGCTGGATTAAGATAAGCCTCTCAAACATGTGCAACTTGTGACCATCCCCCAGAGCCCCTAATAAGAGAAAGACATTTTTATTTTGCTGTAGTTCAATAAATGATCCTCTCTGTTAATATGACCCACATTGGTTGTTTGCTTTGTTCATGTCTGATAAGTCTGACAAGCAAGCTAGGTGAAACCATCCAATTCAGCTTTTCCCAAAATAAATGGTGGGCTCGTTATTCAACAAAAGTACTGTATTACTTAATACTTCCTGGGAGCAGCAATTTTGTGACACTTTGTTAGACTACTTTTCTGTTACAATCCCAAAACATTGCACTTGCACATTCCTCTCTTACCTCAGAAACCACCAGGACAGCTCAGCTGCATCGCCTGCGAAGGATCAGGGACACTAGACAGCAGTGATGCCCAATGTTCTCGTCTCCCCTTCGGTCATATATTTTCTTTTTTTTATATTTTATATTTTACGTACCAGTCTATTACCATGGCTATGGACACAATGTGCTGTGCCACAAAAAAATTGGATGTTTTGTTGATGGGATACCTAAATCAATTATTAGGGTTTAAATTGCTCTTATCAAAAGATGGGGAACTCTGAAGGGCAGACGACATCATCTACTCATTTCATTCATTTTCATCACTTCAGAAACAACTTCTGCCTTTAAGCAAAATGGTGAATAGCAAAAATAAATTGGGTGCTTTGTTAGTGAGATGTATGTCCCATGGACATTTTCTGAGAGAAACAGCATTTCATCTTTTGATGTAAAATGTCTATTCCTTTGGTGACCCATTTCCAATAATTAAATTGCTTACAAGGTGCGCAAGTTTGCATTGGAGAATTTGGTGACAGAATTGAAATGGACTTTTCTGCCAGAAACGTCTCGAGAATAACTAGCATAATGAAAGCAATTTAGCAGCTCAATGTTTTGAGTATAGAATGTAAAGTTAAAATGAGACCAATCGATGTGCGATCATTTCTTAAACGCCACTTTTTAAACTCTTGACACTCTTGACATATGAAGCTTCATTCATCATATCTATCAATTCTATCGTCTCTAAACCTCTGGCCTTGAAGTCTTCGTCTACAACCTCTTCTCTGAAATTGCTTGTGCTTGTGTGCCAATGTTTGTTTTCCTGGCTGTGCTTGCTACAGTTGCAGGCTAGTTCTGACAACTACTCCAACGTAGTCGAAGGTGATCATATTTGTGGGAATGCCGCTGGTGCCACCGTCTCAGAACTCATTTAGTGTGTAAATGAGTAACACACCAAATATCCTGTTTTTACACAAAGGATATTTCTAGCATTTCATACATTGTGACATAATTATTCAGGAGGAACGTTATTGAATTCCTCCACTGTCTCATGTTAGATTCATAACAGGCTAATGCCTCATGCCTTATGAGTTACCAGCCTTATCATTTATGTTTCTACACTAACTAGATCACCCACTGTGGTAGGAAATATGCCTTAAAATGTGACTAGACATTTGGAACCTTAACCTCAGAAATGAGGTTTGTGTAATGCATCAGACCTAAAGTCTGTATGATCATTGTAAAAAATAAATAAAAGTTTCAGTGTCTTTAAATTCCTTACCTTAGTAAAATAAATCTCAAACCACTTAGTAGCCAAGAATGTACGTGACCTCTGGTTTATAACACATTTATAACACCTGAACAAGAGCTTCATGACAGCTACATGACACATTAATGAATAGTAATTCAATCCATATGTCAGCTTTTATTTGCTGTTCAGGACCAGAGAAATGGATGAGAAACACATGGAAAGGTGGGAAATACAAAGTGGTGCCGTATACAACAAAAGCCATACGTCTGAAGACCAGCTTTACAACATCCCTTTCCATGGCTAACCAGAAGAAAACATGTAATCCATGTAAAACACGTAATAGCTAATGCCAGCGGGGACTTTTATTTTGAAATTGCACTCGATAAATGAAATCGGTGTTCCACTGCTGTCATCTCGTATCAATAAGTAATACATCAACACCTAATTAGAGCTGACTTAGGGAATGATCACATTTTACTGCATCCGTGAACGCGTGCAGCTTTTATGCAGCCGTTGAGGTGTTATGAATGTTTTATAAAGTGGAGTTCAGGCAAAGTGGGAGCGTTCAAGAGTCGCTGCTCCTGGATGATGTGAGGTGATATGACTTGCAGGCGGCGGCGGACCCGGCTGATCTCTCGCGCTTTGTTCCCAGATCGCAGGGTTAATGGTTTTCCGTACTGGGTGGTGAGGGAGGAGCACCGCAAGTTTTTCAAGCAGACTGTGTTGGAAAATTAGGATGCAGCCTCCGTTGTCAGAGCCGAGGAGCTGTCTGCTGCTTTCCCAGCAGCCCTTGGGCCAGTGACAGGGAGATGGATGATATCTGCAGCCTGGCCGCACTGCTCTCCCCCAACACACACACACACACACACACACACACACAGCAAATAAAAACACCTACACACACTTTCCTCTCTTTCTCTGCTCTGGCTCTCTTTCTCTCCGACACACACACACACACACAGTATGAGCATGTGTTATTTGTCTAATACACCTCTCTCTTTGTTGCCTTTGGCCACAAAACCAATATCCTACATATCAAGGGAAATGAAAACCTCACAAGTGAAAACAATAAAATATGTGGAGGGGAAACGAGGACCTCTTCATTGTTTGCCTACATGCTATAAAACAGTTTTATGTATTTATGAATAACCAAACACACAAAATATATAGAATGAGTACATTTAATAGCAACACAAGATTTACAACAGGCAGCTGATCATTATATTTACATTGTATAATAAAATAGAAAAATAAAAGATTTAATCCAATAATAATTTGTCAAATACTGCATTTAAAAAACAGACATTTTATTTACAAATGTGTGATCACAGGGATTACAGAGATCGTGCAACAATACATGCAACCGTAACCATCTGTCATTAGCTGCTTTTATGTGAACGTGTATTTCTTACACTTGTGCACGCCTCTAACAGATGTGGACGCAGCTTGGTGAGGGGGATGCTGGACTCGCACCTGCAGGTATCTGTGTGTGAGCTGCACAGGACGTGGACTGTGTCTAAGTGTAAGAGGGGGTGTTGCGAGGTGAAGTCCTGAGAGGACGCCTAAGCTCTCGCTCGTCCTTCTTCCTCCCCGTCTTCCTACCGCGCTCTTCCTTTTTTCTTCTGCCTGTTCTCATTACCCTTACCTGCTGTCCCGCTCTCTCTCCGCCGCGGCGCCGACGCTCCCGCAGTCGGCGTCCGCGATCCGGCGGCCATGTCACCTGAGCAACAGCCGCTGCATGCTAATGAAGAGGGGAGGAAGCTCTGCACCGGCAGAGAAAGCCCCCCCCTCCTCTTCTTGCTCCTCTTCCTCCTCCTCGTCGCTCTGGGAGAACAGAGGGGATGGGCGTTAGAAATGGGAGAGTACCGTCGGAGCAGAAATTAGACAGAGAGAATTAAGGTGAGACCGGTGAGGAGGGGGGAAAAAGGTGAAATGAGAAAAGAGAGAGAGGATGGGGGAGGATGGGGGGGGGCGTTAAGGGAAACATCCATCACTGTTTTAAGTGACTGCGGTGGGACGGGGCTGAGTAAAAGGTCGTCTGGTCTCTTTCTGTGCACAGTGGGCACCTGAGCAGAGCAGAGCGGCTTCCAAATGACTCGGGGCTAATTATCTGGCCCAGGCCGTCTGTTACGGGGGGCCTGACATTTTTACTGACTCACTCATCTGCAGCTAGCGCAACCAAAACACCTGGAACACCAGCCCTGACACTTGTCTGCTAACGAAACGCATCATGCGGTTTTAAGTTTTACAACAGTAAAACGGAGACTTTGTTGGTGTGTGTGTTGGAAATGTAAGACGTGCTTTGTCTTACCTTTGAGCACGGGGGGAGAGAGAGAGAGAGAGAGAGAGAGAGAGAGAGAGAGAGAGAGAGAGAGAGAGAGAGAGAGAGAGAGAGAGACGACTGCCAGGGCTCCTAGACAAGAAAAGATAATGATAGCAATTTAGCAAGAGTAGGTAAAAACAAAATGCAGGGTGTTAGCCATTTTTACTCTCTTTCCACAGATGAGAGCATGAGAGAACTGAATGATGCAACACCAGCCTTTCATGGTGGAACATCCCAGCCGCTCACTGAAACATCACACTCAACACCGTGTGTCCTCCTGTCCAGGGGCTGAGTGATGCACCTGAGGACACGCCAGGGCTTCTGGTCAGCTTCGGCCTCTTTTCACGTGAGCAGGAATGGAGTGACGCTTGTTTTGTGTTCCACTAATTTGGTTCTACTATGTAGTGTGCATGAAACAACTGACTGCAGCACTAATGCAGCATTGGTGCAGGATGCATACAAGAGGACTGCAAGTGTCGCTCTCTGTCTGGGCATCTCTGCCAAGGTTACAAAG
This sequence comes from Hoplostethus mediterraneus, assembly GCA_034670385.1. NCBI lineage: Eukaryota > Metazoa > Chordata > Actinopteri > Trachichthyiformes > Trachichthyidae > Hoplostethus > Hoplostethus mediterraneus. The sequence continues at coordinate 3,680,426 of JAXDDW010000005.1, forward strand.
AGTCCAACTGTCTGGTGGCCAAGGGGTTAAAAGCTTTTGCCTGTGGCAACGCTAGGCCAGCTGTAGGTCACATTCAAGTCCCAGCCACTGGAAAGCCAACCTGCAAGACAGAGCATAATTATCCCAGACCGTTACAGTTCAATAACTCCATCAAGCTGCTAGCCAGATACCAGGTTTCCCTGGCAACGCCTCCGAAGTGATTCACAGATCAGACGAAAGGGAGATAACACCGGACTTGGTGAGGGAGCAGGACCAGGAGGGCTGAACGGGGGATACACCCGTCTGAAACACCGCGGACCTTCAGACGACACCGACGTTCACACGCAAGCGCAGGTGTGCAACGCTGACACGCACGACACACACACACACACCAACCAGGCGTGAGCGTGTTTCAACCGGCGCTGCTGAGACCTCTGGCCGACCGGGCCCTCAAAGCGTTCCCTTTGAGCTTTGTTGTTTGGTTTTCAATCATCAGCTCCACTTTCCAGACTCTGCCCACAGGCCTGCGGGGACAATCCCCAAGTCTCAGGGCAGCACTGCTGTCCTTTCAATAGACTATTTGCCCCACAGCATTTACTGCAATCTGCGAAAGTTAATGGAGTTTGTCTCTCATCTCGGTCGCCCTGAGAATAATAGAGAAACTTTCCGTGCTTTTGATACACATGGATGATTACATTACAAGTGGCACTACAATTTATACCCCTGATTGAATTAAAAACAAAATTACATTTGCTTTATCACAGAGCTACGGGGGGCATCTGGGGTATGGAGTCTGTGTACAGAATGTGTGTGCATGCACGCAATGTCATCAGCACACTTTTGTGTGTGTGTGTGTGTGTGTGTTCAGGTGACTGTCTGGCCTCCTGCCGCAGTGTCTGGAAACTCAGACACCCCACCCCCCCCCCTCCAACCTCCTCCCCACTCCACGCTGGTCTGCTATCAGGCATACCTGACGGCCCCCCCACCCCTTTGCGATAAGAGATCCGCTGAGCTCTAAGCTGGTTTAACAGACAACAGAACCTGACAATCAATGCAAAAATAAAACAAGCCCTCTAATTCACTAAATCCGTCTGATTTCCACGTCAGCTGTAGCCCAAATCCAAATGTGGCGGATAAATGTTAATCTGTCCTTATTACTTTTATCACGGAGCGGCGTGGCAGCGCGGCGTGTTACATGACCACCTCTGAACAATGGAGTGTAATCTCCAGCGCACACTCCGGTCCATCGCGGCACACACTTTAATCTAGAATCAACTGGAGCCTTTGGTTTATCTACACCTATTCAAGGTTTGAATCAATCCTTTCTACCGCAGGAACTTGAAGACTATCCGAGGATACGGACCGCGTCTTGAATAGCGTTTGTTTAAGACCTGCGCTGATAAACGTGCGTTACAGTACATCGCGCGATTTGCTGAGCCACTGTGACAGTAACTTGTGTGTTAAAAGCCTCTCTACCAAGCAAGAGGTTTGTTTTTGTTCTGTCTGCTCCTATCAATTTAGCAAATGTGTTTTTAACGGATATTAACAGCCACGTTCTTCTTTCAGTCTCAATGTCGATTCTAGTTTGATTGGCCTTGGCCAAATAGAAAAAAGAAATGCATTACTTCATTTATTTTGCTGAAAGAAAAATAAATTGAAAGCCAATATTGCAATCTTGTGTTATGTAACTTGACCTTGACAACCACACAGTCGTCTAGGATTGCATCTTATTACATCAACACCAACTTCATAGAACGACCATTTTTAGATTCAAAAAGAAAAATGATCCTGATCTCAACGTTATCCTATTTCATAGAATAATGTGAATACAACAGAACTATAATAATTCAGTCTACTGACAAATAAAATGAAACAAAAGATAGACAGGTTTCACATTTTTCATGGCTTCAATAGTTTTTCATCCACTCAAACACTTCAGTAAGCATCAACACTCTTCACTCCAGTCAACATTTCAAAGGGAAAATGACAATCAGAATAAAAGTCTCTTAATTCATCCAAGTTTTACTCTACAGGTTAGAGATGCAACAGAGAATTCATCTGTCTTTTCCCCAGTCAAAAAAATAGATAGCAGATTAGCTCTGTATGGTGAAAACACCCACAATCCAAGTGGGTTTTGACAACAAAATAATGTTTCGCTGAATTTCCCTGTAGGAAATTTCCCACATCTGCTGTGTCAGATGCTGTACAGCGTTCAAGACAGTGCAAATTAGCTCAATTTACCAGTTGCTGATCAAGAACTAGTTTGACTTTGAACAAAGTTTGTATTCCCCGTTCAACACATTTACAAACTAGCCCTGAGCTGATTTTTTTACGGGGTGATATTTATTGGATCCTTGGCGGATTGGACCGAGCATGCTGCTTTGTTACTGTTGGGGGAGCGGTGAGGATTTCATCAGTGAGCTCGGGTGCTGCCAGACTTTGCTGCGTGTCAGACAGATCCTAATAAAACTGTCTGGCTGTTTTGTGGGCACCAGCTCTGCTCTCGCTGTGCTGCGTCTGACTGCTCAGCACTTGTCGCACTGTGCCTGGCTGTTTGGTATTCATGGGGCATGGCACTCCTTCAGCTGTTGCTGGGGGCTCTGTGGCATAGGCACAGACTGATTAGTTGGCATCGGCATTGTTCACTATGAAACCAAATGGGGAGACGGGGGAGAAAGAAAAAAAAAAAAACGTAATTAGGGAAAGAGGGAAGCAGGGGGGGGGGAGAGATGGAGAGGGGGGGTATTACAGAGAAAATCAATTGTTTTGAACTGCATTCCTAATATGGGTAATTTAGCAGAAATTAGGTTTTCAGAAAAGCACGCTGCCTTGGGAAAAACGCAAAGTTTAAAAACCAGGTCAAGCTGTGATGGTGAATGAATTCACACCTTTGAACGGCATAAAGGAAAATAACTTCTTTTTTTTTTTAGCAGGCCTAATTTATTGTAATTGCACTTGGAGAGTTATGTTCACATGAGATCAATCCAATGTTTTCATCTTCTATTCAATGTTCAATCTTGTCTGTTATTACCAGGCTGTCTTATTGACTTACGAGACTATCTGGGTAATTTTAAGCCTCGAGTTTAAATACGGAATTCAACCTTTTATCACTTTGCTTGTGGTATTTTATGACCAAATTGATCAAATTTAAAAAAATTCTGTGCGGATCTGATTAAACGCTTTTATAGTTTGCTCAGTGTTTGATTTTTGAAGCGCATAAGTGAGCTTGATAGATCCAGAGGTATTATTTATTTAAACGTGGTCTGCAACTTTCTGGACACTGGATTTCAAGTTTTACTAAATTAAATGAATGTCTAATATGTTGCGTCAGTTTACATCGAAACATGAATAAAACCTTGGTAGAAATTATTTGAACTGTTCCAGTTACTAATAAAAAAGAGATTAATTTAAAAAGTAAGAATTATTAATATTGTAGATAGAATTATTACTTGGTTGGCTTTTGTATGTGGATTATGTGCACATTTGTAAATAACTTGGTAAACTATGAGACTTGCTTTTAAAAAATGTGAATTTGGAAACAAAATATTACGACGTTAAAATACTTTAACACATTTTACACATTTGTTAGTGTGACGTAATGTAAAATACAAATACGACAAATTATGAGAATTGTGATAAACTCTGAATTAGGGTAATTCAAATAACAGAAGGTGTGTAAAATAAAGAAACGGAAGAATAAATTTGCATTAAGTTAGCCGAATGCTAAACAGGAAACTGTAAAACAATTGTGTTTTGCAGTCTGTAGTTCCACCATGTCTGAAACAGCAGCAGAAACAGGTCTGAGGCTGCTGTGGCTCCTCGCTGGAGCTGGAATGATCTAATGCAGAGCGACTGCCTTGGTAATGGTGAATCAAAACTGGCATGGTGTGTCTACATTGCTCTGCTGTGGCGGTGACAGGGGTTAATCGGCACAAGTCTGGGGTGTGGTGGTTCTGAGTGGTTGGTGTCCTGTCATTTTTAATCACGTCAAGTATTGCGTTTGAATGGCGTCCGCACAAAGACGTTCACACGGTGAGCGATTACGATGCGACGCGGCGGCGGCGGCGAGTCTAGCGGTTTTTTGGGGGTGATGGCGATGACACCGCGACGGTCACAAATGGCGGTGGCCATGAGCCTTTGGAGAAACAAAACATTCTGGCAGCCTCAAACACGCACGCTCTCGCATATACATCTCCGCTGTTGTTTCACTCAACACGTAGTAAATTATGAAACGGGCAGGCTTGTCAAACAGAGATCCTTCACACATTGGCTCTTTGCGGTGCGCTACTTCTTGTCCCTTGTCGTGCGGCGGCTGTCCTTCTCCCTTCCTCTACGTTTCCCCCAGACAGACTTTGAACTGTAAGTCGGCGGCTGCTTCACGCCGACTCCACCCTTGGAACATTCGGTAGAAAGTCGATTGTGCCCTCCGCCCGCGTCCCAAGAGCCTAACCCGTGATTTTTTATCAAGAGAGCTCACAAGTTAGGGTCTCAGGGAGCAGGTGAAGTACGACAGGGTCTACTGAGGAGCCGCAGTCAGCTGCGGGGCACTGAGTGGCACTGACACCCTTCTCTCTCTCTCTCTCTCTCTCTCTCACGCGCACGCACACACACACACACACGCACACACACACACACACACACACTCCTTAACTACTACCCCTGGCACCTAAAGGTACCCGATCACTGCCCCAAAAGGCACCCAAAGCCACAAAGTGTCTGTCTGTCGTGAGGCATGGGCGACACCGTTTCTGTCAAAAAACACAAAACCAGCCGTCTGCCGAGACCGAGCAGAAAAATATTCAAAAACTTATTTGGTTCAGAAGGCTCAGCTTTGATTCCCGTGTACACAAAGACATGCATAGGCAGGAAAACCCGACACACAAATGCTCACGAGACAAACAGACAACGACAGCAGCAGCAACGCAGAGCGGAGAGACGACAAAGGGAGAGGCAGAGATATTAGATTCGCTGGAGATGGCAGACTTAAATTATCTTCCCCCGAAGCCCCGAGACAGAAGCAGAAGCACAGGCTCAGACAAACAGACAAGCCTGCACTGCCTGCTCTGTGCTAACTAGCCTTTGTGCTGGCAAAGGAAAAGCCCCGCAGCCAAGCAGCCGGGCTCGCCTCTTTGTCCTCGGAGCGTCGGCTGATCATCAGTCTAGATCTCTCTGTTCCAGGACGGCTGGACCCAGAGCCCCTCCGCTCGGACCATCCGTCTTGCTGGCGCTGACCGAGCGAGCCAGAGAGCCAGAGAGCCAGAGAGCCAGAGAGCCGCCTCGCAGCCCCAGCCGCCGGCTCCCGCCACAGGGGCAAGCGCCAACAATGCTCAGTGAGAAATGAAATAATAAAAGACAGCGCTGCGAGGCGCTGCTCTGTGGCTGGTCAGCATGGAGGAGAATGCAGGTAGAAATCCACGCTAAACTAGGATTTAAAGGAAGCAACAGCAGCAAAGAGCAGACTCCAGCACAGGTTTACAGAAAGCTTCCTCCAAAACTAGTGGTGCACCCCCCCCCCCCCCTCCCCTCCTCCCCCCCTTCCCCCCTTCCACTTTCCACCACTGACTGCAGCACCCTCTTGCCACCAGACCCCACCACCTACCCACCGAACTCTGCCGCCATGGTGGCAAGCTTGGCACGCGTTAAGTTGTCACTGTCACAGACAAGCCGCTTCAGTCAGATTTCAAAGAGCCAAAGCAAAAGGGAAGAAGCTCACAGGCACAGTTGGAACAAACACCATCCACGACATGCCAAACTGCTCTGTCATACATGTTAGCAAAGTGACATTGAAAACATTCCCATGTCATTTTCACTTGTCATGTACCCAAACACACCACAGACTGCCCCCCCCCCAAACAGCCCCCCACCCCCCCCCCCTCCCCCCCTGCCCGTCCCACCACCCACCTCACAACTCCTCCCCCTCAGACTAAAAACATCAGATAGATGTCTCTGCCTGTCTCTCTCTCTCTCTGGGGAACGCCAGGCAAAGTGGAGGCTTCCGGAAATGAATGTTCCCTGTCGCCCGGCGCCTCGCCTCACACACTCACTCTTCTGTCTGCCACCGACTACGCCTTTTGTTATCCATCTTTGAGTCTGAGGATGAGGAAAGAACAGAGGGGGGAAAAAAGGGCAGCGGTAGAAGGAGGGGGGAAAAAAGAAAAGAGAGAAAGAAAAAAAATGGGGGGAGCGGAGGTGTCCGGGGGAAGCTGCAACCAGACGCAGGTCAGTGAGGTAGGACGCCTCTTCTCTCTCCCCCCCCCCCACCCTCCCCCCCACCCCCCCGCCAGAGTTTCGCCCCCTCCCAGCACTTGCATCGTCAGCTCCATCTCAGCATCTTAACCCCCCCCCCCTCTTCCCTTCCCTGCTCCAGACACTGGGACATCAGCCATGTCGTGACACTGTCATCTATACCCTTCCCCCCCGTCTCTTTCCTCAGGGGTCTTTCCATCAGAAAAACGGCGCTGCCAAAATCATTCAGTTCCTCAAGCCGTCGCCACCCACCCCTCCCCCCCCCCCCTTTGACCCTTCCAACGCCTTCCCCCCTGCCTCTCCAGCTTCTACTGTCCTCTACCACTATCTCCAACCACCCCCCCACCCCACCCCCTCCAATCACACTAAGTCTCTACCTGTCTCGCTTGTCTGATACTCCCTGTCTGCGGCTGCTTGCCCAGAGTGAGATACTGCAGCAGGAGTCTGCGGCGACAGCCCTCTCTCTCTCTCTCTCTCTCTCTCTCTCTCTCTCCCTCTCTCTCTCTCTCTCCCTCTCACACCCTCCATCCAGCCTTTGCCGGCACACACGTTCCTCCCTGTGCTGATCAATTTCTTCTCTTTTCCAGAGGCGCACAGACACACACTGCAGATAACTGGCTGGCCGCGGAGGAGGATGCGCATTAGCGATCACACTGTCTTGTAACATGCCCTGGAACATGAATGCAGCTCTCTCTCACACACACACACACACACACACACACACACACACACACACACACACACACACAAACAGAGACACACATGCATAAACACACACCAATCAACAGACATAGCCACTGACAAAATATTCAAGGCAGGCGCAAACACAGTCATCTGAGACAGCGCAGACGACACGCACACAGTCGGAACCGGCAGCGAATTCAGAGACGACAACAAACAACCAAACAATAAACACTCGGAAACAGACAGACGAAAAAAAAAAAAAAAAAATCAAGACATCCAACGCAGTTTGAACGGACACATGAGAGACGGAAAACAGACACTGACAACGCAGCGGTTATGCTATCGCTGTCACCCAGCACACGCACAAGTTATAGCGCAGACAACAATGCGGTCAGCCCAAGCATGAACACAAACAGTCACTGTCACAATATTGTGACCGAGGCTCGGAGGCGGCGAGCAGCAGCATAAGGGACAGCGCTACCCTAGCCCGGAGGGAAAAGCTAATACAACCTCAAAGAAGTCCGGATCCACTGGAAACAAGACTCACATATACACATATTTGACAAAACATTGTATTATTCAATTATGTTTTTGTTTTTGCTGCACAATTTGCTGACACCAGCGCGTTGAAACCGTCTTCTTCTGAACTAGCTAAATGCAAACTGATGCATTCTCTTTGTGCCTTCACGCCAGCTTGGCCCCGTAAGATTCAGCACCACAGAAGCACACCACAATGTGGTAGTTAATGGAGGAGGGCCTTTACATAGCAAAACCATACTGTAGACTGACATCCGAATACTGATCACACACACACACACACACATCTCCATTTCAGTATGCGTTTGAGCTCCACTATCACAATTTTAAAGTATAATTGTTCAAAGTGGCGTACGAGGACCCCAGGGGTCCATGGGAGGACTCTACGAGGTCCCAAGAAAAATGCATGAATGAAACATATTTATTTCAATGTTAATTTACTTCTTAGCAAAACAGTCAAAACAGATTCTCCCACAAACGTTTCTCGGATGGGGCTCCCCGGCAGGAATATCAATTTGGGGATCTTAATCATAAAAGGTTTGACAACTGCAACACTAAAAGACACCGAAAAAACAATTACAATTACTAGTGACTGTCATACTGTCATACATGTTTTCTTGACACAGTTGCTATTTTTGTTGTATGGGAGATTTTGTGTAACATGGTATGGCTGTAGAGAGAAAAACCACAAAGAGAAAAGAAGACTTTTTTTTTTTTTCATGTGTGAATGAGGTCTGCCCTTGACGGCTTGTTCTAATCTCCAAGCCTAATCACCTTCAACACCCCGGATAGATTAGGGTTGTGACCCTGTGCGACATAGAGGGGGCAGGGAGAGAGTTCTGCAAATGTTATCATTGATTGATTATGCCCTTTAATTCAAATGGAAAACAGCAGCTTTTTGACTCTGCTGCCACACAGAGAAAAGGCTGAATTGGAAAAAGAGTCGCTCCATCAAAAGATGCCAAGCGCATCGGTACATTTCTGCCCTACAGAAACGCGCAGAAGCGGGGTGGAAGTGGTAGAAAATCACCCGTAGAAGTAAATCCTTCAGCCAATGTCAAAACCGTGGCCAGGTTGAAGTCTATGGGGGAGGGTTAGTCTTTGTAGATCGGCCTGGTGATGGCGGCGGTGACGCAGGGAGGGAGGGGGGGCGGGGGCTGCTGTGTGCTAGAGCCAGTGGGGCCAGCAGGCGGCCATATAGGTGATCAATCAGCTCCATTACAGCCATGTCACTGCAGCGTCTGGAGCAGCCGCCACAGCCCGCCCATCACCCCTGCACGCATACAAACACTCAAATATATTTCTCTAGTCTAGACTAGAAATATAAACCTTATCAGTGATGAAATTGGTCTACCAGAGCCGATATGCAATCCTATCTTTGTTATGTCACAGCGATATATAAGAAAAGGGGTTTGTGTTGTTGTGACGCGGTTGAAGCGGATCATAATTCAGACTTTATGAATTGCACCAAAAAAAAAATGAGAGCCTTTCAAAGCACCCAAAAATAGGACCGGCTCCGTTGTGATTGGTAGGTAAGCGTGCGCGGCGAGCCAAAGACATTATGCAGCAGCCGTTTGCTATGACACCATTCGTTTTACAATAAGCCCAAAATAGCCTGGAGATCCATATCGGAGCCACAGATCCCAGGCAAGCAGGACAGGTATCCTAAGAATGGACTTATCTCAGACAGCGCAAACAGCAGAGAATGGCAACATGGAGGAGCAGAAGGAGGAGGAGGAGGGGCGGAGGCGAAGGAGGAGAGTAGTGAGGGGTGGGGGGGTGGCGGGGGGATGTGATGCACAGCGCCTTGCTAGCCAGCCAGCCAGCCAGCCAGCCAGCCAGCCAGCCAGCGGGACATTAATGACGATCATGTCTTGTCACACTAGCTGTCGGGCCAGTCAGCAGATCCTGCCCTTGTCCCTGCCCTTCTCCAATCAATGGTATTGATCTGTCCCAGGGGTCAAGGGGCAAGAGCGTATCAATAGGGGGAGAGTGGCTGATGCAGCAGGCGGAGAGGGGCTGACTCCAGACAGATCAATGACACCCCCCGTCTGCCATCGGTGTGTTATGATTATTCATTTGCCATTAACCCGATCACATTAAGGGAATATCTTTCCTTGGGAAGAAATAGTACTCGAGGCTGCTCACTTTTGTGGGGAAGTGCGATTTTTACGAGTTGGGGAGCTACAGCACCAGCCTGGTCTTCAGGTCCCAGACGATTCGTCACTAAGGTCTCCACCCCATCGTGACGACAGGAGCAGCGAGCCAATCGCTGCTCTCAGAGCGGTTAAAGGCAGAACCAGCGATGGGCTGACTTTACCAGTATTTTTATGCTTAAGTGTCATTCCCCGTGATAGATATATATGGCTCTTGAAAGCTTGAGAAATCTTGTATTATCCATGTGGCCTAGGTCATTTCCATCAATATCTGTGTATATACTCTCTCCTAAAGCTCCAAACAAGAAAAGCAAGAATCGAATCTAAATGTACACCTTGGATCTAGTCCAAGACTTAATTTCCGGATTGTTTCAGCTTTTCTACTCAAATGAGATTTATGTCATACTGGTGCTATAAAGAGCTCTGAACCAGAAAATATACCGTCATAATGTATTCCCTCAAAACCCCCTATGGATGCTCTCACAGCCACTTTTTTCAATCTTTTCCAATTCCTTCTCAATTTAGCTGTACATTGGTGTGAGATTGCACAATAGGGGACAGAATAAACTCTTCTCTCTCGGTTCTGGCAATAAGAGGCAGTAGTCAATATTCACTAATGCATACTGAACTGTCCTAGGATGGAAAAAAATATATGTGAACACTGAAATTCAGTGGTTAGGTAAAAAAACAAGAAAGCAATCGCGACGAAATGAGGGTAGAAAGTGATTTTAGTATAACACAAATGAAGGTTTGAAGAACCGTTTCATTAGCCAGCATTTAATTATTACACACAATTTGAGTAGAAATGTGAACGACTGTTTATGTTGTTTTTGTTTTTATTCATAGAATTTGGTGTAAAAGTGATATTCAGTCATTGTCGCGTTTCGTGGCATTGCTCAGTACCCTCGTCCATCCATATTTTGGACTGCAGCATACTGAAGTAAATAACAAGAATCTTTATTTTCTTTATTTTTAAAGTCAGCTGAAGAACCTTGGGGTTCCTGGCCGGCAGACTTCTCAAAGGGGCTGTTTGAGGCAGTGGAGAGAAAAAAAACTGCAGTCCTATCCGCCCCTATCTAATCCCATAATTTATTTGTTCAACCATCCCATAAATGAAGGCCCAGCTGGAACCAATGACTTTTAGCTGTGCTGTTGGGGCAGCTGGACAGGGGAGTGCTGAGGCTGCACGATTCTCCGCGGCGACGCTCTCCCCAACACATCTGGAGGACCGTTTGGGGTTCAGAGGTGAGGAAAGATGAGAAAAACGCAGTTCTTAAAATAAACTCCAGCACGGCGCAGTTTGACTCTCCTTGCTCTGTTAAATCGGTGAGGGCTGAGGAGCAGAAAAGAGGTTCCTATTCCAGCGATGTGTCTGACACAATAAAAGCAGGAACTAATTTGTTCCTGCTTTGTTGTCTGAACTAAGTCTTCAGTTTCACGCTGATTGTGCACAATGCCACCCCCGTATCACTCTGAACGCCATCCACTGTGACTAGTTAGCTGTATATTTTCTATGTGAGCGGGTCAGAGGCGAGGTGTTGTGAACCCTGCTGATGGTTTGGGTGAATGAGCAGGCGTGATCAACCCACACTAACGTTGGGGTTGGGAAGTAGCACATAAAAGGACTTCTTGGGTTTCCGGGGATTTATCAGGATCATATTCCCTCACAAGAATCGGTCTGATGACAATGACTGTTGGCAATGTGAGCAGGGTGAGTGGGATCATTGGTTTGTTTGGCACTAATTGATAGCTGTTTCCAATTAATCCCATTTAATACTTGCACTGATAAGAGATTCCACCAAGTGAAAGGTTATCACGAGGTGCCCAAAGGTACAATTACCACTGGGTGCCGTAAGACGCTCGTAGGAATTGAATGTCTTTGTGCTTTTAACTCGTGACTTAAACTCAAAGACGACTGGTCTGTCTGTAGTCTCCAAGACACCGGCCCACAGGAGATCTTTGGGACTGCGGCTTGGGTTTTCCACTATTACTGTAAAACTAATGGCCTCACTTGGTTGTTATTATAGGTTTAATATATACAAAATCCTTCAACCAATGGAAATGTTAACAGTATCTTGAGCAAGCCTTTAGAGATGATTATAAACTATTATATACTTGATTTAGAGTTTCAAAGTACGACAACACATCTGGCTTAGTGTGAGGCCAGTTCAGTGGAAATTCTGATGGCCAAACAGCATGAAAAAAAGATGTAATCTCAACCACTTGAACCCAAAGGGCTAATGGGATAAATGACACAGGTCCCAGATTGGTGGTCCACTCAACACAGCGAAAGCAGTGTCATCCATCAAACAGCAAAAACACTGCCACGATGATAAAGAACTACAACCGAAATTACAACAACTCTCCCTACTCTAGCTGCATTTCAAATCAAGCCAGCCTGAAGAGTAACAAACTGTGGCAAATCTTGATCCGCCGGGCCATTTTTCTGCTATGCGGTGCTCCGGAGTCATTTTACAAGCCGTGGCCTGTTGCCAGAGAGAGATGAAGTCAGAGGCATTGGGCCTACTGGACAAGTCTACAGTAAACAGAGACTTCAGTGTCGCCTAGGCAAGCTTCAACCTGAAACTAGACCTCATATCACAAATGCTCATTGTATGGAACACCGTCCAGTATATCACACGGTCCACTGACAACGCATAAACATTCAACTTTTCCCACGTTGGGAAACTTGAAAAAGTACAGAGGTCTAGTGAGGCAGCTTGGGGTGAAGAGCTTTAAATACTAGGCATGATAATCAAACCTTAAATCCCACAGAAATGTATCAAGCCTGAGTCAGCTTGAGAAAAATATTAAAATGTAAAGTGCAAATGGCTGGAAAAGAAACCACGGGGCATTTGGCAGTCAGTGGTTGGGGAGAATAACTCAGCTTTATTATGATTATTACATTTCATACTTTGTGTTTATATCCTACCATCTGTGCATCATAAAGTTTGGCGCTGGTTCACAGCGGACAAGTGACTCAGATGACATCATGACCCCACGGCGAGCACATTATGGCTGGGGTGCAACACTAGGCCTCAAGGACAGAGCAACAGTTTGAAAAGCAAATCCACCTTTGTGTGAAATAGGTTCCACCACACGAGTATGCCTTAGAGAGAAAATGACCTTTCACAAGAGCACCACTGATATAGTATTTTTGTAACATTTTAACACTAGTTTATTTCTACATTGCCCACAGTTACCAACGTCAGCACCAGAAAGTCTTTGTAGATCTAAATGTGCAGTGTGTGCTAAATAAAACATTATTTTATTTGACCCATTAACTAGCTTAAAACTGCTCTTTTAAAAATGTTCTTCCTTAGATTCATCAATATATTTGATGTATGTGAACCCAGAGAAGGAGTGAAGAAAAGAGTAGACTGCCCATTTGTTTGTTCTGTGCATTTTTCAGTTAAATCGACACCATATAGCGATCGATGCAGTGTGGTCATTCCGACTTACCACTGGGCATTATGTCTAAAAATATACCACTCGTCAAGACAACACTAATTGAATGTTACGAGCCGCAGTAGGCAGGCTGACTGTGGCTGACCATGGCTAAAGGTCAGCTATGAGCTGAGGACCACAGGTGGGCAAGAACTATGTTAATGTAAAGACCATTAACACATGAGAGCATGCCACAGGTTCATTAACGGTGATATAAGAAAAGTACACTGGCGAAACATTGCTATGCTGTACCCTGTCAATGTCGGACAGACCTATAAAAGTGACGATAACTCTTTGATGTCATACGTGTGCTCCAAGGAAAGCTAGAAGGTTGTACAGTTAACTCCCAGGATGTAATTCTAAACCATACAACCTACTACCTCAACCCGGATGCACACATTTTCACTAGGGTTCCTCTATATGCAATAAAGTACATCATCTTCTGGATGAAAGTACTAAGTACCCTTCCTATCTATGGTGGAGCATCGTGATTGCTACTAAGGGTTTTAAGGTTTTGCATCAAGTGGCGGTGTCATGCATTGCTGGGATGTTCGGAGCATTCTGTTGTCATCGACCAAATGAGGTTTTTCAAAATAAATGCTGCCATACGATCATTTAATATGTGTTCCATCACCACTACAACCTCAGTTACATGTAATGCAAGAAAGTAAGAAAAAAAAACAGGGGTTAAAAGACGACGTTCACACCACAATGACAAAGACCCACAGAGGCGAGCTTGTGCTGTCAGATTTGCCACAAGATCGGATCTACGGGTTTGTGCCAAAAGGTTAAAGCCAAAGTATCAAAATAATTTAAGAAATGACTAAAAATGTCCATTGACAGATAAACACTGTTGTCTCTCAAAGTGGATGTGTGTGAAGTGGCTCAGATGATGTCGTTCCAAGAAAATGCCAGTCAAAAGAATCGGATTTGACCTCAAAGATTCTTGCATTGTGTACTGAGCATCAGTTGACAGGGAATGCTCTCCACAGCAGTCACACAGTGCACGACAACAACAACGAAGCCATAGTGGAGAGTGAAATGGCACCGAGTTCAGTTCAGCTGGCATTTAGAGAAACTGCAGCGAGAGGCTTTGTTGTGATTCAGCCACAAAAAAGGAAGTTCATGAAACAGATAGTAAGAGTTCTGTGGTAACTTACCCTTTATGGATGGAGTCTCGCTCAGGAGTTTGTGTTGTCCGGGGTCCGTTTTTTGTTCCCCTCTCTGAAAACAGGAACAAGAGAGTTGTTTTTAGAGACTGCATGATGGTATGTAACGGCTGTTTTATGTGCAGGCCTATTATGTTGCCGAATCTAAACGATGTGAATCCTTAATGAATCAGTAGCGACAATGTTTAATGAAGTGCTAGCAACGCTATCAGCGAAATGCACAAGAAGCCTGTGAGTAGTATGATGACAAGAGAGAAAAAGAAAGAGGAAAATGAAGTTATAAGACATCGGCAGTAATCATTCAGAAGTCGCTGTGCCTCGGTTTGGGAACGTCACATGCCTCGGCAGTGCCCAGATAAGAAATTAAGTCCACAATAATAACAATCAGAAAACAGAACTAACTCTGTCGTGGACTGCTATCCCAAACAAGCCCACAGAATCGCCATATCGGTCCTCTTCCTGGCCGTAAGCACTGTGGTTGTGGTGCGAGGTTAGCCCAACTTAGCCAAGACTGCGGATAGGAGAGACATGGCAAGGAGCTGAGTAAATCAGACCGACTGAGAGGGATGCCAGTGTAATCAAGCATGCCACGGTCAGCTACCATTAACCGTGCCAGTGCCAGAGAGCCACAAAAAACGGAATATTCCTACGGCCGCAGTGCGACAAAGGCAGGTATGGAGTGAGGAGAGTGAAAATGCCACTTACCCAGACTTTTACTATCCTGTCTGAGTTATCGTCTCTATTTTGCTCTGGGGTTTTCTCTGACCGTTCTTTTTCTACCTGGAGACAAGCAGCAAGAGCTACTGCCATTTTTTCTTCTAAATGAGAGGAAACATTTTTACCACGCACAGGCATAACGTTCATGATGAAAAGACTGAGCGGCGTTTCTAAAATGAGCTCGCTGACAAGACGGGCTCAGTTGAGCGGCGCACTGTCCGCCATTTTCTCAGAAACAAACAAGAATGAGAGAGGGAAAAAAAAAAAAACTGGATAAAAACCTTTTGCTGGCATCGTTATTCAAAGTTTCCCCCTTTTCCTCCCTCTCTGTGTCTTTCTCTCTCTCTCGCCTGGCACTATTACAAAACCTTGGCTGGAAAGATCACATGATTTCCTACCAGAAAGCCACAGCATTCCCAGTAAGTATTCTGCTGACATTGTGAAGACATCTTTTGTCTAAATCAAAACGTTAGCCCAGCCTGCCCCCCCCCCACCCCCCAAAATCTGGCACCTTCCAGGGGGTAGCAGTGCAAAGGGGTGGTGTTAGGAGTCATGGCAACCCCTAGCCTGGCAGGCTGCCCAGCACCCCGAGGTGGGGAGAAGTAGGGGCTAATGTGGTGTGGAGCAGGAATGCTCAGAGCCTTCCAAAGTCAACTGTATGGGCGTGCTGGTTGCTTAAGATTTCAGCTCGGATACCAGATTTTTTTGACATAGTAAATACAAAGGGCTTGGCGAATGACAATCCAATGATAAAGTCATAGGTGATGCAAATGTAGTGTACATTTACATTTGCAGGTGGGTGAAACTAAGTTGGCAGGCTCCTATTTTGGAATGTGATGTGGATTCATCTGAACCATGTGAGCCCTTTCAGCAAACAGGAACGGTAGATCAGGTTCATAATACCCCCAACAATTCCATCAATTGTGGTTTTGTTTGAGAATGCATAAAACTGGGGTACTGAGACGTATGCCGAACGTGATTATATTATGCCGGAAGACAATTGTTTTTTGTCATACAGTTAATTTGATCAAACCTAAACGTCTGGGTACAATTCCTGTTTTCATCTCCAGAATAGAGACCAAAGAAACGAGACAGGGAAATGATTTACAGGTACATAAACCCAGACAACCATGATTTGTCTACGTATGTCTCATGAATCAACAGCAGACTGGCAGGTTTTTCCCATATCGCATACTCTCGCAAATTTGCCGGGACAGTAGCGACACACAAGAGGCGGATTGAGGCAATAACACAAGCACATGACATGGACCTCTGACTCACAAAGAGCAAGGTATCCACCAGAGAAAAGATTCGAGTCCCACCCTACAAGCCTCTGTTATGCGTGTTCTCTCACCCAATTGAACTAAATTGTTGAGCATCTGCCATGCCATGCTCACCTCAACTGATGATTAAAAAAAGAAAATGCTCAGTCTGTTATGGGAGCAGGAGAGCTATGCCAAAGGATGTTTGATATTTGTATTTTTTCGGTCTCTGTTTTCCTATATATCTGTCTATGTTTGTATGTGTCGTCCTTTCTTTCTAATTTTCATCTCCTTGTTTATCTACTGGTAACATGGTTCATTAAAAACACAGAATGAAAAGGCGAGAGAGGAAAAGAAAATATATGCATAAGAAATTATAAACTCAAACTATTTATTCCAAATCCACCGTGGCCAGTCTGTCTCATCTCCAGAGCTGTCGACCACAGACTGGTGTGGTAGCCGGGCCAAGGAGGGTAATGAGACTCCCAAACAAAAGGCCAGGCAGCCCTCTGAGCCTCATCTGCTCCAGCCTCCATTAAACAGACTCAGCTGAAACAGTTCTAAAACATTCCCCCACTGAGGGGGTCATTTCATATCCTGAAAGGCAGGAGGCCAGGGTCAGAGTTCAGATGAGATCAGGGGGGAAAAGGACATCCCCTGGGATGGGATATACCATTGCAAACCAGACAGGGGTGGAAAATCAGACAGACTTCTCAACCTGGTAATATGGGAGGTGGGATATATATAGTCAGTGGGGGAGGGAGAGATAAGAGCTAGAAACAGAAAAAAGCATCCGTTAGACACAGGCATGACAGGACTAAAAAAAGCTGCATCACATAAGCCAATGCTGGTCGTTGCAAAACCTCCTGGCCTCATACTAATATACCCCTGCATGAACATACATTTCAGCAGTTTGAACACAATTCTGAGGCGTACCTTTTATGGACTAACCCAAATGAGAGTGAATATCATTTTTGTTTTTACACCAAAAAGAAAAGAGACTGCTGAAATATACATGAAATAAAACATCCAAGTAGTGATTGATAGTTAAAGGGGTTTTCAATGGAACCCATAAAACAAGAGGACCAAGGCACTATTCACTTTTAAAATAAAATGCCTGTATTAATAAGGAATTGTTCCTTTTGTAAAAAATAAAATAAAGTCTGACATGTTACACAGATTGTTAAGCTTCTCCACAAGCTGAATTCTGAAGGTTGCTCTCCAACGGCACACCAGAGACAGTGTGTTATTTTTGGCTCAAAGCCCTTATCACCACTAATTTAATACTGCCTCAAGCCATGACAGAAAAACAGTCAACAGGTTAATCCAGACAGAAGTTTATACAGTTTGGTTCACGAGAGACATCGTCATCCACCCACTGTATGGTACCCAAGTATGTGCCTGACTCCCGGGGAATACAATCGCACAATAAAACCCCCAGTGTCGAAATTTGACATTCTGCACAGCACATTTTGGATAACTCTGTTTCCTGAGTTATTCTGCAGATTGACAAAACGGCAGGCTGTGAATGTCAATGAGAGAGCTGAGGCTGTGCACAGGATTTACTGGGTTTCCCCTGCAGAGAGGCCTAGCCTTGTCCTGGTCTGGCCCGTCTTCTTTCAACATTCAATCCACCCGGAAAAAAACAGCTTTCACAAACCTGTGATCTGAGACAGATCAGCCACAATTTGTGAACATTGAGAGATCAAAACTAGAAACAAGGGAGTCAAGACTATTGAAGATGTCCTTAATCGGCAAATCCTGGAGCTGCTCCACCAATGATTTTAAAGTTACAATGAAACACAGCTTAATGGGATGCAAAAGCCGAAACAAAAATCAAAACATGTCACAAAGTCAGACTTCAATTGCATGTGATGACAGTGGCTCCAGGTTCTGTCTCTTGAGGACATCGCAGATCAGAGACATAGATCTCGGGATTCTGGCTTTATGGGAGAGTTGCCGATGCTCACAAATATTGACTAAACCGTTTAGCATCATAGGAGTAATGTTTTGCAAATGCTGTTCCAGGGTGTCATGTTGCTTTAAACGCTACAGAGCTTTGCCGTGCAGCCAGCCGGGACAATGACTTTGCCTGACCCACCTGTCTGTTGATCCTGCTGCCTAGCACCACACTAAACACTGAGAATTTCGGCAAGTCTTATTGGCTGCAGCTGACTGTGTTAGGGCCAATCAGAGCGTAGGGAGGGATGGATGGAAGGCAAGAATTGGGCTCTTAGAGCCGAGGGGAGAGGAAGAGGTTGTGCAGAGACAACCAAACCTCCGACAAACCCAGGTACTGCCTCGAAACAAGGACGCATGCCAAGAGAAAACTGCACCATCCAGACACAAGACGTTCCTCTGTCGGTTCTTTTGGCACAGAAAAATCCGATAACACAACAAGAGCTTTTGGGGTAAATGGATATAAAATGCTGCAATTTGATTTAAAGTCATTATGTGAGATATGAGCGCTTTTTGCTGGGGTAGCAAATGTTGAAGCATAACAATAACAAACTAAAAGGGCATCAGTTTCTGAATGGCACTGAATTGATTACCTGGCTTCAGATAGGGCTGCTATCAGACTGTGCTTTTACCATCGCTAAAAGGGATCAATACCTAATGAATTCCAAACAGCGGAGTTTCAAAAACATAAATGTATCCTACACATGAGTGCATACAGTAACCTCTATGGATCGATGAATATGACATTACACAAAGCCGGAGAAATGCATCTTCTTAATTGGCCTGACCATTTCAAATTAATTCAAAAGACAATTAAAATGGATTGGATTGTGTGGCACCTTTCGTCCTGGGATCTCAGAGAGCTCCGTATTGTGTACTCAGCTCACCTCATGACCCGGCCTTGTGTTTTAATTACCACCGCCTCCTATCAGGCAATACAACAAAAGGAATGGAGAAATGCAAATCTTGGCTTAGCATTTACAAAGTGACTGAATTAGCACTACGCAGAGATAAGGCTAGCGTTGTCATTGAATCAAATGCAATTAAAAAGTAGCGAACTGCCGGACAATAATGTCGAGGAATAAAAGAAGATGCTGCAGGACTCGCAATGACAGATCCTGCAACATCCAATACATTCTGGAGTGAGGTCTTATCTGTGTAAATTCTGTATTTTCATGGTTAAGGGTAAAATATTCCAAATGCCAGGGGGGAAATATGGCTACAAAGTATGTTAAAACATCAGGGGTTGCGTTTAGTGCTTCAAAGAAGCTTGGGGCTGCTCACTATAAATAGTTCCTTCAACAGCCCCCTAGGTAGTGAAGTTTTTGGAAGCACACAAGTGTTAATCTCATCATTTCCAATGTAAATATCCTACCTGACTTTCCAACAGAATTTGCATGTACATAAATGTTTTGTACACATACAGCTTTCATACCTGGATTGTTTTTCTTTCTGACAATTACAAGCATATTATGAGTAGGAATGTGTATGGTTTTCATTTGCAATTATTAATGCCATTATTAAGAAATACCTGAACAAAGGGTTTATAAATGCACTTGACATTATGAGTAACTGATCCAGGACAGGTGAAATATCACTTAATCTGGTAGCTGAGATACAGCACTGTTTCATTGCTATTGGTAATAATATGTATGTAACAACAGTGCTAAAGCATGTGAAAATATAATACAATGATAAAAAAAATGAGAAGAGGAAAAAAAAAACCACTAATGCAGGTGAGATTTAAAAAAAAAAAGTACTGAGACTGAAATATATCAAATAGGTTATACTGTCTAAAACAGTATTCCAATTTTCATCATTAGGGAAAATGTAAACCCAATGTTCTTCAAATAACCTTTTCTTGAAGAGTTCTCCGATTCCTCTACAGGTTCAATCTGGATAACTATCTCCTAGTTATACCAACAGTAGTACTGTTTTTCATTGCTCCTTTCTCTCCGTGCGAGTGACAGGTGTGTAAAGAAGAAACACAGAATATTATATCCCACAAATCATTTTCCACAGGGGCAGACCGTAATCGACTGCATTAAGGATGACTTCTCATTTGGGAGGCAGGGGAGGCAGTTATCATAATGATACCTTTTCTCAGCGTGTCCTTACCAAATGCTTTCCCAAAGATAATCCCTTGCACAACCTCCCATTATCAAAGCAATTGACTGACAATGGAAAGAAGAACACTGGAAATTGCGCAAATTAGTGTAAGCCTATGGAAAAATGATTGCCGATTTAAGACTTTAATTAGGCTTTTGCAAAACAATCAGACACAATTAGGAGGTACCAGTCAATAAGCTAAACTCATAAGCAAGGAAAGATGAATTAATATTTGATGATTTCTAAATGGCTTTTTGAGCTCAGATGCCTTTCCCTCACATTTGGTCACAAGATAGTGGAAAGTCTGCACAGCTCTTGTTGTGGCTAATAAAGCAGGCGTCTTGCAGGTAAATCAGCAGGTGAATCAGCATTGCCTCGCAATGAAATTGACCATTAGGCTGTAACTGACTTTCTAAGCGTCGTCTGAGTGGGACCGGAGACATGCACTGAATTCTTACGATGTCCAGAGTCTACCATGCACATTTTCAGGGAGGTCAAACAACACTCCTCTCACCGCAAAACGTCTTACGTGGCAGAACTCTTTTCTACACGATGTCACGGCTTCAGCTTCCATTACGGTCTATCCAAACCCAGTCAGATACTTGGTGAAAAACCCAACAACAGACTTTCCCGTCCATCCTTTTCACTGTCAAGAATTAGAAGAATTCCCAAATAAGCTATCATTAGAAGTAGTTCTAGTTAGTTTCTATGTGCGAGGCCAAACGGGCAATTGAGTGCCTGCCATTTCACCCTGCCACAAACAGTATCAGTATCGCTCATTCATATATTTTTGTACAAAGATTTGCTTCATCGCCATTTTCACTCAAACAAAATGAAAACAAAGCTCTACCACACTTTACCACACAAATGAGCTGTGCCTACCCAGAAAACCATTTGATGCATATGCCATGAGTGGACACTTATCTAAGACTTCATACAGAACCACAAAGGCAAATATTTTCAAAAAGAATTCAAACCCTAACCCTGACAGTGTTACTGCCATGCTGTATCTATTGAATCCACTGAATTAGCCTGAAGTAAATGAATTTATTGAAGAAACAAATTGCATTCTTTAATCTAAAAGATAAAAGACTTAAAACAATATATTCTATTACCTCAGATATAGGTCTGAGGTTAAGTTATTATATGAAAAACAATGAAATGTTTTCCAATGTGAAAAATGGGGCTCTGGGTTTGGTTGTGATGAAAGAAAATTAGAATGCTCTGATTTATCATTTCAGAGAAGATAATCGCTCATTCAGAGAATAGGGCTATGATATTACATAAAACAAAATGGCAGGCCAGATTTTGATTAGCCAAGTACAACACAGACAAAAGAAGTGTTGCAAACATCAGTGGACCTGACAACCGTGCAGCATTGTATTATACACTGGATTTATCTTGCATTCATCTAGACCTATATGATCTCCACCATACATCTGGAACCACATGACACATCCAGACTTAAAGTATATGATACGTCAAGATATAGCTAATAGATCGAGGCTCATGTAGTCTATGTCACGGCAGCGTGCAACACACCCAGAAATCACAAGCAGCTGGGGAAGAGAATGAAGCAGGCACCCGTCCAAAGTTCACGTTCAGCCCTTTGGAATTAAACCATTTGTCTTTCATTATCATTTCTCGAGCCAGCTTGTACAAAAGCGCGAAACATCCTCACACGGCCTGGAGGTGAGTGTGTGTGTTTGTGTTTGTGTATGCGTGTGGGGTGGAGGGAGTTCTTGAGAGATGCGCCCAGTTGAAAACATGTGGCTCCTCTCACCCCAAAGCCATGTAGCCCTACAGAGCACATGTGTCAGTCAACCATGATTCGAGGCAGAGCAAACGGGATGGGACAGAGCAGGGATTATAAGGCAGCCCGGTGTTTCCACTGGGGTCTCCCCTGCTGGGCTACATGGTCCCAGCTCCCTTTGTCTGCTGTTAACCCGTTAAATCCCGCGGAAGAGCCCATTCACAAAAGTGTCACACACCCCGGGGGGGCATTTTGTGTGGAATAATGATCTTAAAGGGGTTACATAGCATTGCAACTGATTCCGACCCCAACACACACCCCCACCCAGCACCCCCACACACATTCATTTGTTTCCTGGGGTGTTTGTAGTTTCAATTATTGTTAGCTCTTGTCTTAAGTTGTTGGAAATACCTTCAAATGACGTTCCCTGAGAGGATGTCCCCATGTACTCAATCAACGCCAACACAGTCGTTGATAAAATCACTCAGTGGGCATTCAGTCACAGTAGTGGATGAGAGGATATTGACTTTTGCATTTGATATGACGATATTATACCTCTTATTCTGGATATTCTGGTATGTGGCATTACAGCAATATGAGGCTAACGCTCTCTCTCTCTTTCTCTCTCTCTCTCTCTGTCGTGTGTTTGTGGCATAGCAATGAACACTTGGCAGTCGACTACATCTTGACTGTGTGTGCGTGTGCCTGCATGTGTACTTGTGCACTTGTGTTATAGACGGAGATAGAGAGAGCACACACACACACGCGGGGAAATGTTGCGGGCGCACTGAGAGAAAGTGTAATTATACTGCCGTAATGCCCTCCATGATTAATGATGTGGGCCTCTGAAACCAAACCATCAGGCCAATGGCAAATTACCACGATAAAAATAAACCGTGATGTGAACAGGTCAGCGAGGCCAGAGCACAAAATGTCTCTTAGTGTGTATTTATATACAGCGCATGAGCGAGCGGGGAACGAGGTCTAGTAACCCAATTAGCGTTCGTCCACTTTCCCAAACCAGTTCCATCGCCGTGTTACGCAGTGCTATATTCACACATGACCATATGGATATAGAACGAGTAGTATTTTTTTTTTTTTTGCACTACTTATTTTATAACTTTGCCTTGTTTTATGTTTAATGTGTAAACCACCAAGTCCAACTCCTTGTACGTGCAAACTTACTTATAAAACTGATTCTGATTCTGATAGGTTGTGCCAGCGTTTATGCCTTCAATTGACATGCGTGAGAGTTTGAGATGCTATCGTGCAAATACACTGGGAACAGCCACAGAAACGCAGAACGCGGAGAAGCATATGTTAGCAATGACAGTGATGGGCTTTGCCTGGGTGAAGCCGCGAGAGCTAGCGAGTGAGAGACAAGAACGATATCCTCTAAATTCCGGTCGACGTCGTATCGTCACTGCCGCACTGGTCGGGAATGTGGTCCGAATAAATATCGAGTGTACAACTGCATGACCTAATCTGTACAGCGCAAATTATTCCCAGAAATCCGCAGAGAACTAAAGCAGCTTTGGCTAAATCTGGACAGCACAATAAAGCTACGACTAGACTGCTCCCCGCAAAAAAAAAAGCCTTGGAAGGTCTCTCGAACGCTGCAGAGTCGAGTTCACATTTCTCGTGAAACACCATGCACCGCTGTACGCATAACCACATTTGATTAGTTACCCCCCAACAACCCACACACACACACACACACACACACACACACACACTCACCGTTCTCAGATGGAGAGCACTTGACTCGTACCCAAATTGAACTCTTATGCACCCTACTTCTATGAAAGATAATGCCTTTTCACAGGCAAACTGCAATGGAGTATTTTATTGAGAGCATGACACTCAAAGTAGCAGCAATCAGGGATTGTTTTGGTTGTGAATCAGTTTTTGGAGATGGCCAAGCCGGTGTCAAAAGCATGAAACCTCCACAATTAGTTGATAACACGCAAAGGCGTGGTGTGAATTTATTTGACTGTCAAAATAATATACTCTACATTTTCCACTTGCGAGATAATTTGAATGTCCCTGCCAGAATGAAGCGGAAGCAATGGCACAAAAATAACATCCTATTTTCTTTTTAATTCATGTGTCAAATCTGTGACAGACAGTCGGTAACTACCCCCAAACACACACCACCCTCGATTTATTAAAGGTACAGTATACTGACACATATAGGGCAACTTATCTGCAAGTTGTATAAAAGGAGTCTTATATCCAAATATCCACTGCAATAGTAATAGAGAGTTTTAACCGAGGAATTAAAAAATTGTAAATATCTTCAACTTTTTGATATTTGCACTGAAATGATAGAATAAAATGTTTTGAGTGGCTGAGTGAAGAGCTACCTGACTGACATCATGCTACAGCGATCGCTATCCCAGTTACGACTGAGTGAAATTGTGAGTTGATTTTTGTAGTTTCTATTGTTTGAAATGGGAGTTTAAAAACGTGTCAGCATACCTTTTACATGGTGTCTTCGTGAATTCCAACATTGACAAGCCAAACAAAATAAACAAAGCGCAATGTTTCAGTGCAAGTAATCCATCTAATATTATTGCACATTCAAATAGATAATTAATGACCCATTAAATGTATGGCCTGTGGTTTCTTACGAGTATGAATTTGAAGTGTGTGTGCATCTTAACATCAATCAGATGAAAGCCTGACAAGCGGCCCCATTCTTTTTTAATAACAATAAATCAAAGAGCACACATGGCCATCTCTCTAAGACAGAGATAATCAAAAGCAGAGAGTAAGATGGCCAAACATCATGTCCGACGTCCTTACAAACCAAAGATAAACTGCTTCCAATTAGGATTACAAAGACACATGCAAAAAATAGAATGAACCCATCAACCCCTCCGACTTAGACACGCACTAAAAATAAAAATATTTTACAAAGTTTTCTGTTCTTTAAAAAGTAAATAATCAAAACTCAAATAGCATATTTTTTCCATGGGTCTCCAGTTTTCCCTGCACCAGACAAAACACTAGCAAATGCTCGCAATTGCACAAAGCGTTGTATACCATTCTCTGTGTGCCTATGCTAGTTTTCATTTCTCATTTCTTTCATTGCTATTTAATCCAGTCACAGCTCCCTGAGCAGGTGAAGTCAGCCAAAGACTTTCCCACGGTCTGAGAGCAAATCCAGCGCCCCGAGCCCTTCCTGAGGGCCGGCCATCTGTCCGTTCTGTTTGGAGTGTGTTAGGGGGTAAAGTGTCAGCTGCATGACCAAATTCAACGTTCCAACACACCCCTCCTTCGTCAAGAAAAGCCCAAAGCATCAATTCAACTCAACACACACACAGCTTGTGCCCAAACACAAACAAATCAGCAAACAAACAAACAAACAGATGTGACTTTTCACAATCAACACGATTTGCATTCAAAAAATCTTCACACAAATGTAGGAAGATGTATGGAATTGTAACATCATAGATATTTTGATGAGACTAACCTACACATAAATACAGATTTGTTTTTAACCAGCTTACAGTTTTCCACTAATTGATGCTGAAAATATATGTTGAAAGATAAAACGCTACGAAAAGTAAGTACAATGTGTTAAATTAAATAATTTGCTTGAAAGACTTTTTTTTTTATTTGACCAAGTCAGTATAAAACTTGACAGTTGCTGGTTGGGGTGAATCCTCATTAAGACGATATGCCTGCCTCTCAACAAAAGAGTTCACCACATAAATCTTGACCTATGCTCCCTCCGAAGATAAATCATCGATGCTACTGACTTCCATAGAACAATACAATTCGCGCACAAAAGCAGCTCAAAATCTAGACCCAACAAATTCAAGAACAGCATTGCATCTCATCGAAAAAACATCTTACTTTGAATTAGGATTCGCTACGATCATGTGACGCATTTCTTTCTTTCTCAAGCACATGCCGCCGCCCCCATCCCAAAGAGTTCCCCCCCCACGCTTTTTTCCCTCCTCAAACTGACATGTGCTATCATTTTATTTCCCCTCTCAAAGAACGACTCTGCCGCTTGTGGATATGGTCCTCGCCCCGGCCTGACGCATTTTTAAAATGCGTGACATTGCCTCTGTGGGAGCATGAGAACGGAGCTTCCTCAATAGTAGGGTCCCCATACCCGGCCCGTAACCATGGAAGCAGATGCCTGCCCTCCCGGCCCTCCTTACCTCCTGGCGGTCGCGGGCTGTGAGCTGCTTCGGCAGTGAAAAGAGGCCATGCCTGCCTTTCTCCTCGCTCTGACCGAACTTGCCCCGCTCCTCAAAAGGAGCCATTGAACAGGTCACTGGTCTAGACTTGTTTGCACGGTCCAGGGAGCAGCCTTGATGTAACCCTTGCTCTCCTCTCTCTCTCTTTCTCTCTCTGCCTGCCACACCAGCCGCCCAGCGACTGCAGACTGTGGAGGGGTGGCGGGGGGGACATTGGAGACGTGGATTTGAAAAGGAGCCCGTCCGATTTTGCCATTGTGCCTTTTCATTCATCGATCGAATGAATATCGAACCTTCTGTCCCTGTGTGTGTGAAACGGATAGCTTAGCAAGCATTTTTTCTCTCTTTCTCTACCCAGGTCTGTGTTGTGGGCCCAGTGCTGTGATTTCTTTTTCACTCTCACTTGTAAGAATATCATTTTTTATTTGAAACATTTAGGTTTTCCTCTTTAATAATCCCTACTCCTTGTAAATATGACATAGCCTGATGTTTTGATGGGTGATTCACACAGCGATGAGGTCTGGGGATTTGATCACTCTTCACTAATTGGTCTGATCAGTCTGAATTTTGTTGAGTTTATTTTTGACATTTCCATTTAGAGCTGAAGCAAATTGCTACAAATGTGCAAAGTAATTTAAAATAATGTTAATAATACAAAAGGTAAAAAGAAACAATAAAAACTATGGAAGTCAATAATAAACAACTGAAATTAGGTGCAAACTGAAGAGAGTAGAAATAAAAATAAAATAAAGCCAAAGCCTTTACATTCAAACCTTAATACAGGGGAGAAAATGTTTGAAAGAAAGAACAAAATTAACAAAAACTGTAATTTGCAGCTTGGTTTCAAAAGGCAGCTGTTGATTAGTTTAAAGTTACATTTTCATACATATATTTTCTATACAGTTGTATTTTTTAGATTATGTAGTTAGATTATGAATTATTGCCTGATGTGAACTAAACTCAATTTAGACAATATGACAAAGACAAATAACTACAATTCTCAGCTTGTCAAGTCAGGACATGTGAGGAAATTACTTCAATATAATGATTACTTCAATGCAACCATCAAAATTATATCTGTTTATATTAACATAATAAAGTAGTTTGTGTTTATATATTGACCTTCTGCAGTAAATGGTTATGGTATATGGTAATGACAGGGAGAGCTTCGACACACACCGACAGCTTTAGTAAAAGGTGAGACGATCAATGTCAACATATCAATATTGTTCAATCAGAAATGAGGCCCAGGATAAGGTGACTATTTGTGCAGCCTCTGATTCATAAAGGAAAACTCATTTCGTTGTCAAATGGAATATTTTATGGCATGCTTTTTAAGTTGAAATTACTTTTAAAATAAGTATAAAAAGAAAACAGCAATGTTCATCCAAGCTATATTTCCATGATTTATCTTACACATGTAATTATTAAGAGAAATGTAAAGGATCAAATTAAACTTTCTGCTGAGAGTATCAGACTGACTTCACAGTTTCATCATGATAACCTTTTTAATATTTAGACTAGATATGTTAAAGTAGATGTGATGGATGTGATCAAATCTGGTGAAAAACAAATCAGAAATCTTGTAAATATTCTACTTGCAGTCAAATTCTGAAGGCAGAGGCTGAGCGGCTATAGCTCCCATGCTCCGTGAGACAAGTTGCTATGCAGGGGCCAATCAAAGGGGGCATAAGGGGGAACAAAACAGGGCAGAAAATGAGCAAATTCAAAGGCAGAGGAAGGAAAGCAAAGGAACCAGTGAAGTAAGAAGGCCGAGGCATTGTGTCCGCAAAACAATCAAGGCTGCTTCCACAGTGAGCGCCAGGCCTGCCTCCAAAAACCCTGCTACCACAACCCACAGCCAAACAGCACTAGCTAAACCAAACCACACTAGTTTAAGGGCTAAGGCAGAAGGTCTGGTGTTGGTTTAAACAAATGCAGCATTACCAGGGATATAGACCAACATAAAAAGATTGGTTTAATAAAACATAATGAAAGCAATGACATGAATGACCGTGAAAATTCAGCTGAGTGACTATAGCATTTAATTGCTTTAGCAGAATTGTGGTTTCAGAGAATTTTTCACAAGTACATTTATTTTGATGAATTTTGATCCAAACAATATTAACCACTGTTAAATAGTTTTGTGTTTTGTGTTATATACATATGATAATTTCAATGAAAATGTATAAATTGCAGCAAGAATATTTTTTACATTCTATTTTACATTCATATCTTGAACCAAAATAACTAACATTAATAAGAATAATATTTTTAAGAGTAAAAAAGATCATGGCAAAATATGTGATCATTTTGTTTCATTCCACTATTTATTTTCCATTTTCTTCTGCTTTAAAAGAGAAAAAATAAAACATCCACAATTAAAATAGATGTAACCATAGCCCATTCAAGTTTCAAAATAAAGCAGAACATTATCAATTATTTTTTTTAAAGAACAAGTAAAGACTTGGAACACTCAAACCAACAGAACTAGCATGTTGAATATCTAGAGCTGGATGATTTGGAGCTGAGAGAGGATTGTTTGAGAAAATGGAGGGTGACAAAGGTTTTGAGTCTGCAGTTCGGTGACTGTGGGACTGCCACACACATACTCCTCCATAGGTGGGAACAATGGTGGAGATGGGGGGGGGGGGGGGGGGGGCACGGAGCACCGAGACTCCTCGACTACACCAATATGCAGCACAGCGACGGAACACAGGCGGGCCAAATCTGCCACAAGGACATGCTAAAACCCTCCTCTCTTCCCATCTCATATTACACACTCACACACACCTTCATTTTACACACATACAATATACAAAATAAAATGACAGGATGATGGTGGTCTAAAAGCACAAATGGACAAAACATTTGATCTATTATCCATTGCTAGCTAAAACAATTTTTATACACAGTCTGCAACCTTACACCATTTCCAACATGATTTAAAAACAACTGTGGTTATGAATTTGCCTCGTATTACAGCGCGGGTAAAAAAAGGATGTAAATATGCCCTTCAGCCAGGCACATGTTTTTCAATGTCGTCTCAACTTATCCTTGATTACTTTGGAGGAGTGGAGCAGAAAGTAACACTCTTAGTCCTGCCTGGTATACTGCCCATACTGTAGTGTACACCATCCATCACATTTGGGTCGTAATTGAATGACAGGCAGAACAAAAATCGATTAAAAGGTAACAAAGGACAGCGTTGGATTTCTTTGCACCACTCACTGTCTCGCTCACTACACACACACACACACACACACACACACACACACACACACACAAACCGCAGCTTTGGCAGATGTTCCCTGGGACATGCAAGCAAACCAGGCATCCCATCATCACCATCATCCTGCCTGGATACAGTGGCAGCCAAATGCCTACTGCAGCTCCACCATGTTTCAATTTCACTGCAGCAAAGGCCCAGCGACGGTAGCGCACAGACGTCGCTACAAGGCGGGCACGCCAATCAAACACCAGAGAAAGTTTACAAGGGGTGACAAGTGCCAGCACCCAGATAGATTTGTCTCTGTGTTTTTTCTCCACTCTGACCTGATCCCTTCCTGGTTTCCTCGATGCGCATTGGCCAGCCGGCACACCATGTGACAGCTTACATGTGACATATATAGAGCTCGTTCTGTTTAACGTTAGTCGTGGAGGGAAGCAGATACAGATACTCTTGATTACCATTATTGTTAACTGGGATTTCACTGATAGGGGTTTTTGAAGGCACTGACATGACTGACATATTTTTAGACTTTTTTCGTGCCAAAAAAATTACAAGTAATTACTGTTTCTCCCAGGATTTTATTCTCATCATGATGGCAAAAATTCTGAAAAAGCATTTAAACCATCATGGGACAAAAACTCCTCATTGAAACCCAGACTTAAGAAATTCTTTCAAGGTCAGCAGCTCTTTAAGGCAGGGTGACCCACCGCACTCATTCAATGGTAGGAGAAACTCTGGGATACAATACTGTTTTTAAACGAAGAATGAATTTACAAACAATTAACAACTGAACAATTAAATTGATGCATAAAACGTGCAAAGAAAAAAAAATTCATTGCAGGTTTTTATGTAGCTGTGATCAGGGAAGAACCATCATATTAAACATCATATTAGTGGACAACATTGACTGGCAGTTTTTAATAAAAGGCTAATAGATCGGTCTAACCCTACTGCTAACCTCCTTGGCGTACACTCATGCTCAAACATACACAGAGTCAGACGAACTTAGGCACTGTTACCCATGATCCCTTGTCTCCTGGTCCCTTCTCACGGCCACAAAGGCTTGCGGCACCCTCCCTCAGGTCAAGCCCATAGGCTCAGGCACAAAGCACAGAGGGCAACCGTAATCTCCTAAACCCCTGGAGTCGGCCCTGCTAAAAATCCACAATGCTAAGTAGGTCCAAAATGTCTTCACTACTTCTGGCCCATAGTCTTTCGCTATATTTAGCTCATGCGTTGAAGCTGCGGGTGAAAATTGCTCACATTTCATTCAGACGTTATCATTAAATTGTTGATACAGTTAACAAAATCCGAGAGCTTCGTAATTAAATCTGCCAGTTTGGATAATGACTGTGGACATGAGAAATTGTCCTAAGAAATCTCAAGGCTGCGTCTTCATCAAACAGGCCCAGCAAGAAAAGTTCTGCTAATTTGGGAGATGAACTATCACATAGGACGCCTCTGTAGATCACATACTGTCAGAAATGCTATGATCCTTCTGTGCGAGAGGCGGCTCCTGCATTCGCCGCGGCAAGGTTGGGTTTCAAGCACACACCATCACTGTCACCGAAGTCAAACATTAAGCTTTCGAAGGTGAATTGGAACAAAGGGCCCTTACCATAACCACTAGTCAAAGGACCATTTAATTAGGTGTAGAGCAACAAATCCTCCCTATTCAGTGGCTGGACACTTGTGACGGTGGAGTGGAGTGCATCGCCGGTGAAAGACTCCCGTCATAACACTAGAGGAGTGTCCCCTCCCTCACAAAGACACACACTGACTCACTAATGCCCGTGTGTTAACAAGCCCATCGTCTGCTTCTCTAACTCATTGTCTCTTGAATGAGTGCTAATGGAGAGACAAAACAACAGCACACACACAGAGGCCCTCCTGCAATGTGCTGCTCTTTTAATGGACCGCACACTTGTGTTTATAACCTGAGGGACGACGCGCCATGCTTCGGCTTGTCACAAATTATGTTGAGCCTGCATACGACATAAGAAGAAAATGTAATAAAACAGCCAATAGAAAATAGCAAATGAATAAATTAAATGAAAATGATTTCCAAAATGTTCTATATTATTCTAGATCATGAAAATAATATATTTATTTACTTTACTAATAGAAAAATGTAAAATACAGCTTAAAAACAAAATAAATAATAGTACTATATTTACACTTAATTTCTCCAAAATGAATACAAAATAGTTTTTATTAAAATATTATTTATTACTATTATAACTACATTTATTTTCCATTTTAAACTATAATTTCATATTTGATTGAATTAAATGAAAGTGAAGGCTTTTTTGCACGGTACATTTACTCTTATTTTGTATGTTTAATTCAGTGCAATTTCACTTTATTGAAACAAGCCAAATTGCAGAGAAAATTTTGAACTGGCTTTGGAATAATAATAAAAAAGCTAATATGTTACTGCACTAACCAAACTTGTACAGGCACACGTTTAGCAACTACCCAGTTGTACATAAAACAAAGTAACTTTGACTAGCGTTGGATAGGGTGGTGGGCTCTAATCCTGGAGGACAAAACCAGCATATCCACCGAGACAAATCTTGTTTGATGGAACCCGCAGCGGTCCAGTCTGGGAGGCCTATTGTATAAGAGACGCTTGAGAAGGAAACGCAGTCCAAATTTATTAGAAACGGTACTCCTCAAATACGATATTAATTCACAGACATCATAATAAGAGAAAATTACCTTAATCCAACGTAGGCCCATGCAGATTCCCTCAATGGGAACACACAGCAAATAGAGGCAACAATAATATTCTTGCTGCAGTATTTATGTGCTATAAGGATTAAGATTATGTATATAAACTAAGGATACTATTTATGGGTATATTCTGAATAAATATTCTGCATTGTTACCTACTGAATTTAATATGTATATTTTCATTTCAGCTTTTCTAACAATATTACTGCAAATATTGTCATGCTTGTGCATGTTTGCAGGGTATTCTCCTGAAGCAAAAGCATCACATAAACACACAATAATCTCAGATATAATATAAAAATAAATATCTACCACTGACTGCCCAATAAAATTTAAGCCTTTCATTATTGGGTATTATATTGTAATAATTTGTTGGCCAGCTCAACAATAGAAAACAATCCAACTACAAACTGAAAGCCAAACTTCCTACATTCTGCTGAAGAAGGACCATCCTCTGGTTTCAGGGACGGTTTGGGTGGGCGAGAGAGGGAAGTGAGGGTTAATAAAAGAAAGAAAGGATTTGGGGGAAAAAAAGAGGGGAGTGCTGCAACACTGGCGTCTCCCTGGGATTTAGCGTGGCTGTCTGTGTATGTGCAGGACGGAGACAGTGATAGAGAATGAGACGGCGCTCAGTGTTCCTGAGTGTATCTAATAGTGTGAGTGCAATTATGAGCATCCCCGTGTCTTATTTTTAAGCGTGTGTGTGTATATGCGTGCATAAGTATGCATGGACGTGGGTGTTGCGGCTGAAATGTGCTTGCCTCTCAGCTCTCTGGTCTGGGGGCCGATGCTGGGCAGTGTCTTTAAGCCAGCCCCGGGTCAGCCCAAACACTGGCAGCCATTCATGACCAGATCAAGTTGATGTGAGAATCTGTCCCTCCTCTGCCCTCCATTTCCATATGAATGTGGAATATGCTAAAGAAAAAAAACAAGCAAGATCCTTGTCCAGGGAGCCACCATAGGGTGAGAAAACACACATTTGCGGAGTGGATTCCACATCCCCTCCGTGCCAAATAACAGGAGCAGTTGCACCATAAGCACATTTATATAGAATTTAAAAAAACATGAATACACTTAGGTGTATAACTGCTTACATACATACACAAACTCTCTCTCTCTCTCTCTCGACACACACACACACACACACACAATCAAACCCAGACAGACAAAGGTCAACCCTGTTGTCAGCCGGGCAGCTTATGAATCAAAACACTAATGCGTACACACATTCAGACATGCCTTATCATAAACACACAAACACAAGGACAGCTCCGTGCAGGCTACATCCCAGCACCTCAGTAAAAAAAGGGCTCAGCCGGACAAAGAGTCCGAGCTGAAAGGCAAACAGCAGGAAGCGAGGAAACGGCAATCAACGCGGAAAGCGGCGGATGAACCTACACGTCAAACAACCCCAGAAGCAGAAACCGCGATGAGAAGACAGAGGAGAGTGAAAGGAAGAAAAGCGCAGATCTGCATACCCTGGATGTTCCTGCATCCTCTCTCTGCTACCTGGCAGGCCCGAGGTGAAGCCCGGCGCGTCACCGCCACGCCGTCACGTGTTCGGACATGTGTCTCGGACAGATACGGGCCTCCTTATACGCATAGACAATGTCGCACGCTTCTATTGTTCCCCTACACGGGTCGGCCTGAGACAAAGTCCCGTCTAGCTGTTTAAAGGTGGGCTCAAACCCAGAGCGATGAGGCCATCTATTACCAAGAGGGAGGGAAGGGGAGGGGAGGGGAGACAGAGACCCCTACATAGGGGGGAAAGCTCAGTCAGCTTGGTTTATGACTGCCGATGAGCACCGGGAGCCCAAAGCCTGCCGCCACATTCTGGGATCACAGCGTCCCTAGCAAGAGCAGCAGATAAAGTAGATATCAAAAATCTATGTTTTAAAATGTTCATTGCCTTGAGCCCTGAAATGAAAACCAATTAAATTAGATATTTTTCACGTTCATTTGGATATAGTCAGGGATGTAGGGGAAGGTAAAGCCATGTACACTCAGTTTATCCACAATGTTTTTTTTGCAGAATAGACGTTACCTATCTTTTTGACATAAATCTTTAGGGGCTAAATTAATTCATAGTATCACAGTAAGTAGTATCAAACTGGTGTAGTGCATATGAAAAAAAACATAACCTAATGCTTTTCTGTAAATATAACAGATTGATTTCAATTGGTAGCTGTTTGCCTTCTGATAATCATCGACTGAAGGTCATAGTTTTTTATTCATTGCTATATCAAATACTGCAGTGCAAAGCAATGTCGGGATGAAAAAGAAAAAGAAGCTACTCGTTTCTGACAATTTAAAAATGAAAAACTAAAACTCCTTGGTTGCATCAGTGCACTCAACCTTCATTTAATACTCAGCAGAAGCACCTTTTGCTTTGATAACAGTACTGTCTGTTTGAATAAGTCTCTGCCGACTTAGCACATCTGGATTTAGGAATTTAAGAGTTCAAGATCACTGAAATTGCAAGGGTACCTCAAGTCTGATTTAATAAAAACTAGAAAATTTGAAAGGCCGTGTAGACTTTTGACATCCAGAGCCGACGCAGTCATGCACAAGTGAAACATTTCCATGTAATGTTAACGGGTGGGCATCTGAATATATAACCTTATATATGCCTACAAAAAGGAAAAGCGACGGGAGGTGACCGACCTTAAGTGAAGAGCAGTTTCCGTCACAGGAGTGTAGTAGATTTATTTTTGGTTCCTTAATCGTTACCAGGGACGTGCATGTCAAATGTTTGTGCATGTAAAATAAATAACTGTGTTTTACTGATGGAGAGAGAGAGAGCGGCTCGCGTGGCTGGCCTCGGTGCAGAAATCATAAACAAACAATGTAAATTCGGTGAGCGAGTTTCCAGGCTAAGCGATGTTTCTCCCTCCAGCTTTCACCCCTCTATCATTTCCCTTTTCTACCTTCATTGTCTTCAGAGGACTAACGCTGGTCTCCATTCCGCAATGGGGTTTCAAGTGGTGTTTCAAGCACGGTGAGATGTGGTATCCAGAAATATCTGTCACTGCGAATCACTGGGACACAGAGAGACGTGTGTGTGTGTGTGTTTTTCATTTAGAGAGGGCCAATCGGACGGCAGGGATTTCGGCTTCCCTGGTTGCCCCTTGTAAGACACAGGTGATATTTGTTAGGACCAGTCGCCGTGAGGCCTCCTTCGATGTGTACACAACCTGATGATATTTAACCAAGTTAGAGTACGATGCCATGATGGAGCGCCTTTATTATTTTTCACTGTAAAATCCATTGTATGATGTTCCACTAACCCTGACATAGTTTAAAAAGTAGACATGCTCTCTATGATATTACAGCACAGATTTATTTTCCTTGTGCAGACTTCAGTCTGGTCTGGTTACCATCAGCCCAGCGCCAGCCACCTGTGCCCAGTCCATCCTGTATTTACGTAGCGATAATCACAAAGGGGGATCTCCACCAGATTGCATGTCTTATCTACAAAGGGCGCTGACTCTTGTCCAGATCAAAAAGTTACAAGAGACTCAGACAGATTAAAATACTTGAATCCTGGTGCAAGATTTCAAATCTTGTCAAAACAGAATCAAAGAGAAAACCAAAAAATAGTAGAAAGGAGCCTGTGGATTTTTCGTGGCAACGGGGACAAAGAAAGGGGGGCTTGATTCTATCCTGGTGTTTGGACAATGTCCCGCTGGGCTGTTCTGGGTCCTGACTGAGTCGTACTGTGTGACCCTCTCCAACAGCAGGCCCAGCCTCTGCCAGCTACACAAACACTGGGAGAGAACATGACATCACCCCTCTATCATCCACTAGATACACTCGAGGTTCACAGTTCAGCAGGTTCAAATGCTCAATGCAGATGGAGGCTAATGTTAACTCACTGAGGCAAGAGATCCTTCATACTATATGCACCTTCTTTTCTCCCCCCCCCCCAGCGCTGCACTGTTTAACAGACGCTGGAAGTCATTACAAGGGGGTTGTGTTACTGCTTGGTCTGAGGTGGTGGGGGTTTTTTTTGCCCCACCAACATCACCACCATCACCAAAGAAAACCCCAAAAAACTGGCATCGGAGATGCAGTTTGTCCGTGCTGGATGTCGAGGGATCATGGTCTCTCTGGGCCGTAAGACTCTGCAGGCATGCGGTGGACGTTCCCTCCTGGCCGGGCCCCACTGTAAGTAAGACCAACCTCAGCAGGAGTAAACAGAGACACAAATCTCTCTTTCCCCAGGGCGGCCCAATTCCCGCTCGCAGTCACCACTTCTCCATTCAAACGGATTTCATTACACCCTCGCGACATCACACCCTTCAACGGCTAACATGCGGAAATGATTTTAGATTTTTGCCTCCATTTGATAAACAGGCTGGACTTGACAGTCGGAGAATACCAAGCGAGGGCACTGTCTTTACAGTGGGTCAGTCTCAAAACGGGGTGTCATTATCACAACGTAAAACTGCCGTGATCCTGTGATGCATTTTTCAATTTAACTATAACATGAAAAAGGGTAGTTTCTGACAGGAAAATGCGACCTCGTCTGACG
Organism: Hoplostethus mediterraneus; assembly: GCA_034670385.1. Classification (NCBI taxonomy): domain Eukaryota; kingdom Metazoa; phylum Chordata; class Actinopteri; order Trachichthyiformes; family Trachichthyidae; genus Hoplostethus; species Hoplostethus mediterraneus. Next base: position 3,717,163 of record JAXDDW010000005.1, read on the forward strand.
GGGATATGAAGGCCGGTGGAAGAGAAAGAAAGAGAAAGAAGAAAAAAAAAAACAGCAGTCCTCCATTTGGCCCACAATCTATTCATTGCTCCCGTTTAATTTCTTTTGGGTGCATAATCCTTTCACTTTCAATAGCAAATTTAACAGTCCCTAAGGCCTAAGCACCAGACTGGTCAATAGAAAACCAGACAACTAATTACTGAGCGCACCACGCTCTCTCTCTTTCTATTCCCCCCTCCTCCTTCCTTTTTCTCTCCCTCTTTCCTCTCCCTCCAGCAGCTGTGGGGTTCATGTACACAAGAGCAGCAGTCAGGCAGTATTAGGTTTCCACTTCCCAGATCTCCCTTAAAAGCCTGTCCCATAATGGCCCTTCAGTCACACAAACACGCATAGGGTTTCACACAAAAACACACACACACACACACACACACACACACACAGTTGCACAACCACATGTGAATATATAGCCATTCATTTGAGCCATTTTAATGATTCCCAAAATAGAGTTCTGTGTGTTTGTCTTTCTAAGTTGTCGCTAAGTTTGTTTTCTCTTTTTTTCTCATTTTGGTTTTTTTCTAGTGAAATATTTTTAACAAAACTGAAATCATCAAGGCTGAATGTGGTTTATGCATAAAGCTTTAATGTGTAATTCCTTGTGGCTAAACATCACCGTTTTCCCAACATAAACCGGCATGTTTATTGATAAACAACAGCATAAATGTTCGTAAAGTCTAGCAGTTAGACGCTAAGAGCGTGTAATTACCATGTAATTGACTTCTTGTTTTCAAGTAATAAATTACAGCACAACTAGACAGGCTGTTTAGCTAATAAAGTAACTGCTAAAAGGTTGACTTACCTCCGAGCAGAAAGTGGTTAACACTTAAGCTATCCAAGATATTATTTAGAAAGCATAATCACAAATTGGAGTATTTTAGTATTTTATCTCTTACTCATGAAAATATATCTATTTACTTTATTCCCTTTATTGCTCATTTATAACCCTAAACCTGAAACTATTTCAAAATTAAAATATAGTATGATTGTATGTAGACGCACAGACTTATGTGGCATAGAAACCCTTCAGCTGACCCTATAGCATATGGTACTTGTGGTGCTTTCAGATGAGAGAGAAGAACAGAGTAAATACTGTGACAATGGTAACGTGGTCATAATGGCATGCTCAGTGCTAACCCAACCCCATGTTGTGTGGTGTTGTGACTGCTGTCCTATGCTTTATAGCCTCCTTCTCTAAACAGACCCACTCTGCAGGCTTTGATCATGACCCAACGCACACCAGCCACTCAGCCCAGCCCCTAATTTGCTGATGGGTTTAAAAACTCCCTCAATTAAGATCACTTCCCTCAGATAATGGGAAGAGTTGGCCCCACTGTGACCTCAGTGGAGTGGCCTTTGTCTCACTCCTAATGTTTGCCTTAGCCTATTGTGTCTGCATTATCCAGCACCTCCACCCCTCCTCGCCACACATCTTTGACGCGACAGCCCCGCTGCACTACACCCGACTACCCCCCAAAGAGGAAACACTAACTGCATGGAAGCCATTTCCCAGTGTATCCTGAGCTCCATATAGTCTCCCCTCCCCCACACCCCCCCACACCCCCCCTCACCCACCCACCTCTGTGTGACCATTGAGAGGCTGGGGCTGAGATGGTTAAAAGAAGCCTAGCTGTTTAAAATGGTGTAGAGTTAATGTCATGTGGCTAACAACAGTGGGCCCACTCCCCACACACACACACACACACACACACACACACACACAGACAACTGACTGATTGCACAAACAAGACCTGCTCCCCTCAGCTCGCAAACAAGGAGGACGAGCTTCTGTCAGGCAAGCAGACAAATTGCCTGTGATCTCTTGACCCTGAAAACGGGCAACTGTCCAAAATAAATTGCTTTAAAATTGACACAAAACACAAAATAAGACACACATTTATTTGCAAAGTGGAATATGTAAATTGGATCCATCAAGGCCCAGACAAAGATCAGCAGTTATCAAAAAAGGTGTTTAAATGGCTAAATTTCAGCATCGTTCACTAATCGCAGGGATGTTTTCATAGTCATTATGCACAAAAGCTGTCTGCAAAAAAATGAGAAGGAGTAGCAGGATCAGACGGCTTTGGTGGAGCAGAGCAAGAATGTTTAATGTGATGCTTTGACATTGGTGGTGGGTGGGGTGATAAAAAACAAAAATGTTCACCCTTAATAGATTTTTCTTAATTTCTTACTGTCTGTCTGTCTGTCTGTCTTTCTTTCTTTCTTTCTTTCTTTCTTTCTTTCTTTCTGTCAGTAAGGACAGCTGGATAAGAAATGGATCATTGGTAAAGGAACACACAATCTCCATCACAGACATGACATCACCCCCTTTATAACCAACCCAATGGGGGCCATTTGTGTTAGAATTCAATGCTGTGTGTGTGTGTGTGTGTGTGTGCACACGCTGTAGAATAGCTTGTGTAAGCAATATCTTTTTTAATTGCATAAGCTTCAAAGACCAACATGCTGTTCTAGTTTGTCCATTCTTACATTAATAACAGGTTTTAACTACAAGTTTGATCAAGGGTATTAATTCATTGCAGAAAACAATGACACTAAACAACAGTCTTATTTTGCTGTTGCATGAACCACGACACCTGCTCTAATCATATATAATCCAATGAACACGTTATGGATATTACTACTGTCATTATGTAGTATGTAGTCTTAGTCTTGATTGATTCCTTGCATCTCTGAAGAGTTTCCTTCACTAGTCCATGGCTTGACTGGAACACAGAACAACACAGTGACCATACATCGGTCTCCTTGGGTCTCATAGATCCAAAGTTACATGCAAAAATTAAGATCCATTTCGAAGTCACACAGACAATCAATATAGTCTTTACCTTGGATGATTATTGCCGACAGGCTAATGAGGAAAAAGTAAGCCCATCCCTTCTGAATCTCACTGAACAACTGAACGCAAAACGCTAGGTGCCACTTTAACTCCCAGTGAAGAAACATATGGAGGCTGTGCATATGTACACTCAGGGTCCCCTCAGCCCAGAAAGAGTTCGCCCTCCTGGTGGCTGAAGTGGGCCACAATACTACTTGGGGCTGAAAGCCCTTGACTACATAGGGCTGCGAAAGTCAATGGGAAAGACTCGGTGGATCACCGCAACCTTTTATCAACATGATTCACAAAAAGCTGAGTGTGAGCGAAACTGTGAAGGCCACGGAAGACTGTGGTGCTCTGACGGGACACTAGTTAAGCAGATCCTCCTCTCGATCTCACTACTTGTTTCATGGTCTGAGGGTTCAGTATCTTAGGCAAAAAGAAAGCTTTTGGACAAAGGGACACAATCATGTCATCAGTTTTCCACCTAATTCAGGAACCACAGAGAAGGTCTGCAGCTCACTTGTGTGCTTGGAACATAACAGCTTGCCAAGAGCAAAACCCTCTTATGAAATGTGTTGATGTGATCTTAGATCAAAGTGATCTATAGGCTTATATGGAGCTGTTGTCAAGGATCTAAACCCAAGAGGAAGATCCCAGCTGAGAGTCTTAAAACACAGCCCAGACTGAAATGGCACATCTTTTTGATAAGCTGTGACATTAATAGGTGTATGCACAGCATGACAGCATCTACTGCCTTATGAAAGACAAAGACAGACATTAAATCTAATAGTGTTTGCCATCCAAGTCAAGGACAAGAGGGGTGGATGAGGTGATCAACCTGTCTGTCAAAACATCCAGAAAAGTTTCAGCCTGTGGGTATGGCTATTAGAGTGTGTGGACGGTGCTCAAGCATAGTATAATGTTTCATGGACAGCCTCATCCAATTTCTGTGAGATATGTTTAATAGCAGCCAGACACAACTACCTAGGGCAAAAGATCTGCAGAGATGGGCAATGGCAATGGCAATGGAAGTGAAGGACTTCTGCTAACCAAGGTCTCCAACACCACTGCTGAATCGCTAACAGACTTCCTGCCTGAAGACAACCATATGGATCATTGTGTTGAGACTACTACTGCTTTGTCCAGGATGTTCTGAGAGTCTAGATGGAACAATCACCTCGATACAACCAGAAGACTGATGAGGTCCTTCTAAGGGCAGTGATGCCTGTGCCAGTCATATCTATCTCTGTATTCACAAGGGACGAGGGAGCTGGGACAAGATGCAGTCAATCGGGCCCCTGTTATCATGGTCTTCTGGGTTAGAGGCTCTGCGGGTTGCATGAACAGCAGCATTGTTGGAGCAGCTTTCCTCATGACCGGTCTCATCATATTCCTTCCTGGGACAGCATGGATTAACAGTCACACACTTTGTGCCCAGGGTGGTCAAAGTTATGTCCCTCTCAACTGGAGGCACATCGCCTCAATCTCTAGATGGTAACTGTCTACAGTCAGCAAGGAACTGAGGTGTACCACTGGGAGCACCCCACATCTTCAAAATTTGGAAGAGATGCCATCCCACCAACTGTGGTAGGGATCTGGACCCTAAATATCTTTGCTATACATTAGTGGCAAGGTTGTCGTCGGTCATTTGTTCCTCAACGTTAGATTGCAAGTCTTGTTCAAGAGACAAAGACTGGAGTTTTTCCCGAGCTACTGGCACTGCCTGAATCAGGGTTGTCACTGTTGTCCTCTTCATGGGGAGGTGGGTGGTAGCACAGATGTATCGCTAGTACAAGATGACAGTAGGATTTTCATGCAAGTGTGTTCTGGCACTTGACATGAACTCTTAAAAAGCCAATAACAACTTGAAAAACAGCGCAATGTAAAGCACACAACTTATCTCTCCTGAGTGCCATGGAGAGCAGCCTCCTCCTATTTCCTCTGGTCTTTCTGAGTTTCTGTTTTCATCCTGAATGGCACCTCTGTTAGTCACATAGCAGCGGCAGTCTAGCAACTAATAAATCACTGGTACTAAGTGAGCTTTTCCTTTCACTGCTTGCACACAACCAGGCTAATTTATAACCAGGGGAGGTATGAGGGATAGCCTAAAACTGGTTACGGGGTTCAGGCAGGTCAACAGACAACATGGCTTCACCTGACAACAAACAACTCCGATCATGCATAGACATACTGCAGATCATGTGCACTATTAATAAAAAATATAAATTAGTGCAGATTCTAATTTTCTAGGCTCCTCCATGAAAAGGTGGACTGAGCCATACTAGTTGACTTCTGAAGAGAGTGCCACCCACACTCTGTAACCTCTCTCTTGAAGTATCTGCACAATACATCAATTCAAAATCTTCAACAACTGCCTTAAAACATGCTGATTCTTATTCAGGCTGACTGAAAAACATTCACTTTTAACAAAAGCGCTGTACTATTTGTACGACCGTAGTGGATGAAGAGGGATAAGTGCGTCCTGAACAGAGCATGTAATTGGTAGGTGCATGGAAAACCGTGATGAACAGCATTAAAACCAGTGGTAGTGGATCAGATGCTATCAGACGCTTAGTGGCTTTAAGAGCCTGTGAAGTTAGTTGAGAGGTAGAACAGCACAGTGTTTTCCTGAATAATAAACAGACAGCTCTGAGGTGGCAGACAAAATAAATGTGCGCCTAAGGTGATTTGTTGTTTATTTTCATATTGTTGTGAGAGTCGTTCCAGTGCTGTGACGATGATGCCAAAAATAAAGTTTTGCCACTTCAAAAAGTGCCCTTGCCTGTCGAGCAAGTGATCCTCATATTCACTCTGCTCGTTATAAAACCTACTTGCCAGTATTGAGCTGTAGTAATATCTCATGCTGAAGCATCAGCCACTTCTACCAAAGATAAAACTTTTTGACAGTAACTTCATGAGTCCTCATTAAGAAGGTGTGCAGTTCTGCTACTCCATTAGATTGTGACCTACATGCCCAAAATAGAGAACTAGATTCTGCAGCAGACAGTTTGTGTGTATTTATAAAGGAGCAGTGGTGGTGATCGAGTCCCACCAAAGCCTCTCCTCATATACTATAAGATATATCGGCATTATGCTGCACTGAGAGCACAGCCCAGAATAAATTCACACTGGCACGACTCCTTTTTTTTCTTTCCTTTCCTGCCTGTTTTGTTTTAATGCTAACTTTTGCAGGAGAAAGCAGTCCATTAATGCCGGCCGAAACATTTCAATCCTACATCACTAGGATGCCTAATGACTGGAGGGAGCGAGGGAGGTAAAGAATGAGGCAGACAGAGAGAGAGAGAGAGAGAGAGAGAGAGATTCTTACTTCCACAAAGAGAGAAGGGAGTGCGGTCAAAATCCTAAACTGCCTGTGAATCATCAAAGTGAGATAACAACATAAAAGCTCTGAACTCGAATACGTTCCTGAAAGGATGGGATTCACTTTCTTAGCTGACCTCTTTCACCAGGCGTACATACAAGAGTTCTCTTTGGCCGCAGATCCGTTACAGTTTGTTTACAGGCTGAAAAGACTCCTCATGTTTCTCACGGTTCATAGTATTAAGGACTAGCTTGTTATGTCCTTCAGAAAATGACAATTAATTGAAAGAAAATACAACTGAATTTTGTTTTGAAGAAATTATATTTTATTTTAACACATTTCTGTGAGGCAGGTCCAAAATATATACCTGGCATTCAATCATTCATCCTATTTAAATGGTAGGTTTGTTAGGGGGGATGGTTATTTGGGGAGATTGTCTAGTAATTGTTTTGTTTTGTTTTTAAACATAATAGTTATTGAGCATTAGTTAATATGGAAAACATAATATTACCACTTATCTGCTGTGATACAATTCACAGGGCATTTTGCTTGCAATATATCATTATCAAGTTATTATTAAGCATACCATATAAAACTCTATTGTTCCAACAGTTATTCCCTACATTTCTAACTTAATTCAGTGACTATGTTGTAATACAGTATCCTAACTAGTAGCAACATCCCCTATGACCAGTTGAGAAACAATACTAGAGATAAAGCATTTCCTAATAATCTGTAAACAAGCATCCTTTCAGCAGTCCGTCGAGTTGAATCGGGATTCATGAGGGATAGCATCCCGAGCTGACAAAGTCTGGATTGTCACTTAGTCCGGGAAACAAATAGTGAAACCGCACTGTGCCACTGTTCAATTAGCTAAATAAGCAGCCTCCACAATGAGCCTCATAAAAGTCAGTTGAAACATGAAGTTGTTTCCAAGTTTTGAGGCAGGCACACGTTGCACAATGACCGTGTCATACTAAAAAGTTTACTGTGCTGTTCCTATGTCTGGGCTAAGTGCCATTCTCTTTCACCCTCCAAATTCCCTTCCCCCATACCACCCCCTCCCTTCTCTCTCTACCTTGACCCTCAAATTTGGTACAAATTCAAAAGCACAAAGCCCCCTTGTCAGTGTAGTATACCAATTAATCATTGCAATCAAGCATAAACTTAAATGTACTGAAAGAAAATGTAAGCTTGACTTTCAGGTCGAACACAGAACTTTAAGTATAGCAAAATAATTTACAAAATACATGTTTGCAACATGTGGATCAAAAGCAGAGACAAGTGAACAAAAGAATAATCAAACACATTGCTGAGAATTCAGGCATATGGCTATTTCTGTGTGTATATAACTTCCAAAAAGTGCTAAAATGAAAACAAAAGAGACAAGCACTCACCACACAGATCCCGACATCCGAGCCCAAGAATGAAAGATTCCTCTCTCTTCTATCTCCGATCCACTTCCATTTTTCTGAGCTCCCATATGGCGCCCCCCACCCCTCAGAGAGGCAGAAAGACAGAGCGAGAGAGAGAGCGAGAGAGAGCGAGAGAGAGAGAGAGAGAGAGAGAGAGAAAGAGAGAGAGCAGGAGAGAGAGAGCAGGAGAGAGAGAGAGAGAGAGAGAGAGAGACGATAGTCCTGGTGTGGAGATGGGGAGGTGGAGGGGACTGTTGCAGCTGTGCACCCCCGTCAGTATCTCCTCAAATCCAGTCCTCTCCTCCATGTGTGTCTGCAGCACCGCGGAAAAAGCCAACGGAAACAAAGTGATCCTCTTACACACAGCCCAGAGAAAGAGAGGGAGAGAAGAGGGAGAGGAAGAGGGAGGGAAGGAAGGAGAGAGACAGACAGAGAGCAAGAGAGCGAGAGAGAGAGACAAACAGAGAAAGGCCGAGAGAGAAAACAAGCGGGCTAGTTAGAAGGCCGGGGCAGCTGGAGAATAGCAGGTTGAAGTTTTCAGCGTTCCCTTTACTTTGTCGTGGAACTCCTCAGCTGGCTGAGTGGGAGGGAACATACCGAGCTTCTAGCAAGGCAAGGAAACAGTGCATAATCCCTACCAGCTTCCTTCTACCCCCACTTCGCTCTCTCTCGCTCTCTCTTTCTCTATCACTCTTTCCCTCCGTCTCGCTCTCTGTGTAATAAGCCGGGCTGCAACAACCCCCTCCTCAGGGCGCTGGAATGCAAGGAAAGCGTTTCAAGAGGCCCAGTTAGACAACCCTCGGAGTCACTGCACCTTGACCCTCGGGTCAGATGCAGTGTGTGTGTGTGTGTGTGTGTGTAGGAAGGGTGGGGGGAGCTTTAGTGCGTTTGCGTATACTTAAATTTATGGGGCCAGCTTTGCCTCATGAGATCACATAACCATACCCGGACAGCCACTTGACGAAGATAATACTGTCTCACATCCACGCCACAGTACTAAGTTACAATCAATGTGATGGTGACTGTTGTTACATGAACACAGTAACTGTCTTTAGCCTGTGAGAGTAATTTGATGAAGCTTTTTATATGCATAGTTGGTAAAGAATTTTACGTTAAAGGACCTAAATTATTCACTTCATGAATTTGTTTTCAAATGTTGTACGTCTCAGACTTTTCTGATTTTTTCAGGTTTTCCAAATAAAAAAACATAAGTTAGTAAGTAAGGTATGAATGAATGAATTTGAAGAATAAATACTTACATACACAAGGGACAAAATTCTGGAGCCTGACAGATTGCAGTAATATTGTCACATTATTGGAGGGTGATAATATGTTTACAGTAGACTGTGAAAGCATGTACATCCATTTTCCTGTGAGCTACAATACAATATACCTTCAAAGTGTTGACTTGTTGATGTTCACAGCTATTATCTTTGATTGCGTGTGGATTTCATGCCTCTTGAGTCTCTACAATAAGACTCAATAACCTGTGGAAAAGCTGCATTGGAATAACACTGTATGCAAGACGGCATGAAAAAGGGAATTTTCATGGGGCCCTGTCATAGCAATTCAAAGACACAGTCAGACTTTGTGTTTGATCAGTTAGATTTAAAGTTATTGACTTTTCAAATATCCATCAATTTTTTTCTCCAAGAGAGATGAGATTGGCTTCATTTCTTTTTGGAAACCCTCCCTTAACAAGTACTTAAATCCTGCCAATCGGGCAGGTTTGCGTCATTTGAATCAGGGAAGCTGGTACCGTCTGCCAATCAGGGCCCAGTACTGTGGCTGTTCTGCATGTAAGAACCTATTCTTCAAATTCATTCAAGTGTCCCTGCTTGCTTTCTCTTTCTCTCTCTCGCACACACACACACACACACACACACACACACACACACACACACACACACACACACACAGACAGACAGATGGCAGTACACACCTTTTGGCAAAAGTAGACATTTAAAGTACAGATAGACATTCACTTAGTATTGTGTGTGCAGATTACTCTTCTTTTAGTATAAAGCAATATTAAGCTAAAACCATTGAATTCATGCAGCAAAACAGATGTATGTGAAATGCACATTCAATATAGTTAGTTAGGAAATGGCTGTTTATTTCAGCATTTTAAAAATACAAAATACATTAATTTTTATTACATACATTATTATTACATTCTTGTTGCTAGTATTTCAGAATTTGTTGCATTTGATAAAGGAATATTTGGAGTTTGCAACAAAATACATTTTGATTTATTTCTGACCCTCCTTGGGCACCAACAGTTCTTTAAACAGTTCCCTTAAATTGAAAAAAACACCTCTGATAACTCATTCACATAGTCTCACTGGGGGCAAAATGTGTAATTTGTTAATCACTGTCAAATATGTCAAGAATACCCTTATTGATGATTTGTATTTAAACATAGCTGAAATGTTCTACATTTCTACAATTTCTAAATTGCCCTGACACTGATTTTCAGGGGCATGGAAGTGAGTATCCTCTACAGTATCTCATTACCATCTGCTAGCTGGGCTGCAAGCTCATATTATCAATTTCTTATCTTTGCAATGTCTGAGAATATTGCATACTGGGTCATGGTCTGGTGATGCACAACGTTCATGACAGCTGGTAAACATAGAAGAATGGTATTGCAAAAGTTACAATTAGTTTATTTGATGAAAGGAATGCAATGTGTAAAATAAATAAGACATTGGTCATTCATTTCTGTGTATGTTGTCAGGTTTGTAAAGTTTTTATGTTCATTCCCAGAGTGGGGAAAAACAGAAAGAAAATAAAAGACAGAAATGCATGTAACTTATTTGCGCATGAAGGAACCTATCTTAATATAAATTATGCCAGGAATAAATACTTTCAAATAAATCACTGACAACTCTTCAAAACCATTGATCAGGTTGTGTTATGTCAAGCTGCAACGTTGAGCACCATCACAAATTGTGAAAAGTTCTTGCTATTCTTCAGAATTCTATCAGAATACCAAACTCAGTGAAATATTGGCAAATATGCTTATGTTTATGATCATCTCAAACAATGAGCACCTGTCTGAGTACTTTACTGAATCTGTGTCCTTTGGCTGCGGCCCTGATCTTTCCTTACTTTAAATAAGCTGAGAGTATGCAGGTTTTCGTTCCAACCAAAACTGCAGCAGGTGATTTCACTGATTAGTTCCTGCTTTCTGGTTGAAGCTATGCTAATCAGTGAAATCAGTCGGTGTAATGTCTGGTTGGAATACTCTCTGACTTCCACGGCACACGGTTGCCTTAGATCGCATTTTCCTAACAGAGTGTCCCTAAGGGGGCAAGCTTCTAAAAATAGGTTTTGAGGTTTGGCCCAGGAGTCGCCCTTTTTGTGTCTCTTTCCTAGGGGTTCGTGTTGAACTCTGCACATATCAACTAGCCATTTGGATTCACTGTAAGCTCTTTGGAACTGTAAGTAACTCCTCCTTTTGCTGCTATTTTTCAGTGTGGTTGTTTGAAATGCTTTTTTCCATTTCCAATTTCTGTGATTTAAATTGTTTTGTGTTTTCAGAGAAGATTTATACCACGTTCTACAGGTTTCTGAGAAGTTGAGCGAATTGATTCTACAACATTAGTTTGTTTTTTTAATGGTTCAAGTTACTGTAGCAAGGTTTGTTTACTGGATCTTTCCTTAAAATGGTTGCAGAATGTTTCATAATTTTGTTTTGGTATAGTACTTTGTAAGTGAGCTTATTCTTTTGTTTAAAACTTAACATAGCCATAGTAGCAAGCAGACTTAGTAGGCCTTGCTAAGTGCTTGCAAGCTTTGAGCTGTGATAATAGTTTTAGTAGTTTTTTAATTGCAGGTCGCTCATCAAACATTAACGTGACTGTTAAGTGTTTGTGGTGTACCAGTCATCGTTGTTGTTCATGGGCTCTAGTTTGAAAGTGTTTGGGGATGTTTCGATTATCTGTGATAAGAATTTGCATATGATGGCTATGTTGTCTGTTTTTTGTCAGCTAGGATTAGTCTTTATTGTTGATTTGCAAAGTTAAGGTTGAGGGTGAGGCTGTCTATTAAGTTTGCTTATGGTTGTGATGTAAGAGACGAATGTTCGTAAAGGATTTTAATGTGTTTATTGACATGACGCTCATTGCCACCAAATGCCATTGTATTGAACTGGTTTATTGTGATTTGGTCGCACAAAAGTGTGATGTGTTGGAATGTGCCTTTACTTTGTCCTCTATTACGCCCCAATTGTACTACAATTTTCCTGAATTTATCACGTTGTTAACTGCAGCATGTGTTATTAATTTATAATTTTATGGATCTCACTTATGAGTAACTTTTGATGATAGACTATTTCCATTTTATAAAGTATCATGGCCCATAAATGACTTGTTGAAAGTTGTCTAAAACAATTACAACTATCACGAGGCAACATCAGCTTGAAGAACTCTCAGTAATTCATGACAGGCAACCATGGGTGGCTTGTATGCAGAGGATAAATGCCATGTTTTATCCAGTTCATGTGCTATAGGCTGCATTTATTTCTTCTTACCTCTACTTCATTTCTGTAATTTGATATTGTTGGACTGGGTTTTATTCTTAGCCCTTCATTTTCAGGTTTCCTTTTGCTTGAAATGAAGCTGTCATACCAACAAAAAAAACACTCTGCACTCTGTTTATTAGTTTAGAAATCAATATTTTACTGTTGGTGCAAGTGTGGAATGCCTCAGGGTTCCATATTGGGGCCCCATTTTTCAGATTTGTAGATGCTTCCTCATTCATTTTATTCACAAGCATATGATTTTTCATTGTTATTCTGATGACTGCTAGATCCATTTAGCTGTAAATCAAAACAACAGTCATGTATTGAATGTAAGGTCGAGAATATGAATACCTACTTAAATGGGGACAAGGCTTCCATACTTTGTATGCTAAAAGGCTTTTAAACCTAACACACTTACAGTACATAAAAAGCTTCTACAGAACTACATTTGTTGCGCAAAAGAGCAAATTGGTTGGCAGTGTAAAGGCAACAGTTACCTTGTGCATAGAAGGCACTATTCAAGGCAGCCTTGAATAACTTGACACACATGGTTTGGCTCAAGTCATTAGCAACACCTGCATTATTATTTACATTTGAATCATCAATTTAAATTGAATTACACATGAACACCTGCCCAAGAATTTACAACATCTCCTTTTAAGTAGCTTTTCATTCACAGAAATATCTCCAACTGAAAGAGTGGGACGGGCAATTGGGAAAATGCCTTTTGCATTCCCTTTTTAAGTATTTCTTCTCAGGTTATTATTATTATTATTATTATTATTGTTATTAGGCACTGGTCCTCATGATTTGTTTATCATTTTGGCACTACTTTTGAATTTCAATTTGATCAAGAGATTTATTTACAGCCTGCTGTTAAATCTCAGCCTGTTCTGCTGAATCAGCTTGGCAACTGCAACTCAGCTACGGGGAAAATTGGTGGATATGACTTTAAATGGGCTGCGTCTGAGCCTGTAACATCAGTAGGGGCAGAGCCTGAGGTGGATGTGCACTAAGGTTTATGGCCTAGGGTCAGACTTTATTGAAAATGTAGGCTCTCAACATAGTTCTACAGAAAAGGAGCAGTGTGTTGTTCTTCCCCATTTTCTTACTCTTCTTTTAAGATTTCAGGCAGACTAGATGCATCTCAAGCCTACTGCTGCCCTCCACAGGTAACGAATAGACAAACCATTTCAAAATATATGACATTATAAATATCTTCAGTCCTCTTTTACACACATTTACACAAGTGTTTTGTAAAGAATTATAAATTTGAGATCTGGTATTAGCAGGCTATTGGGCTGTATAAGATTGCATTTAGGCTATTGTAATACCTTATTTACCTGTCTAAATCAGTCTGCCTTGCCTTGTTTCAAATTAGTTATGTAAAACTAAAACCGAATCCAGGGGCAATTTTAGGACCTGAGGTTTTGGGGGTATGAGCCCCCATTTTTGAATTGATTTAATTAATCACATTTTATTTGATGCATGCTGCGTATGCACATTGATTTACTGAATTAGAGTAAAACTAGTAGGCTAGTAACCAGAAAATCTATAGGTCTGCATATAGCCTTTTAAGAGGTATGCATACAATGTATTCAAGAAAGGGACAAGAAATCTCCATGACCATCAGGTTTCACTCAAACTACTAAGGAGCAGGTACTCAAGTATCCTGGAACAGATTTTAGAAGGATACTAGGATAACTAGTCATACAAATATCATAGAACAACGATGCTCTGCTATAACTCTGCTATCATAGCAGATTAGAAAATACCATAAAGTAGGATTAGATCAATATAAGCTCACTGCTGAGTACCACAGACACTAAGTTCCTATAGGAATATTATAGTGATTTTGTTACTCACCAATAATATATATATATATATATATTTTTTTTATTTTTTATTTTTTTATTACAGTGACCAGAAAATCTATAGGCCTGCATATAGGCTTTTATGGAGGAATGGATACAATGTGTTCAAGAAAGGTACAAGAAATGTGATACATTTAACCCAGAGAAACAGACCTTGCTGGATATACTATGCAAAGGACCTGGTTCCTTTCACTGATTTGTTTTAGTGTGTTCAGTTTAAATTAAAGGATCCATTGCATTGATGTAGTATCCAGCCAAAGGTCCAGTTGTAACAGTAGTTATATTCTATTGGGGTCACATTGTAATACATTTGGGCAATAAACTTAGAGCTGTTGTAGTCTCGTCATGGTGAAATGGTACTACTTCAAAGATTCCTCTCATCTATTTTGCCTGATCACTTTCTTACCTGGTTGCTGTACATTTTCTGAGGTTCTGCTGCTTTTCATCAAGTACCTTCTTATATCCATCTATGGAGAAACAGATTTATTTGTAGGCTATGTATATGTACTTTTTTGGCTATCATGAGAGAAGCTGACATTTCAGCCATTTTTGCTAACATTATACCTAGCAAGTTACAAAGCTAGCGTGTGTTGTAGCTAGCTAGCTAATGTTAGTTAACTAAGCAAAGTAACATGACTTGTAATTTCTATTACAAGTAATAGACTATTGAGTGTACATTTCTCAAGTTCACTACCTGTCCCACTCACTATTAGCTGCTCTGAACTCAGCTCAGTTGTGCAGTGCTGCTGTCTGCCTGCTCTTCATTACGTCTCTCAGTGCAGCGCGCGTACTCACGCGCGTCACCTTCATAGTCTCTCTCGCTCTCTCTCTCTCTCTCTCTCTCTCTCTCTCTCTCTCTCTCTCTCTCTCTCTCTCTCTCTCTCTCTGCGTTGCGTTGCAGTTCTCTCTAAATGCTTTGATAGTCACTGTTTATTTGTTCATTATGTATGGGTAGGGTAGTCTTAGAAATAAAAAATCACTTAGAGACACAACATACTTATCCATCTCCTTCTCTTGCTTTCTCTGCACACAAACACTTGGATACAGAGAAAGATGGGAGAGAGGAGAAAAGGGGCATGTATATCATATCATACAGCTAGCTTGATTGCTAGCTAGCCGGTTTATCTCATTAGCTAGGTCCCCCAGGTAGGCATATTAGCTATCACTTATACATACCTTATACACAATATACAAAATGGTGGTATTTAAAGTATTACCACTAAACTTACATATTCATCTACTGAAGCATTACAAGCACCATCTCAGGGGAGGTAAAACTGTTTTTCGAAGTGAGGTCCTTGGTGTATGTGTTTCCAGGGACTTCCCAGCAAAATGAGAAATAGTTTAATTCCACTATTTAATTCACTAGAAGTCATTCCAATTAGAAAATGTATAAGACTGACTATTGTAATCATAGGTTTCACTCTCACCACTATTATTTGTTCACAGTGTAGACTGTTCTACAATTCAATCACAAACAACAATAACAAAACTCCATAGGAAGATTAGAGGAGATACTCAACGACACAATAAATCTGTATCAGCAGCAGGAGTGAGGGAATCGCTAGCTGGATCTAAAGCCTCTGATGAACATGAGGCTGCTGGACTGGGACTCACCCCCTGGTTTCCTCTCTGTTGTTTTGGTGAGATGTCAGCTCCACATTAGGGAGAGGAACGATCCCAAACTTTGTTTCTCGGTTGGCTGAGGCGAGAGGTTTTCCTGGCAGCTTGCGCTTTCTGGCCACAATTTCTGTTATTTCATCCCTACAGCCATCACAATGTGTGCAACTGCCTGTGACTGTATTGTTACAAGGTTTTCATGCACTTTACACCTGATGCACATTTTATTTTACATTACTGACATTGTATTATAGCCTACTGATAATTGTGCCTTGTTACTATTGTAGCCCAATGAGAAAAACATGCTAGCTTGCCTAAAGTTGTTATAATAGCTGATGTTTTCTCTGGCTAAACTAAATAGACTAAATCACTAACGAAAAGAGCCACACGGGGCAACCTCTCCTGTAACTTATAATGATTGACAGTTCACGTGAGGTATTTGTATGATAACTTGAGGTGTTTCCAAAACTACAAATACCAGTGCGGTGTGCTACAGGTAAATAAACTACAAACAGCCCCATCACACGAGATGAGCCAACAATTTGGAGTCGAAACTCTGTAAATGTTTTTCATGCTGTGACAGGTAGCATCAGTCTGAAGGTCGTGCCCTGGGGGGGAAACCGAGTCAAAGAGCCTTAAAGGAAAGAGCTCCAGATAGATGGCACTAGCTGTAACAACAACAGAATGCCTTGCCGCCGATAGCATGAGTCTACAGACTTGCGCAATGAATTATGGGGGAGTCGTGGGGCTGAAAAGAAATCCAATGAAACACTTGCCCACAAATGCTACGTAAATCTTGAATTTAATTACGACTACTTGGGGGTTCAAGCCCATAGGACTGAGACCCTTTCTGCTTCTTCTGCAGTTTCTCAAATTGCCGTGAGATGGTACATTATTGACATGAAACTTGTCAGAATGATACATAATGGTGTGCACGTGTTTCCAAATAAATATGACCCCAGTCGGCCTGATAGGGGCACTATAATTAAAGGATACATTTTTTTAAAAATTAAAAGGCCTTTTTTTTTTAATTTTAGAAGAATTGAGATACGTTTTTTAAAATTATTTCCTTAGCCCACAAAAAAAAATAATTGCTGCGTTTAAAATGGAGGAAGACTATGAAGGACTCAATTTAGAAAAGATGTGAAGTGACTCATGGTGTCATTTCATCTGCATCTTTGCAAAAATATGTTTAATTTAGCAAGTTTTACAGCTATACGTTAGCCTTGCTAGCGAACAGCGACTAGGCCTACACTACAGTAATGACACGCCAACGTGACCTTACTGCCTTACTTTAGCAATCTCTTCTAATATGTTTTTGGCTGTGACTGTCATTTTACTGAAATACTTCCAAAGGTAGAGCTACAGAAGTTTAGTTTAGTGGTGATTTGACACTTCCTGAGCTTGGCTAAACTACTGGCAATGTGCATTTTATGGTAATGGATGCATTAGATCCCTTGCATTAGATCCCTTGTTAGCATTTAGTTCACTTGGTTTTAGTAGCACAGCTAGATAAGCTGATGTCATTTTTTTTATTTATTTTTGGTTGACACAAATCTGCTCATTCAGACTTGCAGTAGACACTTGGCAACATAAAACCACACATGGCACATTACTTTTTGTCCGGCATTCAACTGAATTCAAATTTAGTGCTGTAGCCAACAAACTAGGGACTCCACTCAGAACGCCTGACTGCTGCCCAAGTGAACTGCCTCCTCAGAGGATATCCTGGCACGGCCACAATCTGAAAAAAACCTGTAACAAAAGGTTGTGAGCGATTTTCAGGGAGCTGGATCCAGAACAACCTTATCTCACCTCAAACTCTGCTACAACTTTCTGTGTTTTATTGCCCATATAGCACAGCGGCGGGGTCATTATTGCCATGTTTTGTCATTACTGCTGTCAAACAACTGCAGGGCAGTGGAAAGTTATTTGATTTGGTGGGGTCATTAAATGCCACCTGGCTTATGAAACTGATATTTAGCAATTCGTCTTGTGTTATGATTTGAAACGGCGCGCTGCAGAAAGACTCGCATGAACAAAACGTTGTCTTTCTCATCCACTGCGGCCTCTGTTTTTTTTCTAGGTTAAGGTCATGGATTAATTTTCATCCATGCCTCGCTGAACATCCTGTTCTTTTTTTTCCCTTTTCCTGATTTTCTCCATCTTGAACGGTTCCAAATGTGGCAATATCTTGTCGGACAGACCCAGAGACACGGTTACAAAAGCACTTTTGGTTTTGGTCAATATAGGAATGTTCAGGATTAGGTTTTGACAGTCACCGCAATTTGTATAGTGATCGACACATCCATCCATCCAGACAGGTCTGACCCACTGCGGGCTTTACGGTGGGATGCCCTCTACCCTTGATGGATTTGTGTGAAATGTGTATGCATGCCTCAGAGCTCCTGACATACTGTAGCCGCCGACTTTCAAAGTGATTGCAAGAGCCCAATTTTCAGTTATTTCAATTCGCATGGCATCTTCAAACCTAATTGGTCCCTATTGGTCAGTTTGAGAATGGCCTTGCACGTACGGTTGTCGGTGCGCGGAGAGTCTTTGACATAAAATATGTGTAATTTCCGCATTAGATTGAATTCCAGAATCACTGCTTGTGGCTACATCATCATTTTCTATTTTATTTTAACCTCAATGAGGCATTTCTTTCTCCGTGCTTCCCTCAAAAAGAGCTTTGACCATAATACATCCATTCAACCACAATGCAGTTGTCATTCCCGCTCACATTTCAAAATTACAGTATCCCGAATCCCAGATCGTTGCTCGAGGGTGATGCATGTGAATCAAATACCATCTCAGAATAGGCATTTTGGTTTAATTATAAAATGTTGGGGATTGTAACACGCAACAGTCGGACCATTTAGGTAGCTAACAAATATCCAATCCCTTGCTATAATTAATACACGTTGGTTTGGCAGCTGTCACAACCAACATCAGTCACTCTGACAACTCCTTCATAGCCCTTTCCAACATTCGGTCCACTGTCACATGCATTAGTCAAACTGTTGATATAAAGAAAGGTTTCCTGAGGACAACCTCATAAATACCTTTAACACCACTTACTCCCTCCTGCTGCCAAATGGCCCCTGGGTTCTAAATAAAACTAGATATGCCAAGTGAGCTGGCAAGGGAAACAATGCTCTTAGTGAGTTCCTCCAGTGATCTGGGGCCCGAAGCCGGGAGGTGGTTGCGGGGGTGGGTGGGTGGGGGGGGCAAATTAAAGAAGAAAATGGTACTCTAAAAGAGTACTCTTAAGATAATGATATATGGCCCTGTGTTTAAATGAATGTTTCTTGGTATATTAAATGCATCAGTCCTTTTCTCGGTTGACTGGAGGCCAAGACGCTTTTTTGCTGATTGCGACTTTGTCTGGATGGGAAATGGAAATGCCTCAAGTCTGGAGTGCGTTCTGCAGCCTAAAGCCTGCCTGTGATTCCTTCACTCTGTTCCCCTCTTCTTTTTATCCCTTACTGTCGACGTGTTTCCAGTCTGGGCAGAACCTCATTGCTTCCACCGTAGCACACCCATCATGAATGACTCGGAGGTCCTCATCTGGACCAAAAGGTCACATTGGCAAAAGTACTTCATGAGTCATCTAGTGGCTGGTGTACAAGGTGTTCATGGTATTGCCAAGGCTTTGTCTTCCACTATACGGCCTGTTTGTCGTCTGTCCTTATAGAGTCGTTGCATTCAGACAGACATCATATGATAAATGAGTGTATAATCTAATCTAGTTGATCATCACAGCCACAACAGGTTATGGACGGCACTAACAAAGTAGCCAGATGCCACAATCCCAGAATCCCCTGTGACCATCTTGTGATGTCAGTGCTTCATCCTGTTGCAGTCTTATCAGGGCAAACATATGCTTGGCCCTTTCGACGCGTGCTGATTGAATGCAGATCGCGAACACCGCGCAGTGTGTTTTGGAACGAAGACTGGTGGCACTTTGTACTTTTGCAGCCAACGCTCCAACAGTTTCATCCCAGGGATGGCTGGTCGGTGAGAGGTGACCTCACTGCCCCCCGCCCTCCCTGCTCTTCAAATTGAGCAATAAAGGGAATGTAGGAAAAAGTACACTGAGAATAGCAAGCTACGCTGACAGACTTATGAAAGTCAGCAAGGCAAGAAAATGAATTAAAACAAAATCAAGGCAAGTGATAGAAAACATGCCCCGCTTCAAGGTTGGAGGCGATTCAGAAAGGCCAGATCTGAGGAAAAGTACAAACAGACAATCTGCAGGCCGCTGCAGATTGAGATGCTTATTGCCAAGGCAACGTCACTAACGGCAACAACAGAACTGATCTCCATGAGAAAAGAGTTACCAACATCAACATCACCCATTGCCGCGAGATGCTGATGAGGTGGCCTGATGGGCTTCCGGTAACGAGCCGGTCAGACGGCACACACCACCTTTTTTTTGTTTTTTTTGTTTGCTCACTGATGGAAGTCCTGTGCGGTCCAGCTGCGTCTCCATGGAAGTGGCACCTTGAGAGGCTCTTCAACCCCCCCTTGACGCATCGCCCCCCTTCCCACCAAGTTTCTCAACACACCCCGGTGTGAGGCAGCGGCTGCTATCAAACACCAGCTCCTGGCACGGAGCCCAGACGGCATTTTTCTCCCTGCACAACTTTTATCTGACCATAAAACAGAACCCAAGGAGGGCAGGACTCTTAGAAAGCATCATTAAGCGCTAAGTGAACAGGCAGCAATTTGAAATCACCCCACCGCAGTCTATTCTCATACCTCGCCCGGCTAAAGAGGTGCTTGTTAATTGATATTCAGTCCAGGGGGGGAAGAAAATAGACTCACATGAACAAAGATGTTAAATATGTGTTCAGCCTCCGCAGCTTTCTATTCCTGCAGTGGCTGCAAATTGCCAGCAATGTGAACTGCTTTTTTTTATGGGGTTTTGCCTGAATCAGCCGCTGCAGAAGGCTGAACTCTTACTGCACATGTATGTATTTATTTATTTATTTATTTATTTATTTGCACACTTCTAACGTATGAACTCTTTGACAAACGCAGAAGGCTGATTCAACTGAACCCTGAGTCATTTCACTTTGGGAAGGTGGGGGATAGTGTATCAAATTTATCAAAAAAACACTGCGCTTTTTCTCCTGCCATCTATCGACTTCAGCTGCATGCCTCTGGGACCATGGGTCATTGCACAGCTCACTGCAGCAGCAGCACGACGGCAGACATGATGCTGCCTGCCCAGCCTTCCAGGCGTGGGAAGAAGCGAATCAGACTTATTTACAGCTCATTTATTCAAACGTGTGGTGAATGGTGAAGAAAAGTGCGCAAAAATGTCCCGCAAGGTGTCTGTTTTCAAGGCGTCACATCAATCACAACGGGACTGTTCGTGTTCTCGCTGTCTTCCCACTTCTAGACTCGTATTGTTACCAACGGGCAGCGTAGCCTGATCTTATCATCACACTTAATTTCACCCGGGTTGCACACACACACTTACCTCTGAAAACACAACAAAAAAATGTACTGCATTTGCTCTACGAGAACCTAACCTGACTCTCCTCCATAAAAACCATCCACTAAAAAGTGAGTGTATTTGCTAAAATCCATATTTGAGCCCATGTACATTTTATTTCTGCAGCTCTTGGAAGTGTCTGTCCTCCTTCCTTCATCTATTTTTGTCTCGCCTAAACCATCTTATTTCTGATTTTGCTGACTGTGGAATGTCAAAGACGAAGAATACAACCTTTTGTATACTCCCGAGACCACAATGATCATGAGTATAAAGGATTATATCATCTACAAAACTGTGTATACTCCAAGTCAATAGAAGTCAGTAGAAATGATTAGCAAATTGAAGGGACGCCATTATCAATAATGATTAAATCCCCAACATTTGCAAACCAACAAGGGTTGTTTTAGACGCTCAGTTGGTTTATCGAGAAACCTTTTTTCAGATTTGCTCGGGACGAATCTCTGGACAGGACAGACGATCCCTTATGTCTCTGAGGCCCAAACCGCTGGTGTACATGTTGAAATGAGGTAAATGATCATTTCATTCCAGCGTCCCTCATCGCACATTCAAGACCTTGTGAGTGAACCTGAGACTCGAACACACACACACACATACAGTAACCCTGGTATTATTTTAAAACCAGAGGGTAAAGCAAAGGACTACATGGTTACATAGATGTGCACCTCATGTTACGTGTTGGGTCCTATGGCAGCGGTTAAATACTGAGAACCAGAGGAGTAGCGCATTGATTTTCAGAGTGATGTGATCCACCGCGGGCCGGGACGGGACAGTGTCTCCGGTGACACAGTGATCCATACACTGAAGGATCACTATGGAAATGACGCATGTCGCAGTCGACAACACACGGTCCGTCGAACGCATTCCTGCCAGGGCCTTTTGAAAAGCACCTGATTTTGGGAGAAAGACCCCCAAAGGGATTAAGAGACGATTGCTTTTTTAAATATTTTTTTTTAATAAAATAGTGTTTTAGTTAAAGAGTTAAAGTTAAAGAAATGGAAATAAAATCTCCATGCTACACTAGACTGAGTGGACCAAACATCAAGCCCACCTGCTCTCCAGGAAATAGACTGGAAGAATGTTGAAGATGGATGGATTGTGCATGCCTAGATATGAGAACCTCTTAAAGGACAATTACCACCCTCGGATACTCTTACACGGTTATGTTTCATTTGGCCACTTATCCCAGGGAATAAGAAAAATACACCACCAAACGACAAAATGGACCTAGAAATACAAGGTATATCACCAATAGCTGTTTTTACTATTAGTGTTTTTAAAGGTGCACTAGACATCTTTGCATGGCAGCTCCAAATGACAGATACCTATTTCATTTGTTTGACTTTAATACTCATAAATCAAACTGCGGGACACCGGTTTTATTTTGCTTATAAGTTTTCCCGCCAGTAGCCATGCCCCACACCAGTTTGGGGAAACAGGGTGTCTCAATTAGAGGGGAGGGGAAACTCTTCTCTGTTGCAGCCACACTTTGTGATTTAGACTAAGTTGGGTGTATTTTTACATAAACATCTTTTAAACATGACAGGGATGCTAGTTTCTTGTGGGTAACCAACAATGGTCCACCATTGAAAGGACATCCACCCAGTGGCTGAAAAGGGCTCATTGATGATCAAGGCTAAAGGAGAGGCTGGCACAGTCCGATGCCGGCAATGAAAGACTCGACCGGACCAGCAATTGTAACGTGTCAATACGAGGTCAATGATGGGCACAACGTGAATGTTGTTCACCATCAGCAGGACAGAGGGTTTCGCAGGCAGCTCGTCAATGTGTAGCAAAGTTCTCTGCCTATTCAGATTATTGTAAAGTGGAGAGTGAGCGGAGGTTCGAGACCTTTATTCAGCACTCCTACGACTGCCGTTCCAAACTGCAGCGAACCGACGGTGTATATAATACTCTCATCTTGAATCGATACGGAGCGCTTGCATCCTTTAAATGGCCCCGGGTCCGCTTCACGAGCCTGTGATTAATCTAGAGGTCACGCCAGGTCATCGGAAAGCCAAAGCAAAAACTGCCAAAATCCACGTTGCCTCAGTCATAGAGCATTTTGCTTTTCTATGCATCTCTATAAGGATTCAGCTAGAATTGAACTTCAAATTACTCCTACACAGTATGGTCAATAAAATGACAAGCATCCAGTAGCATGAATTTAGAAGTCACGTTAAGAATTGCATAAAAAATTACTATTGAATTTAAGGTGGACTGGTTAGTGAGCTGGGCTGCAGCGGGGGCTTTTTTGTTTCCCTCAAAATGCTCTATCAGTTTTTAGATTTTATTAGCTCAAGAACATGGTTATCACAAATCTCTTTCCAACTTCTATTTACCTTTTATGAATTGACCTGCTTTGGATGTATGAAATTGTAAATTAATAAGGGGTTTTGTGATGTGGTAGATGTTCGATTAAGCGCTTGAGTGAATTTTGGGGTGTTGGAAACATAATTGCACTTTGACGTGATTGTTGAATTGCTGAAAGTTGCCCTACATGTACAGTACCTTAAATTAATTTTGTATTCTGTAGGTCAACCTGACTTGACCAAATTTATATGGCACCTTGGCGCAGTGCTTGCACTGCTGCCTCACAGCAAGAAGGACCTGGGTTCGATTCCCACCTGGGGTGCCAGGGTTATCTCCCAGGCCTTTCAGTGTGGAGCTTGCATGTTCTCCCCGTGCTCACATGGGTCTCCTCCTATAATCCTATCTAAAAAAACATGCAACATCGTGTCCTGTTCCTGACTGCAACGAGGATCTACACTAGGACTTGGTCCCCGGGCGCCGAAGGAAAAAAGGCTGCCTACTGTTCCTGGCTGCCCCTGGAGGAAGGTCGGCAAGGATGGGATAAATGCAGAAGTCAAATTCATTCGGACTCCCTCCCTGCATGTGTGTGTTAGTGCATGTGTGCACCCGCAATGTAATAAATGAATCATCTTCTTACAAGAATAGCTGCACCTGTGGCCTTGATGGAGCAGTGTAGTGAATAAAATATCAGCTCATACGCTTTTAACACTTGTGTCACAAAAATATAACGGGCGGGTAGAGAATGGGTAATAACCAAAATCATAAGTACTGTATCTAATAGTGAAGATGCAGAATACGGCCCAACCAGCTCCCAGAGTGCGGAGTCAATTTCCCGGCATGAAATTAAACCGGTCATCCATTAGACGAATTCAAAACAACTCTTAATGATCACTTTCATCCCAAGATAAAAAAAATTCCCAGCAGGACTGCTCCCATATAAACAAGAAATGATTTGAAACTCTGGAAGGGCTTTGTTTTCACCCAGGCGATGACTAGCCAACGTGATTAGCCTTGGTCTTGCACTCCAAAACCACCTCGGAAAAATACTCTCACCATTTCAAAGCCGCAACCATCATGCAAGCTGTTTGTATTAACTAGGTAATGAGTAATGTCTGCCTCCAATAACCTGCATGATAGTGGAGGCTCTGGTTTGATACCAGCAGGAGTCACACTTCCTGCCAACGTGTCTTTGAGCAAGACACTGAAACCCTACCTGACCTGACCGCACGTCGTTCTGGAGAAGTGAGTGACGCTAACTTGTTCTAACGCTTTCCAACATGTTCAAGGTTCACTCAACCTCTGACATCACCCGGTCGTGGAATGTAACCGTGCCACCGTACTTTCTAAAAAAAAAAGACAGAACACAATTCATACTATCCCAGTCACCCATCAGTCTGTATTTGTATGTAGTATGATTGTCAAGTTAAAAGCACATGTAACGTCACTAGCCACCAGTAGTGCCGTCAACCCGGCTGACTGGTGACGGGTATGACAAATGACTTTGCTGCGTTAATGTAGAGGTAAAAATCAACAGACATCAGGCAAAACACTTGTTTATTTGGCCTAAAAGGGCCATAAATAAAATTTTATTCTCTCAATTTATTAACAAGCCACAGTGTGTCATGGCCGTCTACCACAGCACTTAAAACGTCTCATTCTGGCGCAGTCCACAAAGACATGAGACCCATTTGAGATACTTAGAGCCGCTGATAAATCTCAAGGCTCTCATTTCTTTACTTACTTTTTAGAAAAATAAAACAAAAACGTGATAATACTGTACCAAACAGGTGGCAGAGCAGCAGGGTGATCCTTTTCACGCAGAGAATGGTGCTTAAGAAAGGGCTATGTAAGTGGGCAGGGGGCTTAAACCAAACGGCAACAATAAAAAAAATAAAAATAAAAAAAAACTACAAAAAAAACCCTCAACCTTGTTTTTGCAAAGCTGAAGCAGAATGTGCTTGGCATTCAATCACTGCAGGATTGCTATTTTTTTTTTATTAACTTCACCTCCCTCGTGTTTCTTTTTTCCTCTCCTTCCTCTGTTGCGATTTGCTTAAAATAAAAATGAAATATTTATAATGATAAAACCTATAGCAGCAAAAGAGAAACAGAGGAATAACAGCTAGAAGCGAGTGACCCCTGGTTTTATAAGGAAGGCATGGGTTAAGAGAGTCCATGGATTTGTGCCCAGGGCTGGGCTTGTGATATGGGGGTGGTGGTGGTGGGGGTGCTCGGGTGCCCACGGAGCTCATCTGCCCTCGGTGGGCACCCTGCTGAGAGCGGCCATGATGCGGCTGAACCGTTCGCACAGCTCCAGGGTGGAGTAGGTGGGCAGTTTGGGAGGGTCGTGGAAGCTTTTGATCTCCGTGGAGCAGTCCAGCAACTTGGGGAGGAAGTCCGTCAGCTTCTCCTGGAGGTTGGCTGCCACCGGAAAGAAGACAGACAGGAAGATAGAGCGGGTGAGCGATTCATTGTGCGGGTCTTGCATCACGGTTGGACTGACAATCTTATCCCCCCCCCCCACATAGAAATCATATGGTAAATATTTTCACTGCGATATCTCGTTGTCTGAAAGCGTGCCGCACAAAAGAAACAGATTGTACAAATACGATGAAAGGGGTCTGGGTGATAGCACTAAATATTTCCTGAGCAGAGGCCAGGAAGCCAGGAAAATCTATTCCTCTCTGGACTGGTACTTGGAAGTGCTGCCAAGATAAAGGCTACTTCATATCTCAATAGTAGTTTTCTACCGAAAAGAATTATTCAGGAGTACAATTCTCTCATTGTAGGACTTTACATTCCTTTTGCGACATTTCAGAAAAAAGACTGCGGATGTGAGAATATGCTGACAGTGAGTCAACAGGGCCAATTTAAACATGTCCTCTAGTCAAAAGCAGCCAACATCTTTATATTTTAGTCATTTCAAGGCTTTAATTTGGAGGCAATTATCACTAGGAAATATTTCTTCTGCCAAGAAAAAAAAAGAAAGCGGCCTGCAATCATTTTGCAGACTATCCAAACATTATTTCAATTATCCATTTGTTTTTCTCTAACATTGAAATTTTCAGGCTTTCCAGGACAAGTGGGACCTCCTAGCGGTTAAAATCTGTGATCACGGTGGCCTGATTACGCTGATCTTTGGCGGGGGGAGAGACAGGGAATGTACCAGTAACTCGAGCCTTCAACTCTCCAGAAATATCTAATAGGCCGACTCCGTTCGTTCTCCGCCCTGGAGGACTCACATTCCATCTCTTGGCCCAGGTAGGAGCACCAGCGGTTCCTCATGTCCTCCACCGCCAGCAGGTCCTTCTCAGTGTCGTCGACCAGCAGCAGGGGGATGCAGGGCACCACCAGCTCGTTCATGATGCCCAGCCCCGTGGTCACCTCTGGCTCCTCCCCCGACTCAAACATGGCGGCCGCTTGCTCATTTAGTTTCTACGGGAGGAGGCGCAGAGGAGTCGTTAAGTAATGCTTTACCAAGTTACTAAAAACATGTATTGAGATCTCTCAGCTTTTTCCATTTCTTAGTTCCCTAAGCCAGGGCCCAGTGACTGTCCCTCAGTCTAGACTCAAGACTAGAGGTGAATGAAGGGGCCTTACTGGCTGTCCCTTAGTCTTCAGTATCACCTCTTAAAGACAGACTTGCTTTCATGTAATGACTTTTTATGTTGCTCACTTTTTAATATTTTTTTTTGTAAGCAATTTTGTTTTGAGTCTGTTTCCTATTTCCGTGTCTTTATCCATTTTACTATTCTTGTTTTTATGCGTTCCTGTAAATCGCTTTGTGTACGCCGCTCTTAGATAAGTGCTCTGTAACTAAAGTGTAATAGTAGAGGTAGTGAGCCCACATACGTAATCAATGTCAAACCATAACCCGCAGCCCCTGGAACTGCTGTGGGCCCTGACGTACTTGTTGATGCATGTGGACAGACACCATCTCCCCCTCCCCTCCCCAGTTCTTGGCCAAAGCCACCTTGCTGTCACAGACAAACTCCCTGACCTCCCTGTGGAAAAGACCCTGTTGTGCAAGCCGCTCTGGAATCAGGGGCTGTAAGGCTGGATTTGCAAAACATCCAAGTACATTAACTGTGTCAATGTTAGCAGTGTTTTCAATTAAAACAAGAGCTGAAGGTAAACAGCTGAGCGGACAGAGCGGGGAGCCAGAGGTTCTGGCCAGAGATCTGAGATGGCCAATCAGCCTGTGAGAGCTGAGGTTTGAGGTTAGCTAAGGACACAGTTGCGTCTCATGGTAATGTGTTTACACTCACTGGCCCTCCTGCTTCCTATTCCCACTCCAATGATTACATTATGAGCACAATGCTGGTGTAAGGTTACTGAGTGCAGCAGCAACAGAACGGCTACAGACCAGTACGAGGCTGATCGGACCCGAAATACCTTGAGCCCTAACCAATAATGCCTAAGCACAGCCTGAAGCCTGGTGGGAGCGAAATGAAAAGGGGGGGCTCGCATCAGAACACTAAAAGGATTTTCGTCTGTCAGTGTCAGATGAAAACCTTTCAGTGGAATCTTTTGTGGGCCATAAGGAAGCCAAAGCAATATCTCAGCAACAGCAATTTGATTATAGTACCACGGCTCAGTATTGGAGGGGAAAGGTCTGGCGTTCTGTCAGTTTTCGCTGAGTCACTTTGGCCGGGCAGAAGAAGTCTGATACAGAGGAGAGGGAGCTACAATAAAGAGACTGGAGTCCCAGGAAAAGAACTGCCAGACACAAAACCCATATGACCATGGCTACCGACACTATGCCTTAACCAAGCCAGCCATTTTGGTCTTTGGTAAGGAGTTGGATAAGGAGTTGTTGAAATGAAGCAGTGATCTAGATGCTGCCCGACTGTGCGTATTGCCTCACCAGCAGACACTCTCGGCGGTAATGACCAAGAAGCTCCTCGTCGTGACCTCTGTACAGCCCCTTGGCCAAAAGCTCCCTGTTGTACTGGTACGAGTAGATCAGGTACATCAGGGCCTCCACATAACTGCAGAGGAGGAGATGCACAGATATAGTCCCGGGATATAATACTCTGTCACATCGAATGTTACATTTGTACTGAAAAGTCAAGTTAGGGATATATAGAAGGGCTTCATTGCGTCAACAACAAAATAAATGCGTATCAGAACATGATTTGTGGGGTACAATGTCATGTTAAATTATTTTGAAAAGAAATGAACTCAATAACCTTGAAAAATTCAGTGAACATGCGCAACCATCCTGCCCAGTACTGGACTTATCCAGTTGGAAATATGAGTTGCAAATAATCTGCTGCCCTCTGCAGGTGCCTTTTTGAAGATTCATTTGGCTGACAGATGGGTGAATACATGAAATTAAATATAACATGCAAGCGGATATTAAACGCTTATGCAACAGAAGAAAGATAGTTGGAGAGTACGAGTTAAGTTTCCCTGGAATACATGAAATATTAGGGAGAGCTCTGGCAAGGTGTCGCCATACTTTGTCTTCTGAAAGAGTTCCAAGCCAATCATCAGGAAGATGGTTGTCTCACGGAAATTCCTGTAGTCCTGATGCCACATCTGATAGAGGAACAGAAACAGAACAGATCAACAAAGGCGAGCTCTTTGAAGTTCCACAATGGGATGTGTAAAACTGATACATGTATTTATTATAGTTTTACACAACAAAGGCAAAGGCAGCAAAGGAATTTTGTAATCCTATCATAATGAGAGCCTGAAAAAGACTCGCAACTCAGATATTTTAGATAAATAAAAGCCAGAAGACAGTATCGCTGACCTCGTATTCGTCGATGTTGATCTCCTCTGGCTTAATAAGGTCCAGTTTGGCACGTGCCACATTCATAATGCTCTTACATCTGGAGGGGGGAGGAGGGGAAAGAGGAAGGGAACTGGCGTTAGTGACAAGATGGTGAGTCATTGTGAGGTACTCCAAGAGATGAAACGGTCCACCCTGCCCCTAGGCCTCAACATGGCCTAATGAATCACTCTTTAGTGCTGAGAGGAGAAGTGAAACACTCCTCCGGAGGCTCCTATTGAGGCCACATGCACACATAAATCTAATTATCCTGCTCAAAATAGAGGAGAAGGGAGAAATCAATTTTTCACTCATGAATATGGATTGAGGCCAACAAGCATAGTTGAAAAGTTTTTAGAGATAGTAAGGGACACTTGATACCCTAATGGCGTGAGAATCGGTATTTTAATTGGGAATCTCTACATCTGCAAGCAGTAAAAAGAAACGTCCAAAAATGTCATTAGTAGATGTGTCTCTTAAGATGTGTTTGTACAAAGGTGGAGGCAATACTCATCAGTAAAGATTTGTTGCTAAACTGCATTGGCCAGATGAGACATTATCAGGCTGCAGCTATCAGTGAGCCAGCAGGGCCGGCCGAGTCAAGGTCTCTGCTACCCTCTGCTGGTGGTTTTGGGAAGTTGATCCCAAGTAATGACCCAGCCTGACACTCTGGGGTGCTCTGACAACGTGTCCACTGAATGGTGTACCATATTTTATACCTCGAGTCAATACACATCAAATGATCGATGCTTAGCGACGACAGGGGTGCAGCGTCCCAGCCTACCTCTCGTCGAAGGCCAGGTTCCTGTCGGCGAACTGCATGAGCAGAGTCCTCTCCAGGATCTTCTTTGGCGCTTGGTTTTGGATGAAGTAGACGATGACGTGCTGCAGCCGGTAGTCGTCCTCTGGAGGCGTATCCTCCTGGGCAAATCTCAGGAGACGAGTGTATTCCACCTTGATGGCCTGACCAGAGAGAGGAAAGAGGGAGAGATGGATAAATAAAGAACTCTGATTGAGGTCGAGGCAGCGTGGACATGCACACTTGTGCTTGCTTATTCAGCTTCTCCTCAGTCAAGAAGTTAATTAAAGGGAACCTGCATTGGATTTCATATCACGGTTAAATGAATTGTGGATATAATTATCAGAGTGACATGCTAGAGCCCCTGTGAGCTGCTTTTCCAATCAGGATTTTATCTGATTAAATAGATATCAATCCTCTTCCCACTGCATTTCATGTGTTGATATGTAACGTACCAGTCTGTTGTTGGGGGGGCACAAAGCAGACCATTAGGGTTATTGTTTGTACTTTCTATTTTTTTATGGCTAGCACTGGAAGGGGTTTTTATACATCTTTACATCCACACATTTTAGGTGGGATTTCAGACTGATGTTGTAAATGGAAGTATGGTAAATCTGTCTTCACATAGCAAAACCTGGGGCAGATCGCTACGAACTAATTTACCAAAACGGCAACAATATGCATCAAAGAAGAATGATTTGCGCCATGGACTTGCCATTTAACCTTAAACTTTTGCAAGACATCTGGAACTCAGATTTGCCAAATAAAACGTGACTTCATGAGATCCAGATGGCCTGCGAGGTAAAGGTCGTGTATAGACCCCGACAAGATTCATGAACAGTAGGTCCAAATGCTGTCGTATGGACTCAATAAATGTGGGAGTAAAACAAGCTATTGACAACCACAGGAAACAATTATTTGGCAACAACAGGATTCATCATCACAAAATCTTATGTGATCATAATCCCAATCATCCTCCTCATTGCTGTAAAAAAACAGGTGATTATGATGGTTTATGTTCAACTACTACATTAAGAATGAAGAGAAATGAGAAGACCGTGAGAGATATAAAAGGAAGGGAGGATGGAGGTGGAAAGGGAAAGAGCGAAGGAAAGGGGGAGATGGGGGTGTACCTTAAAGAAGGCTGCCTCAGGCCCACTCTTTTCATATACACTGCTGGATTTGCCAATGGCCATAATTATACCCTGCATGTTTGGGGTCATCATTGCCTGCCCGGGAAGGGGGAACCATGTTAAACAAGACAACAGATCCTTGGGACGAACCAAGCAAGGCAAAACGTGTGCTTTGAAGCACTACAATAAAGGCATACCAGTCAGGGCATGCCAGACATCACTCAGCAGTCCATGCAATGGTTAGAGTGAAACAACTGTGAGGGACACAGCCAGTCAGTTCAATGGCACGATACTTTATCCTAGCAAGGATAATGTGTAGAAACCGAGACAGCCATACGAAGGCTGCGTAATATGACAAACGGCCAGCCAGTGCAAGGAGACAGGCTGGATTACTGACTGCACTACAGCGGCTCCACACTCTAACACACTAACTTAATACTACGACAGACATCAAGCCCACTCAAAGGAAACTGTTTCATTACATCTTCATAATAATCCTTTCAAACTGCAATACCAGTAGAAGTAGATGCGTTTGTATGCAGACATACGTTCAGTGTCAAATGGACATAATACAACATCTTAACATTCTTCCAGGTCGCTAGCGTGTGGCTTTCGCCTTGTTCACTTCAGAGTGACTTGGGTGAAGCAGCACAGCTGGGCATTCAGTCGAGAGGTGCCTTTGTGTCAAGATGCAGGCTGGCTCAAGAGGGACAGACTTTTCACACAGGAGTTTATCATGCAGGCAAAGCAATAGGCCCGTCTTATTGTGGTGTGGTCTCAAACGTGGGCCTTCTCAAAACGTAATCCTGACCTTAGTCAGCATAAGGCGCAGGCTTTTTCTCAGGTGTGAAAAATCTTCTACAGAGCCATTAGAACGAGCAGTGGTGCTCCTACTCAACATGTCAAAACAGGCATAGACTTCTCAGCACAATAGGGAGAGAAGACGTGACGGGGCGAGCGCTACCTCATCGTCATACCCCCCTTCCTCTGACTCAATGACAAAGGTTCCCACGTGAGGGATGGCCACCTCTACTGTGCGCTGGCCAGGGGACTCATCCTCCGTGGCAGGGTCAAGAGGAGGGGCGGAGGGGGAGTCCACCCGGACCTCGGGCTGAGGGGAAGGGGGAGGGAGAGGAGACTGTGGAGAGAATGGGACAGATGAGAAAGGACAGATAGAAGACAGACAGAAAGGCATGGAACATCAAAAGGGGGAGAGAAAAATCAGGTCTCAACACATTATTTTACCAATTCCTACAGCATGGCGGTTTGAGGTGGCTTTCCCCCAAAACTGAATTATCTTGAGCGGACAACTGAGTTTTGTAGACCAATTAACTCTGGATCCTTTGATTGGTTGTTATGACTTTTGTTATGAGAACACATTATTACATTAACCATTTATTCTGTCACTTGGTCTTGAATGCTGCTCCAGGTAGCAGTAGGTAGTATTGGTGCATGTAAGTAAGCATGGAGGGCAAGACACTGTTGGAAAAGCTTGAATAACCGTGAAACAGAGATGAAAGAAATAGTAGTAATACTATAATATTCAATATTTACTTTAATGAATAAAATGAGAAGTTATGGAAAACAATTACTCTTGACTGAATTTCCAGAAGAGTATCCCATGGGTGAGAACACAGATGGATAAATTGGGATTGAGGTCAAGAAACTGACATGGAGGAAAACAGGTGGCACATGGGGGGTGTGTGTGTGTGTGTATATATATGTTTTTACACACAGCGTTCAGCAGTGCCTCGGGGCTTCTCTCCTCCTGTGCAGCAGCAGCAGCCTTGGAGATGGCCCTCTCCATGTCCTCCTGGAGGTGCTTGGAGTCATTGGTGGGTGACGGCTGCTCCATGTACTCCGGGTCCTGCTGAGGCACTGGAGGAGGGCAACAACACCGGGAGAGGAATGTGAAAAGTGTGCCAGAAGACGTCTTGAACTAACAAGAGCGAGCCTGGGGACACTACATGACTGACCAAACTGTGAAAAGATTGGACATCACAAAGTTAACAACTGGCATATTTTTCTCACTCACTAGACGCCGATGCAAAGACTTGTCAAGATGTCAGGATTCATTCAGATTTGAGTCGTTAGAAATCAAACATGTTTGAAATAATTTGTGATGGCCGCGGACTGAATCAGGAGACAAGAGATAAAAGTCTTAACCCTCACACCCTACAAGATTTGTGTCCCAAACTAGTGCTGACTCTTGAAAATGAAAATTACTCGTGATAGCCGAGTTGTGGCCATCAGCCCAAAGGTCGTCTAGTGTTTCCCCAGCCCAAGGAACAAGGTCACCGAGCTCAGACATTTATCAACGCACGGGATCTGATGTAACTGGATGTAAGGGGGGGAAAAAGGTCAGCGAGAGCAGGTATGTCATTGTGATTATCATGTGGGCACCTTCCATTACCACACCTCCAGAAGGATCGACCATCAGCTCTGGCATCCCAGAACAACCTCCTCCACATCCTCTCACAACACAATATGCTCTTCTACACCATTTTATTAAAACTCTTTTAGTGAGAACTTAGAAATAAACAGATAATAGTACATTCTAGCTGTAAGTCTGCATGCTAACATTTCAAGGTAATTTCCTCATTCTTTCATTGTTTCATTCCTCATTGTTTTTTTTGTTCTGGGTTGATCTGCCTACCAACCATTGATTCCCAATTAAGTATTCTGCTCTGCATCCCTACTTGGTGCCCTTGAGTGTTGCAACCCTGACCTGCGTTGTCTGGAGGGCTGGACTCGATGCTCATGGGCTGAGGGGAGGAGGAAGAGGTGGAGGTGCTGGATGCTGCAGCTGCGGCGGCGGCGGCGGCTGCTGCGGCGGCCAGGGCCAGCTTCTCCTGCTGGGCCTTGCGGGCCTGCAAGGCGTCCCACTCCTCCATCTCCTTGTCAAACAGCTCGTTGTCCTCCTTCACGTACTGCTTCAGGTCCGGAGGCAGTTTGTCCAAGCCGCTCAGCATCTGACCCGTCTCTTTATCAAACTCCTCTGTACAGACACAACATCATTAGGTCTACTGGTTAGTAACACGTTACTGTAATATTATTACTTTTACCAATAACAACTAGTGTAACAAGCTGCTATTTTAAATTCAGTGATAGAATTGGAGTTACCAATCAAAAAAGTTTTACTTTTGTTATCACCCTCTCTAAATATCAGCTTGAAAACTATAACTATCCCAGTTTTGTCATAGTCAATTCCCTCCTTCAGTTCCAGCTCTGACTGGCCCAACCTGTATGAGCCTGTATAAAAACATTGTACTTTCTCCAAGTGGAAGTATGCCCAATGCTTTTGTTAACAAGGATAACAAGAACATTAGACCTCAATCCTATTTGGTTTCCCTGATCACTGACCAAGAAGCACACAAGGGAGGAACTGAGCTATCCAGATGTTGATGTATGAGTTCGTGGGTGTAACAGAAAAGTAGCATTACGAACAGTATAAGGAATTACTGCACCCAGGGAGTAATACGAAATGATAAAACCTCTGAAATAAGTAATTTATGAGTGATTTATGACTTTTTTGAGTAAGTAGCCCAGCACTGCTCAAGTGGGAGTGGGAAACTGTGTGCAACACAATAAGACTTCTACACATTAATAATGATCAATTAGCCACGCCCCTCCGATCAAAGCTCGACTATCCCAAGCATGCCGAGGCTCCGTGTGTACCTTCTATGAGAAAGGGCTTCTTGTCATTGATGTACATGAGGCAGTAGGCGCTCGCATTGCGGTAGCCTCCGAATGAGTCCCTGACCAGCTCCTCCCAGGAGGACTTGGTGACAGAGATGTCGTTGTACTTCATCCAGCGCCGATGATGCGGGTCGTAGATGTAAGCCCAGTAGTGCCCCGCGTTGGCCTGGCCTTCGTGGACCAGAACGGCATGAAGCCGGTATGGAACCTGGAAACACAGACGGGACATGTTAAATGCTGAAAAATAAACAACAACAAAAGGGTATACTATAGCTGCGTACAGCCAAGACAGAACAGAGCTCCTCACCTGCATCATAGACTTGTCAGAGTACATCAGGTCAATGGTTCTGTGGATTCTGGATATACTGCCCTGCAGATCTGGAGGGAAGACGACCATTACGAACCGTTAAGTGTCATGTTATCTGCTGCCCTCATCATCACAGAGTATGTTGTGGCCTCAAGGTAGCACAACAGTGACAAGTCCTACCGCGGGTGTCATTCTCCACCTCGCTCCTCCAGCGATGCAGGCAGCCCTCGAGCACCCTCAGCTCTTCTTCGGTGATGTGGCGTGGGGCGGGGTGCATGGGGAGGTCGGGGGGCAGCCGGGACTGGGTGAAGGGCTTATGAATGGGTACTCTCTGCTGCTGGGCTGTGGTGGGGGCCGCGGCGGGGCCCTGGACTGGGGCCGAACTCTCTTGGGGAACTGAGGAGCCCTGCTCGGCACTGCTGCAGGATCAGAGACACGGAGCAAGATCTAGTTTAATGTTCCAATACTGACCACTTAGCAACTTGAAATGATGGTTCAACAATGAATCACAGCGGGCGTGTACTATTCAGGACTTGGGGCCAAGTGCTGTCAACTCAACCCATTCAGAAAGTACATTTACTTCAAAAACCCCGACCTAAAAAGCCATTTTCTAAAGAGGGCTCATATATCCTAGTGAACAAATGCTCTGTCCTTCACAAATAGTTTCACTTCACATTGTAAAGTGATTGAATTCAAAGTGAACGGACATCCCAGCCCATTAGTCCAAAAATCATTAGTCCTCTCTTCAACTACCTCCTGCTTTGTGACACAGACGACTGACACCATTTTACCCAGTGCTTGATAGTACATAAAAAAGGTACTAACAGTTATGGAATGGTCACCTTCGGGTGCTTTAGCTTTCTGGCTGCTCAGGATGTGGACAGTCATGCATTGTTTATCCATGGCATGGCTAGCTTTTGTGCTGCAGGATGATTTTACATCCCAGACAAGCACTGACTGTGGAAAAGCCCAATCGTGGTGCAATCTTGTAAGAACTACCTGAATCTACAAGGGCGTTTCTGATTTCTTCTCCTGAGTTAAGCTACCTCTACTATTTCTGTGGCTACCAGTGCTGCATGTCACTGCTGAGCCAATGTCTCGTAAGCTGGGAAAGGATTCTGCCAGGCTGGCAAAACAATCAGCTGGGTGATGTAACAAAGTTCAGCTGTATGGATACACTAAGGAAAAAGCTTGACCGGAAAAAAATAAATAAAAGGCACATGACTGTATAACTGTTGATTTAACTATTAAATCACTCCGCTTTTGTTAAATTTAATCAATCAATTCTATCAACTGAATTTATGGTCATTTATGGTCTTTCTAACTCTCCAAAATCACTGAACCAGCCACCTCTCATGGTTCATTGATTCACTTTTCATCTCCTCCCAGTTATTTCCTAGTTCCTGAAACAAGTCGAGTTAGTGATGAGGAGGGGGGGGGGCAGTGAAAATGAAAAGGAGGTGGTGTCTGTTGCGCAACTTGCCTCTGCGGGGGCAGCTGTTGCCCTGTGGTGCCACCAGGGGGCGCTGATGTGTCAATGTCCTCCACAGGGGAGGTGCACACTGGCTTACTGGAGGCAAACTCCATGGCATACTGGAGGACATCTGCCAGAGGAAACCTCTTGGGGCCCGAGCCATAACTCAGATACCTGAGGGGGAGAGAGATAAAGGAGAGGGGGAATAACACCAAAAAAAGAGAAAGAAAGGGCAGGGTCAGCGTGAGAAATGACTCCCATGGCTGTATTAGAAAGCTTTATTGAAGTTAGCCAGCGTGTCGTACCTCTCCAGTCGCTGTTGGAGCAGCATTAGATGCTCTTTCAGCCTCCTGATCTCCTCCCTCTTGATCCTGGTGATATCCCTGTTCCTGTCCATGTACCTGGCAACACACAGAGCTGGGGCTTCAGTCTTAAGGAGACTTGGAGGTCGAATGTGGTTTACAGCAGAGAGAAATACATCATGATACCCTCTTCTAACTAAGATTCCCATCACCTGTCCATGTAGAGCATAGAGGGGAACTCCAGCTTGTTGTGGATCTTCTCAGGTCGTCCCAGTGCTTGGTTGAACTCAAATCTGGACAGTTCAAAGGTCAACACGGGAGGGAGTTCAGTAAACCAGTGCTGAAAGAAAAATGGATGTTGATAAAGATTAATTCACTTAATTATATTAGAGTTTGTCAAAAATAACAAATGTCCCCTTTGTATCCCCTTTCTTCCAACGTTTCCAATGTCAGTTGATAAGATTCTGGGGATCCCCTGGAACCCTCTCAAGCACCCTACAATGAGAGCCACCGCTTCAGACGACCAAATCAGATTTGTTGTCGTTCTTGTTTTAGTGCTCATAATACAGGGTGAAGGGTGGAAGCCAGAGACATTACAATAACACTAACGGTAGGGTAGGGTTTGGCAATGTACCCCGATTTCTCCGACTTCCTGAATTCTGATGTCACTAACAAGGAAATATATGTAGTCAAGTGCAGGGAATGATATATTCATCTCAAATAAAACTAAAATATATATATATATTTTCATCACATAAGTCATTTTATTTCATTTGTGGCTGAGGTTGCAGTGTTCGGTTTGCTGTATGTATGTTAAATGTGAAATAGCTGATCAGGAGGAACCAAAGTCAACAGAAAACAGACATGCAAGTCGCTCTGATGTTATTCCTATATGACTTGAACGGAGCATCATCCCTTCCCTCCCTCTAGCTGGTAGCTGGGGCTCTTCCAGAGGGCTGGGTGCCATGCCCATCTGTGTAGTGGCCTGGTAATTAGCTGATCACAGCTACTGTGGGACAGCGTGGGCAGGGACACAGCTAACACAGAGGTCAAAGCCAGGCTTACGGAGGGGGGGGTAACCGAGGGGCGAGAGGTGGAGGGGGGTCAACCCTGTGGAGAGGATCCCCCACACCATCCCAAATTATTTAACCCCACTATCTTTTATTAAGTGCTACTGGTAGTGGGGGACTGACGATTCATTTGTGGAAGTTTTAAGAATTGCATTTTTTTATTTGTTATTGAGTCCCAGTATTGAGATCTTTTCATCTTCGAATGAAAACATTAAATATGGACAAAATTAGCTGACATCAAAACCCAATAACAACAATACGTTTTCCTCCTGGATGTGTTTTTGACATAATTATAGTCTAGGTTCAGGAAGCCTATTTACTCAACCCAGCTGATGGAAACACACCTACACCGCATTTTATTTTTTTGAGACAAAAGTTGGATAGAAACATAATTCTAGTGTGTGTCACCCTGCGTTGGCACTGACCTCCTGCCCAGACCTGGCAGAGTTTTCTGCTGAGTGCAGGGACTCGATCTCTCCTTCGATCATCGCTGCCTCAAGACACTCGTGGAGGTCCTTGAAGCCGTTCACCTGCAGGGGGTACTGCCCAAACATCTCCGTGTTCTCAAATTTCTTACCTGTGGAATGCGCGCACACACACACACACACGCACACACGCACACGCACACGCATAATTGTTGACTTCCTTGAAAGACTTTGACAACAAGCAGTGGGTGCCCTATTATGCAATCTACTCCTCCTTAGAGCCCTGTGAGTGAGAGATGAGGAAAGAGAGAGGAAGAAAGATAGATGGAGAGGAGAGAGAGAGAGTGAGAGAGAGAGAGAAAGAGAGAGCGCACCATATGTACAGGCCCAGGGAGAAATGGGTCAGGCATGAGAGAAAGCGTCGGACAGGCAGAGCACTTTAGAGAAAAAGCAATAGGAGCCATTTCACACTCGTTTGCATCCAAGCTGATTTTCACTAGTTCAGCAGTCGCTCACTCATCATGACCACTTTAACAGCAGCTCTCTGCATCAAGTACTGATGAGAAGTCAAAAAAAAAAAAGGGGGGGGGGAGTTGTTAGCGGACATGCAGATGAGGCATTAAGGTCATTTTATGAGCAGAAGCGTCCGCTGGCCAGGCTTTCGGTGGCTCTGGGCCAGTATTGTCATGCATAATAAGTGCAATGTCAATCAGCCGTCAAGGTCCTCCACGATCAATGCGGCGGCCCTCTTCCTCTTTTACATGGGCCACGTCTCATTAAAACAAGGTCACCTTTCATTACCGGGGGCAAGGACTCGCTTGCTTTCTGGCTGCTGCGTCGAGGCCCTGCTAAGCCTTTATCTCTCTCTCTCTCTCTCTCTCTCTCTGTCTGTAGCTATCCCTCGCTTTCTCTCCTTCTTACTGGTTTGTGTTCTAACACCGTTCCACACATCATCTCACCTTCCAGGACTCCCACGGCCAGGAAGCGTCCGTAGAAAAGCTCCACCATGGGGTTCTTTGGCTTCTCACCCTCCCTGACAAAAACAAAACAAAAAAAAAGGAGGAGGTCACGCAAACCACAGCTGTGTGAAGAGGGCATCTCCGCCTCAGAGCCGTGTGAATAATGCTCAATTCGTTCACCGCTTTGACCGTTGCTGCCCACCACAAAACCACCATGCATATGTCTAGCTCCGATGTCCGTTCTCTCCGAGGTTACCTGTCCTCCTCTGCCTTCATCTGGAAGGCGTCCTCCAGCCAGTCCAGCAACTTGTGGGTGAACTCGCTCACATCCTGCTGTTGGGCAAAGCACACACACACACACACACACACACACACACACATATACAGAAAGACATATAGATCACAGAGGCCACAGAGTCAAACTGCAGGATTAACTACGCCTAGGAGCAAGTACA
Organism: Hoplostethus mediterraneus; assembly: GCA_034670385.1. Classification (NCBI taxonomy): domain Eukaryota; kingdom Metazoa; phylum Chordata; class Actinopteri; order Trachichthyiformes; family Trachichthyidae; genus Hoplostethus; species Hoplostethus mediterraneus. Next base: position 3,757,054 of record JAXDDW010000005.1, read on the forward strand.
CTCAGTCAAATCTGTCATTTGTTAATATAGACTGAGATTCGGATATGAGCTGACTGGTCTTAGCGGTGGAGTTCGCCGAACGCAGACCTTCAAAGGGAACCTGCGGGCCCCGAGGCCACTCTCTCATAGACATCAATGCCGCCCTGTAATTCAGGTCAATGCCCCTCCAACCTGACTAACACAGACAGGAGAGACATGACTGATGAGTACAGCAGCCAGAGGGCTGACCTCAGTTAACCTGCACATAAGCTTAGTGGAATTCCTATTGGAGGAAAGGAGGGGGGGGGCAGTTTTTGGACATTTATCATATGAACATTACATTACAGGGCATTAACATACACAGGCTGATTCCTGGTCGATATTGTGCTTTTTGCAGAGATCGGAGGGGGCGTTGTGGCTTTGGGGATTAACATTTATAGACAAGGGAGGTTAAGCGTCTCAGGATGGGAAGAGCTGAGTCAGTTGAACGATAATGGAATTGGAGGGTCAAGCCCTCAGCCAAAAGGACAAGACACAATAAAGGGGGAAAAAAGGTATTAAAGCTTTCACGTGTATGCAAATGGAAAGCTGTGATGCAGCGCTTGTTTTCCAAAGGATAAAGGATAAAGAGAGGACAGACCTGGTCACGTAGGTGCGAGGGTGACGGTCCGAGTGATGGAAACATTCTATCTAACATCCATTTCTGTGAAGCGCTACTCAAACTTACTTTTACTGTGCATCATTTTAATAGAGAGGGCTTGTTTTAGTTGACCAGTGGCTGCGCTACCAGCTGCAGCCCAGAAAAGGAACCGGCCAAACTCTTGACTGCCTGTAGTCAGTGAGTAATACTGTGGCAGTTTGGCTAACAACATGCACCGCAGTGTTTTCTCGGCGAAGCTGCTCCATACCTACTCCTCTGTTGATTTCATCCAGCTGTGACTACATGTTGTACAACGGGGAGTTTAGATGAAAATCCACCGGTTTACATTGCACTTTTAATGGAGTCAATTTACAACTGTTCAAAAACGGGGACGGCCTACATGTTTACCATTGGCAGGATTCATGTTCAAGGTGATGAAAATGTGTAGGCAGAAAAGTGAGAGATTTGTTTGGGGTTTTTTTTATTGGCAAAGAAAAAATATTTTCTATGAAGGAATTGCATATTTGGCATATGTCTGAAACCTAATGTAATCCATCCAAATGGGTAATAAAAAGGCAACAGTCAACATGTTGTGTCTCATCAATGATGCAGTCCCCCTACAGGCCAATCAGCAACAAATATGTCCCCTTGACCGCAGAACGTAACCGGGAGGATTTGTTCAACTGCCTAGCAGGTCATAGATGACGGAGGCTTACCTGCTGTGACTCGCTGGACTTGAAGGCATCTTTGAGGATCTCCACGGCGCGTGATGGATCCACGTACTTCCTCTTGGAGCCCACCATGAGAGAGAAGAGGTTCCTCAGCTCCTGCATGAAGGGCAGGTTCCTGTGCTCCTGGTTGGAGAAACGCAAAACAGCTCCAGCACAACTACTTGGTATAAATGACTAAAAACACATCTGGTCCTGCTTGTGCTGATCGATCTATCGGCTTTCTATTTATCCAAGAGGAACATTCAATTGTCACAGCAGAACCAAATAAACACAAAACACTACAATAATTTTTTTTTTTGAAATTTTGTACAATCACCCACCTCATGACTTATCAACTTATGACACAGTAACCACAATTAACACTGTCTTTAACACACACACACACACACCTTTTTCAATAGAATTTATTTTTCTATGCTTAATGGCAACGTTTGCTGATGTTAGAATAAAATAGATATGAGATGAGAACGAGGATATATGGAAAAGTCACAACACTCCATACTGAGATTGTTAATGCTGCAGGAAAAGTGCAGGAAAAGAAAACACTTTCTGTGTGTTTTTTGTTTTTCTGTGCTAGTGAGTCAGGGATGCTGTCGAGATTAACACCTAAGCCCTAGCAGGCTCCCACTGTTGGAAGCAAAAGGTCAGTGATTAAGACTGAGATCAGGAGATGACTGCCCGAGCCATGCAGCCACGGCAGAGGCTTAGACCAGATTAGTGACAGGGTGCTAACCCTATGGCGAGCTCTCTGTCGGGAAAGGAGGGGGAAAACGCCGCTTTGAGAACTATGGTGCCAGAGTAGCATGGACAGCAACTAGGCCAAGTTAAGCAGCTCAGAGCTGCCGAAAACCCCTGCAGCAATTGAAACACGCTCTCTCTCTGCATGTGTATGTGTGTGTGTGTGCTGGTGGAGAATAATCAAGGCTCCATCAAACATTTCACACCACACTCTTCATGGCTTGGCTTGCAAGCAGTTAATTAAGTGGACTGTCAGGGGGAAACGGTACGCTGCTGTGACTTAAGGGCAAGATCACACAGCTGCTGAATGGTGCCATAACATCCTACATGGATTTCATCCTAGTGGCTCACGGCACTCTTTACAGGGTCAAGCCTTCGGGGCTAAAACCCTGCTAGCCGTGGTAGGCTAGCTGTTATGCAGTAAACTAGGCAGATGTGAGGTCACATACACAGGGGATCGAATGAACTAGCATCAAGAGACCACGCTGTGACTTCTGTGAGATCGCTATTGACATTTCCTCCTCCTCCTCTGTTGGAGGCCTGATGGGACAGTGTCTCACCTTCTGGTTGCGAGGCAGGTCCTGGACCCTGGCCGGGGGAGAGTAGTGGAGCACCAGCCTCTGGAACTCCAGCAGGTTGAACAGAGACTGTGGTGGGATGGGGTGGGGGAGTGGAGGGGCATAGACAAGTTAGGATCATCTCATGTTAAGGTAGCATTAGCCCACATGCATGCCACCGTCTTTTACGGAAAGAGCATCAAACATACTTACCTCAATGAACATGATTTGAGATTTACAAATTGTTAGGATCCACTCCTCAATTCAGCCCACATCCAATTGAGAAAGTAGCACTTATTTCAATAAAATGTCAACTTTTAGTATTGAATCATGCTGCTCACCGCCCACGAGGATGATATTGGTGAAAGAGGATTGGGGGAATAACAAGTAAACCAATTCTAAAAATGTTGGATTCAGACTACAGCTTTTTTAGAGTGTAATAGTCCTAGTGCTTGTCTTACATTGACTTTCATGGTCACAGTGCTGTTTATTTCCCTGTTGTATGTGAAAGCGAACAAATAACAGTAAAAAAAAATAAAAAATAGTTTGTAAGAGGCCTGAGTCTCTCAAGGTTTGGACATCCATGTGGGAAAAGAGAGAGTTGTTTACTCCTTTTTTATCACCTGCTTTCAGTAAATCTAGCAGAGAGGTCAAGCTTGGGCTGTGTCTCCTCAAGGGTGGGAGTTACATTACACACAGGAGCCAGGCACCATGTGACGGTGTATCCAATGTTCATCTGGCATATTTCAGCTCAGTTCACATTCTGCCACTGGCTGCACACGGATACGAGGAACTAATGCCAACTAACTGATCTTTTTGTGTAACGGCCGGGCTAAAATGTTTCTGCATACCAGCTGAAGTCAGAATGAGGGTTTTCATTTGACGTTTACATTTAAAATCTTAGTCACTTAGATTATGTTCTTGTCCAGAGGAATGTAGGATGACTGCAACAATAGAACAAGCTCCAACTCCTGGATCACCAATATCACAAGCAACCAAAAAATGGATGCAATAAAGAATGTAAAAGTCAGGGCCTTAGTGCACATGTAATACTCCTGTAGACTACTGAAGGATCATGTAAGAGCAACGTGCTAGGAAAAGAAATAGTACACGAGCCAAGAAGACAAACAGAAGGGATTATTTAGAATGCAATTTGAGATGAGTCGAGAGGGGATAACATTCAGAATAAAGGCTCCATTATAAATTTCATGAGATCCCTTTCACTTAGTCCTACAGTGTGTGAGAGTGAGTGTATATGTGTGTGTGTGCGTGTGTGTGTGTGTTCACCTGAATGACAGCACTGAACCAGCAGGTATTGCCAACATTCTTCAACCCCACAGGGCAGTTGTCCATCCTCTTCCTGTCATGGGGGTTTGGCGAATCGCTCCATACTTCTGTGTGGGTGCGCTTCAGACTCGCCTTGTTCTCCGCTATGCTGGCCTCCAGGACTCTACAGAGACAAGCAAATCCAAACAAAGGCAATGAATATCGCTTCCACCAAATGATACTCCAATGCCTAACTAAAGACCGAGGCTGACATTTTCCTCCCAAAGCACACAACTGCCAGATTGTGGCTCCTTAGTGTTGCATTTCAGTTTGGTCACACTGCACTTCACTTACCAGTTCTGCTTGAAAATATAAGGCTTTTATTCTCAGTTATCAGTGCATGACCCTAACCCGCTACAACAATGATTTTCGAGATAGCTGGACATTTGCCAGCGCGTTGGACAAAATGGTGGATTTCTGAGAAGAATGGTGGGAAAACAAGACTCGATAATAAGGTCAAGTAACAGATTCACAGTACTCACATTACTGGCTCTGATTGTTCAGCCTGCGCTAAAACCAACTGGTCTAGACCTTCCCTTTCTAGTAAAGACACATTTTAGTTTCTATCAAAAGTAAAGCTGTTGTGAGAAACGTTGTTTATACACAGTTTCTTTTAATAGGCAGATATGATTTGCTGTTTTGAATGATTGCTGTGTGGCAACCGTGTGCCATTTGCTTTGACCTAGTTTTACATGCCAACAACAAGAGTGGGTCAACTCTTTTTTATAACAGACTAATAATTTATAAATGTAGATTTATTCAAGACTTCATTTCCCAGGTACTTGACATCAGGAGGACGATGGAGACGATGTAGATGGGAAATCTGGGGATTTTGGTCCCTGGTATGAATCCCCAGTGCAAACCAAGGATTGGTGTCAACTGTTTATTTTTTTTGGTCAGAAGTTGCATTTTGAATTTCCTGGTGTACTTGTTATGGCTAGTGGTGTTGAGCCCACCTGCTGATGGCCTGCTCCTCATCGGTGATGCCTGTCTCCCTGAAAGCCCGGTTGGACTCCTCCAGGCTGAGGGCAATGGCCCTCTGCAAGTCATCCTTGTCGTCCCCAGTCAGGTCAATCACATCTGCAACACAATGCCCTCAGTTCACATGTGCTTCACTGGTTACATGCACATATACTCAAAAGTATTGAGTTCATGAGCTGGTTGATGTAAACACCATAATCCATTAAGAATGACCCCAATAAGCTCTTATGCCGGTTAAGAGAAACCTGGATAAGGTAACTGGGAAATTCCCATATTATCCAGGATACTGGTGCATATGAGGCACTATGTGGAATACTTGTAAACACAGACAGAAAGAGTTGAGGTCGGGAAAAAAGTGTCTTTTAAATACCACTTAAGTATCATGCAGAATGGAAGATGGGTCTATTTCTGAAATCGGTGCGAACAGGACTGAGTGAATATGATCTTCCCACGTTGCAGTGGTGCCCTCATGCCTACTCACTAGTGTCTGCCTGGCTGCCCACGCTGATGTATCTGTCGTTAGCCACCTGAGAGGTCTGGTAGTAGGTGGCCTCATCTTGCTGAGGGACCTTGGCATTCTTCTCCGTCAGGAAGGCCACGGCCTCCGCCAGGTCGCCATTGCTCACCTGCAGCACCAAATGGTACAGGTAAGAAAAGGGGGAAGCACGTGTGAACTGTAAGAATGGTTCACAATTTATATTCTAGGTATTCTAAGTCTCAGCTAGTGTTTCTGCACAATGCTTACATGTTGGTTGGATAACAACATAGGAAATGGGTTTGCATACAAAAACTCAACTTAGGGATCCTTACTGACCGGATTTGGAGACTTTGGCTGGGCAATACTCCTAGGCTAAGTTACTCTATCTCTATATTCTAGTTGAATATTATTCTGTGAACTGACAGTGTGTCCAAAATTGCATAAAGGGTGTGGTCATAAGTATATCAGACATGAACAAAAATGAGCATTTCATCCCTCCTCTCTCACCTGATCTTTCCTGTCTCTCTACTGACTGTCAAATGAAGGCAAAAGATTTTCCATGCTGTTCCACATTTTCCATGCCTGCACAGTATGTCTGCAAACTGTCAGTGACACAAATTCAAATCCTGCAAATTGTGTAAATATGTGTATGTGATAATTAATATCCCCCAGAGGCTTGAGATGAATGTAGCGCAAGCAGATGTGTGACGGTGCTTCTGAGGGAGCTACTCTCGCGTCGTCTGCGTGATAATAAATGAAGAAAGCTTGTAAAAGACAGAAACTGAGACAGGGTCTGAGATGTATGCGTGAGAGAGGCCCAGAGACAAACAGAGCAAGAGAAAGAGTGTATATGTGAACGTCAGCTCTGGCGTTAGTGTTTCTGATGCCATGTCAGTACTGTACCTGCAGGGCCTGCTGGAGCAGCTGGACATCTGTGGTGCCCGTGACCTCCCTTAACTGGTTCAATAGAGTCTGCTGGTGCTATTGGAGGTGGAGGGGGTGACAGGGCAGGTCAGAAAAGAGCACAGGGAGGTGAAATACAGGGTCTCAGAAGAAAAACACAGATGAATAGCACTCAAAGGATAAGCTTAAGGACAGGACTTTCAACCGTCTTTTCAACCAAATCTACACCCTTGGCAGAGAGAATAAAAATCAGAAGATCTGTGGGTTTGTGGGCCAAAGGTTCTTGGTGTTTTTACTGTGGTGGCACATTGAAGGCACACATAATTCTATATACTTTTTGAGAAACACTGGGCTATGCAAACAGAATCATTCATCAGTCACACATCACCCTCACCAGTTTAGAAAAGCTAGGGTGCTATGCTGTATAATATGGACCCAGAGAAAAGAATGATGTCAATCCTAGAGGCCACCATCTTCATTTAATGAGTGCACTGCTGTCTGACCTACTGTTATATGTCAAGTCCAGCTGGAGTGCATGCCTTGAATGAATGCACTCTAAATAATGGGGGAGTGCACTTCCTGTCAGTGCCCAAGGCAGACATCTTTTATAAGTAACTGGAGAACAGAGTCTGGCTTTTATAAGTGCGGGGGACAACAGATAGGATAAGCATCTCAAACAGAAGCAGGTAAAACTAAGACCATATTTGGAAATAACGGTTTGCACCGATGTAAAGATTATTCCTTTTCGTCAACTGTTTCAGCACTACAACTACAGTATGTTCTTGTAGTCGTCCATCACATCATTTGCTGTCAAAATTGAAAAATAACAGCCTGATAATTAAAAATATACTCTCCGAAATGCCAGCTAGCTGGGAGAGGCGGAAGTGAGCTGCGGCAGCTGGTGCACATAAGTTGCAATCATTCAAAATAACAACATGTAGAAACAGTTGATCTAAATAAAGTGGTCCAAACAAACTAAGAGAAAACATTTGGTGTGCACCACCCTGTGTGACACCACATCATATGCTTTCCAGCTCTAATTTGACTGCTTCCCACAAGAGATTCTGTGATGTGGCACTCTGTGAACGTTATTTGCTAGTGCACTAGGCAACTCACATAACAAGCTGAATTGCAAGCGAATTTGAAGAAAGCTGCAGGTAGGTTGTGACCATGACAACCAATTAGGAAGAACACTTTACAGTAAGACAGAAAAGGTGTGTTGGTCTCTTGCGCAGTGCCTCCATGAACCCATATCTGCAGAAGCTCGCCATTTTTTTTTGTTAAATAAATTGAAGTTGTTCAAAATCATTCTGGTCCTGCAGCCCAATAGTTGTTGGGTTGGCCCATTAAAACTAGGAGATTGTTGCTGCATTTGAGAGACAAATGCGGCCTCTTGCATCTCAATGTCACTCAGTGGGACTGTAGGGAAAATCCTGCACAATGCTGTGGTGTGGAATACATGGATTACTCCATGATTGATTGAAAGGCTGGGCCCTGGGGAAACCAACTAGCCAAATTGATCATTCTTAGCTTAGAGACACCTCTGCTAAAGTGACCTATGGAGTAATAATGGAAAACAGAAACTACTACGAATGTTTATCATCACCATGATTAAGAAGACAATAATGACGTTTTTTTGCCCTAGTTGTTGGTGGTGGAAGGATTATCCAATTCCAATTGACTACAGATAGTTCAGTCAATAGATCATCAGACTTTTAATCTGAAGGTCCAGGGTTCTCACCCCTGTTTGGGCCAGAGAATTGTTCTTTTAGGGCAGCAGGGTGGTCAAGTAAGTAAGAAGACAATTCTTCATCCACAAGGTCCTGGGCTCCAGCCAATTGACAGCATTGGCCCTGCTGAAGTGTCCTTGAGTAAGAGACTGAAACCCTACCAGCTCCAGCTACTCTGTAGCTGACCTGTGAGGCAGATTCTGTACTTTGATCCTGCCCACATCCTTACCCGCCTAGTAGCTACACAATTTTCTACAAGTTTAAAAAGCAAGAGTGCTTTAACTAACTAAAGATAATAATAAGAGTAAGAGCATAGAAATAATGCAACAAACCCATCCTGCCTCTGGTCCTGTTCACGGTTTGCTAGGCAAGAATACACAGCTCAGTACAATGAGTTCAATACTCACACAGTAAGCTAGGTCAGGGCACTAGACTGGTGAAAGACAACAACTAACACTGCTCCTTCCCAGCCTTCCTGATTTCACTGCATTCTGACAGACTGATCAGTAGGCTACAGTTTCCTGATATAATGTCAATGTATTGTCTCAACTACAACAAAGAGAAACTTTCTGAACACTAAATGCAGTGCCAAAATTAGACTTTTCTTTCAGTGCTTCGAGCATTTTGTCTTCAGCAATATCATTTGTAGTAGTTTACCACTGAAGAAAACACACCTATGAGATGCAATGGCAATCATTTCACTTTAGCTAATGAAACTCCTGTTCAGCAAATACTCAAACAATCATAACTAAAGGGCCAACTAGAAAATGTTTTTACAATGTTTACAAAAAATATATAGACAAGCACTGGACATACCACTTTTCCCAGACTCCAATTATAGCAGGTTCAGGACTGTATAGTTAAGATGGCTGTCTGTGGTTCCGATCTGGATGCGTTACAGCACTTCTTGCTATCTTTAAGAGCTCTTTGAACATGTCAATCAAAGCAGTGTGGTTTGTGTGCTTATGAGGGCTTTTCACTCAGCCAGTGTGTTTTGGTCACTGTGAGAGAATGATGGATGCTGTTTAGTTAATGTGGAAGACAGCAGGGTCAGTGTAGTGAGAGGGAATTCATACCTGTGACACATTTGGGTCATCTACACACTCACTTCTCATCTTGACGTGACATGTCTGGCATTGTCACATTGGTTGTCTACCCTTAAAAGGCAGCTTGTGAATGACACCACTGGGGTTTAAATGAACAGAAATTTCTGAGGGAGTCAACTTAGTGGCTTTACAGCAGGTTACATGCACCCCAGTGGTTACAATAGTATCAGGCTCTGATAGCCTTGTTTTATGAGCCTATGTGTAAAGGAGTTGGATACAAAAAAGCTGTGGTGCTGTGGTGCTGGCTTAGTTGATTTTCGACATGACCTCGTCATGATCTACAGGTCACGGCATGTTTACCTGCACCACACCCAGTTGCCAAGGAGTGAAGCATGGTAACAAGCCTTGTAATGCTGTGTAGCAGGGTGCATTCACACAAAGCATTTTTAATCGTTTACTTTAATCTAACTCTAGGGTGCTTACTGCTTAAGTTTGGTTCGTTTGGGCAGGCAATTCAAACTCGAGTGTGCACCAAATACCCACACCGGGACAACCAGAAAATGTGTGGTTTGTGGAGGAGTGAGAAAGTAAACATACCAACTACAGGAAAAGACCCCAAAACATATGGTTTTACAAGTATGTTGTTCATTGCTCAACCATTGTTCCATATGGTTTATGTGTATAAGGAGACAGATGTTGCCATCTGATTGCCAGCAGTTTCTCATGTTCGGGAAGTTATGCATCCCAAAATGAACTGAATGAACCGCAGTCTGGACTGATGATCATATATCATATGTGTCCATACCTGGTATAAAGACCAGATATGGTAAATTACAGCAAAGAGCATGGACTAGTCCATTATGTTCCGTTTAAGTTACAGGGACTGGAACTGGATTTGATTTAAATCCTCCTGCTCCCCGACTGCCAAAACTTCCAACCTCGTGTGATGACAGGTTACCAAACTCTGTCCAAGAATCTAGCACTTGTGAGTGCATGTGACTTCTATTTACAAGTCCTGGTTGGCTTGTGATTGGGCAGTGTGAACCTAAAGGAACCAAATGCAAAAATGCAACAAAGTAACCTTTTCAACTACGGTGCGCCCCTACAAACTTTTACTCAGTTGAGTCCCGTTATCAAAACAATTCAGACCCAAGCTGCCTTTGTGGGCTATTGTGCCAACTAGTCTGAGGAAGATAAAAACTTTGAGGCCTACAGTATTCAGACCTCAATTCTGCAGGGACTAGGGAACAGGGAACAGGACTGATATGGATGGAATGTCCTATGACCAACTATTACAAACCAATCAATATAACCAATCACCCAAACTCCCACTCACTGCCTGTCTTAGTTGAGATGGGGCCTTGGGCAGTTTGAGAATTTCTATTATTATTAAATGAACACATCACTGCGTGAGACAACTGTAACATGCATGAACATGCATAAAAGACCTTTGATACAGCAAATAGCTTCATTCATAATGAGAACTGTGCAGTCAAAAACACTCATCTGTTGAAGTCACCGATTTCTCCAGATTTGTTTTATTTTACTACAATACTACTACTAATAATAATAATAATTCTTTTTAATTATTTTAAATTACATTTTACATTGTAGAAAAACAGGCCTACAGGGTAAGAAAATAAAGGCGACTTGATGATTCATACCAAGTTAAAACCAGCCCGTGGCTAGGCTCTGTGGTGTGTTGAAGAAATTTCAGGAGCAGGAGAATGGTAGGTGCAGTTTATTCAATCTGCATATCAGGAGCCAAAAATTCAAACTCAGAAAGGATTACACAAAATGTTATAGTATTGAATATTCATAATGATGTTAATACAAATTACTTCTAATATTACTATTGATTAAAGGTTACGGGATCAACAAGTAGGCCAATAATAACTGAGGTACAGACACTATTAGAAGAGGTGAACTCCTTCATTTCTAGAGACAGTAGACTATTATTCATTCAAGGCTAACCGGTCTCGGAGATGTGAGCACCTGCACATCCAGGCTCACAGGAAAGAGGAAAGTGCACAAAAGGTCACTCTGGTGCTCATAAATGTACCAAGAATATCTAAAGGAATGCAAGCTACAATTTATCTAATGATAGAACAAACACATACTAATGAACGGCATTCTGAAGTTAGACACTTAAGGTTTCTAACGTCAACATTTTAACGTCAATTACTTGTGTTAAACTAGGCCATTGTTGTTCCCTGGCAATAAGGTATCATACTGAAATATGCACTGGACTCTTCTCACTTTGTTTGTAACTGTCAAGGCTCTCCATTCCTCTCCTCCTTAAGTATGAGTTTGATGCAATTAGAACTGTTGTTAACATTAGATGCGCCATAGACACACATTCTGAACTCAAACATGTTGATTAAATGAGCTTACAGTATCAGATACAGCCAAAATTAAATTACTTTGAAGATGACCGTGCCATTGTGCTTCTAATATTCTCAATGTGAATGAACCACAGAAGGTCAGAAGCTGTCTGTTAATTCACTACAATACATGCATGCACACACCAGTAAATAAAACATCATTGATAAATTGGCATCAATTTATTCTGCCACAAACAGCATGATGTGAGTCCTTGGCAGTGGGTCAATTATGGATGGATTTTTATTCTACAATATTTAGTCTGCCTCAACATTCATGTGACAATTTGTTTGTAGGCCTGGTTATCAAACTTTTTACAGTAGGCCTATACCACCAAGAGAGGTACTGAAATCTGTTTAGAGCAGCAGTGAATAGATAAGTAATTTGTACAAACTTGAATTTTAATTGAGACCAGCAGAAATTGGGTTGGACAGACATCTAGCCTAACCTAAAAATATTCATAACATCAGTCACGTAGTTACATAACCAACCACGGCAAACTATGCTCTTTTGGCAATCTTGAGTGACCAAGATTACCCTGTGACGGGTCATTTTCACAAAAAGTTAGCAACAGAACCAAACCATAAATGCACTTCGCTGAAATAACAGTGTGATTAACTGTACCCTGGTGATCCGCCTTTCATCCACGTTCTTCTGATTATTGGCAACCTTTCAAACGACATGCACTGCCTTTCAGATGTTAACAATCACACACACACACACACACACACACACACACACACACACACACACACACACACACACACACACACACACACACACACACACACACACACACACACACACACACGGCTTGATAGCGAGCTGCTCAGTCCCCACCAGCCAATGACGCTAGCCATGACTTGTCAACAAACATATCAGATATGTTATGAGTAACCTAAGAAACATTTGCAAACCAGCAACCACCAAGTAGCTGCGTCCCTAAACTCAACATTCAATTCCTTAACATTAGTGGTAACCTAGATCGTGAAACATATTTTACACAGCGTCTTGTGACCAGTAACTCAGTATTGTGATACCAAATACTAATCTGTCACTACCACTTGGCCTTGTTTATTTCTATTGACGACACAGTTAGCTAAGGTAGCTAACGTTAGCAAGCGAAATCTCAGCTCATCGTTAACATGCGCATTATAACATAACTAGCTAACGTTACAAAACTGGCAAAACTAAAGCCAATGTTTAACTTACGTGCCAAAGTTAGCTAACGGCTAGCATAGCAGCTAGCAAAATATTAGATATCGCTTCACGCTAAGTTAGGCCTAAATTTATTTATTTGTAATCTGCAAATAATGTCTACGGCTAGTATGAAACCTTTATGAAACAGCTCTGCGGTAAACTTAACTATCTCGGTAGCTGGCTAGCCGACTTTGACTGCAAGTAGTTTGAGTCTGAAAACTATTTAGCTAGCTATATAGGCTAAAGTTAGCTAGCTACCAAGTTAGCTTCTCTAGGCTTACCTTCTGAGAATGTTGCTGGAGGACATTCTGCTCCACGGTCATGGCCGGTTCAGAGGAAAATGAAGTTAAATTCAAAGCAGGTGTAGCAAAACGCGCAGTTTAATTGTCACTAAAGCGAATTAAAAACACGATTCTAAGACTCCTTAATCAGTGACATAACGGGCGCCATGGCAGAGTAGTTACTAGCGCAGGTCGTCAGGAATGAAAACATTGCTGCTCCCTGCCTGGGATCTGGGATCGATTACCCATGCCTGTCTGAACTGCATTTACGTCACGGATCAAACTCATAAGAAAGACGTCATTTTCAAATATAATATGATCTAAATGCTTTACAATAATTCAGAATTATTCTGCCAACCACTACTTAAAAAAGCTAAAGAAAGAAAAACTGTACCTTTTGTGAACTTACACCCAGAAACAGCATTGCATAACCTTACCACGCTAACACCTTAAAGACATTTTAGAAAGATATTTGTAGATTAATTATTATTTCTGCAATTATTATCTCCTATAATGGAAAAACTTTAGTATAGATATATAGTATAGAAGTATAGAAGAATAGAAGCAAGGAAAATCAAATATATTTTATTATTTTTTATATTTTTGAGGGCTGGATTTCATATTCACAAATGTAAATTTAGAGGTAAAAAACATATTCTCTAATATGCGATATGGTAATTGAAAAATATATAAATACTAGCTCACACTCAGTCAATTAAAAACTATGACATCATCAGTATTTGTCTTTCCTTTAAGGTCCTCCAGTAATTATGTTATGTGCCACTAGCTGCATTGTATACACTCTATGTATACTGGTGTTTCTGCACTTTCCTGCTTTTTCTAATAATACCAATAAGATCTCCAAGAGATCAGTAATTTAACAAATCAATACTCAGTATTTTTAATGGGAATATATTATTTCATTGCTTCAGGCTAAACTGGAAGTGATGCAATGTTAAAACAAAAAAGAAAATCACTAATTGCTGCATGTGGGCTATTTTCTATTTCTATTTATCTTCTGTGATCATTTTAATGAATGCAGTGATATATGATGCTGTTTTTTTTTTACTGTTGTACCTGTCATTTTGTACAGTTATTTTGTTAAGAAAATCTGAGATCATTTTTACAGACCTGTTTTCCCTGAAGTCATTTTTGATAGATCTTTGTATCCTATCCGACCTTTGTCTATTTGTCAGTCTAATATTGTAAAGTAAGGCCTTTGCATTAGCAGGGGTTGGATTCATTCTAAACAATGTAAAATCCAATGCATTGCATATTAACTTTATTTCAACTGAGATTGGAAAAAACAGTTGAGGTTAATATCCCCAATAACAAGTAATTTCAAAACCTCCTTCTTCCTAACCCTCCTCCTGTGACCTGGATGTTATTTCCTCAACATTCCCATACAGCTCTTGTTTCCTGATGACTTCAATATTCCTGTTTGGGTTTGAAGTCTGAAATTACATTTGACATTTAACTGATGCTCTTATCCAAAGCAACGCACAATGAGTGCAACCCTAGAATAAGCTGCACCCTTATAATATTCCTGTGGCCACAGAACAATTATCTGAGAGTGAAAAGAAATAGAAACAGAGAATAGCTAAGGGGAGAGGTAGAGGGGATTTGTTGAGAGCATTTAGAGTGAGTAGAGGAGAGTATTCAGGGGCTCCAGCCTGTTATTTCCCTAATGTTTTCCTTCTCAGACAAAAGCCACTTTGATGCTCAACGTTTTGCTTTCTGAGAGACAAAAGGATTGATAGCTGTTCATTTTCTTTCGATTGCAGCTGTGAGACACTTCTGCACTTGCCAAGTGTTTCAACCTTCGGGAAGATTTACTTTGCATTCTGGCGGGATGTAGATGTGCGAACACAGAGGCCATGTACTTGCTCTACAGTATTCCTATGTCTAACGGTGGATTGTTCTGGCTAAACTGCTACTTTTGCTGCTCGTGCACCTTCCCCTTAAACCCATTCAAGGTAGGAGCTTGAAACTCAGCACTGTCGTTTGGCCTCAAGGAGGTGCTGTAAGAATGGTGCAAACCTAACACATATACAACACTGTGACTTCGACACCATTTGATATGGAGCAGTGGTTCTTGATATGGTGCTCCTCGGGCCCAGAGTCCTGCTGGTTTTCTATCCTAGCAGGTGGTTAACTGCATCCACCTGTCATCCCAGGTCTAAATAGTCCCTGATTAGACAGCTCGAATGAAAAGAGAAAACCAGCAGTACTCTGGGCCCCAAGGAGTTGATAACTAGTCACACAGCAGTGCAGCAGACTGGGATCCATCTGGGTTTGGGGCACATTTTCTTGGAAGGGACTATGTAGAGCCACCATCATAAATTTTGCACCATTTTAAACTGCTGCCTCCTCCTAACCCGGCCATATCATCAGCGCATAAAAACACAGCATGTGATCATTTTACCAATAAATTTGCAAGGAAGTGAGGCTGATCATGACCACATGACAGTTTGTCTAATCTGAACTTTATCCTCAAGTTTAACCATGACTGGCCACCACGTGCTGCAAGCCATTTTCAAAAATTTCAGATGAAGTCACATCAAACTAAATGTCATCAAATTCGGTCCACTGACACTGACTTTGCCAGGTCAATATATCAACAGTGGTTGTCATGGGTTAAGCAAGAGTTTATAACTCAAAGCGATTTGCGCAATCACTCTGAAACACTGGACATATATCTGAAACACTGACAGGATCATGCATGGCAAACTCCATTGCGGGGGAGGCTTTGTCATTTTTATCTAGCCGCAGTCCTGTTAAACACAGACAGATCCATACAGCTAGCTGTAGTATCCCAACCTAATCTCTCACCATTCTCACATGGCTCTCGACCTCTAGCACCTTTTAAATATTTAACATCTCTTGTGGCGCGGACCCCAGAGTCCGCTGCTTCCAGCTGCAACGGTTGACGGTGCAACGCAACTAGGGCAGTGTGTTATTAGGTTTCATGCAGATCGGTTCAACATGGCAGGGTTTTTTTTGTCACTTGTGGATAAAGGCGCTCAATCATAGTTCAATTTGCAGCCTAATTATTCCAAACAGACAGCACGGCACCAAACACCGGGCACTAAAATCTGCCAGTTGTTATTAATTCAGTGGAAGATGGAAAGGAACAAGTCCTCTGATCCAGAACTGGGTCATCCTTTAGATGTTCAGGAACAGCCCCGTCGTAATAGTTAACTCAAGTATTCACCATCCTTCACTAATACAAATGGGTTTTTTTGTGTGTCATCTAACTAGTACATATAAATATTCATTGAAATGTTCAAAACTTTGTGTTTCTATATTGGGGGAAGGATTTGGCATCAAGGGGTATTGGAGATGGATATGTTTTGCAGTTTCATAAAGTAATCAAAACTGCATTTCATTGAAGTATATATGTGCATGTGTAGATATCAGTGTATACTTTTGTTTTTTTTCTTGTAGGGAGGTAGGAGGTATTAGTCGTTCAGTGTTTCCTGTCTCCAGCAGATGGCAACATCCCATCTGAATTGAAGCGTCAGGACCCGTCGTGACAGATCCACACAGCAGCAGGATGGACGTGAAAAACGCAAATGATTCATGAAAATGATTCCGCTTTGTAAATCAAGTGGCATTGTAAATCACAAAGTCTGTTTTTCCAATTTTCAGCACCGCTACTTAATCAATAGTTTATACTTTTATGTGCGGTGTGCTGAGATATTGACTGACCACCAGAGTGTGTGAAGGTTACCTTGAACGCTCAGAAGGCCCTCTTAAAACAGCTCTCTCTCTCTCTCTCTGTGTGTCTGAGCAGAAACATCACACAGTTTGACCTCAAGGTAGGAGGTAAGAGCTATCAGTCAGAGTATCTGGGAAGCCATCAGCAAACCAATCAGAAAAGAAATTGATGAATCAATCGGCAAAGTCAAACAGTAAACAGATCCTGATGCTGCAGAACGGATATAAAGACTTCTGACTGGTTTGTTCAAGTTCAAAGTGGATCCTAAAAGCAAGTAAGGCCCCGACGGCTGTGAGGAAACAGCTTTGCTCACACCAGGACATCAAGAGAGTCCCCCTGCCTCTCCGTCTGATTCAGTCTGTAATCCAGCACAAACACACCCGCATCACAACCCTATTTTCCTGTGCAGTTGGGAGGATATTTTTCGTGATCCTGGGATCTAAAATGATGGAAATTTAATATATGAGACTCTTCAGTCTAGTCAGAACCATCATATGCAGCAGTTATTATTTCTTGTCTTGGTTTATTATTGGTAGGAGCTCAAAGTGGGTGTCCACAATCAGTAAGACACTAAGGCGTGTCATGACCACTGTTGGGAACATGCACATTTCATACAAATCTACCCAAAGGGGACAGAATGACTACCTTCAGTGTGTAGCCAGTCAATATTAATGTCAGTGCAAAGATGGATACTTGATGATCTCATTGGATGAGTGTCTCAAGCTTGTTCTGAGTGCTTATTGGCATCCAGCAAATGTATCAACACTGATGGACTGGAACGTTTTGGTTTGGTTGGTCGATTCCAGATGAGCTAAAATTGTCTATTTTTTTTATTAAAGCATAATAGTGTCTATTATCAATTTGCTTTTCTGCTGCTGAATATAACTCTGCTGTCATTCAATTCCACACACCAGAGACATGAACCTTCACAACCTAATCAATAGTTGTGTACCAGCAAATATTACCTCAGTTGGCCTCGTGAGGTCAAACTAAAAAAAAAAGTCAAAAGGCCACAACTCTTGCACCATGTGTGCTATTATCGTGCCCCTTGGTCCGTCTGTCCAGCTGTTACTGTTCCACAAATGTACCTGTTGGAACATCAAAGTCCACCAGGACGGATTTACCGCCATTTTGAATCAGTTCTTTGCCTCGGGGGTTTTTCAGTTTTTGAGCAGTCGACGCCATGGCGCCCGGTCTGTCGCTAAATGTAGCCCCTGAGTAAAGAGGAAGGGAGTGGGTGTGTTTGGCTTTGTGCAGGCTCTCTGTGTACACATTATATTGGAATAAAAGTCTGCATACATCCATCTCGGCTGCACTGTTTCACTCAGAGTCCATCTTTTACTCTGGGGTTCATTTATGGGTGTGTCCTACCACATGATGACTCTCAACTCTCATCTCTTTTTGACTATTTATTTTAAACATTTCATCATTTTCAAAGTGACCAATATGGCTGTACAAATGTCAGGAACACTGGACCGCCTACTGTTGAATTTAAGATTGGTCAATATATGAGTATTGGTTGTGGCAGCATGGACAATCAGATAATGGCTTACAACTCAGGGTGTGTTTGCACTGCCACTATGAAAGTAGGTATGCATATACAATATGTCTGGACTTCCTTTTCTATTCTTTCTATTCCTATTTGTATTTCTATTCACTATTGCTATGAAACGTGAGTGTCAAAACCCTCCCTGACCCCTGACATCTTTAAATCTGGAGTCATTGCTCATAGCTTTCTTGTCACAAACACACAGATGCCACAGACAAAAGAGTCCGATCAATCAATACATCAATCAGAGCAATGCAGCCCGTTTCTCACAGCAACCTCCTATAGTCGTTTTCACCAGTGTGGACTTTTTATCCGCCCTGCAGGATATTACCTGCCATAAAACATGAACCAGTAAGAGCCGATTCATCATCTGAGCCAATGTTTCTCAGACGGAAGCGTGGGTGAGCCTCAGTGTATCAAGGGTGCCGTATATGAGGTCCTGGTCTTCATATAAGACAAGACAAGCCTCAGTATCTCTTGCAGTCAGGGGGATATTACAATGCCATATAGAGATCCCAGTAACTGATCCCCTCATTTAATATTAAACCCAGACGTCCATCACAGATGTTATTATGTGATACGGGGCAGATGACAGCAACGTACCTGCTGGGTAACATACCAGAACTCGTGCACAGAGGTTATACTCAGTGCAAACGTTTTGTTGGAAACAGTATAATGGCAGCATTGAACGGTCGAGTTCATTAGAAACAACTTGCAAACACAATCCTGTTCTTCCATCACATCTTTTCGAATGCAATGTGAGCATTGATTTTATGGCAGCGGTAATGAATGAAGTAGTTAAAGTCGGTTGTGACCGGTTACGTTCAAGTGTAGCTTTATAATTGTGTTCTGTTAGTGACAAACTATGCTGTTTTTCCTCACCGCCGCCTCAGTAAATGCACCAATCCAGAATTTGGCCAAACAAAATCTGCACAGACTCTTGAAGAATTTGATGGAAAGTAACAGAAAGAAAGAGGAAAGAGTGCAAGTTAAACCTTGTAACATAAAAAAAAAAAATCCAAAGTAACTTTAAATGTAGGTCTGTTGTACGTCAAGGTTTGCAAACACTATAAATAATAAAGCCTTGGGAATACACGGAAAGCTCATTTTCAGTTGTCACACACAGTCAGTCAATAGAATGGCAACAGTTCAGCAGGGGGTGCAGTTATGAGTTTACTTTGTTTTGAGAATCAACATGCAAGGTGATATATTTCTCATATTTCTCTTTATATTTCACAGTTAGATAAAACCTTTAATGACTTTTGACTTTTATTTGTTTAATACCAGATGCAGCAATATTTGTTCTGTTTTGCCTCCATACAACAACACGGTGGAACATCAGAGCAGCAAACTCAACAGAGTTAAATTTGGCATGCTTCCCCCCTAAATGGCCCTTAGCCCCCCGCGGCACAAAGTTCACATCTCAGGCTGGTCTTAGCTAGACTGGTTGACACTGAACTGCCCTTTCTCATTCTACCGGGGATTTTGAGAAATGTTTACTTGGAAAGTTCACGACCCCGCGATGTCATCACGTGCGATGGAACGCGCAGGAAATTACAGGCAAATACATTTCCAGGAGGATCGGGAGTTTTGCTGCATCAAAGAGGTAGAAATTGATTGTCGACATAGTTGTCTCTCTAGTCTAAAATTGAGAATCAGTTCAGGTCAGAATCAGGTCAAGAGTGAAATGAATCACCCAAGAAAATATCTCATCCAATGCTCCAAAAAAAAAATGAATAAGGGTTTTTTTTTATACCCAAAGAGGAAGTACAAGAGAATGCTTCTATCTCCGCGAGGCGATGCGCGGAGGAAGAAGACGCGAGCAGACAGCAGATTGACGTTGCCGGCTCTCCCCGGCCGGTTTGTAAAACATTTACCCTTGCGCTTATCTGACATGGCAAATGTCAGCCATGTTCTTTCAGTGTCAGCCAAGATCCCTCAAGCCGACAGGCTGCACCGTGGACTGCAGAGGGACTCTCGCTCGTCATAAATATTTCACCCGCTCTGTTTACATGCATGCACTTGACCATCAGTATGGAGGCCTGACAGAACACCTACCGTTGACCTATAAATAATGAAACCTTTGGTCTTATTCCTCACACCCAGAGAGCCCAGTGTTTAAGAAAATGGACTATCACTTCGGACTATTGTTTGTCTGTCTGTTCTGTAGACTTCAACGCTCTGTGGTATAAGTCATTCATGAATCATGGCCCCAGCATGTACGCAGGCCTACCGGGAGGCAGAGCGGGTCAAAAGGCTATCAGGAGTGATTAAAAGAGAGGACTGAAGTTGTCATATTTCTATCAAACGGTAGAAGAATGGCCTTGTGATTGTAATGCCCAGGAGGCGGGTGGGTGCTGGGGTGTGGAGGAGCGGGGGGGGGGGGGGGGGGGGAGGTCACAGCTGCAGGCCAACAGTTGATCCTGTGCCGGGAAACAGGATCAGCCAGGTCAGGGCAAGGGGAGGCAAAAAGGTTGTGACCCCAGGGGGGTAAGGAACAGGCTTCACAAAGAGGTAACATCTTCAAAAGCTACGGCCCCCGCCGGGGGAGCTGGTGAGGTTGGGAAAATAAACCAGTTTGACCTCCTTTCTCTGAGCGGGAGTTTCCCCAGGTGTTTGCTTTAACCTCTTTGCCGGTTTCAGACTTGAGCCTCCGCTCTTCTTTACACCGTCTTTACACCGAGTATTGCAGCAGCGTGACTTAAAAGGCAAAGGAAAGCAACGTTTTCACTCGTATCGTTTTGGAAGAAAGCATTTTACTGAGAGCTCTGCCTGAATGACACTCCAAGAAGGGTCATGTGACCATAAAATGCTAATTACATTGTGTGTGTGTGTGTGTGTGTGTGTGTGTGTGTTTGTGTGTGTTTACATAACATCTGAGGTCAAACCATGTGCTCAAAGTTCAAACACTTGTATGGGGCCGGGGTGATTGAACATCTGTGAGCATATTTATCACACCAGTCACCATGACAACTAGTGACAAGTGTTGGCTCTGTATGGTCTCCATGTGAATAAACAAAGCGCCTCACCCAACCAGCAAAACTGAAACTAGTCCCTTTTCCTGTTCCACAGACCACATATCACCGTGGCTGATGCCATTTTCACTCGTTCCCATGTTGACTAAATTTGTTAACTACAGTCACGATGTTGTTAGGCTCCGTGAATTCAAAGTGCTCTCATTTGAGGCATTGGTGGCAGCGGTGTGCAGCAGCTCACTTCCTTTTGGCCTCACGCTGAGGTCAGGAAATCAAACAGAGAAGCCACAGACAAACAGCCGATTGTCAAGTTTTACACCTTGACCTCGGCTTAAACTTGTGACTCTGTCCTTTATGTTCGCCGCCGCTCCGGCAGTCGGGAGGAAATCAAGAGGTTATTGGCGGTTCAGCCTTGATAAGAATCTTGAAATGGAGAAGTTCACCGAGGGGAAAGGTTACCGGGAGTTTAAAGAGAGCGCAGTCAGTCATGGGGAGGATTAAATAAAAGGGAAGTCGGGGCTGAGGAACTGTGCTGGATTTCAAAAGTGCACTGCAGACAAAAAGCCGTCTGTTCGCCCCAGCGGACTTCATATTCAAACCCAGTGCGAGGGGGAAGTTTAGCTTGAACTCGTCTTCACCTTTGCAAAGTCTCTCGCACTGCAGCGCTGTTTTTTTTTTCATGGCCAGGCAAATCCTCACCAAAAAAAAACCAAGATAATAGTGGAGCGGCTGAACACGAGACTTCAGGTGTTCAAATGGCTGTATAATCTATTTTGGGGTCTAAATGCGAGATGCATGTTCCATTTTTCCGAGGCATATCCTTGGGCATGCATTCAGGGCACATCTGTTGACCTCCATGTGTCCTCCCTCCTCTCAATGTCTTTCCTGCCTTTGTTAAGAATCAGCACTGTAGTGAACAGCAGCCAACTCAGAAGCAGACGTTTTGTGGGAAATACAGGACATCCTCTCTGCATTGTAATAATGGCCGTAGTCTTTGATTACTCAAAGGGATTTTGGCTTTTTATGTCCTCAAGGTTTTTTTTTTTGGTCCCTAATCGGATACTGGACCTGTGCTGCCATGTTTACCCCACTACAAGCTTTGTTTCATGTCCATTTAAACTCTAAAACTGATTGACCAATCTCATGAAACGTGCATTGGCTGTATGTCACACCTGAACATGAGTTTTCAATGTTTTGAAGTTGTAAATGAACGGTTTACATTTGTATTGTTTGGAAGCATTGTAGCAAGACAGGTATGTATTTCTGAAAGATGGGAGGAGATGAAATTCCATCAGCCAATGCTACCATCACCATCAATTAATACACTCAAACACATCCCAGATCTGTGCATTAAGCCGTCCGTATAAATGAAAACATACGATGGCAAAGTAGAAAAAAAGAAACACATTCATACTAGGTCATGCATTTTAGTACTTTATTTTTGAGATATCAGTGCAAATGAACACCAAAAATGAAAACATAAAAAAAAAAAAATGAAATAATGTTTCAGGTCTTCACATGGAAAAATGAAACATCTTTTTTTTAATATTTGCTGCTACAAATGTATTTTTCAGATGCACAATGCAGGTCTATGATTGTACGTCAATCCTCCACTATAGCCCCAAGCTCCTTCGCGGAGCTTTTGTTAACCAGTAACAGAAAAAGAAAAAAAATCACAAAAATATTCAATGCACGTTTATTTTTCATACATTTTTATCAACTTGCTCGACAGCCTGTGGTTATTTAGGGACCGTTCATATTCTAAATGAACCTCTCTCTGTGATAAAAAAAGACCTATTTTAAGACTTGACATTTTCCCCCATCACCAGTAGGGATACACAGGTAGTTCCCATGCGTCTGCATGCAACAGGCAGCAGTGAGGAGAGTCAGACATTATTACACAACACAGCGCAGGATAGATTATCATTTACCACATAGAGACACATGCAAAGAACAAACCAACCAAAAAAAGATGGGCATAGCATCCTCTGCCTTTGTATGTACACTAGTACGCATATAATTCATATTTACATGTCAGGGCATTAAAAACTAGGGTAATATCTTTTTCTTCAACAATACAAAATAGTCATCTTTCATAATGAAAGTACTATTTACACAAATATATTTAACCATTGTGAAAATGTATTAATAATAGAAGAAACATACTTCATAGGTATATGTATTAAAAAGATCACAAGACTAAATGGATAACGCAGTGTGTGAAAACTAAAACGGATACTGAAAAAAATACAGTACAATCAAAATAAGGAGCTAGATACCAGATATCCCTCAAGACACCAACATGTCTCGGTGATTATTGGGGGGCAGGTACACATATCCAGCTGCTTTGAAAAAGAAAAGAAATGTACCTGTGGTTTTCTCTTTATTTTCATGCAATTCTTTTTGACATTTTTATGAGTTAAGAGACTGTCACAAAAATTAAAAAAAAGGTGTCCATAAAGCACAAGAGTCAAGAAAGAATTAAAAAAAACTTCACAAATTCTCAACAGATAACAATACTGACATTTTTTTCCATTACATGCCATTAAACTTATTCTTGAAAAAAGGACACCGGAGACTAAAAATCGATAGTGCAAACTCTGGGTACAACTTTATAGAACTTGAAAAAGAGACATGCCGTGTGCTTCTCACTCAACGTCTGCGTGTGCATGAGGAGAAATGATGCTGGTTTTACCCAGGATGGAAAGATAACAGCTTCTCAGACACTGAAGCCTTTTAACTGTTGCTCTAGAAACCTGTTTACACACAGTTGTGTGCGCCACAGACGCCCTGCTGACCCATCTGCTCGAAACTGCACAATCTGCAAAGAAATTAGCCTGAATTTGCACTGTCGAATTTTAGCCTAACAAGTTCAATTCGGATCAAAGCAAAATACAATGAATTGTGACCATTCGAACCCCCTGTTGATATATTGTCATCCCCGCTGGTAATTACGCCGTGCGGTGATTCTTGAGGAAACGCAAGAGAAAGCATTCATCACAGTAGGATCCCCCTCTGACACTATTGCATTGTGAATATTGTTTTCAAGGTCCTCCTTTGAATGGCTCCTATCTTGTACACTTTCATAATAGACTGCTGTGTCTGCTCCCAGAATGACTTTATTTGGAATCTGATCTAAAATTGATGGGGACTCTTGTCTATCTGGAAATGTTCTGATGGAGAAAATAAATAAAACGTCCACTGAACTGAGTGCTAACATTTTTGGAGTCATCAATAATAAATGTTGCTTGAAATGTTCTTTCTAAATGTTTCATGGCAGGCAACAAAGAGGACACAGACTAGTGATAGGTGTACGATTCAAAACGCAAGTTATGGGAGTAAAACAAGACCAGATTCTAAAAGGAGGACTTGTGAAATAGGTACTGCATGATTATCAGTAATGGGCAATGTTAACTTTGACATGTTCTTAATTTTGGTTTCATCAATTAGACATTCTGCAAAAGGTACAGCTATTTTGTACCGTTCCATAACCTCACCATTTAAAGTTGAGAAAGTAATGAAAATATGCCTTTGAACTTGAACTTGCTCTATTCCACAAAAGAAAATCTTCATTTTTGCATTCTTAATGTTATTTTGTCTCATCAAACTTCAAACCAAATTTGGCAAGTCAGTATTATATATATATATATATAATACATATACATATATATGTATATATATATATATATATATTTAAAAAAAAGTCATTGCAATCTTTTCCCCCTTTTGTCTTTTTTGTAGTTGATAAAACTTCTATTCAGATGATTGGCTCAGCCCCTGGCTCTCGTGGCTGTGCTTGTCGTTATGGTTCGGTGATTGCGGGGTGGCGCTCAGTCTGTGTTCATAGGCATGCACATCGCTGATTGGCTCCTCCTTAACTCGAACCACAGGCTGGGTCCCCTGATCCCTCACCTCCTGCCTCAGCTGAGTGCTACCCTTCTGCAACATATAGTACAGAATGGGGTTGGAGCGTGTCAGCCGTGGAGAGTCTGGGTTGGAGTCACAGCCCTCCTCCTCCTCCTCCTGCTGCCCAGTCCATCGCACCGGGCTCTCTGGCTCCTGTTTGACCAAAGTCGGGGGGTCCCGTTTTTGAGTGGCCGGCCATGGGGCTGGGTGGCGGCCCCAGGGGGCGCGGAGGGGGCTGTCACCTGCCGGAGGGGTGGGCAGGGGTCTGAGATTATTGGGGAGCCCTGAGCTGAGGGAGCCATGGGGGTGCCAGGGCAGATGGAGGAAGCTGTGATTGTGGGCCGGCTGACTGAGAACGCTGCCGTTGGCCTTGCTGTTGGCCTGCAGGACGGAGGGGCTGGGTGGCCCCCGGTGCTGCTGGGACAGCTCCTTCAGGCAGTTGTCAGACAGCAGCAGCTGCTTGAGCACATTGAAGCCCCGACTCTCTCTGGTAAGGGGTTCGCTTGGGGGGCTCCTGGGTGGAGCCACCTCCTCCTTGGGACTCCTCTGCTGGTCATGCTCTTCCTGAAGGGCCAATGAGGCGTAGCTGTTGCCGTCTCGACTGTCCACTGCCCTCGGAGAGTTGACGCTGTTCATGCTCTCAGTTCGGTCAGAGCAGAGGCGCCTCTTCTTGGGGCTGGGGCTCGGGTACTCCCTCTGCTCCTCTTTAACCTGTCTGGGCTGTGTCTCGGCCTGCACAGCAGCACTGGTGTAGTAGGTAGCAGTCTGTTGTTTTAGCAGCTGGCTGAGGAGGCCGTATTTTGCTATGACCTCTGCGGGCCGTGGCTCTGTTTTAAAGTCCTGCTGGGGCGCTGAGAGGGGGCTGTTCTTGTCGTAGCCACTCCGTCTCTTTCTGCCACTCAAATCCTCAGACGTGGCCAAGGACGGCCCCATCTCCTCCACATGCTCCGTTTTGACCTTTACATCCAAAGGGGGCCCATTGGAGCTGTCACAAATGACAGAGGTGCCAGGGCTCTTCTCAAAGCACCTCCCCGCCGCCTCCACACTCCTCCTTCCGCTCCCGGCGAGCCTGTCTTTGTGGTTGCCAGCAGCTGTGGCCGAGCCTGTTCCTAGCAGGAGCTGCAGCACCGTGCGCCTCTCCAGAAGGTTCTCAATCTGGGAGGAAGGGGGCGAGGCCTCCTTCCGGCTGAAAGGTGTGCCACTTCCAGAGGGCCCGTCGGAGAGTGGAGTGGCGGTGTTCCTGTGGATGGGTGCGTTGAGCCTCTCCAACAGCGCCAAGGGCCTGCCCGCATCCAGCTCCTGGCCCGGTGCTTTGCTGGAGGGGATGGGTGGGGAGGGCGAAGCCGTGCCACACTGGGCCAGGTTCTGTAACAGTTTACTGGCACTGAAGGCAGGCTCAGACGCCTTCTCAGCAGGGAAGGCTTTAGACTTACACAAATCCAGCGGGCTGGACTGATCATGGGGGGAGGGGTAGGAGTATGGGGACTGTGCGCTGCTGGGGTCTCGACTGAGGGAGTAGAGGGGCTGGGCTGGTGGTCCGGGCCTGTCCATGGGGCTCTTTGTCCTGGTCTCATCCCAGGGCATCGGCCCCTTTGGTTGTCCCCGGGACATAGTGGACATGGTTACGTCAAGTGGCAAATCTGGAGTAGCTACACTTTTGTTTACCTTCTCATTATTTCTGCGCTCAAGAAGGAGCTGCATGAGCGTGACCTTAGGATGGGATTTCAGGTCTGGGCTCATTTCAAGCTCCTTGCCCTTAGAGACCTTTGACCCAGATGGCTCTGGTTTCCACTTGTTTATCAATGACTCAGTCAGTTTGTCCAAGGAGGAGGTAGAGAAGGAGGATGAGGAAGAGGAGGAAAATGCAGTGGAAACAGAGGAGACAGCAGTAGAGGAGGGAGAAAAGGTTGTGGCAGAGGGCTGAGCAGAAGAGGGAGGGGAGAAAGCAACTGGGGTAGAGGAAAACACTGGGGTGGAGGAAGAGAAGGTGGAGGAGGAGTAGGAAGAGGAGGAGGTGGTTTTGGGCCCAGTGTCTGGGGCATTGGCCCGGCTCCTCATGGAGAGGTCAATGGGAGAGCAGCTTGAGTAGGAACTCTCTGCATCACTGCTGTCCTTGGCCAGGCTCCTCTCCTGTGTGGAGCACTCGCTGTCCGAGGTGACAGAAGAGGAGCCGCTTGGCGGCAAGATGCCACAGCTGTCCTCTAGGTGCCCATTCTTAGTCAGCTGCTTCTGGTTGTTGTGGTTGTTGAGGAGAAGCAGGAGCAAGCTGCTGCAGGTCTGGGGTGGGCGAGTTGGACGTGAGTCAAAGCCTCGCTTCTCCCGAGGCGGCTGGTTCTGGGTGTGGCTTGGGGCACGTGGAGGAGGGGGAGGAGAGCTCTGGCTGTGGCCACACAGCAGGGAGGGACTCCCTGGGCTGGACAGGGCCATTCGGGGGAGTGTTGTTGTTCCTGTGGTTGTAGTTGTCATCCCGTTTTGGGTGGTTAAGGAGCTTATTGTGTCTGAGACTCCAGGCAGAGCCTCTCCCACACTGGGTGGCCTTTTGTCCTGACCCAGCTGCTGGGTTGCCATAGCGGCGAGTCGCTCGCTGGCGGAGCGTCCGGAGAGCTGGGCTTTGAGTGCATGCTCCCGGGAGTACTGCTGGAGGTGTGCTTCACTGGACAGCAGCAGGGCCAGCTGACTGCAGGCCACGCTGGGCTTGGGTGAGGGCACTGGGCTGGAGCGGATCTTGACCATGTTGGCCACTGCCTTCAGACGCTCTGCGCAGGACACTGAATCAGCAGCTGCGGGGGCGGAGGGAGGCGTGGCACTGTGAGCTGAGCGAGGCGATTCTGGAGGTCTGTCCTGGCTGTGTCCCCGGCGGCTGTAAGGCGTGTTGCTGTGATTCTGCAATTTGCTCTTCCTCATCAGGCCTTTCAAGCGACTGGAGGCCGTCACGTACACAGGAAGTGGCTCTTTGTCTGCAGATGGGGCCTTAGGTGGAGGGGAGCACTCGCTGGGGGGCTTGTTGGACTGCTGGGACATAGCCACGCTCTGCAACCGCGAGCTGAAGGACTGGAGCAGGGAGGCCAGTAGTGTGCTCTCCCCGGCATGAGGAGAGCCCTCTAGGGCTCCATTCTGCATGGCGCCCCCTTGGCCATTCAGCTCCACTGGGGGTGAACTCAACCGCTGGTTCCCCGGTTCATTCCACGCTCCGGAACGGAGCAGGCGGGCCTTCTTCAGGTGCTGCGAGGCACCCAGAGAGGGACCGTTGGTTCCAGCCTTGGGAGCTGTAGGGCCATGGTTGGGCAGCTGGAAGGGCCCACCCGCCTTGTCGGCCTGCTCCTGGTTGCTGTGGGCGGCCTCTGACCTCCTGCTCGCTGTGGCCCCAGGCCCGGCCACCACTGGATGCATCAGTAAACCTTCCAGATAAGTTAGAACAGCTGAATCCTTGTGTGTCTCAGGGCCAGGCTCCTCCCCATGAGTCATGTTCAATACTAGGATCCCCTCGTATGGTTCAGCACTGCTAGTGGAAAACAAATGTCCACTGGGTCATCTGGTTGACAGTGGCATGTACTTCCAAAATACCAAAAAGAAAAGGCAGACAGTCACACGGAGTGAGTCTGCAGGGGGCCGGAGGATGCACTGGCTGGATGTAATCCCTCTCTGAAGTCGGTACAGTCAGCAGAGCGGTGAAACGGCGGCCATAGATGGAGCCATTCTGGGGCAGGTGGGTCTCCGTGGCATTCTTGTACGCCTTTGAACACGGCGCGATCCCAGAAGGCCCAGCTCCCGGCTTATGCGAGCGGCAAGCGGGGAGTCAGCGGGATTTCACCACAGAGATGTTGACACATTCCGTGGCTGTGGATGGTTAGGATGGCTGTCCTCGGGCCCGGCTGCGACTCTCTCGGCGGCGCCTTTCAGCTTTCCTCACGTGGGGGACCTATGTGAGAGAGAGAGAGAGAGAGAAAGCGTGTGAGAAACAGGGATTCGCACGGCATTATATCACATTCATTTCAACACCTTGTCCGCCATCTCTGTTACTTAGCAACATTTCAGATTGACTGCACGCGGCTCCCCTTCTCCCTTTCCCCCCTCGCCGCCACCACCGCCGCCCCGCACAGACGACAAATGTAGATTAGGCCTGATTGGATCCAAATTGAAAATTCAAGCCCACTACCTTGAAAACATTCAGGTCTTGAGCTGTAAGCCCCTCGCCGCGGTGTCTTTCAAAAGTGAAGGGCCTTGTGAGAGCTGTGAATAATTTCTTATGCAGTTTGTCATTTCAGTGGATTATCCCCCCTCCCACTACTTATGCACTTGAGCAGCATCTCACACGACACTACCCTGTACTCTGCACACAGCAACAGCCAACCGCCCACCCACGCAGGCACATACGCATTAAGAACCATGCGTGCCTGGACATACGCATGAATAAACGCATGAAGACACACACACACACACACACACACACACACACACACACAGATGAAGTGAAAACCCTCCTGGTTTTGCGGCTGCCCTATCTTACCAGTGCATTATCTTTAACACCTGCCCAGTTGAATCCCTCCCCAGGCAGAGCTGATCTGAGACCGAACAGCTTTGAAATCAGAAGACGGGAGCAAAACATGAACTGAACTGACTTGACTGACTGTTTTTTTTTTTTTTAGAGATAGTACAAAGGCAGTGGAGGATCACAGCAAGGATCTACCTAACAGACAAGCCATACTGTACTATCACGTTTGTGTGTGTGTGTGTGTGTGTACTGGACGGGTGGGGGGGTGGCTTTAAGGATCAGGTGCACCTGTCACACCGCACCACTGTCAGGAGGGCAGAGCCGGTGACACCAGGGTGAGCGCCGTGCCAGTTGCTATGACAGTGTCAGCGGCGCTGCCCTGCGAGACCTCTGCTCTGAACCCTGTCAGCGTGGTTTCCGTGGATACAGGACACCTCCGACAGTCCTGGCCGCATCCCGTAAAGGTTAATTAATACAGAGTTTCAAGCTCGCCTCAGCTGCTGCCCGTGTCCTTTCCCCGATGCCGTCCTCACCTTTGGTGTCCGCTGAGTGGACCAACATAGCGGGTCACACGACAGGACTGCAGCCCTTGATTATGACGAAAGGCTGTGGCAACCCGCGCAGCCCGCTAGCCTAAATATTTCACCGAGAGCGGCGGCGAGGGCCAAAAACAACAAGGCGGTCGGCTGAAATCCATCCCTGTGGCCAAGGTCCACAGGTTGGCATGACAGAAAGGGCAATGAGGTGCCACTTTTAATGCCACCTTGAAAATGAGCAGGGATTAGAGGCTGGATTTCACCGGTGTGCAGTGGGCAGTGAGGAAACAATCACTTCTCTTCAAGCCGCAGGTTCACCTGGTTGATGAGAGCCTTCACGACACCTGGCCATAAACACACAACCTAACTGAGATTGGCCAATCAGCGGCAATTACAGTTCAAGGCCAACTTTAAAAGCTGTTGACCTAAATCTGACAACAACAAAGGCCAACCTGGTCACACTGGGCCATCTGACGTCTGCTGTCCTGCTAATCTTAGACGGCGGGATTAGGGCTATTTTCCCGCCGGCAAGCTTAACACAATTATAACGGAACGCTGTGTAACGGCGCGCTCGCTTGATTTACAAAAATGTAAATCAAGACGAGACACTGACACGGTTTCACACGTGGAAAATTCTGTTAATCTCTTTACTGCTGGCAGTGAACCTTTGGAATTACAGTTGACCTTGTCTACGCTTTTGCCCAAAGTAACTTCCAACACGCGGAGCAGACAAAGCAGCGCAGGGGGCCGCTAACAGCACTGCATGACATTGGTTTACATGTAGTAGAGCTACCGCATCCGCTACATCAGATAAAGTAGGAGCCTTTATACAAGGAGCGGGGACCTTCAAGCTCTTGAAAGACACGTGTAATGACGGAGCTGATGTCAGAAAGCCCCGCAACAGCGAGGGCAAGGGAAAATATGTTCTTCACAGTGACAGTGCTCTGTGAACAAATAAATGACCTTAATATAGGGAAAGCTGTCCTCTATAGTGGGCCCCTAAAGCATACGGCCCCCCCTCCTTCCCCCTTTCAGGATGTGTGATGTGTGTATTACTATTACATTATCTCCCCTGGTGTATACATTGGAAATGACCTTACACATCTGTTAACATGTCATCTCATTGGTGGTGGCACCCCAAAAGCCTGACCTCCACCCCCCCTCCCCCCACCGTGGGACACCGGAGCACCAATGAGCTGCTCCGCGGTTACTGTGGTGATTATCCATTATCTTTGACAATGTCAGCCAATGACAGAGCAGACACCATTCTAAAGTGATTTTTACCACTACAGTCGGCCACGTACGTGTGAGAGGGAGGGCAAGTGATGGGGAGGGCTGAGAGTTTCATCATCCCCCTCCACCACCACCACCACCACCCCCCCGCCCCCGGCCGGTCTTTGCTTCATCTATTCCTCTCCCTCTCTCTCTCTCTCTCCGCTCCTACTTCTAGACGGGCGAGAAACAGGAAAGGTCACGGCACTCTCGGCCATTTCCTGCGTGGAATTACCAGAAGAGTGACACGAAAATGTCCCCGTGCAGATGTCACGGATTAGATCTCTAAGTCTGACCTTCATTCCCCCCGGTCAGCCTCCAGATTACAGCCCCCCCCCCCCGCCACCACAAACACGCCATGCAGCATAGCCCCCCCAAACCCCACCACAACCTCCCCCCACTCTTTTTCTTTTTTTAAAATCAGACTTCATAAATGACCTTCATTGTCAGGAATGGTAATCCATTTAAGCCATTTAAAATGTATGAGACCAAACAAAAGAATTAAAAAGGGGAAGAGCCACAGGAGCAGCAGTTAAAGTCAAGGTCATTCATGCCGCCAAGGCTTTTCCACTTGATGCAACAGCTGGTGTCCATGCAAAGCTCTGGGCGTTAATAAAAAGTGACAATGCTGCCCGAGTGGTGTGTATTACTAATGTCTGACACCAGCCTGGCAGATGTGTTCTCCCTGCATTAAAGGGGAGTCAAGGTTAAAGGAATTTAAAAGGAGAGGCGATGCCTAAACACTATTATATCATGTAATCTGCAGCCCGGCCCTACTGCACATACTCGACGGGGTAGCTCACTTTACACACGCCGCGTGACCGCTATTTTGTAAATTCAATATGGCCCTGACATGATTAAATAAGACAAAACATAAGCTACCTGACCAAATGTGGTTGTTCCGAGGCCGCCGCGAGCGAACGCGTCGCGCCGGAGGAAAGTCGAATTAAAAGCTCTGCCTCACCTTGAGAGAGGTAAACAAGAGAATAACACGCTAGCAAACAGCAGGCGACCGGAGCAAGGAAATGTTTTCCGTGGGATAAGTCAATCGGGACGGCAAAATAACAGTGAAATGCGATCCGCAGACACATGCACGCCCACACAATGAGAACTAGGGCACTCTGACCCACTTCTGAGGATGCATTGACCAAACAAGTCATGCATAGCCCACACGCCCATGTGTGCGCACACACACACACACACACACACACACACACACACACACACACACACACAGAGAGAAACCCGTGGACATACCCCACATAGAGGCAACGTGATACGCCGACGCTGAAAAGTCAGACCTCTTGTACTAAGTAGCACAGGCGATCCGGGGGGAAAACCGTCCTCCTCACGGCACATGAATGTGAAGAACATTGTGTGAGGAGTGAATACTAACATTTCAGACTTGAGACAAAATGGGACCAGAGAGCTCGAGCTGTTGGCCTGCATCTGGCCTCGGATGAGATGAGAGGTGTGTGTGTGTGTGTGTGTGGGGGGGCTGGGGGGAGGGGGGCATCATCTGTACTCATCAGTACAAAGAGTTCTCGGGGTTGAGAGAGCAAAGAGGAATTCATGCACATTGATGAGTCATCTAAACGATTCAGAGCCCAGCAGAATGGCAGGACGGGGGGGGAGGAGGGGGGGGGGGGACCCAGCCAAGCCTGAACGGCCCTGGATGCCACCGCCGTGCTGTATCACAGACCTGGCCGCTCTTACCTTGCCCAGGGTGGCGCGGACATGCTAGCGAAAATGTTTGTGTCCATAGTAAATATTTGCGTGCCATTCGGAAGACCCACCCAAGGGCTATTTCCTGAGCGGCCGCGAATTAGCGCATCGATTAAAAACACACACACATTCCTTCTTAATGAGCCGTGGCCGCCATCAATCTATACCTGACTCGTTTCTATGGGGCCCACGAGGTAATCTTCGGCTCACATCGTCTATCCCAAAAAAAAAAACCCCGCTGCTCATTTCCCCCCCCAAACCGCGAAAAAACAACACACATTTTTCCATCTGTAAACACCGGCGCTGGAAACAGGAACAGCTGATTGCCCCCGTGGCCGGTGGGAACGCCAAGAGGGCAAGAGCGAGGCTTTTGAAGCGGACTGCGGCCGGCGGTGTCTGAGGGAAATGGACCACTTTGCGATCGAGATCAAATGTCCCCACCGTCAGGCTGCCCCCGGACGCCGGATAGACTAAAATAAAATGTAAAAAACCTTGGCCTTTTAATGAATCATTTCCATAATATCCCTGGCATCACTCCTAAGCAGGGCCCGTCGCCATGAGTCAGCAAGATGTCTGCCTTTATCGGGTTAAAAAAAAAAAAGAGTCCTCCTGATTTTTAATTTTTTTTTACCGGGGATAACTCGGCTTGGAGTAAGACGGCCCGTGACAGAGGTCTAAGTGACAGGCAAGAGTAGAGGACATCTGCCTGCTATCGTTTCGCCTCCCATAATGCTCCCATTGACCCACTTCCCAGTTTTTAAATCATCCTAATGCTTGAGTGAGGTAGGAGAATAGTATTAGAGTACAATAGGTTGTAAAGGGTCACTGCATTAGATTCATCCAAAACCACATTTTCGTTTCCCCTTGTTATTTCCCCCTCTGCGTAACTAAGCGTACAGTCAACGTGGTGCAAATTAAACCAATCTCTCTAAATCAATTAAGTACATTTAACTGACTGGAGTATAAAACGATTACGCCTAACCTTTTGGGAGAAAATCTCCCGGCAGCAACCAATCCAGTTGGCAGGGCGGAGCTGAGTCCATGCCAAAGGAACAGGACACTTCAATAAGATTAGTTCTACCTGGGGCCCCGCCGACGCCTGACCCAGGACGCCCAGCGCCGCTGACAAAAAAAAAAAAAAATCAGTCCTGATACTGTCGGAATCTGAATTGGCAGCCGGGGTTTAATGCCAAAGTTCACTGAAATTCACAACGTGTTTGACCTGCTGAGTAGGTGCGGATGACACGGATAACTACATGCAGCCAGTGAACTTGATAATGATTTAGAAGAATTCAGAAGCAACAATATTCCCCTGCCAGGAAAACTAAATGGGAAAATAGTTGTTTTTAAACCAGATTTTGCCAAGAATTCAAGGATTTTGCTGCGATAATGATAGAACTTGGGACCACACAGGATCTTTGGACAAACACACCCTGTCGTTTAAGTTACTACACGTGATTCTTTTTCAAGCAAAACATTGGACTTTTACAAAATTTGTACAATTTACAAAATAGGGATCGTAATTGAACACTTGCCATCGCCGCCCTGTAGGCAAACAGTTGCGCTGCGTGAGGTATAGGTAAAGCCCTTCCTAAGACGATCTAGTGGGACTAAATAAGAGACTTGAAAGACGACAGAAAGAGAAAGATGTTCACCTTGCTGTATGGTATGTGGGATAACGGGATAGTCCATGCACAAATAGGGGGGAACGAACAAAACCCAAACAAGTGATTTGTCCACGGTCCTCTTAGAATAAACCTCAATGCAACCAATGAGAGGTCCTGCTGTACTGGGACCATGTGTCGTCACTGCAACTTGGCACCGCGACAAACTCCTGTTCATTTATGTTCCCCCTAGGGATCAAAGTGATTCTACAAATACTTTTTGCAGGCGTGCAATGTGTGAAAGCAGTGTGGCGTGGAAGCCGTTAATGGGGAGTCAATCTTGCCGTTGCAAATATACAAATCCTTTTCGGGAGTCATCTTCTCCCAGGCACCGACGAGGTATAAGATAGACATAAAACACCTACACGCAATCGGTTTACAACATACACAAATGAGATACAAAGCAGAAACGACGTGGCGCTGCAGGGGGGGGGGGGGGGCGAAACACTGAAACGCACTAGCGGTTTCTTTCTCCGCCGAAAAAAGCGCTTTCATTTCTCGACGCCAGCCGGGATCACCTTGATCTCCACTTGAACCGGGGAGGTAAAACCCGCATCACACACGGGGAGACAGCGGGACCACAACACACACTTTATTCAGGCCCCGGCCTCTTCCTCGCCTGTAAAGCCTCCCTCTCACCTCTGAGCCTCGTTGGCTAATAGGGGGTGCGCTGCGCTCGCTAACTACGGCGGGGTCGGCCCGGCGCTCGAGGAAGACGCTTGTTCGGTGCTTCTGGAACGAGCTGCCCCGGTCAGGAAGTCATTACGGAGGTTTAGGAAATTAGACATGAGTAATATGTCAAGATTTCACCATCATTTTTCATGACCATCCCCCATATAGGTCTACATGAGGCATGTTTCAGTGGGCAGACTAATACTGTACACCTACTAGGCATGCTGATGTTCATGTACAGGCCATTTGCAGGCACTGCATAGCAAAAAAAAAGACATTGGTCTAAGATGCTTTTTGGCAACACAGTGCACACAGCAGCAGTACATCACAGTTAGCGGGCCTTGGCTATGCGGCCGTAATGTTGTTAACCGCAGATTAAAGCTGAATCCTAAATGACACACGCCCCAGAATGAAGCCGACTGGTCATAGGTTGAAATAATACTCGAACTTTATACTTTTCGACCGGATTGGACTGTGCCCGCTCAACTCCCGACGGTCACGGGCCGCTGGTGAATGAACGGAGGAGGGTTCGCGGGGTCGGGCCGGGTCGCGGGGGCAAAGGGAGCGAACGCCATATTCCCCGCCACGGGCCGCTGGCCGTCGGTTACACAGTGTACGCGGGTGAAGCGATCAATGTCATCGGCTTTGAATTTAACTTTTCTCTCTAAGAGGCGCTTTGGGTAAAAAAGTTATTTGGGGAGGTTATTCTGGGTGGAGGTGTTTAGACTTTTAGTACAAAAAAAAGTAAAAAAAAGTGGTACATTTCCGCTGAGGTGTTGACAAAGACAGGCACCTCCTGCCAATGATTACTGTGTGCGGTGAGGTTAGGCTTTGCTGGCTAAGTATGCAGTAAGCATGTCGTCGACCCAGTAATACGAGCTGCATAGAAACCGAAAGAAGATATTGTTTCTAAATGACGATGGAAATTATAAGCTGCCACAAAAAAGTTGATTTTTTTTTGGGGGGCTTTTAAAGTGTCGTAGACTTGAATTGACACGGTGACATCAACATGCTCAGTGTCACCCCTGATGCAGACGACCAGCGGGCCAAGTCTTGCAGGAAATGATTCTGTCTTAGTCAGCCCGTTGACCATTAAACCAGACGGGGTTATTTTTTTGCTGTGATGACGGAGATCAAAAGGGGAGAAAGAAAGAAAGAAAGAAAGAAACTATCAAGCAGTAAACAAGCAGACTATCAAAGCAGACTCTCTTTTTTTTGCTACACTAAGCCCAACCGCTAACACACCCATCCTGCTGTGGTTGGGAGCGAACGTAGACACACATCACGCTCCCGTACCTTGTCATCCTTAGCTGTGGAGGCTGATACAGGTAAAGTGCAGTAATCAATTTGCTCTACTGGCAGCAGCGCTCCTTCGGAATACTGATCAGGCTCCCCCCCCCTCCCCCCCCCCCCCCTCCTCACCCCCTCCCTCTGCCTTTCCCCTTCCTCATTCACCTTTCTCATGACTTGACACCCACCCACCCCCCCCCCCGTGCCCCAGACCTGACCAAACGTTAAAGGAGGGCGGGCCGTCTTCTGCACAGATAACTGCTGCCACTAATCAAGCCTACGTGCACCGGGGCGTGGGATTAAAAGAGCTTGCACAGCTTGACTCAGGCACTGAATAGCGGTAGCGCGTGCACGCACACACACACACACACACACAAGCAAACACACACGAGGTCAAAATAAAAAACCTATCGGGAAGCCAGCAGTGTCTCGCCCCGGAAACACACACACACACACACACACACAAGCCGCAGACGAGCAAACAGCACAACAAGGTCAACTTAAAAGCTGATGTGAGGTGAACGTTCGCGGGCTATAAGAGAACACACACACACACACACACGCGAGCGCGCACGAGAAGATTAGATCTAAATTTACTCCGCCAGTCAAAACGGGACTCGGTGGTGAGCCACCCGTCTCTATCTCTCAGAACACATGTCACGCAGCGAGCCGCGGTGTTGTGCGCATCCAAAGCGAGGAGAGGAACAAACTCAACGGCGAATTGACAACGGCCTTAATTCCCGTTCGCTTCTCATTTGGAGAGACGGCTTAAAAGTGTGTGTGTGTGTGTGGGGGGGGGGGGTCTCGATGCCGTATCAAACACATACCGGAGTTGCCTGGAGGCTGTAACAGAGCGTTCTCAGTGTTACACTACACACACACACACACAGGCATGGAGCAGAGATAGGAGTGTGTGTGTGTGTGTGTGTGTGAGAGAGAGAGAGTGAGAGAGAGAGAGAACGCCACCCTATGCATCAGCAGGGATATTTCATTATGTACATAACGAGTGCCATTAATCGCTCTTAACAAGAGGACACAACCTCACCTTGGCAGTCTCACACGCACAGTAGGGGGGGGTGGGGTGGGGGGCGTTGGGTTGGGGGGGGGGTGGGGGGGTTTGGGGGATAGGGGAGGGGAGGGGCGTAGAAATATCTATAGTGCGCGTGGAAAATTAAAATTCACCACACTCAAGGATCTGCCACCTCCCTTTGACCGACCACATCTCTGCCCAGGGAGGGTGGGGGGGGTGGGGGTGGAGGCGGGGGAGGCGGGGGGGGGTGGAGGCGAGCCAGCAGCCATATAGGAGCCGCTACTCTGACAGACACAAACACATAAAAAAGTAAAGAAGGAGCAGAGGAGGGAGAGAGAAGTGAGGGAATAAATATATAAATTAAAGTGGGGGAAAATGCCGCAGTGGCGGTTGCCAGCGGGGGGGGGGGGGGGGGGGAGGGGGGGGCGTGCCCTTGACATAGTGACACGGGGACGCACTGTCATGTGACACTCTTGTCATTCGCCCGATCAGCCGCCCGTCCGGCTGGCCACCTGGCAAAGCCCCCCCCCCCCCCCCCTTTCCACCTCCCGCCCACCTTGGCGCGACCTCATCCTCCTCTGACCTGACGCCGCTTGGCCCGCCCTCCACCCCAACACCACCACCCCCCCACCCCCCTCTGCAGTCCTAGCACCCCACACCCGCCGCCCCACCCCTACCGCTCTGTCTCCCGCCCCCTTCTCCTCGCCTCTCCCTCTCCCTCTCCCTCCCCCGCGGCTGTGCAGCAAGGTCAGGCGGGTCACCGTGTCCTCATCTGTAATCCGCTGCCATTCGTCAGCAGCCCCGGCCCAGGCTGGAGGAGAGAGGGGAGAGAGAGGAGAGGCAGGCGCTCCGACGAGGGGAGAATGCCCAATTAGGCAGCTGTCACACACACACACACACACACACAAAGCTCAGCACAGCAGAGCAGGAGAGAGAGAGAGAGAGAGAGAAATAGAGGAGAGACAGGAAGGGGAGGGAGGGAGGCTGCAGAATCAGCCTACTGTCCACAGACTGAAAGGGGGTGGGGGGTGGGGGGGGGGGGCATACATGAACCCTTTCAGCTGTGAGTGTCTGTGTATTGTTTTGGAGTGTGTGTGCAACTGCAGTTTAGCCACGTATGACGACCATCTCGAGCATGTTAGTATGTCAACAAGCGGGGCAGAGGGGAGCACGCTGTGGAATTCCAAGGCTAGTTAGAGGGGGAGATAATTCTCATCACCGGAGCTAAAAATGAAACGAGCGATGATCCGAACGTGGAGCCGAGACCACCTGGGGGGACGTTTTGTGGACCGGTCCAGAGTGTTTTACGTGGATACCTCTCCCTGTCCTGTCTGGAAGCCCCGACGATGATGCGGGGCGAGATGGTGAAGAAGGAGAGGCGGTTGCCGGGGTCCTGCTGGGTCCGGGCTCCCGTCTAATGGGATTGACCAGTTGGCCATGTAAAGGCTGGAGCAACATGCCACCCAGCCAGAGTGGATGGATGGGGGGGGGGAAGGTAGGGGGGGGGTGCTGGAGGGATGCCGCCAGACCGAAACGGCGTCCCAGACTCGCGGCAGATATCAAATGCATGACAAATATCCCATAATTGGATCATTCATCACCTCTGAACACATCTGCTTTGAGTAATGGGAAAACTAATCAGCAAAAATGATACAGAGAAGAGTCCACGCCAGGCCCCGGGGAAGATTTATGCCGCCACGACTCAGGACTCAAGCCTGTACTTATTGATTGTTTAGTCTAAATGCTTTTTCCTTTAATCAAAACAAAGAGTCAAAATGGTGCCATGCCAGTCGGGTGATGAACAGGTGTGATCCAACGGCCTGGAGGGAGGAGGTGGAGGTGGAGGTGGTGGTGGTTGTTGTGGCTTTGCACTGCTGGTGAGAGGAAAGTGTTTCCTCACTCTTTTTTTTTTTTTTTTTTCTCCCTCCTACGTGTCAAAGTTCAACAGGGTTCAGTGGCGCTTCAAATCCAGCTTTGAGTGGTGAGTGTTCAAAGGGGTTGCGTCACAAGAGCGAGGGACACTTATCCGGTAAATCCTGTCTGAGTAGAAAGTACAGTTCGCAGGGACTTAGGGGTGGATGTCACACCGTCTGCATACATATGTTCCCTCCATCCACGGAGACTTACAGGTCGTCTCCGTCCTCCCTGCCGGGCTGCACACCTGCAGAATGGTACAAAATGGAAGAGCTCGGCAGCGCGGGCGGAGCCAAAATGTCCAGTTACATTAGCGTAGTCGGAGCAGGCGCGGGGATAAACACCCCGAACCCCTTGAGCAACACTCCACCGAGAGGACTTCCTCTGCTGCAATTTGAATGTCAATTTATTATTCATCACTGGAAGTGACTTTTTTTCCAAGGCGCACTCTCACTTTACAGCCCCGATAATAACGTCTGTGTTCTGCAGTAAAGGGTAAACCCATTTACAGCTTCCTAGTGCGGGAAAGGAAATACATGTAAGGTGTAAATATCTAATAGGAATGAATAAAAAATATTAAAATGACTAAAAATTGAAATTTATAAAATATAAATAGTAAACAATCCATATTTGTTTTACTGCAACTCCCCTCGTGCTACTTGGTACGCCCCTGTTGTGTGGGTCAGTAGGTGTATAGTATTGTTACTGGTCCAAGTGGATTCCAGCAGCAGCCACGCACAGTGAAAGTCCAAGTAAACACCATGAACTCAGCAAATAAAACGTGACTCCAAACTTAAATTCATGCTTTCAACTTTTTCTGACAAACTGGTACCAGGCTACGCAAATGCTAGCGCAAATCAATGGGGTACTACTGTTAGCTGGCTAAAGCTAACACCCGCTAGCTAGCTAGTCTTTTCCCGTTGGAAGGTGAATTACTCCACGGTTTTAGTTTCACCGGAAAACGTTTATGAACGCAGTCTTAAACTCTTTAGTAGAAAACTTTTCTAACACCAACACTATTAATTTTATATTTCCTGTCCGCCTAGAAACACTGCAGAGGTGGCCGGCTAACAACCTCTCTTATAATTAGGAAATTGGATGTATACCCACAGTACAGGCATTAAGTATTTACCCATTTTTTAAGTACTCTCCTCATCGTGCCTCCGAAAACAAAGACACCATTAATTAATATGTCCGGCTTGTTAGAGGAGATGGCTGGAGTTACAGTTTCACTTTTGCACACAAGCTGCGCCCAACTTACTTTAATTATTTAAACAAAATTCTTGTAAGCCGAGGATTAGCGGTTGGTATCGTGACGACCTTTGCACCTCCTCCACTCCTCCTGCTCCTGTATCACTGGAGCCACACAACAAAGAACCAGTCATCTGATTCTATAATACGTTTAAGAACAACACTATAGGGATATTACATTGATACCAAAAAAAAGTAAAGTAAATAAAGTACATTAAGGTCAACATCAACTCACTATTAAGTACTGCAGGCCTTGTATTTTAGTGATTTTTTTGGAGTGTATGTCGTGTATTGTCCGGCTCCACCCATGTGATTGTTATTATTATGACTCAGTGTTTTGTCACCCGGTCCTCACTCTCTTCTTTCAGCACTGAAAGTACCTAAAGTGCTCCCAAAGTCTTACGATTGTAATCTGTGATGTCATATTGATGCATAGCCTGAAATAGCTCCATTAGCGGCCTGGGAGACTGACTTTGTGGACTCGTACCACGTCTGGCTGTACTTATACATCTAAAGGAAATTTCAATGATAGCGGGGCTATTAGCTGCGTTCCAGACAATATAGGCGTATCTGGCCCCCAAATCAACCTGGTTACTGTTAGACCCACCTTATACTCTTTTTCTCCCCCCCCAACTGGGTGTGTTAGGAGCTGTATGCTGGTGTAAAATCACAGATTAGGAGGCAAAGTAGGATCTTCTCTCCCAGTTCTGGCTATGAAAGATAACCGCTCAGTAATAGGGACCAAACTGCACTAGGGAAATAACATTTTTCCAGGCTGAAATTCAGTGGTATGAACTATTATCATGCTAATAATACTGTGATATTTTACCCATCACATCTCTTTTTACTTGCCCCTCCACCTAGGGGGAGGTCAGAGGTCAGGGGCAACTACAGAACAGCGGCGTGGAGCTGGCAGGGCGTCAGCGTCCTGCTCAAGGACACTCCAGCAGAGCCAAGACAGGGACTTGAACCCGGATCCTGTGGCTAAAGGACGGCCCCCCCGCCGCCCTAAGTATATCCTCCCATTAAGTATAGCGTGCTGTCGTAAAGCCAAGGCAACGCTCGCTCGGAGCAGCCATAGTGTAATGGACACTGCAAGCCGATACCTGATTGACCAACAGACACATGACTACAATGTAAACAAAAAGTGGAGGAGCGAGTCGGCCCCGTGGATACTGTAAATATATTCTCAGCTCAGAATACAGAGAGGTCGCTTTTGTTACTGTCCCGATATGAGCCGGTACATACTCCAAAAAATACAACTGACTGATGAAAGTTTTATTTTATCGAGGAATCATAGTTCAGCCGTTAGATATTGCAAACTTAAAGAACACAAAACGGCAACTGAAAAAAATAAAATACTTTTATTTTTGTGTCACAATTTACTGTGAGGATATAGCGGTTGCATGTCCATATCCAATGCAGTGCAGTGCAGTGGACAAGCCTAGTTATGGACACAGCCAGACTCAAATTTGTTCCGGCTAAATATTTGATTTTGATTTCACATTACGCCAGACAAGCACTTCAGGAAGCAACCGGACGGATAGGATGAGATGATTTTGTAGGTTGAGGCTCGTTAGTTACAGAATTAAAAGTGTAATTAATTGTACGTTCGCGTTTTCACTCGGCTGGCGCTCCTAACCGGAGTGACTCACACACAACAGTAGAATAATCTTAAAACTCCTGGATCATCAAAAAAAGGACGCGCGACCAAAAACAAGGAGCGCAAAGGTCAGGAGCCTTGGCGCCCGTAGCGTGGTCCTGAAATGAAAACCCCCTGCTGATGCACTCCAGTATATTCCTGTAGTATGTACCCTGCTCTATAGGGTGCATGCATCCTCTCAAATGCATGTGGTTTAACTGTTGACTCGCTCCGTGGCTAAAACTCACTTTAAGCCTCAACACTCAACTGGAGAGCGTTTGCAGGGGGGCTGCCAGTGGCTCGCTGTCCCTTTAAATAACTTTAAGACCTTTTTTTTTTCCTCTTCTCTACCTCCCTCCTCCGAGGTTTATCACACTGTGACTCTTCTCTTTCTTTCCTCCTTCCTTCCTTGCTCTCTCTCTCTCTCTCTCACACACACACACACACACACCAATGCTGTCTGCATGTGTGGCTGGCAACTACAAAGCAGTTAACCAAGCATCTCCTGGCTCTGTGCAGAGAGAATAAGACACTCTCATTACTGCCCTTAAAAAGCTCTTGCCCTCGCAAAACCCACTGCAGACCCGGGGAAAGTCGCAGCACAGACTCGAGGAGTTAAAGGTTACTTTTCCCTTACAAGTCAATTCTGTGTTGGTGTGTGTGTGTGTGCGTGCCTGTCTGTGGTTGATGGTTTTCTGCCCCCCTCCCCTCCCCTCCCCATTCCCCTTTCCTGTTCCTCTTTAATGTCACAGGGCTGGCTCATATGACCTTGAGCGGCAGCGTTGGCACGGCAAGAGCGAGAGCTGCCTCGCCTGCGGGCGCCCTTGAACTGGATCTGCAAGACAAAAAAAACCTTCACGCGGCCTGATAGACATCTCAGACCCCCGCGCTCCACCACCACCACCACCGCCGCCCCCACCCTCCCTTCGTTCTCCCCAGCTCTTTTATTCAATCTACGCCACTCCTTATCTGTTCCCCCTGGTGGGAAGAGATTTATCAGGATGCTGTATCTTTAACCTCTCTATCAGACTGAGATAGAGACAGAATTTCAAAATGTCTGACCGGCCTGTGTGGATTTATTTTTAAACCTCCTCCTCCTCCTCCTCCATGTTCAAGCCCCATGCCATTTCAGGAAAGAAGAAGGAGGGGGGGGTGGGGTACATTTTGGAATACACCTGTGTGATGAGATGAGCTGTCCACCCTCGAGGTGTTGTTTACGTACAAGGAAATTCCAGCCTGTTTTTCCTCCCTGCTCTG
This sequence comes from Hoplostethus mediterraneus, assembly GCA_034670385.1. NCBI lineage: Eukaryota > Metazoa > Chordata > Actinopteri > Trachichthyiformes > Trachichthyidae > Hoplostethus > Hoplostethus mediterraneus. The sequence goes on from JAXDDW010000005.1 coordinate 3,800,922, forward strand.
CTCCGCTCTGAGCCACTGGCACACAGTGACCTGGACCTTCAAAACAAAAGTCCCAGTATCTGTTCCAAGGATGAGTGTTGGCTTACTGGGCCAATCGAGTCCTCTGAGCCTGGGAGAGAGGGGCGGCGGCCTCAGGACCAGTGTTTTGACAGGTTGATGATGACGTGCCCGGGTCCCGATGAAGAGCTCTGATCTACCCACGTAAACACGGCGGTCCGTAGTCCAAAGTCTGGCTTTCTGCTGTCAAACGCATCAGAACTGAGCAGAGTCTGCTGTAAAAGGCACAACAAGGTTTTCTTTTTTTTATTTTTATCAGCATGCAAATATTGCAGCACCCTCCCTCCAACTATGATTCAGGCCACCAAGGTTCAAGCAATAAAGTAAATATTTGCATTGCACTGTTAGCAGCAACGTGTTGAAGACATGAGCTGTGTGAAAATTCATAATAGATGTTGTGTTTTTACAAGGCGCACACACACACACACTACCGTGGGGTGTGTGTGTGTGTGTGTGTGTGTAGTGGCGTGCATGGTGGGGGAAGAAACAGAGACAGGCCTAGCCCCCCTACCGGTTCTCTTCATGCCTGACCTTTCAGAACTGTAATGTTATCACATGTCATACGCAGGCCTGCTGGAAACCATCTGCTAAAGGCGCTGTGGTGGCTCCAGAAAAAAAAAAAAAACACACACACACACAGCACTGGCTGAAGTGGCCGAGTACTGGTTCTGACTGGTTTACTGCTCAGCATGTCTCACCTTCACACACACACACACGCACACACACACGCAGACGGACGGTGACATGCGAACGCCCCCTCAGAGACTGTTGTTGAGGGACGCGAGCCAGGAGCAGTCTCTTCAATTAGCGTTAAGGGGCTTTCGCGCGGAGACGTGAAGTTCTGGGGCTAAGAATAACATTAGACAGGTCTGCTGCCCCGACGGTGGCGAGGGCTGTGGAGCCGCGGCCACCGAGGAGAGCCTGGCGTCTGTTCTAACCGGAGCCTTGATGCTAATCCGATCCCCCGCCACGTTTAGCCCCACCTCGGGATATTATGTTATGTTTGTTAGTGTGACACCTTGGCTAATAAGGTTGCTTTTACAGAGAGCGAAACCAATCTGATTACCGTTAGCCGGGGCTGATAGAGGAGGGGGGAAAGAGGAGCGACACACACAAGCGCTAACGAAGCTGTGAAATCCCTCCCATCAAAAAAAAAAAAAAAAGAAAAGTTGTTTTCCTATCGGGGAGATGGGTGTGCTGAAATATTAACAGGCCCCCGCCATAGATCCCTCCCGGTAAAGCCAAAAAAGCAAGACTCGGGTGTGGAGGCACCACAGTGTCCTGCGAGATTCATTACAGGCGGATTTGTTCCACATAGTGAAATATGAGTGAGCTCCACTGTCTGACAATCGCATCCCTCCATAAGCAGCCCGCGATACAACAATGAGCTGGTTTTCGGTCCTGGAGGTTCCTGGCTCACGACAACAAGCCACGGCAATTATTTTCTTGCAGAGGAGGAGCTCGAGCCCAGTGTTTATCTCCCGCCCGGGTCCGTCTGAGACACAAAGGGTATAAAACAACCAGCGACAGCACAGGGCCGCGCAAAAAAATCAATATCAAAAATATATAATTTCTTCCCCCCGGGGGGGTTTGAAGGTAACATGCCAGGAAGCAACGCGGGGCGGCGCAAACGTTACCCCGCCCCCTACGTCACCGACCTTCCTAATTTAGCCACCGAGATCGAGGGTTGCCTTGCATGTACTTTTAGTTTACACAGCATGTATATATATATATATAATACATATAGACACAGCAGGTAGTCCACTAGCAGGCAGCCAAGTTAGAACAAGAAAAACAAATCGGTGCTCAGTATTTTCTAATAGGTCGCGCGAGCAAACGATCCCTTCGTCCAAACGATCAACGCAGCTGAATAAGCATCTGCATTGCTCATTTCTAAACCACAGTTGAACTTGGTACAGTAAATAACCTGACCTGAATAAAGTGGAGCAAATCTGGGAGAAAGCGGGGCTATATTTAGATTATAGCAAACCCGTGTGTCAGAGAGAGAGAGAGAGAGAGAGAGAGAGAGAGAGAGAGAGAGAGAGAGAAATGTGAAAAGATCCGTTACTTAAAAGCCGCGTGTGTGGCTCGGGCTTTGAGCTTGTCAGGTCTGACTGCAGTAATCAAACGCTATTACTGGAGACGGAGAGGGGAAGAGAGGAACTTATAGGAGGTGGCAGTGCTTTCAGAGGCTCCTGCGCTACTGTAAGGCTTATGTATGTGTGTGTGTGTGTGTTTGATGTGTGGGGCTGGGGAGTGAGGAGAGACCTCGGTGCTCAGCTTGGGGCGTATAATCTATGGTTCATTTGCAGCTTTTCTCCCCAGTATGACAAGCCGTTTACAAGACGTAGCCTCTGCCGCTGACCCAGTTCTGAGTGGCTGCGTCTCGCGACAGGGCCCTGCCTCCCCATCAGGCCCTGCTCCTCGTCTAACTGACGATAACTCCGCCACCCTCTGCCTCCGTGAACTGTGGGGAAAAAAAATAAAAAAAAAAATAGGTCGCCCTGACCCACTTTTCTTTCTTTTCTTTTTTTTTTTTTTCCCTTCTTCTTCTTCTTCTTCTTCCCTCCCCAAGATCGTGCGAGGAGTTCTGCAGAGCATGATCGAGGGAGACAGTAGAAGGGAGCGAGAGAGAGAGAGAGAGAGAGAGGGAGGGAAACAAAGGAAGAAAAGAAAAGAAATAAAAAAAAAAAAAACAAGACAGGCTCGGAGACTATTCTGATGAACCCCCGCATTTTGGCATTGGATTCCTGGGGCCTTAGAAATAGAGGCGGCCCTTATTCTGCTGGCAATGTACGTATGGCAAACACCCCCGAGGCTGAACACCCATCTAGGGGCTTCACCCTACACACACACACACACACACACACACACACACACACACACACACCTACCTCTCCTCTCAGGTGGCGATTACCTCATTTGTTACTCCGATTGCTAAATGGGCCCCTCTGCCTTATTTAACCACAGACATACACCCTGCTTTTTTTTTTGCAGTCATTCAACACCCACGAAGGTATGACATGCCATGCAATCCAAAAAAAAATCCGGAGCGTATCGAGGCTCGGGGCTAGCCGAGCCCGAGCGGCCCCCCGACGCCCAGTTAGCATGACACCGGCCCCTGTGATATTCCACCGCGTAGGTCGGGGGAACGGCTCGCCACGCATCTCCGATCACGCATGGCGCTCTCACGCGAACCCTCCTTTCATTAAGCTGTGCTCACTCGTGCATCGCCTGTGTAATCCCTCCGTACATTAGCAGCTCGCGACGGCTGGCACGTTCTCCCGAGTTGCGTCCGTTTAGAAAACACGATAGATTGTGTCCCTCGCGATTATGTGTATCAGCACCCAGTCAACGCACCCTGCAAAACGCCTCGTGCTAACCGGAAATTGCTCACGTGTTGCTTAGCAGTTAACAATTAAAAAGAAAATGTGCGCTTTCTTAGGTATGGTGTCTTAAAAGCAATAAGCCACTTGATGCTGCTGGTGCTTTAGCGATTTTATAGTTTGTTTCAAGCCTCACAACACCTCTTAGCTGGTTAAAAAATCACTATAAAACACAGCCTGACTCGGTTCAAGCATTTGTATCCCCATGTAAAAGTTAAAAATGAGGCTGACCACTTGTTGACAGGCGGTCAAACAGACGGTCAAACCCAGAGTTTGGTTCCCCGTACATTAGCGCGCCTTATGTTAGCGGCCCAGTGTGTGCCCATACAGGAGCATTAGTCCCACCAGATGCTAGCTACTCCATGTGGCTGCGTGTGTACTCATTTGCAACAGCCATTGCTTGACACCACGCTCTTTTTAAAAAAAAACAAAAAAAACAACAAAAAAAACAAACAAACAGGAGGGCTGACCCACCGCTAAACTCTCACCAGCCGAGTGCTAAGCCTCTGCGTGCTAATGGTGACCTAGTGCACACAGGCATGTCGGTGCCTCAGAGACGAGTCATGAAGCCCGCTGCTCCACTTTCCTCTGCTGCCAGACACGCTTCAAAAAAAAAAAAAAAGATGGAGCTGTGCTGCGGCGTAGGCTTAGACGTGTGAAGAACAGAAAACATGGCCAAAGAGAGAGAGAGAGAGAGAGAGAGAGAGAGAGAGAGAGAGACAGAGAGAGAAAATGGCCGTTTGGAAAAAGCAGAATAGGGTGTCAGATCTCTGTATTTGGCGGGGGCTGGTGGAGGTTCCAGTTCCTGTTAGGGGGGTGGATGTAGGTCAAGCCCTGCCTCCTCATAAGCACCAAGGTCAACGCTGAATGGAAGGGCAGGTGGCTTAGAGAGAAAGAGGCCCTGGATAAACCACATTCGTCTGGCTCTTGTACCGGAGCCAGCACTGGCCCCAGACGTGTAAACACAGTTACACAAGCACACAGCTCCTCTGTGCTAACCTAGGTGTGTGTGTGTCTGTGTGTGTGTGTGTGTGTGCGTGGGTGTGTTTGTGTGGGTGCATGCAGAAGGAGATCACACGGGTTACACAAGCTCTGCTTTCATTACTTTTTATAACCTAAATTAGGCTTAAATCAACAATACTTGAGCCCGCTTCGTGACACTTCTAAACTGTACAAGCTGTGGGTTGTAGGGGCCCCGACCCATTAGGCAAGTTAGGCACCTGCCGCCCCTGTTTCTATCCATCTTATCTATCTACAACGCCGCAATTAGATCATTACATTTTCACATTACGCACGGGTCCCAATCCTGCCCCCCCCTTTTTTTAGTCCAACTGCTCGCACAGTCACTGAGTAGGCGGGCAACGAGAACACGAAGCACCCAAACGGAAATGTGGAGCGCTGGAGATTTTGGATGGCGAACACTCAAACGTGTGCGGGGAAAACTGAGGGAAAAATCTCTCCAACTGAAGCAGGAAACCCTAGCCAATGTGTTGCTGAAGGACTGAACTGTGTAAATTGCGGTGTTGGTGCCTGCGGCTACTGAAGCAGCGCTACGTAGCAAGCTAGCCAGCTAGCTAGCTCTAGCGCTGTAAGGAGCTACTCGGCTAACGTTCCCGCTCCGGGTTTGCCTGCGTGGTTATTCATCTAATAGCTGCTACTAGCACACAACGTTAGGTAGGCTGTTCTCATTCAGTTACTTTTGTCACCAATTAGTCATCTAAAAAGCTCGCAGATGAAGTAACCGAGGCAAAGTCCAAAAGGAAATGATTTAGGAGCACCAGGCTTTCATTAAACTCCGGCTTGATTCTATCAATCATTTTATTTGACAGCTAGAGAATCAATCTTTTAAGTTTGAGGATTTGTACGTGTTTTCATATCAGATCGGGAGGTTAGAGAGCGGGGAGGTGAAGAGAGCATTAGTTAGTGGCCATTTGATGAAGTTGTAGTGTAGGCCTCCTCCTTGCACTGTATATTTTATAGATGATTTAAAGTTTGACGCCTGCTTTTTTTTTTTTCATATCAGATCCGAGATGATAGCAGGAAGGGACGGAAGCAGGCAAAGCAGAGGTAGGATGCCAGAGAGAGAGAGAGAGGGGAGGTTAACAAAAATCCAATGTTGATTCAGTTAGTGGCCATTTGATAACATCGTTGTGTAAGGCCTTCTCCTTGCACTAGAGGCATTGAGGTAAATGTACTCTATAGCTGATTTAAAGTCTGATCATTCCTCAGCTTTATAAGGCCTGTAAGACGATACAGACAAATTGTTGTACAACACAGTTTTTTTGTGCTCAAAAGATGTGTGCGGTTATATGATGTTGAAAAACAAAAAGGAAACCCCCCTCCAAGACGACCAAGTATTTCTGACATGAGTGGAAAACACATACTGCACATACCAGGAGAAAACACCTGGCTGACACTGATTGACATCTAAAATGGAAATGTCTCTGAAGCATGACACCCAATCACAGTCCATTAACAATCAGATACCTATTATCACAGTACATGAGCCAGCTACACACATGGAAATATATTTAGAACGGCAGGAAATTGACTTCTGCTCGCAAAAATGTGTGTTGCTCAATGGGGCGAGCGTTGCCCTAGCAGAGCCAGGGTTTGGGCTTGGAGTCCCACTGGGGCCAGCCATGCTAAAAACGTTTGCACTCATGGTACTATAAAGCACTATGGATAATAGTGTCCACCGAGTGGCATATACTATGCTGTAGGAACCAAACTCATCTACAAAAACCCCCCCCAAAAAACCCATTATTTATCCATTTGAACTCGGTTGTGCTGGTAAAGTCTTATGTCTAAAAACAGTGCGACAAAATACATGGATTACAAGACCCTGAATGAATATAATGTCATTTCTTTGGGCAAATGATTGGTCAGTCAACTAGTTTCATTACAGAGGGAGAATATGGGAAAAAAACATGTGATGACCTGCTTCTAATAACATCGCAATGAGATGAGAAGCACAGAAATTCAATCTTCTGTGACACTTGGCTTCTCGAAGAGCGAAGAGACGGTGCATCTTTGTGAAAACTAGACTTTGCTTATCCGTTTATTTGACTGAGACCTTACATGCAGCCTTGACGCCTTTCGTGTTACGAGGTTACGCTGGTATCAATGGGTAGGATAGCGTCACCGCTCAGACGTTTCTTATGATTATCTGGAGCTTAGAACTTGCAGTGGTTTCACCGACAACAACCGTGGGCCAATTTTCCCAATTCAAAAAAAGAAACTGACATTTCTTTCGCCATGTTCGATTCTTTCAGCATCTTGATGTCGCAAAGCGTTGCGAAGCCACAAATTACAGTGAATAAAATTAGGGGTATGCTGTATTGTTCCTCTCCCGTTCTCCTCACACGCTACTACACAAGCCTGAATTCACTGACATTTACCGTGGCTGCTCCACAGACAGGAAACAGCTACTGCAGCTGTTCTTAGCACTGACAGAAATATACACACATGAGGATGTTGATTTAAGGTATATGATGCTGCTAAGAAAAACCCAAACACGGGGCCGGTTTACTGAGTATTACTCTCTACATGATAAGACATGATATCAGAAATGAAGAAAGTTGCTGTCAGGATTAAACGAATAAAGAGACCAAACATCACACAATATTTTTCAGCTTCACAGCAAACAAAGACATTTTCTGGTGTAAACATTGTATTAAAATGGCCTGTAACTACTATAAATAACCGAGGAAGCTGGAGGAAACGGTACCTCCCATTAACTGTCCAAAAACACCAACTACACTGGAAGCTACTCTGAACAAAAGTGAGAAATTACATCTTCATCTAATGATTTCCCCTCTTTGTGGAAACGCCGTGGCTGTGGATGTGTCAATGTGGTGTTAACAAAAAGGGGGCCCGAGATCCTTATTTACCCAGCCATATGGTAAACATATCCAGGGGGCAGAAATGTTAATATACTAGCATAAAAATACACCGAAGCAGAGAGACACCAGTGTGCTCTAAAGTGAGCCAGTGAGCCAGCGTGGTTGGAACAGTGGGGCAGCTGTAGGGAGCGAGTGAAGGCAACTGCAATAACACGAACGCGAGCGGCCAGCTCACTCTGGACATGAGTCACTCCGGCCGTGAACCGACCTTTCCCTGACATATGCCTGGTATCAGTGATTGAGAGTTGGAGATGATGACTAAACCCGCTCAGTTAGCCACCACAATGAAAACAGGGTGGAACTTGTACCCCTGCCGTGGCCGAATTCGGATAAGGGCGGGGGGGGGGGGGGGGGGGGGATCAGCGGAGCCACGCAGCTCGCTCTGACACAACCTCGACCCCGCTTGACCTTGGGGGGGGGGGGGGGGTGATTACCCAATTGGATGACGGCTTGCGATGGCTTGCCTGTGTGCTTGCTAGTGTACCCGCCCCCCCTTCTCCTGCCCTCTTAGACGTGCAAGGCTGGGTAGAGAAGGGGTTAGGGGGCGAGGTGGGGTGAGCGGTGTCACATGATTGGATCTCCTTCTGGAGAGTTACTTAAAAAAAGGGCCTCCTCAGCAATCGGGGTCAAGGTCACGCTCCAGCCTTAATACCGGAGAGAAAGAGTGTGAGAGAGGACGGGATAGGCGGCGCAGAAAGAGATAAGAAGTGACGAGCTACTCCGGTCCCGGGTCCTTGACAACTTGAAAACACACGCTACCATTCTATTAACTGTATTAATCTTCCTGCTTAGTGGACACTTTTATTCAATGTCACTTAGGCGATTATCACTCGTGCACATCTCTTTTCCATTTCTGCAGCTGGATATTTACTGGAGGAATCCAGGTTAATTGCCTTTGCTCAAGGGCAGAGGGGTGAGCGGAGTATGAGCCAGCAGTCTTCTGGTCACCAGTCCATTTTCCCTAAGTAATAGGTCACACAGCCGCCGCGAGTCATCTGCCCGGCGCTCTCCATCTCCTCTCAAATGGCCTCCCTAGCACTGGGTGCCTTATAACGCAGCTCAGCCTTTCAGTGTGTCTCTGGGGCTCTAGTGCTGAATAACGCCACCTCGCTAATGGAGTCACAAGTGGGCTGGAGGATCACAACAGGACAGCATGTTTCAGAAATTCAAGAGGCCACTTTTAGTACCAAAAAAAAAGGGTTGGGGTTATGCCAAACTTCTTCAACCTTAACTTCGTTCATTTTTCAATTTAGACGTTTGGCACTTGATGACCAGGAGCTGTCCAAATTATATTGATTCAAATTGCAACAACTCATTTATCTCTTTCTTTTTTTTTTTTAAACAAAGTAGATACATTTAAAACAGAGAGGGGGTTTACAAGGGCAGCTGCTATGTCAGACAGTGGAGGGCGGGTCCTGCTGCAACAACGTATAGGGGCCAACCAGCCCTACACGGGTTCAAAGGGACCATGTCTTCATATGAAACCCTGCAGACAAATCATCCACGCTGGGATCAACATGCAAAAACATGACTGGGTGGCATTCGTACTGCCTCAGCCGGCCCTGTAGTGGAAACCAGGCTAATGTGTTGAAGATCTCTCTGAACTCGCACAGCTCCTACTCGCCACTGCCACCCGCACAGGTGCCTTGTTGCCCAGCAACGATTCAGCTCATCACTAGGAGCCAAAAAGTTACACAATTACAGTTCAAGCCGAAGAGGATCTGGGGTGAGCAGAAGGCTGCATCATTCAGCAAATTGTTTCCCCAACTATATATGATGTGTGTCTACAAGAGGAACTAGGGAAGGCCCAGCCCTGTTTTTGTTTCTTCCACCTATCTGGCCATATGACTCAGATTTCAGCCAACCAATGTGCAAGTGTACAACCCCAAAATCGACCAGTGAATGGAGCACTATGAACCAGTGTTGGGATGGTGGCATACTCGAGCAACTCGGAGGAGCAAAGTTTCATGACGCTTAAATTTCCCCGATCATGACCCTCCTCACAACGGACATAAATCTCCAGAGACACAACCTCACAGCACATGCTGCATATGCAACCCCCCCCCCCCGACCCCCCCTTTCCAGCCCGGGCCCCTCCCTCCCCTGTCGTCCTGTGCAATATATCCATCATTCATTCATAAATTCTGAAAACCTCCTCTTTAGTTAATTGCCTGGGAAAATTTAATTTCAAACGAAAGCTTTTAAAAGAGAAAGATATAATTAAGTTGCAGGGATCTCTCTGCCCCCTCCTTGTCCAGGGGGGCCACGGGGACATGTGCTGTGCGCCGTGCTGCTCTGCACTGCACTGCTCGGTGTCAGGGAAGTCATACGCCCATGTTTAAAGCAGAATGTTACGTAAAGCCTCCCCCTCTGCACAGGCTTACTGCACCAGACGCTGTGTCCTTGCCTGGGCTGCTCAAGGTTCCCAAAAGGACAGGCTGCTAAGAAGTTGGGAAGGACAGGGCCCTGTGATAGGCTGCAAAGGGAGGGGGGGTGGGGGGTGGGGGAGAGAGCTGCTGCATGTGACAGCCTTGGACTTTGAATTCAGCGCCAGACAGGCTCATGCATCAATCCCTCAACTTACAAAGACAAGCCACTAACCTTGACGAGGCCAGGGACTCAGGAATGAGTGGCATTTTCACTTAGCCCCAGCGTCTCCCCTGCACTCCCGCCACATAACCTGGTTAAAATAAGACACAGTTGAATAACAGTCGAGCTCAAGCCTGCAGAAATCCTGCTGCATTTTCAGGCGGTTCAATTGGACTTTGCGACCTGTTGTTCTGACCCCTCAACCCTCAGGCTTCTTAGTGCACACACACACACATTAGCGGCATATGGGGGGGAAAAAATAGTGGGGGTGGGGGGTGGGGGGGGCACACACAAATAGCGTTCAGTACACCAGGTGCGGCAGCCTCGTCAGACAACGCTAAGCTGTTTTGTTTGCGCGAGGCATGACGTAAGCTCAAGCGAATCCATGTTTGAGATGATCCTCGGGATCAAGGGCCGCATTATCTCCGTCTTAATTATGTGCATCCTCTGACTATCGCAGCACCGATTGTTTCCGAGTGTCAGCCATCGCTATGCCGTCCACCCCCCCGCCCCCCCGGCTGAAACAAGGCCGGACAGTGTCTATCTCATGGCTCGTGTCTGTGAGCGTCTTGTCCTCGTTCCCTTTTTCTTTTTTTTTGCAGTCCCGCCCACTCTGTCACCACGCCGGTGACATTGGCCCGCTTGTGGCAACGCAGAGAGCTTCCCCTTGTCTCGACTGCAGCATCCTGGCAGCACGCTCGCCACAATGGTAGCGAAACCTTCCTACTGCACCTCTACAGCCTGGGGGCAGCAGCTCTGCTACAGGAGTCGGGGAGGGGAGGGGAGGGGAGGGGGGAGGGAGTCAGTTCCACTCCACTCCTCTGTTGTGACCACACCAGCCCGGCCGGGAAGAGAGTCAGTTCTTCTCACGTCACCCGGGAGGTCCGCTCGCTCCACGCTACATCTCCTCTGCCTTTACTTAATGTATCGCGGGAGAAGGGGGAAGTGGAGGTTGGGTGTTGTGCTGCCGGGCCTGCCGCCACAGGACAAGGTAGCTCTGTGCTCGCTCGCTCGCTCTCTCTCTCCCTGCTCTGCTTCATTGATCGCCACAGTTAGGCTCCACAGCTGTTGTTTTTGAAACGGGCTGATGCTTCACGTGGGTGACATGTGTAATTTATCTGACCCGCAATATCTTTCTCCTTCGGTCTCCCTCTCCTCTCTCCTCCCCCCGCCGTCCCTCCCCATTTTCTGAGCGATTTCAGCAAAAGTCTAAATAATTCACGGCAATTGCAATCAGCAAGGATCAATCGGCGGCGATAATTGAGGGGCCTGTCATTGCGCCGAGGCCAAGGTGAAGCGTGAGGGGAGGCGAGTCGGGGAGGTGAGAGTGAAGGAGGAGGAGGAGGAGGAGGAGGGGCGGGTCAATCAACAGATGAGCTTTGGCCCACTGTAGCTCTTAAGAGGTTGCGGCGGTGGCGGCGGAGTCCATCTTTCTTCCCTTCACATCTCGTCATTCCCGCGCGGAAGAGCGATGGCCGCACGGACGCATTTAGCGGTTCCTGCCTCGTCATCAAAACCAGTCCCATTGACTTGGAGGCACCGGTAGGTAGCGTCGTGAAACCGAGAGCGCCTACAAAAAAAACAAACCACCACCTACTAAACCGTGCACAGCGGGGAACGACCGCGGCGTCGGGACTTGAGAGTATTTGTCAGCGAGTATACTCCAAATGGCGTCTAATCAGTAAACAGCGCGGGGTTTTTCAGACGGCTCCCTTTTATGTTTCTGCCTCGCTAATTCAGAATTGCCTTTGAATAGTGCAGCTCCAATTTCGGCGGCGGCGCTAATGTATATTTCATTTGAGTGTTTTTACTTCCATTCCCGCTGTCCTCGGTCCTCAGCCATATCCAAGTCGCTTCATCAAATGTTTATGTTCAGACTTCTTAATCAATCAAAACTTGACATTTTGGTTCAGACTTCACTGCATCCATTTCAGACTATTTATTCCCCCCTCCTCCTCCTCCTCATGCAATCTGGACCCGTCTCGATATCAACACTTGTGCAATACTGATGTTTGTTTGCGTGGAAGCCAGCGAGAGAGACGAGGAGGATTGGAGCTCCAAGTGATCAGGGACCAGAAGGTCTCCGGTTCGAATCCTCAGGACCGGCTGAGGGGCGGGTGAGAAATCTGTTCCTCAACATCTACCGTCAAAGTGCCCTTGAACAATGTTCGGTGGCCAACAAAACAAGTGCTGGGCAGCTCCCAGGTCTATAATAAATCAAAAACTCTGCAGTAAATGCGTGACACCTGTTTTGGTAGACTGCATAGTAGTGTTTTTGGTTTTTTTTGCTCTGTTTTTGCTCAAGTGCGACGCCACCCTCTTTGTCTTGTCTGTCCTCTTTTCCTGACAGACGTACAAACATTTGGGTTTGATAGTTGGCACCATGGAAGTGGTAAGGAGGAGGAGGCGGGGGAGATAAGTGCTCCTCTTCCTGTATAAAGCGTTACACAATTACACCAAAACACCAAAAAGGGGGAGGAAGGAACCACTACAGGCAACAAGCTGTGTGTCATTCTGAAATTGTTCACAGGAAAGCCAAGATTATTTTAAAATGGCATTTACTTCTGCTATTGAACACACATGCAAAAAGATAGGCACACACCTGCATGCACACCCACACACACACCCCGTGAAAACATGCCAGTTTGGTACAGCAGCGGTGGTGGTTTTAGGGCAGATATAACGAGTTGTCATGAGATGCAGCCAGTGGATAAGGGAGGAGAGCGAGTGCAGAGTCCAGTCTTGTGACTCTCCAGCCAGCAGACCCAACATCATTTGCATTTAGCCATTTGAATGTCCTCTGGTTCTGTTGCAGGCTGCTGCACATCGCTCAACAGCAGCTCCCCGGACAATAGCAGATGGCTCAGTCGAACGAAAGCTCGATGCAAACGCAAGAGGCTCGGCGGAGTTACAGTAGGCTAGCCGGGGCCCGCTCGCACGCTCAAAAAAATTAAAAAAAAGTACTTTACAAGCGCTTCAACTTCAAAAAAAAAGTCGGGGCTGTAAAACGTGGAGGTTTTAGTTATCTACGGCGCCAGAGGACGAGCCGAACTACCTTGAACATCTTGTGTAAGTGCAGGTCAAATAATTAAGCAGCTTAAACGCTCGACAAAAGAAGGGCTAGAAAGGCAGACCCCCAGACACAGACAGGTTTTGTTTTTTTTTAGAGCTAGACTTTTATACAAGTTTGACTTTTCTCCACATCGCTTTAGTTTGTAATCCGTGTCATTTTTGCCCCACCCCCCCCCCCCCAACACAAACGACGAAAGCCAAACAGGTTTTGCGAGCTGGACTACGAGCACCTGAACTAACAGTGAGAGATGTGCTCTTCCCTATCCCCTGAAACTCCCGGGAAACCTCAGCCCCTGCCCTTTAGCCTCTGCGCCGATGCACAGTCAGATGAGGTAACAGGACAGCTCATAATAACTGGACACCTACGCAACGGCGACTCAAAAAAAGACTCTTTGTCAGTCCCTGAAAATACTTCTAAGTGTTTGAACTCTTGAGTTATCCAACCTTGTCTGAGAGGATGACAGGGCGATGTGTCAGGGGGTCTGCAGACCGAACCAAAATCCTTCTTCAAAACCTGTTACAGGCGTGTACATGCTGTGTTGTCAGCTCAAGTTGAATTTTTTTGGGGACAGGGAACAAGGCGGACACAATAAATGAGCATCATTAGCAAAACCGTTGAATCCAGATCAGTACCGCTCCTAGATCATTAAAAAGGCCAGACTTTACGTTCGTGTTGGTAATGTTATAGCGGTCTTAGCGGCCCGTCTCACTGCCTGTACTGTATTTACTATCACGGTCAGGGGTTAGTGCTGTTATCGCTGTAGCCTGAATGGCGCTGCATTGGAAACCACCCTACAACATGGTGTTACGGGGGGTGGGGGGGTGGTGGGGGCTACAGGTTTCTGCAAGACAAATTTAGAAACTTTAATAAAAGACCTCAATAACATGTCAGACCAATTTCACCCCTGAAAAGTCAAAAAAAACCACAGTGAAGTAAGCATCTGGTAACTAACGCACCGAGGGCGAAGCTGCATCTTTAAAACCACCGAGCCCATTTTGGAGACTCAAAACATTTAACAGCATTTAAGGGTTTTTCAAGGCCTTGTACTTTGATAAATCCAACGTCTTAACATTTCAAGGACCTGCAATAGCCCTATGGAGATTTCCAGAGTCGTGCAACTGTCAAGTGTTTCCCATTGGTGGTGCTAAAACTACTCTGGACTACTTCACTGGAGATTACTGTCTACTGTATTCTACCAAGTACTCCATTAACTACTATCGTTACGTTACAACTCCTCTGACATGGACAGGCCCTACGGTGTGTAATGTTAAGAGGCAAAAAAAAAAAAAAAAAACGTCGATAAGTAGCCATAACCCACGGTCAGGCATTATCGACTCAGTTTTCATATAGTCAGAGCGGTATGACAGTACAGTAGGAGACCAGCAGGCCGGTTACATTTCATTTAATAGAGGGGTTTGTTGAGTAGGTAACAAAATAACTAGCATTTACATTCATCAAAGCGAATTGTGCACAAAAAAATAGTCCTAGTCTGGGCCTATTTTGCTGGTCGCACGGTAGCCGGGGGAATAAAGACAGGGTTTTTTTTTTTGTTACTAAATGACTTAGCAGGCTAAAATAGAAAGCCGCTGCACCGCACAGACCTGCTTTATCTCCCACTTCTTCTTTATGCAGCGATTTCAGCGCTATATCCATACGCGCCTCTGTTCGCCTCTCGACACACAAACAGCCCTTCCTATCCTCGAAAACACAAAAACACGCCGTAATCTCGTATAATCCTCGACACCCAGTCCCGTAAACGCAACCCCGTGTGTTTTATTTGATTTATTTTTTTTTCACCCCCGCCAGTAATAATCTCACTGGTATTACAGTGCATTTATCTATAGCACGTAGATCCCCTACCTGCGTTGTCCACCCCACAGTCAGCCGGAGAGGCGCATCGTTGTTATTCGACAGGAGGAGGCAAATCCAATGAAAAAAGGTCGCATCTGTCTTGACAGTTTGGGCAGGAAATAAAAATGGCGAGGCTGTGTGTAAAAATGAAAAATTTAGTCCAAAAAAATGCCTCAGGTTTTTTTTTTTGTGTTGGCGACACTGACCGAGCTGCGGTGTGTAACGTGTAGTCTGTGGGAATTGTTTATTCTCGGAGTCCCCTAGCTGTGGAGAAGTCAGCAGAGGAGCTACACTCCTCCTCCTCTGCCCGCTGACACCACCCTTAAAGGAACAAGCCTTCATACTGCTGCTGCCCGCAGACTACTGGGAAGAGTAATTAGAGTAAGTAAGAATAAGAGTAAGAGAGTAAGACTAAGAATAAGAGTAAAAAAGTAAGTTTTTGAATAAGAGTAGTACGAATAAAAGTAAGAGTAAGAATAAGAGTAAGACTGTATAAGAGAGTAAGAGTTAGAATAAGAGTAGGAGTAATTTTCTATTCATTTTTAGATATTTTAAAATGTTTATACATTTTATTTTATTATTTTTTTTATTTTTTTAAGTAGTATTTTTCGGGTTATCGTTGCTTTCAATTATTGCCATTTTATATTTAAATTATTATTTTCTATTTTAAATGATCGTCATTTTATTGTTTTAGATTAGTTAGTGTTAGTAGACAAAGGAAGTAGTAGTAATAGTAGCAGCAGTTGTGATAGCCGTAGTAGTGGTAGCCTAGTAGCAGTAGTTGTGGTAGTAGAAGCAGTAGTAATAATAGTTGTAGTAGTAATAGTAGTAGTAGTTGTAGTAGTAATAGTAGTTGTAGTAGTAACATTAGTAGTAATTGTAGTAGTAATAGTAATAGTAGTATAATTTGTCATTTGTAGCACTTTTGTAAAACAAAAGCTTACAAAGAGCTTCACAATCAAGACCAACAAAGGACAGAGACAAGGTAGCTGATCTAAAAAGTGTTAGCACAGAATCACTTGTGCTACTTTTTAAGGGTCTACTCAACCATAATAGGTCTTGTAACATAATATTTAATGTCATATTACAGGGATGTAGTGGAAGGTGAACCAAACTCATTTTCATTTCCGGAATAGTTTGCCCACCTTTTTTTTTAGGCTTACATAAAACTTTATGATATGACATTCATAGTAAGTAGACTCAAACTGATTTAAGTTATATCAGGATAGTGAAAAAAGAAAGAACAAAAAGAGTAAATTAATACTTTACGGAAATTATTTTTTCTGACTGGATTTTATCACTGACTGGAGGCCATAGTTTACTCACCTTTTGAACTGACACCACTGGTCATACAGCCTACCACAGTTGTCAATATGTTAATGTTATACTTAACAGTCTCAGGCCAATTAACGAGCAGTCTAGGGCCAGCTATTTTAAGGGGTGCTATACTTCCTCCTTCCTAAATCCTTCTTATAATAAAATAGTGGGCTGATAAAATGGGCTTTGAGTTAAACCAAGGATTAAGGGAGACGTGGCCAGACCAAACTATTAGTCAGCCTCTCTAAACAAGTCGTTAGGAATACACTGGATTAGGTCCAAAATATAAGAATACAGCACAACAGTGAGTGAACGTAGGTAAGTACTGTCGAGGTGTCCTTGAACGAAGTATTGAGCTCCCTTCTGCTTTAGTGGAGCATTTGAAGACTGTAGTTATACCGGGCAGCTCCAAGGTGTGAATGTGTACGACTAAAGTGTGAAGTGTTGGTGGCGTTCAAAAACCGCAATGAAATTATTTTAAATGTCTTTGATGGATTTTTAAAAAAAAAATTTTTAAATCCTTTTTTTTTTCCCATCCGGTCTTCACTCTAGACCAGCCCATATGACTTTTCCTCTCTTTTATGACATCTCGTGATAATCTGTGGTATCAAGTCCCCCGGCCTGCAGTCTGCCATCTCAACGTGGCCTTGAACAAAATGTCTCTGAGGACCTGGGGAACATCAGTGTTCTCATGAATAAGAACACAACAACATAACCTACTTCTGCCCATCCCTCTCTCTGTTTTCCTTTTCAAATCCAGGGAGGGGGGGGGGGGGGGGGTGGGTGTTGGGTTGGTTGGGTGATGGGGGGGGGGTGGCTCCTCCTCCTCCTCCTCTTCCCACTGCTCTGCTATCACATCATGCTGTGTTATTGGCCACTTGTATTCAGCCAGTGGATCCTGTGCCTTCTAACCTGCTGTAACCCCGCCGCGGTGTTTAAACAGTGATTCAGTTCATTGCCAGTAGTATAAACAGAGCCGGCACTCAACACGTCAGTCAGGTAAATTGGATGGTTCTTTACAAGGCTGTCGTTCACAGTGGGTGTGTTACCGTTCTTCCCATTTGCATTTTCAGTACAGCAGCAGTTAAAATGCCGAGTCCGACCAAAGTCCTCGCCAAAGTGGTATTCATAAAACGTTGTCTTTACTGCCTTTATTGTTGTGGGTCCGATTGCACCACAAACGCCACAAACGATCAGTCTTCTGTTTCTACCGACATGCTTTAGCCTGACATCAGTCTCCACATCAGCCTTAAGTTACACGAGCAAACTGGCTCAGCAATTTGAATGGTATCTCACCTCGCGACCTCTGAACTGGAACGACCTTTCATCTTTGAACTTTGACCTCAAATGCCACATAAATGGAGATACAATATCCTCCCTTTAGTTTCCCCCCCCCCCAGCCCCCGACCAGTACACCCTGAACTTTGACCCCAAAGCTTTTCACAGAAATGTGCTTCAGAGAACTCTGTCCTTTGACCTGAAGTAAGGACAGCTTGCGGCTTGCGGTTGTCTGTGGGTTAACGGAAAAAATGAACCTATCTCGGTCGTTTTTAGAAAAAGGACGTCACAGTTTTAGTCATATATGTGGTACATTTCTGTATCTTTCTGTCTGGAATTGAGGAAAAGTAAGGCGGTTACAGATGCCAGGAGGGTAATACCAATGTTAGGCGCGATCGAAGTTCGAGGTGAAACGCCAAAAGACACGAAGGAAACTGAGAAAGTGTGGCGCATTTAAAAGGACGAGGTTAACAAGCGTTTAAAAGTCATTAGTAGATGGACTTTGATGTTTTACAAGACTGACTCTTTACAGTCTTGTTAACGCAGTGTCTTATTAAACGTGGTAAAATAGTGGGTTTTATAACGCAATGTTATCAAACTATCAGGCACAAAAAAAAGATAAGAATTCTGAATTGCTTCTTTTTCTTCTTTTTTTTTTTACAGTAAAAATTAAATAGAAAAAGGGGACACACAAAAGGCCAAAACCTGAAAAGAAACTACAAGTATCATAGAAGTTTGTGTCTCTGATTGAAACATAAGAGAAGTGCAGGTCTACACGAGGCTGGAAAACCATTGTCACACAGACAAAATAGTCAAGCACACATATTTCCAGGCCGAGCTACAAAACCTTCCATCCATATAATGCCAGAACATAACCTATTCAACTGTGATTCACCTTTCGCGTCAGCATGAGTTCACTGCACGGTTACTGGGGCAGATTATCGTTCAGACCTTTTGGATGGGGTGTGCAGGAGATTTGATTTTTCCCCTCCATCCAGGAATTAAGTAATCTGACCCTTTCTAAAATAGCTTGTATGCACTGAATATTTCAAGGTAAAAAAAAACAAAACATGGAAAACATATGAATGCGAGGGCAAAGGTCGGCTCTGCAGCGCGAAACAGAGGAGAGTTTAGACTCAGACGCCTGATTGTCTCAGAGGGAGGGAGCCGGAGTGTCAGCAGACATTAACCCTCCATTTCTGACCTCTTGCCCCCCTCCAATTTCAGCCGCGGTGTCTCCCCGAGGCTCAGGGGGGGTGAAGGAAGGGGCTCTCGGGGAGGAGGCAGGTGCGAGCTGCCGTGGGAGGGACCGCTGGAAGTCACACCACACTGTAACCTCTGAACTGGGATGAGGATGGGTGGTTGTGACATTCCCCCGCGTAAAGAGCTGCGGGGATGTGTTTTTTTTAGTTGTTTTTTTTACCAATGACGCAGTGAGTTTCCAGGTGAAGCGATGAGGTGAAGCGTAGGCCACATATTTAATTCAACAAGGCGACACACACGCACACAAAAAAAAAAAATCACGAACGAGCGGATAAATCTGCATTTTTTTTCAAAGTAATCTGAACGCTTTTGACGAGATCGATCCCCCCGAGGCTCGCTTAACATCCCACGTCACCAAGAAAGTGACATCCTCTACAAGGGGCCTCGCGACACTTTAACAAGTGAAGCTGACTTTATTGGTGCTGAGAAGAAAAATAAAAGCTTGACCTCTGTTCAAAATAAACAAGACCGGAATGATATAACAGACAAGCTCAGCAGTCATCGCAAAGAATATTCCTCTTTTGTCCTTGAAGTGTTTCAGGAAAGATGAAACTGTACCCACGATAGACGAGATAGATAATTTCAGTGTAAACGGAGCAGCGCAAGCCGAGAAGGCGTGCCCGCGTATCGACTCGATGTCGCGACCCCGCGTGTCCCGGCTACCCATTGTTTGTCCCGCCAGGACTCGCAATCACTCATTTCCGATTTGAATCTGCGGCGCCGGGACGGGCGGCCTAGCCTCGGCGAGGTCACCGCTGGATGTTTAGAAATATCCTTTCCGAGGTATTCAGGTTGAGACAGTTGATACGGGCACACGGTGTCCAGGTATGTCACCGTTATTTAGCGCAGCGGCTCTCTGTTGCTTCGCCCCGTGTTGTGTTTCCCTGGAGAGTTAATGATCTGACTGAAAGGATCCACACTCTGCGAGGGGATATCATGATGTTGGGCATTACAATGGAGATGGTGTCTGCTTTCCCATTGAACGGTTTCTTCCCTCTGGTACTGGCGCGGGAGAAGAAAAGGCCCCCATAAAGACCTGTGGTTTCCAAAAGAAAAAGAAGAAAAATGTCCAAAGCCATCGTGCATGAAGCCGTTTTTTTTGTGTTATTCAATAGTCTACGTGACCCACACATGCACGGCTGGTGAAGTTTGGGAGAAGCAACTTCACAAGTGGATTAACCGAACTAGGTTGTTCCAAAAAAAAAAAAAAAAGGCACGTTCAGTTATGAAAACGGTTCATTTCATCGACATTTTGCCTTTTTTACCCCGTTCTGCCGGTTGAATGAATTGTTGGTCTGCTGACAGCAGTGGGAACGTTTGCATCTCCCTACGCCCGTCCTCGTATCTACCGTAAACCCCGTACCCGCCTGCTCCGAAAAAGAGGAAATCAAGAGGAATTTTGGAGTTGTTTTTGGATAACTGTCAAAGTATGGAAAAACAGGTCACTGCCTAACCATGCCTCCCTGCCTGCCTGAGCGCGCGCACGTGTGTATGTGTGTGTGTGTGTGTGTGTGTGTGAGGGAAAGTTCATGCGCGCGAGTAGAAACTCGAGCAAGACGAGGTTGGCGTCTGTGTGTGGGTGAAGTCGCTTCCCGTCCTCCCCGTACACGCACCGGCCTTGCATCTTGTTGACCTAGTTGGTTGCTCTTTGACTAATCCCTGACGGTTTCTGCGGGTGGTCTGGGAGGAGCTCTCCTCCGGTTTCCTCTGCATTTGAATATCAGATGGCAAAGGCGGGGCCTCGCGTGAAAAAAAAAACAAAATAACATCTCTGAACTGCCAAGGGATTTGACTGGAGCGCCTGCCAACACAACACGCAATGTTTTTTTTAGTGCTCTCTCTCTCTCTCTCTCTCTCTCTCTCTCTCTCTAAACCCCCCCCACACCCTTTGCTCCTGATTGCTCCCTATTCCCTTGCTCCTTTGGGAGGACAAGACCTCGTCTCGTGATTTCAACACCTACGCTACCCCGGGTCTTTTTGCTTCTCTATTTCTATTTGTCAGACATGAAAGGCAGGCGTCGTCTCTTTTGGTCCGTCTCGGGTTCGATCGTGACTCCTCCGATCCAAGTGTGACACAAAGCGAGAAGCACGTATAGGGTCTACGTTGTCATTGTGTGTGTGTGTGTGTGTGTGTGTGTGTGTGTGTGTGTGGTTGGTTGAAAAACATCCACGTAGTCCCGACCGTGTAGCAGCCCGGCCTAATTCAGCTATCAATGCCCGTCTATCAGCTTATCAGTTGACACACAACTGACATGCTGTCTTCTCTGTGTGTGTGTGTGTGTGTGTGTGTGTGTGTGTGTGTGTGTGCGGTTTTTATGACGTATGTTTGGGTGATCCAATTACTCTTTCACCTTGTGCTTTATGACTCCTCCAACCCACTCGCTCACTCACTATGGGCCATTTGCAAGTATAATGAGCCATAGATATGCTGTTAATGCACACGCTGCCACATTTCCGTAAAACACCCACAGATGATGCTGGTCCCCGAACTGAAACCTCCCCGTAGGAGCCCTGGTTCCTGTTACTGTTTTGTTTTGTTTTTTTTAATTCATACATATACATATCTGTTTTTTTCACGCGCGTGACAAATCCAGCCGCACGGCAAACACTAATCCTGTGTTCAGAGCTTGCTGTGTTGTTGTTGGTTTTACACCCGACATGCTGCTTTGTTTGACTGAGGCTCTGTTGGGAGGACACAGCAGGGGGGCCGGAGCTAAAGAGTCAAATATCAGGGACAGAGGCACCTTACCGTCCCCTGCTGCACCCACCCACACACACACACACACACACACACACACACGGGGGGAGTGTGGTGGAGCGAGGACACAGTGAAAACACAGCTCGGTGTCCCTGGGCCCTCGTCCTTCCTCCACCCATCCACCACCAGCCGTTCCCACGGGGCCGTTAACATCCTATTGACCCTGCTCACTCATTATCAGATCAGCATGGAACACACTGGGGCACTTTAACCCGCTCTGTACACACACACACACACACACACACACACACACACACACACACACACACACATACACACCCTGACTGTAGATTACTCTGTTCTCAGACAAGATTTTGGCCTAGTGCTTCATGGCAGCGCCCCCCTCTCCCCTCCCCTCCCCTCCCCTCCCTCCCCCACTCTCCCCCACTAAGCTAGTTCCAGTGATCTGTGTTTTCTCGCTCCACAACCAGGAGCTCGACGGCCCCAACCGCTACCATCTCCTCCTCATCTCCTCCACAGATGCTGGCGGGTCCCCGGGGACCGCCACGGCTTCCCAGCTTCCCTCCCCCCCCCCACCCCACCCCCCCTCCACCCCCATGCTGATTGTCAGTAAACGTGTTGACATAAATGTAGTGTGGCTACTAATGAGCTGCCAGCCAGCCGCCACCGTCAGCTCCTTAAAGGCCCGTCAATATAAGACAAGGGGACGATTTTTAGCTCATTACACTAATACTGAGACGTCTAACAATAGAGATCCCAGTATTTTATTCATCTGAAGGCCAAATCGCAGGCGGGGTGGAGGGGGGGGGGGGGGGGATACATTACAGACATTAGGATGCAGCGTGGACATGTGTAGTCTGTGATGGAGCGTTACGCCAATTGAAATTCATGACAGGTGCCACGTAGCCGCGATACCGATGTAGGCACAAAGCCTGCACATCTAATGTTTATTGATAGCAAAGCCTACATAGGCTGTTATTATTTCAAGGCGGTATGGGCAGGCTTAGTTTCAGTGTCTGCTCGTGTGTGTGTGCGTGTGTGTGTGTGTGTGTCGGTGTGTGTGTGCGCGCGAGTGTTTGTTTGTGTCACACAAAAAACAGATTAGCGAAAACACTGAGGTAAAATAAGCAGCCTGACCTTGCTCTGAAACTGAAAGGCAATCCTCTGAATGATCCGCGGGTCAGTAGCTTTGTCCTTCAGACAGTTAAAGTCTATCCTTCTCATCCCCTCCCTCCCCCTCCCCCATCTCTCTCTCTCTCTCTCTCTCTCTCTCCCTGCCTGTCTCACTCTGTTTCCTCCCCATCTCTCTCTCTCTCTCTTCCTTCTCTACAGCCGCTCCTGCCTTCACATTAAATCCCCCTTTTTCTCCTCCCTCATGTAAAACTTATTCTTCCACTCGTCTATTGTCTATCCTTGCAAAGCTGTCTGTCTTAATGTGTCACACACACACACACACACACACACACACCACACACACCCCCGCCAGAAAAGCATTCAGAACTCTTGATGTGCATGTCATCTTTTCATGTCTGCTCTTTGAACACGGCTGTTTGTGTTATTTCAAGACATGATTGTTCCTCATGACAAGCCGGTGATGGCGCTGATGCGTTTGATCCGCCGCTACGCCTCAAAGTCAGACGAGCAAGACGCACAGGCGGCGGCAGCTACTACAGCCGTATTAAACACTTCCCCCGCACACTCTTTGAGCTGTGAAATGTTTGACGCTAAAGAGGCGCAGCCTACGCGGGTTGCCAGGTGAGCGCAGGCAAACCCCCCTCTTCCTCCTCCCACCCTCCTCCCCCTCCTTGATGTATAGGATGCCTCAAGAGTTGCTTGCATTCACTGAAAATTGCAAGTGTGTCAGCAGGTTCCAGATGTCAGTTATGCAATGTCTAATTACAGCACGGAGCACGGCTTTGGTGTGTTGTTTAGTAGGTGTGTGTGTGTGTGTGTGTGTGTGTGTGTTGGGGCACATATGCATGGTTTTAACTCCTTGGAGGTTTCGGTTTGAAATGGACGGACTTGTATTCATGGGAAACACGAAGTCCTGCAAAATCACCACTGAGTTAAAGCAATTGGTTTATATGTCACTTACAGCCTGCCATAAATTGTAGTCCAAGACTCTTAATGTGTGTGTACACGTTATTTTCATTATGTTTGGACTTGTGTGTGTGTGTGTGTGTCTGCACTGCAAACAATGCCCATTTTAATGAGTCATTTTGTCTCATTTTCTGTCTTAAAACCTTATTTTTCTTATAACGAGAAACATTCTGCCACTGGTGGTGAGATTATTCCAATTTAGTTCCACTTGTTTCAGGAGTTTTCTAGCTTGAAATGAGGCGGAATAAGGCCGATCGCTCCACAAGCATCGAGAAAATGAGCCTTGATTCGGGAAAATCCATGGAGCAAGTTGATTTGCACCGGAAACAAGTGAAACTATCTCACCCTCATTGGCAGATTTGTTCACTTGACACAAGACCGATAAGACTTTAAGACTCAATACTAGATTAAACGGCTTGTTAAAAGTGTTATTTTGTGTTGTGTGTATGTGTGTGTGTGTGTGTGTGTTGCGCATACAGCACGTGTAGCAAGAACCCGCTGCTGGGCATCTTCTCCCCTGAGGTTGCGTCGATGCAGCCGCTGTCCTGTGAACTAACCCCGACTCTGTTTGGGCAGTAACCACTAACCTACTGCTGTCACTCCCAGGCGATCCCCCGGCGGTGACGGAGCTCACACCAATCAGCCACTGTGTATCCAACTGAGCCGCCGAAGCCCCGGATGCCGCCAAACCTATAGACGCTACGAGAGGATTTGCCGAAACATCTGGGGGGTTAACCAGGGTGAGCAAGTCAGCGAGAGGTTAATCTCCAGATGGTGATGAAACAGTAGCACACCTCATAGCGTATAATATGGCCGACAATAACAACCTACATGCGATAATACAATCACAATGTACAATATGCACCAGACAACACATTTACTGGAGGTATTACAGCTGATCTGTGTCTGCTATACAGACGGGTGGATGGATGGGAATGTCATTGTTGCTGTAATGGAGTATCTTTTTGTGTAGTTCGACTTTTGTCTGCTACCTATTAGCATTTAGTCAGACGCTAGACCAGGGGTGCCCAACGTTTTTACACTTCAGATCTACCTTTACATTTTTCAACATCACAAGATCTACCAGTCCCAAATCCCAGTCTCTGTCCCATGATGAGCTGCATAAAGCTACTGTTATACAGCCAGTGGTGTAGTGCTATTTTTTCAGTATTGTATGACGTCACCATCACAATAAATAAAGGTAGTTAGTCTACTAGGTGGCAGGCAGCAGAAAGTGGGATTTCGAAACCAATACAATGTATCGCTTCAGCGCTCAAACGCAACACAGAACGCTACACTGGAATTGAAACAAAGTAAAAAGATGGGACAGACACGTGTCTTCAATAACTCGCTTTATTATATCAAAACCGTAAATACAAGCACACGGCTCATTGTTAACTTAGCTATAGAAAAGTGAAATGAACAATTACAATTACAAAAACAATTGGCCATATGAAGCATTTTAAAACAAGGACACGTTTTTTAAAAGTTTGAAGAAATGCAATTAGCTAAATCCCCAAAACACAAAACATGCCAACAGTGCATTGTTAGAATAACGAGAATTATAATCCGTATTTAAAAGTCGAATCAAGTCAACACACGGACGGACGGTGGTCACAGATGCAGACGATTTGATCGCCGTAGTGGGTCAGAGAAGTCAAGACGGATCATCTCCTGCTCTGACTGCAGCTGGGAGGGACGGGGGAGGGACGGGGGAGGGGCCCACGGCAGCACCCGCCTGCTCGTTGAGAAGAGTAAGAACGATACGTGCTTTCACGTCAGAGTCTCCAAAAGTCTCCAATAACACCAGAAAAAGTCGCTAGATTTGTCGCTAGTTGCTTTTTGGAAAAAGAGTCGCTAGAGGGGTCTGAATCGCTAATATAGCGACAAGTCGCTAAATTGGCAACACTGTAATGTGACAACAAAATAAACATGCACGGACTGACTGGTTGAATGCGAGACACTGACACTACAAAGTTCAGGGGATGTGTCGGGGATTGTTAGTGATACATACAGT
The DNA here is from genome assembly GCA_034670385.1 of Hoplostethus mediterraneus. Lineage (NCBI taxonomy): Eukaryota > Metazoa > Chordata > Actinopteri > Trachichthyiformes > Trachichthyidae > Hoplostethus > Hoplostethus mediterraneus. The sequence goes on from JAXDDW010000005.1 coordinate 3,826,477, forward strand.
CATTATCCAAAAAGGATTTTGTGATCGACCTGTGAGCACCCCGTGATCGACTAGTAGATCGCGATCGACTGGTTGGGCACCACTGCGCTAGACTATTGTAAATTACAATTGCATCAACCCCACGCGAGCATGTGGTGGTAACGTCAACTAACTTTAACATTAAATGCTCAACTTTATCCAAGCTAGTAGCTTAGTTAACATCCATCCAGCTAAAGTGTTAGACTGGTTGTTGTCTAGCTAACTCACTAGCCTTGCTAGCTAGCTGGATAGCTAGTAGCAAAGAGACATCAGCGTACTAACGTTATTGTTTTAATCGCAGATTGAATGATGAATCTTCATTTGCTCAACACAGTCAATAACATGTGCACCATCACATATTGAACTCTGTCCTTGTTGCCCTGCATGGGAAACATCATAACATAATTTTTGTATATTTTAAATGAGCTACTTTTTACTTTATTTAGTTTTTTACAATTGCAAGTTTACTCCTATTTATGTAAAACCTCCCCACTGACAGTACTTCGATTTGAGGATATTGTGGCTTTCCTGTTGCCATCTGTGTGAACTAACCTGTGTTGAAAAAATCTCAAAACCTCTTTAAAATAAATGATATAAGATCTGCCAACAGGCTGAGATAATGTCACTGGTTTCCAATGCAGTTTGTTGTGAGGATTGTCTTAAAACGAGTGACAATATTGTGAAATGAGGCTTGATACTGCTCTACTCGTATCAAGGCACTATCACTTGATTCAAAGGCAATTGAAATTTTCATTGGAAACAAGTGAAATAGGCTCCCCCGTTGACAGATTGTTGCTAGACTATATATATACCAAGCTAGAGGAGGCGCTTGCCTGTTCAGACAGATTTCCAGTAATTGCAAATTGACACCAATGACTTCATTTCAGAATAAATGAGTGACCCCCCCGCCCTCTCGTCCCAGGCTTGCAGTGACGCAGCGGCAGAGGTTTCTTTTTCTAACCCTGACCTTTAGCTGCCTCCTGCCCACAGGAATAGCCCTGTGTGGACTATCACAAACAGGAGGCATCCATCACTTTGAAACGCACGAAGCGAAAATGACATCGTGTAGAATGGATATATGCTACCGATACTCAACGCACGAGACGGTTGTTGAAACAGGACGTAACATTTACTAGGAAACATACAAGAGGAAGGCTGTTTTTTTCCCCTGTGTGTTTCTTCAAACGTAGCTGGTGTGTCGGGCTACATGCTAGGTTGAGGCCAACGTTCTGGGCTGATCACTACAGGTTGCCAATGCGGTTATAAATAAAGCTGTGTCTGCTGTTATGTTAAAAAAGGCTATCCTGTTATTAGAGCCCCCCCCCCCCCACCCCCCTCCCAACCCCCACCACCCCTGCCACTGCCACAGGATGACGGATCGATTGAAGAGTGACAGCAGTGAGGAAATAGAGAGAGATTCAGGATTTACATCGTCCTCTGACACCCTCATATAAACGCCCCCCAATGATAAAGAGACTACACTCTGACAAGGACACCAGTCCTCGTTTAGCCGCTCACAAGTTAAAAGATTTGCCATCTTCCCTCCCTCTTTTACTCTCTCTCTCCCCTCTCCCTCTCTCTCTCTCTTTTTTTTTTTTTTTTCCAGCAGATTTCAGAGCAAAGCGTATAACCTTTGTGAATTATTTAGTTTATTGACCTCTGCAGGGATTTAATATGAAGGTCGTTTCCTGCTGGCAGAGCGAGCGCCGGCGGGGTCCTCAGGTGACACGGGCAAGGTCGCCCGTCTCCCTCCAGTTAATAATATATTTGTCACACGCAGTGTGTTAGCCCCCGACACAGCGCTACTGCCTTCCACTTGATTAGTGCAACCAATAAGGACTGCCAAAGATAATAAAGTAGACATTGGCTTAAGGAGATGTGTCAAATGTCCACAGCATCTCTCTCTATCTCTCGCACACAGATACTACGCGTGCACAAACACAGAGATGCACACACACACACACACACACACAAATTCACACCCTCTCCACCCCCCTCCCCTCCTCCTCCTCCTCCTCCTCCTCTCTGTTCTTGTTTTATTGTTTCCTAGATGAAGGTTAAAGGGAGATGCTGAACAGACAGAACAGCCCGAGGGCCGTGGAGGGGCTGCCTGGCTGCCTGGCTGTGGCAGGCGGTGGTGTGGGTACCAGCCACCCCCCCCACCCCCCACCCCCCACCCCTCCTCCACCACCCACCCACCTCTCTGCCTCTCTGCAGTACACACTGGTGTGTCAGAGGGGCAGGAGGGTGAGTCGGCCAGTGCCACGGGGGCAAGTGGGTCACGGCATCTGATGCACACGGGGGGCAGCAGAGAGACGCCGGTCCCTGACCGAGCCGTCACTGATAATAATCAGGGAGAGCTATGGAGCCTTATTAGCGCTGCTGTGTGGCCCAGGCAAAATGGCGCCCCGTAGGTGCAGCCCGGGTGAATTATAGTGGGGGGAAGGCAAGCATCGCGGCAGGGGTGGCACATACTTTGCGGTACGGTGCTGCAGTTAAGCTGGTGCGGTGCACGAGGATATAAAAAGGGGGGGGTTTTACATCTTCGGGGGCGATCGGGGCTTAAGCGCGACGTTATTGATTTGATCGTATGAAGGCTGGTGATCATGGAAGACGGCGTGTGGCCGGGCGATGACGGACAGACGACGGTGCAGTAGGCAGCAGGGCCGGGCCGCCTCGCTCTGTTTTGTCCTCTCTCTCTCTCTCTCTCTCTCTGACTGGGATAGTTTGCATGAGGAGGTCACTGCAAGGTGAGTCTAACCATATATGGCAAACACTTGTGAGACACTGGAGATAACCACCGACAACATCATCACTCAGCGGCATCGCTCAGAGGTTCGAGTGGCACCGTCGTGTCGCGTATAAATGGAGGCGGCAGCTGCAGCGCGTGGGCGCGTGTACATATACGTACAGTACATATATATACATGCATTCATACAGTACGGAGCAATGACCAAGAATAACAAGCTCACTCATTTATTTAGCATTAGCACCGGCGACATTTTGCCCAGAGATCCTATGAGATCAGTGCGAGTGCTCCACCGGGAGCTGATGGGGCTGATATCACCCCAAATTAAACAAGGGAGAGCGAGGTGAGGCGGGAGGTGAAATGTGCCTGAGCATTAGCGTGATCTATGATTCAAGGGCACGGTACATTTTCGCTAAATGAATAGATTTGTTGAGTCTATTAATGACCTTCTATTCTGGACCTCTTCCTCTATTATCCCAACTGGCCATCCATCCATAACGCCGCCACGATTCCCATCTTATGAATCATTGTTCTTATCCCCCCGTCTTTTGCTCCGTCGTGACAATTAGGCTCGACGCTGGAATCCGTGTTTTGCTAAATGCAGATTAACTCGTCCCGCGCTGCCGTATCTGCAGACTATACGAAGAGGATTGATGAAACCACGAGGCGCTCCTTTATAATTCGGACTGTCTTTGGTGTCAGGCAGAATTAACACTAGACGAGAGACCTTAATCGCCGCGGTTAGCCTTAACGCTCCGAGGTAACACTTTCTCCCACCCTGACGTTATTAAAGAATAACCATTCAAACTATTATTCCGCTTTTTGCGTGCGATTGCCCAAATTGCGCCTTCCCTTTGTGACTGTAATGGACTGATGGAGTCATCGTGAGCATGCTGCATTGGTTGTAGCTGTGTCGCCCTGCAGACTGGGGCACCCATCTCTCCTCCCGGGGGGTGGGGGGGGGGGGGGGGTCTCTCCGAGGCAGTCGGCCGGAGAGGTCACCAGCAGCAGACGCTCATTGGCCCGTTCATTAAGGCGGACTCAGGCGGCAGTCGGGGGGGGGGGGTGTAAGGGCTCCACTTCCAAAGTAACTCTGCGGCTCAGACCTCATTTGCAACCAGACAAGCCTATTGTAACAGCAAATAAAACAATATTGATTTTGCAAGTGGCAACGGGGCTGTGCATCTTATTGATCAGGATCAAGCACTTATCACTCGCCAGACCCAGAGTGTGCCAACGTTAAGCACAGGTCTCAGGTCTTAATTACGACGGTGGCCTTTACATGGTTCTCCACGCCTAATGATGCTCCGGTAACACCGCTGCGTTTGACCTTCCCGCTCAGCTCAGCGGGCGGAGGAGTGCGGGTGCCGGTGTTGGTTAAAGTTTATTGTTCGGTATCTTCACAAACAGAAGTGACCTGCGTGTGACACAAATTACGTAACGCGCTCTCGTCGTTAAATCTTTTATGTCTCTCCTCGACGTTATAGTGATCGTCTTATAACCGTCCTATAACCGAGGTCACGTGTCCTGATGGAGTGACCTTGAGTAACACACTGGACCCTGAGCTGGATGTCAACTAAATGCAGAAAATGTGAAAAAAAAAAAAATCATAATAAGTTGATAAAATCACACCAGGCCCTATAGAACAGATTACAGACGCTGTTATAATGGAAACACGAATCTATCTCTTAAAGGGGCAAGAACATGCTGCTTCGTCAACAGTCCATTTTCATGCGTTTCTATGACGATCCAAGTTGTTTGCATCATCTTTGCCTGTCAGTCGGTGTTGTCGTAGCGACTCCTACAAGGAGTGACTCCGGCTCATCTCACTTTTGTGTCGGATTAATATATAACTCCAACTCCTAGTCTGGCGTTGGGCCGGTGGATTGGAGAAATAGATACTTCAAAATAAACGCAATTATCCTTTAACCGACTCTTAGCCTTTACACACACACACACACACACGTGTTATTGACATGCACCTTTTTACATATATACATTTATGTTATTTTCCCGGGAGGTTAAAAAAAAAAAGAAGTGTGGTTTTGAATCTAGTTGCCATGCTGTCATGCATTATGAAAATAAGCCATCTAAAACTCATGAATATATTTACCCGGCTCTGTCAGGTCAACAGACCTTGATAAGACTACAGAAGAAACAAACATGCTGCGTGCACGGCCGACCGTAATGTGCATCGGGTAGAACACATTCCTAATAAGGCGACGTATTAGGCATGCCTAAGATATTCCTAATGGTGTATTCAACGCGACGGCGCTGGGTTTTTGTTTTTTTCATGAATGTCACAACATGTTTGGATGGAAACACATTTATTAAAACAGCGCTCCGGGATCGTACGAGGGATCTCGCTCATAGATTAGCCGGCTAAGAGGGAGCATCGCGACTCAACGTTCCGCTGTCAATCGTTGAGTCTCCGCACTAGGTCAATCAATGCTTCCTGTCCCCTCTCTTACTCTCTCTCTCTCCCTCTCTCTCTCTCTCTCTCTCTCCCCCAGTGATCTTCTCAGATCAGTGGAGGAGGGAGAAAAATCAATGGAGTAAAGTAATCACTTGGCGGAAGACACAGCGAAGGCCCGAGGCCCCCGGCGCCCGGCTACCTGAGTTCCATTTCACGCATCAGCAGCCGCAACACAAACACACAGCGCCGGCCTGCACTCCCATCTTAAACAACACGAGCAGCCCCGCGCTCCCTTACCCCCCCCCCACACCGCCGTGACCCGTCCCTCCCCAGAGGAAACTCACAGATTGCACTGCAGCGCCACTGTCTACCCGCTAGCCTGCTATTGATCCGCGGTCCTGCACACACACACACACACACACACGGGCTCTGACAGGACTAGCCGCACCGCGTTTCCAAAACGAACTCGATAGCGGCGCCGGTTTACAGCGCCGCGTCCGCAAAACGTGTGTGCAGTGATCCTTCTGATGAACGAAACCGAATGGCTCCCCGTGAACTGACTCTTCACCCGGGCAGTCGAGGAAACCTCTGGTATCCGTGATATCGTAAAAAAAAAAAAGGGAGTCCTTCTTCTCCTCTTGCTCAAACGGACCGTTCCACCTCTGGCCCCCCCCAAATAACATTTCGGAGGAGTTTTCCCTCTCGCTCTGGCACCGTGCGACCGCTATTACCTCTGGCTGACTTGAGAAGAGAGTGGGTGGAGGGGGGGGTCACAGTGGGTGGCAGAGAGAGAAGAGAGAGAGAGAGCCAGGGTATTTGTTTAACAATTCTACAATGCAAATGACTGTATACACCGAAGCGACTGCTGTACTAACAAAGGACCCGAGGGAGAGGTCGGGGGTGTTGCGGAGGGGTCAGGCAAAGGAGCAAGAGAGAGAGAGAGAGAGAGAGAGAGAGAGAGAGAGAGGCGGGCCCCGGCATTAAATCGTAACGAGGCGGTCTCGGCACGCATGCTTGTTTATGTACGGGGTCACGCCGAGTCGTCTCGGTGGTGTTGAACCTTTAAGCTGCCCCCACCCCCCCCACCCTGTACAGCACCGAGGAGCTTTGTTAGTTTGCGTAGGTGCAGAGGTGAGGGTGCTGCAGCAACCCACCGCCAAATATAAAGGGAGGGTGCTATTGCTTTGCGGGAGGCAAAAAAAGAATGGAATCATCTGATGAAGGAGAAGAGAAGAAGAAGTAGAAGAAGAAGAAGAAGAATATTCTCTGTGTGACTGTACCAGGAGGGTAAGACCACGTTCCAGCTCTAAACCGCCTCCCCCCGGGGGATCCAGGGATCATTTTTCTTACTATAAACCTGAGACAGTTTGTCACTTCTCATGTGTGTCGTGGAGCGTGAGACATGTTGATGCTTACATCTGCCGGGATCAACTTCTGCAGGGAAACAGTGAGCCGGGGGTGGGGGGGGGGGGGGGGGGGGGGGTGTCTTTCTGGACCCTCTGTTGTGAATTTGCGAAATGTTCGCACGTGCCGCGGTGCTTCACGAGGCTAATAATGTGGGTTTTGCATTTTCAGAGGCGATGCTGATCGTGCGGTCGACTTTCTTGAGTGAAACACGAGTGCAGTCGATGCGGGTCTCGGGTGCACATTTCCAATTGGTTGCATTCGTCCACTCTCACTGGTGATTGGTCGTTTTTTCTGAATTTCTTGTTCTCTGAATGTATTGTCTCCAAAAACCACCTTGCTGTTTAACACAACCACGTTCCTTTTCTCATGTATTTATTGACGAGCTGAACTCGATGCCTGATTGCTGACCTTTTGTTAAGTTTCCGTGGCCGGGTACAGCGCTGTCCACCGGCTAAAGCACATTTCTGGCAGGCTCCCTCGTTTTTTTTAGTAGAGGTGTTTGCTCCGCTTTGACGGTAAGTAGGCTCCATTAAACCTGACATATATCAAAGCAAGACAACATCTGCTGTCACCCCCCACCACCACCACCACCACCACTACAGCACCCCCCATGGAAAAAGTTGTTTGCTTTAGCCTGCAGGATCCTGGTAATGTCTCATGAGTGTTTAGGGCAGGTGGATATTTCGGGAAACTGTTTCTCTTCAATCTGTGCAGTCCGCTCGGAGCGACTTGACTCAACCAGAACATACTCCGACCGTGTCGCGGCGTTCTCCGGGGCTGAACCGCGAGAACGTGCTCGACTACCGAGGCCACATCCCAGGGACGGTGACGGCGGTGAGATTACTCTATGACTTCAAAACTTCAGGCTTTTTCCCCCCCCTTTGGCTTATGGGCTGAACATGTTCCTGTATGGCGGCGGGGTCACCCTGATCTCTGACGACTCTCCTCCCGCTCGCTCCCTCCCTCCCTCCCTCGTTCTCCTCGTCTGTGTGTGTGTGTGTGTGTTTTTTTTTTGTGTTTTTTTTTCTGATGTTATCTTTTCACTCTCCTCCCACTCACTGCTGTTCCCTGAAGCTGTCTCGGGGATGAACGCCTCATTGTTTTTGTCCTTGCACTGCTTTCCAAAAGTGGTTGGGGATGTTGAGCAGTTTCACACTCTGCGTGACCTTTTCCATTTTAGAGGAGGGCGGGGTCGCGCCTACAGTTGCCCTTTACGCCGTTACAGAGTTCAATCCCATTTCTGACGCTCGTAATCGGCGGCCATTTTCGGGCCAATAAGCCATTTTTTTCCCCAATTCTGTTTGCAAAATGAACTTTATTGCACGGACAAAACCGACTGAATCCAGTTCCTCACGATTTACCGTCGCTAGATAAAGGCGGTGCTTCAGCTTCATCTAGCGGTATCACTTTAACTGGTGAAACATGGTAAGGACTTGACGTTTACACAGATGCTGCAGCTACTCTTTTTTTTTTTTTTTTACAGGGGTACCATATTGTGTTTGACAACTGCCAAGTAAGTCGTCGGTCGCCTTCCAGGAGTTTCCCGTTCCCCGTCAGCACCTCCGAGCGCCGCATGTTGGAGCGCCATCCATCTGTTTACCCAAAATCGCTGGTCCCCCCTTTATTTCCATTCCGATCATGCACGGCGGCAGGTTTCGCACAAATCAAGTGCACCTTCAGATGTCGTTTCGCCACGGGGGGGCTGAGTGATCGAGGAGAAGACACGGTGCTCCTCATGAGGGCTCTAAAATTGATGTGCCCTTTTGGCTCTAGTGAGGGTGACCTTAAAAAATCAGAAACACTCAGCGAGAGGCACAGCCACTGTCTCAGCGCTGATCAATCTCAATCCTCTACTCAGCTCCCCTCCAAGCTATTCAGACACCGTGGCACTCAAATACAGAGTACTCACGTGCTCGCGGTCCTGGTGTGTACCGGGGCTAGGCTAGGAGAACGCTGCACAACTGCGCGATCAGATACTCGGCGGTTTGTTGAATATTGAGTTGGATGTCTTGCGCATAACTGCATTATGTCAGATAGTGAGACAGCCCTGACGGAAAACGAAGGCTATTAGACAGGATAGATGAAGCACCAGATGTTCCAAGCAGTCAAATGTGGCAGACTACGACTAGGATTGACAGGCGGCGGGTATCTGACATTGCATTATGCAGTTATCCTCGTTGGAAAAGGCCTGGCTAACAAGTATTTGGGAATACAGAGTCCCCTTCTAGCGGCTTGTGTGTCCACAAAAGGGTGCAGTGAAACCGTTTATCTGCCGCCGCGGCCAAGAATGATGATCTTGCTTTGCCTGGCCTTGCATTTTGTTGTTATTTGATAATTACCGTGGCCCTTGGAGGTTTCTCATTAGGGTGTTGACCTTGGGGAAGTGCACGCACCATTGACATCTTAACTAAAGAGCGGAACATGCTTGCACAATGTGCATGCGGGGACACTCGGATCGCATTGTCCGCTGAGAGCCAACTGGAGCGGAAAAGGCAGTGGGAGTTCAGGAAGCGTGGATAGAAAACTGAATGTGATGAAGTGCTGCAAGGGCAAGACGTCTTCAACGATCCCCCGCCATCACCACACACACACACACACACACACACACACACACTCTCCCCATAGCCCATTACCTCAACCTGCCTCTCCACCTCCCCCTGACCCTGTCAGTCCCTGGCACCCCACCCCCAACTCATTACTCCCTGGCCACCTATCTGTGGTCATTCTCCAGCCCTCCACCTGTTCTCTCCCTCCTCTCATTCCCACTCGTTCCCTGCAGGTCGGCTCTGTTGATGTCAAGGTAGGCAGCAGGGTGAGTAATTCTCCCAGTGATACTGGCTCCTGACCTTTCACTGCACCTTAAGGAAAGAGGGATTTTTCTCCCTCCTCGCCAGCGTCACTCTTCATCAGCTGTGACGGCTCCCAGTGCATTCTGGGGCCCCGGCCTGGCCCTGGACTGGGGAAGGGGGGGGTGTGCGGTGTGTGTGTGTGTGTGGTGGGGGGGGGGGTGTTGTACTGTCACAGTGCAGAGTGTCAGGCCTGACCCCCCAGGTGGCCTGCAGGCTGACAGCAGACAGACCTGCTATTTGTTGGCTGAAACACCTCTGAGGAAGACGTCAGGCAGCATCACGACGACACATCACCTGCCCCCGCGGCCTCTCTATTGCACTCCACCTTCAGCTTTATGAACAACATCCATACTGCATAACCATACTAACACCGCAGGAGTGAAATACTTCACACCCCCTTCCATCCATGTAGTTGCCATCAGCCTTTGAACGATGCCCTCGTTTGAAGCGTGATGGAAGACCGACGCAACACGACGACTATCACACGCCATCGCACACCACACGCAGTCTCTTTGAAACTCCCCCTCGGACAGCCAAATAGTGAAACGATAATCCATGCCAGGGAGCGTAGTCATCATCCTGTGTTTTGTTCTGAACTCTCCTGACAGTCGGCGCCGTGGCGTAGAATGGGAGGCATTTCCTGCACTCTGTGGTTTGCCACGAGAGAGAGGTATTTGATTTCCTCACAGCCAACAGCATAACCACTTTCGGAAAAAAAAAAAATACAAACACAAAAGCCGGCAAACATATTGGAAAACACACCGTCGCACGGAATGAGATATAAAGAGATGGGATGAAAAGTATAAGGGGAAGTGCAGAGAGCATCAGCGGCTGCAGCCCAGCTCACAGGGGGTGGGGGGGGGTGGGGTGGGGGAGCGGGGGAGCGGGGGACCGACGGAGCCGAGGCACAGCTATATATGTCACAGTCATAAAAAGGAAGCGGGCCTTAATGTGAGATCCTGTGTATGTCCTCCCCTCCCCTCTTCTAGCTTTCAAAGCCTCTTTTCTGCAGCTTTTCCTAATTTACACCGCGCCAGAAGAATGGATAATTGCTGACCAGAAAACAGGTTTATTTTGCGATCCTATTAAAAACATACATGGTGACAATGTCCTTCCTCTGCCTGGCGTGCCGATCAGAGAGGCAGCACTAATGCTCTCGGCGTCGCACACTCCAATACACACGCGAGGGGTGGGAATCTCAAAATTAGAAGTGGGATCACATCGGCGGCGTAACGAGTGACAGTTTTTCCTCTTTCTCTTTTTTTTTCTTCTTTTTTTCTTGGGGGTGGGGGGTGTTGGGTGTTGTACCACCCTCTTGCTCAGGAGTCCTAATTTCCTCCCGGTCCCACAGTGACAAACCCTTTGTCAGCGATGAAGGCTTTGTAGATATTTACGTGCCTGGGGAAAGAGAATTTATTTTTTTTGATTATTCCAAACAATGGCGCTCACACGGGGACAGAAATGGGTCACAAATGGATTAGCTTTTTTTTTTTTTGTGTGTGTATTTGTTTGTTTTTTGACACCGCTTTCCCTCTGTTCTATATTTAGACGTAGTAAAGAAGCGTTTCATTACTGCGCCTTTGATAAAAGTATAGCGGATGACTTGCGCGACTACAGGGCCGCTTTAAGTCGGGGGGAAAAAATGAAAATACAAGACAAGGCTGTTTTTGCAATTGAGTCTTAACCGTTAAAAGAACGCTAACTCCTTCAGTTTGTGTCCGAGCGCTAAGGGGGGGGAAGATATCGACTGTGGAGAAGAGCATTATATCTGGCTGGGACTGTGTTGATAATTAAGAAAACATTCAATACTCACTTTCCTATTACACCGTCGCAAAGTGCGCTGCGTTGGCTGTTGGGGCACACATCGCCTTAATGAGCGTTTTGAAAATTGTGAGCATACATCAAGATGGTCAATCCTTTGGGTGCAGGAATGAGCCACACTCTCCCAAAGGTGGAGGAAACAAATGGCATTCCCTACATTCTTGTGACTGTAAGCGTTTTTGTGAACTTTCTTCCTGTAGTTTTTTTTGCAGGCCTGTGCAATCATGTTAAATGAACTGCATGTCACCTTAAATGCTAAAATGTATCCATGCTAGTAGCTTAGTTAGCATCCATCCAGCTACAGTCCTATTGGTTTGTGTTAGCCTGGTTGTTGCTAGCTAGTTGGCTAGCTAACAATAATAACAATTTGGTAATGTTATTGAATAATAGGGATGGACTTTTGTTTTTAACCACAGATTGAATATTTTTACAACACTGACCATATAAAAACCTGACACTGCACGGAGCTGTGAAACCCTCTAAAACCCAGTGGATAAACTGGGTTTACAATTTGGAAATAAATAAATGTAAATAAATATATACATATTATATATATATAATACATACATTTTAAATGAGCTATTTTTCACTTCTAGTGGGTTTTTCTTTTTCCACCTGTAATTCTACTTCAGTGTAATTTCATCTGAGTAACAGCACTTGGCGTCTGGTCGTCTCACGCCTCATTCATTAATGAATAACGGGAACAACAGGAACAACAGGACTGAAAGAACAGTGGCGTTACGGCGCTTTGTCACCCTACGCCATAAGCCACTTTTTATGGCACTACAGACACACGGTGCGGCTAATTAGCCCGGCTGTCACCACACCGCTGGGAATGAAAGGCCGCCTCGTGACCTCCGGGGTCACGCCGGTTCAAAGGTCACTTCGGGGCCAAACCGTGAGTCTGAGCGCTCACATCGACGCAAGCTCGCGCAGGTCCGGTGAACCTCATTATATTTTCCAGTGTATCGCCGAGTTTAACGACCTACAGTGACACAATAGATTATGCTAAAGGGGAGTAAACAGCAGCCTTAGAGACCCGGAGACGAGGTCAGGCCGCCCTCTGCTCTTTGCCGTATTACTGTAAGGTCGACGGGTGAACGTGGCCCTGGGGACCCGGGGCAATAGACGATGATGGGCTTACTGAGAGTGACATTTAAGATAGAAACAACATCAAGTGTGGCACCGCCGTGCCCTGTGGCAAGACGCCGGGGTGGAGGCAATGTCAGCGTGATCTGACTTAGGTCCAAAAAGCTGTGGCTCCCCCCCTCCCCCAATTGTGCGCAAACACACCCACCCACCCACACACACACACACACATATCCCTTACACATGTCAGCTACATCTCACGTCAACTGACAGCTAACAAGGTCCGCCACCTTCCAGATGTGGATGCGCTGTTTTAGCCGTGGGGCAGATTTAGCTGCATGAGCTTTATATGAAATACAACAAAGATGTTATTACTTTTTTTTTTTTGGCATTTATTATTTTTATTTTGTTGCCATTAACTCTCAAAAACATGAACGCTAAAAACTCATTGGTAAATAAACAGCGACATGTCTATCAGACCGGAGTATTCAGCCCCGGGTGCATCCGAGGTAAATATGCCCATAATGCCTGTACCAGAAAATAGATTTCTTTCATTTTCTTTCTTCCTTTTTGGCATTTTGCCTCTATTAGACAGTTCAAAGTCGAGAGGAGGAAAGACTGGGAGAAAGAGAGAGAGAGAGCGGGGGGAATGACATGCAACACGGGTCCTGGGACAGAGTCCAAGTCGGGACGTTGCGGTGATGTGGTACTCAGCTGAGCAACCGGGACACCCAAGAAAATAGATTTCTTATCAGCAGGGAAAAACAAGCAAGAAATTGAATTACAGTTGTCGGGGCGAGTATCTGCATCACCCGGTAAGCTCTCAATATCAGCAGTCGCACAAAATCCAATTATCTTATTCATACATGGCACAGTGACCTCTGACTTAACATTCAAATGGTCAATTTCAGTAGAACTCACAGAACCAGGAGCCATGAGAAATTGTTTCCCCACCCCCCCCCCCTCTGCTGAAAGCTTATCTTGAAGTGGGGCTGTATTTCCTAAGAGATCTGTTTTGTGTCCTACATAAGTCATCAGAACTACAACTCCCAAGGAGAATGGAGATCAGATACGGAGGTCCAGCATCAAGGACAGGGAAGCCATTTAAAGGTGACATTTCAGTCAACGCAGCAGATGCTGCCAATCTATCTTTCCTTGGCTCTATCTCCTGCCCTCGTTTTACTCCCCCCCCCTCCCTCCCTCTCTCTCTCTCCTGCCTTTTTACTGCTTTCACCATCCCTCTCTCCTTTCTTACCTTTCCCTCTCTCTTCTCTTCCCTCTTTCACCATCCCCCGCTCTCTCTCTCTGACGTGCTGACGAGGCAGCGGGGAGGAAGCGGTGTAATAAAAGGAAGCGCTAATGAAAGGTCGCGCGGGGTCAGCGTACTCGCATACCTTTGCCGGACAAGGGGACGAGAGGTCACTCATACCGAGGGGACAAACTGTTTCACTTTTTGACTGGGGGGTGTCAAACGTTCAAGAGGTCACAAGAAAGGGCAGCAGGTCGTAGCCCCTGGGTTCAGATTCTGCGGCACCCCGGGGTCAGAGGTCAGCGCAGGAATGCTGGGTAAACGGGAGGTTGGGAGCCAGGGGTCAAAGGTGCAGTCTCCATCCCCCGTTCGGATGAACATGTCTGAGAATGAGAATTGTGCCGCCGATGTTTTGCCTGAGACTAAAGGTCAAGCCTTACCTACAGCAGCCTAAATCACTCCAGATGTAAGGGTGTGATTTAATATCACGATGGGAGTACATAACGGAAATCGATATGCTATATTAAACCCAGACTGTCATCAGAAGAATCATTTCATTAAATGTAATTTTCTGTGGTAATTGTTGGTGCATTAGAGTGTAAGAAAATGTGCAAAAGTAATATGTAATCCCAAGGTGACTGAAGCTGTAGTCATATATAACTTGGATTGAGGGATGTTCAATAACACATATATAAACACAGCAGATGATTTGATAGTATGGAATATGGCAGCACAGCTGACCTCTAATCAGTTCTTAGACACCTTTGCCAAAGAGAACTAATATTAGAAGGGGGATTTACTGACAGACTGAATTTGGCTGCATGTGGATTCAGCGTCTGTGGTGGATGTGACGGTTCAGAGCCACTTTGGAAACGGCAGGTGAGACACTGCCATCTTGAGGAGGGACGTAAAACAGCCGGAGCATTGTCAGCACTGAAGTCTCCAAATATACAAAATAATACATGAAAAAAAAACTCGGCTCCAACGAGCAACTTATTCTTAAACGTAAGGATATCTCAAACGTGTGAGTGATGTATTGTAAAGGTGAGTGGTAATGTGTGAAATGCCGGGAATGTTATTCGAATGAACCTGTACCTGTATCCTGGAAGGTCACAGAGTTGATGTGTCTGTCTTGTGGGAGAGTCAGTGAACCCGTCGCTGCTCACTCACTGTAAGAGCGTCAGCTAAATACCGAGGACGTGAAATGTACAGTAAAGTGCGTATAGTGATTGATACTAGCACGCGACACCATTCTGGTTTGATGCTGCATATTTCCTGTCTTCAGTCAGCTGGACACAAACGACTGTTAGCTAATGCTGAGACTATTACTGTATTTTTTGCCACGGCTGATTATTAGCTTGGAACGTTCAAGGATTAAAGTAAGTAAGGGGAATTTGGAAACTTCTATTCCTGACCGTTCCCGGTAGAGGGCAGTGCGCTGACACACATCCAGAGACTGTTCAAGTTCCATTTTCAAAAAACGTTAAAATGTGGAAAGTGTCACTGTGGCGAGTGCTTCTCCTTCACATGTGGGTTAAACGGGCGTTTAGTTTGAACACTGCGTCGCTGTTTTTAGACACCTGACAGTTGGCTATGAAATCACACCAGGATTGCCACGTTTCCAACTCTGTTCTCACACCTCTGATGGTGGCAGATGTTCTGCACCAGAGATCAGAACGGACCAGCAGCAGCCTTAAATATGCTGCGATGCTAATAGCTACTTATAGGATTGTGATTGGAGCCATATGAACTACCACAGAAAGATTATTCAGCCTGTATTCACACCAATACGTTGTACCAAAGCTTTACTTACTGTTTGTTTTCAAGTTGGCATGGTATAAAGTTGGACTAAAATCAAGAAGGGAAAAATAGTATATTGAAAATATATATGATATTGATGTGGAATGAGTATCTGTCTCTGCTATGCTTTCATGACATATTCATTATTAAAGATTCAGTGTCAGGGGTTTTGATCCTAGCATATACATAAAACAAGCACTAGTGAATGAATGTGATATGGGGCCTACATCTCATGACTTAGTCATATGTGGCTACAACTACAGCAACGATTACTGTACTCCATTACTAATAGATGAGGACAGCTACTTATATTACAGCCCCGCTGTGCAGCTAATTACACCCTTCAGCTTGAGATAACTCATACTAAGCAACATCATTTGTATTGGGAATATTGCTGTGCCAGATTTGGTGTCCACTGTTTTAGTGATCTATAAGTATAATAGCTTTATACTTAGCCTACGCTCA
Source organism: Hoplostethus mediterraneus (assembly GCA_034670385.1). Lineage (NCBI taxonomy): Eukaryota > Metazoa > Chordata > Actinopteri > Trachichthyiformes > Trachichthyidae > Hoplostethus > Hoplostethus mediterraneus. The sequence continues at coordinate 3,842,340 of JAXDDW010000005.1, forward strand.
TGTAAGATTCCCTGTTGGATAAAAGAGACGCTGGAATTATTTCCCACTGACTGAGTACAATATAAGTAGCATCCTTGTTTATTATCAACAAAGAGTTATTGGCCTAAATCTCTGAGACGTGACCTAATTCTGCAGCAGAGCCCCAATCACAGCAAGATGAAAGGTCTCGCACATCTCTGGATGAGAGACAAGAGAACGGGGCAGGAGAAGGTGTAGGCAACAGTATGGGGGGGAGAAGGGGGGGCTGTCTAGAGAAGATTAACATTGAGCCTGACATCAATAATAATGATAGTAATGTTATTTTCAGAAGCCCCCTCACTGGGACCTCTGCCTGGAGTGAATAAGCCGAGGAGCCGCACGACTAAGAACGCAAACTGACGTCTGGCCTCAGAATGGATAAAAATAAATAACTAATAGGAGGTTTGTATTAGAGATTTATGGGATTTGCAAGGGTGGAATATAAACATTTCTTCGAGTATTGCCACTTTGAAAATTGGCAAGCGGACCTGCGGATCTCCCCTTTGAAAGCACACACCACTCCAAATGGATGGGATTTCTCATTTGCCATGCCCAGGCAGGGGAAACGTTGCTGTGATGCTATTATCTGGCGGCTATTTTCAAGTTTGATGCATTTTGTTTTTAACGCACTTGTTCTGAGTGTATCCAAGTCGGTCCCCTTAAATTGGAAATAATGGGATATTCTGATATTCTGGATTTGAAAAACAGTCTTTGCTTGATGGGAGATGGATTCAGTGTCTGAACATTTGTTTTTTAACATTGTTAAAACAATTTGGATGGAAAACTTTGTGGATTTTGTTTCTACATGACTTTGTAGAAAAATCATAGAGAAACTGTCATTAACTAATGAGTCATTGGACATTGAACCTCACTCAGTGACTACTATATCACTATCGTAACCAGTTCAGACGCACACCAAACAAAGGGCGTCTGTGTGTTTGTTTTGTTTATTGTCTGTGCATGTTATTACGGGTGGCCTGCCTCTTCCTGAGGCCTGTGAGGGACAGCAATGGCTCACTGCATCTATTGGATTATGTCAGGGATTTTAAACTGGGATTAAGCCATGGGGCTGTAGACAGCAAGGGGGCTGCTTGTGCTTGTGCATGCAGGAGTGTGTGTGTGTGTGTGTGTGTATGTGTGTGTGTGTTTGTGTTTGTGTGTGTGTGTGTGGCTGGTGTATGAAAGTGTGATTTTGTGTCCCAGAGGCCACGCCGCTCATCTCGTCCCGTCTCGGGCTCCGTTGTCTTTGCATCTTGGCAGACACCTCGGAGCATGAACCTCTTCTGCTTCACGCTGGTAAGACTCGTCATCTGAAATCCTCCTGAAATGTATCAGGGAAACTTGTTTAGCTTGTGTGAGAGGAGTTGGTGAGCGGTAGAGGCTCTGTCTGTCGCTGTGGGAGAGTCTAGGGATATTATTGCTGTTGACTGGGATCTGAAATGATCTCCCGAGGGAAAGCGGCACAAATGCAAAACAACTTTCTCTCTTTCTAAGATTAAGTGCCTGAGATGCAGTCGTCAGTTGCTGGATTGGGTTGAACAGTTGTAACATGGTTAAATAATTTTAATTGGTTAATAACAATTTGTAGTTGTGGCTATTATTACTATACTGGCGTTACTGTAGTTCTAGTCAGTGCCAGAATTGAGGCTTTTATTCTCAGGTGAAATCCTAAATATAGTAACACAAGGTGCAATATGCCATCAGGCTAATGAACTCAGAACTGTTAAGTAATATGAACCTATAATAAGTGAGAAGCTGGAAGCATCAGATTTAATACTGTGCACCTATTTGGCAGCTTCTTTTCACCCAAACAAAATCTGCTGTGGAATATTTCTACAAGTTTGTGTTCTGTTGCTAATGCTAATATGCTAACGTGGTTAGACCCAGGAGTACTTGACCATGACAGCACGGAGTCAGTGGTTACATAACTGGTTCACAACTGGGTCTCATGACATGGCAAGTGGCCATTTTGATAATTCTTTGTCATTGAGATATATACAAAAATGTTAAAAAAAACCGGGGAAGCTGCATGATTGCCAAATTGGGAATTGGGCAATAAATTATAAAAACCCAACATATCTGAAAGAAATAGCAAACGTTATGGCTTCTTATTTTATTGTCATGGTTGAGGTTGATGGGAGAATATCAGTGAGTGAACATCATCGATCTCCACGTCTCTAGAGAAACATGCTGTATTCTTTAATCAAACCTTTATTTAACATTAAATGTTAATTGTGATGTGGAAAAGTGGAAAAAAAACATGCACTTCATTTGTTGACACTTTGTCAGCTTACACACACGTCAGGACTGAGCAGCTTACGGCGGCTGTGTCACAGAGGTTTAGATGATTGGGCTTTTTTCCCCCCTCGAGCCCATCCACACACGTCAATAAGTGAAATAGTAACTAATGAGGGAACATGTTGGTGGTTTTTGTGTCAGTACTTGCTAAGTACTTAATGAACAAACTAGTAACTAACCTCAGGCCCTTTATTATTCAGTCTTCATGATTTTTTTTCAAAATATACTTTGGCTCAGGATTAGAATAATCTTCATGTTTTGTACATAAATGTAGTTTGGTTAAAAGGGTATTTATTGAGTGGATTTGAACCTGATTGGCCAACAACACCAGCTCCTCTAATTCAAATGAGGCTTCCCAGTTCAGATGCTGCACAGTGTGTCTATGGGGATCTTTTTGGTTACTGCACCATTTTGCTCACTTTTTGTATTCAGTTCTTCTTTTTGCACCATTTGGACATTCTCCTTTGATCCTGGCTGATCCTGAACTTGGCTTTTCATTTTTTCACACACTTTTTACAGCTATGGACTCCAACCCATAATTCTCCCTTCATGTGCTGTGTTTGTGGCAGATTCGACCCGTCTGCTGACCTGCACTATCTCATTGGACTGAGAAATCTCAGCACGTCAACTGCAAAAGTGCATTGGCTATTGATTATACATGTTTGAGTGCCACGGTGTACAAGGCAGAATGATGAAATCAGCCAGAGTGCCTAACCATTAAATTAGATCACATGTACTGTGCATCGCTCCCCGATGTAAGAGTTATTGTGTAGTCAGATTGATGATTGAATCCAGATCAACGACAGGCTATATTTAGTCGGAAAGTTCTGCCATAACAAAAGCAATGTTGATATGCAGCCCTTTTATTCCGTTTGTCTCGTTTTTGTGCAGGACGGCTCCACAGACAGCATATATGAACCGGCCTACAGCAGAACCGCCAAGGAAGCCACTCCAAAGTGCCAGTGCAGTCCTGCTCTCCTGAGGCATAAGTCTAACTGGGGCGGCTCTGATCCATGCATCAACTCTGTAAGGCTTTTTTTCTGTTTCATTCAGACCTACTTAGTCACTCAAACACTCAAACCAGTCTGACCTCAGCTTGGAGTCCGGTCACACAAAGAGCAGCTCATATTTTATATGAGCTGCTCTGCACAAGCACGGCGCAACTAATATCTCTGTAAATTTGCCAGTCGATAAACACCTGAGGTGTGATATGCTCACTGGTACATGTTGGCGCTCTTTCACTGGAACTGAGTCAGTTGCCACATGTTGAATATTACTGTACCTGAACAGCTACGACAGAGCAAAGCTGCAGTGTAAGTGCATCAGATTTGTCTATATTGTTATCATTTGTAAAAGTAACAATAAAAATAGAACCCTGGTGGGGCCTATCTATCTATCTATCTATCTATCTATCTATCTATCTATCTATCTATCTATCTATCTATCTATCTATCTATCTATCTATCTATCTATCTATCTATCTATCTATCTATCTATCTATCTATCTATCTACCTCTGTTTAAAAGTAAATTAATCATATTTCCTTTTCTTTGCTGAACACTGTGTCTTTCTTTGTTTCCCAAGGAAACTCAGATACGTACATCAAAACTGAAAAAGAGCAATAGAAGGTATGGGATGCAAGTTTCATATGGGACGGTATGGGATCACAATTAGGCAATAGTTGGGATTTGATCAGTCCTTGGAGTGCATACATTGATAGTGAGATGCGTAGGATAAGAGATGAACAGTAACAGCAGTTAAAGGACTATTCCTACTTTTGGGGAAATTGGCCTGTTGGTCAACTTAAACTTCATGTGAGAAGGGGAATGGCAGAAAAAACCACCTACTCTGGATTACTAAAATGTCTATTTTCTTATGTTAGGTAAAGATCAGATCAGATCCAAATATTTGCTCCCATGGTTTCATCCTACAGTAAACCTCTTTTGCATTTGAAATAAACAAGGCTTTTTTCTGTTACAATCATATGTTTACTCTTTCAAAATAGTTTTTTGTGTGTTTTATTGCTTGTATTTTACCCTCAAGAAGAAATTAAATCTTTGTCATTTTAGGTCATGTGTAACAACATCAACTCTGGACAATGAAACATTAGGTTTGTACGAGACGTAGCTCAGTCCCTGATCTGAGCTTCCTATTTTGAATCCTCATGTTAGGATTTGTTTTGCTCATCTAGATCTTACATTGTATTTTGAACTTTTTACATGCAGCTGAAATTCTTGACCTTTCTTTTTCTCCAACCACTCTGTCAGTTGCAGACAAAGACTTTCCTCATACCTGCTGGACGTCATCCAGTGAGAAGAAAGACCACCTGAACAGAGGTACAGAAATATGTCTACCTGAGCAAAACCAACATGCTTACAAGGATACTATGCTTTTGCTAAGGTTAGACATTAGGTTAGAGAAGCTACTGGTAATCTACTGTATGACAACCGAAGGAGGCCAGATGAGACCAGGTATGAAACGGTGAGGGTGGGACAGATCAACACGGGTATTTTGGTAACACACCTGCAATCTGGCCTCAATGAAAAGTCACATTATTGATTTGTATATTGCACCATATATGAATTAGGGCGCAAAAAGCATCTAACCTGTGTGGTTTGATTTTATTTCAGGGATGTGTAAAGCTCCCGGTCAGATCATGTTGACAAGAGATGACAGAGTGGAAGAAGTGAACTCTGACCTGACGACTCAGGTAAAACAGTGGAGCTTAATCACGTGTTGAAATCGTCTTCTTTAAAGCAAAGTGAAACAAAATGTTCCAACAGGGCGAGATAGCACGGCATCTCTCCATCTTCATCGAATCATCAATTAGGATGTTTTTGGCCAAACGGTATCAAAAGATAAACTGAGGTCAAGCAAGCACCAGGACTGAACATTTACCGGCATCTGCAGATAGGAGAGATCCTTCGTAACTCTGAGTAAGGCAGCCTCAGCGTGCACCGTTGCTATTCATAGCGCCATGATCTCATCTTACACACATTAAACCAATCACTTTAGTAGCGCAAATGATAATTATTTGTAAAGCAGTGCAGTTGGCAGAGCAAAGCCTTGGTAATCCCTTACCCACATAGCTGTGTGTGCCAAACAGGCTTGTGGGATACCTGGCGTACCTGGACATTTGTGCACATGTTTGTTTGCACGTGGTGGAGTGCCAGTGCCTCTTTATGCCTCTTTATGCCTCTTTATCTGTTGCCCACCTTCCACATTTGCCACATGTAACCGGGGAAAACATGGAATTTATCATCTGTGCTTTGGGTGGCAAAAAGTGAAGCCCTTTTAGATACAACTAAAGGCAATCATTTATCTTTTACACTCACTAAGTGTGAGAGAAGTCAAATCAAGGCCAGTCAAATCAGAGCCACCGTTGACTATAATCTTCTTTATATGTGCCCCATGCTCTTTAGGACACAAGGAATTGCACTCAGTTTGTGCAGTTTGACCAATACAAACCAATGCAGACAGTTGGGGTTGGGCAGTACCTTTTTCAAAGAAGTACTTCAATACACCTTGGACATAAACATAATGTAGCCCACAAGAAAACCTCCACTGGAGATTCAGTTCATCGTGTGCACTGAATGCATGTGTTGTTCCTTTATTACAGAGCATTGAAACTGAGGCTGAGACAGCAAAGTCTCTAGGAGGACTGAAGAGGTTACAGAAGCTGGTGCAAGGCAAGAGGGGAAACCAGAGTGGAGCAAAAGGGAAGAATACATCGGGGAATGATGGTGAGTTATTGTGGATGATGGTGATCGTGGCTAACACCGCCGTCACATGTGGGTAAAACGTGTATTATTCCCGCTCGTCTGCAGATCGCTTGGCAGACAGTGAATTGGGTGACGAGAATCCAGTGATGACTTGCATCGGCCTGGGTAAGAGGACGGAGAAGAAGACTGCCCCGTCCTTGCCGCAGCAGCACAAAGAGATCAGTGAAGAAGAAGAACAGGAAGTACTTTGGAGCCCCGGGGTTCACAGTCGTCACTGGAGCTGTCCGCAGCCCTGGGCCGCCTCCAACCACACCTGCCACCGACCTCGACACGAGACGTGGGTCTACGGCTTCAACTTCACCACAGAATGGGATCGCTTTGAGGGTTCGGTACAGGAACTGAACCGCCGACCGTCTGAACTCTACCTCCCACGAGAGAACCGCTCCATCGCAGATCTGGACATCTCAGAATCCACGGTAAGATCTGCTGCACTGGCCTCCATTTTGGTGGCGTCTTTTTAATCTGAAAACCCCTCGGATTATGGTACTGATTACAATTTTGATGCGGTAACTAGTAGATGTGTTGACATTCTGTGAGACTGTGTTGAAAGTGGTAACGTACAGCAATGAAACAACGCCTGTCGTCCTCCATCGTCGAGTTGAAAGTCTGTGATGAAGACAGATAGCCTCTAGAATAGCTGTGAAAGTTGCAACTGAGAGTAGTAGTTGACTTACTATCACACTAAAGCATCTCTGCCTCATGATTCAAATCATTCAGATAGTGGATATATCGTTTCCAGCATTATGAACGATGGTTTTCTAGCTGCGCTCCCAACAATACAGTGGGCGACAGTCTGACGGCGAGGCCAAGGGCCACGGTTCACTAACGGTCAGATGGTCAGCGTCGGGCCGTGAGCCAAGAGTTAATGTAACAGATGTTCTGTGGGAACCTGGATGACCGCTAAAATGAATCTAATGGCCGACCAGGAAGGAACGGGTCATTGCTTCTGCGCTGTCTCCTCTTTAATGACGCTTACGTAGTGTATTATCTTTGCCAATTACGGCACATGACACGTTTAAGCAAAATTAAGTAATATATGAATTATATCTTTGTTATAGTAACATAATAAAACAAAATGATTGATACTGTAAGGGGTTTGAAACAACGGTTAGTAGTGCTTTATCTAACAACTGCATTGATAGCAGGGGCTACACTAACAGAAAACTGAGCAGAACACGAGTTGTTTGTGTTGTGTTGTGGTGCCACGAGGTGAATATAAACACAGTACTAGGCGGATAATGCACCATCTGTCACCATACAACGCACATTTTTTAGTCTCTGGTTTCCCCCGGCAGTCAACCAGATGTGGGAGGTCTGACGCCTTCAAATGCCGTTCCCCTCTGATGAAACCAGCAGACAGTGGAAGCCTCCTGGTAAGAGAACCAACCAAGGCCTGCACTTTGGGCTCATATCCATTATGTTAATGTGCCACCGGTGAGCCCCCTGCCCCCCACCCCTCATTGACAGTGTGGTTTGTTTTGCTTCTGCATTCCACAAAGGAACAGCAGGCGCAGGGAGGTGACCCAACCGAATCGGGGATGAAGATGAAGGTCGTGTCGCAGACTGTGTGCGGGAGGGCGGGCGAGTCCCTGCCAGAGGGAGCGGTGAGAGTCTTATGTCATGCGTCATGTCAAAGCTTACACGGCCAGTTTTAAGTTCTCTTAACTCTTAAGCGTTTGCGAATAAAAATACATCTGTTGCCTACAAGACAAAGCTGTCGGTACCACATCTACTCTGCCATCGAACATGTCATTTGGACATTTCACAGAAAGGGTGCCAGACTAGCATTGACGCTAACAAAGCACAGCAAGGCTCGGCAGGTAGCCCAGTTGAAAGCATTCGTAGGGTTTCTGCCCAGAGACCTGCTGTGCACATTGCAGGTTAAGCCATTTCTACCAGGTTAAGAAGTCATTAGGCCAGTAAAACTTACCAACCAAGGATCATTATGAAGGGGACATATGAGCCACAAATGGATAGCAAAATAGTGGCCCCCCCAAATCCTTCAATTATATTTTTAATTTCTCCATTTCGTCTCCAATTTTGCCAGACACATCCAGAGCCTGTCCCGGTCAGATCGTACTTCATCTGCACCCCGTCCAGTTTTACTTTTTAAATCCTGTTTGGTACTGGACTGTGTGAAAGCCCCTCCGTAGGAACAGGAAGTTCAAAGCTGAGAGCAGGTCTACGGGGGATTACGTACACCTCCTAGGTCTCGCCTATAAAAAGAAAAGGCAACTTGCTGGATTAACCGAGCTGCATGCGTTTCGTCACACGAGGAAACCAAAGGGGCCGCCCCGGCACCGCTCTCTGGTTGGCTAGCTCTCTCTTTTGTGCCTATGCTGGAAGACGAGATAGGGAGCGACAGAGCGAGAGGGTGATAAAAAAAAAACGTGACTTGCTGTTTTCACTGTGCAGAGCGAAGAGACGGAGAGAGATGAAGCGGTCGGCGGCGGGCGGGCCAGTAAGTCCCTGGAAAGCCTCTGCAGCCTCAACAGTGGACAGAGCTCCTCAAGTAAGCACCTTCAGGCCCGGAGCCAACAGGCTGTGCTCTCCACACGCCAGCCTAGTGAATTATGCAATGCCCCGCTTGTACCCAGAGGGCTCCTGTAACTCACCTGCAGGTGTAATCATTGTTTAGAATTACCCGAACCACCGAAAAGGCCTAAAAGTCAACCCCAACTTTTCCCTGACATTTAAATATCAGCCAGACTAGATAGTGTTGTGTCGTCTTGCTGACGCGAGTAACCCGAGCGGGATGCGGCAGAGGAGAACAAACGCATCGGTTCACCTGTGTTTGAACCGTATTGTTTGTTTGGCTGCTCCCCAGGTGGCGTCACCAGCGGGTCAGACTGCTCCAGTAACAGAGGCAGCCTGAGGCTAGAGGAGGACCCTCCGTACACCAGGCAGTTCTGCGGCAGAGCCAGGGTCCACACGGAGTTTGTGCCTAGTCCGTATGACACCGAATCCCTCAGACTCAAGGTAAACAATTTGGAAAAAGGCTGATATTTTGCGCCGATATTCAATATCTTTAAATTTGACCATTTTAATGCCGAAAAGTTGAGTGTTTCCCTGAGAATTTTCTTCTTGTCGGGGTGGAAAAGCCTCTGAAACAGCATTTAAACCATATGGCATACTAAAACTCTCCACTGAAACTGAAACAACAATAACAATAATGTAATTCAGTCCAAATGTCAATTGGAATGAGTTCAATTTAATACCCGGCCCAATATAACACTGCCTGAGTGTTGTACTAATAAACAGGAGGCCATAAAAGCGCTCCTCTCTTTTATCGAGGTGGGAGATGTGATCGACATCATTGCCAAGCCCGCCATGGGAATATGGACGGGCGTGCTGAACGACAAAATAGGAAGCTTCAAATTCATCTACGTGGATGTTCTAGCAGACAAGGGGACTGAAGCACATGAGAAAATACATAGAAGGAGACCCAAAACTCTCCAGGAACTCTTAAAGCACCTTAGTTTGGAGGTATTTCTATTTTTATTCCTATTCTTTTGATTCCAGCTTCAAAATCGCGCTGATTTTATCAACAGAAATGTCTTGTTCCATATGAAAGATGCTAGATGCATGCGGTTTACCAGTGTTCTTCCATCGGGTTCACCAGGAGTACTCCTCCTCTCTACGGCTGAATGGCTACCGGACAGTAGACGACTTGACGGGGCTGAGCGAGCGGCACCTGGATCAGCTGAACGTGACCGATGCGGAGCACAGGCGTCGTCTGCTCGCCCTCCACCTCCGCCCACCGCGAGGTGAGTAATGGGGGAGACGCAGAGGGCGGCGTCATCACCGACATTCGGCAATGCGTTATAATGGGAATAAGATTAGTGGAGACGTATGGATTCGGAGAGGATCAGAGGCAAGTGACATTACAATCTCGGGTAGATGAGGCCGCGAACATCCTCGGGGGAAAGGCGGGCGAAGGGGGGTTTTACGCTAAAGAGGTTAAGGATAACAGGATCACCCCGGAGAGCGTTTCTGAGAATAGAGCAGGACGGGAGCAGACGGATAGGCGGTTCGACCTTAATGCACAGGAATAATAGGTCTAGAGGATTGCTTATTGCTCATCTATTCAAGTGTGTGACAGTACACCCCGCCAACCCCCGTCTTTTCCGCTTTCATACATTACAGCCGATAGCCAGTTGGAGGATGGGGCAGACCGAGAGGCCGAGACCATCAAGGCTGGTGTGAACAACAACTGCCCGAGAGACTCCGGCTGCCACATGTCATCGGACAGCCCCGACACCAGCAAGGAGGACGCAGAGATTCACTTTCCATGTGTTACCTGAGATACCAGCGACCTGAGAATAAACCGTTCTTATCAACCATTTTTTTTTTATACTGCTGGCAAGTTGTTGTAAAGAACTTGTGCATCAAAAACTGATATTTCCTGTACCGGCGTGATTGCTAATGATGTTACAGTAACGAGTCTATTCTACTGCTGTTCCTCCGACCTTCACTGACCTTGATTTCAACAGTGCAAAGTAACTGGATTGTAACTGAATGTGAATAAAACTTTTTGTCTACTTCTCTTTTTTCACACAGTTATCCCATAATTACAGCCAACAATTCATTTTTCACCACATAGAGAATCAACTGTCTCACATAGCCTGATATCCAAGGCCTCTATACAGTGATCTGCTGAGGTCACGTATTTCCGGCCTGGGGCGCAACAATCTTTGCCCATTGACTCTCGTTATAAATTGTACATGCGCAGTTCGCTCCTCTTCAATACAAGAGATAGGAGCTTGGTGGGGCACCGCTGTGCATTTATCTGAATGCTGCTGATTTACACACCCAGCATGGATTCAGACAGGTTTGAATGATTTAAACCACATATCAGAAAAAACAAAAGCAAATGTTTGGGAAAGTATCTGTACAAGTGTATTTGTATAAACCAAGGGATCTACTATTCTTTGTTTTAATTTTGTGCCATCAAATCGTTTTATGAGTGTCATTTTGGAACAAAACCCTCAATATTGCCTACAGAAACAGAGTCTTGTTTTGGGGCTGATCCATTGGCTACCAAAGCAGGGAAGCTTCCACTGCAGACCTTTTCAAAAACAAGGAGGCATCTGCAAGATGATGAGAATGCATTTTCATCAGCAGCCCACACCTGATTCCTTGTCATGTTACTTTACAGTTAAATGTTTTACAGCTCAGCAAATACAAATAAAGGCATTTTCAATTACAAATACACTGATGATACCTTTGTACATGTTTGCTTGATTTTTGGTATAGTCCCCCCCGGAGAAAAATGCACCAGCCGCCACTGGATTCAATGTCTTACTAAAGGGCGACTCAGCAGGGCGGATGCTCACCAACATGGTGCTTAAACCTGGTTGAAAGCAGCATGTGCTTCAATAACATGCATTTTTTAAAGCACGTAATATTAACATAACCTTTGTAAAAAATGGTGCTGTTCAGTGTAACCTCCGGTAGGAGATACCTCACCAGCAAATCACTTATTGTTACTAGAAATGATAAAGAGGAATTTTGGAAAATTTACTTGCAGTTCCTGGGCATCAGGTAGCTGGGCAGAATAAAGTTTAGGGACGATCCCTTTGCAATAATGTTTACACAGAATTATAACCAATTTTGTCATAAGCCACACCCTGGCACCACCTTGAGGCCAACTGGGGTAAGGTTATAAATTGTTTTTGTCTCACAGATCTACTAAATACTTTGGCTTTTTAATGACTCTTGATTTGTTACGAAGATACTTTGGCAGACAGACACAGTGACAAAGACAACACAACCCCAGGGATACAGAATATAGCACTTACCTTCAGCATCCACGTGTCAGCCTGAGGCAACTGATCCTTAAAGCTTTCAAAAAACCCTGTAAATGGTCTATGCCGTATATAAAACCATTTTAAATATGGAACGTGTGCCAGAAAGGTAAAAATTTGACCCAACAAACCTGCCTAGAAATGCCTTGGAAATGGATCCGTTTGGTGGGCCTACTGTAAGATAAGTAAAAGGATTCCATTTCCATTGTGGACATGTGATGTTCAGATTTGTTGTGTACATCTTGCACAGAATGAAAAAAATAAATTCAAAGGGGAAAAGATCACTTTTATTTGAGTTGGCTGGTCTGCAATACTAAAAGAGGAGTTGTAACTTGTACCTTCTTATTATACTAAAAGACAAACCTCTAGAATATTCTGCGAATCCATCAATCTAATAAAAAGGCAGCCATGTGAAAGTTTGAATAGCCAACATCCACTAAAACGAACCATTCATGGAATGACAGAAAAGAGGCAGGAAAAAAACAATACGACTATCAAATGGCCAGTGGATAACCCCCGTCCCCATGGAAACGTAATGGAAGAATTCTGCATCAAAATCTGCCTCACACACACACAGAAGAGGACATTTACATCATAATGATAATAGATGCAGCCATAAAGTAAAATACAATTCACAAGTCCGAACATCTGAAAATCCTCTCAGAGGGAAAAATAAAAAATAAATGTGAAACAACTCATATTTACATATTTACACACAAAATAAAACATTACATCCTTCGTGACCTGAACTAAAACGTTTGACAAGGTCACTCAAGCAAGCAGTTTGAAGTTTCATGGTAGTCACATCCTTTAAAGGAATACACCAAAACACCAACATAGACACCATAATGATCCATGTGTCCCTGGTAGATCACTGGCTCCAATGCTCCATGCTAACACTTTAGCACGCGGGTTACTAGCATTATTCCAAAAGTGAGATAATGTGAACTTGTTGGTTAATGGTTAGTAATGCTAAATGATACTTGGCTAAGTCTGGCGGTTTTTGTCGAGGAGATCGGTGAAACTTAACACAAAATATCGTCCAAATATAAGCTACGGTTTTAAAATACCACGACTACTTTTGTACTTTCTTTACTTTGGCTGTTTTGAAAGGAAGTGAACATGTTGGGTGACTGTGTACTGTGTACAGTTAAAAAGAAAATCACTGCACAGCGGATGAATACATGGTTGTTCACCTGAAATAAACTGTTGGGTTGGTAATATTTCATTTTTTGAAAATGTATGAATCTACAGCCCATATACTAGAAAACACTAACAACTTATTATTACTAAAAAGGTCTTTCTTCTTTGGACTGCTAGTCTACTATTATCACTCAACATAGTGTATGCTAAAGTGTTAGCATGATGCCTACTACCACTCAACATAATGTATGCTAAAGTGTTAGCATGGAGCCTTACTATCACAACATAGTGTATCAAGTATTAGCATGGTGCACGGGAGCCAATTACCTACTTGGGGACACATGGATGAGTTTGGCGTCTTTTGTTTTCATCACTTAACAGGTGCTGACTAACTGGCCAATCTCCCAAAAACCTGGTGTGTTCCTTTAAGTTCAGACATGAAAGTAACGTTCAAGCGAACAGCGCTGACGTGCATGTACAATCCTGGTTTTGCTGTGGCGGTGTGATGCGTTCAGCGGCTGAGGCCTCCGAGAGAGTAGCTGGCGTAACCGTTCTCGGGGTACAGAGAGAGCTCCTCTGTACTGCTGAGCCCATTGTCAATTTCTGGAAAGGACAACAGAAAAAAACATTTACTGACTGATTATTATTAAGATAAGATAAAATAAAATACAATAAAAATACTGCACCTGAGAATATGAGCTTCTCCTTCATGATGTTGACGTCACGGCTGGGCCGGCGAACCACGGCGCTTAACATGATCTGTTCTGGGTTGTAGTTTTGTATCCCGCTCATCCTCCACCTGACACACAGACCATTTAAAACACACAGAGAAACAGCTACTGGCTTACCAATGCTTCTAGCTGTGCCTGAAACTATTCACTTCAGTCCTTATGGTTCTGTATTGAGATTGGGCCTTTAAGATAGTGAGCCAAACACTTAAAAATAACACATTTTGTGCAGAATATTTAACACACTGCACACTGATAAACAACTGCAAGAGCATCGCGATCAGGAAGGAAGTGTGTGCACAGAGTAAGCACAAGGAGGACAGACAAGGAGGCAGCAACAAAGGCCAAGGCAGTCGCCACAGTTACCTGATCGTATGATAGCTGACAGATGCCAGGGGGGCAGCAGAGGAAGGTTGCATGCAGATCAGGCAGAGACGCAGAGACAAGGTAGGGTACGAAAGGAGACAGAGGAAAAAAAGGGAGGGGACAGGAAGAGAGTGAGAGATGGAGGACAAAATGGAAACAGTGACAAAAAAAAGGCAGTAAGGTGAAGAAAGAGAGAGAGAGAGAGAGAGAGCAAGAGAGAGCAAAAGAGCAGAATGAATAGTCAATGTTAGGAGCAGCAGACTGGATGAGGCCAAAGCTCAGCTCAGACAAAAGGCCAGTATTACCACAGCATGAATTCTGGTTAGGATTTATAATGACAAGACAGTCGAACGTTCAGCAAATTCCCCTTTTGGCATTTCAAATGTTGGTCGATGTTTCAAAGCAGTTAACCAAGCCGTATTTTAATTTCATCCTACTACTGCTTTCTTTAGAGGGAATTACATTTTTTTTGTACATTGGCTTCATCAGTTCCTCCTGTTTTTTTGGGGTTGTTTACTTACTTCTGAAAGGAGAATATCCCTATGACTACGGCGATGGAGACTAGATCCGACGCGATCCAGATGAAGCAGTAAGCGCTCTGGCTCTGCAAGACAAGACAGCGAGAGAGAGAGAGAGAAGTAGAGCTTCCAGCAAACACCACTAGAGGTCACCGTCCACCACAACCCCCCCCAACACGAGACGCTGACTAGGACTGAGCCTTGCCAGACAGCTGCTCTCTAGCGGAGATCTGCCCTTGTGACTCGTCTCCGACTTGTTTCCCAGGGTCCTGTTGTTCTCGAGCGCCACGCTGAGCTCAAGTCTGCCGCTGAGCTCTCCCTCCTATATCTCTACGCCCTCGCCCTCCCCCTACCTCCCCCCTACCTCCCCCCCTAGTCTTGCTGTGCCTCGTCAGTCTCTGTCCTCTCTCCTGCTGTCCCCTCGTCTTTCCGTGTGACCCCTTGTCTGTGTGTGTGTGCGGTGCCAGATGAGAGAGGGAGGGGAGGTTGGGGGGGAGGCTGTTTACCATGAGCCAGATGGGGTAAGGCACCTTTCGGAGGACTTGAGGGGCATCGGAGGACACAGAAGGCACCCCGCTACACCACAGAATGGAGTAGAGCCAGGGCTCGTTCACCGGGTAGACCGTCACACTCACATTGTTGGCCAGATACTCCCTGGGGAAAAAAAAAAAAAAAGAGAAAAGAAAAGAAAAATAATCCCCCATCTCCCTTCTGGTGGAGTTTTTAACATGTTCTCCTGAACTAGCCATGCAATAAAGGCTTTTTTATTTCATTTTTTTTGCTTGAAGAGTGCCTTGGAACGGTTGTGGGAGCTTACTGTATGTCTTTGTGGCTGGCCTTGCTGTAGTGGAGCGTCAGGCTGGTAATGCCCCTCTGCCTTATCTCCTCCACCGACAGCTTCTCATTTGTGGTCTGCTGAAGCCCTCGCACCCTCCCCCTATCTGTGTCGGGGGTCCACGTCACCTAGCAGGGGAAATCGCAGATGCACTGGAATGTAGAAAGTCACTGATAACACTGATCGTGAGCTTTCCTGGTAATACCCTTTATGGTTTAAAAGGTGCTACGTGTAGCATTTTAAACATCAATATATCAAATGAATTGTGATACCTTGGACAAATGAGACCACGGTCGAGAAGTCTTGACGTCAAAATGCTGCACGTAGCGCCTTTGAGTAACCAAAAGGATTAGCTTGACAGGGACCTACAGTTCTCACCCTCTTCTGGGAGATTCCTGCCCTCTGGACGGCCCACAGCGTGTCCATGAACCAGCTGCGGTAGCGCGGATGCTCTGGTGGGGGCCTGCGGATGTTGAGCAGCGCGGAGCGGTTGGCCCTGGCCGCCAGACGCAGCATCTCCACCAGGCTGCAGACCGTCTGGTTCCCTATCCTGTGCCGGTCCCTCACCGTCAGCGTCTTGACCGTCCAGTAGGGGTCGTTCTGGAGGACAGGGAGAGAGAGAGATAATGCCTCACTTTGCATCCTGGATACACGCTGTGATTTCACATTCTTACATCCTTCTAATGTTTCATTACATGCTGCATGAATCTTCATTTATCTCATATAGATATTAGTATGATAGGAATGATGAGTTCGGGTGTAACAGCAAGTTGCAGGATTGTTCAGCGTTGGCGGAGGTTTGGCTCTGCGAGTGATCTCTAGTGTTCTACTTCTTTTTGTTCTTGGCCTCAGTATATTCTACTGCTCTTGCTATTGCACACCCTAATAATGCTGTAGTTAATTGCCCTCCGCCCCCCCATTGATACCCCCATCTGCTATATTCTTATTTATATTCTGTGCAGTATCCCATTACTGTTGTTGTTGCATCCCACTTTCCCCACAGGGGTAATTACAGTTGTATGTTATGTTATAGAACATGGAGAATGAGGATGTGGTGTTGTTCGGGGGGTGGAATCTATCTTGTAACTGATGGGTGGATGAATTTAAGTACCTCCAGAAACCACTGGCCTGCATTTAGAGAGCGTATTTCTGTCCAGTTGAAAAACGAGGCATCGTCGTGCTGTCTGGCCGGATAGACTTTACTAACGTCTGTGGTTCGCCTCAAGGTGCGGTCCCGCATCAGGAAGGGAACCCCGTCCCCGCTGGGGGGAAAGAGACAAGATCATCAGAAAACACAGGACTGGTATTTTAGTGGCTTGTTTGTGGTTTAGCAAATGCTTTCGTAAAACACAAGTAACTTAAGAAAACTTATTTCCACTATAAGGTCAGAGATTTTGCAGCAATTATATTTCCCCCACAAACAACCTATTACAGCTGTGGGATACAAACAACTGGAGAGTCACATCAAGACAAACCTCAGTCATTAAGCGTGAATAATCCATTCTTTATAAGTTATTAATGTGTGGCTAATAACCTGATGGTGACGTCGGCCTCCAGGGAGCTGGCCCCCTGCTGCTGGGCCCTATTGAAGGACACCAGGGTGTTTTCTGGAGCCAACTGGAGCAAAGACGCACAGAGACAAGGGAGCTACTGTTAGTCACTTAGACTCAAAGTGTGGAAAATGTAACAGACATCTTGGGAAAACTGTACAGGTACATATACAAGATCAGACATGACTTATTGACTTAATGCATTGGTTATTTTCAAGAAAGAAATGATTTTGGACTTGATCAAACAAAAAGATCCACATCGGATTGCAACGTTGCCAAAATGAATGCGTTCCTATGGGCTTTACTCTACTGTGACTAACCCAACGCAGCACCTTACCCTCACATATTCACAAAGCCATCACAGATTTACCAAGACTCAAATGTATGAGGATCATACACATTAATTCACATGAAAAAAAGTTAAATAAAAGTAAACAAACAGGAGATCATGAACCACAGTCCACAGTGAAAACTACTAAAAACACTAAACCAAAATCAAATACTTTTTCCACTGGTGTAAATAAATATGTAACCGCTACAGGTGCATGTTTTGCATTGAAAATATGTTGCAGAAGAAGATACAGATCCATGTGCTACTGTAAAAAAAAAAAAAATCCAAAGAAAAGGGATAAAAAGAAGTGGAATGATATGATGATGATTTTTTTTCTGTCATAAAAAACATAAATAGTATTCATTTTGTGTGATTATTATTATAACTGAGGTATGCCATGGCCAGGCGGTGTGTGTGTGTGTGTGTGTGTGTGTGTGTGTGTGTGTGTGCAGGACAATGCAGCTCTGAACAACACTGAATATTCGTTTATAGCTTGGTGATCTGGGACAGTATCTGCTTGCCCAGCTGGGAGTTCAGTGTGTTCAGAGCGTTGTTGACTCTCCAGTGCTAACAGACCCTGATACAGTAGCCTCATGTGGTTGTTGTGGTTGCGGTTACTCAATAGCGTGGAGTTGTATTCTTTCATGTGCGTGCATTAGGGTTAGAGCGATATAGCCGGTATATCAGGCAGTGTCCAATGTGATGGAGGTGAGGAGATTACTTTCCTCAACAGCTTCAGGGTGTCAGTCTGTGAAACCTGCCTCACCTTGCCTTAAGTGCCTGCTAATCCACCTGAAAGAATTTCATTAGTGTGGATTTCAGTGGAGAGTTTTAGTGTCCCATGATCTAAATGCCATTTCAGAGGCTTATCCACCCCGACAAGAATAAAACTCAGGGGGGGGAAACACTCTTCTCTGGGGGGTTTTGTATAAAAATGGTCAGATTTTAAGATATTGAATATATTGGAACCAACTATAAGCATCTTTAATCCAAAAAATATCGGTATCAGCCTTCATGAATCCATATTGGAAGAACCCTAGAATGCATCCATCAAGCTCCTGACCACCAACCATTGGATTTATCACCAAGTGCAGCTGACGTAACCGTTCTATAAAAAAAAGGTGCAAGCCCACTCCCTTGAACCCTTGAGGCGGTCAAGAAAGTGCACAACTCACCATAGGGGCTCCCCGTCGGCCAATGACGTCAGGCCGAGGTTTGAGGCTGTGGCGGTCCATGATGCAGGGGCAGGTGAACGTGAGCGGCGCCACGTAGAGAGCCAGGAGGATGCCGATGTAGATCAGCAACACCATCACTTGGAAATCTGGGTCGGATCGTCAACACAACGGGGGGTCAAAGTTTAGACGATTGCAGGAAAGTGATGGAAAGTCAATCAGGTATTGCTTTCTGTGGTTACAAAGTGACACAACACTATCTGACCCCCACCTAAAAGGAGTTTTTTGCCTTTAGTAGATAGTTATTGAGATGGAAAGGTTATCTCTGAGATTGCAGTCCGAGGGTGATCAGTTGTAGGCTGACAGTTGATGACCTATGAGAGGTGACATCTTCTAAGTGCAAAAAGTGACGATGGCGGCTTTTCACCTGAACATCAAGTAGAGACTTACTGGACTTCTCCCTGCGGATCACGTACCCAGCCACCAACCAGCCGATAGCTGTGGCCGCTGCTAGGGCTCCGATGTGGAGGAAAGGCGCTGTGGACTGGAGACAAAAACACCACGTATACTTTATTGAGTTGGATTGTTTGGATGTCCAGCCACGAGGCACCAGAGTACAACGTTGCGTGCGTCAGTCACTGGGACTTTAACTTTGATATTTTAGATTTTAGAAGAACCAGTATGCTGTTACTCAAATAGCAAGTTGAAAAGGAGTAAAAAGTCCATTAGTCTAGTTGTTATTCTGCTCTAGACCAACCTGTAGCGATAGGAGGACGATGTCCCACTCATCCCCCCAGAGATCATCGACCGAGACCACACCGGAGATCGTGGTGAGCAGCGTGGCCAACACGGCGATCTGTGGAGATGAAAAAACACGCGCAAGGTTGAGCTGACAGATTTGAGGTCTGATCCAGGGTGAGAATGTAAGAGATAGTTCACCATACCTTGTGAACCCAGTAGAGGTTCAGCTGCTGCCCCAATGAGATGTGGAAAAGGGCTAGAATCTGAAAAAGAAGCAAAGTTCAGTCATTTATAATCAATCTAATTCAAAGCAAAATATTTCGGGAGCATTATAAAGAGCATGGTTACCATTAGGAAAGTAATGTAGCTGAATCCCACGGTGGTGGAGGCCAGAATGGGGACCGTCTCGTCCCTCCATTCTCCAGAGCGGTTGTATACTGACCTAAAGCGTGAGAGGGGGGTTTCAGTAATCTTTGCTGGAGGTATAAGTTAACTAATTTGGAGTTTTGCCTCAACTATGCAGCCTGAATAAACAACTTTTAATCTATAAAATCAGATGAAAAAGAAATCTGTTCAAACGAAATCGCCGTACAAAGACAACCGGGATAACTGACTCACCAGTTGAACTCATTGAAATCATTTTGAGCCACCAACCAGAAGTAGGCCCAGAAGAGCAGCAGGAGGAAAGAGCTGCACAAGAGCACAAACCATGTACACTCCCACTGTAAAGCAGAAGAAAGACAACAAACTCAACATTGATACACTCAACATTTGGGCATGGTGATGTCTTCATACGTGTTTTTGAAATATTTCATAATGAACTTCAAGTAATTATTTGTTCCCCCCCAATGAATTATATCCATTTTATTGTTTATATTCTTTAAAATTGACACATGAAGTTTTTACACCCGTCCAATCAGCCTAAAGCACAAACCGCTGTTGCTGGAAAGATGAAAATGCATCACTTCCTGTCCGCCAGAGGATTTTTTCTCAGGAAAGACCTACCAGGCACCGGGTGTTTAGAGCAGCAAATGTAAAAGCTTTCATGAACCAAGTATGGGTTGAATCCCCATTGCGTTATATCAATCAGCGATAGAGAGCAGCAGAACGGACATTTATTTCTATGAAGATGTCACGGAGTATTACTTAAAGATGTTCTCTGGCTCCTTCGCTCATCAGCAGAGCTTTTAACCCCTCATCTGTCCTCTGGTTTGACTTGTGGGCCAAAGGTATAGAGGACAGGTTGTGCAGCGTTCAAGGACACTTCCCCTTCAGTAATTAACAGGATTAGTAGCTAATGCCACGCGGCGGGGAGGGGTAGTGTATGGACAAGCCGGTCACCAGATCCTGTTGAGCATTGATCAGCTTTGCACCACATCGCGCCCGGGGCTCACCACATCCACCAGGCTAATATTAGAGGCAGGGAGATAATGACTAGGAGAGCAGATCACCGCAGTGACGGAGCACTCTACTCTCGACAGAAAAGAGCTCTTATTTTTTAGCTAGAAGAGACTCAGGAGGGGAGACGCACACATCTGCGGTCGTCCTCTAGGCCGAAAAAAAAAGGCCAAAAGCGAGGTGGAGATACAACAACGTACCAGGGGCTGTTTTTAATTGGTTTAGAAGCTCGCTGGGGGGGTCAGGTGAAAGTACACGGCTACTACTAAGGCAATGAGCCAGAGTCACGTTGTCAAGCCTCTCGTCACGCACACAAACAACAACTGAAATATGGTCCCGGCTACGGGGCGGGAGCACCTCGATACGGTTACGCAACCGTTGGGAAAAACAGGCTTCCCTCCGTGGCCCCGACGCAAAAACGCCACTTTCCCACGACTTTCCATAACTAAGTTGGAACGCTTCCAAAACCTAGAGATTTTATTCCTTCCTGGTTTGGTAATACCGTTTCATGTTGCTGAAGGGGTAAACAGTCTGGTTTTCACTACAGTTGGGCTCGCTGAGGAGAGACGCAGCTGAGAACCAGAATCCAATGTGATGACTGTGAAAAACAAGTTACAAAACACGTTCGGCTGTATTCCTGTAAAGTCACCCCATTTGTTAAACTCCCTGATATTCCCTGACTTCTCTCCAAATTCCATGATATTCCAGAAATCCAACGACCAGTGGGAAGCCCGTTGAAAGGAGAAAGATAGTGTAGGATGCCAGTATCAGGCATGGGGGGGAGGGGTCTCTAACGGCTACAGGAGAAAGGACGACCTCTTACATCGACCGATTTTCACTCCGACTCGGGACAACACCGCTAAAGAGGAGCTATGCTATTTAAACACAGATAACTCATAGTAATGTGTCTAAAAATGGCGTCACAGTAGCCATTACACTGGAAGTTAAATACAGTCGTAAATTTCCCACGTCCCACTAAATGTGCATGATACAGTTCAGTCACAGTCACAGCACGGCGTGGAAACACTTCTCAGGTTGTTTCCTGCTGCAGATTAAATCGAGCATAGAAAGCTTTTAGATAATTGATCACTGCAGGAAATTGTGCTGTGCTACTACAGATATTACATTCATGTAAGTACAGCAGAGCCAAACAGGCGAGGCCGAGTTGGTCATGGACGAAATAGCCAGCCAACAAGCACAGTGCACACAGCAGCCGGGCAGATAGTGTAGACGAGGGTGTGTGTGTGTGTGTGGGTTGGTGGTAAATCGCCCACCAAATCAGTGGAAATGATACAAGTCTTGTGCCCTGCCAGAATTGGCTCTGCCCATTTGCCCTCCATGTGGCCATCTTGCAGGGTAAAAAAAATAAATGCAATAAAAAAATCTTTTCAAATTTCACTCCTCTGACAACTGACTTTTAAGCTGGCCACTTCCCCCCAAAGAGCATACAGTGCAACTCATTCACACCTAAACACTTCCTCCTGAGTGCTATACGCCCTCTAAATGGTCCCGGACCACTCCAATTATAACCGCTGTCACCGAACCTCTGACAGCACTCATAAATCCTGATCTATCTGCTGACTTAGCCATAGGACGGACCCTCTTCTTCCTTCCTCTGCTGATAAATACCCTGCAGTATATTCTGTATGGGACAAGGTCAATGTCATGTGTCACTGTGGGGACACAGAAAGTCGAAAGTATCTTTTTTACAAATGTCCATTGAGATAAAAGATGTCACAATTGGTGCACGTCATGATTGTGTTAGTGATGTGTATTGTATCCATACAAAAATATAACATCGATGAGGTAGGCAGACTTCTTTCATCTATATTGTCCTTCAGTTTGTATCTGAAGACTTCTGGTTGTAAATACTAGATAGAACAACAATAGAACAAAGTGGAATTAGTGGAAATGAATGAGCCTTAGCCCATTTTTTATTTGACCACTGCGAAACACAAACATGTTCTAATATGTCTAGTGACTGATAAGACAACACCAAATACACTGCACTATACTACCAAATACACTACCTGAAGGAAAACTGTTCAAATGAAAATTTTAACTGCCAAGCCAGATTTGTTAGACCTCCAGAATCACAACAAAAACTCATTCTCAAAATGAACATTAGCCGGTGTTAGCGGCTTGGAGAGCCCCTCTGACAAGTTCAGAGACCAAATCAACAACCAAGGGCTTTAAGTAATGGCTGAATCCCCTGGCTTGTAGTGGCTCACTCAGCAGTGTGCCAACAACCAGAGGGAGACCAAACAGGATCCACTATGAAAGGACTTAACAGACATCTGCTGTCTTATAAAAAAAACACACGGTACCAACGATCGTCGAATATGGGGTGACAGCTGACCCTTCAAGGTTAAAACAGAGCTCAACAATTCACTGCCTGAGCAGTAAAAATAGGTATCAGTGTCGACAATGCAGAAAGAGCTGCGGATGATACAAGATGACCCAATGCCACTGGGTACCGATATCAAAAGTATGCAGCTTTGTCCATGCATTAGACAGATAGAACAATAGGTCATCAGTATATACTAAAACACACCTCCCAGTTTTCTTGGGAGTGACTGTATAACATTGCCATCACTAAGTACCGGTGTGGCCGAGACTCAGAGGGCTGATAATCTGGCTCTGAGAGGACAGTAAGCTCTTGTTAGCAAACATAGAGAAACACTGAGGGTCAAATCAGGACTGGGTCCAAACTAAAGCGTATCACGTATCACACATGTCATGATTTCAGGACATGGCTGCCAGCGTTGTGTGTCTGACTAGATGATGCTTTGTGAGCAGGACAGAGGGAGGAGAGAGGCCGCTGTGTGCGCTTGTATTTCGTCTCTTGGTCAGCACATCATTAGTGCCCGGCTCACACGTTCCGTAAATGGACTAATTTATGGCCGAGCCACTGGCTCTTTGTATTAAAAGAAGTGATCCAGCAGCGGTAGCCGCGGCTGCCCAGTGGCCATCCAACACAGCTGGGTGTCTGGCTCTGGCTAAAAGATCCACACACACTGCACTGATTCTATTACTCACTTTTTTTTCTAGGGATCTCTTTCCCCAGTAACTAGGGCCTGGCCCAAAAGTCCTTTAGGAATCCAATAGAAAAGAATCTTCCTGACATCAACATCTGTTAGATTTTATTTTGGAACCGAGCTTTATTATTTTAAAGAGCCCCGTTGGATAGATTTATTGAATTAGATTCATTAACTGAAAAGAAATGATCAAGGTCTGGATTTCAAAAATGAAAACCTTTGCTTTTGGGGTGATGACACAAGTTTGGTGTTGCCTTTGACCAGGCCTGACCTATTTTTTTGGGGGGCCTTCAGAACCACACAAATGGAAAATTGTTCAATTATTCCTGCGATGTGATCAGGTTTCAGTGCAGGCTCAGCAGGATTGTGCGGTCTCACTATGGGCCTCTGTTGTGCTCCGCTGGGCCACACGCACGGCACTGAAAAGGACTTTCACCACATAAATGCCTGTTCTGCAGCCGGGATCCCTGCAGAAAACTACAGTAGATGTGCAATCATCTCTGGGAAGTTGGCTTTTCGCATTTATCTGTACAGAACCCCTGCTTACGACGACAACTCATTTCACGCCAGTCTTTTGCATTTACGACACACACACACAACAATCCATAACAATCCTGTTATTGGTCGTCATGGTTAGACCCTATATGTTGGTAAGGCTACAACTGTAAATGTAGTCTCGTGGTTGTGTGCATGTCAGCTGTCCAGAGGCCTGATGACTGAGCTCTAGGCCCGGCTACAGCTAAAACAGGCACATGGGTATATCAGCACCTGGAGCTGGCCTCTGCATCTCCTATTGACCTAATGACTTTGCCTGCATCGTCTCCCTCACTTTTTACTCTTGGAAGGTTTTTTCCTTGTCACATGTTGTCTCTACTTGTGCTTACGTGACATGAGTGGCGACTTCACCGCTGCTCTTAGGGAAGGTGACGCTTGGGTTCAGCTTTCTCACCAGTAAGGAGAAATCTACTTTCTATTATTCTGTATAATGACTGAGACCCTCCAAGGCTAGTATACAGGCATGCTCAAGCCTGTTGGAAAAACAAGGTAGTTAACGTGTGCCTGACATTACACTGACTGCTATGCATGAGAGAATGAACAGATGAGGGGTTGTTGATTCAATCCTCAGAACTGATATTGCCCAAAAGTGCACACACATACACAGTATAAGAATCAATAACAACAATAGTAATAACAAAATAATAACATAAGGAATTTAAAAACTGTTTCCATACTTTGGAATTTTCTCACCTTAGAGCTGTCGTCATGGGAACGCTGGTAGCGTTTCCAGCGGCAACCATAGATCCCAGTGATAAAGGACAAAAAGACCTGCTTCTCATAGACCTGTAAGGGTTGGTGTTTCACCATGCTCCTTCAGCCACCAGTCCGTTCGCATCCCACACAGGACAGGGAACCCTGGGAAACAGCAGCGTGTTACAAACAGAGCATGCCTCCAAAGATTTCTTCATTTCACACATTGGACGTGGAATTACGTTTTGCCATGTCACACCATGTCACGTCATGTTGCTACGGCGTATTTGGACAAAAACAGCATGAATATGTTGACAGCCTTGGGCCTTGTTTAGGGTAACAACAGCTGTCATAAGGAGAGCTGTCAACATACTATTCAGTAGTGAGTCACGTCTGGGATAGACAGTAATAATATGGTATATGTTTTACAGTCACAGAGGCACAGTCGGCATCAGTGGGTAGCAGGCTGGTAAGAGATGTGGGAGTCATTACTAGAAAACTCTCAGCTGTAACACTGAGAGGGAGACCCGATACAAAGGTGCATTAACTAAGATTTTTACTGATTTTTACCCACAGCACAAATTAATATATATATAATATAAGTGGAACGAGGGACATAGCAGCAACACATTTCGTTCTAAAAAAAAAAGCAGTAATATTACCAAAGCAGTAATATTTTGCATCCTGATATACAGTATAACATCTTCACTAGACACTTACTTGTGTAGCTTACTTGTCCTATTGTAAAAATTTGACTTTTATATTTTTGTCCATTACAGGCCACTGTAAGCTGTGCCAGAGGCCTGTCGATGTTACAATTGCTGATAGTCATACGTCATAAATGACTGAATGCCCCTTTAAGAGGTACTTTGTTTTGAAGCTGCCCAGTGATTCAGGGACAATGTGAAGGATGAGGTCTGTACAGTCCTGGCAGAAACTTACTTGTAATCTACATGAAGATTTAAGTTTTTATTTTTTAATTCAGTAACCATTTATGAGTGTAGTCGATCCTCCAGGTTTTTTGTTTTTTTTGTTTGTTGTCTATCATGATCTTCTATTTATTTATTTGTCTGTGTAATCTTGTCTGCTGTACAACTTTTTGTATTTGCTGTTTGTATGTTTTATATCTGTTGGAAAAAGCAGCCTGCTTCTGTCTAAAATGTTTGATTGTGCTTATTGCCATGGATATGACTTGAACCTTTAATAAAAACAACTAAAAAGGAAACAGTAAGAGAGAGACGTCACGTGTTACTCTCAAATGCACTTTTGACTTGGACAAGCGCTTGTTGCCTTGGTAGCATGTAAAAATGTCTGGGCAGAGAGTGACGTTTTTCATGCCTCTCTGGTAGAGATGGTAACCGACAACAGTATTTTTCTACTTACACAAAAGAGATAGTGTTTTTACACATTATGTCTTTTAAGTTTCATCTCTCTCTCCCTCTTTTTTATATTGACAGTACAGTATACTCATGCTGTTGTGTTTGAATTTCCTCAGGTATAGTGTGGATTCAAGACGCACAATTAACTGACATACGGGACTTTTATTCCCTGACTGTTGACTGGAAGGCAGTCACCTGTGGGCTAACACTCTTCACTTAGCCAACTCCTAGCCATGTGGCTCTGAGTCTGGGGCTGGCTGGCACACTGTTATTCTCCAGCCCACAAAAATGTACTGCCACTTTAAAATGTTTACCACAGTATCAGACAGAGGTATGCGGAATAAGTTGATGGACAGCTGCTGAATTCAGAAATTCACCAAATTTATGTGTGAGATTTGCTAACAAAAAGCTCTGAAGCTGCGTATGGGTAAGCAAACTCAGTTGTCGCTGATACAGACATCAACACTGGAACGCTGGGTAGACCTGATGCCTCTGAACGTCACTTGGCCTTTCCAGTGTAAAGGAACTTACAAATGTTAGGCTTGAAAACAAGCAGATACGCTACTGAATATTTTGGTTTGCTAGTTACTTAAAAAAACAACAAAAAAAAACATAACCTCACAGAAAAAACAGGATTTTCACATATGATAGCACGTGTTTCACATACGATATTATGTGATACCATGTTATGAGGCACATGGTTTGGTATGTGACATCATAAATCATCATTTGTTTTCACACATTATCCCATGCAGTTCATGGGACGTGCTGACAACTTGTGAAATAATTTGTGAAAGTCTAACATAACCGGTTTTCACGTCATTACCTGCTAATTTTACGTGTGATTTGTTGCTTCAATTTTGTAACTAGTGCCAACTCACCCTGTTTGGGGCTGTCTGCTACAAATGGACGACAAATATTATTCCAGTCATTAATAACTTAATTTCAGAGATTTTAGTCTTTTAATATATATGTCACACCAGAGAAATACAGTCAAGTGTGTACAGCGTGCCAACCAACCCTGGCCTCCCCTATATTACTGTCCATTGACTGTTGCCTTAGTATCCTGCGATCATGCAATTTGTTTTTGTTTAGTGCAATATGCCTAGAGATCACAGTAATCTGAGAAAGACTCTTTAGGGGAGAAGCTATAATGAGTATGGGTCATCTTAAATGATCCATGAGGAGTTCATCTTCACCGCAAAACCAAAGCATATTCAGTTGCTTTGACAGTTCAAAAGTCAGCTGGTCAACAACAGGCCATGCTTGCATTCAAATGGTTTACCCTTCATTCATACCTGTGAGTGGAACACAGTTGGGTACAAAGACAGATCAAACCCCTCCTCGATGCCCTGGACACATTCATTTATCTTTTTGATAACAGATGAGCGCCCATTTCCCACAGTGAATGTTGTCAGATGGGGACAGATGAGAGAGGCAGGGGCCCCATTTCCTGGTCAAACTTCCTTAACAAAACAGACTGTCCCTTTGTCCTTATCTCCGAGCAGACAGATTACAGCATCACAGAGGAGCGGTGTAAATGTGCGACTGGCTGCTCCCTGTTTGTGTATGGCCGCGGCTCGCGGTTTCCATGGTGCTACGAGTCACAATCAGGTTTTCACAGATTCAGCCAATAAACCACGGAGACAGTGAGTGGTATTGCAGCTGCAAAGCTCAGAGCAAATTGATTAAATAACTCACAATAATACTGATACTGGATCTGCAATTGTGCACTCCAATTAGATTGCTTTTCAGGAATGATGTGCTAATGTTTAACGACTACCGTTTCCCACTGGTACCACTTTCCTGGAGGGTTTGCACCCCAACCCAGTCCACTGTTTCCCCCCCTCTTTGATGCTTAGTGTCTGAAATAAAGCGCTACAATAACTTAAAACAACTTTATTCATTCTAGCTGCATGCAGTCTAGCCCATTGCCTATGTACTCCTCCACAATCACATGAAAAGGGCTCATACATCACAAGTACATTGGGTATTGTGTATCACATATAATACTCATGCTGTGTATCCTATTCAGTTTCTCTCACGGGATAAGTGGGGAGGGATTTCTTTACAATCCACCCCAAACATAAATCTATATAAACAGCGTTCAAAGGGAGGAAATGTTTGTGTATCCACATAGCAGATCTGCATCCTTTCACTGTTGATTCATTATTACAATCAGAAAGGGTTGGCAGATACCCAGCATCCACGTCCTGACCCCAGTCCTCAGATAAGGGACGACTAGAGCTGAAGTCACAGGGGACCGATTCCTCCCAGCTTGGCCTAGTGTCACTCTGTGGCTTTTTACCACAGTGCTACGACCACAGTGTTGTGGTCATCATGAGGTAAATGCAGGTCAGTCAGTCACTCCTCTTTTTGCTGCACGGTATCAAACTTGATCTCAGTGTACCAAAAATGATCTGTTCTTTATTGAACACCATCGTATTACTGAAAGGAAGCAAAAGTCATACAATGCAGAGTGAGTTTCTGTTAAAATTGTAGAATACTAAAAGGTATGTGCAAATCAGTGAGAAAATAAGCTTTTCTTGGTATTTTTTTAGGATTTATGTAGTGTATTTTGACTTTGCTCTTAGCTTTTATGTGATTTTGACTGAATTTTGCTTCTGTACATTGTTGTATGTTGTTTGTCTGTGATTTTTATGCTGCTGTCTTGAACAGGTCTCCCTTTAAAAAGAGATTCTTAATAGGACTACCTAGTTAGAAAGAGGTTAATAAATATTTTCTCAGGAGCTAAGCGTTTTTGTCTGACGTCAGTAGTATGAAGTTCAGGCTTATACTGCCAGGACATTCAGAGAGCACCAGTAGGAACTGCTTGGCGGGGGAAAGCTGTGCACAGGACAAAGGGAAGATGGCTGTTGTATCACAAAACAACATAAAAAGACAGGTAAAGAAGGGTGCCGTCGTCCTGCATCCAAACTCCATCACCACTTGACAGACTGGAGGGATCTGCCAATAATAATGAGTACAGCATAAACCTCCATGCCTCTGCAGGAATGTCTCCAACACAAACTCTATTTACAGTGTAATCACAACAACACTGCACAGACACATCTAACAGGATCACTTAAGCCTGATATATAACTGATAACTGTTATTGTGCGCTGTTTGTTGGGAGTCCAAAGTGGTTTGATGGCGTACTGAGCAGTTGCTGAACTGTTTTGTTATTTTTTCCTGCTGTAGTACTGTGACATATTCTTGTGCCATTTCACCCCTGCTGCGGAAGTCTTCCCTTTATTGTAGATGTTATTCATTTTACATCGCTTTAAGAAGAAGAGTGTTACAAATATTATCCTCCTCAGTGAGGCTCACCTGTATTCAGCCTTAAAAAAGGAGGTCTCTTCCTGCTGGGGTTTCACTTGGCCTCCGTTTCAGCTGGCATGACGCCGGCTTCCTCTCACGAGCCTGCCGTTACCTGAGAGGACTTCGCTTACTCTTCTCACTTCCTCGCCAGCTCCCAGAAGTAACCTGGTTAATGTCTACACCTCCCCGCGGCTGCAGGCGGCTCGCTACGCTGTGTGAAAGTTGCCAGGGGAGTTAGAATTATGTGCCTATTGAATAATAATACAATAATCCACTAAGTCTCGGCCAACCCATGTCTACTGACTCTCTGCCATATCTATAATTAGCCCTTTATATCGGTCACTGTCACCGCTTCCCAGGCTCCCTC
Organism: Hoplostethus mediterraneus; assembly: GCA_034670385.1. Lineage (NCBI taxonomy): Eukaryota > Metazoa > Chordata > Actinopteri > Trachichthyiformes > Trachichthyidae > Hoplostethus > Hoplostethus mediterraneus. Next base: position 3,872,380 of record JAXDDW010000005.1, read on the forward strand.
CATCGTTCACTTCTCCATGAAATATATATACGTATGCATGAATAATATCCTTAATCTTTCAGCGAATTAGCCAAAAATAGAGTTTCCATTAGCGCCACATGCTCCATTATCCACACAAATGGAAGAATATGAGGGCACAGGCTGGAAACACAGCAACATGTTCAAGCCAATAGGTTTAGTGTCTTGTGAGTGTCTTTGTCCTGTTAAGGGCTTTTGTCTGACGCCGTGTTTAACCTGAATCCATCAGGTGGTGGGGCAACAGGACTTTCTGGTGGCTAAAGTGAGATCGTCCCTGGCACAGCTGCTCAACCTCCTCCCGTCCCGCATCACCACCGGCCAAAAAGCATCTGCCAGTTCTGAGGCAATGGCTTACTCATTGGAGATGATTGAAACAGACCTGGCAGACAATGCGGGTGATGCTGCAGGATGTAGATGGAGCCCAAAATTAGTAGTCAGTAACATCTCCTACTAATCAGATTTGGAAAGGACAGAAAGGACAGACTAATGGAATTAAAACTTGATTCATTTTCTTTGCAGGACATTCCCACTTGTCAAAGACTCCTCTCATCTTTCTTTTTTTTTACACAAATGATCTGCTGCAGGCCATCAAACCAGCCTTAATCAAATATAAATCTTCAGCGAAGCAGCTAAATGTAGTGACGTCTGAGGTCTATATGCAATTTCAGAGGTGTACCAGCATTCAAGAAAGCAGTTCTTATTTCTAGTGTAGGTCCAACCACTGACTCTTGACCCACAGAGATACAGAAGCAAGTGTTGGGAGGTAGGCATAAGTAACCTTTAACCTATGTGGTACAGTTGTAATTGTCTAAAAGTTGTAATTACGCATTTGCTCAATGTTGAAATAAGGATCACATTGATCCCACAATCAAATTTACAAAATAAAATGACTACAGGCCATGAAAACCTCTGCCCTTAATTCTCATCTCAGTTTATAATTGAATCAACGTTTATAGACAGAGTGGGGCGATATGAGATGATGATGATGAGGATGATGGTCGTGGCTATAAGAGCATTTAAGTCTATTAAAGTACTGTTTTTGGAAGATCTGATCCAAAAACTTCCACATTACTCCTTTCACATTTGCACAAACCCACCCACTGATACAGAGCAGCAATTCAATCGATCATAGCTCCAATCAAACTGATCACCAAACAAAACACCGCAGGCAAAGTGACGGTCCCCCAGATTATGTGCAGATAATCCGTCAAAGTGCGCACCAAGTATACACACTCACCTCACCACCACGACTGCGTTTCTCCCGAGCGGCGTTAGAGACGTGAAAGCTCTCGGTTAATCGATTAGATGTCCATGGGCGTCGAAATAGCGTCGCCTCTTCAGTGCCACACTTTCTGGACTTCATATGATGAGGCTTCTGAAGTTAGTTGGAAGGAGCCGCGCGGGGCAGTCCAACGGCAAACGTCAGCCTACTTCCAACCCCAGGCTCATAACGCAACGCCGGCGCAACGCGACATTTATGTTTCACTAAATTATGGGATAGTTGCTCCTAGAATAAAGACGCCGCCGCCGGGGTTCATATGAGAGTTAAAAAGCCGTAATCCGCCCAACACGGTGTGGGTGGAGCTGTTGAGCACACTGCAAAAAATATCCGCTTTAACAAGACTTTTACTCTGGTACTGATGGGGATTTAAATTTGTCTTCAGAGCAAGTGACGGGATCTGCCAATGGGGAGAGATAACAGGAACAGTTTCAGATTTGCGGTTGTTCAAGTTTTTTTTTTGTTTTTTTTTACAACTGGCAGCAAATTGTCAGATCTGTTATAGTGTGAAAGAAATACTCAACATGTTGATTTGCACTGGAAAAAAAATCAAAAAGTTAAATTGTATTGGAAACAGGGGAGACTTTCTGATCCCACTGACAGCATTTTGTTTTCACTTGTTTTAAGAAACTAAATATGTTGAGCCTCAGTGCTGGACTAAACGACTTGTTAATTTTTTGCAGTGTTGGTGACATCTCTGCCCCAGGTGGATGTAGAGAGCGTCCTGAGCACCAAGCCACCGACAGCAGCTTTAGACTCATGTGGCCACCTAGGCAGGTATGTAGACCATTGGATGCTTGTTCTGTGGTGGTTCTAGGTTGGACCATGTGGGAATTTTGTAATTATTCCCCTTAAAGCATTTTTGATCAACCAATCACACTTGAAAGCCATTGAATCTAAGTTATGATTAATTATGAGAAATTTCAAACAAATTGCACTGCAAAAACGTCCAAATTATCCATTTTAACAAGTCATTCAGCCTCGTATTCATAACAAGTAAAACAATTCTGCCAGTGGGTTGAGATAATTCAACTTGTTTCCAATGCAGCTTCACTTATTTCAGGGGTTTTCAAGCAGCAACTGTCAATATCTTCAATATCAATATCAATATCACTTATTTGTCTTAGCTCTTGTTTATTCGCTTCACTTATTTATTTAAATAATGTTTAAATAAAAAGTAGGTAGCTAACTTATTGCACTTTTACCATATTATTGCCTTGTTATGCTCTTAGATGCTTGTTTAGGAAGGAAATGCACTTAAGATATCTGGTGACTAGTAGTACTCGTACCTGCCTATGTTGAATTATTGTAAGTCACTTTGGATAAAAGCGTCTGCTAAATGACTGTAATGTCATGTGATGTAATGTATCTTGAGACAAGGCAGAACAAGGCAGATCACTGAAAACAAATGAAATGATCTCATTCCATCTAAGAAACTTTTAGAAGCTTTTAAGATTAAATTACTTCTTAAACTGGATATTTTTGCAGTGTTCAATCAGATCAATTTGGGTACAGAGTTAAGGATGCACCACTGATTATCAGGGGTGTAAAGTACTTGAGTAATTGTACTTCGTTACTATACTTAAGTACTATTTCGGGGGATTTGTACTTTTGTAGCAAATCTCGCAAGTCCAACAAACTTTATAAACTTTAAAGTAGTATTATTGTTGACTGAACTAATAACCCTGCGTCCGTACTTTATTTAAAACAGCCAATCAGATCCCTATCAAAGGAAAATTAACACCCATACCCATGTTGATTGGATCTTTGATTATAAACACCTGCTATCAGAATGTGACAGTCAGAGAAGCTACAGAAGATGGCCACTAATGTTACGAGTGATGAGGACGAAACACGCTTCCAGTGGACATTTTCAGTAACCATAGTGCCGATTTAAAAATGCTTTTCAACTCTTTATCAAGAACTTTAGGCTGTGCCTTAGGATGTTTGGCCATCTTTAGAACTGGACACTGATGTGAATGTCCATGTTAGTTTAGTGATATCACAATTGGGGTTTGTGACATCACGATTGGCTTTAGTGATATCACAATTGGCTTTTATGATGTTACAATTGGCTTTCGTGGTGTACGATTGCCTTTTGTGACGTCACAATTGGCCTTTGTGACATCCCAATTTGGGTCTGTGATGTCTCAATTGGCTTTCGTGGTGTTACAATTGGCATTAGTGATGTCACAATTGGCTTTCGTGGTGTTGGTGTTGGTGGTGTTGAATGCACTTATTGTAAGTCGCTTTGGATAAAAGTGTCTGCTAAATGCCTGTAATGTAATCTAATGTAATGTTATGCTTTTGTGGTGTCACAATTGGCTTTTGTGAACTGGACTTCAAAACTAGTTAGTTTACCTCAACATGTTTTTGCAAATTCCATGGAGAAGTGCATTAAAGTAATTTGTCCTCTGTTAATTGTTAATTTCAGAATTGTCTATCCATTGCAATAATGAGAGTTAACTTTTTACTTTTTAATACTTGAGTACATTTAAAAGTATAAACTTTTTGACTTTTATTCAAGTGTATTTTTAGCAAGATTTTGAACCAGTACTCAACCGTAACTTAAGTATAATTTCTGGGTACTTTTTACACACCCTAATTATTACTTGGTTTCCACACGTGATTCAATTTGGAATGTTATACATTTAAAAATCATAATTTCAGACTCCAGGCTCCATAATACAGTAAACCGAGTATTTTGGATGTGTACGCTAAATTTTAAAGTCAAACTTTAAGAACAGACATTTGCAGAACAGGTGTGTTGTGCTATGACTATGATTATCCGCTGCAAAGCATTCTTTTGTGTCACTCATTATTTAGTATAGAAGCTATTGAATTAATTTACCTTACAGTGTTAGATTACAAACAAAACATTTGAGGGGACATTTAGATAGAGAAAGTGAAGTTGGAAAGGAGTGGATGGGGGTCTTTAAAAGAAAAAATTTAAGTTAAGGCTTTCCTGACAATATAATTTGTTTTTGTTGCTATCGGTGGTTGTTTGGATGTTTTTATTCACCACCACATCACTGGTGAGGAGGACATAACTGAAGAACTAGATGCAGAGAAGGATGAGAGACTGGACTTAAAGTGAGACAAGTCATCAGAGAGAGGTCATCGTCAGATTTGGCTGCCTGGATCCTTGTGTGCTCCATGTCCAAGGTTTGAGGCGACGGAGGGGGCAGGCGTTTAGGACTGGGGACTGAGAAAGTCAAAGGAAGAGGGGGGAGGCAGAGAGAAAGAGTTGGCGGAGTAGAGACAGGACTGAGGGGAGGGCAGCGAGGTTGTGCCGACTGGCGGTGTGGAGAGAGGCCAATTTGCGAGGGATATATGGAAACTTCTCTGTGGGGGGGTTGAGGTTGCCAAGGAAGGATCTCCAGGAAAATATAGTTTCTAGGAATTCACCAAGTGGAGCAAGAGGAGTGGTGGATGGGTTTTGGATGGGGTGATGCAGTACAACATTATGGTGAGGGGGTGGAGCGGTGACCTATAGCGAAATTCAAATGAAGAGCTAGGGAAAGGAGGAGCAAGGAGAGAGGAAAGAGAGGAATATGTTATCTATTAAATGGATTGAGAGCTCAAAGAATATATTGCTTTCTATGGTGATGGCGTATCATGTCATTTCTTCATCTCTTTTTGCCAAGCCTCGTTTGTCTCCTCATACTAGGTCAGATTTTGATATGCCAATGTTTCCCTTCATCTTATCACCCACTGACTATTTAGGCGACAGTGATTGCATGGTTGTATGTAGCAGGAAGCCCAGACCCAGGAGGCCATCTACCATCGACACGCTACCTGGAAAACGTCTTGTGGGAGATCTATTCCAGGCCTAGCGGGCGGAGATTAACCCCTGGCTTGGGCTGATGACGTCAGGGCTCCTTTAATCTTGTACAACCTACCAGTGCAGTGACTAGTGGCGGTGACTTTCTGACTCTCCACCAGAAATTTGCTGTCAGGGTATCTTTAACATGATGATCACCTTTACAGTAAAGCATGTGTATTAGTGAAATGTGGAGAAAAGCCAGGAGAGGCAAGTCAGTAAAGCCTCAGATGGAGAAATTAAACAAATGCTTTACATTTCTATATATAGCATTCTGGACTTTGTCAGTTTATTCCAGTAAAGTTTGCACACACAGGGTTCAGTCCTCATCCCACTTCTCTCTCTTGCTCAAGTAAAAAACCTCATGCCCTCCCAGTGCAACACCTGCGCCTGCCTACCTATACCCTACCCTGTTAGTGCTCCTAGTGTAAACAAAAGAAATACATTAACCAACACAACATGGCTAATAATTATAATAATAAACCAAACAAGCAGTCCAACAAATACTTAAATAGCTTCTACAGTAGCAGTAGTAGTAGTAGTAACAGTAACAGTAGTAGTAATAGTAATAGTAGTAGTAATAGTATGTTGTTTTGACACAGGTATGTCTTGGCATAGCTCGCTCGTGATCACCCTCTAGTGGTCATGGGAATTCCCTCTACTGCTTAGATTAAATTCACTGTCTCTCCCACCAGAGGGCGCCCCTGCCTGCTGGAGCATAGTTTCTACTCTCACTCAGGACACTCATAGTGTTTACTCTTAATTTTTGAAGCTTCCCCGTAAATGAAAACATGTGACAAGTGAGAAGGATACAAAAACAATTTACCAAACTGCTAACTTTAGAAACTTTAAGATTTATGACAGTAAACCTGTCTTCCCGTCACTCTCTTCATACTTTTGCTGTCAAATGTTTTACAGATGTTTTGTTTAGGTCGGTTTCATTTTTCTGCCAGTTTTTTTTTTAATGAGAAATATCACCTGGGCCATTTCATGACATGGGTAATGACAAAATTATAAACTGAATGTGCTGAATTTCATTGACTGAAGCTTTAAACATTAAAAGATATTAAAACAAATCATTGAATACAAAGCCATCGAGTTCCCTCTCGGCCTGTTCCAAAAATGGACCTCATTTCTTCTGAAGTACATATAAAATAAAATATAAATATAAAACTTTAGCAGCTTTGGCCATAATTGCATTGGGACAATGAGAAACATATAAAGATAGATTTCTATTTTTTCAGTTAAGGTCACTATCAAAACAAAGCAACCATGCAGAGGGCTACATCATAGCCTCTTCATCTTCATCTTCTTCCTCCCAAACCCCTCCCTGTCCTTCAGTCGCAGACATCCGGGGCCAAGTTATTGTTGTGGAGCATGCAGCACCAAACAATAGTGTACAGGATGAGCGGTTAAGACATGCACTCTGTTGAACAAAAGATGACTGCAAACTACAATAACAATGTGCTACTTCATAGAATCCTGCAGGGAATTTATTTCTACCCCAGAGGTCAGAGGTCAGCTACAATGCAGCACCCGTGGAGCTGGTAGGGATTCAGTGTCTTGCTCAAGGACACTTCAGCAGGGTGGATGCTTGCTGATGTGGAAGAAAACTTTAACATACTGTATGACATGAGTAGTACACATATGTATTAACAGTAGTAGTAGTTGCAGTACATATATGCCATGCTGTATTTGATTCATGTAAAGTTCCCAGCATCGTACGGGAAAAGCCTAGCCCTGAGTGTCTCCAAGTGATTTGTCTCCCAACAATGTTTTGTCTATGCTAGTGACCTTGGTACTGAGACCAGAGGTAAACCGAAAGGGGCTTGTGTAACTTGTAGCTATAGAGATCCTGCTCACTCTTAGAGGGGCAGAGCAATGCTTGAATGCTGTTTGAGCTGTGTGCTGATTTCTCTCCATGCTGCAACATGATTAAATGTTAAACAACTTTCACTGGCAATAGGTTTCTTTGACAAATTTCCACGACACTGACATGGGGGCTTGAAGCTGGATACCAATTGGTTGCAAACTGTAAACCTGAGCTGTAAGAGGGTTTTACACACCCTGGATAAAAACAATAAATGTGGCCAAGTGAGAGAAAGTCACTGCTTCACTCAAATGAAAACCGATATTGTCGTTTGTTGTTTCGACTTAAGATTTGGTGTTATTGACATAAAAATAAACAAGCATTTTATTTTCAATCGCATATTAAGTTTGAACCCGTAATGTACGGCTAAAAGATAAACAATTGAATCTGAATTAAGAGCACAAATGTTCTTTTATTTCCTCTCATTTATGCTAAAAAAATGTATGTATCTTTTGATGTTTTTTTTCTCCATTAGGCCCAATGTACATGACAACAGCTGCAAAGGAATAGCAGCAAGCTAAAACATGGGCAGTGGAACAGGACATGCATCCGTTTCTACTGTAACTTCCTGCCGCCTCATCCCATTCCTAATACAGAGATCACTCCTAAACCGGGGGTGGATACACATGACATCAGGGTAAAGAGAGGGAAGCATTCATGGGAAAAAGCATCCAGAGCGTCCAGTTTCAATTCCCATACTCCCTAACCCACCTCAGATTTCTGCGTGCTGAAGAAAATGGATATCTCTCTGAAGACTGAGATGTGCATGAAATGAATGTTAACTGTGTTTCATGCATTCAGTTTATTCTTACATTATTCTCAAGAACAAACGTATAAGAACTTAAAGCATTTACCAAGCTTGCCTTTGCTGCTCCGAGCGTTGTGAGGAGCTTGACTCAAACTACAAGTTAACACTTAGCCGTAAGACAATGAGAGCATTGAAATACTGATGGGGAGGAATGTGAGGAAATAGGCTAGAAACATCTGATTCTCTCCGCCTCTGTCTGTATGAGCTTCATAGGACCGCTTACAAGATCGTCTCTCCTTCGCAAAGTTTAATAAAAACGTTAATCATCAATCTTAAAAGGCCTGTATCTTCCGTCGCTAACATATCATGCTACTGCAGAGTTAAAAAAGCTGCTCATTGTGTCAGTAAGTAACTCTGGCTCTCTGAGACACTATAGGCCATCTTGTTATGCAATAAGGTATTAAACATGTAGCTTGAGGTTACGTCTTTCTCATGTTGATGTGAGACCGACTGGCTTAGTTTAAGCGAACATCCTGTTGACTCTTTCACATTCCACCGGTGTCAGGGGTGTGCAGCTAGCTTAATGTGACCTCATTTCTCAATTGAGGTCTCAAATGCTTTAGCATTAAAAGCAATGTGTTGCTGCTGCTGCCACTCCTCCCTTTCAAAGAGCTTTATGGGATAAAGGACACTTTCTGTTATACACTGGAGCGCTGATGAAGATTACACTATGGAGACAAATTTTCATAGAAATAAATGTCTATTTTGCTACTCTCTATCAACAATTGATATAACACAATGGTGATCAACTTACATCCAGTTCATAAAAGCTTACATTACATTTACAGTTCTAAACACCCAGTGTCTTGTAGGTCTTTCATGGGAAAACCCCTCTTGCGCACAGGAAATGATGCGTTTTATGTTTCCGGCAGTAGCAGCAGCAGCAGCAACAGCGGTTTGTTTACAATAAACAAAAGAAGAACTGGGTAGTTAGCATGAGCAGCGATAGCCACCATGGCTGAACAGACAAAGAAAAGAGCGCCACCTACAGAAACTTAACAGGAAATCCAAGGAACAAGACATCACTGTACTGGCCACACTGTTTGATTGACAAGTAATCTCTGGGAAGTGCAGTACAGAAACACTACAAGATGGATACTGCATGGATTTTGAGGATTACTACTTTAAAGTGAGTAACTTCACAGAGTGGCACTATTGTCCTGTCATGAATAGGACCCCCATCAGTCACTATCAGCATCTAAGATCAGGCAGGCAGAGCTGCATATGTGGCAGGGAGGGGGAGGGAAGGAGATGGACAGTCAAAGCCTCAACATAACAACGGTTATCATTTAACACTACAGTACATGCCGCTGCCACCAAAGGGTAATAACATTGGATTTCAGGATTTTTTCAACACAATATTGTTAGTGGTTCCAAATCATATTTTATTTTTATTTTGCTTTGGTGCTAAGGAGTCTGTTATTTAAATGAAAATCTCAGATTATTGAAGAAAGATTTGAAAATAGTTTGAAAACTATAACAATACTCAGGATGAAACATTCTGTGTCCACAGAGATAACCTCCTCTTTAATATCAGTGTAACAGCTCCACAGATTAGAGTCTCTGGTTTCTAAGTGAGCTGTCCATGCTTGTGAGTAATGACGGGATTGCCCTGGATATAGGGGAAATAATCTGTAAATGCTCACACTGTGGTATTTGAGTTGAATTAAAAAAAATAAAGTGTCTCAGTGAGGTAATAAGTGTTAGAGCTCCAGTGGGCCATCATCTCAGGCTTTAGGACCTGGAGGGGGAGGATTCTTCTCCCATAGCCCCGGTAACTTGATACCATGGGTGGGCCCAGTCAGCCCACTGTGCATGAAAATCTCTGCAACTCTCTCATACACTCCTTTTCACCAACTTCCAGGAAAACCAACTTTATCTAGTGCAGAAGGATCTATCCATTTGGTAGCAAAGAGGGCATACAACCTATTCTGAATTGCTGACAGAGCCTAATAAGGTAAGAGAGAATGGGTGGGAGTGAGAGGGGGATGGGACAGTAGACTGGTCAGTGAAAATCTCTGCCCTGGAATGTGAAAAGAGTCTGGCATAGGCTAAAGTAGTATTGTTTTACATTCCAGTGTGGATTAGAACATTGTGGGTCATTCAAGTTGCTGGTAAAAACATGAAATGTTTGTGAAAGTACATTGCACATAATTCAAAATTGCAACATTTGCATCTTCGTCAAGAAATTAACCCAACTTTTGACTCTTTCTCTTGTCAATGTATGACATTGGCTACACACAATCTCTAAATCAACACAAAATGCATTCACAGAAAACAACACGATTTACACAGCTGTGCTAACTCTGTGCTAAAACTGCGACAGAGAACGTCTTCACATTCATTCATACTGTGGCAATGCTGACTGGAGGGTCTCATGTCCAATGAGATGTCTTTACACTCATACGTGACAGCAGCCTGGAAAGTAATGGCTTACAAAGACTCTTGAGCAGGGCGGTGCTAAATGGTAAGCATAGAATAATCAGATGTACATGATGTTAATCTAAACACTTTTGGTGAAAATGACAGGACAGTTCTTGAAAATACCCCAACACTAAAATATTGGTCACAATGTCATTTAACATCTAAAGCAATAAGAGCAGGTGAACGTCAAACATTGTGGTGTTGTCCAAATACTACAAAGACCACTGTATCAAATAAAAACATTCTTGCACAATAGGAAAACACACAAAAGTATAATCCTTCATTACTAAGTTAAAGACTATTGGAAAGCTGAGAAGAGTGTAGCTTCGTGTTAACCCAAACAAGGTTGGTGAGGTTAGATAACACACCACCTTTTTGTCTCGACTTTGCGACTCAGTGAGCCTGTTGCAACTTGTCTAGGAAGCTCCTGAGTAGGGCAGATTCCTGATGTAGACAATCCTCCACCCACAAACAGCCTGTGGTTCATTTCATTTCAGCTTACTAATAGAAATTGCCATAGCGCCAACTAGCCTAAGGTTTAATTCCTCTTTAAGAGTGAATTAAGAGTGAAGTATTTATAGTGTTATAACTCGTGTGTTGCCAAGGAATGAACCACTCAGCTGGCCAATGCTTTGGCTACGTGGCTGTTATGTAAGAGTCTACTGAGGTCTACTTGGAGATTCTTGGTTGGCATGGCTAACCCTGCTCCTGCATCGTATACCACAACATGGCATCCTGATCTGGTATAAATCAGGGAGAATCAGGGAGCCATTTCAATTACATTTTAGGAAATATTGTGAACTGAAAGCATTGCAAACCCAAGGACAGACAAGATGTTGTCTATCATCTTGGGTCAGTTACATTATTTTAAAACCAGTGAGTGACCTTTGACTTCATGTCTCCTCACAGATTTCCATTATACCATGTGGGTAACCAACTTGGTGGTCCTGGCCCTGCTGGCCACTGCAGCCTCAGCTGCCACCTCTGCCTCAGCAGACAAGGTACTCAGTAAACACGCCACCATCCTGGCTGACAACAGTGTCAACCTGGCTTTCAATCTCTACCAAAACATGGCCAAGGAGAAGGACATGGAGAACATCCTCATCTCACCTGTGGTCGTGGCCTCCTCTCTAGGTCTGGTAGCTCTTGGGGGAAAGGCCTCCACTGCCTCCCAGGTAAAGACCGTACTAAATGCTGCTAAAGTTAAAGATGAGCAGCTGCACTCTGGTTTGGCTGAGCTCCTGACTGAAGTGAGCGACCCCAAGACCCGCAACGTCACCTGGAAGATTAGCAACCGCCTGTACGGGCCCATCTCAGTCAACTTTGTCGCTGATTTTGTCAAGAGTAGCAAGAAGCACTATAAATGCGACCCCTCCAAGATTAACTTCAAAGACAAGAAGACCGCTGTGAACTCCATCAACGAGTGGGCGGCAAAGTCCACAGATGGCAAACTGCCTGAGGTCACCAAGGATGTGGAAAAGACTGATGGGGCCATGATCGTTAATGCCATGTTTTTCAAACGTGAGTCCATTATGAAACACATTTCACCATATGTATGGTAATCATTTAATTATTTCCTAAATTTATTGGATTTTGTTTTAAACAGCTCACTGGGATGAGCAGTTCCATCATAAGATGGTGGACAACCGTGGCTTCCTGGTGTCCCGCGGCTACACTGTCTCGGTACAGATGATGCACCGCACAGGTAGGTAGAGACAACCCTGAAAAATGTCTCCATATATACATTTGTAACACTTTACATGAAGTATGGTTTATTACAGGTTCATAACGCCTGAACAAGAACGTCATAAGAGCTGCGTGGCACATTCATGTATACTGAGTCAATCCTTGTGTCAGCTTTCCTAAGGTTTTCATGCATCATTTGTGACCAAGCCCAGATAAAACCTTATAACTCCAAGCTCACGGGTTGCCAGGTTGGACTTTCATTTCATGGGATTGTAGGATACAGAGATACCTTATACAACACACACTGCAAAAATATTCCATATTCATTCTGGTGCGTGTGTCCACAGGTGTCTATGGCTACTATCAGGATGAGACCAATAAACTGACCATCTTGAGTATGCCTCTGGCCCATAAGAAGTCCAGCGTGGTGTTAATGATGCCCTACCACGTGGAACCTCTGGAGAGACTGGAGAAGATGCTGACCAAGAAGCAGCTGGATACCTGGATGGGCAAGCTAGAGGAGAAAGCTGTAGCCGTGTCTCTGCCCAAAGTCAGCATGGAAGTCAGCCACAACCTGCAGGTAAAAGATGCAGGAGTTCAAGAGCATCAGTTAGTGGACCAGTAATAACTTTTTTTTTTAAATGATTTGCTTCACACCTTCTGTCTCTCCTCCTGTTTAGAAACACCTCGGGGAGCTGGGCCTGACGGAGGCCGTGGACAAAACCAAGGCTGACTTGTCCAACATTTCTGGGAAGAAAGACCTCTACCTGTCCAATGTTTTCCACGCTTCTGCCATGGAGTGGGCCACCGATGGAAACCCCATTGACCATAGTATCTTTGGCACAGACAAGCTGAAAAACCCCATGCTCTTCTATGCTGACCACCCTTTCATCTTCTTAGTGAAGGACCAGAAGACAAACTCCATCCTCTTCATTGGCAGGATGGTCAGGCCTAAGGGCGATAAGATGAGAGATGAACTGTAACCTTGTTTTGACCTTCATTTTTAAGTTAAAAGTTTGACTGTGTGTCTGGGTGCTAGTGTATATTTCTCTTCTGCAATTTGATGAGACAAGTGGGAAATGAAATGTACATTTGATACCCCACAAGTACATTCCTTTAAATCATCAATATGCCAATAGTATTTCACAATATATGGATCAAGAGATCTTTTTGTGTATTTTGTACTGTGTTTTAGCGAGCAAAGCATTGCCCAAAGCCTCAACTTCATCTTGGAGAATTTTTGGCATCACTATGTGGCGTTTTTGTTATGTAAAGGCAGATCAAATTATGAACTGAATACTTACATTAAGTATGATTTCCCAGATTATTGCCTTGTAAAATCAGGTTTTCTCTTCTGTCCTGTATCTGTGTTGGTCACAGTTTACTTGAATTCTATGTAACTGAGAGGAGAATCTATGTGATACATTTTGATCAAGATGTGCCAAAACAAAAAATGTTTCTGTGGTGACTTAACAGTCATTGCAAAAAGTATAAGACAATGTTACTTTGGGACAGGTTTTGCTATGCTTTCTGCTTCATCTACACCAAATGCATTTGTAAGTTGGGAGTGACCTCTTATGATAGTTATAATGTGTAATGTCCCCAGATTTTCATGTTTTTCAAGCCCCTGCTGTACACTACTTTCTTCCAAGAGCACATTATTTTATGATCAATGGGCTGCATTGCTGGTGGCTTGGTAGTGACCCACCCTGAAACCACTAGTTTACACTAGCAAACTAACCAATGAGTTACTGTTTGAGACAGTGCTGATTTAATATGAACTATCTCTACCACATTGTGTCTGCTCACGGTTTGCCACAAAAATATTTTGCAACAATGGAATGATATGAGACTGTTACAAATTTCCTCTTTTTACAATGAAAGTCTAACACAAATAAAGTGTTTTTATTATTGTTAGTATAAGACACATTCTGACTTCTTCTCCTCAGTTCTCTCTCAGTCTCTCTGCCAAGGCAGTTTGGCCTTGGGCAGTAGTCAAGCCTTTATCCATTGCTATCTTCCAGCTGAATAACATGAGAGAATTCCATCTATGGGAATTACGTGACCTCCCGGATGGCTCTGCCTCTTATCAGCAAGGAATGTCACAGATGTGCATTAGTGCTATACGTGGTATACATACCTCAAGTTCAGTGAATTTCTAGACTTCAAATATTTAGGCCTCTATAACAGCCTCGTTCATCCATTGCAGATGACCACTGCAGCTGCTCCACTTGGATGAGCAAAGCACTAGCTGAGCCCCACGAGATATCCAACATACCTAACTTGTGTTTGTGAGTGTTTGCATTTGGACGGCAATGGAAACTGTCAGTCTGTCAGTTATCTAGCAACTGGCAAATTTACTTTGGTGGAAATAAACTAGCCCCAATAATCTGGTAGCTCAATAGAACTGACTTGGCTAAACAGATGATTAAAATGACATCTGTAGTCATGAAATATATATTATGTGATCAAAAGAGACCAGTGGCCTGGGAAATTTTTGTATTGTCATTGTTACAGCATATTCTGGGACTTTTTTTTAAGTATCTCACGCCACCTAGAGGAAATCTGAAAGGTTTATTGACTGCAAGGTTGATGTGCCCAGCAGATGAATAGCTATGAAAGAGATTATATGTACACATAGGCTATTACAGTTATTACATGCTAGGTAAACTGACCTAAATACAGTAGCATAGAACTGGTGTGTAGCTTGGCCTGATCCATAATCAATGTGACTGACTACTCCATGCTATCCATGCTGAAACAAGAAGGAAACAATAAACTGTACAGCAAACATGTTACCAAAACAAATAAATCCTAGAGGTTAGGCTTTGTTGAAGTAATTCATCAAAAGTTACATTACTAGTTTGGTGCATTCATTTGCCTCCAGAACGGATGCACTATACAGCTATGTATTGCAACACCAATGAAAAATACTAGTCACGTCAAATACTAGTGACATCATTGTACCTTGATGTCTTCTATGGTCACTATAATATTCCTAAAGTATATTAATGTATCTAATTTAGAATTTCATTTTGCTTAGATATTTGTACAGTATCCTTCTAAATGTACTATCGGATTATATTTTGTAGTAATAGCAAAACAGTAGTAGTTGAAGTAGTATTAGTGGTAGTTATAGTAGTAGTAATAGTAATAGTAGCAGTAGTAGTTGTTTGTATTCTTGTTTTTTGTGGTTTATTGTTGGTTGTAGCACTATTAATGATATTACTAGTCATAACATTTTCTAAGCATCTCTAATGTAAAATCGAAACCGTGTTTTATCAGTAAATGACCAAACTGCTGTAATACCGTCGTAGTCTCGGTGTGTCCTGTGAGGGAGGAGTGCTCGTGCTGTGATGGGACTATAAATCCGTTACCGGCCGGACTCAGCCTCCTCCCTCGCTCAGCCCGCTCCTCTTCCATCATGGCTCCCTCGATAGACAGGCGGGGATACTGGGGGCGGCCGACCTCTACTCTGGACTGGTGTGAAGAAAATTATGTCGTCTCTGTCTACATCGCGGAATTCTGTGAGTGAAACACAAATGCTGCAGTTGTCGCAAAAAATTATGAACCGGGGTCGCTCGTGCAGAGGGAGGGAGAGCCATAACTGTCAGCCTCGTCTCTAATAACGTAAACACACGGCGGTAGCCGCGGCTGTTATTGTGAACTATGCACGAATGCTAGCTTGACTGTTAATACGTGTCAGTTATGTAGCATAGCTGTACTTTTAATATGTAAGACTGTAATGAAGAACTAGCTGTTTTTGCCGTGGGCTGAACGTAGTCCACCTGTTTTATGTTTCTTTATCCCGTGTAATGTTTTAACTGTCGTAGTAACATCTCACACCACCATTATTTTGTACATCGAGTCAATGCTGTGTCCCGAGAGCTTCCCTCTGCAAGGTGCACGAGTCATTCACGGGCACCACGTAACTTGCTAAATTTCCTTCTTGGTGATATTATCGAGGCGCTTCGTTCCTGTGTCTAACGATAACAAACTGGTTTGTCTGGAACCAGTATCTTTGATTTAGAGTGCGTTGATGGCAGACAGTTGACCGTTGAGGACTGGGTGCCAGCTGCTGTCTCAGTGGGACTTTTTGCAGACACGGCACAGCCTTCAAGTTTAACAGCAATCTTATTACCGTGTAGCATTCAGTGACATGGCTCCTCCACATAGCGCCCTTTCTCTGCTACAGGATGTGTAGCGAAATGTGTGACACCGAAAACTGAATTTGAAGTCACTTGTATTGAGTAGCCTATTTAAGCTCAGGGAAATGAAATATTCTGTGTAATTTGTAAAAGATAAAGTGAGTGGTAGACTAGTGATAATTTGTAGCGTTTGTATGTAATTTCAATATTTGTGTATATTACGTTCTCATCACTCACTAGGTTAATTCATGATACAACATTAAATAAATCATAAAATATTGCAGGGAGTGACTCTACAAGAAACAGAATTTTAAATAATTACAGTTGTTTCACATTCAGCTTTAAATCCTGCTGATTTCTTTTTTTTAATCCATACAAATTGACTATACAATGAATTGACATTGAACCCCTGGTGGTATCAATTTCACCACACTTTAGACAAAGCAGCTCTATTGCCATTCTATTGTTGCCATGTTGTCCATGGTGCTGCAACAGTTAGTTTAAGGTGGACTCAAGCCGAGTAGGTCAAAGTTTAGTTAGACTACTGCTCTTTCACTCCTGGTACAGTTTGTCCACTTTACAATAGGCCTATATAGTAAGTAGTACTCTTAATATTGTAGTCTTATATACTGTTCCAACAAGTTCCTACTAAAATTTGGTAATAGTGTATAAACAAATTTCTATGCGACATATCTAGGAGATTGAAAATTGAAGACCACTTTTGTTTCCAGTAGCGACACACACTAGCCTAACTAGATAGTCATTTAATCCCACAGACTAATGGCAAAGCATTTTTTGGCATCAAAACGGTGATTCAAGTTACAAAGGCAGGAGTGTGGCATTATTCATGTTGAAGACACAAAAACAGAGGCCACCATGATTTTAATCCTCCTTTGGTGCATGCTTTTGTGTGTTATCTCAGGTTTTAAAACGTCAGCAAATGAGAACAATGGAAGGCCAACATAGAGGGAGGTCAGAAAGCGCCTGTCTAACAGGAGAAAAGGGTATCTTCATATTCAGATGTTTATAGTTTAATGTCATTGAGACGTGACATAGAAAACCTAACACTGACACGCTATATTATCCTTACAGTATCCTTGAGATAAGTGCAGCTTTATCCGAATCCAAAGTCCACCCTTCTCATAATGTTATTCCAAGGACTGTTATAGAGACGCCCTGACCTTTATCAGTCACAAGCAGATTAATGAAAAGTACTATGTGAATTATGGGAGTAGTTAGCAGTATTTATCAGTTAACCCACCTCTTTTTAATCAGGCAAGCACACTAAGTACACATTTGCATTTACAGTAATGGCCTGGGGGAGGGAGGTTTACATTGACACGCATACGCAGACCTGGAAGCAACCCAGGACGCCGAGAAACTCCTCTGGAGCAGATGATTGTACTTTGCTCAAGGGCAACTAAACAGTAGCTTTTGAAGCTGTTGTTGACTTCTCCTCCCCAGAGTTTCCCAGCTGGTTTCGGGTTTCAGACCAGTGACCTTGTCATCACACCAAACGTCCTACACATATTCATTCATTCATTTTCTACATTGCAGTAATCCAAGTATTTCAGCATTTACAGAATTGCATTAAACAGAATAGTGAAAGCAGTAGAAGTGACTGATGCAAAGCAATTTGAAATATCAGTTAATGAAGTCTTAGCGCAGGGATCAGATTCCTACAGTAGGATACCATTCATATTGCTGTTCTAACAACCACGTGATGTAACCCACACTTTCTCTTAAATCTCACTGACGTCATGTCATCTAACCACAGACTTCACTGCTAATGAGTGTTCAGCGATGATACAGGTCATGTTGCCTTTTTCTAAGTGTCTCTGTGTTTTCTTGTTAAACAGGGAATACCGTCAGCAACCTGATTATGATCCTTCCTCCCATTTATGGTGCCATCCAGACGTTTCGAGATGGCCTCGAGTTTCGCTACATCTGCTCTTTCCTCGGACTGGCGGGTTAGTCTCTTGGAACCACAGAGTATATGTGGCTGTCTATTAGATGACCAGAGTAAACATTATTCTCTTTTTTAGCAGCCTTTTTAGTCATAGAGTATTTACAGTGCTACCTGATGCCACCATGCCATGATCATACCCTTTGTATGTGAGATGGGAGTTTGTCTTTACTTCCACTTTTAATGTCCTGTCGGATTGTCTGTGTGTCATCCAGCTGTTGGTGTTGGTTCCTGGTGCTTCCACATGACGCTGCTATATGAGATGCAGGTGGGCTAAATAGTGACTAAAAATAAATCAGGATTTGTCAGCAAAAAGTGTGTATACACAGACTTAAATTACTGTTGAGGCAGTTAAACAGCTTTTTTTGTATCTCCATTTCTTGCTGAAAGTGCATGAATCAGATGCATTGTTGCATCTTGGGAAATATTACTTATTGTGCTGTGTTTTCTGTGTCTCTATTTTCATTTGCAGTTACTGGACGAGTTGCCAATGATTTACAGCACGTGTGTCTTCGTCTACTGTCTGTAAGTGGTCCAGCTTTTCAGATTTATTGCTATTGAACACCCCTCAAAGCGCTGGTCAAGACTAATGGCCACTGAGAGCAAATTTAGTGTGATTAGGGCAGCGACTTCCTCAACTGGCCCATCCCAAGTGTGTCTTGTTCTTGTGGCTTTAGTGTTTGTGACCAAGATATTGATTCTATGACTCAGCTGGACTGCAGCATATTTCTCCATTTTAGTTCATCCTGTTATTTGATCTCGTCCTATCTCTTGTATTTCATGCTGAATGTGTTTGTAAGAAAACATCCATCTGATTTCTGTTTCAGATATGAGTGCTTCAAGCAAGAAAACACCATCAGTTTATTTCCTATCGCATTATTATTAATCTTTAGTGTCTCGGTCAGTGTGGTGAGTGCCTGAATTAAACTTCGGTCCCTGTGTAGTTGTCAGACATTTAAATTCCCTGAATCAAAGTGCCTAAATGGTAAATGAAGTGTAAAATCATCCACATACTCTTGACTAGTTTCCTTATTCATTTTTGTAGGTGTACTTACAGTGGAAGGAGCCAGTCTTTCACCAGGTAAGGGAGTGCACGGCATATGTTCAGCTGAGCCAGATAGCACTTTGTTTGTTATTAGGGTTTAGTGTGTCAGTGTAAACAGTGGGCTATCCAACACAGCACGTAATGCCTGGGGAATGCTGGTTATTACCATAACGTAGCATTTCAAAGCAGATCCACACAATGCGATATCTAATGGTATTTTATGGTTTTTCATGATCACTTTGCTGCAATTGTTTCATCAAGATCTATGTGACAAACTCTACTAATACCTAATATGGGATCAAAACACAGTAAACATTTGTTGGGTTGCTAAGTCAAGAGGGAAACCCTTTACCCATATGTAGTACCCATAAACACTGTTACCTCTATTATAGCCAGTGTTTATCTGTAGTCCCTCATTGTGTCTGTTGCTTCGCAACAATAAGGACAATGTGACAAAGCCGCCTTTGTTTACTCTTCGGAGCTGGCTTTGTTTGCTGACCACACTGCTCTATGGTGGCACTACACTGAACTGTTATGTACAGTGAGCAGTGAACCAGTGCAGAGGAGAGACATTTTGTAATCATAGTAATATGTGAATAATGCATGTACCACCCAGTATTGCTTTGTATCAAATGGATAAGCCAAATCTGTGTAGATTTGTTTATTACTCAAATGACTCAAAGCAACAGATCAACTTATGTGAATGTAGGTTTATTATAACCTAGCAGACTGAACCTGAAGATTATTAGTTCATATAAAGTTATTGTCTTTATTGCTTTGCAAGTCCTCATGATGTTTCAGCCAAATCCTCTTGTTTTCAGGTCATGTATGGTGCTCTAGTAGCTTGCCTAGTGATGCGATCCATCTTCGTAGTTACATGGTAAGTTGGCTAAGAGGATGCAGGAAATTAAAGACATTGAATAGACAATTCATACCAAATGAATTGCTGTTCAGCGAAGTAAGGAATGAAATATTAAGTGGATATTTTCTGTTTCAATCATAGGGTGTACCCCTGGCTCAGACCTCTGTGTTACACCTCCTTAGGTGTGTTCATGTTAGGATTCCTGCTGTGGAACATTGACAATATCTTCTGTGACTCATTAAGGTAAGTAGTTAAGAGAAATTGTTTGAATGAGGGGTGGGATATTACACATTCACTGAAGACAATATCTCTCTGTAAAATTTAGACTGCAAAATTCTCAGAACTGAATTCACACCATTGGCAAATATAAATTTCACATTACCAGGAAATGATCATTATTTATTTTATGTTACAGCTTGAGCTTAATGCTTTCTTGCTCAATGACTGGAGGAAATTGTTTTGTCTTTGTCAGTACTATCTCAAAGCCAGCCATTCAATCTGGTTATTTTAACAAGATTCAACAAAGTTGTGCTTTTAGGTTTGATGTGAACACAACATCTCTAAAAATGGGTAACTATTTCTTTGTCAGAGCCAGTAGACAGGCGCTGCCCCCTGGTGTAGGAGTAGTAACACAGTTCCATGCCTGGTGGCATATCTTCACAGGCCTGGGTTCCTACCTGCACATACTTCTCAGGTAAGCATACAGCTTGTATTTAACAGGATAGCTGCAATGGGTTTTATTACGATGATCACTACATTTTGTTTACCCCATTTTAGCCTCCAGATCAGGTCAACCTACCTCAAGCACAGACCAAAAGTAAAGGTATGTCTATTTCTTAGGCTTTGCATATAGCTTTTTATATGCTATTGTACTTTTATGTTCTGCATGTTTGGCACCAAAAAGTAAAAAATATATTTAAAATGTGTTCAGTTCCTCTGTGGAGTGTGGCCCACATTGCACATTGAGCCTCAGAAGACAAGCTGAAGTGAAGGATGGTGACTGCCATATCCAGACATCATCTGTACAGGGACCGACCGATGCCCCTCTCCCTCTGCTGGGAATAACCAGAGGGCAGGTGTACCCCAAGGCACCACCCCAGGGACCCTTTGGTTCTGCACTATGGGGATTTGCTAACTACATTATAGCACCGAGAAGTCTCATGAAATGGAAGTTGTTTTTTTCGTCAATCATAATTTATTAGATTAGTTTTTCTGTAATGTTGTTGAAGTGTAATGTTTTTATTTGCTCATTCATTTTCAATGCAAATATGATGTGTAGTCCGCTGCTGACATAGTGGTAGATGTTGAATGGATTAAGGATGATTTGTTGAATATGGTTTGGGAAAAGGGAAAACAAGTGCCATGAAGTCAAAATTCACATTAGCAAATTTATCGCCATGTGTTCAATTCTGTGGATATGTAGATCCCCTAACTAAGGTATGTGGTGGAAGGCATAAGGCTGTTTTTGAGTTTGGAGGTTTAAGAGTAATTTAGCGAGCTTCACATACAACACAGTATTTTCTTATTCCTTCTCAAGGAGTTTCAGGTATTGATTATGTGCTCAACACGTGGGATTTTAACTGCCAGCTAGAAAGTCGCACTGTGTCGTAGCTCAGCTGTGTTGACAAGAACGTTCCTCTGATTGGCTTGGCCACAGGTTTCATTTTTGACTTGAATTTGTTCTGTCAAAGCGTGCACGCCATGCCTGGAATTATATTGTTCCTTCAAATACTTAAAGTTGCTCTGAAATTTAGAACATAATTGTTTGAGACATTTTAATGTTTTACTTGACTTAATGAGACAAGATGCCATATGCACATATAGTTTGGTGGCACTGCTCCACAACACTGACTGGATCAATTATAATACAACAGGGTATTTCTTTTCTTGCACACTTTTTTTCCGAACGCATATATAGGGCAAGTTGAGCCACTTTTACAATCTGAGTTTCTGTGGAGAGAGAAAAACTTCAGTCTCTTTACCAAAGTGTTGCTCTTGCAGTCAGTAGATTTTGTGCATCTATCAATAGCTTTTCTTGAGATGCTCTCATTTAGATATAAACAGAGATTGATACTCAACTTCTCTCAGGATGTATTAGGGCTATAAGTTGATCCACCACTTTGTTGGATACCTTTTGGAAAATCTACAACAATGACATAGATCCATTTTGGATTGTGTATTATAACTATAGCATATAGTATGGACAGTCCCACAAATGATATGATGCATGTTCATCCTTTTTGAACATTTATTACAGATTACTATTTGATAAAGATGTTTTATGCATAAGCTGTAGTGCTTAAGTTGTTAGGATTGGTAGGGCAAATATCGGGCACAAATAACACACACACACAGAAACTGCATTGAAAATGTATTGGTTCAACTTGCCCAAAGCCAAATGGCTTATTTCCTCTCCCAGACAATATTTATTGATGAATTTCCCCTAGCGAATCCCAAATACATTTAGGTTGGTATTCTCCAGGTATATTCTAGCTCAGATAGACCCAATCTGATAGTGCAAAAGGCAAACTTTTATGAATTTGTACTCTGATAAATTTACCCATTCTTTCATTTGCCAATATAAGTAACAATGCATTAAAAGGCATGTAGCATGTTTGATTAACTTGAGATGTGGTTAAAACACATTCACAATAACACCCGAGACAGCTACATGGCACTATCATGTATGCTCATACCTTTCCTATCATAGTCGTAAGCGCTTTATGCAACAACTCATTTGTGGCATGTAGTCTTGCATACTCAGACCTTTCCGCACTTTGTTTTATACGTTTTATCGCTGTTCTAACACTAGGCAGAAAGTCTATCTTCATCCCTTTTTTTTTGTTCATGTATTTATATCATGGTATCAAAGTGAAGATTCAAATGGCACATACCCATACTGGAACATGCTCACCACTAGATGGCATAGTTTTCTAGATTGTGTCAGACATTAACCAGATTGGCCCAAAGATGCCATAGTACTTTATCTAACTACCTACCTACACCTTTTGGGGTCCTTTCCTCAGTTTTCTTGAAATTAAGGGGTTTACATTTTTACAATGTTTGCTTTGCTACTGTGAAATTGTTGATATCTAATGGGGAAAAAAATGTATCGGGCTTAAAGTAACAACTGTAAATGGAAAGAGCTAATCTAATCTGAAAAAAAACCATTTGGTGCTGTATGATTTCCTGAGACAACACATTAGACATCTTTAGGTTTTTCATTATGCTTCAACCATGCCTCATATTCAACCCAAACCTCATATTCGGTCAGTAAAAAACAACATGGCCCCAGTGTTGCAAACATTCATAAGCACAATGTATGAAGGACAAGTATTAATATCCATGTGGAGTCTTCAGTGTGTGTTGGTGAAATGTGAAATCACTGCTTGTGAGAGAGGGTGAGCAGTTGTCAATGAGGGTGCCTTATTTTTATCCTTGCAGTGTAATCCAAGTTGCCTTGATGTTCATGATAAACTATTCAAATTTCGCTGTGTATTTTACAACCCCCACCCCCCAAACAAACACACACACACACTATTAGCCTGATGTTCAAGGATCACTTGTAGAGTAAACCTGTCAAAGCACCAAGAGGAAAAACAAAAAAACAGCTTGTCGTGCAGTTTGTGCCTGATACTCTGGCCTTCCATGCGTTTCTTATGTGTCTAACTTTTTAACTTAGCTATAGGTTGTGCTAATGATGTTATGGACTATAGCTATAAGTGATAAGAGTCTGCCAACATTTTTGTAGATCTTTGGTCATGTCTTTCATAAGATGTCCTGTATTGTCAAATTAAAGGTAATGTATCAATGTAACATGTTTAAAGAGGAACTTGATTTGTCCTTATTTGCTCTCTCTCAAGCCATTTATAATTTCACAATATGCTTATAACATGTTTGTTTTTGTGTTTGCTCAGAACGTGGATAGATACGATTCAGTACTGTTCCGAAGTGCGGCTTGTATAGCGCAGAAAAGACACTGGCACAATACACCCATATCTAGTACATGCAATTTGGATTTTGACACTTAATGATGACCATCAAAATACTTGTATGTATGACTCATATCAGTTTGCCACATTTAGAGATAGGGCCCCTTATAATGGATAATGACTGTATCTTGTTACGCTTACAAGATGAGTCATGCAAGGTGGAGGTGTGGCAGTCATTTACTGGCTGTAGGTGACGCTGACGTGCTTGTTGCGCACTACAACTGCAGGCACAACAGGCATGTTTCCATAATGCCCCATTGATGGATAGGGGCTGGTCTGTTAGAGTTTTTACCATGCAATCCTTTATTAATGAAAATTAGCCTTTTCTTAACTGATATAAAGGGTCTATATTACCAATTTTATATGTTTTTAGAGGAAATTGTGCAGTAAAATTACAATAGTTTAATGTGAATTAGTGTAGGTACAAAAATAAGTGACCCTCCTCTTGCTTTAGTTAAATCAAGCAGGTAAGTAAAACAGGAGGGTGAATAATTGGGTATAAAGTTAATCAGTCCAAGGTCAGATCTTTGGGGAGTTCGTGTGTCACTCCCATAAATACAGGAGAGAAACCCGGTCAGTTTGGTGTTACCATGCAGGTGGAAGAAAAACACTGCTGTGATCTAAGAGACCTCAGAGGACCTCAGGAAGAGAGGAGTGAGGGAGCATCAGTCTGGGGAAGGTGATGAAGTCAGAGATTACAGTCCACAGTGAGACAAATAATATACAAATAGCCAGAATTTAACACAATGACTATCTAGAAGTGGACGTCCTAAAATATAAGATATCTAATATAAGAAAAAACATCCCAAGAATAACATCCAGAGATCTACAAGCCTCCATCTGATGTCATTGTGCACCCATCAACAATAAATAGACTGAATAGAAATGGAATTAATTCAAGGGAAGCCAGGAAGAACCTCTGTTGTCTCAAAAGAACAAAGCTGCCCGTCTTCAGTTTGTCAGAGACCAGCTGGACAAACCTGAAGATTTCTGGAAGTCTGTCCTCTGGACAGATGAGTCCAAAACTGTTTGATGACAACCCAAAACTGGCCACCACCAAAATTACCTTCTATGGTCAAGCATGGTGGTGGAGTGTCATGGGCTGGTCTGTTTTTCTCCCTCTGTATGACTCAACCTCATTAAGGGAACCATGAAATCTGAATCCAGACAATGCATGAACAGAACAACAAGCCATCAGCCTGAGGGCTACAGCTGGGCAGAAAGTAGACGTTCAACAAGACGATCATAGGAATTCAAGTAAATCTACCAAAGAATGGCAGCGTTAGGAGATGTTTACTCCAAGACATCACTGGTTTTCCTAAATAAACATTTTAAAAACATATTTATTTGTACATGTTCTTTATTTGGGATATCTCCATTAAGATTTGAGATTTAGATATAAATGTTATGAGGTTATTCCGCTATGAAACATATAATAACTCAGAGGCTATATCTCAGCAAGAAATCCTAACTTATGTGCCTTAGGGAAAAGCTATAAGAGAAGACATTTATTTGTTAAAATGAAGGTATTTGGTATTTGTGAGCCTCTTAGAATTACAGAGTTGTTACAGTTGACGCATGTGTCTCACTATATCCTCTTGCGCACACAAACACACACACAGCATCTTTGATATATTATGAATGACCAGGCTTGCGACATAGGACATGACAATTTGGGTATGTAGGAGTGGCTGAGCATGATTGAGGAAGCACTGTCTCAACCTTGAGGAAATGCTGACTCAATCTGCTTAGACCATAAAACCACAACAGTCCAAATAAGAAACCGGATCCCGAGCTAAACAAATAATTTGTGTTGTATGCAGCTCTACCTAAGAGTCACCCAGACTCAGGATGTATCTTTCAGAAACCATTAATGATTACTGTGCTCCTTGAATCAGTGAGTCCAACAGTCAATCCAGTCCTCAAGGACCCCCTGTCCTGGAGGTTTTAGCTCCAGCTCTACTCAGACACACCTGAACCAATTAGAGGCTTCACGAGGAGATAATGTAGCTAGCTAGTGTAAGATTGTGGCTAACACTAGCTTGCTAGCTTGTGCAGTAAAACAGTACTGTTGGCTAAACTCAGATACACAAGTCTTTAAAATGAATAATAACCGGCAAGCGTAATTGTTAGCTGGATAACTAACGTTGGGTCAGGTAACTTCAGTGTAGACGCTGGTAGTGGGAACCTCACTCAGTCAATCAGTTGTATGTGAACAAATGAAACCATTTTTGTATAGTTTTGATGTGTTGTGTATATGCTGTGGCTGTTATTCTCCTAGCCAGGGGAGTTCTGGTTCTTCCACTGAATATAAGAGCAAGTCTAGACAAATCCCAACATACTACACCACATTACTTCTATACCTTCACAAAACAACCTTCACGTAATGTGAGGGTTGGTGAGGGTTGTTTTGTGAAGGTATTCAATGCTGGGTGTTTGATGTTGTGGAGTGCTCGTCACAGTTATGGATTCCTACAATACCTTTCACTATCAAGTCATTTTCCACAGAATTTTGATGCTATCAAATCATTTCATTATTGTCCTCCGTTGATACTGTTCCAACGAATGTCATTTTGCTGTAAACACATCAGCCTCCGCACAAATATGACACACAAACACACACGTATACAAATACACATGCACACGCACAGCATGTAGGAGAAATGGGTATCTTGCACTTTAGACAGATGCATAGTAAAATGTTGATTACAATACAGTACGCTCAATAAAATACACTCCCACTGATTCCATATCTGGCACATTTGTGTGGGGGAAAGCACCCAGTTCTGTGACCAATGTGTAGAAATTCCCTTTACCCCTGAGTCTTCTGGCATGTTGATAATTACTCCCTGTCAACAAGACTGCAAGAACATTGTAGGAAGAGCTACACAACATACACATCTATACATCTATACACATCTATCTAGAATCTATACACAACATTGTGAGGCTTCATGTTGATTTTTTTGACAGAATGAAGTAATGACAAATGATTAGAATGTGTTTCATATCCAAATCCTCTGAAAGACATTTCTGTCAGTCAGAGAAATGTATATATTACAGTTTATATTTATATACATGCTGAAAACTGAATGAGACAGGTGGGAGAACGGACTATGGATTCAAATTATCACCTGGCTATTGCCAAACACCTTCATACCAGATCCACTCATCACCCCGGGGGACAGGTAGCAGATTTGTGATGCCTATGAGTCAATGTCAAACCTTTGTTGTGTGTAATAGGCTGCTGATGAGGGTCATTAGCAGGTTCACCTCTCCACTGACTAAGTATAAGTCAGACTATTTAACTGGCGATTGTGGTTTAGATGTACAAGCTTTGGTCAGGTATTGGTCCTGGTTCAGTCCCATCCCAGGAGACAGCTTTATATTGGCAGACAGCCTGCCAAGTGGGAACTGACTCATGTTGGGAATGCCCAAGTCACACCTTTGAGTGTTATGGGTAAGAGGGCACTGCTGCTGACGTGACTGCTGAAGCTGAATCGCCTTGCATACAGTCTTTAAGATCGGCAGCGTCAGTGTTTCAGTCTCTGTTGTGACCTTGCAAACTGGTTGTGTGCTACTAGTAGAAAAATAAGACTGAAGGCCTGAATTTCCTTGGTTTCTATGAGTTCATCCAGTCTGTAGTCTCCAATGTGTACAGCAGGTTTGTTATCATTGGAGAGATTTAAGGGGGAATGGGGGTTTCAGTGCACCTCATACATAGTTATAGCCAACTGCTGCAATGGTGTAGCGCTGTATGTTGTGTGTACTATGAAAAGCTATACCACATTATGAGCAAACTGATGCAAAAGGTTAATTTCTTGGTGGTTCTTGTGAAAATGAAAGCAAACCGAGTGCTATACCTGCTAAAATTCTCAACGAGGCATTTACTCTCATGGTTACATGATCTACTTCTCTTTGTACCTTTGTACCTGCTTATCCTCGGTGCTCTAAATGTTCCAGCGAAGCACAGGAGATTGAAATCTTTTATTATCATCCGATGGGGCTGTCAACATAGAGCCTCCATTTTTCATTACAGTTGTGAAACTATCTGTCTATACATTCTAATCAGTGTCTCCAGCAGACAGCTCTGTTTCATCTTCTAACATTGGAGGGACATTTGTGGCCCCTGGCTCCTGGTATGTGTTTCTACAACATGTAACATGTAACACCTTTTGATTTAAAAGAACAAGAAAGAGGAGACAGCACTGTAAAGACACCAGTGGACATGAAATCTGTGCTACCATACCAAACAGCCTTCGTCTTAGTGTGCACAGTCATTTGAGACCTGATGAAATGCTCTCCTCTCAGAGTATCACAGGCTGCATTAAATATTGTTTTCCCATTTAAGCAATTAAGTGTATCATTGAACCAGATATAGCCTTTACGAATAATGATCTTCAGCCCAAAGGCATTAACCATATACATAAATCCCTCTGCACCCTCCCATCCACATCAGTCCCCAAGTACTTATTTTGTTTGTTATCTTTACCCAAATAAATCGTTTTAGTTTTTTTTTGTTCCACAAATTGCTTCATGTGGCAGGCAAGTTAATGAAAGAATGGCAAGGTGGCGAAATAAATCAGCCATTTGCCTACATCCAGATAGAGAGATATGAGTGCTTTATGTCTGCAGGCCATGACCAAATCTGATGACTAGTTTGAAATCCTTCAATTAGCCACCATCATAACATGCCATCACAATGTTCTGTCGCACTTTGGATATGCAAATCCACCACTGATAAACACTTTGCTCACAGGCTTAACCGTAAACTAAATATTTGCAGTACCCGTAGCGGGTCTGGTATTCTTTGATGAGGACCCTGCTGTGCCACTGTGCTTGTCGGGACAGGAGCGCACACACATAATTAACGGTGTGATCCAGGTGGCCCCCGCTGCCACTCTTGCACTGTGTGTCTCCAGCTGCACGAGATCGACACTCGATGTCTTGCGGGGACTCTAACCTGCCAAACATGAGGATGCTGTGCCTGGGCCTTTTGACTCTCATGATGCCCAGCCAACACACGACCTTTCCCCTCCGAACCCCAGAGCTACCTGCCCGACTCCAGGCCGGACCGTCTGAAGCTGAGCTGGAGTTTGCGGAGGTATTTATCAGTGGATGCATGGGATCTGACCCCTGGTAAGAGCAACATTATCTATATGGGAGATCCGTTCTGGACAGCTTTACTGCCTCGACTTGAGTGGTGCTTGGCTCAGGTATTTTAGTTCAAGTGCCAGATTTCCCTAAAAGCTTCTTGTAGTGACCTCAATGGTGAGTCATTGATAGGATCTGCTTTACCTTGAGCAGCAACAAAATATATGGCCCCCATGGTCTCTTTTCCATATACTAGTGGAGGGTGAACCAACCTTTTTATTTGTGGAATACAGTTTACCAATGTTATTAGGCTGACATAAATCTTTATGAAATAAATTCATAATATCATATCATAATAGTTAGTGCC
Organism: Hoplostethus mediterraneus; assembly: GCA_034670385.1. Lineage (NCBI taxonomy): Eukaryota > Metazoa > Chordata > Actinopteri > Trachichthyiformes > Trachichthyidae > Hoplostethus > Hoplostethus mediterraneus. Next base: position 3,901,762 of record JAXDDW010000005.1, read on the forward strand.
AACTGATGTAAGTGATATGAAGATATGTGCTTTTCTAAAAGTATAACTGATTTTTGTTTATATTGGTAGTGGAGGTCATAGTATACCCAACTTTTTATTTACAACTACATCACTGATGATAAATTACTGTATGAGACAAGATGATAGCAATCCTGAAAAGTAGGAAAAAGACTTGGAGCTCAGGCTCAAACCATTCAGCAGAATGAGATGAGCATGGCATATCTATCTCTTAATAGCACAATTAAACATTGTGCTAGTACCTACAGAATCTATATATCTAATAATCTTAAACACCACTCTTAATTTAAAAAATGTCTTGCGAATTATGTGACCCACCAATCAGTTCTCCATGCTCGTTCTGCAGTCTTAGGATAGCTACAGCTTAACATCTAGATCATTAATGTTTAATGAGCCTTCTCCAGGAACACTTTACAAAAACCCAATAACTATAATTCTTAATAAATAACTTATAGACCATTATAACTTATAGTCCATTATGACTTGCTCAAACTAAAGGCTTTATTAATCTTTTAGATGTCCTTAGAAGCACTTTTGATCAATTATAATGCTTTATTAATTGTTAGTAAATTAAACCATTGATTATCCCCCGTACAGATTATTGATCATCTTTGTCCCTAATCTGAGATTTTGACAAAACAAAAAGCGAATGATGTGTTTTTGTGATTGATATCTGGCATTTACAAATGCAAAGTTAAGGTTGAACTCCATCAATCATCAGTGGTGTCATTGTACATCGGTATTCATGGGCTCAAGTGGAACATCTGGCTGTATTGATTATTGTGCAGATCTTTATGTAACTGCGACCGTCCTAGGAGTCAGAAGCTATCGTTAGGCCTTGTATGGCTGTTGTTGACACCTACAATTACATGAGTACTATATTTATAAACAGTACTATTATTAAAGGTTCAGGAAAATGTTTGGAATGCTTACTGTATAGACTCTACACTTTTTATGAACATTTGTTCATTCATATTACTTCTCAGTGAGTCAGACATTGTGAAAAAATAAGTTTTTTCCCCTTTTTTTTTTTTACTACTTGTGTCATCTAATGACGTTTTTTCAGCTTGGTTTAATTCAAACAGGATGTTAAACTCATGACAGATCTATAAGTGTCTAATGATTGACTCCTTGCACCTACAGCTCATCTCATCTTACAATCATTGCCTTTTTATCGATTGCAGTAATAATTGCTTCTCAATGCTGACTGTATTATCTGTTCTCAGACCTACCTGAAGCACTTTTATGGCTTCCAGCCCAAGTCAGAGAGACAGAAGAGGTCTACAGACTCCAGTGCAGATCAGCTGACTGGACTCTGTGCAAAGGTCCAGGAGATGCAACACTTCTTTGGTTTGCCTGTGAGTGGAGAGCTGACCCAGGAGACCCTGGCAGTGATGAGGAGGCCACGCTGTGGTCTGTCAGATGTTGAACCGTTTGGTGAGACTTTACGCTGGAAGAAGAGCACCCTCAGCTACAGGTCAGGGACCACAGGAAACCACTGCAGTCAAGAAAGATGCTATTAATGTTAGAAAAGACATAACACCCTGTATATTATTCAGTGCATATAAAGGCAAAAGCTGAAAAAAGTGCCGATAATTAGTGTAGTGATACATTTAGATGTAATGATAAAGTTTCATTAAATTCAATAGTTCTATTCTCAATGGAGACTTTTATTGAGGCTATTTAAATCTGCGCTAGGATTTTTATGTAAAAACACATCTGTCTTATCCGCCTAAATCACCAATAAGGACTGCAATAGAGAAGCTAACTGAGATTCACCCTGTTTGCACAAATCAAATTCTAGTGTCGGGTATGGTCACTGATAGGATGTGACATACTGAACCATCAGCAACCAGCCCTCTGTCCAGAGAAAGTTAGACTCTCAAACAATGGCTGAACATTAAATGATTTCTGGGTTTTGAAGTCAAAATTCAAACAGTTAGGAGTTGCTTAGTGAAGAACAATGGCGTTGAGTTAAATGATTGATAACAAATCAATGGGACCAATTACTTGTTGTCAGATTGGTGAAAACTCTGCATTTGTTCCTCAGAATCTCCAGCTACAGCCCGACCATCCGGGCCTCCCGGGCTCACAAAGTCTTCAGGGCAGCGTGGAATCTCTGGGCTGACGTTACGCCCATACGCTTTCGCAGGAGGAGCAGGAGGGAGGCTGACATCGTTATCGCCTTCCACAGCGGCGGTGAGCTCTAGAGAGACCAGAGTTACAGTATGTTGCTCAATGACCCCTATAGATGGCATTCATAAATTGCTTGTTGAACATCACGATTAACTGAAAGTTGTTTGTCTCAGACCATGAGGACGGTTCGCCCTTCGATGGCGAAGGAGGCATCCTGGCCCATGCCTTTCTGCCTGGGTTTGGTATCGGAGGAGACGTGCACTTTGATGTTGATGAAGACTGGAGCTTTAATGCAACTGGTACTGGTATTGGAAGTTACTCAGGCTGAGGATGGTGTTGACTTCACTTGATAAATATCACAACTTTGCATGCAAATTTAAAGATTTAGCTTTAAATTTAAATCTTTGGTGCAGACCAAATTGCCTATTGCAGCTTTAAAACCTTTTTTTTGACATTTTTCCAGACAAAAATCCGTGACATGACTTCTGTCCCTGCTTCAGGCTTCAACCTATTTGCTGTGGCAGTACATGAATTTGGCCATGCCCTGGGTCTGCCCCATTCCCCTGACCCCGGCGCTGTCATGTACCCAGCATACAACTTTGTCCCTAAACTTGACCTTCAGCTCTCCTTCCAAGATGTCCAAGACGTCCAACACATGTATGGTGAGTCTGGTAGCATCCAAAAGCGTAAGCCACTTACGCTTGGATTCATATTCTTTTCTGAAGCATACAACTAGAATTAGCAATGTACAATGTGATTGCATGGCGAAAGAGAAATTTGTGATGTTGCCTTGGAATATCTTGTAATATTTTGAACCGATATCTGTACTTTTACCACAGAAGACCACCAATAACCATTCCAATGGAAGCACTCGTCAACCAGCAGCTTCTATTTCCTCCAATCCTCACACTTTAAATGTTAATTAATTATCATTAATTTTATTATGTTAATTAAAATCAGACAACTAATGGCATTTCACATTGTGGTGGAAATCTTAGAACTCTAACCTAGGTTCGTCAACCTTAATGTCAATCATCAACAGACACAAGAGAACAATTCGGGTAGTAGATTTAATACGTATATACAGGAAGAATAAGTGCGAGACCACATTACTGATGGTGTGCTGGCAAACCTTATCCAACATACAGACATTACAGGGGAGCTTATATAGTTCTAAACTCTACTACAGTAAAACAATAAAACACTAAATGATTAAGATAATAAAGCAATAAAAAGGGAAAGAAGTCAGAGGTGAGGGAGGACAGGAAGACTGACTCAAGAGTAACCCAAAAACAAGAAATAATAAAACAATTAAAGGTTCACTCTCAGAGAACCAATCTCATCTACAGATGTCACATGGAAGCATGGGCTTTTCTACATAGTATTCTACAACATCAAGGATGATTTTTTGCATGAAAACTTGAATAGTCAAGAAAATAAATTCTTGTTACAACTTGGACACTGGCTGTAAAAAAACTGAATTGTTCCTGTCTAAGGGGACTTTAAACTATTTTCTTGTGTTGCCTGCAGGCATCAATCCCAATTTCTTTTCAATGTCCTTGAAGAGGCCTCCTCCAAGGACACCTGACAAATGTGACCCAGATTTGTCTTTTGATGCTGTAACAGAACTGCAACGGGAGGTCCTGTTTTTCAAAGACAGGTACAGTGTTGCTGATGTGTAGGCCTTAAATAGGGATCCCATTGATTGAAAAGGTGTATCAGAAAAGCCTGTCATGTCTTTTCAGATTTATGTGGCGCAAACATCCTAATTTTGACAAGATAGGAATCACTCTGATAAACAGCCTGTGGTCAGACAACATACCTCCCTACTTGGACGCTGCCTATGAGAATATGGAGGTGAACTTGATGGTGTTTTTCAAAGGTACTGTACTGTAATTCTGTATCTGAATCTGTCACATATATGAAATATGACCGAAAACATGAGACGGTATTTGTTTCAGGTAATGAGTACTGGTTGATAAGGCAGTTGAAAGTATTGGACGGCTTCCCTAGAAACATCTCCGACTTGGGCTTCCCTCCCAGGGTGAAGTCTGTAGATGCCGCTCTTCACTTCCGCAATGCCCGCCTCACGGTGTTCTTCACTGGCCACGAGTGCTGGAGGTACGAAGGATCCCATAAGTGTATTATGATGCATTGTAAACAGAATAAACCTACAATATAATCATCAGACAAACCTACATTCATTAACTATACAGGTGCCCCATTCAACCCCCATACATGTTTTTCACATTGTGTTTCTTATATCATGCTCTGATCATAATAACTTTCATACACTCACATATAACTGTATATTTTACAGTGGAAGAGCATTGTAAAAACATGTTGCTGTGGCTACACAGTTCCTCAGTACTTCCTTAGTCTAGTGACCACCTTCTGCTTTCTGCTGACCATTCTGCTATGAGTAAATGTGATCATTTGTCATCCAGTGTATGTGTTGCTGAGTGTAGCTGATGACAACTTTGGTTACCTCATGTGACGGACTGGGCACTGATTATGATTCATGATGAGTGAAATGGTGTGCATTATGTACATGCTTTATATAGAAATAAATAGAGATAAAGATATTTAAATTTTCCTTCTGTATGATATCTAGCTACAATGAGGGGCAGAAGATGATGGAGGAGGGGTCACCGACACCTATAGCCCAGCAGTGGCCAGGGGTTCCCACTCCCCTAGATGCAGCTGTGTCATACGAGGGTAGCTATTATCCTCCTTTCATATTTAAAGGTACTACATGTAGCATTTAAAGACAAGACATTATAACACTAATTTGAAGACAGCATAATTGCCTAAAACAAATGAGCCTCTACTGCTCTCTACATTGTGTGCCACCAGGTCGGATTTCACAGAAAATCTCCTGGATTGCTTTATGGCACAAAACAGGAAGAGGGCGCTGTTCATCACATCAAGCTATCACATTTAATTTGACAATTAAATATTCATGTTTAAACACACTACATGTAGCACCTTTAATCTTTCCAGCAGTACTCAAACTTCAGAACCCTGATACATTTTATATATTTGAATAATAACCCCCCCATTGCCAACAGGATTCATCTACTTCTTCAAGGGGAATGTCCAATACAAATATGACCCCAAACTGAAATATGTCATCTCCACAAGTCCTGCAAATGATCTGCTGGAATGTGAAAAGGAGGCAGCCAATGACACACTAATGCAGGGGAAAAGATAAACCAGTGTTCTTCAAGTCTAGCGCTGCCCTCAGGGTGATGATTGTGTGTGCGTGTGTGTGTGTGTGCGTGTGCGTGTGCGTGTGCGTGTGCGTGTGCGTGTGTGTCTGTGAGTGTTATATCCAGGAATAACCACAGGTTGCTTTCTTACTCAAGAGAAGTGGTTAAAAGTATTACATTAGTACGTCATAAAGTGTTGTAATAATGGCATTTTACCTTGCATTAAAGTGCCAGTTTTTTCTCTGTTGTGTCTAACTTTGATTTGATGCTTAAAATGTTTTTAACTGTGGTTTAAAGGAGTGCACAATTCTCAAAAGTAAAAGCACTTGACAGAAAATACAAAATGTATTTTATGGTTGTTTTTGCACCAGTGAGAAGTTCCCTGGGTCACATTCCTTTTCAACGCAAAAATGCTAATGATGACAGCTAATATTTTTCACGAGTTCAATACATAAATCTTAGAAAGCAATTTGGTGCTACTTTTTATCACAACATCTTACTGTTGTTGGTCAACTTACCTGAGACAATACATTGAGCAATGAGGACAACCCAGTTCTGTTTATTGACTAATACAGTATTAGGACATAGTAAACAAAATGTAGCTTTCCACTGGCACTGGCCTACAAACTGCTTATACGGTATTATACATATGGATGGAATACAACAACCTTTAATGGACACAAGAAAATGTGCATGTAACCACTCTTCTATCAAGTGGAAAATAACTTTATATAAAGCTTATAGAGCTTAATGTTTGTATAAAATAAATAGAGCTTTTGTTTTTATAAAATGTTTTTCATGTTTATATAAAATAAACAGAGTTTTTGCCAGAAAATATGATTTGAAGTGTTCACATCCCTGCACATATTTGCGATGGTTGGTTGGTCTTGCAATGTGGTTCATGAGTGAAGTGGCACAATATGATTGATGTGAGTTGTGAAGAGTGATCTGTGGCATGTACAAGTACAGAGTAACTTGTATGAAGTCTGTCATGGATAAGATGAGCTTAAGTTTGGTATGGAAGGTAAGTTGGGTTTTTGTTTGTAATGACATGATACAACATGTCTGTGTTTGCTCACAGAGCAGATCATCTTACCAGAAGTGACGGCAGCCTGAGGATTGCTTGTGAGTGAAAAGTCATAACTTTTCATTTACAGCATACTGGCTTGGAAAAATCTGGGTAGCGGATATAAAGAATAACACTCCCTACACCCTAAAACCACTTTTAGCCAAACCAATTAAAATGAAATGAAAAATGTTCCCTTGAGCAAGGCATGTTCATTGCTCAGAAGGTGTTACAGTAGGACTGTATTTGTACTGGACCGCTTGCGTCAATGTATGAAGCAATCAAAGACTATGAAGCACAACACAGAAGTAATCCTTATTATACACACTGCCATTTCCACCTGTATGATTTTAAGTTATTAGTGAATGTTAAATAGTTGTTGCCTAGATGACAATTGATATATTAATATTTAAAGTGAAACCTCATGTGTTCAATTCAGTTGTTTCAAAATAAGACAAGACAACAATAGCAATAGAATACAATATAGAACAATCACATATCATATTATTATATTATAGCAACGATTGTGTTTAAAAAGAAAAGTGAAAGAAAGATACATTTATTTGCAATAAAGTACAGTTCTGAAAATGTTGGAAATAAATTATCACTTTTTACCATACAGAAAAACATTTTTTAAACTAAATCGGCAATTGATACTTCTTCATGGGATTACTGTATCAATCATGATTCATTCAATATCCAAAAGCTGTCTAAAATCTGTGACATGTAAATATCACAATAACGTCACTCTAATCTCTACTGTACAGTACTTTGTTATGGAAAACTTTTTCATTGGCTGAGCAATCACAACTTCCTCTGTCATCCATAAATGGAATATTTCCTGAGTCGGTGACTCAAGGAGGTAGTTGCTCAACACGCCCAGGGCTCAGTGTATATAAGCTCTACCTCCAGCACAGAAACACATTCGCATTCAACGAGGAAGCATGAGGTCTTTCAATCTATGCATTCTACTAGGACTGGCAGTCACAGTTTACGCTGTGCCAATATCACAAGTTACTTTGCAAGATGAAGCTTTTGCAGAGGTAGGTATCCTCACTTTGCCTCACAATATATACAATATCATTCAAACTGTGTTTCAGGGGTGCATTTTTAAACTTGTAATTTTCTATGTATTCTGTATTTGTGTTGTTATAGACACATGCTGGTCATGTGTGACTGCTAAATACTGTAGTGGTGTAGCACTCTGTATACTCACTTATTTCTTCATGCCATCTATGTCTGTTCTGCAGATGCTGCATGTCTAACCATTGTTCTTTCTTGCAGAGCTACCTGAAGAATTTCTTCAACCTAACAGAGCAGAAGGGTCCGTCATCCAGACGGGGGATCAGCCAGCTGACCAGGAAGCTCAGCGACATGCAGCGGTTCTTTGGTCTCCAGATCACCGGCACGTTGGATGTTGAGACCGTAGACCTGATGAAGAAGCCCCGCTGTGGCGTTCCAGATAATGACATCGCCCGTTTCTCCACCTTTGGAAGAGACCTCAAGTGGCAACAAAACAGTCTTACCTACAGGTGAATGATATAAACAGAGTGCATGAGAGAGAGAGGCAGAGGGACACAATTAGACAATAATATATAACTGACTATTTTATCATGTATCTGACTATTTTTTCCTCCCCACAGGATAGAGAACTACACCCCTGACATGTCCAGGGCTGAGGTTGATGACTCCATAGAGAAAGCTCTGCAGGTTTGGGCCAAAGTCACTCCCCTGAGATTCACCAGACTCTATAGTGGCACTGCTGACATCATGATCTCCTTCGGCCGCCTATGTAAGTACAAATAATTTCCTGCTTGTCCCATCAAAATATCAGTTTTGTTCCTTGATTGAAATCAGTCCATTATATTTGTGACTTAATAACTTAGTCCTACTGCGAAGTAGCTATCAGACAGTAGGTGTTTTGCAGCGTGAGTAGGTGGGCTAGATCTATTGCTGACACCTCTACTTGTCAGGACACAGTGCATGCTTCAATGACACTTATCTTTTAAGTGGCTTGGAAAAGCAGCATTTAAGCTATGGTTGCATACCATGTATCACTCATCATGACAAAAACTTAACAATTATTCCTGGTGTCATGCCGGTGCTTGCAGCCCCTTTGGAATTTTTCTTATCGTTTTTGATGATTTGAGTGTTGAAAAGACCGTCTTCACCTCAGCTTGATTTCTTGGGTGTCGTTTCCCAATAAGCACCTCAAGGACTATAACTGTTTCTGGGTGCTGACTTACACTGGAGCGCAGATGATCGATCTTAACACTAAGATGGATTTGGGAAACCCAGTTCTGTTAGTTGTCACACCAATAATAAAAGTTAAATAGCTTTAAACTGCACTAGCGACTCTTTCTTACTTGCAAAATCTGAAATAAATTTGTTCTTGTTTAAAGCGCACAATGATTATTACCCCTTTGATGGCCCTGATGGCACCCTTGCCCATGCCTTTGCCCCGTCCCCTGGCATTGGAGGAGATGCTCATTTCGACGAAGATGAGACCTTCACCTTCCGCTCAAATACAGGTAAGTTCTTTAATTACTCCCGATGTTGAGTGTTATTTCATAGACTAACTCTATCCTTGCTGACACTTCTGACAACATAATTCCTTATTACTCAGTAGATCCATTACAGATCTGTAATTTTGTGTTTTCCGCTGTAGGCTACGTCCTCTTCATGGTAGCAGCCCATGAGTTTGGCCACTCCCTGGGCTTGTCACACTCTGACGACCCCGGCGCGCTCATGTACCCCGTGTACAGCTTCAGAGACCCTGACACCTTCGTTCTGCCCCGTGATGACGTCAATGGCATCCAGTCTCTCTATGGTTAGTACTAGCTTCCTGGTTCATTATGGCCTGTTTTTGACCTCCAAAAGAAGTCATACATGAGCATGGAGGATTTCACGCTCTTGATTGGGCTTTATTACTGAGTGTCTGACGAGTTTATTTGACGTCCAGGTCCAAACCCTGACGTGGATCCCGTTGCTCCCGGACCCAAGCCCCCCACTACCCCTGATGAATGTGATTCAACCATGGTCTTGGACGCCGTCACTACCCTGAGAGGAGAGATGCTCTTCTTCAAAGACAGGTACACCAGACATTGAATGATCAATAAGATGAAATCAAAATAAATTAGGATTACATTGTTTTCTCTCAATTTAGCTGATGTGCTAAATTGTCACGGTTTGGTATTGTCTGTTCTCAGCTTCTTCTGGCGTAGCTACCCTCAGAGCAGGACACCTCAGCAGAGTCTCATCACAAACTTCTGGCCCAATGCCCCGGTCAACATCGACGCTGCCTATGAAAACCGGCAATCAGACAGAGTCTACCTCTTTAAAGGCACGCGTTCTCATAATCTTCCCACAGGCACCTAATTTGTACCATTTCAAAGTCTACATTAGTCAACTTTACACGTATGCTGATAACTCTTCTCTTTCCATTACAGGTCGCAAAGTCTGGGCCCTCTCTGGCTATAATGTCGTACGTGGCTTTCCCAAAAAGCTTACCAGTATTGGTCTGCCCAGAAGTGTAAGGAAAGTTGATGCTGCCCTCTATGACGAGGCATCTCGCAAGACGTTATTCTTTGTTGGCAACTACTACTACAGGTATGTTCAAAAGGGTGTTCATTTCAGTTTTCAGAGTATTATCTTTACCTTACCCTGATGTCTGACTGGTCTAAGAGTAGTGAGTCAGCCTTATTAACGTCTGTGTTTCTTTAGCTACGATGAGGCCAGAGGGACAATGGACCGCGGATTCCCCAAGCTAGTGGAGCAGGCCCTCCCTGGCCTGACCGGCAAGGTGACTGCAGCTTTCCAGTACAGAGGTGAGTGGCATTCAAAACTGATCAGTGGGTTTCCAAGTCAAGTGTACTGAAATGAGGTGGTGTTCACAGTGTTTTTGACATATGATCACGCAGCCCAGTCACTAACCATGTATCTCCGTCCCCCCAGGGTTCACCTACATCTACAGCGGACCCTACATGTATGAGTACAGCCTGGGGAGCGGGAGGCTGTTCCGGGTGCTGAGGAACAGCTACTTCTTGCGTTGCACTAACTACTAGACCATCTGACCACAGAAGTTGCTTACAAAGCCACTGTGAATGACAATGAATGTATCAGAGTCAAGACGTAGCCATTGTTTTAACAAATCTAGTCAGATATTTTCACGTATTTATGTAAGCATATATATATATATTTTTTATATGTTATTCTTATTCTATTTCATAATGTTCGTGTGTTGTTGTTGTTTTGCATGTGAAGATCTACAGTAAATGTATGGTTTGTCATTACTGAACCATATAATCAAATAAGGTTTACAAAAGCTTGGCATTGTTTTTGATATTGAAGAATAAAGTTACTATTACTACTAATCTAAGGTATTGGACATTGAACTCTATCCTCCAGTTCAACATACTGAATACAACATTTTTTCATATTTTCCAAAAAGCACACATTTGAAAACATGCAGTACTTTGCCTCTATGTAAGATATCAGCTGATCAGTAGTTTATCAATGGTTTTCATTCCATAGGAAATCCTCTCACTGCCCTTGGATCTGGCACTCATTCTGTCCTTAGGCTTTTCCATAATCCAATTAAAAAGAATGCACTCCCTAGCCATAACACACACACACACACAAAACTTGGCAAAATGATTCCCGCCTTTTATTCGATTGCTTTGACTCATTTTGCACAGCAGAATTTCAATGTCCAAAACTCAAAATGCAAAGTGTCAAACTGACTTTCAAAATTCATACTCTAAGACACTACATCCTATGCTGACATACAAAGCGCAAAACTCTAAATCATATGCTCCATCCTCAGACTGTAGTCACCTAACATTACAACAATGTTACAATGCTTATTACTACAAACACAGGTCACTAAATCAGTTCATCAGGTGTTTGTAGCCATGTCTCTTTACTTTCAGCAACACAATTGATAATCTCTTCACCACTACATAAAAAGCTGCTTAGAAACCTGAATGGCAGTTTCTGACAACATGGAGCAGGCCGATGAGGTTGGCAATGAAGGACGGGGTCGTCGACGGGGTTACGGTCATGGCCGTGGCCAACGAGTCAGAGGGCATGCAGTTGTGTCAAATGAAATTAGAGCCACTGTGATCGACTATATTGTAAACAGCGGTCTAAAAAGAAGATTTTACCAACACTGCCTTGCAAATGAAGATATCAGATGCGACGTACATGAAATTCTGTGGCCAAATGCAGCAGAGAGGCAAAATGCTACTTAAGCACTGAAATGCATTCATGGTTTTTCTTTTTACTGTAAAGTTTTTTGTTACTGTAACTGTTGTTTTTGTTTTTAATGTAAAATACAGTTGAGTTTACTGCATTACTGTATGATTTCGTTCATATACAGTAATCTACTGTAGTCTAATATTTTGTTTGTCTTCCAGAAAAACACAAGCTATATATATATATATATATATATATACTGCAGTCTATCACAGGGGATCACAGGGGATGCTTGCTGTACTTCATTTGAAGTACTTATGAGGAAATGACCCTTGCATAGTCTTTTTTGATGACAATTATTTAGTGTTTCACATCATTATTTGATAATGGCCATTATATTTGAAAATGCATCAGTAATTAAACTTCAATGATGAACATATCCAATGTTCTGGTGCTATAATAAGCTTTTGCAGATAATATTCTCTTATTTGACACTGGTATTTTTATTTTGCATGCTATATTAGATTTTGAACCCAAAATGAGCAGTATAGCATTCTGTGTTAAGAGTTTTGCACATTGATAATCTGTTGTGCAAATTGAGTCAAAGCAATCGAAAAAAAAAACTGTTAAAGGATATTGCATGTCTCTTTATTACATGAACACACCAGTGCACATCACCATTATTTTTTCACTCAGTGCTCCCTCTTGTGGCTACATTGCTTATTACGCCCACTGAGATATCATCTTCCAGTACCACTTCACTTACAATTTTTTTCAGTTGATTTGACTCAATTTGCACAACAGATTTTCAATGTGCAAAACTCTAAACCTAAACTCTGAACCCAAAAAGAGCAGTATAGCATTCTGTGTTAAGGGTTTTGCAAATTGAAAATCTGTTGTGCATATTGAGTCAAAGCAATTGAAACAACTGTAAATACAGGACATTATAAGACACTCAGTGCCAACATCTAAATTATTTTTTTTTCAAGAAACACCAGAGAATTTCCTTTTTCAATGGCACTTGTTGTAAAAAAATGGTTAAAAAAATGTTTTTTTACAACAAGACAAAAAGTAAAACATAATCATTCACACACATAACTACATACACACAAACCCCTTTTCCTCCATCCCACTGTCCTCCACTTATGCAACACATCACACTATACAGCCATGAGGAAGATCTGACTGGGATAACCTCTTCACTCATAACACTGTCACATAAACTAAAAATGTCTGTATAAAATGTCTGGGAGGAAGCCTCAGTGATCTGCAAGTTCAGCACTGGGGGCCAAATGGGAAAATGAGGCTTACTGGTAGAATCTCATTTTGTGGTCTTGTAAATAGAGTTCATAGATACTATTGAATATGAAATTAGCTGTTTTTTGTTTCTTTTAATGTATCAGAGGTCTGATGATAGTGGGGCAACCAGACATAAGGGAGGAAGAACGACAAAGAAGAGGACGCCAGTCTCTGGTTCTAATCTCCAGGTGAATTCCTCCTCCCTCCCTCAATTTCCAAAAAAGCTCAGTTGAGCAAGCAACTTACTCCCCTATTTCTCCACTGGAGCTGATCATTGGTAAACAAGACTATGGTTGCCTCCGGTTGTGAATTAACCCTCCCTCCAACCCACACCTACTGATCCCAGTTGCTGTAAATAAGATATATGTGTTCTTAGTCAACACGGATAAATGAGGGTAAAAGAAAAGGCCAAACTGTGGTCTTTTCTTTTAGGCCACAGTTTGGTCTTCTTGGTCTTCTTATGGTTTTCACAACTTTGAGCAGTTCATTGATTTTTCTTTTATCCATCAAAAATGAATCAGTCAATTGGTGATGCGTCATTTCCCATGCCTGTGCACATACTTGATCCCTCTGTTGCTTTCAACTATACCTGTCCTTACCTGTCCTTCACAGTATTATGTAACTTGGACTGGAACAATTTGGAGATCTGAATTAAAAGCTTATCTTATATTGAAACTATGCAGACATCTTCTAAAAACTTGCTGTGTGGTGAGCTGCAGATCTTTAACGTAAGGTTATTAACTGTAGGCAGTCCATTCAGGCCAATATAGTCTATAATTGAACATAGTGTGATTATAGACCATTTACAGAAAATGGTCTGGACAGACCAGACAGGACAGAAAATGGTCTATAATCACACTAAGCCTAATGAATAGGCTTAGTGTCTAATATTCCCACTTCTGTTTCTATAACGCAATTGAAGGGAATGATGTAGTCTATGACACTGACCACAGCATCAGGTATTTTATAATGTCAGAATATCAGCCATCCTTTTTTTATTAGGATTTTTTTTCCTAAAAGGAGCAGCACAGCCAAGTGTCCAGTTGAATTCAGACTGAGGTTTTATGAACAGCTCTTAAACTGCTGGATGGTGATGGCATCTATTATGTGTGCCTGTTGCCTTACAGTGCAGAACATGAACACAGTGAAAAAAAACAGCCATTTAGTAATTTAGAAATACTGCAAGCTCACAGCAGGCCTGTGTGTTTTATTCACTGCACATTAATCAGAAGCTAAATATATTTAACAAATTCTAAAATCAACTGTAAAGTGGCTCCAACAGGAAGTATGATCTCTCCTCCTAGCGTAGTTTGAGTGAAGAAAACCTACAGTGAGAAGTTGGTCTCTGAACTAACTGCCTCCCCAGAAAAAGAAAAGCTGGTAACATTTTATTTGAAGGGGTGTGCATAAGACTGTCATGACACTGTCATAACCATGACATGACACCTGTCATGACCATAACCCTAACGCTAACCCTAACCGCTTCATGAATGTTTATGACTGTTGTCATTAAGTGTCATTCGGTAAATTATGTCATTGTTAATGCAAAGTTGACATTGTTTGAGATGTCTTTTCCGAATGACACTTAATGACAACAGTCATAAACATTCATGAAGCGTCCTTTATGGTCATGACAGGTGTCATGTTATAGTTATGACAGTGTCATGACAGTGTTATGCACACCCCTTCAAATAAAGTGTTACCGAAAAGCTTTAAGGTGCAAGTTGCAGTAGTCAATATGAGATGAAATAAGGTCACAAACAACATTCTCCAAGTCAAAGGATAGAGAGGAACTGATTTTTGCAATACTTCTCGAACAACAGAAACAAGACTGAGCAACTCTTTGGCGTCCTTGATCCTCGAGAGATACATTTAAATGGAGCTGCTCTGTCTAAAGATACCAGGCCCTCTCTCTCATCACTGCAGTTATTATCTATCTCCTGTTGTCCTGGGCCTGTTCAGACATTTGCAGGAATGTTTACTCTCCCAATCGTGCATTCTGCCGTGGTGTTTACCTCCCAATCCCAGGTTATATGAAGTATCTAGGAGGAGATGCTCAGACCTTCTTCTCTACGGTAGCAACCGAGTTGCAAACATTTGATTTTGATGAAGCTGAGCAGTGGAGTCTAAACGCCAGAGGTGCAGACATGCAGGAAACAGTGTTGTCATGATGCTATAATGCCATAGTTGTACAATTAATCGGCCGTAGTACTCCTGCAGTCCCACTTTATCAATGTGTTTGTACAGGAGCCAACCTGCTGCTGGTGGCTGCCCATGAATTGGGCCACGCAATGGGGTTAGCCCACTCCCAGGACAGGACAGCCCTGATGTTTCCCACCTACCAATATGTGAACACACAGGGATACAAGCTGCCTGATGATGACAAACTGGGAGTGCAGGCTATATATGGTAAGAACCCAACCAATTTACAGTGCAAGGTTGATAATAAATAACACTTTTTAAAAATTAATATATTGGAGCTGCGTTTATTTATCAGATGCATATGACCTTTCATGAAAGCACTTTCACAGTGATCAACTCTCTTCTAGCCTGCACCAGTGAAACACAGAATCTTTACCAATGTACCAATGTACCAGTCTATTTGTGATTTTTCCTCTCCAAGGACTTCGAACAACACCAAATCAACCGACTGATACACCTAAGCCGAAACCACAACCCAAACCACAACCTAGACCTGAACCTGAACCTAGACCTGAACCTGAACCTGAACCTGAACCTGAACCTGAACCTGAACCTGAACCTGAACCTGAACCTGAACCTGAGCCCAGACCAGAACCTCCTCCAGAAAGGTGCAGCAAGGATCTGGTTTTTGATGCTGCAACCTCCATACAGAATAATCTTTACTTCTTTAAAAAAGGGTGAGACACTGATGCATTTTTTTTCCCCCCACATATGAGAGGAAGCTCCTCCATCACGATCAGATAGAGCTTTTATTCTGAAAGTCAAATGCAAACATTAAGACAGCAATTGTTCTTTCTTGATGTTATTCACCACCGTGTCTGCTTATACGTCTCATGTAGTATTGTTCTGTTTCTTCGTCAGGTATTTCTGGAAGAAGAGTGGCTACTGGGATGGCATCATTACGAAGAAGATTCAGTCTGTCTGGCCTGGAATCAACCACGTCGATGCTGCTTATGAATTTAAGAGCCGCAACATTACCTTCCTCTTTGAAGGTACAAAATGAGCTTATAGTTACCATATACCACTCTAGATGAGAATTTGTTCTTAACGGATCTTCCTAGTGAAATAAAGAAACATGACTAAAAGCAGGAAACTGTAAGGAAAGGAATAGCAACTTTCTCTCCACCTTCTCAGGTGATCAATACTGGGGTGTCCAAGGAAACACTGTGCTACCCGGTTACCCCAAACCCCTCACCAGGTTTGGCCTCCCTTCATCTGTTACCAAGGTAGATGCTGCTGTTCATGTGTCATTCACAGGGAGAACCCTCCTCTTTGTGGAGTACAGATACTGGAGGTAAGATACAAACAGACGGGCTGAATCCAGACACTGTGTGGTACTGCATACTGAAAAAGATAAATGGATGCTCCTGATTTTGCCATAGCTTCAATGAAAGGAGGGGCAGAATGGATGCCGGCTACCCAAAATACATTTACAGAGACTTCCCTGGCATTGGCGACAGAGTGGACGCTGCTTTTGAGAACCATGGTAGGTTGTGATAGCGAAGCAGTATATTCCTATTCCTATTCAAAATAACATGGGCTTATACTAATGACAATATATCCCCTTTTAGGTAACCTGTACTTTTCACATGGATCCAGACAGAAAGAGTACCACTACTCTAGAAGAAGAGTGCTTCGTACTCTGTTGAACTATGGGTGGCTGGACTGCTACTGAAGAAAGAAACACCCTCATTTTTACACATACCTATGAGCATGCAATCAGCACTACAGTCTACTCCACTATCTTATCCTGAATCGCTTATGTTAGCTTTTCTGCAGAAATGTGTATGAAAATGCATTTAGTTGAAGTAGAATTATATTAAGAATTAGATGAACGACGCAAAACGCTCTGGGCAATGACAGTTATGTAGCCAAAATGTGTGCATTTGTTTTGGGATGGGCTCCAAGCAAGCAAGCAGTGTAAGAAAAGTTTAAATGTTTCGTTACAGTGGCTTAATTTGTAAATTCAGATGTCCTGGAATACAGAGAGATGGGAAACCTGGCAATTTGGGTGTGACCGTGTGTGTTTGAACCCTTTAACCTGGGAAGTTGAAGGGCCTCGGGCAGGAAAGATGGTCACACGCATTCACACACTCATGCTTAGGAACTGCCTGATTCAATTTTATTTTGTTGTTCATCTGTTGTTTTAATTTGTTTTGTTGTTTTTATTTTGTTATGTTGATGAAGGAGAGAGTGTCTTGTTCACTGCCTTCATTCACATTTCCCCTGCCTTTCTTTGTAATCATGACTGCTGAAGTCAAAAAGTTTTTACAAGTTTTATTACAATAAAAGTTTTCAAACGTTACAGTTTATGTTTCATAAAAAAACGAATTTGTCTGTCCGTGTTCATTTACTGAATTAAACTACAATAACCACAATGCATAGCTACTTGGTGACGTCGACGTAACACACCTCTCACTGTGATTGGCTGATGCGCTTAGCCCTCCGCTGCATGGCTGAAGGTGAAGTGGGTCCAAGTGTGTGAGTCACTGTGTTTCAGTTCAACACCATGTCATCCGGTGGACTTTTAACCATGCGCGCTCAAATGTGCAGACGCCTGGTAAGTGAGCGTGTGTAAAACCATCTGTCTGGGTTCGTATCTATGGAAGTGTGCGCTCGCTCTGTCACGTAGTTACCTTGCAATCATATGCTAGTGCTATAGACACAGTCACTGTCAACTGTCTGGCTGTGAACACAAGGCCTGGGTCGCAGCAGCCCGGCTAACCGTTTGTTGGCCGGCTAAATTAGCGTCCTTGAACAAGTAAACTAAAACAGCCATGCACTTGTTAACTGTTGCTGGTGGCACAGGCTCCTGCTGTAGTTACCAGTACAACACGCTACGTTTTTTCTTAACGCAACTAAAAAACAAAACAAAACGGCGTTAATGTTTTCTAACCAACAACAATAGTAATGTTATTGAAAACCGCACACCGTCTGAGATAAATGAGTTGTGCATATAAGTAGATGTGTGTCGTTTGGAAGCTTATAACGTTACCTGCCCTGACACCTTGGATGTTAGCTTAGCCTTGGTGCTGTATCGCGCGGGCACCTAGCCTTGATATGGCTTTCATCATATGGCTGTTTACCTCAACCATAGGGAGCGGGCACCATGCCAGAGTTGTCAAAGGTCTCCTTGTTTATCGTTGTAGGTACATACTCCATAAATATGACTCAATCTTGTCTGAATCGGTAGGGGCATACACATAATCCCTAATCCATGGAGTACTTATTTGAATACACTTCAAATATGGAGGAAGGAACAAGGAGGAAGATTATGAGAATACCAGGAACCAAGTCTGAAAGTCCTTGAGTCATATTTATAGAAGTATGTACATTTATAACGCTTTTACACACAGTAAGGATATTTAAAACCGCACACCTTATGAGATAAATGAGTTGTGCATATAAGTAGATGTGTGTCGTTTGGAAGTTTATAACGTTACCTGCCCTGACACCTTGGATGTTAGCTTAGCCTTGGTGCTGTATCGTGCGGGCACCTAGCCTAGATATTTAAAACGGCACACCTTCTGAGATACACAGAAGAGTTATACCTGTGGCAATGTACTGGAACTTGAAATATTTGATACCAGCCTTGACATCCTAGAACCAGATACTCCTTGATCAGATAACTATGATCCAATGCTCCCTGTGGTGTCCAGTCCTGTGCCATGGAAGGAGTATGCAGGTTCCCAACATGACAGCAGCTGATTCCTTTTTGGTTGAGGGCGTGCTGATTGGTGAAATCATCTGCTGTAGTTTTTTTTTTTTTGTGGTTGCAATGAAAACCTGCATGGCGCAGGACTGGACACCACTGGCTTGGAGGGAACATTGCAGGTAGTACTCTGTTAATTCAGTGATCACTGTGTTGAAAAGAGAGAGTGACAGAGCTGAACTGGAGGCTTGTTGGCCAAGACTAGACTAGATATGAAAACTCCCACACCACTTTAATGAGTCTTTCTCTATGTCATGGCCAAACACATTCTTTTAGATGATTTAAATGGTGCTAAATATTCATTGCAGGCTCACAAGTACCTGTCAAGGACTTACTCATCTCGCCCTTCTCTCAATGTAAGTACACTGACTGAAACGGCACTTTTCAGTTACTTATAATGTTACAAGCATCTCTGGGCTGCTCCCAGTAATACCAACTTTTGATGGGTGATCTCAGGAAGTCGTCATCGTCAGTGCAGTCCGCACTCCAATGGGGTCGTTCAGAGGGAGCCTGGCAGCAGTACCGGCTACCAAACTGGGCTCCATTGCAATCAAGGGAGCCGTTGACAAAGCAGGTATGGTGCTGAAGCCAGATGATCCAGCATGTCTGTAGTGTCTGTATTTTACCCCAGGCTGGGACCTATGTGGTTTCATACATTTAATGGGCCTCTGGATGCGACATCTCTGGAGATCAGTGCAAGCATGGTTGTGGCAAAGTTTTCTCTTTCTCTCTCAGTTACACATGTAGGACCTCTGTTACCACAGTATCCTAGACTGCATCACAGAAAGGCAATTTCTAGGTCCAGAGCTGTGCATGTTAGTGATCTGATGAGATATTGCTTGTATCTAGGAATCCCTTCCGAGGAGGTGAAGGAGGTCTACATGGGCAATGTGCTTCAGGCAGGAGAAGGACAGGCCCCCACAAGACAAGCCTTGCTTGGAGCAGGTATGATCTGCAGCAGAAAGAAGACGCACGCAGACACACAGTTGATTTTATTGTTGTCCATATCACGTTTTTCGGCATGACACAAAAAATATTGACGTCCAAAGACCACTGCTGCCAAGAAAAGCTGACTGAACAGTAGCTAGATGGTCCTGCTTCTTTGTGAACCCACTACCTGAAGGTTCCTCACCACTAGATCGTGTATGTGGCCATGGCTCCAAAATATACAAACCAGTAGCTGGCATCTGTACCTTTGTTGCACAATGACCTTCAACAGCTTGACGAAGCCTCTTGCAGCCAATAATAGAAAGCACACCCTGCTTCTAAAATGAACACTCTTTTATATCCTCATTGACAGTAACACATCAGCAAGCAATCTGAGAACATATCTGAAGCATTATTGCTGTGTTTGACACTTGTAAAATCATAGATCATCGTAGAAAGGATGCAACGCCCTTGATTGTTAAGTCAGCATTTCTCTTGTTCGGACCGACGCACACACGCAAACACTTAAGGGTCATACTCCACGTTGTTGTTGTGATTCATGTTGAAAATGCAACCGTGTCCCTGATTCCGTCTCCAGGCTTGACGCTCGGCACTCCAGCAACAACCATCAACAAAGTCTGTGCCTCTGGGATGAAGTCCATCATGTTGGCAGCCCAGAGCCTCATGTGTGGACACCAGGTAAGAGAAGGATTGAATCCACTGTAGCTCTCCCGCTGGCTAGAGCAACGGTCTGTTTCCATGACGACACAATGCATGCACACATAGTTCTGATCATTGTTAGTCGCATTAAAACATCAAAATATTGACAGCAGGACTTTTCCTTCATATTTCTTGTGAGAAATTCTTCTGGGGTAAGATGCATTATTCAACAGGATGCCCCAACGTGACATGAAGAGTGTCATTCAAAGATCAGATGTCCACCATTTGAAAAAACTGACTTCTTTTACAAAGTGAATATGGGTTACTATTAAAATTATGAGTCACTTTAAGGCCTTTGCTTCCAATATGTAATTGTTTTTGAGCATAGAACCATCTGTGTTGTTGAAATATTGACTTAATTTCAGATGATCACACTTTGGAATGAAATGTATCATATCGCTGTTGTCGTGTTTAATGTTTTAACTCCAGTCAAGGGATTACATGGTGAGCAGCGTATAACACAGTATGGCTGTTTGTGTGTGTGACTTTTAGGATGTGATGGTGGCAGGAGGCATGGAGAGCATGTCCAACGTACCGTATGTGATGACCAGAGACACTCCAGCTTACGGAGGATTGAGGGTGGAAGACCTCATCGTCAAGGACGGTCTCACTGACGTCTATAACAAATTCCACATGGTAACTGTCAACCATCTATCACTTGTTGGCCTGAAACCGCATGCCCATGTAACAATGTTTGTTAATGCTACACAGGAAATGTTTTTCAGTATAGAAAGAAGTCTGGAACATGTTTTAGTTGAAATGCAAAACATCTAATGTATTTTTTCAGCATTTTAAGAATCAGTAGAGTAGAGAGTGAGTTTTCAGGACATGTGTTGGAAGTTTTTGTTTTTGTTTTTGATTTCTTTTCATGCCCCCAATGTCAAATGTCCATTTCCAATGTAGCTTGATGACTTTCTGTCTGTGTTTGCTATCCTTAACAGGGCAACTGTGCAGAGAACACAGCCAAGAACAGTAACATCACCAGGGAGGAGCAGGACGCCTACGCCATCGGCTCATACACCCGCAGCAAAGCAGCATACGAGTCTGGCTTGCTGGCCAGAGAGATCGTTCCCGTTAGCATTCCCCAGAGAGGTAAGGGAAGATCACGACCACATGGCTTTTCTCTCTCCCCTCTCGGGTCAAATACATGGCAAGTGTAACTGATATTGACTTGGCTCTGTAGGCAAGCCTGATGTGGTGGTGTCAGAGGACGAGGAGTGGAGGCGCGTCGACTTCAGCAAAGTCCCGAAACTGAAGGCGGTTTTCCAGAGAGAGAACGGTAACTATGGAATTAAATTATGGGGCGGCGCTGCTACAACGCTCCTGTCGGTGAAGATGGAGGGGGGGTTCAATAACACAGCTATCTGTCTTCAGCTACAGGTCAGTTGATGCTTGTGGAGAAGTGGTCGGGTTGTGGATGGAGGCAAGCTGGGGGTTATTTTAGGCTGTTTTTTTTATCAGCTATGCTTAAAATAGGTTAAAAAAAACATTTTTCCTGTATCCACCACACAAAAGACTCATGTAAGATTATTGATGAAGTAGTCAGACATACTGACGTTAACGTTAAAACTATAACAATGAAACAGTGTGGGCTCAGTCGTATGGGCATGCTGCTCCCAGAAGTAATCCTTCCGTCTGCTTGCAGTGACGCTGTTTGTCCTGCAGATGTCGCTGATAACCTGTATTCACTCTGCAACTCAGTTGACAGTTTGGTCCCAATGAAATGAATCAATACAATCAAATATTGAAATAGCGAGAATTTTGCAGTTGAGGCGGCAGACCAATCTTTTTGTGGGAAACCCCGCAGATGGTGGCAGGGAAAGAAATTCAATAGAAAATGTGCTTAAAGACAGCCCCAGACCCCCCATGGCTCTCGATGTGCTGTTTGGATGTTCAGCTCATTCTGATTGGTCATTTGGATTCTAGGCACAGTGACGGCAGCCAACGCCAGCACGCTGAACGACGGGGCCGCAGCTCTCGTGTTAATGACTGCTGATGCCGCAAAGAGACTCAACGTCACTCCATTGGCCAGGGTTGTCTGTAAGGTGCACACACACACACACGCACACATACACATGCCTACCTATGTTTACATACGTTACATACATTTGAGTGCTGAGTGCATGTAGTTGAAAACAGAAGACAAGCTCCCTAACTAATGTCATTATGAATCCCTGTCTGTATTTGTAATCTGAAAAAACGGGTGCTTGTTTGCATTTTAGCAACTAACCCCTTCCCACATCACCACTTCACCTTCCTAACAGTCAGAATGTTACGAGTTGTTGTTTTTCCCGGGTTGAAACCATGTTTTATTTTTGCCCCTAGCTTTCGCAGATGCCGCGGTCGCACCCATTGATTTTCCCATTGCTCCGGCATTTGCTGTACCCAAGGTGAGTATGAGGCACTGTTGTGGGCTCTCAGGGTCCAGCATTGCTCACTGAATGTAGCAATCAGGGCTTTGTAGTCCTGGTTTGAAATTGCAATTGTTTAATGCAATGGCTTACACTTCAAAACAAAAGTCAGAGTAATAAGAATGAATTATACAGAAATTTAGCTCGAAGGTCTATGCTGCCCTACACTTTTACATCAGAACACTCTGTCTGTCAGGTCCTGGAGGCCGGTGGTGTGAAGAAGGAGGATGTAGCCATGTGGGAGATCAACGAGGCCTTCAGCGTGGTGGCCTTGGCCAACATCAAGATGCTGGACATTGACCCAGCTAAGGTCAACGTCAACGGGGGAGCGGTGTCACTGGGGCACCCTATTGGGTAAGCAACTGCAAGGGGCTTGCTGTGCGCCAGAGGGTTTTCCCCAGGAAAGACGTAGCTGACACCGGATGTTTAGAACATCAAATGTAACTGGATATAGGTTGATCATTATTATATTAATTGCCGATAGAGAGTATCGAAAATGTTGTGGATTATTGCTTTAACTTAACATTTAAAAAAATAATGTGTTCCTCTTCCTTCAGGATGTCCGGGGCAAGAATTGTGGGCCACATGGTGCACAACCTGAAGTCGGGCCAGTATGGGCTGGCAGGTATCTGCAATGGAGGCGGTGGCGCCTCCTCCATTCTTATCCAGAAGTTATAGGAAACCCTATAGAAAGCTGCTGTTACGCTGGTTGTTTAACTGTGTGTGAACCACCTGTGTGATGTAATCGGTTAAGATGTCCATAGGCACCCTTTTACCATGAAGAATTTCGTGTTACCACCCTCTGTACATTAACTGATGTTTGAACTCCAGTGATAAAGACACTCCTTTGTTTGATGCATTTCTGCTGGAAAAAAATGATTAGTATTTAACTTTGAATTGAAAAGGTTGAATAAATAGTTTCTATGAATCAGTATTATTGGTCTTTTTTTGCTTGCCTGTGTCCTAATAGTTGATAAAGGCTTGACCTAGACTGATTAAAGATTAGCCGTTCCCAGCAAAGTTGATTTCTTATTTGCTTAGTTGCTCAATGTGTCATTTAAGTTTTACTGTATTCGTATGACCTTCGCAAGTCAGAGGGGCTAATATCTTGACAGGCTAATGGATTGAGGATGTTTGTAGGTGCTATCATAGCTTCATACAATGTAAATCTCAACCCACCTCTTCAGGAAACACTACCCTGACCCTTCCTCTTAGCCTTGCCTATTTGTCGTCAATTATGTGTCTGAGCTCTTGTTTATTGGATCTTGTTTATTTGATTCACTTATTTGTCTTAGCTCTTGTTTATTTGATTCTCTTATTTGTCTCGTTTGTTTAAGATAAAGTAGGTTGCTAACTTATTGCACTCTTACCTTAACACTGGTTCTGCTCTTAGTTGCTTGTTTAGGAAGGAAATGCACTTACAATTTCTGGTGACTAGTAGTTTTCTTGCCTACCTATGTTGAATGCACTTATTGTAAGTCGCTTTGGATAAAAGCGTCTGCTAAATGACTGTAATGTAATGTAATGTAATGCCTTTAATTCCCGGCAGGTACAACACAAGCCCTGCCAAATAATGCATGCACCTTTAAATTTGTCTTGTAGTGGTTGTACGGTCACAAGATTTTCACAGTACATGATGTAGGTAGCTAAGAGTTTACAATGTAAATCTCAAGCTTGTAAACCTTAACTGGCCTTAGATCAGGGGGGTCATGCATTTCTGCATGCATTTCCCGGCAGGTAAAACACAAGCCATGCCGAGTAATGCATGCACCTTTAAATTTGTCTTGTTTTCGTCCTACGGTCACAAAATTTTCACAGCACATAGTGTGCGTATCTAAGAGTTTACACTGTAAATGTCAAGCTTGTAAACCTTACCTGACCTTAGATCGGGGGGGCATGCTTTTCCCGGCAGGTACAACACAAGCCCTGCCGAATAATGCATGCACCTAATTTGTCTTGTAGTGGTCCTACTGTCACAAGATTTTCACAAAACATAGTGTGGGTATCTCAGAGTTTACACTGTAAATTCCAAGCACAATATCAGTCAGTCCGCCATACTTGAACAAATGTCCAGTTGCGCTGTAGACCTTCACTTATTCTCCAATGGTCGTGCATAACGTTGCTGCTCACTGATTGGTTATGAGCTCTGGAGGCAACTTCATTTTGATTGGTGCATACATGTGTGAATTTTTTCCTCATGGTACATGGAAATGCAGTGCCAAAACCATTGGGAGTTTTGTGTCTCCACAACTTTTGTGTCTCCACGTGCATATTGACAAATCCATATTCAAGACTCATAAGACAGGATTTGTACATGTGAGATGTGCACAAATATTTTTTGCTGTGTACAAATCTTTTTTGCTGTGCACGCATTTATTTTTTACATTTGTGACTCGGAAAAAACGCGTAAGTTATGATTGTTGTGCACAAAACTTCATTCACATTTGTGAGTTATATTGGCATCATATTCACTCCATACTTAACCTCCAAACTCAATACAATTTGTTATCAACTGAAAAGACTCCTGATAAAATCACGTGGATATGGTCTATGAGCATGGCAAAAAAGTTGGCCATCTTTTAGCACACCAACTTAAATGCCGATCAGTTGCTCAACAAATCCCACAAATAAGGAAACCAAGTGATGAATTAACTATTGACCCAGGAGAACTTAATGAAACATTTACCTCATTTTACTCAAGCCTATATACGTCAGAAATAACAAATGACAGTACTGATATGGTACATTTCTTCAACAATCTCCAGGCGTTCAGGGGATCTTGGGAGACAGGAGAATCTGTTAGTTAAAGCACAAGGGTACACGAGGGAAATACTCAGACAATTGGTGCTGAGCAGCCGAGAGAGCGACTACCACGGAAGTTGACAGATTTATCTGGCGATGAGTGGTTGGAGAGCCGGGGTATATATACTGCTGGGCTGATGGCTTGATAGGCAGCAGGTGTGGAGGAAAGGCAGGGCCAGGAGAGGGAGCCACACCCACGCCACACACACACAGACAGACAGAGAGACAGACAGGGGAGGTGGAGACACAAGGGAGGTAAAAACACAGGGAAAACCCGGGGTCGGGGCTGGAGCCGTAACAGGGTTGAATAGGAATATTTATTTACATGTTTAAAATTTTTTGGGTATGGTCCTATATTTCATGGATTAAACACCTCACCTCACCCAAAGCTTCTGTACAAATGGTAAGTCATGGTACTACCAGCTGTCAAGGGTGACCTGCCAGGGTTGCCCAATAAGTCCACTGTTATTTTCCTTAGCCATAGAGCCCTATCCATCACACTCAAATCATTGCCATCAATAAGTGGAATTCATAGAGGGGGAGAAGAGCATAGATTATCTCTATATGCAGACGATTTATTATTATATGTATCAGACCCTATTCTAAGTATACCCCATATTACCCATGCCGGGAAGAGATTTGGTACATTTTCTGCGTATAAACTGAACAAAGTGAATGCTACCCTGTTCATGACTTGGCTCTTCAAATACAGGATAATGCCTTACCATTCCAAATGTCTAGAAATGGGTTTAAATACTTGGGCATTAATATCACAAGAGACATGCAGAGCCTTTATCAGGAGAACTCCCCTATTTGAGAAAGTCAAACTAGAATTAAAGAAATGGAAAACAATTAACTTGTGCTCGGCAGGAAAGGTAAATTGTATTAAAATGAATGTGCTCCCCAAATTCCTTTATCTGTTTCAATGTATCCCACTTTATCTTCCTAAATCTTTCTTTAAATCTATTGATAATTTCTATGGAATGATAAGAGCCCTAGAGTACGTAAAGAACTACAGAGGCCTAAACTACAGGGTGGCTGAGCTTTTCCAAATCTTTGCTATTATTATTGGGCTCAAGAAATTATTTACTGGCTTCAAACTCCAGATACAGACTGGTGCCACTTTGAAGCTACATCTTGCATTTCAACTCTCACACATCTCTCACAGCCCTAGTCACTTCCAATCTTCCCCTTTCTATTTCACACTTTACTAACAATCCAGTCGTCATCAATACCCTCAAGATATGGTTTCGATTTAGACAGAACTTTGGGTTCAAACATGTTCTTAACATAAGTCTTATATGGAATAATCACCTTTTCCCCCCAGCTAGATTAGACTCTGCATTCTCTCTTTGGCAAAGACAAGGCATTTCTAAATTTACGGATATGTATATAAACTGTGTATTTGCAAGTTTTGATGACTTATCACACAAATTCAGCCCTCCTCAGTCCAGTTTATTTCGGTATTTCCAAGTCCACCACTTCCTTTAGTGCCATGACACCAACTTTCCAAACATATCTTCAGTATCAGGCTGAGATGATATGATAGAGATCCCTTTTAATTCAAAAAGGTTAATTTCAAGAATAAATGATTGCATAGCTTCTGTTAAAAACATAACTCTCGCGATAAGATTAAGGCGGACTGGGAGGGCGAGCTAGGGGAGGACATGGAAGAGGACGTTTGGAACTGTGCTCTTCAAAGAGTGAATGCCAGTACTTCTTGTGCAAAACTAAGCATAATACAATTTATTTGAATTTTTTTTTTTTTTCAGTTTTTCAGTTTCAGATTTCAGTTTTACATCAAGCTCATTTTTCCAAAGCAAGACTGGCTAAAATATACTCTAATTCAGACACAAGTTGTGACAGGTGTCGTAATATCCCTGCCAACTTAACCCATATGTTTTGGTCATGCCCTGCTCTGGCAACTTCTTATCTTTAAAACACTGTCGGAGGCACTTCATATTGATTTCCAACCCAATGCAGCAGCAGCCATATTTGGTATCACAGTTAGAAAACATTCTATAGTAAGGAAAATACATAAAAACATCATTGCTTTTACGACACTGCTTGCATGCAGAAGAATATTGTTACATTGGAAATCAATAAATCCTCCTAAAGCGTCTATGTGGTTGAGTGATCTGATGCAATTCATAAAATAATGAATTAATAATGAAAATAAAATAGTCATTTAGGGGGTCCAGGGACCAATTTCTTTCCATCTGGGATCTGGTTTTGACATATTTAGATTAACTTAAAACTTTGCCTGATACCTTTAGAAGTTTTTTTTTTTTTTTTCCATTTTAGGATATTTAATCATTTAGACCACAGTATATATAGGTTAACTAATAGAACTGCTTAGATTTTTTTTCTTTCTTATATTTGTATCTATGTTTGTTCTATGCCAATTACTCTCATTACTTCTATATTTATCACTATTAGTTTTTGTCAATTTGTATTTACAGCAGGGCTCGGATAAGGAATAGTTTGGGTGTTTTGCTTCTCTTCTCATGCCGCTCCAAATGTTACATTTTTTTGGGGTATATGCCTATTATGTATGTATATTGCATTTACTATGTATTTACTTTGTATGTCGATGCAGGCATGTATGCATATACAGATATAAATACGTATATAATGACATTGGGTACGGCTAAATGTGTTTTTTTGTGTATGGATGGTGCACGGTTTTATGGATATGTTGTTTGTTGTGTTTGTTGTATAAAAAGGAAATATTACATGATCACTGTATTTTTATTTCCAAATAAAAAATATATAACATACAAATATACAAACATACAAATGTTTTTTCCTAGTCACAAATGTAAAAAAAAAGTTGCCTCCAGAGCTCATAACCAATTAGTGAGCAGCAACATTATGCACAGTGCAACTTGACGTTCGTGCAAAGATGGCGGAAACGCAGGAGGTGAGTAATATCTAATGAAAATGTATTCATGCCGAGTAGAAATGATTAAACTATATTATCTGTTATCAGTCAGTCCGCCATACTTGCACAAAAGTCCAGTTGCGCTGTAGACCTTCACTTATGCTCCAGCGGTTGTGCATAACCTTGCTGATCACTGATTGGTTAAGAGCTCTGGAGGCAACTTCATTTTGATTGGTGCATACGCGTGTGGATTTTTCCCTCATGGTACACAGAAATATAGTGCCAAAACCATTTGAAGTTTTGTGTCTCCACAACTTGAGATCCACACATGCATGCATATTGACAAAGACAGGATTTGTACTTGTGAGCTGTGCACACATTTTTTTTTTTTTACATTTGTGACTCTCTAAAAACATTTCTAAGTTGTATTGGCATCTTATTCAGTTTCAAACTTATTGAGCCAGTCCAGATAATGCAGGCGTAACTGTCCCTCTTCCAGTGATGTAAAAGGTTAAAATGGCTCAGGAGGAAAAATGTTCAGTTAATTTAGTCAGTCAAGTGTGCAGTATGTGCTCGACGGTGCAGGCTGTCATCCATTTGCCTACGACGTAACACAGTCATATGTCCCGTTAAATATTGACAGACTCTCAAAGTCCTCAGTCCATCAAGTTTTTGAATCGTTTTCACAAACCTGTTTGTTAGGAACATGGTGGAGACACTACCTGGTTACTGATTAAACACGGCAGGAGCTTTATTACGGGAAGACTGACAATGCCATGTGTAAAGTAAGCCAAATCCATTCTGCCTCTTGTCACTTTATTTCATGTGATTCTTTTATTCTGCAGAAGGCCCCATTTGAGTGATTCCTCTGCCATTAGGATACCAAACAAACAGTGACCAATTGTTGGTTATTCACAGTTGAATGCCCCTCCTCTGGTTCACATTACATTATAGGGCCGCAGGTTTTATTGCTACAGCATTATTATCAAGCATGTTTGACCTTGTCGTGAATTTCCCATTGTTCACGAAATTGATGACAAGTGTGCTGCCATTTTTTTTCGATTGCGTCATTACGTAAATCGCGAAACAGTTGGAACATTTTTGAGTTCTGTGTATTTTAGATGAAGCTAAATGGGGATGTTGAAGCTACAAATGTTGTGAAACTCAAATGCAGAAGAGATGTAGAGGTCTTGTAAACAATGCTCAATATTGTTTAAAAAAAGTTAATGTCCTTTGACTCAGCTCTTTGTATATGAGTGTATGTGTAATTGTTATTACTGTCTTTTTGTTTTGTTTTGTTCTGTCTTTTATTAATGTTGTTGTTGTTTTAGGGTGGGGATACCTTTTTATCTGTTTAAAAAAACAAAAAACAATCACAATGTAATGCCAATGTCAATTTTAAACTGTAATAAAAATAATTAGGGGAAAAAAAACCCTCAAATGCTGTAAGCTTGACGTTCAAACTCAAAAACAAGCGGCGGTGCACTGCCTTGTTCTCCTGTGTATGGGACAACACACTATACAACACATAGGTAGATACACAGGGCTGTGACACCTATGCAGTCCACAATAGCATCCTGATGAATGATTAGGACCTCTTATCACAAATCAATGTATGGGATTGCTGTTCTGACTTTGTTCACCCAACCACAAAGACTGGCCGTGGAGAAAAGATGCTCAATATTAGTCCCGGTCGGCATCAATGCTTGTTGTTTGCTCATGTCATTTAATGTATTGGCATAGATAAAGGGGTGCACAACGAACCACCTTGTGCACACACAGGTAAAAGGTGTGGCCCGTGGCTGTTGATTACTGGAGTAGTGGAAGAATGGATTAGACAGAGAGAGACACAGGGAGTGAGGAGAGGCAGAATCAGACCGGTGGAGGAATTTGTGGGATTCTCAAGGTAGGTGACAAAAACAACAACGCAATGGTTAAATATCTTGGGGGGGGGGGGGGGAAATCTACACTATTTCATAAGAAACTGCTTCCTAACTTTATAAGTAACTTTTTAATGTTCAGGTTTCATTTGAGTTTCGTCAGCTGATGCTGGTTTCAGTTCAGTCGTGGGACTGAATGACTAGTCGCTCATTAGTTTTCAATTAATAGTTTGTCCAATCTTTTTCCAGGTGTGACAGTCTCCTTTTTGGAACAGTGTAAAGAGTATCGGTATGAGTAACAACCAGGTAAATCCAGTTTCACACAGATACAACATATTCATGTGCTTTTTTTTTACAGTTGACTCTTTCAGTTTGACTCTGGTGTTGGCTGTTCTGTAGCATTATCTACCACGTTTGTTCAGAATGACTTAAATGATGATCTGCTATTGAAATGCTGCTATTTAAAATCACCTTACTCATCGTCTGTGTTACTTAAACAGTAACAGCAAATTACTTCATTTTCTCCCTTTTTTTTGTTTTCTCATTGTACCCAAAGGCAGCAGATTCCCACTATGACAACACAGGGTTTCGATGTGAGGAAGGAAGACCTCCCCCGAATGCTCCAAATGCCCCAAATCAGGGAGTGTACTCTCTCCCACAACAACCCCCCATCAACACCCAACACACTGCAACCCCTGGACTACCACGTAGCGCAGGACAGGGGAAAGGTACCGTGCAGCACACTCAGTGATTTTTGACTGGGTTCACACTTCGTATGTCTACAGCTGTAGCATCTGCAGTGGTAAACTGCATCCCTGATCATGATGTAATGCATAGTATGTTGTAATAGACAGTAAAACGTCTCTATCTTTAGTTACTGTAAGAGGAGAGTGGTGCTTCAGGAAGTGCCACTATCCATTTGAAGTTTGCACACTCATTGATCTTTTCTAGGCTTTTCTAGACGCAGTGTTAATTTCAAATGACAGAAATGTAGCATCGCTATTGCTTATTGGTCTACTGAGTGATGCTGTTCTACAAGTTTTCTGGTGTTTAGTCATGTCTGTATTGTCAAGACATACCGGTTGTCCGGTATGCAAATTTTTAGAGAACTTCCTATAGTTCCACGTTGCCACAGTAACCACAGCGATTCCAATGTTCTGAGCATGGAGTCAGTGTTGAGCAGTACCGTAGTCTGATTCCTCTGTGCTCGTGTGTCTCTGCAGTTGCGGGATTGAAGAAAAGCCGCTGTAAATATGTACTGTGTGCATCTGCGTGTGTCGTAGTCATCCTCGTCGTGACCGGAGTCTTGCTCTGGTACTTCTGTAAGTTCATTTTCAAACATTTAAGCGGTGACGTCACAGGAACTCACCACCCAAACATGTAACGGCAGCGGTCTTTTTGTAGGCCGCAATGGTCTAACCCCCTTCTACACGGTCCTCTGTGTGTGTATTTGCATGTGTGTGTGTGTGTGTGTGTGTGTGTGTGGCCGTGTGTGCGTGTGCGTGTTTGCAGTATATTACCAGTGTTTACAGGGGAAGTTATGTGGAAGCGACGGGAAGTGTATTAGTGCCTCCCAGTGGTGTGACGGTGTCAGAGACTGTTCCCAAGGAGAGGATGAATCACAGTGCTGTAAGACACGCCAGTCCAACCACCCCCCACCCCCCACAAACACATACATGATATTATTTCTCTGCATTTTTGTATCACACCATTGAAGTGAGGAAACTGTAAGAAAGTGAAGATCCAACACAGTCTGTCCTCTCTGCTTTACAGTTCGCCTCCACGGGACCAATTTCTTACTGCAGGGTTACTCGTCGGACTCGTGGAAGCCCGTGTGTGCTGACGACTGGTCCGACAGCTATGGGAAAACTGCCTGTGAGCAGATAGGCTACAAGAGGTGCGTCGGTGTCCTCGGGAGTGCCATGATACACTCTAAACACACTAAATAAAAAAATAATTTACAAAATTATTGAATGATTAAATGAATAAAGAAAGTGTGCAAAGTTCCTTGCAAGTTTTCTGTAACTGCGGTCAGGGAAGAACATCCATCATATCAGTCTAACCCTACTGACTGCATCTTTGTCCACAGAGAGACTTATGTCTCCTCCACCCAGATCAGCGCGGGCTCTTTGGCTCATGAAGGCTACATGAAGCTGAAGCGTGGCTTCGACAATGAAACGCGTTTACAGTCACAGCTCACCCACAGGTACGGCACAGCACCGATTCTGGACCGTGGTTTCATTTTTGCACAGCAATAGAGCAGTGTCAATCAACACGTCTTGGTTTAGAGTCACTCCCCTGAATAGTGTTTTTTTTTTTTTTGTGTCGCTTTTCCTTTGCAGCCAAAGTTGCTCGTCCGGCGCCGTCAGCCTCCGTTGTATTGGTAAGCCTCTGTGTTCACCGGGCCGGAAGTGCAGTGGTAAAATATGTATGGACACGTGAGATCTGTGCTGACCCTGTTACGGCAAATGGTATTATCCAACCAGTTTGTAACACGTGTGATGTAGGGAATTTAACAATTTCCCCCCTGAAGAGAATCAAGTCAACACACAAAAGTGTGAACATCAGGGAGAAAATCCTTCTCCTTGTGTCAGCTTTCTTTCTTTATAACACTTGCCATAGAACGGTGTGCCAATTCATTGATCAAACCTGAAACCTCATAGTCTTGTTGTTTGACACCAGCTAAACGATAAGACTGTTTTATCCCATCCTCAGAGTGCGGGGTGAGCGTGGCGGCTCCCAGCACTCGTATCGTCGGGGGGACGGAGGCGGTGAACGGGGCCTGGCCGTGGCAGGTCAGCCTCCAGATTACGGGCCAACACATTTGCGGGGGCTCCATTATCAGCCCTTACTGGATCCTGTCTGCTGCACACTGTTTCCAATCGTGAGCCTCTACTCTTTACCCCTGTTGGTCATATCTGAAGGTTTTGGGAAAGGGAAGGAAAGAGGGTTATTTTTTGAGAGGTTTGACTCTTTCTGTCTGTGCATTGTAGGTATTCCAATCCTGGCTTTTGGATGGTGCACTCCGGCGATGTGAGCTTGCCTAAAATGAGCTGGGGTAATGGCGTAGCAGTTAGGAAAATCATCAGTCATGAAAAATATGACACAGAAACCAATGACAATGACATCGCTCTCATGAGGCTCCGTACACCTCTGACATTTTCATGTAAGCGCTCGCCACTCAAATTCACGACTTGTTTTTTCTGTAGTCACACTGGTAACATTTTAACATTTGGTTCTAGTTCAAACTCGCACGATTGTTTTGTGCCTCTGCAGCAACAGTAAGGCCGGTGTGTCTGCCCAATGCTGGCGTGAACCTCTCTCCTGAGCGCCAAGCCTGGATCACTGGATGGGGAGCCCTGCGGTCGGGAGGTGAGCTGTCAGCAGGATATCGCAACAACAATTTCATGACATTTGGTGGCCAGATAAAGCCTTGGGCCAAGGACCAGCTGATTAGGATCTGGATCTGGGATTTTTTTGATTTTTTTTTACTATAACTAGAAAACTAACAGAGATAGAGAGACTTGTGATGTAAAATGTGATAGGAATGATGTGTTTGCATGTACCAGGAAGTTGTTCAGCGTTGGCGGAGGTTTGCATTTCTGCAGCATGTTATTTGTTCTGCGCTTGATTGTCCAGGGGTAACCTGCAATGTTGTGCTGACAATGAAAGTGAGACAGCATTTGACTGAACTAACTATGGATTTGCATGAATGAATTCTACCAGGTTCTACCCCTGACAATTTGATGCAGGCCCAGGTGACCATTTACAGCAGAGACAACTGTAACAGACCGGAGGTGTTAAATGGACTAGTCACTGACACCATGATCTGTGCTGGCAAACTGCAGGGAGGAGTGGACTCATGTCAGGTTAGTCTTCTTTGTTTGTCTGTTTTCTTTCGGTCTCTCTCACACGCGCTAACCTGAGATGTTACCTTTTTTCTGTTTGTGCTGCAGGGTGACAGTGGAGGACCCCTGGTGGCCAAGGTGGGAGGACTGTGGTGGCTGGCAGGGGACACTAGCTGGGGTATCGGATGTGCTTGGAAGAATAGGCCAGGAGTCTACGGCAATGTAACCCACTTTATCGACTGGATATATGAACAAATGCAGGTATGTATTTCTCTAATGGTTTACTGTTTTTTCTAGATTTTATCAGTGAAAGGCGGACGTCAGATAGGTCTGTGCTTATTTAAGACAGATGCATTAAAAATTAGACTTTTAAAGAGCTAGACAACTATACATTTAAACAATCAGAACCATAATTCAATAATGAAGGTAATGCAGAAGGTAAGTCAACACCAGTTGTCCCAGTGAGCCTCCATAAGGAGCAGGAATGAGTGACATACCGTGAGTGAATTCAGTTTTAAGATAAGAAAATTCAGTTAATAGGTTCAGGAGAAGATAAACTTTCTACTAAGTGTTTTCTTTTTTTATCCCAACAGAATGAGTGATGGAGGTGTTGATGAAGACGAGCCTCAGTCCCTAATCAGTGGTCCTCACTATAACACAAACTGCACTTTGAATTCTGAGGGAACTTTTTGCAAATGACAAATCTTATAAAACTAATTGATCAGGAAAATTTGCAGGAATGCCCCTCAAAAATGCCTGACGAATAAAACTGGATTCACCATGTCATTTATTTTTATATGCTAGTCATTAGTACGCACTGAATGTATTTGTTTGTATGTCGCCTGAAAAAATAAAGATATGTATTTGTTGAAAAAAAGCTTGCAGTTTATGTGCTAAAAATGATTTGAACAATGTAACTTCTTGTAAAAAATGATTTATTTTGACACCGACTGAAACAATATATACTCCCGATAGTAAAGTACTGTCAGTTGAACGTCTGACGTCAGAGTTAGTGAACTGAGTTAGCCGGTACATACGTGAATACGGATGTACATACGGTTGTGGTTGGCTGATGGGTTGTAGTTGGTGTAGTGGTGATTCAGTCCCAGGGGCGTCGTTAGACCCCTTTTACCGGGGCACATGCCGTTTTTGCATTATGTCCCACAACACCTCAAGAATAAATGTGGTTGATTTGGTGCTGCTGATGCTGATTATTACTGACTGGTAAAGCAACGGCTTTGTTTTGATTCAGCCGTCTGCCGCGAGCACAAAGTTAGCTTTGTGTTGGCGGCACATCGTAGTTGTATGGGTGCAGATGACTCACAAGTAAGTTACGAAATGCACATTTTCATTGACTTTGATGCATTCTCCTCCATTTGCCACACGATTCAGTTACTAAAACATTATTTTCTTTCTTTCTTTATGTTTGTATTGAAGATGAGGATGAGGACAAAGAGGAGGAGGCAGGACAGAAGTCAGGGATGAGGACAGAGGTAAGGTTTAACATGGTAACAGACTAGCTATGTCAGTTAGCTAGCAACCAGCTAACATTAATCAAAGATAGCAACATTGGCTTGCTACAGTAAGTCAGTTAGTTAGTTAGCTAACTGACGTTAAAATATTTTATCATAGTGGTCACACTCTGAAGGTACACAGGCATGTTTATGTGAGCTAGCTGTAGACCCTGCTGCCATTTAACATTGATATTATTGTTGTGAAGAAAAATCTTCAACTGCAGTACATAGTGGCCTAGTTGACAGTCTGGCACTGCCGCGGCCGTCACACATCATAGCTACTGACCACCAAATACAATTTTCAAATCCAGGCAAAGAAATTACGGTTTGGAAATGGTATGGGAATTGTGTAGGGACCCTATACCTTCCCCACTTTCCTCTACATCTCTCCCCTCTAGGCCTCTATGCATTTGTACATGAAATGACTTGAACCTCTCCATGTGCAATGTAACATCACATCTCAAGGAAAGGGGTGTGCGCTTTGGCTCTACATCAAAAGACCATATGTAATGCGACATGAGAATAAGATCCTCCTTCAATCCATCAAGGAGGAAAGGAAAAAAACTTGTTTCAATATATTCATGTAGTTGTTGTTAGCACCCTTATATAAATGTGCTTTCACTGTTAAACTTGGCTTTAGGGATGTGCGTGCTGGGAGCCCGTGCCCCAGTAGTGATTTAAGTCTAGCAACGCCCCTGTTAAGCCCTACAAAGTGTGCAAGGTGTTTAATTCTCTGAAACCTTGCTAACGGCAATATGGTTGAGTTCAGTCATTTCATGTCTTCTCTCAGCAACTTGAGAAGCGATCTTGGCAGCCCCGGGGTTTGACAGGAAATCCTAAGGCCGTGATCAGATAGGACGCTTAGAGACCAGGAGCTCAAAAGGCGCAGGGAGTATTACATCATTACCGTTACCATTCAACTGTCTCATCAGCATTAGCTAGCTAACTTAAAGTAACTCCTGGGGAATCTGCTAAACCACTGAAACTGTAGTTTACCAAACTGCTGACCACATGACAGTATAAGAAGATATTACGTTTCAACTTAATTTAAGTTATAGAGCATACATGGCAGTCTGTACTATCAATGATCACCTTAGATACTTAACTAAAGTGAACAAAGGGCACAAATTGCTGACATCACACCTGACATCTGCCTTTACTGGATAAAGAAAGGAGTGTCTTTACTGGCACTACACCTTTTCCTCATTCTCTTAATTTCCAGAGCATTATTTCCTTGTGTGTGTTCCTGAGGTGAGATATAAGTCAGATCCATTTCTGTATATTGTCAGTTACAGGCAAAACCATGAGAATTGTGAACGATAACCAGTCACTTGGTTTTAGGGCTTGCAACCATAAGCATGGCAGTTTGCTTTAAAGTTATTTACTTCTGATAGTATGTGGGGGGAAAAAGATTCCAACTGTGATGTTTTAAAAAAAAAAATTTGACAGCTGACAACACACACAACACTTAACTTGATGTTGATGGGAATATTTGCCTATGCCTATCTATTTAAGATACAGAAGACAAAGACAGTGATATTGTGACACTATAAACCAACATCCAAATGTTTGCCAATAAAAAAAGAATCCAAACTAAACTTAAGTTAGTTAGTTATGAAGTTCAGTGCCTCAGCTTTAATTGATATAGATCATATTGTGTACACGCTGTCAGGGATAGCAGTTTGTGTAGGACCCAGAATGCAGACCAGGACGACGACAGAGTAGAAAATAAGTGGTTTTTAATAGTGAAGCTGGTGAAGGGAAGGTGGGGGGTGCAGAGGCTGGGCTGGATGGAGCTGGGGTGAGGCAGGAGTGAGGGAAGCAGGCAGGCTGGTGGGTTTCGGCGAGGAGACACGGGGAATGAGGCGTACAGGGGATCTCGGGAGACAGGGAGACAAGAAGGTCTGTAGGTCTGTAGGTCTAGAGCGGCCGAGAGCGCGACTACCACGGTAGTTGGCGGAACAATCTGGCGACGAGCGGTTGGAGAGCCGGGGTATAAATGCTGCTGGGCTGATGGCTTGATAGGCGGCAGGTGTGGAGGAAAGGCAGGGCCGGGAGAGGGAGCCACACCCACGCCACACACACACACAGACAGACAGACAGAGAGACAGACAGGGGAGGTGGAGACACAAGGGAGGTAAAAACACAGGGAAAACCCGGGGTCGGGGCTGGAGCCGTGACACACACGAGCAGTTAAGCAGATAAGTTAACTGATTCAGACACTTTATCCTCAAGATGGTGCGAGTGTCCGAGGACACGACACAGCGTCCAAACTCACTACCGTTTATGTGAGCATTTCCCACGTAACTATTGAGTTAGTGTAGACGGCTGGGAATGTACATCACATTATTTTCTTACACTTCCTATCCAAGAATCGGTAATGTGGTCTCTTTTCCCCAAACGGTGAATTGACTTCACGAATATGCTACAAATACTTAGTGAGGTGAAGTCACAGTGAAGAGAGAGGTCACGACAGCCCCGAAAGCTGTTTATTTGTATTGATCCTAATGGATGGCACGCAGGAGCCAGGAGTAATCATGTTCAACATCTTGTTCTCTTTCAATTTTCCCCCTTTCCAAGTCTCATAATCCGTCTTTGTTTTTATTTTCCATTTGAAATGCTTCCTATACCTTTCTTTTCCCCCTCCTCTCCTCCCCATCTCTCCTCCCCTCTCCTCACTCATCTCCCTCCATCAGCTTGGCTGTCTAATCAGTGCTCATGGAGGTTGGCTCGCTAATTGGCAGATGCTCAATCCCAGAGCCTGCATCTGCTACCTGTTTGTACCAATTAACAGACCCATGATACAGCACTGACACCTCTTCAATGGGTTAACAGATGCCACAATTAGCCACTCATTTGAATAGCTGCCTGTTTAGCGTGAGGACCCTTGTTGCATCACCCCCAACCGGGAACGGTGGTGGGTGGGTGGTGGGGGGGCGCCTTTCATCTATTTGCCTTTTTTCTTGTTGCTTCTCAAACGAGGCGTGGGAAGGCCAGGGAACCCTGGTGTGTTGAACAAACAAACTCTTCACCAGATCTCTAAATTAGCTCTCCACACTCACTCCTGTGGCTGAGGGGGGGGGGGCTGGCTATAGGGTTGCGCGGCGAAGATGTAGCGCACACATATACATGACAGGGAGGGTTCCTGCTGCTGATGCGTGCGTTCATATTGATTTGCTTTTGGCTGAAATGAGCAGGGGTGTGAACAGCCCCAGCATGACAAAACTGTCTCGGAGTAGGAAATATATGAACATATGAATTTTCAAACTCAGTTAATCATCAATCTAAGCCTATTTACTATCTGGATCCATTCAAACTGCTGAGAAAAAAAACATGCAATCCAACTACGGTAGCATCTGAAATGTCTTTATTTTGCTCAAAATGAAAATGAAAAATAATGCTGAAGACAGAAATGTACAAAAATGTGCACGTTGCTGCAGATTTCAGCCTAAACAAATGCTATTAAAAGCACCAACTGTGGGCTGTTGTGAAACTCAGCCAATTACTGAGGAGAAAACAGTGTTGACATTAAGTATGAAACACCCCGGGTGACGTGTTATAACAAAATGACAGCACTGTTACTAGGGGGTAAGTGCTAATCTCGGGTGAGGAAAAAAAAAAAAAGAATTCTCAGAGGATATTTAAGTATAAAAGAGGCTTACTGGTGTGATTTTGCCCCAGTTCTCACCAGCACTGTGTGAATGTGTGTATGAGGTGTGTGTGTGTGTGTGTGTGTGTGCGCGCGTTGGTGTGTGTACGTCTAAGCCTCAGACTGTGTGTGTGTGTGAGCATGTTACTGTAATCCCGCCTAGTGTGTGCGTGGATCAAAACCACATGTGTCATTTTGTACAAAGGGTGCGATCAATCCAACATTCTTCAGCAGCCAATGAGGAGCGAGCCCTTGTTACTGGGCAGTTATGTGTTTATTTTCGCCGCCCCCCCTGTTCTTCCGTGAGGTCGATGTCACGCGTCAAGCCTCATAGACTCTCAGATCAGCGTGAGTCTTTACGACACACCGGGGTCCTGCGGTTGCGATGAACATCAGCACTCTCACTGGTTTTGTAGGTCAACCAGTATCGAGCTACGGGTGCAGCCCAGCTCGCAACACATGCAACATTGTGTGCACTGGTTTTATACAGTGTACACAGAGCAAAGGTCATATAGGAGATCTCATTCATGCAGATCCTCTGTATTGGCTGGAGATGGTGAAGGAAATTTCCATTGATTTTCTTTTTGTTTTTACAATAACCTGCAAGTCTAATTCCTCAAATTTCACATTGTTTTCACCGTCTCTGCTGCACTTGTAGCATTTACACACTGTAGGCAGGGATGTAGTAAAGGGTAAACCTGCCTTAACTCTTAACGTTTACTTTTTATTTTCCAAATAGAGTTTATCTAATTTGTTAATACTACTTGTTTATCTTTTTGCTTTTTCTTATGGCACTCTATTGTTTGCACACTTGTTTTTTTTGCACTATATTGTATATTGTATATTCTATTCTATTCTATATTCTGTTTTTCTATTGTTGTGAGCTGCTGTAACGTGAATTTCCCCACGGCGGGATTAATAAAGTCTCTCTTATCTTATCTTATCTTATCCAACTTTATAGGCTGACATAAAGTCATAGTACACATCATAGAAAGTAATATAAATGTATCCATGTAAGTTATGTGAGGACAAAGTCTTTCAAGGAAAAAAACATCAAGTACAATTGATTTGTGTTAATATTGGTGGATCATTGATGAGTTTTTATTTTTATTTACCACTACATCACTGATTGCTATTGCTACAAATTGCTATTCAGGCTAAATATTAGCATCTATATGGATGCTTTTCCAAAGAAGCCAATACTTGAAGATGCCTAATATATAAATCAATCAACCAAAGCCATAGAAAGCTAAAGTATGGGGTTGGAGAAACTGTATAGCATCATTAAGAAAGAGTACCTGAAACAAGGCTGTTGAAAGGAAGACTAACTGTATCTGATGCTGTTTAGTTACAATCCTAGAAGCTAAACCTTGTATTTTGAGTTGAACTTGGTTAAGAAAACAAAAATGCTTTTTTATACCATGAGTCTCATATTCAGATTGATGTGGTGGTAAATAAAAAGCTGGTAAGACTGACCTCCAGTCAATGATCAATATAGGGCAAACAACCACCAATATGAAGAAAAATGTATCCTTTTTTTCATTTCAATTATCATGATGATACTCATGATAATACAACTTACATCAGTCTGATACTACTTCCTAAGATATATACTATAAATGTATGCTA
The DNA here is from genome assembly GCA_034670385.1 of Hoplostethus mediterraneus. NCBI lineage: Eukaryota > Metazoa > Chordata > Actinopteri > Trachichthyiformes > Trachichthyidae > Hoplostethus > Hoplostethus mediterraneus. The sequence continues at coordinate 3,942,867 of JAXDDW010000005.1, forward strand.
TGAAGACTTATGTTACCTTGAAAAAGTTTATATTTCTATATTCTAGTGCTCTATTCTGTAAATTAAAACGTGGGTAAACTGAGTTTATGTGGGTTCCACTACATCCAGGCTTATATTTAAGAATCTCAGCATATATAACATTTTTTGATTCTCGGTGGTAATAGAAAATAAAAGATGCATTTCTCAGCTTATCATCCCAAGAGAGGCAGTTCTACATCTCATGCCAGATCTGTCTCTTTTGTCAAATAACGTATAAAATATATATAATAAATATTGGGCATGACTGAAGACAAGGCTTTGACAAAGTCAAAAACACAAAAACAATCATGTCACTTGGACATCCTTGTTATTCCCTCTAAATTACCTTAAACTATAGCAAGTCATTGTTCTCAGGATAAGCCTCCTAACATTATTCCCTGCAAGGTATTTAAAGAAACGGAAACAACAAAAATCCTGAGTTGATACGATTTACTCTGCGCTTTACCAGCAACACCACTCCTGACCACTAGGTGGCATCTCTCCTCATTGACACAGACTCTGGATTCAGCGTCGTCGATGAGCCGGATACAGAGAAATCCTCTTTGCTGGAAGGGTGAGAATTTAATCTTACGGATCACTGTTTAGTGACGATGCCGCCATACAGCAATAAACAATAAGGCAAAAACATCTGTCTAAGCCCTGCAAACAAGAGGAACAACAAAGGGGTTTAAAACTAAGCCAGCTAGTTAACGGTAACCAGATCTCCATGTAAATCAACAACACTTCCATGTCATTTTCTCAGGGTGAATGTTGTTTTTCTCTGTTGTGTTGGTTCTGCACAGTTTGAATTAGAGAAGGAAACTCCTTAAGACCGCCTTTTTAGATACTGATTTCCACTCGAGGTATGCCGTCTTTTGCAGAGTTAAACGTTTGTTTCCCCAACGTCCTCTTTTGGTTGGTCAATGCATTGCTGTTGACGATTTTGTATTTAGGTCAGTGTGGCCCCCTTAGGCTCTGACAAACCACTTTCTCCCAGAGTCCCAGTGATTGACACATTCTCTTATCGCAAATGAAGTCCTGGGCTCCTCCAGTTTTGAATTCTTGATGAGTAACATGTTATAAAATGCAAGACTGAAGCCTGCCCCCCCTCAATAGCATAATAATAATGGTATTATTACTTAAAAAATGTACATGTATTATTATTTATTTTTTTAAATTTAATTTAAATTGTTTTATTGTATTTATTTTACCCATCATGGGGAAACTGTTTCCTCTGAACTGTCTTGGAACGTCCCTGAGCGTTAATCCCATCAGTTCCTCAAACAGCCAGATGTCCCCTGGACCTGCACGGTCTTGTTGTTGCTTGGACCGCAAAACACCACGCGACCCAGCCGGCAGAGAAGTCTACCTGTTGCCCACCGCACCGCCTCCCATCCTCACCACCTGCTAGACAATGCGGCCTGGCAAAAACCAGCATTACCAGGACATCCACTAAGAACATAATGCCCGTCTTAGACACCGGGCATCTGTTGGCATTTCCTCGCTATATACTGGAGTAAGTACAGGCTAGAAGTGGGGGGAGGGAGGGGGAGGGAGGAAGGGAGGGAGCTTCAGGCTTGGATTAAGGAGAGGGATGGGGTAAGGGGGAGGGAGGAGAAGGAGAGATGACCTGACCACATGGTCCATCCGTAAAGCTCTTTTCCTCGGTGCTGGCCTTCTGCCCTGGACAGCCATTCCAGGTCAAGCCGAGAGCCCCCGACTGGGCTCTGGCCCCACGCTACCGTCAACGGTCAACAGTGATCTGCAGGTCTGCCTTGTGACTGAGCTCATTCAACCTCTCCAGTCTGATATCTGGTCCCGGAGGAGGTCCTGGGAGGTCTTGGAACTCTGCTCATCTTGCTGTTGGATATCACGTTACAGTCTGACTTTATCGGAGGTTTTGTATTTTGTTTTTCTCCAGTTTTACTGTCTCATATCTGTATTTGTATGTGGAGCCCAGGAAGATTAGCTGTTGCATAGCATAAAAACCAAGTCATCAAATCGACTTTTTCTGAGAGACTTAAAAATGTCATTGGATTTTGTTCCAACAATTTGATCACTTTAGTAATGTCAGCCCTGTCAATTCCTTTGAAATTCCTGTTTCCATTTTCAATCCAACATGAAACTTTTTATCAGATAAAATTTCCCATGATTCCAGTGAGAATGATACGTCCTGTATAATCTGTTCGTAATCAGACCTTTATGATAACCTGGGCAAGAAGTTGTCTGGACCCTGGCATTAATTACTGTTCAGTCCCATTCTTTTCCCTCTGCTGTCTACTGAAATTAGCGCAGACTGCAGGGTTTGCACCCCCCCAACACCCCCCAACACCCCCCAACACCCCCCAACACCCCCCACCTCCTCTCTGGTGAAAACGCCCAGAGAGTACAACGTTTCGCGCAAGGTGACTTCCAACTCTTGACAGGTTTTCTGCAGGGTAAACGGTGAAGATGCCCCGGGGCAGAGTGCCAACACCGGGGCCAGATGGGAGCCCCTGTCTCTACCTGCCCCCCCACAACACACACACACACACACACACACACACACACACACACACACACACACACACACACACACACACACACACACACCTGCCCAATGCCAGTCCCCTGACACTCCCTCCTGCCATCTGTGCCGACCTGCCCCTAGCTGTCAACAGTTCAAGGAAGGGGGGGACAGTTTCCCGCCTGTGTGTGGCAGCCGACAACACAGCTGTGCAGATGTTGTCAGGGCGAAAAGATGGCGGCGCAGGCGACAGCCAGGCTAACATCTGTGCTCCCTGTGGGAGCAACAGAGCGGCACTTTGCACGAAAGCCAGTCGCTGTGATACTGTGTCAATAGATGGACGTGGTGGAGCGGCGCTTAACATCCTGCACGGTGCTCAGCGGTTGGAAATCACCAGCACTGCTCTTGGCTTGCACAGGGCCTCGGAAAACCCCGCGCTTATACGGCAGATCGCTGGTCGGCTGCAGTACCATCGCTACATAATACTTAATGTTTCCGTAAATGTCCTGAGGATTAGGGCCAGATTAGGACACTGTGTGATGTAAACTAGATATATTTACATCAACTAAGTAGATCACGGCAGTGTGATACGGCGATTAAGTGACCAATCCAAATGTTATCATATTTCTTAATCCCGCAGCAAGCGCGTGTTGATCCGTAGCAGCGTGAGTCCTCTCAGCGTAGCACATGCAGAGCTTGATATTTGAGAAATCTTCCAAAAAAATCATTCAGGGGATCTGCTTTCCCGCCTGCATCCTCTGCTCTCTCCTGTGTGGCTTGTCACTGGATGCTCCCCCCTCCCACCTCACTCTCCTCATGCTGCTTGATAGAGTCTGTGGCATGTGTCAGGTATAGCCCTTCATTACCACCCCAGACACACACACACACACACACACACACACACACACACACACACACACACACACACACACACACACACACACACACTGTGGATCTGTTTCCAGTGCACAGCAGAAAAGGGGAAATGAATAAAAGGACTTCATACATTTTTATGACCGCACCGATAAGGTCAGCCATGTGCCGTGGTTACTAAGCAACGCTGCCACCCCATGTTGGACAGTTACGGACCAGAAGAGTCAAACTCAAAGATGGTGACTACTGCTTGGAGAATGACAGCCTAGCAGTCTCCTACTGCCACGATATCCCTGGTTCAATATTTAACTGTCATTTTATTGTGAAATGCTTATACCGTCCATATTCATTGCTAATGTAAGACGTTTTCTGGTTGTACGCCCCAAAAAACAAGAAGAATCTGATGTATAAAAACCACTGGATGACCGGTAGCGGTCACACATAGATGATTCCACAAATTCATCATATACAGTTTGACTACATGTTCATTGTAGGATTGATTGATACTACACCAGTTGTCTATGGGAAGCCCCTAACCTGAATTGATTGTAGTGAGACATATTCAGATTCCAGTAATCATTCATATATAATAATCATAATGTAATAATAGTAATAATGTATGGTTATCATAGATTTTAAGCACCTTAAGCATAAATTAAGTGAAAGAGGTTTAAGTCCCAGTATGTCCAACACTGCTGCCAACGAAAACATTATGCACCCTCAATTCACTCTATGCCTGCTTCTTTGTCTGTTCAGCCACGGTGGCTATCGCTGCTCGTGCTAACTATCCGGGTTCTTCTTCTGTTTAATCCAAACAAACCGCTGTTGCTGCTGCTGGAAACATAAAACGCATCACTTCCTGTATGTGCCAGGTGTAGGAACAAACCTACCAGACACCGGGTGTTTAGAGCAGCAGATGTAAAAGCTTTCATGAACTGGATATAGGTTGAATCACCATTGTGTTACATCAATTGACAATAAAGGGAGATAAGACTTATTTTAATTATTTTATTTCTACTCAGCTTTGGCAACATGCCTTTTACCATAAAATGTTTCCTTTTAATTTGATTTTATAATAAGATATGTTATTTTTTTGGGATAATTTTATTTGTTCTAAATGATGAGGTCAAGCTTTAACTGATCTGAGCTGTTTCACCCAAGTGAGTTTTATTACTATTATTATTAGGTGTATCTGTAGTAAGAGTAATTTTATAGTAGTTATATTATTTCTGGGCCATAAAGTAAATCGTCACGATTAGTAGGGCAGTACATCAGTGTGACGTCAAAGAGAGACAGCTTCTGATCCTGATGCTAAGGACAACATATGTAAAAATCATGAAATAATAGCCACATGTCTCATGCATTACTAACCTCTGTAGTGAATTATTCTCTAGTGCCAGTTCCTGATCTTACACTTCACTGGAATCTAAATGGGGCTTTTGAATGGGATTACAATTTTTGAATTATTACCTTAATATTCATCTCAGATTACTCCAAAGTTATGAATTGAGCTATTGAAATTCAAATGCCCTAAAATCCTACAATTACCCCTGGATGACCCCGCTGTCCACTCAATCAGGACTAGACAGAAGTGCATTGTGCCGTAAGATGCAAAGTAGGCAATGAGTGGAATCAATGTATAGATCCAGTAAGGTGGGCCATCAAGGAGCTCTGCTCTGTCCACTCAATTGGTCACTACCTCATGAGGCAGGGTGATTATGGAAACCAACTAGGCAAATTAGTGGTTTTCAGCCTTGTTAACCAGGGCCCACCAGGCATGCATCTGCAGCTACCATACAAGGGAAAGCAGGTTCACAAGTTGTAACATTTGTAGAATAATTGTAGAAATTACTTTTTGGGGTTGATTGGCACTCCAGGAATCAACACATGACAGATTACCCTTGCTCAATATGAGAAACAGGTTTGGTCTGGTTTCAATGAGGAACTTATGGCACATAGCTACAATTCTGACCAAGATTATTGGTACCTTTTCATTTTATGCAGATAATATACAATATTTTACTGAAATAATTGGAAATTGAAACAACTAATACTTAATTGCAATGATGACTCCTTCCACACATTTCTTGTAATCATCAATAAGCTTCCTGCACCTTTCTGCTGGCAGTTTCTCCCACTCTTCAACTGCAACCTGCAACCTGCTCTCAATGTTTGAAGAATTCCTTTGACCAATTGCACATTTCAGGTCTCACAATCGGTTCTCAATGGGATTGAGATCAAGACTCATCGCTGGCCACTCCAGAACAGTCCAACCTTTTCTCTTGAACCATTCCTGGGTGCTTTTGGATGTTTTCGGTCATTGTCCTGCTGGAGGACCCATGACCTTCGATTGACACCCTTCGATTGGGTAGCACATTTCTCTTGAAAATGCCTTGGTAATCTTGGTTTCATGATGCCCTTAATACGTTTAAGACGTACATTACCGAGTCAGCAAAGCAGCCCCACAGCATTATGGGACCTCCACCGTATTTGACTGTAGGTAGGGTGTTCTTTTCTTTAAAAGCTTCATTTTGTCATATGTAAACAAAGAGCTGATCTGCGTTGCCAAAGAGCTCTAATTTGGTTTCATCGGTCCACAGAACATTTTCCCAGAAGGATTTAGGTTTGTCCAGGTGGGTCTTTCAAATTTGAAACCATAAAAGATTTCTTTTATATCATGTGTTGTAAATCAATAGATGAATGTGTGAAGACCAAAAGTTTCAATTTGCAATAATTTCAGAAGATATTGAACATTGTCAGCATGAAATGCAAGGGTGAATAATCTTGGCTAGAACTGTATTTTCAGCCAGACAGCGCTTTCCCTCCCCTAATGGTGGGGAATTACTCTCAGTGGGAACACGATTTCTCCATTTCTTTATTCTGGAGACATGTCAACTCATTAAACTTGAATTGTGACTTTGTCTCATGTTCCTCTCAGAATTTATGGGCACAGAGAAAGATTCAAAGATGATCTAATAAAATCGGGGTCTCAGGATGTACATTAGACTACTGTTTCTCCATTTCTACCTCATAACGTGGTCTGAATTATTCAACAGTCTCACCCAGGCGGTGAAGCGCTCTTATTCCTTACAAGTCACAAATTGAGATCACTCAGATGGACTTGCCACCACAGGTCTTCTTTAAGGCAAACACTTTTTATTGGTTTGCCTGAATACATTCTAAATACTAAATAGTATTTGGTTTACAAGAGTCATAAAAGTTACCCTTGGGGAAATCAAGCTCTTTGGTGGGTATTATCATTCTCTACTGTACATTAGCTTGTTATACTCCATTATGTTGTTAAGGACCTGTTACATTAAGGTAAATAGGATACTTTGAATTACAAATAGCTGAACTGAACAAAATGTAAAACATGGTACTGAGGATTGTGGGTATTGCAGTTTTCTGGTGGGTTTGATTCTTTCTTATAGCGGTTGTGGGTGGAAATCATCCGTAGTGTTTTGGTCAAGCCTGGCTACTCACAACTTGACAAGTGTTTCTCACAACGTGGGCTCCGGGAGATATTTATAACCCTTTCATGTTTAATGATGAGTCCAGGTTTGCTGCTGTTCTCACATTTCACTCACCGTATTGCTGGTTGGGGGGCAATGTAGGACTGTGTGGTTGCCTGATTGTGTACCATCCACTAACAAGATTGTCTTTTACTGCAATGTTAAGTGAGGAACGTTTCCTGCTTTATGTGTCCAATCTTGTGTGTAATTCCAAAGCATTTTTTTATCCTTAAACTTTATTGACCAAACTCTTGAAACAACAGCAGGCAGCGTGTGCCAGTTAAACCTTGCTTGGCATGAGTATAGTGCAGTATGAAGTATAATAAGCGCATTATAAGCACATTCAAATGAGCATGATACATTATAATAGTATTAGTATAACAGTAGTATTGTGTTAGTGTTATGAAGCTGTTGATACAGTTGCTTCAGAAAATATTCACCCCACTGACATTTCTCTCATTTTTTGAATTTGAAAATGCATTAATGTTCATCTGAGATTTATGCAAAGTACACCACTTCATCTGAGTGAAAAATAAATTCCAGACATGTCTGTAAAGGTGTAACATTTAAATAAAAGAAGGGTTTAAAATAGGATAAAACCTCTGATTTGATCATAACCGCCTCACAACATATCATGGAGTTAAACTGGGGATTAGAGAAATAGGGATCTGGCTACATATGACCATGCAGCCAGTGGTTTAAAGCCGATCTCCTTACCCAAACAGTCCACCGGGATGAAGCCTGACAGGGGTAATTTACCCTTTGGCTGAAGCAGTATATAGTCATAGCAAGAAAAGAAACGCAATGTATCGATGAGACTGGAGAGGAAATGGGTCGATGCAGAATAAATGGGCCCTCTGGTTAGCTCTTGTGTGTGTGTGTGTGTGTTTTGTCAAGAACATGGACCAGCAATAATACATCTAAGTCTGTATCCATACATCTAGAAATATGTTGCATGTGGTGAATATCTTGCTTATCTCTCATAAACCCACATTTTGCCATCAATGAAAATTAACCTCGATTTTTGAAATTTGAAAATAATAAGAAAATATAGCAATGCAGCCAATAGTATGATGCAAACATTAAGGATGGAAGACCAATGTGCACTGTTAAATATCAATAGGTGATGTTGTGTGCACCAGTTTGGATGTCATATTTTAAAAGTGCCTGAGAAACGAGGAAAATAGTACACTAGCGTTTCTAATAATAATCCATTTGAAGAGGCTAGTGGGGCGCTGAGAGCGTCAGGCTGCAGACCAGCGCTGGACAGAAGGTAGAGGAAGAGGAAGAGGAGGAGTGGAGCTGTGCAGATTACAAGCACCACAGCGCCATAACTGGATGAGCAACGAAGCTCCTCACTGCACACAGGGAGGCAAGGAGACTGACAGGGAGGGAGACTGGGCAAAATCAACACACACACAAAAAAGAATTACTTTGTACACAATGTGTGAGGAATGCTGCATGTTTTCCTCCCTGCCATCTTGGTTCGGATGGCTGGAGTCAGCGATAATGATCTGTTTTATTTTGGGGGTTGACTGGCTGGAAGCGCAGGGGCCAGACAGGCGCTGACAGGTCCTGTATTCCTGGTGCGCTGCATGTTCACGTGCAGGCCTGATGTGGATGCTAAATCTAAGAGACAGACACTGTATATGGGCGGAGGGCGAAAAGCATTGGCTCACCCACTATTTGAACATAAATGGGCCAAGCTCAATTCAAACAGTCACGGGGCGCCGACTGTCAGCGTTATTAAATTGAAAATAGAAGTGGGTAACATAAATGTGTGGCTTTTTTTTTTGTACCGTGACACCATGCCTGTCGGTGCTGCTGTCAAAGGAGTAGCGTGAATATTTGCTTCCAAAACTGCAATTTGTTTTGACTCCCTACATGTGCACCGCTAGTCTAGGGTAGAATTTCACCATATAGCCTCTATGTAAGCCCCCCTAATGTCTGCAGTTGGTCAATATAATAATTAAAAACTGATCATTTTGCCCAGTCTGTTATGGTTTGGTCCCTTCCGGCAGTCACATGTTCATTTTTGCTACCTTTTGCTATGCTGGCAAAAAATCCTCCACGCTTGGTAAGTGTTACAATCAAGGCAGACTCAGTTGACCTTTGTATCTATTGGATATTTAACCACCTTTTAAGGCTGATGTGAATACTTATGTCAATTCATAATATTTTACTTGGTATCAAAATGAGATTAGATGGGGTATTTAAGGTTGGAAAAACATAATTGAATGCTTTTCTGAACATAATTTATTTTTGTTTTATGGTCACGACTTGTAATCATAGTTTACCTGCCTTTTTACCTCCCGCTAAATTTAAATTACATTTTTGTGGTGCTAATTTACAGTTTCCTGTGTGGTTCTGGACGGGTTTTCCCCAGCTGGTAAACTGGGACGTGGGATGTCTGACATGGCCGCTGTTTGATGCCCCCTGGTGCATTGGGGGGTCGCTGCTTGTATTTGTCAAGGTCAATTAATGAATGCGGGGGTAAGGCTGGCTGGATCCCCAAAACGCCCCTGGGGCTCATGAATTATACAGAAAACACATTAAAAGACGGGATTAGATCTCCTCCAATTAAGATAATTTAGCTTTTTTCCCCTCACCAAATGCCTACATATCTAGTCAGGTGTAGCCTACACCGCTCCCTCCCTCCTCCTCCTCCTCCTCCTCTCCCTCCCTCCCTCAGCATCCATCCACCAGCCTAGAGTATAGCAGTGCCAGTAAACCATAGAAGAATGTCCTGCATGGGCTAATTTTCTCCTGATTATGTTAACGCACAGCACAGTTAGCACCTCTCCGTGCGGGACACCTTGATCCGTCTTCTGTATGATATAAGGGACAGGGGAGTGTTTTTTCCCCCCGGTCTTACAGAGGCTCAGCTGTGCCGCCCCCCCCCCCCCCCCCACACACACACACACACACTCCCACCCACCCCCCTTCTGCACCTTTAAGGCAATGGAGGGGGAGAAAAGCGGCTGCGGAGAAGGAGGCGAGGGTTTATTCCACAGTGCTCTGAGGCAGGGCAGGTTATAAGCGCAGGCACCAGTGTGCGCAGTTTGTGTGTGCGGCAGCGGGGGGAAGATGTGTGTGCTTGTTGCTCGCCGGACGGAGAGAGGCGGCGAAGAGAGAATGAGTTTTCAGCGCAGCTAACAATCAAGTCCGTGCGCTTTTTTTCTTTTCCCTCCCCAAAAAAATCCAACTTTTACGCATTTAAAAAAACTGAAACATCCCTGGGATGCCTTCTTTGACTTGTCTTCTTTTTGGCCGCATCATTTTACGCGCATAGTCTTCTAATTTATTTATTTATTATTGATTGGTTATTTTTCTGTATTCACATTTTGTTTTTGTTATTTCTTCTTTTCATTTTTGATCATTTCGCCTCGGAGTTGTGTGTGCGTTGAGGGGTTTGTCCTGCGTATATGCGTCTCCAGCCTCTGACTCAGCAGCAGCAGCAGCAGCAGCAGCAGCAAGACCTCACCTGGACCGGAGCGCACCGAGCCGAGCTCCCTCATGTTCCCCGCAGAGCAGCGCTCCGAGACGGGGGGAAGGCTGCACTGAGGCCCGGTGCGGTGTGGTGCGGTCAGTCCAAACGGGGAGACGCGCAGTTGTGGATCATATAGTATCTCCTACTGTACCAGGAGACAATCAGCAGCAGCAGAAGAAGAAGCTCATACCTCCTCCTCTTCTTCTTCTTCTTCCCAACGTGAAGGATTGAACGAGAGAGAGAGAGGAAGAGAGAGAGAGAGAGAGAGAGAGAGAGAAAGAGAGAGAGAGAGAGGAAGAGAGAGAGAGAGAGAGATTTGTGCAAGCTCTCTTTCCTTTCATTGCAATTGACTTGTTGAAGAAATAAAAGGAAGGAATTAAGGAAGAAAGAGTGCGGGGAGAGAAGAAGAAAAAGCATAAGCTTGGATATTGAACGGAGCGGGGCATGTGGATATTGGCTATTATCTTTTCCCAGTGCATCTTGAATGGTAGGTGATGCATTCGTGCATATTGAACTTCAAGTTAATGTTAATTATCCAGCAGGACTGACCGTGCGAGTAATAGGTAGGCTGTGACCTTTTCCAGATCTAACATATTGATTTGTCCTTTTCTTTCGAGAATAAAAAGGGGAAGCAGGCTGTTGCTATGTCCTGACAGAGAGGCTCAGTTATGGGCTTCACTGGGCTTGGTAGTTACATCCAGGTTAACTGCCCATACAGCTATAGTGCGAAAACGCTTATCTACTGATGCATTTTGAACATTTTTTATGGATAGAGAGAAAGAGAGAGATAGAGAGATAGAGAGATTGTGGCATATTTGGATGAGTGACATAGGTGCACCCTATGCTGTATATGTGGAATAAGGGATTTTCTTTCTTTTTTTTACCATTGATTTTTAATAAAATACAGGCCTGAACAAAATCTGATAATTATTTTGGTGCATTCTTAGTTTGTACCATAAAGGATCATTTATTCCCTCTCATCAAATGGGGCTGGGCCTTAGTCTGGCTTCATTTGGCTAGATCATTTTTAGATGTTTAGTATGCCAGGATCCTATTTTAAACACACAGCTTCATGTGGATATGGTTTATGAAAAATGTATAGATGTATAGATGAATTAGTTTTTATTGTAACACATTTGCAATCAAAATTTTTTTGGTTTAAAATAACCTAAAAGACTGCAGCTGAATTGCATTCAAACAGTGAAATATTTGCTTAATGACTGCAATAATTTCTACCCTGGTATTTGTGTAGATTTTTCAACTTATTAATTACACCACTCATCAACCAAGAAATATGTTGCTGAAAAAAAATAGTTTAATTGCACGCCATAATAAAGGATAATATTTTGATTGCTGCAAATTAAATCATTTGTCCCTTATATTACTCGCTCTCTGTTAGATCTAGCCAGTATCTTCTAGAAAAAGGATTAAATAGGTTGGCTGTGCTTTTTTATGGCATTGCACCCGCCATATTAGAAGCACAGACATGGAGTCGTTTTGGATTGGGAAAAAAACAGTAGACAAGCCCTTATCACCCTTTCCCATGTGCACCTCTCGCAAAAATACAGCCAGATCCCCTTTTATGTACACAGTCAATTCATAAAAAGAAACGTTTGATAAGAGGCAATTGTGTTTTTTGGACTGGGGGTGACTGATTTTACAGCGAATACAAGAAGGGTGTGTGAGGAAGAGGGAGGGAGGGGGGGGGGCAATAAGGAGGACAAGGGGCTGGGGGGCTAGAGGGTGGGTGTGTGGGGGGGGGGCAGAAATGAGCTCGAAAGAAAATTGGGGCATTTAAGGGAATCTTTTGAAAGATGGACAGATTGAAAGGGGTTAAAAAAAAAAGAAGAAAAGTGGACACATGCAATGTAAACTGAGGGTAGAGGGTGATGCGTCAACCCAAGATGACAGGAAAACCATTTTGTGGCCATGCTGAAGGGCTGAATGAAGGCAGTGGTTGTTTATAGGAGAGAATAGAGTAAAAGCAGTGACGATGGCGTAGCAAAGGCTCCCTCTCTACAATCGAGGCACGACCGTCTCCGGAAACAGAGAGGACCTGTTCCATAGACTGGTGCCCATTTCAGAAAATCACTCAGTGTTGTACTCAGATATATGCTTGTCTGAGCGCAATCTATTTCTTTGCTTGTGAATGGCTTTTTCAGTCTCTTTGGTCCAGGCAACACAGCGTTGCAAAATGGCTGCTGCTAGAGGCTTCAACATGGAAACTTTAATGGCAATTACAGCACTTCTAATTGTGATGAATCTTGACGTTTGTGGTCGCTGCTGATGCATTGCATTTCATATTGACGGACAGAGATCACCGAGCGCTCGCCTTTCTATTGATTCGAGGATTAAAATATTGTTTTGTGGGCAGGAATCAGAATTACCTACGGTGCACCGTGACAAATCCCCACGTTGCATTTTGCTTGTTTCTGTCCCTCACCAAATATAACACACACCTGTAGATGCTGCACAATATTAAAAGACGCAAGTGCTTCTGGGCAGATGGAAAAAGGCCACGCTTGTCGATCTGAGACGCAATCCAATTTTTTTTTTTTTTTATTTTTTGCTGTGCATTTGTATTCATGAATGGCGCTGGAAATGATTAGCCTGAATGCCCAGGTGCCATTAGGATAGCGCCGTTTGCACCAGAGTCGTGGCTTCCTGAAATAAAGGCTGTCACAGGGCTCTGGTCTGGCGAGGCTGCTGAGGTTGTCTCTATGGAGACCTGGGTAATGAGTGCTGCTGCAGTGGGGGGCTTTGGGCTGGAGCGACGCTGCGCTCTGTTCAGGTGACCCCGGAAGTGCTTCCCCATAGAATCCAGCCTGCCACTTCTTTTTGAGAGAAACATTTTGTTTTGCTCAAAATATCTGCTTGATTCTCCTTTGCTTCGGTTAGGTTTGTGTAGATATGGATGTTTACATTGCGTGTTCACTGTAGAAGAGGACAACATGTTCAATCCACCTCTTTGCACCACAGCACTAGCTTTGCAGTAGGCATTTATAGATATTATTATACCAACTCCATTTTATTTTGCACTGAATTGCAGTTGGGGGCCACATTTGCAAGCTCATCTAGTTATAAACAATTCACTGTTGTAGAGTAAAAAATGTTGTAGAGTTCACTTCAGCGGTACTTGAGCTTTTAGAGTGCTCTTGCAAAAGTATCTCTATTAAAACCTAAATGGACCGGGGAACAACAGATTCTAGTTACGAAGAGATAAAATGGGGGGAAATTGCATAATGTTGTTTTTTTGCTCTGCCACGCCGGGGGGAAAATCTGACACATGCTCAATTGGACACTAATAAGCAGTGTAAATATACAGCGAAGCTCCTCAATTGGCTCTTAGTATCACTCTGTGCATGTGTATTTTTAGCTTTGAGCATATGATGGCGAGGGGCTGCAGCGGGAGAGGGTACCTCAGCTTATTAAAAACATAAGCCTTTTTAGTACGAAACCACGCAGACTTCACATAGTATCAACGCAGGGATGGAATTTGGGTTTCCTGCTATTTTTTTTCTTCTTCTTCCCTGGTTCAAATCAACGTAGCGAGAGACTGAAGTCCGGGCTCGTTCCCGGCTGAACAACTGTGTGTTTAGAAGATTAAAGATATCCGAGGGCCCAGGGCATCTGAATACCTGTCAGCGGCACTTAGACTGTTCATTTAGATCAGGGAATAGCCCAGGGAACCCAGGTACGAGATTAACCTTGATAAAGCTGTCATGAGGACAGATTGTAATCAACCAGGCCCAGAGAGGAAGGAAGAAGTGGGTTCGGGGTGAAGATGACAGAGACGTGTTGGTTTCATTCAGCGCTGTGTTTGTACCCCGTGCATTTTTCCAATTAAGAGTGACCGTTTTATTTTTAGTCCATGTGTTCACACCAATGACGGATGTGATTTTAATGTCTGTATGTAGTTTACTGTGCCAGTCGGGGGGTGGGGGTCTATCTATTTGCCCATTCTGACAGTATATTGTGTGTTAATCATACAGGAGCGGTGTTTTTCTGTCTTATTCTCCCTTCTGAGTGTGTGGTGGCCATTTTGACAGCATCCACAAACCAACATCTGTTTTTTGGGGCCTTTTCATGCCAAAAAGTGAAACATCTGCCCGGGTTACTTTTGCTAATATTAAACTGGAGCTCACATTTCGATGAATTTGATACATCTTTGTGTCAGTTTCTTGCGTCAATTGACAAATTATCGCGAGCAAAAGCAACGTTTGCTTGGAGGTCACGTTCAGGCCAGTGGGAAACTGGGTCTGTGCACACTAGTGTCTTTTGGTATACATCTGTCACTTCACATAGAGCCACAATGGGTTGACAGAGTCACAGCAGCACACATCAGCAAACAGCGGCTGAACTCAGCTCCTCAGCGGCCTCTCAGGCGACCATTAATATCAACAGACTAGTGTCATTGAACACAACATAGTGGTAACATATTTCTTAAATGGAGATGTTTTTTTTTTCTCAGGAGGTAGGAGCCAGACCTTTTAGCTATTTATTAATTAATTTCCGTTACACACAGTATATGAAATGAGTTTCGACAACCTTGTTTCCTCCTTGAGTTCACGAACAGTCAATTTTCAACATTAGGTGTCCCGATCATCTGTAGTCACCTGCAATCAGGCTTTTTATTTGTGTTATCTTACCTCCTCTCATCTTATCAGGGTCACATCAGCATTATATATGTGGGGAGAATGGATTTTGAAAACTAAAACTCATCTACTACAGTGAAATATTTCATTAACGATCATGGTCTTGAAGAGCGTACAATTTGTATTAGTTTTCCGGTAAGATTTTCATGAGGATCAGGAATGATTCTACATTGTACATACTTCTATAATAACATACACTGTACAGTATTCATTATTGTACATTGTTGTACTCAAATTGTACAAGCACTTTACTTTCATCATGAATGGGAGACGTGGATGAAGGGGAGGAGACAGGTGAAATTCTGGAGATCAGAGTTGGACTACGCAAAAAGCTTGTCCAACTCACTATCATAACGGTTGTCCAATTTCCTTTTTAGACACCGGGCGTCTATCTGTGACGCTGTTTTCATCAGACCAGTATTTGCCAGTGCCACTCTGCATTCGGTGGAAATTCTTTTTTGCGGCCAATAAAATTGGCAAAAGGGAACATCTCCCCGCCGTGTTTGCTCATGCCTCGACTTGGCTGCTCGGAGGAGAGTAGACTCAAGCATATGTTAATGGATGCACATTGAACTGATAAAGGTTTCATTTAACCCAGACCAGAATGCTTAAGGAGATGATTGTGTGTAGTGAGGCAGAAAGACAGGAGGAAGAGGGGGGAAAGAGGGACAGACAGAGTCAGCTTGTGCTATGTGGTGTCTAATGCTCAGAGAATCATATCAAATCTAGGCTATTTCTGTTTCGCCATGCAGAAACGTCACTATCTTTAGACACTCCGATATATCAGCCGGCTGTCAGGTTGTTGATTGTTGATTGATGACGATTGAACAACTGTATTGGCATGAAAAAGAGGCTTTTACCACTTTTACCACTTTTACTACCACAGTCCAGTTTTGGTGATATACAGTATTGTATACTGCCTACTGAGTGTTATGAGCCAATGTTATGGGTGTAAGTGATCGAAGTTCCAACATTCATTTTTAACATTTATTTTCATATAAAAACATAATCCCAAAAAAATTATTTTGTTCATTTTTGTCTATCAAACATCCACGAGCCTGCATATTTCCAAGACCTGCTTTTCTTTCGGGATGGGCGATCATCATTGATTGTCACCAGCAAAACCAGTAGAAAGCATTGCTTGGAGTTTGCGCAGACTAAACTACACACTGCAACACATCGGCAGACACAACAAGAACACTCTTGAAGTTGCTCCAACAACTTCATCAATTATGTTTGAATTTGTGATCATACAAAAACATAAAATGCAAAAATGCAGACTACAGGCAAAATTAATATCGGTTGCTGTTACATTTTATGAGCGTTGGACGTATCAAACAATAAAGTACTGGTGCAGTGCTGTTGTTTGTTTTACGTTTAAGGTGCTGTGACCAGGATTTACTACTAGTTATCCATTACGGAGCAAATGACATATGTCCAAGTTTCTTGCAAAATGGCATCATGGGAAGCTGAGGGACAAGAACTGATACTGATAGATACATTATATAAATAATAAATGATGTTATTCACCAATAGAGTCTTTGAAGTTCCTCTGGACTGTATTTTGTGGAAGCTGTTGCTTGGATCGGTGAATTAACAAAAACAAGAACAATTAGTTTGTTTTTCATTTGGCCTGCATCCATACACTTCCATTATAAAGTGGGGCAGTAGGCTAATGCCTTGACCACCCTGGTACCGCAGGACTGTAACTAAATGGATCTCCGGCTGCCCTATAAGTCAGGATGCTGGCCCATTGCTCTTCTGTTGTTTTGGCTTTTCCACATTATCCTCAAATGGTTTCATGGTCACTAAGCTTCATACTGAAGTTTTGCTTGATGTGTAACATGACAGATGAGTGTGTATACCGCAACCGCCTTTTGGGATATTTGAAACATCATTTAAACCGTGGGATATTAAAACTCTCCGTTAAAATATATACAAATGATTTTTTTTAGGTGGGTTGACAGCTCTTTGAGGCTGGTTGACCCACCTCACCAATTCAATGGCGGGGGAAAACTCTGATGTGCACCACTGATAGGTAGCTCAGTAGCATCAGTCTTTTTCAAGTATATAGCCGCCTACCTGTTTGGATGCTGCGGTCATGCCCCTTTCTGAAATCACCTTAACCACAGACAGGTTTGGAAGCGTGGTAACAGCGTTGTTGATCGTAGGTGAAACAGAGGCTACCGGTGCCAGTTATGAAGACATTTAAAGAAATGTGGGGGCTTTCTCTAACGTGGTGATCACTGTGTAGCTGTTATTTATAAAGGCTCTTGAGGTTTCTCCATGTTCCTTCTTGGGTGTTGACACACACATCCAGCTTAATGTATTACCCCTTTGAAAAAATATTGATATCCCCAAGAGGAGATGGGAAGCAGGTAAAGCGGCTTACATATAGACCCACTCTCCTTTCCTTTACAGCCTGTGGTAGATACCCTAAATCAGAACTGGGCAACTGAGGTGGTGGTGGGGGTCAAAACTAAACAAAGATGCTGCTGGAGTAATGTGTCATATATGAAACGCCACATATATGTCAATTCATTATGTAATAAGCTTGTAATAACCAGAATAAGAACTGAAGTAGAAATAATGTGGATACATTTGAAAGATGGTAGTGTTTGTCATCTTGTGTTCCGTGGTGTATCATCGTATAACTGACAGTATAGGGTATACTGTCAGTGCGATGGGTCACCCACCTCATAGAATTTTATTTGTATGAGATTCAATGGAAAGTTTAGTGTTGCATGATGGTCTAACTTCTGTTTCAGAGGCTTTCCCACCCCCCCCCCCGACAAGAAAACTGCAGTACAGACTATTATTGAGTAACATTTGTGATACTTGCACTGCAGCCTTCAAGGGATCTATTTCAATACCTTTATGTGTGAGCAGGAACTACTCTATATTAAACCTGATATCATTGGATAATGCATATTGAGGAATTCAACTGCCAAAAATGTTCAATGTTTATATGCTCTGTAAATCTCACAGTTATGAATGAGGAAATGTTCAGGATCTATAGCATTTGCGACAGTTTCAGAAAATGAAAACTGGTACAGTTTTATTCACAAACTTCAAGGCCTCCAAAGCCTCTAAAACTCTTCAAAGCACCGTGGTCGTTGAAGCACCCCACAGCTGAAACTCTCCATGTGTCTGTATGTGTGGTTTGGCAGCAGGGCGGTCCAGAGACTTCTTCACATTAATATCCAACAATCTGGTTTGTATTGGTATATTTGTGTTTTGTGTTTGAAACTTGGTTTTGGTTGGAACAATGTTGTTTCCAAATGATGCATTATCATGTCAAAAAGGATTGCTTTTCAAATATATTAAAGCAAAACCATAGATGATGTGGAAAAAATTTAGAAATTGAAAAAAACCCAAACATTAATAATAATTGTAATAATTCATAATTATGAGGCCTTGAATTACATCTAGAAATTGATTTCTGATTCTTGATTTCTTTTTCTTTAATGTCATATTAATTTTGCCATTTTATTAGCTTAGTATTGTGACAACTCAATGGCTATTTCCTTCCCTACAGCTAACTAGTGGATGCATTCATGAGGCATAACCAAAAAAAAACGCTGATCAGCATGAAAAAAACCCAAAACAGCTCTATTCCTGCAGCCTGAAATGTGTAGCGTTTCCAAACATTCTGGCAAATGTTTCATTAAAGTGTTGCTAGCCCCCAGGTCCGATCCGCTCCAGTCTCCCCTCTATCAGGCCTTCCCCAGAAGTGATTATGCTAATTGCTGTTTGATCAGATGATTAAATTATAATTCGATTAATCCCGAGCGCTAAACGCCCTGAATACGTTGATGTGTGTTTTTGCGGCCCGCCTGTGTTCGCAGAGCCCCGGTTACCCCCCCTCCCCCTCCTCCTTTCAGGAAAACGTGCATATTGTGAGTTAGTGTTGGAAATGAATGAAACGATTTGGAGGTTTGATCTAGTCATCATGGTGAATGTGATGATTAATAAAGCATCATCCACATGTGTGTGCAGATTGAGTGTCGCTCTAATGCAGATGTCATTTTCTTGCATGTCTCCAGTATGTTACACTCTCTCCATCAGGGTGATTTACAACACTGCTGTATGGACTGTCTCCTATCTCCTATGTCCACCACTGCTCACTGCTGGTATTATAATCCCCGTTGTGTGTACGTTTAGCGTGCACATCCTTTAGTGTATTTCAGTTTCGCTGCGCTTCCTGATTGAGACGGAACCACACGACAGAAATAAGCAGACCGGCTAGCCGCGTGTTTGCGTTGAGGAAATATAGGGAGGGCTCTCTGTTGCAGTAGGGTTGCTGAAGATGAAATACCCTCGCCTTTAAGGCAAATGGAGGGCTGTGGAGGAGGGGGGATGGTGGGGAGGGAGAAAAAGACAAGGGGGTGGTGTGGAGGGCGGTGGAGAGGGAGGGGGGGGGCATTTTTTTCTGAGGCACAAGAGGATGGCTGTGAGCGGAAAGCCAGCGCTGTCTAGTCATCTGACCCACAATCCCATTTAACCCCGGGACTTTGATTTGCCCTCCACTGTCAACTGCTAGCCCATTACGCCTCTTTGTTTCTCCCCCACAAATGGCTGCCCTTTTTTTTTTTTTTTTTTTTTTTTTAAACACACAACACAAAGACAACGTGGCGGTAACTTCCTTAGATATCTGCCATGACGGCCTGTAGCAGGGCCCGGCAACGTTTGGTGCAAAATCCTCCAAAGGAAGCGATTTGAGCAACAATCTGTCTACTCTGATACTCTGAAGGTTTTGTAATTGCACAAAGTAAACACTGTTCAATCCAACTGCATGGGATCATACTACTGCACTGTAAAATGAATAGTACTTAAAAAAAATCCACTCCTGTTCTCCTTTAATATTACAACACATATATTCAGTGTATTTTATTATTGCTGGAGAATAGATGGTGAAAGGCTGTAGTGTATGTAGATGATCTTAAAGCTGTCAGCCTTCCTCCTTGAGTTAATCTCTCCGCTCATCCCTGCCTGCTGGGTTTAATGTCCTCCCTCTCAACTCACCTGAGATCCCCCCCTATCTCTCTCTCTCTCTGTCTCTCTCTCTCTCTCTCTCTCTCTCTCTCTCTCTCTCTCCTATCAATACCAACTCAGTCAGAGCTCTACTTTGTCAGTACAGCAAGCAGAGGTGGGAATCATTTCGCTGAAATAGAAGTACTGTCACTCTCCAAGCGCTCCATGATACCAAAACTCAAGCACCAAAACTCATGCCAAATACTTATGTTTTACTCAAGTAGAAGTACTACCGCAAGAAAGTCAATTACTGTAAAAGAGTAGCTCGCTATAAACGTACTGATTGAATCTCAAAAGCTCAGGGAGAAGCTCGTTGTGTGTGACTGAGCGACTGAGGCCGTCGCACGCTCGCGCCATTTTTACTCGTCTAGAAAACCGCGGAGAGCAAAGTGAAATGATGTTCTCCTATGACGGAGACTTAAGACTTTAAGACTTTAAGATTCATCTAATCTAATCTGTCAGAGGGCAGGCGGTACGGCCGGGCCCACAGCCACCAGGGCTCCGGGAGGAAAACCACGTCAACAACAAAACTCTGATTCATACTCGGATCTGGATGTTAGCTGAAAAGTGGCCAGAGCATTATGAAGCCCTCATATGGTTGTTGTACCTGTTTTCCCTCCGTTCTCTTTATGTGTCTTGGCGTATTAGCTTCAGCGCGCAGAGAGAGAGAGAGAACTTGTTTACTCGCTCGCGCAGAGGACTTCCTCCACTTCACTTCATCTCTCTCTCTCCTCCACCCCCCCACCCACCCCCTTTATCTGCCTCTCTCCCGCCTCTCTGCTGCTTTCCAGTATTTGTATGTTTCCATCTTGTGACTGATTAAGGTCTTCAAAACAACCGACTCCGTGGGAACTCCTCCTCTGTGCTGTAAATGAGCATTCATGTGCCTCGACTAACCCAGCTCCGCGGTCGACTCTCGCCTCGCCCCTCCAGAGAGTCGACATCAGAGGAGGGTATCATTGGTTTTACATAGCGGCTACATGGCACTGAGCGCACCGCTCAACATTATTCATGAGAGCAAATTGGGAGCCGGTGATTCGGGAGCGTAAGGGGTCCCTGTTCTCCAATCTGCGCATCACGGCACAGCACAGCGCTCCTCTTTACCGCTCACTGTGTAAGCCCCTAGGGCAGGAGGAGAGGGGGGGAGGAGTGGATGCTTACTCACTGTCATCGCGAGGCCGTCCTGTCCTCCACCCCAACCCCGACTCCCCCCCCCCCCCATCCCTCCCCCTTTTTCTACTCACCCAGCCCCCACCCCCTCCCCTCCCCTCCCTAGGCGGTCTCTGCAGAGCTCTGCCTTAATTACCTGCAACTCCTGCCATGAGCTGTCAGTGTGGCTTAGTCGTTGTTTGCCCCGTCGGAGTTGCCCTAATGTCTCGATGCCCCGGTGCCCAGCGCGTAGCACCGCAGATCCCTGACCTGGCGAGGGCCAACGCCGGGGCTGAGAGCCAACTGGACTCTAATGTTTTAATACATGCCCAGCCGTGGGCGGGACGGATATATTGCGGCTAATAGCTAATTCGGTGTGATGAAATCATGGGAGAAAGGGGAAATAACAGCCCGTTGTTGCAGAAAGCCAAGCGATCATCCGGGATAATTTGCAATAAAATGTTGGATGAATGAGTCAGATTTCAACAAGAAAACACCGAGGCAAGCAAGAGCAGATTCAACGAAGGTGTATGGTTGATTGATGGTGTTTGGTTGAGGTAAACACAGGCAAAGAGCCCCTGACACATCAGTGGGCTAATGCACAGGCTAATGCATAGGCCTATTTATGTTGTGTGTGTTAGCGGGGCCCATATTGATCAGACATTTACTTAAATAAATTGCCTGGGTGGGTTTGGAAGCGGCCGCTGACGGACAGCGTCAAAGTGACCGAGCAGACGCTAAGCCCGCATATTTCGAGGGAGGAAGGTTTTTACTGACTCTTTTGGAAGAGGAAAAACAGAGAAGAGCTCGGTGCAACTTTTTCGCGACCAGTTAGACATTCGTTAGAAATGCACTGCAGGGACGGGAAGTGGCCGACCCAGCCTGTTTCCCATGGTCAGCGTATATGTAGGCGCCCACACAGAGAAATACTCATCCCCACATTCCTTTGACACGCCCATTTGCACTCTCCTTGACCGAAGTGTGTCTGGTGCCCTTGAGCGGGGGGCCCGACGGCTGAGCAGAGTGCATTAGGAGTCACCTGCAATCCAAGGATTAGAGGCTTCAGCAAGGCCTGCCACCAATCGGCCCTGACATCTGGGACGGTGCCAGCCATTATTTCACACCGCAAGAGGAAGGAGCCCGCTTCCCTAACCCTAACAGGACCCCTCCCCCCCCTCTTGGCTTTGCTAAGAGAGGGAACATATAAAAAAAAAAGAGGGAGTCCATTCATTATAGATGTGTGGGATTCATAATTGAACAATATCACTTTTTTCTCTTTGTGGTTTTGGCTCATGGAAAAATGATGTCGATTAAGAGAGGCTCTGGCACAGGCTGCTTGGCATACGGCGACTTTTAGTGAGCGCGCGTGGGCATGATAGGCATGAGGGTGGGCTGCTGGTGCTCACGAGTGTGTGTCAGTACGGTAGATGTGTGTGTGTGTGTGTGTGTGTGTGTGTGTGTGTGGTGTCAGCGCCATGTCAAGAAGAGGGAGATTGAATGAGCTCGAGTCAAAGAATGGAAATGTAAAATGCCCGACATTTATTTCCTTGGTTCGGCGGAAGATGCGTGGGACGGGACACACAAGCAGAAACTTTTAATGAAAGGGAGCAAAAAAAATCGGAGCCTAATTTTTTTTGTTGTTGTGTAGATCTATTCAATAAGCGGTTACAATATATCTAAGGAAGATCATTCATTTTTAGAAGATTCAAAATAGCAGCGCCACGTATCCCCCCACCCCCCCCCCCCCCCCCCACACACACACACACACACACAGAAATTCAGATCAGTCCTTTGAGATGTGGACCAAAGTGTTTCACACTGCAGCCTTAATCTGCCAACCAGGCTGACGGCTGACCGAGTATCGATAGGGTCCACATAAATCTTTCATCACCCGTTTTAAGATTCAGGCGGCTCCTTTTTTTTTTTTTTGATCTCGCTCGTGTGTTCTCAGTCTCGTCAATGGATTCTCAAAAAAGTGCGCTTCTTTTTTCGCTCTGCGAGAAACAATGCGTTCGCACAGCTCCGGGAAGCGTATTTGTATGTGTTACATCTTACTATTTTATGACAGCCGTTAATGAGATTATTATTTAACGGTGCCGTACACAAACACACTTGATGACAGCCAACACCCACCCACACACTGTCTCCCTCGCTCGCAAGCAAGCGTTGTGATAATTTAGGCTGGTTCGACTCGGGCCATTCATTTACCGCTGAATGTTTGAATCATATCCCCCTAAAAAAAACCTTGTTATTTGATGTCATTTTTGCTGTATTAGATAACACACAGTCAAGAGTTGCAGGAAATAGAGAGAGCATCTAATAGCACAGCAGTGTCCTTATCCATGTTGTAGGGACTCATGAAGGTCCAGTGGATGATAAATACAGATAGTCAATGGAGAGCTTGGCTTAGTGTAGTGTGCTCTAGTGTCTCCCTTACAAGGTTGCGCACATACACATACGTGCACACACACACACACACACACACGCTTCTTGTTGTTTTTTTGCACCTGCATCCTTGTGGAAAGGTTGAGCAAGTCTGAATGTGAGAGACAGGGTCAGAGGAGCGTGAAGGAGAGATGAAGGTTAGAGAGGAATAAAAACAGACCCGAAAGAGAGGGCGGGCGGGGGGGGGGGGGGGGGGGGGAGAAAAAAAACCAGGAGAGAAATGAAAAAAGGGAGATGAAAGAGTATGAATTCGCAGGAGCGCTTGAGAGACAACAGAGATGGAGCATGCCTTTGACCTCTGCTGTGGCCTCTCTCCTATCCTTTTCTCTTCCCTTCTCTCTCTCTCTCTCTCTCTCTGTCTCTGTTAATAGCTGCCTGCGTGTCACTGTCTGAGTGCTTTCCAGCTTTACCTCTTCCCCACTCTGCCCCCCCCCCCCTCACTGTTTGCCTTGGCAATGCACTGAAAAATAAATGCGCTCCTACTGTATCCATCGGACCTGTTGGGATCTGGCAGGGTTCGCGTCCATCGCTTGGCTTGCTCGTCTTAAGGAATCAGCCGCCCAGAAATGGGGTGGGGGAAGGCCTCCATTTTTTATGACTTGGTGCAAAGCAGATTGAGACAAAAGCAGTTATAAAGCAGCCTCTCTTCCTCTCTCGTTCACCTTTCAAACACACTCAGGCCAGAGGCTGCCTCATGGGTGTTTGTTTTCATTTAGAGCGTGCCAAGTACTGCGGCACCCATCGCAGTCCCTATCGGCCGGTGACGGGAACAGCCTACTGATTAGAGCCATCGTACAAAAAGATTGCTGGTTCATTTTCATGAAAACATAACTCATTATTGGATTATTTTAAGACTAAGGGAAAGTCTTGTCAAAAGCTGTGGAGGAACGGTGACCGATTGCAAGTTCTTACATTCCAGAGTGTAAAAGCGTTATTTTTTACTTCCCATCTGTTTTCATTATTTTATCAATCACTTGGCCTGCAGATCCACTTCAATCCAATGCAGACTAATTCCTCTCTTGAAAGGTACTCAGCTAAACACTTCATGTTGCCTTCTCCCGTCTAACAACTATGAAACTATGAAATTGCCACAGGCTGACTTTTGATTGTCTGATTGAATTTTTGCGGCACATATTTGCATCGTACTGCTGTGAAAAGGCTATTACTCTGTCCTGATTTCCCTGTGCAAACACAGACTACCCAAGCAGGGTCTTTATTATTTGTTTTGCAACAGTGGGGGACAGTTGTGGTTTAGATTGTGCACTTGCTCTAAATCCACTCTGGATGTGTTCAGTGCAATATTTGAAAATATCATTTTGCAGACTCCCTGAGATGAAATTCTGCTGCTCAGTACAATGGCAAACGCGATGCATTGTGGGCGATATAAAGGGAGGACAGGGTCAGAAAACAAGCAGGGGTCAAACAGTGTCACAATAACAGACACTTGTGAGTGTTTGCAAATTCATGGGACCACAAGGACCATCTGGTAATTGTAAAATTAGCATTGCAAATGCATGCAGTTGATGAGTGCCAGTGTGGCTGTTGATGTTTTTGAACCAATTAAATAGTTTCGCTACTCATCAGTCAGGTAGCTAGCCGCTATTCATTAGAGCTACTGAGGTCAAACTTTCCACCTGTGATTCTAGTCCCATGTAGAGACGGACCTCTGCATGAAGCATAACAAATGTGGAATACATAAACCGCTGACAATACTTTCCTACCTTGCCTTAACTTAAACCCTTAATGCACTTCCCTTTGCGGATGGTGGGAAATTAAAATGTATGAATGAGGCCTATTGTGAACTGTTATTGTGGTTAGAAGTCCTTTTGGTTCCTTTCCTTGCTTGAGACCTTTGCTTATCAAATAGTAACATTTTGAGCAATGCAAAAATCTTTATTCTTGAAGGCTAACTCTTAGTTACCAGTCTTACAATCTCCAACAACAAACCTTGCAAACAAATGATTGGGTTAGGATTGCAGAGGATAGTCATACATTTGTTTTTGAGATGGAGCGTTTCCATGAATGCATAGAAACTTGAATGGAGAGATAAGGGGCCTGGAAGACCTCCTTAATGCCATAATGAGCCAGTCAACATGAAGACTGAAGGTTATCGATCTGTGTGTTAAAGGAATATTCCACCCTCAGATATTCTTACACTGTTATACATCATCAATCTGTAATGTTCAATGTTCAAGAGTTATTTTGTGATGTGTTGTAATTTACCTTTCTGGTGTACCCGCTTTCCCTCAACCTGCCTCGTCTACTTCTACTTCAGTTAATGATTTCCTACAATTCCCAGAATGCCTTTCGACAACACACCTGAGAATAGGCGTGAAACCGTTGCATCCAGCTGTTGGTTAGCAAGTATAGCGCCCAGTCAACGCAACGTGTCTTGACACTGCATTGCATTCTGGTCTATTGAGGCTGCTGTTGGTGGAGAAATCTCTTCCTCTTCTACGATGGATTTCTCGCTGTATGATTGTTGAATGTCAGTGCAAAAGGATGAGTCTAGAAAGAAGCCCTTGCTCTTTGATTCTGAGGAACTGACACCAAAACCTGACCTTTACCATTGAAGTTATAGATCATTGAGAATGTGTCTGCTATCAATTTCCACTGTGGCTGTGCTGGAAATATCTGGACGTCATGTCATGTTGTCTGTATGGCCAGTTAAAAAGAAAAATACACCACCAAACAACAGAATGGACCCAGGAATGCATTTTAGGGTGGATTTTCCCTTTAATCACACAGTCCACGAAAACACATAACCTCATAGACACATTGAGAAGCACATGTAGTGCGCGTGCATGCATCTACTCACTCATACACTTAACTGAACGTGTTGGCAAGTCTTATCAGCAGGCTTGTGTTTGAGGTCTTGACTATGGTCAGGTCACTGGCAATATGATACCTCAATGCTTGAATCTGCATTTAAATTTCCAATTTCTTAATGTTCAGGTTTTAGCAACTGATATAAAGTCCCCCAGAACTGACCAATCCCGTGGCCACTCTGCTTTTCTTTCCACCTCTTGGATAAGAAACCGCCAGTCTGTAGCTGTCGACAACAACATCCATTCGCTTTTCAACACCTCCACGACTGGCCCTCTGAGTACTGCACGTGTGAAGTGAGTGCAGCTCGAAATGTGCAGAAACATGTGTACGCGACGGTGTTTGTTTGTCGTAACGGGTTGAACGACCAGTGAGTGGAAGTGGCCGGTGATTTGAGCGCGCTCATTAGGAATTTATGAAGCGCTAAAATGTTTGGTCCCCGGGGAGGGGGGATTGGCAGCTGTCGCACAGGCAGGCAGGCAGGCCGGCTGGCGACAGGAAGAGAAATCCCACGTTAGCAGAGTCAGAGCATCGAGATCCAGTAGAAAGGCCTGAAATATTTACAGCAGACAGCGTATGTTCACAGATTAGCACAATTACGGTTAGCTAGGAGCATTCCTGTGTTTGGAGAAATGTCTCCTCCATAGCATTGTGTTGGTCTGTTTACTATGGGATTACCATTTGCAAATGAGTATTTAGTATTGGTTGTAGTTGCCCTGCAGACATAATTGATACCAATATAGACCAAACGTTCATCTGCATACAATTAAACATTTTTGTGTTTGCATTGGCGTAGCAAGGTGGACTGGACCCTTCACCTTTGATACAGTTTTGCACCTTAATCATTCATTTATGTTTGGGTTTTGAGACTTTCAAGGCCCAATCCATAATACAAACACAAACAAAAAGTCAGCTCCAGTGAAAAACAGGACATTTTGGAGGAACTTTTCATTTCAATTTGTTGCAAGGACTGTATGTGGCAGCTAAACCTGAATTTAAATGAAAGTATAAATGTCACTGAGCAAAATAGACACTAATTAGAGTTATGATGGAAACTGGTTTGCTATCTGTAAGTCAAGCTCATCAAGAATATAATGTGGATATGCCCTAAATGTAAAAAATATGAAATACCACCAAAATGTTATGAGTTGAGAGGGATTGAGAAATGAAATTCTGCAGAAAGGTTGCCAAAATCCAGTGTCAAGATCATCAAAATGCAGCTTGAAGCGCCTGTCTCTCTAGAAGAACGGACATAATCACGACTGTGCAGAGGGCAGAGAGGGTTTTGAAGGCATGTGTTGTGCCTTTGTAAAACTATATTCATTATTTTGATATTGTAGCTAGAATACTGTGGCTAATGACAATGTGAAAGCAACATACTGTATATCCAAACACATTTCCTTAAACCTTACAAACAGCTTCATAGATAAGCAAAATGTATGGCACTATGATCATTTATTTGTTCCTCCCCTGAAATAAAAAATGATGATATGAGATAAGTCCTCCACCCATGATTCCTTGGGATCCAGCCAATATACATATCCTGGCCTCATGCCCACAGTGTGGGTTTTCCATTACTGCAAAGACTTGCGTTGTCAGTTTTATCCAGCGCCGTGACTTACTACAGGGGAAGTGTATCGCATTACATAGACTTGCTTCATTAGTTAAGATGACTTGGAAGCAGCTTCTGCTGCACATTGTGTAGCCAGACATGACAGATTGGGCCCATGTCAGCTTTCAGGGGTATTTTTGCCAATATCCAAATTGTAATTATGGAAACTCATTCTCAGGAAGTGTTTGACACCACAGGAACAATATAATTGTTACAATGATAGCTGACTGAAATAGATTATACGAACGATTATAACTTTTGGAGGACATTGGGAGCTATGAGGGGAATTGCCTTTAATTCGGATGAGGCCATGAATGCAAAATGTGTGGCCATTTAGCTACTTGACGGTAAAAAACATCAGAATACACGACTTGATGACACCAATGTGATCCTGTGTTACAAAGAAATGATAAAATATCTACTTGCAATAAAGTAGTAGTATGAATAAAACACAGTTTGCTGAAAGACTGGCCCTAAAGCCATTGGCAACGAGGCCGACAGAGATACAAAACATACAACATGGAGCACTGGATATGCAGCAAGCCTGGCCTATAAAGGATTGGTACAGGATAAGGTTGTGGGTTTTATGCGTGTGTGTGCATACATTTGTGTGTGTGTGTGTGTGTGTGTGTGTGTGTGTGTGTGTGTGTGTGTGTGTGTGTGTCTTTATGTGTCGTACCCACCGACATGCATGTTTTAGAGGAGGGACGAGGCTCCAGTTGCGCCCCTTTTCCCTTCATGCTGTGCATGTCAGTATGTGCTGGCTCTGTTAGTTCATATGCTCTGCTGCTCTCCCAGAGCCCTGCTGCAATGCCTCTTCATAGACAACAAAAGACACACTCCTCCAAGCTCTCTCCACTGCAGCAAAGACAAACACAACAGCCTACAAACGGCAAACACACAGCCCAACTTCCAAGGCAAACATGACTGAAGAGATACAGGATGGCAAAGTCATAACATTTGTTAATAATAGTTAATTCGTTGAGTGACTAGTTGT
Organism: Hoplostethus mediterraneus; assembly: GCA_034670385.1. Taxonomy (NCBI): domain Eukaryota; kingdom Metazoa; phylum Chordata; class Actinopteri; order Trachichthyiformes; family Trachichthyidae; genus Hoplostethus; species Hoplostethus mediterraneus. The sequence goes on from JAXDDW010000005.1 coordinate 3,971,984, forward strand.
GGGTTAAAGGATTAACTTCTGAGCAAATATATACAGCTACATCGTTCCCCAGGTTTTGATAGGAAGTAAACCATTTATGAATCTTGCAATATGCTTCCCCTTCCTTTTCTTACATTCCTGTTTCTTGTTTCTCTCCCTGCAGTTTTCAGTGAAGATCTACGTTCCAGCTTATATTTTGTCAATGCATCTGTGCAAGAGGTAGTGTTTGCCAGCACCACAGGGACGTCGGTGCCCTGTCCCGCCGCAGGCGTGCCCCCCCTCTCGCTGCGCTGGTACCTGGCCACCGGCGAGGAGATCTATGACGTGCCAGGGATCCGCCATGTGCACCCCAATGGCACCCTCCAGATCTTCCACATCCCCCCTTCCAGCTTCAGCAAACTCATCCATGACAACACCTACTATTGCACAGCGGAGAACCCCTCAGGGAGAATCAGGAGCCAAGATGTCCATATTAAGGCTGGTCAGTTTTCTCTGCTTGCTCATGTCCACAGTCTTAGTCCACAGGAGTTTTTCCATCTCATAAACAATACACCTTTGTATCCCCTCCTTCCAGTCCTACGAGAGCCCTACACTGTCCGGGTGGAGGACCAGAAAGCCATGAGAGGCAATGTGGCGGTCTTCAAGTGCATTATCCCTGCCTCAGTGGAGGCCTACATCACTGTTGTGTCCTGGGAGAAAGACACAATGTCAATCAACGCTGAGAGTAAGTCATAACGTTTTTCTTTCTTTCTAGACAGAAAGCCCAGTGTCTGAAGTGACCATATGTGGTCCTGCATTCAGTAACTCAGTATTTGATAGTTTTAGGAATGATTTAAGTGATGCACACCTTGTTTGCTTCTATGCTGAGTCGTCCCTGTAAGGTTCTTGTTATATCTACTACTCAGAGTGACACCCATGGGTGGTTAGTTTGATAAACCCAGTCTGTGGAAGACTGGCAATGAATACTTCAGTTTGTACTTTGTTGCACAGCAAAAGACGCAACTTTTAATTTAAAGGTGCCATGTGTAGCATCATAACATCACTAGTACAATTACTGTTAACAAATGAGACCATCGCAGAGACGATTAGCAACCTCTACACTGCATTTTAGTGAGTCACTTTTTGCTGGAAATCAGCTGGATTGCTTTACGGCACAAAAAAGGAAGAGGGCGCTTCCATTGCGAACAGAGCTTCAGCTTGGAAGCAGTGAAAAGCGAATGGAAAAATCACTTCCAACATGTTTATCCTCTTTGGTAAAGTGAAAGAGAAAACAAACTGCGCCTGCAGTGACGGTAGGGAGGGGTACAAGTAGCAGTAGGGTTCATGGGAAATGTAGTCTTAATATTGAGAAACACTAGCACTAAAGATACCGCTGGCATAGAGGCCACTAACCATCTCAACGATGGTCTCGTTTGTTTATGGTAGTTAGATCAAGGTAACACAATTCAGTTGACAATTATATATTGATGTTTAAAAATGATACACGTTGCACCTTTAATTATTGTGAGGTTTATCCTAACTAACTAGATCTTGGTCAAGAGTTGGTGTGTGTGTGGTGAAGACCTTCTGACAGGAGACTAGACACGGGGCCTTGTACCAGCCTCCCAACCAGGCCCGTGTGTGTGTGTGTGTGTGTGTGTGACCACGTCTGTCTGACCCAATGACAGTGAGGTCCCACTCCTCTTCCTCTGCTGGTCTTCCACGGGAGCGCAGGCTGCCAGCCATGTCACTTAGTCTCAGTGTATTGACCCATTTCTCTGGCTGATAGGAAGCACTGCAGCGCTCCGATCATTCAAATCACTTAAATGGAACGCTCGCCTGCGTGATTGTTTCCCAGCCCTGGGGGGCAAATTCACTTTATGTGGGGCATTTAACAAACTCAATAGACAAGAGCTAATGTCATTTTGCTTTCGGGTGGAGGGCAAATGCTGGCTGGCGATTGCTTTTTTTTTTGTTGACGTTTCACATTTGTCTGCTGAGGCGAAAGCGGCCATGTTGAAATCTATAGCAATCTCTTAATTGTCCATAAAAGGATTTGCCGCAAGCATGTTTTTGAGCTGTGGGCATGCAAGGGTTATGTCGCTGAAGGAATACGTAGGTTTTATAATATTGAATGCATCTGTTTTTTGTATTTGTCACTAAGTGTTTCTCATTGTTTTACAGTACGGTTGCAAGTTCGAATTGCAGTTGGCTATTTTTGAGAGGCTGGATCTTTCAGAACATGTGGCTTTCTCTCCAGTTAACTTTACAAAAAATAGGTGCAGCGCCCGTCAAAGCAAAGTGTTTATCTTGCACCGTTACAATCATCACATCTGTAGCCGTCACCCATGTAATCGCTGTCAGAAAAATCATCCAGCCACCAATCCACTGCTCTTCTCCATGCTAAATAATGGATGACGGAAGCCTATGAATCCATGAGCAAATGGTCTTTATTCACGTCTCAGTGCACGCATCCTACTGACGCACCGTCCATTCCCCTCATCTTCTGTGGTACACGCATTTAAAGTGCAGTTAGTGTGTGTGAGTGTGAGTGTGTGTGTATGTGTGTGTGGCTCCATGTCTGTGTGTCTATATGCACACTGACTGGCAGCTCAGTGCAAGATGGCCACCCCTCCTCCTCTCGTTGACCAAACTCCACCATTTCAATATTTCATGAATCAAAATAATATCAACACTTAAACTTTGTGAAATAAAGCTTTTCGGTCTCTGGCATGAATAATTGACCGGAACATTTCTGTTTGAGAGAGGTGCAGCATGAGGTGCAGCGCCCTGTCCGACAGGCAGGGTAGACCAACAATGCACCACTTTAAGAGCCCTGGTGTCCATTAGAATAGAATGGAGAGATGCTGATGAAAAATACATTCAATCTGGACATCGGTAAAAAAACAACAGTGCAGTATAGCATGCAGTCTGTTGCAGTGGTTACCAGGTCTGGTGGTCGACAGATCCAACTCAATATATGCTGCAAAATATATCCATCTTAACAAGTCTCATAGTCTTTGTTGAGCCAAAAAACAATGGGGTGGCAGATTTTATTTACCTGTGTTTAAAGGAAAAATCCACCCTAAAACACCTAAAACTCTATTTAAAAACATTGGGGAATGTACCTTGTATTTCTGGGTCCATTTTGTTGTGTATTTTTCATATTCCCGCAATTAACTGGCCAATGCCACTATATGTTGAGATATTTCCAGCAGCTAAAGGAGTTTAATGGGTCTAAAAACTAAAAACAGACTCGTAGAACAGAGACTTCTATCTAGACTCACCGTTTTGCACTGATGCTCAACGATCATACAGGGAGAAATCCATCATAGAAGGAGGAGGAGACACCAGTTTCTGATGCTGCATTCAGGTCTAATGAGAGATACCGTAAATACAAACTTCTACGCCCGTTCTCTGCGGTTTGTCAAAAGGCATTCTGGGAAATGAAGGAAATCACTAACTAGAGTCGAAGTGGACAAGGCAAATTGAGGGAAAGTGGATATAAGAAAAAGGTAAATTACAAAATAACCCCTGGAATGTATTGAACACCACAGATTGATAATATAAGTGTAAGAGTATCTGAGGGTGGAATCTTCCTTTAAATAAACAACATTTTAAGACTCAGTACTAAATGGCTTGTTAAGATGGATATTTTCCTACATTGTAACCTGCACATTGACTAAACATGTTGAACTTGGCTAAACTTGTTTCATGCCCATTCATTTCTTCATGAGTCATTTTTTTCCCAATGAAAGTTTGAATAGCAGCAATACTAAAGGGCCGATTTCCGCTGAGATACGTGTGGGGATGAAGCAGTGACATCCACGCATTTATCTTCTCTCTTAGCTGAATAACCTGTAAACCAGCGGCGTGCCGTTCATTCAGACTCTTTAGCTTCATGCATGTGTGTCTTTGGCTGAACAAACATGGGAGGATTTACTATGTTGAGGATTCAGATTCATGTGGTGTGGAAGTAATTCATTTCATTTACTCTACTTACTGTAATCAAGTAGCATTTTGTGAACTTTTAAGTCAGTAACTTTACTTTGACTTGAAGTATATTACGACTGAAGCATTTTACATCATATTCTACTACCAATGCCATTTTGTTTGTGAAATATTTTGTTTGTATTCATACTTTTTGCATTGTATTGCATCTTGTTGCATCTTTTTATTTTTACTCAATTAGATTTTGACCCCAGTAATTTTACTTTACTTACCTTCTATTTAAGTGAAGTTTCAGCAAAATAACAGTACTTGAATATGATATTTTAGTACTCTCTCCCCTGGTGCCAAAAACTCTAGCAAGATGTTCCCCCCGAAGTGAATGGTTCTGATGTGTAGTGGAAACAAAGCTGGTTCACGCCGAGGTTCAGCCTGTCTGAAATGATTTTGTTTATTTTATGTGCACAGGTCAGCAGATCCAGAGAGAGAAGTCATGCTGTATGGGCTGCACACCGAGTAAAGATGTGCAGAGGCTTTTATAGTACGGAGTAAACAAGACATAAGGGACAAGGCGTAGTCACACCATGTGAGCTGTGAACCCTGGGGGAAAAATAGATATGTGGATAATACGCTGAGTTCTTGGAACAGTTCGTTAAGCGGAGGACATGATGTACATACGTGGTGATCGATTAGGGCGAGGAGACGATCATGGCAAACGGATGAGCATGTTGAGATGGCGCTTCCTGGTTCAGTTCATCTCTCATGGGTTTAGGAAAATTCTACTTGACCCATCATCATCAAGCATGAGGGCGCCTCAAAATGATCATTCAGTATGATCATATTTGGAGTGAAGAGTTGTAATCACCTCGTAAAAAAAAGCAGCTAAAGTCATTACAGAACCACCATCGTTTAGGAAAATCTCTTCTGTTTTTTTTTTTATCATACACGGCGGGCAGATTTTCCTCCTGCAGCTCCTGTAGGGATGTTTTGTGGGATGTATTGTGAAGGGCTGTGGCTCGCTGCTGCTGTACTGCTGTGCTGGGCCATTCCCCCAGGTGCAGCCTGTGCTGCAGTCACTGAGGAGGCCTTATAGTCATTTGCCTTGGCCTGATGTTGCCTGCTCTGCATTCAGCACCAGTAGGGCCGAGAGGGGGCAGACCCCCCAGCTCTACTGCATCATACGCGCAAACACACACACGCACAAGCACGCGCACACACACACACACACACGCACACACACGCGCGGGTGCTCCTTTTCATTCAGAACACGAGCTAAGCACAGGGGCCGTCGGCCATCACACAGCTTCTCTCTTTGCTCTGCTCAGCCCGCCCCTCATCTCTCCTCCGTTTCAATCTTTTCTTCTTCTCTCGCTCCCTCTCCTCACTCTGTTGCTCTCTAACAACCCATCATGCATCATTAGTTAGCCAATAAATATTTCACTGTCGGTTGAAACATCAGTTGTTGGGTTCTGGCAGTGCAGTGTACGTGCAAACGCGACAAAGGATGCTGCGTGTCCCTCTAACAACTTTCAATCTGGCTACTTGGGGCCAGCCAACGTCGCCGAACCATCTTGTGCATTTCACAGTTTCTCGCGTGTTTGTTGACATTCGGGATGTGTTTTTTTCGAGTTATTTCTGCAGCCAGCCTCTATCCCCCCCAGCTGGTGCCCGAAAGGGAGAAGAGCCAGCCACACCATGTCGGTTTAATTGGCTGTGCATAATGGGCCTTTGAAGTAAATATCAGAGTTTCTATCAGAGGGGCTCGCTGGACGTTTTATCGCGCGTTTCCGACGTTTTTTTTTTCTTCTCTGCATTTCAACGCGGCTACAAAGCCCCGGGGGCCGGCGTCGGAGGCGTGCAAAAAAAAAACGCTCCGAGCTATATAAGCGGATGGCTGTTGGCGTGAGGGAAAAACCTCAGCTGACCTGCACGTTTTTGCGACTCGTCTTTGTCACTATGGATACAGTCAAGTCAACCCTGAGGTGTCCTTGGGAGGCAGGTGTGTTCCGGGACTATTTTCTGCACGTGTTGACATGTTTTTTGTTTTTTTTTCATTATCATTTAACAGCAGCATCAAGAACGGATCCGAGCACCGGCGCGATATTTTTAGGGTGGCGATGACTTGTTCTGTATTGATGCGGCCCGACTGTAAACAGGAGAAGAGAAAAGGGAGGAAGTCATTTGTCGTGGAAGCTGCGCCGTAGCCTACAGGTAGCACGGTATAATGAATGTGTATTGTTGGAAGCAGCCTCGCAGCTCGCTCGCTGTTGGTTTTGCCCTTTTCTTCGAACGGTATGTGGAAAGCGCAGCCATTGGTGCAGCGCAACCTTGAGCTGGGGGGCTGGGGTGGGTGGGTAATGGTTTTACTGGTCCCTGTGTGGCGGAGATGAGGAGAGAGAAGGAGGGGAGGGAAGGAGGTGGGGAGAGGATAACTAACTCTTTCTCCCTCTCTCTCTTTTTTTCCCCCTCCCTCCCTCCCTCCCTCCCTCCCTCCCAACCCTGCCTGCCTCCCTCTGTCGACAGGCAGGGTTGGGACTCTGACGTGTGACAGGCTGGATGGAGAGTCTTTTTCCAGCATTCGTCATTCTGTCTGCCCATGATTGGCTGGAGTATTGTTATTCACACAGAAAAATGGGTCAGGTGGCCTGTGGAGAATCGAGTGTTTGTGTGGACGGATGGGTGGACAGCGCAAAATACACACGCATACCTACACACACACACACACACACACACACACACACACACACACACACGTACGTCCACGCGTCTTCAGATCGGGATTTTCGCCCCTGCAGCAGAGCAATAGCGGCGGATAAATAACAGATAAATGAAAAATAAATCCAGGTTATGTGGTAAAGCGTCGCTCGCGGTGTGTCCTCTCACGAGCTGCGAGCCGGTTCCCCCCCCCCCCCCCCCCACACACACACACACCCAGTGGCAGGGGGGGCTTAGTGAGATAAATAAAGGGATACGCGGAAGAAGAAGAAGAAGAAGAAGAAGAAGGAAAAAAAAAAAAAAAAGCCGGGAAGAAAATCAATACCTGTGTGCATGAATCTGGCTGCGGCTGCCACAAAGCATTATGGGAACATGACGGGTAGACGCATTTGTGGGCTGGGCAGTGTGCAAGCAGCATGATAAGCTAGAAGGGGAAAGGAAACCAGGAACCCACAGACACTCACCGAGCCCGAACGCGTTCCTCGATTACCCGGACTCTCCTTACAGATCCAGATCTAGAACTGGCCAATCAGCGATCAATGTTTTGATCGGGATTGTTGCCGTTATTTGGTAATGGTTTATATGAACTGGACTCCCATACTATGAGCACAACAGCACTCATAAGTAAGCACATTTTGATGCATCCAAAGCACATCACTGTGGTGTATTGTGAATGTGAGATGGTGTATTTATATCAATAGATCACATATGATATATTATTATTATTATTTATACTTATTACAATCATTGCAATTCCATTCTAACATATCCTCCTCTACAAAAAGTCTCAATCATTGTGCTCTCATGAGCTTTTATCCATTTAATCCAAAGATTTCTGCATTTGTTTCTAAGAAATAATACAATAAATCATGTATTTTGTTTTATTGCACATGTATACATTTTACCAAAATGATAAGAAGGCCAGATTATGAGTACATGTGTAAGTTCGAAGCATAAGAACGTCAATAATTCACCAGATTTGGACACATTCAGCAAGAGAAATCTCCCCAAAGAATGATTTATGATGAAATAACTACGGTTATTCTGCATTTGAAATCATAACGACTACAATAATAAAAAAAATGTGGCATGTCTAATGATATATTACTATGTTGATTATAAATAATGTTATAGTTATAATGTGATGTGTTGGGAACGTGTCATACGTGGCCTCAGCCCCACTGTAAAGCACTGCCATTAAACTGTGCTCTGTTTGTTTACTGCAGCCCTCTCTCTCTCTCTCTCTCTCTCTCTCTCTCTCTCTCTCTCCCTCTCTCTCTCTCCATGCAGCCTCCCGCTCCAGTCTTAGCCCGAGACCGACAGAGATATTAATTATATTGGCTGATGCCCTTTCTCTCTCTCTCTCTCTCTCTCTCTCTCTCTCTGCTGCACTAGCGCTGCTGTGATCACACTCCCACCTCTGTACTGTGCTGTTTGCTCACCAATAACCGCAATTTGTTTTTTATTAAACTCTCGGGGGCTGGGAACAATTAGGGTGTGAGCTGGAGGTGGTGGTGGTGGTGGTGGTGCTGTGTGTGTGTGTGTGTGTGTGTGTGTGTGTGTGTGTGTGCGCATGCGTATATCTTGAGTGCACGGAGGAGGAGGAGGAGGAGGGATGGGGTGGTTGCGGGGTGGGGGGACTAAACACTGCTTAATCTTTGATAAACAGTGTGGTCTCCTTTGTGCCGCTGCAGTTTGGCACATCTTCTCCGGGCTGTTCGGTGCTGTGCCGGGCTGTGCTGGTTCACGGCCGCTCTGCCTCCACAGCTCCCAGACCTGGAGGAGAGCCAGGTCACGCGTGGCTCCCTGCCAAGATACAGATTAGCTATAAGCGCAACATGAGCTAATCGTGGAAGGAGCCACCAATTAATTGGCACTTAGAGATTCTATGGACTGTATGGATTTGGGGCGCGGGTGTTATCGCCGGATCAAAGTGATTGGCGTGCGTGTCAGCGGTGGGCGTCGTACGTTCGCATGTCAGACTTTAAAACAAACCGTGTTTCTGTTGCGTGGGCGCGAGTGTACGCGAGAAAGGCTCCTGCAGCTCATGGTAAGGCGGGAGAATGATGGAGAACGTCATGAAAATCAAACGATTTGAGCGGAAAAAAAGAAGCCTGGAAGCTGCTGGACATCAAACTGCTGAGAAGGGTGTGTGTGTGTGTGTGTGTGTGTGTGTGTGAGGGAGGGAGGGGAGGCGGGGGGGGGATAGTCTCTGGAGACTACTTCCTGTCAGGTTGGGGGGGGGAAGGCAGCATAACGTGGATGCTGCATTCAGGCCGACGCCTCCCGGGAACCACAAGGTGACATAACGATCACGATCCCAAACACTTAATTCCCCCAAATACAATAAACGCGCGGGAATTTCCCCCCCCCCCCCCCCGGTGATTTTGGTTGCGGGAGACGACGCGCATCCCGACGACTTTCACGGTACAGTACACACCGAGGATGACAGTAGCCCAACATCTTCAGGCGCTTAAACAACCTCCTCCCGTACGTCGGAGCGTCGGAGAGCCCAGACAGACAGACAAAGGGAGGGAAGTCGGCCTTGGCGGCGGCGGCTAGACGAGCTGTGCTGCTGCTTGCTTAGCACCGCGTGATTGCTCTCCGTCAGCGATAAAGAAGGAAAGGCGATTCCTTCTCTCCCCCCGTTCTCCACCTCTGCCCCCCCCCCCCCCCCCCCCCCCCCCCTCCTCCCCCCTCCCCCTCCGCCTCATCCTCATCCGGGTTTAACCTTGCTGTTGATGAGTCTGACGTCAGACAAAAGATCCGCGAGGAAGACCTTTGACTGGCGACAATGGCTCCTCGAAAAATCGCCACATCTGTGTAGAAACCCTGCAGAGGGGTTGACGTGTGTATAAACGTGTGTGTGTGTGTGTGTGTGTGTGAGAGAGAGAGAGAGAGAGAAGGAAAAAAGTGCATTCGCGTGTGTGTGTGTGTTTGTGCGTAGGAGGAGGAAGAGGGGGAGTTGGCTGTGAATGGCTGCTCTTATCGCGTGCATGCAGCTGCTGCAGTGTCTTTGAGAGACAGAGGGGCTGTCCATGCATGCCACTCACTCTGCCTATTCACAGCCTCCCTCGCCCTCTCTCCCTCTCTCCTCTCTCTCTCTCTCTCTCTCTCTCTCTCTCTCTGCCCGTACTGTCAAGGAAGTGAGTGAAAAAAAACATGACTTGAGCTTTAATGCAGACTCATGACACACAGGCCTCGCAGTTTCACGTCTTCGGATTTTTACAACAAGGGACAGGCAAGAAATGAAATGTCATTTGACATCAGCGCATCGCCACCGATTGACGCGTGTTTCTTTTGTGCGCGAGTGCACTCCGGTGTCTGCTGTTTGTTGACACGGACGGTCTAAGCGTTCCAGTAAATCGCGGTTGTTTAAGTGCAAAAAAAAAAAAAAAAAAGCTTGACGGGCCTTCGAATGCCGGTTTCGCGCCGTTATCACATTATCATGCAGCCCTTTGGTTTCCTTTTTTTTCCCGCTTCCGGACTTAAGTTGGTACAGGAGTAAACATTCAGCGGTAACAGTAGATTAATGTTTGTGTTTGCGTAGAGCTGACTCGGTTTCCGCTGCGCTCTCGGAAAAACAAAATCACCTTGGTTACAAGTTTTCCTGGCCTCTCTCTCACCCGGGAGGGGGAAAAGGAAACTTTACGGTAGATATAAGTGACAGAATACAAAAAAACAACAACAACAACAGAAGTAGAGGAAGAGGGACTAACCTCAGCTGTCCCGCAAGTCAGTCAGAAGATAATGGCCGTGCAGAGTCCTCCCCCAGGTCCACCGTGCTAATCAAAACTGGGAATAATGAAGTGAATTAATTCCTCGGGGAGACGGTGCCAGCATAAAGGTGACCCGTAGAAAGGTATTTCCAAGGCGACCCGCCGTGGGAAATCACCTTGATGGATGGACGTCTCGGGCAGCTGGGGGAAGCGATATCCCCGGGCGCTGTGCACCGCATGCAGAGAGCATTCTGGGAACCCACCTCCGCCTCAACCCCCCTCTTTGCCCAGGTGCCCCTGTAATGTGTACTGTACACTCCTGCAGCAGTATTTTTCATGCTGTGATAAGTAACCTTGACTCGAATAAAACCGTGGCAGAGCAGATGGTGGGAGAGGATGATGGAGAATGAGTTTGGGCCGGAAGATCTAGGCTGCCTGGCCAAAGGCAATTTCTGTGTTCATTCACGGTGCTTTTTTAAGAGATGAGATGGATGTTTTCCATTGATGTTATGCCGCCTTTACAATGTTGATTTGAGCAATTGAACTGAAAAGAAAATTAAACCAAAAATTGTATTTTTTGTTAATTTAGTTGATTTCTTTTCTTAGATAGACAAATATTTTTTATTTATAATTTTAAATTGATATGTTAATGTTTTTGCTGATAGTATATCAATATTTTACAACAAATATAAAATGAAAATATGTCCTATGTCTATTTTAGGTAAAACATATTTAACATTACATATTTACATATTTTCCATTTTTATTCTGAATTATTATTAAGAAATTATTAAAATTATTCTTATTAATTAATTCTGTGATTCAATTTTTTTAATCTAAGCTTCATTTTTATTAAATATACAAAATTATACTAAAATGCTTGATAATATTTTACAAATGTATTAAAAAGTCATTTCATTTAATGATTGATTTAATTTCTTAATTTATATTTAGTCAACTCATTGTAATAACAAACAAGATATTCCAGTTATATAAATGCAAGATTCACAGGAAAATCAACAATAATGCTAAATCACAATCGAATCATTTCAAGATATACTGACAAGTTTCAAATTAAATAACTCTGCACCTCCTTTTAGTAATTTAAACTATTAGTGTATTTTCTATTGGTCTTGCCAAAAATGCTTTACATGATTTTGTCTAAGGTAAGGTCTGAGGAAACCTATTTTTTGCTTGCATAATCCTTTAGTGCCACTTGACAGCTATAGAGAGATACAATACCGCGGGAGTGTGTGTGTAAAAATAATTCAGAGGACAAAGAAATTAAAATGATAAGCGAGCGCATGAAGGGTCTTTTGCATAATCCCAGCTAATCCATAATACAGAATGAACTGTAAAAATATCTCCATCCGCCTTCAACGTGCACAGGAAACATGTTTCAACAGCATGTTAGGTGCTGCTGCTCTTTTTGCAACCTTCAACAAGAATCTCACATTTTCACAAAATAAAGGCAGGTTTTCGTTTAAACCTTCTGTTTACATTGTGACACAGTTGACCAGCTTCAATAAGACAGCAAGAAATACGAGAAAAACGTTACAAATCTTTTATGTGCACAAAATGTTTGAAATCATTGAATTGAGTGTTGTTGTTTTTTTAAAGTTTGTATTCCTATACTATGAGCAGTAATGAACCCTAGATAGATCTTTCTCTAGCATACAGTAAATAGTCATGTTGTTGCTGAGGGTCTCAGTTGACGCCGTCAGCCCCACCTGATTGGCTGGAGCTTCCTATGACTCGCCGAGCGTTTGGGCCAATAGCGTTCGCTCGGCTTCCACTAGTTTTTTTTTTTTTTTTTTTTCCATCCTAAATAAATTGCCTGGAGAAATTGAACAAAAAATTAGAGAAAGGGAGAGAGCCTTTCATCTAATTGAGAAGCTCATATTAGCTGTGGTGGGAAGATAAGCTCCTCTCTCTCAACAGCTATTAAGCTCACTGTATGTTAGCCAGCTTCTCCCTGTTTTTTTCAGTTGGGCTTGATTTTTGAAAAAGCTTTCACCTCTGTGTACTCAGCATTAGGATGGTGTAGGTTTCATGCTGAACGTGTATTCCCATCGGTGTGCGTGTGTGTGTGTGTGTGTGTGTCTGTCTGTGTCTCAGGTGTGTTTGACAAGCAGCTGTTGTACCTGCAGACATGCATACTCCAAAATGGAGGCCAGACCATGTGACCGTGTGCAGCCATTTTCTCACTATTGCCAGTAAAACCACAAACGCACACAGACTCACAGGCATAGACACACACACACACACACACACACACACACACACACACACACAAAATCTTCTTTTCGGCAGTTCAATTGATTTAATGTAATTTTGGCATTCTCCTGCACTTATAACTGCAAATGTATGTGCAAATAAGCATGCATGTAAATATCACAGGCGTTACTGCAGGAAATGACATTTGACAAATGTATGTATTCATGCAGCCGGGCAATGTGATGAAACCACAATGACTGAATGAATGATTTTTTTTTCCTTTCCTAAATAAATACATTTTACATGTTGCAGGACGGAGGCAAGAAAAGCAACATTCTCACTACCCGTCCTCTATTTTCCCCCGAACATGAATGTGAACAAAATATTTCAACAGATTTTAAACCCAAGAGAGGTCGTCGTCAAGTGCGGCCGCGTGTCCAAACACACAAATGTGTCACGCGTCACTTATTGAGTCTCAACATATGTCGTAAATTGACGGATAAAACCTCTGCCTGGATTTACGGTGCGGTCTGATTCTTGGGGTGTAGACGGGGTTCCTGATTACATTGTGTCCTCTGGTGCCTTGATCCCTTTAGCCCCCCCCCCCCAAACCAGGATTACATTTCCACAAAGCCTGGGGGGGGGGGGGGGGGGTCACCCCAACCTAAGGTTTCTTGGCATGGCGGCGATGCTGTGACACTCTTGAGTAAAAAAAAAAAAAAAAAAAAAAAAGCAATCAAGTGGCGTTATAGCAGCGATTTGTTAATCTTCTCTCAATCAGGGTTAGGAAAGAGAGAGAGAGAGGGAGCGGGGGGGGGGCTGGTAAAAAGGTTTGCTCTGTCTAGGCTGCTGCTGCTCTGGCTTACTGCCTCCCTCAATCCAAGGCAGCCATTTTGTGTCAGCCGGTCTCTGTTGTTGTTGTTGTGCTGGTTCTCACTTGATCAGACAAACATAGTAACATTTTTCTCCCCGACGCCCGACCGAGGCCCCCGTTTCAGCCCGGAGAACATTTAGTGAAACGATGCATTATTAAGGCGGGAGAAGTCCTTTAGATGCTGCAGTGAAAGGATGCTCGCTTTAATGCTCACAAGTTTCAGTCGCCGTTCGCTTCGAGACTCGGACTGAAAATAGTTGCGCTCCCGTCTCCGAAAACCGCATCAACCCGACCTACCTCTCCTATTACTCACGCTCATATCATGAACAAACCATTTCGCAGCGCGGACGTTTTATTGAACGTGCGGTTACGACGCCCACGTGATGCTAGACGACGGTATCGAGCCTGCGTTCGAGCCCCCGTCCTCTAGAAACAGGTGTGCTGCTCATCACCTGCAATCATTCTCCCGCAACTCAAATAGTTCCCCCCCGCGTGTGTGTGTGTGAAAAGGAACGGCACTATAGTCGCACTATTGTGTGCCGGTGTAGGGCCTGAGCAAACACACTTAGGTAAGTGATCCGTCAGCCCATTCAAAGAGGCCCTATAATGGCCTGTTCCTTCCAGCCTTGTTTGCTCTGTGCTTTGTGGCTTGGGTGTCTGGCAGATGGGCCTTCAGGGATTATACCTGCTAATGAGGGGAGGTGAAGCGCTAGTGGGGGGTGAGATACCAGAGGAGCGGGGGTGGGGGGGGGGGGAGAACTGCTATTATTGTTATGATGTGGCTAAAGACGATGTCCAAGCCACTGTAGGAGCTGTTGTTATTAGGTGAGGCACGTGCTCTTCATCTGCCAGGTTTTCAAATCTAATCATAATCCTGCTAAACTTTCCACAGGATTGGCTAGCTACAACATTCAGCTTCATGCCTTTGCAGTTTTGAGTGTATTTGATGATATTTGCAGAGGTTTAATCTGCTGATTGTACATAGATAACTATGGAGAAACTCTACGAGAGGTTTGGCGGGGAGATTGTTATTAGCCTCATTGCCTTGAATAAACAGCGCCAACAAAAGGTGAACAACGTGTGCTTTTTAACAAACACAACACGGTTCGGACGGACTGAAAGAACTGCCCCTTCATAGTATATGACATCGCCTTCTTAATAGTCCTAATGGTTTGAGAGCTATTCTATGTACGGTCTCTGTTTCCTGCTAACTCGGCGCTCACGGCAGATGTAGTCATAGTTGTCTGGGTGGGGGCCGGTGGAGTTACCGCGGGGGTACCCAGGGGCCCGCGGTAACTCCACACCCCAGGATTAGAGCCACACACGGGACAGGGATGCACAACGACCAGCCCTTCCAGCATGATTACACAACGCCTGAGTCCAGACAGGACACATGTCCTAATCCCTGACCCCCCCCCCCCCCCCCTTTCCTCCTCCTCCTCCTCCTCCATCCCTCAACATATGGAGATGGAAGGAATTAGCGCAGTGGAAGAAAATAAATGAGTTAAAGCGGCCAGCAGCTTAGGACCGCCAATATTTGTTCCTGGGTGACCCGTCTGTGAGTGTCGTAGAACCGATGCGCTCGTGGAGGAAAACCTTTCGGATAACGGCGGGACACCGAAACCATCGCTGCTGCTGCTGCTGCTGTTTTCTAAATAAGCTGCACGCATTACTCACCGACTTGTCACGGGCAGTCTGGTGCACAGTGCCTCTAAAGGTAGACATGGTTCGGGTCCCGGGTAACGCCACAACCTGCCTCCTCGACCCCCCCCCCCCCCCCGACACACCAACACGCCCCCGCCCCCAGATTGAGCCCAGATCTCGTTAAATAGGATTACGCTGGCTACCTGCCATTCGACGGCTCGGGGACACAGGACCTCTTATCTCCCGTCTTCGGACGGCTGCCAAGAACAACGCGGTCCAGAACGACCTGCACACCCGGAACGACGCCCGCGCGCGTGTTACTCACCGGGCCCGTGCGTTTCACCGTGGCCAGTCCCCCCCCCGGTATCGCTGTCCTCTCCCTGCTGATTTCCATGGCTAAGTGTAGGTTACCGGGGTACTTTCATGCCTAATTGGGATCTAATGAGTGGCCTCACACTAAAAAGCATTCAGGCTCAAGCCAATTAAACGCTTTGATGCCAGCCACTGTGCCGTGCGTGCGTGCGTGTGTGTGTGTGTGTGTGTGTGTACAAGCGTATATGTGTGTCTCGTAGAAACGGCAGATCTGCGACCCCCGCTCCCCTCGTGCAAGCAAGCAAGCAACCCGTGAAGTTCGCCCGTGTGTTTAACGTCGGCGCCGAAAGGGGACGTTTGCGGGTCCTCTGACGTGTCTAGCGCTGGGCCCTCCCCCTTACTCTCCCTCGAGGGAGGGTGGGGGGTGGGGGGTGGGGGGGGACACCAATTCAGCAGGGGTAAGAGGCTTTGCGGGCCAAATCCCCTGTTGATCTTCGTAAAGTTTGTGTCTTACAATTAAGTGCAGATGGTTTGCAGCTGGTTGTAAGGCTAGTAAATAACTCGGGCCTCTATTTTCGCCGGGGATTTGGGCGGGGGGTAATCCCTCTCTCTCTGACAGTTTACCAGATTCAAATCAGCCCGTAGGCTTTGCTTTCCTCCCCTCCGGTTTTCCTACCGTGTTTCTTTCTCTCCTCCCCCCCCCTCACTCCATCAAAAGCTCCTTATCCTCGTTGCAACGTGGCGTCGTTCAGTGGGAGCACACACATGACATTACTGCGTCTTAGCAATACGGATGTGGGTGATGCAAGTAATCTCTAAATTGCCTCCCCCCCCAAAAAAAAACAACCTTGACGGAGATCTGAAAGTGCCTCTGTGTAGGTTGGACTTTCAAAGTACAGCGCCTGAAGTGGTAATCCGCAAGTTCATCGTTCTGTTGTTGATGTTGTTTTTTTCATCACTGCGGTGTTTCTGGACTGCGCTTCCTCCTGTCAATCAAACGGCGTATCCACTACTGTGATGATTTTTTTGTTGATGAAGTTTCTGTAGGTGGCGCCTCTTTTCTTTGTCAGTTCATTCGGTCATGTTGTCATATCCACTGCTCATGCTAACTACCCAGATCTCCTTCTGTTTATTCCAAACAAACTTCTGCCGGAAAACGTAAAAAAAAACGCATCACTTCCTGCGCGCCAGGAGGATTTTCTACCTTTCCAGACGCCGGGTTTGAGGTTGAGTCACGACAGTGTTACATCACTTGGACGATCGAGAATAGCGACACAGATATTGAATCATTTAAAAAACGTCGCAGATTATTACTCCCTCCGAACAACTGAAAGAAAATCCCGCTCAACCCTGGAAAAAAAAACATTTATTTGAATTTAGTATTGCTTAGCGTTTCCCCCCGTAGCGCCGCGGCGGCCCAGATAATGCGTGTCGCCGTTGCTCAGAGGACCCCTGTTAAGCAGATCTCTCTCCTGGGACGGGGCGCCGGGGGCCCAGAGGAAAGGCAACCTCTAATGAGAGAGAGAGAGAGAGAGAGAGAGAGAGAGAGAGAGAGAGAGAGAGAGAGAGAGAGAGAGAGAGAGAGAGAGAGAGAGAGAGAGAGAGAGAGAGAGCCTCCCGAAAGAGCTGTGATCACCGGCAAGTCGAGAAAAAAAAAAAAAACCGCTCCTAGGCAACCGCTTGACCCCGCGCCGCTCCTCGTTTTCCCGCATTACGCCGCTTGTATTATTCAAATATACTTCTGGATTTATGTGATTATTTCTGCTCTCCTAAGTGGAGGGCCCGGGCGCCGCGGCAACGCCTCATCTGCATAAGACAGTAGCTAACTGCCCTAGCGGCGCCTCGGGATAGGAACAGATGGGAGTGTTTAGCAACCTCACCCGCTTACTCCCCCCCCCCCCCCCTACACACACACACACACACACACCCAAAACACACACACACACACACCTTATCCACCTCTCCTCTACTGTTTTCCCCCGTGCACCCCCCCCACCCCCCCCCGCCACCAACTGTTCAGTTAACCTGTCAGTTTTCATTGCCCAAAAAAATTCAAGGTGCCATATGCCTCACTCTGACTTCTAACCTTCCACCCCCCCCCTTCCTCCTCCTCCACCTTTCCTCCCCCTCCCTCCCATCTCCTTCACGGTGACATGAAAGTCCCCCTTGAAAAACGTTAAGGATGTCTCCCCCCCTCCCTCCCCCCCCCCCAACACTTGCGGCGTGCTACCGTTTGATTCAGAACGCCAGGCTGAGATCACAGAGATTGCGTGCGTTAGCTTGTCTCGTGTTATAAAAGGAGACAGTTAGCGTTTTACGCGCCGCGCAGTCGGAGCCGCGTTACACGTCGCACCGGCGCCGACGAGACTTTGAAGAACTCGGCTCGGGGTAAATACGACAAGCGACGTAAGAAGGGAAATAAAACGCTTCGGTTTTGTAACGCGCCGCGTCGTGGAAATGCGAGTGACGGCCGGCTGATGTGCGCGACACCCGCTACGTGGCCGCGCGCCAATCAGCCGGTCGGATGACTCGTTCAAAGGAGCGTACACGAAACCCCCAGCGGGTCCCTGCGCTCCCATATCTAATGGCAGTCTGGGTCTGGGAGGTTTTGGCAGCGCCGTCCGGTGAATTCCATTTGCCCTTGCACAGAGGGCAGCTCCCAGCAGGCCTGGCCGCAGTGACAGTTTGTTGTTGTTTATAAGGTCATCCCCACCACAGGGGGCAGCATATTCATTACACCCACCCCATGGCTGTGTTTGTCTCCGGCAGTCTGTTTCTCTGCGGGCTCCTGTCATAAGGTCAGAGGGTACTCGCTATCATCCCCTTCCTTGTCCTCGCAACAGGCCCGGCAAAGTCGTAAGGCCTCGAGATTGGGGTTAAATGTTAACCGTCCCCATCTCAAAATGACGGGATTATTGCGAGGAAACGGTGGCGAAATCCACGACAACATAATAATCTGACACGCGGATCTAGCGGGATTAAGGCCGGCTTTATTACAGCCCCGATAATTTAAGCAACTGAATGGGGTTTTTATTTACGTTAACGCTCGTATTTGATCCACGATCAGTGTAGTTGGCGTTCGACAAATGATACAAGCCCACAGTCATCTGCAGTACAGTCTGAAGCATGCGGTGTGTCTGAGAGAGAGAGAGAGAGAGAGAGAGAGAAAAAGAGAGGGGGAGAGAGAGAGTAAAGAAGTGTCTGGGAGTGGGAGCAGCAAGCTAAGTGAGGTTGTTAGTAGGAAGCTCTGACAGTCCAATCCAGCACAGCGACCATTCAAAAGACAGCTCCTTTTGTTTCTGCCTCCCTTTCTTCTGCCAGGGTAGGAGAGGGGAAAAAAAAGAGGGTGCATCTCTCTGTGCGCAGTAACCCACTGACACCTCCCTCTGATCTGCCTCCTGCTCTCCACCTCCTCCGCCCCCCCCCCTCTTCCCTCCCTCCATCCCCTCCCTCCACCACCACTCTTCCCTCCACCTCCTCTCCTCTCCCCTCACCTCTCTCTCTCTCTCTCTCTCACTCTCTCTGCATATGTCATTGCCTAAGAGTCACTCTCCTGGTTGCCACAGTAACCAGCTCACCTCTCTCTCTCTCTCTCTCTCTCTCTCTCTCTCTCTCTTTCTCTCTCTCTCGCTCACCTAAAAAAGTAGAATCTGCCTCACTCTGCCCAAGAGAGAGAGAGAGAGAGAGAGAGAGTAACAGGAACAAGATGGAGAGAGAGGGAGAGTGGAGGGGTGCTGAGGTGAGAGCAGACATATTGGGGATTGGGGTGGGGGTGGGTGGGGGTGGTGGAGGAGGAGGAGAGGCACATTTCAGAAATGGAACATTGCTGTTGCAGTTTTCATTCTCTCTCTCTCTCTCCCATTTTCACCCGTGCAGCCACTGCAGACATGACAAGAGAAGAAGAAAGAGAGAGAGGGGGGGGGGGGAAAGGAGGGAGTAAAAGACGTGAAATAAAAGACAGTATGAGTAGGAAGAGGAGGAGACGAGACGAGTAGAAAGAGGGCGGTCCCGGTGTGACAACCTTGTGTTTTGTTGGGGGGGTTTTTTGTTTGTTTTTTCACATTTGCAGCAGCACCACCGGCGCTAGTAACACCACGGCTAACCGGCATTCTCCACCTGCTCCAACAACCATCTTTCCCTTCCCCCCATGCACAGCAGTCCTCCCACCTCCTTCATCCCCCTCTCCTCCTCCTCCTCCTCCTCTCCGAGTGGCGGTGTGGTGGTGGTGGTGGTGGGGGGGGGGGGGTGTCTGCCCATTCTATGTAGCATCGCTGCAGGCAGTCTCTCCCTTAGACAAGGCCAGTCATTCAGCACCTGAGCTCTCTCTCTCTCTCTCTCTCTCTCTCTCTCTCTCTCTCTCTCTCTGTGTCTCTCTCTCCCTCTCTCGCCCTCTCTGTGCGTCACTGCACGTGGCCAATGCCCAATTACACTCTCATTACCTCCTAATTACCTTGGACACAACAGCAACTGGTAGCACAATCAGAAATAAAGCGGAATGTAAATCAATTACATTCATTTTGACATTATTTGCGAGACTTTTTTTTTCCCCTCCGGTGGGCGGTGGCATGTTAAATGCTCCCCCGGTGATTGTGGTAATTTAGAGCAATATGGTAATAGGGGTGCTGATGGCTAGTTCTCCTCTTGTGAGCTGTTGTTTTTTTTTTTCGTCCTTTCATGAGCCGTCGTTGGCCGGATTACATAAAAGGTTTAATTGGGTATTTTAGATTATGGACATCACGGTGGACGGATGATGAAATCACCTCAGCGATCATTCTTATTAGCATCGTGAATTAGATCAGCGCTGGCTCACGCTGTTTTATTCATACATGCTAAATAAGCTACAAATAGCCAGCCACGGGCCTCAGAATAGCAACACCTAAGAATAGCAGGGGACACTCAACCTCACCTGATGTGTAGAACCAAAAAAAATGGAAGTGAAAGGTTGAACGTGTAAGTTACATACCGATATACAGCTGTGTGGCAGTTTGCATGTACACTATATACTGTATATCACAGTGTGCAACTGTGCACTCTATATTTTTAACTTCTGATTGATTTGAAGTGACTCTATTTTGTTTGTTGGATTGATGCTTTTATTTTGTGTCAGAGAGTTCAGAGATCGAGAATGCAAACCCGAGCCCAGGACCGTCTTCTTTCTGATTGGCTGGTCGTCATTTGCCAGCTAATGTTCGAAACCTGCTTATATATGGAGGTGCATTTCTGGGGACAGGTGGAGCATTAACTCATGACTGACAATATATTTTTTAATCTTCAAATAAACTAATAAACTACTGAAACTACAAGAAGAAATCTGGACTCACTGAGGTTGAGATCACATCTTGCCGTGACACTCGTGATAGCAGAGATCCGTCTCCACAAGCTATAGCTGTCTCTCCATAAAAGAAAATGTAACTTAAAATCACAAGTTTTTCCAACTAGCGATTTCAAATGACCATATTTAAACTACGGCCCATTGGTCAAGGCACCCATGAGAGCGTAGGCATTCATCCATGTGTAGGTCGTCCGGTAGGTCGTTCGCTCCAGTGCTCCAAGCTAACACTTTAGCGTACACTCAAGATAAATGTGATGATCGGCAACTAGCATTACCCAAAGTAAGAAAGGCTGTAAATGTTAACAATCTCCTACACAAAGCTGTCAGATTTAGCCACACATCGTGAAAGAGTACTTAGAGGCTGCTACAAGTTCACATCGCTCAACGTAGTGTGTTGCTAAAGTGTTGGAGCGAGCGATCTGTCGATGACACATGGGTGGTTTTACTGTCTACGTTCTCATCGCTTCACAGGCGGACCGATGACCAATGAGCCAATCCCCCCCCCCCCCAAAAAAAAAAACCTCCTGCCCACTATTCTGTCAGTGTATCCGTTCCTCCCGCAGTGTATGATCCATCCATCCATCCGTCCAGGCTGGTGTTTATGGGCTTCCTCAGCAGGCCGGGTTGTTTAACGAGGGCAGGGGGACGGCGTGGCACTAATTGCCGTGTGTGATTTATGCCAGGCTGGGACCAGGCGGGAACACAGGCAGACAGTGTTACTCTGAGAGCAGCTGCTTCGCCCAATGTTTACTTAACCCTCCGCTGGCGGGCCTGGCACCGGCGGCCCTGACGGGTGGGTCTGTGGGGAGTCATTTCACTGGTTAGCATTATGTACAGCAGTGGGGTTGGAGGGGGTGGGGGGGGGGGGGGCATGTTTGGGGAGCGGCTGAGATGATGAGGGGCGGAGTGGGAGCGCGAGTGCCTTATGGCAAAGTAGATTGAAGCAATTAGGAGGACAGACGTGATTGGTCTCCTGACACTTTTTGCTATCCTGGAGGAATTGTTGCTAGGTGACATAATCACGCCCTGTTTTCAGAACAATAGGATTTCTTTAGTGTCCCGTTATACAAACCTTGTGGCTTCGTTTCTCACGTGTATCAGCCGAACAGCCTCTTTCAACGTGTTTTTCCCCATGCACGGAGACGTTTTGGGTCATAAGGGTTCAAACAGAGGAATTCTTAATGGTGCTTAGAGGCCCGTTTGACTGTTGCCCTATTTCGGGCAGCATAATTCATACAGTGCTCAGTCTAATGCCATGTGTTAGAGGTGACAGACATTTCCATCCCACGCCTGTCCGCCCGGCTCATCTGGAGTGATAGACTGAGACATCTTGGGGTTTGCACCCACAATGCAATTAGTCACACCTCAAACAAATTAGCAGCAAAAGGCGCCAATGTATTTCCCTTCTAATAGATCAGCTTGAGAAGAAGAAAAAAAAGAAGCCTCTTCAGGGATAAATAGTCACGTTTAAAGACAGGGGTGAAGCCTGATCCAAAGGTGGGAAATGACGCATTGACCGTGAATATGAAGCTATAGATGCTGTAGAAAAATCGCTACATCCTTGTGATGTTCAACGATGAAAGGAAAAGATGGTAAAAAAATAAAAAATAATAAAAGGAGAGGAGGCATGGCTCGGTCTCCACAGCAACATTGATTGATATTCTTCAGGTGGAGCAGCTGTCAAGCGGCCTGACCACTGCAAGCTAATGCTCTGCAGGGAGAGAGAGAGAGAGAGAGAGAGAGGAGGAGGGATGGGGGGAGATGAAGGGAGACACCGAGGAACGACGAGAGATGAAAAGCAAGGAGATGGAGGGGACAGAGACAGAGAAGGAGGCGGGTAGGGCAGCAGGGAGTTGAGATTAAAAAGGGATGATATAAAGGGAAAAGGAGAGATTTTTAATGTGTGATTTTTTTTTAGCCACTGAAGGAAAGGTGGAGGCTGTGTGAGTGTGTGTGAGTGTGTGTGAGCGTGCGCAACCTCTAATGCGTGTGTGGCTCGGCCATAAATATCCGGCTGGACTAATGAATGAATGTAGGCTTCAGTGCGCTGACACGCTGACCTTGTAATCTAATTGTTGCCATGGCGGCACGTGCTGTGACCTTTTCAAGGAATTCGGTCGCCAGCAGTTCCCGCTGAGAGAAGGGGTTTCCACCGCAGGCCTGCAGGGGTTTCTCTTGGACCCGGTCTACTTGAAGCTCGCACAGCGTAATCGTTCACGTGTGGGCGTGGAGAATGTCAGGGGAAGAACCGTAGAAATGCTGTCTTGTCAAGAAGAAATGAGGACTTGTTCATCAATTGGCGTCCACCGGCGTTCGTTACCACAACAGGCATGAGAGAATTTACTGTTGCAAGGCGTCCCCCGTCTCATAACTGGGGCCTGCTGCTGTGTGTTTACGCCACTACAGGTTTCATCTTCATTGAACAGATGTTGCAGCGCGTAAACCAGGCAGCTGTTTGTGTAATATGAACAATCTTTAGATGTAATAAGCCTGATAATCAGCTGTTATGAGCTGCAGCAAGTGGGAGAAGTCTGTACAGTCTCTCTCTCTCTCTGCCTCTCTCTCTCCTTTTCAAACAGGATTTTCTGTCAATGAGGGTTTTGGTTAGTGGAATTGTGATGGGGGAGCTCATTTTTCTTGATGAATTGCATTAGGATATTTTTTTGTTATTTGCACATTTTTCAGACCAGATGCAAGCTGCAAGTATGTCCTTTTAAAATAGCCATAAAGCCTCGATCTCAATCCAATTCAATTCATTCAGATTTGATGTGTTTTTATTGGTAGGAACGTTACATGAGCAGTTTTACCAAAGCATCTAAATAGACCATTTGTTTGGACCAAGTGTCTGCTCTACCTTAAAGGGTAATTCCGGGATTTTTCAACCTGGCCTCCATGTCCACAAAATCGCTTTTCATACCTTTAAGTAGATCCCAAAATTTCCGGAGTTGCTCCGGTCGATCGGCTCAACCGGCAGTCGCGTAACGGCGCTCCAATGTAATCCAGCGGGCATGTCCGGGCATGTCCAGGCATGTCCAGGCGGTCAAAGTATGTCCACTAAAAGTGCTTGATTTTGCCACTGACAGGCTCAGATTGTTATTCGTGTGTCTGACAACATTACTAAAAGGATCGCTACAGAAATAGACCGTTTTTAACCAGAAATAGACCTTAGACATGACATAGACATGCCCGGACATGCCCTCTGGATTACATTGGAGCCTTGAGCCGCGGTTACGCGACTGCCGGTTGAGCCGATCGACCAGAGCAACTCCGGAAATTTTCATTGCAAAAAATACCCATCTTAACCATTTATTCTACTGTTTAGTCTTAAAATGTTGAGTCTTAAAATGCCGAGGGGTGAGACAATTTCACTTTTTTTTTTCCAATGTAGTTTCACCTGTTTCAAGAATTTGGAACGAGCAACAATATCCTGAAATAAGGTGGATTGCTTGATTAGGATCAGGATAATTCACTCATTCAAGAAACTTAATGACAGATTGTGTCACTTGTTTTAAGAAAAATAAGACTCTCAATACTGTGTGGTCTTTTTTCATGGGTCAGTACTATCATTCTAAAACTGTATCTCTTTCCCCAAGTGTCCCCAAGTGTCCCCAAGCGTTATTATGCTCTAATTTTTCTTTTTTTAATTACTTTTTCATATAATTAGTCCATCTTTAATCCCATACAGTCAGCTGCATTTGTTTCTTTTAAGTAGTTTCCATGTCTTTCCTTTTTTGTTAACTTTATAAAACTGTTATGTTCGCTAGCTCTCTTTTTTTTTTTTTAATAATCTAACAGCTTCAGCTCTGGAAACCCGCTACCCTTTTGTTGTTCTCTCCCTGGTCTTGTTGTTCTCCCGTCTGTTGCCAGCTCTCTGTTGAGGAGCTGTTCCCAGTTTGACCGTCTGCATTTCAGCACCATGGAGAGCTGCACTCACTTCATCAGCTCACGTCAAGGTTTATCTTTGAATTAGAGATGTGAACCAAGAATAGAAGAAATCAACTTCACATCAGTTGCTTTCAACCAGTCATCACGTTTACTACATCACCAAGATAGCTTTAGGTAAAAGACAGTTAAGGTTTTTTACAGTGCATCTCCTTTCGTCTGGTGCTCTGTAGGATCTACTTTGCTGCGTTTTCAGCTCTATTTTGTATAAAAATCATGAAAGAAAAGTTTAATAGAAGGTGATAATGATGAAAAGGCAACAACAACATATTGTTCAAACCTAACCATTTAAAATGTGTATTTCTGGGAAAAGCAGAAACATCTGGCTGCAATTGGGACTTAATTTTTTTTTTAATCAATGAAAAATAATAGTGGTGAATTCAGGCCGAACCTCCACGATGTTCTCCTAAAAAAAGCTTCCCTTAATAAAGATGTTTTCCCTCACGGTGGGGATGGAGGTGCATCTCTGTCTCAATCGTCTCTGTCAGGCAGTGACCACAAATGAGCTCCTCTCTGGGCAGCCATGTCTACCTCCCTCTCTCCCTCTCTCTCTCTCTCCTCTCTACCTCCATCCCTCTCGCCTCCCTTCCCTCTCATCCTCAGTGTGGCTCCTGAATATTTAATAAGGCTGAATTACTGAGGCCCTCAACTGTAATGACAGGAAAATCAGACAATTAAAGCAGAAGGGCTCCGGCTTTGAGTCTCACGTCCCCCAGAGGAGCCAGAGATTATTTAAAGTGGCACAGTGTTTGATTATCTAATCCTCCTCTTGCCCCCTCTGCTTTACTTACAGATCGGCATCGCCTGCTCCGCTTGCCACCGCAAATTACCGTTAAATGCCAATGAGCGCTGTATTTAAGACCTTTTTCTATACAGGGGGGATGCAACGCCACCGAGTCACGAGGGAACGGGATCTGTTTGTGGATTCAGGGTTATCGCTGTGTTGGCCGGTGGTTGGAAGGGTTGTTGAAGCTTGATTTAAGGGTAGAGGAAGGTTTTCACTTAGTTCATGTCTAGGTGAGCATTTGATCATGCTTTGTCAGTGTGTTTCAACTACTAAGAGAATTCAAGAGATGGTCTGCAGGATGGTTGGTAAGATGGTAAGATACCCACCGCCCCCCTCCCCATACCTCACGCCACTCTTCCCAGTTCTCTCTCTTTTGATGACTGCCTTATACGTCCAGATGTGACACGAGGGGGCATCCGGCCTTTTTTCATCCCCGAGCTTTAAAAAAAACAAAAAAAAACACACACAGGAAATAAAATTGAGAGAAAAGACTGGGGGACCGGTGTGATAAGCCTGACCCGCCGCGCGCTGCTCTTTGAAGTAAAAAAATAAAAATCTGGGCGACTGGGAAACAAACTTGCTTTCTTGTCTGGACCCCCCCAAAAAAAACAAGCCTAGCTTTGTTTGGGTTCGGTGATAAGTAGGATTGTTGTCAGCTTGACTTATTATCGAGGCAAAGTCGCGGGTTGTGATTGAGTGGATAGTAATAGCTTCCTTAATGCCTGCCGGTGCAGCGCACGCACAGAGGTTCCACACAGAGACAGACGTGACTATTCAGCATCATACAGCTGAGGCTCAACACTGGCTCATTTAGCGTTGGCCAGAGAGAGAGGCCAATGATAGCATTGTAAACACTCAACCATTGGTGGTTTAATAGCTCGACTCCCATACTGGCTCACCCATGCACCCATACGCACACACACAGGCGCACACACGTTTGAATGCTTATTGTGCCTGAGATTTCCCTCCTCGCTTTTGACTTCATCAGACAGACATTTGTCTGATAGAGAAAGTGCTTACACAGCTGCCTCTGTCACCGTGCTCCTGCTTCCACCAGCACACCACCGTCTATTGGAGAGTAGAGATAGCTTGTCATTGTATGTCAGTGCCAAATAAGCCCTGTACAAATAAGCCCCGTTCTGAGACGCTACTGTCCATTGTAAGGTTTTGTTTTTGTTTGATGAGATCGAATGTCATTGGTTTGTCTGCACGCCCGTCGTCCGCCTGCAGTCCCGCTAAACACAGCAGCTACGGTTCATGATGGGCGACGCTGCTGACAACGCGCCATCGCAGCCAGCGGTGTCACTCTCATACAGGGCGACACGACTCTCCACTTAGTTCAAGCCAAAAGAAACTCACATGCATCCACATGCACGGCAAAGTCAAGGTCTGATCAAGACTGCTGCCTTACAGATGTTCAACCATAAACCACATATGGATGAAGTGTAAAGCAAACGTAGCTTGAGTTTTACCTATTGGTCTATTGTTTGTGAACGTTTATAACAGTGCCAAAGAGAGTATTTATCTTACATCTCTATTTGCTTTACCATGACAAAGGAATGTGGGGCAGCGTTGAGGCCAAGCGCCTCAGGGCCTCAGCCTCCCTGTTGTCTCCCGATTCCAATATCGCTGAACATCCATTTACATCTAGTTTTAATAGTGGTTTATTCAGTCGAGCAGAAGATGACATCTTTATCCGTGGTTGACATATGAGGCCGTTAGCCTCAGGCTAGCATGTGTCTAGTTAATGAGCAGAGGGATGCTGCCGCTGATTAGAAGCGGCAATAAAAAAAAAAACTCTGCTTCTTTACTCTGACTCAACTCCGTCTGCAGTGAGCCGATAGAGTCTGGACCCAGATAGCTCCGTCTCCTGGAAGTTTGTAGCCCAGGTAAGAAGATAAATTAGGACAGGTGGTTTGTGTGTGTGTGTGTGTGTGTGTGTGTGTGTGTGTTGTAGATGAGGAAAATCTTCCAAAGTGAGCGCTCCTCACTTTTTTAAAGGGCTAGTTCAGGAATTAGGATTAGATAAAGGTTAAGGTTAGTTTAGGGTTAAGATTAGGATTAGATTTAGATTAGGCTAAGGGTTAAGGGTAGAGTCAGGCGTTAGGGAATGAATGTAGTCAGTGAAGTATATTAATACAAATGTGTGTGTGTGTGCATGTGTGTGTGTGTGTGTGTGTGTGTGTGTACACATACGAGTATGCAGTGCTATCTACAGTACTGTATATTCACACGTTGTAAGATGAAATCATTTAACTGTACAGTATTTTGTGTGTGTGTGTGCATCTCCACCCCTCCACCACTTACAGTACTGGGAATATTGCTTGGTAAGTGAGTGGCGGCCAGTGTGTTGCCATGACAACCCCGGTAGCTGTCAGTGTGTGCCTCCTGTTAGAATGACAAATGATTTTTATTAGAGGGGCTTTAATTTGGTGGGATCCCCCCTCTCTCTCCATAGAGATGCTTATCCCAGCCTGATCAGACCGGAGTCACTCTGCCAATAACTCTGACCAGGTCTAATTACAACACAGGCCCTCCTGGGCTCATCATACACTCAGTATTACTCACAGACTCCACTAGCGGCTCTGGCCTCAGTCACCATGTGACATTTTCATGGTGTGAAACCATGTGGCATTGCATATGGTAGCATTATTGCATAGAGAGATTTGGACAATGAAGTGATGATACGAGTGTGTGTGTGTCATTTTGCAAAAATGCCAACACATTTTTGATGGACATCTGCAAGCTTTCTTGTTAATCCTAATCATCCTAACAATCGCCATCAGCTTCAGATGTACAGCAACAGAAGAAATGTGATTTGGGTGTCAGCATTTTGAGATTTTGCTGAATGGAAAGCACGTACATCTTTAGGGAGGTGTAGTGTTGTTGTAGAAAACTGAAAAGAACACCGAAGGTCATACATTGCAACGGATAGCATCGTAAATGTTGAGGTCTACACTCGCCTACGTCTCGCGTTTGTCACCGAATCACCTCAGTGATTCACTGCAGCGCATTCCCTTTTCATGTTTCGCTGCTTCATTGGTCTCACAAATCCTCCAGCAGCCGTTGACTTGCATCTCTCGTTGGTCGATGGAGGTAGAAAAACCTTGATGTCTCTTTGTCACGCCGCGTTTCTCAAAAGAGGGAATCGGGATGAAAGTGCAAGAATTAAGCACTGCATGTATTTTCAACAGTAGCTACACTTGCAACACAGCAGGAAGCTCTCTCTCTCTCTCTCTCTCTCTCTCTCTCTTTCTATCTATCTGTATGAGAAGCTTTTTTTAATTAATCCTAGATGCAGATGGTTGCAGGACCGCTAGTGTTAGTGTCAAGCAGCGCGGCTTCTCTCTCGCGCTATTTTTTTCTTCTTCCGTCAAGCAGGACGACTTTGAGTGGCCAAGGTTACGGTGACAGTGTGGGCCCCAGCTGTCTCCGGGGACCACGCTCCCACTCACTAATACACTCCAAGACAGTCACACAGTGGGGACACTGCCGCCGCGCTGCTCGCAGAGTGATGAGGAGGCAATTTTTATCTGCATTGTTTAGCTGACTCTGAGAGTTTCCCCCGTAAGTGGACCGCGCGGACCGTCTGGGTGTTGATAGGTCGGATTATTCAAAGTTATTCAGAGTGCGGGGCGGGGGTCGAGGCGTTCAAGGTCATCAGAGAAAATAATCAGTCTCTCAATTGATTCCTCTGTTAACAAAAGGAATTTAAAAATGGGGTCTGTATACCTAACTACTAGTGTGTGTGTGTGTGTGAGGAAGAGAGAGGGAGAGGTGCTGGGCGTCAGTGTCGTCAGGCGCCTGTTGAGATCTGTCAGACAGACGGGGGCTGACATTTTTTTTTTTTTTTTTTTGATAATTGCTCTGCCTAGCAATGATCCGCATTAGCATATGAAAGTTGTGTCTTTTTTTCCCGCTGTAAGCTCATTTGTAAGTCATTTCAGATGACAGAGAGTGGTTGTATCCCAGAGGTGCTCTTTCCCTCTTGATCTTTTATTTTCTCTCGTCTCTCGCTCGCTCTATCAGTCTATCTCTTCCCTCTCTCTCTCTCTCTCTCTCTCTCTCTCTCTCCCTCCCTGTCTGTCTCCACTCATGTCTCAATTATACAACACTGAAATGTCTCAAGGCGCCAAGGTAACTCTTTTATACAGGCAGCTAAAGGACACCTTTCGGCCAGATGGCGGCCCAGCGTGCGCAGGTCAGAGTGCTCAGCTATGTCACCGTGTGTCATTGTGTTCCTATTGGAAATCCTTCCCCCTTGAGCCGTCAGTGGACACACACCCTCACACACCCTCACACACCCTCACCTAACTCCCTGTTAGGTGAGGGTGTGTGTCCACTGACGGCTCATCAGCTACCAGCACCGAATGTCCTAATGAAAATGTAACAATGGCACTGTGTTACGTTCAGTTCACTGTTCATCGTGATTATGACCAGTGTTGTAATATCTTCCTCCTCATTCGTTACTTCAAAAATAATTCGTTACACTACTCATTATATTTGCCGGTAACCCAGAACACACCTACACACACTCTGACCCAATAAAAAAACTGGAGATTATTTCCTTTTAGCCTCAAAAAACCTCGACAGAAATAAAGATCGTCTCATTTAAACTGAAATAACAAAAGTAATGTTGTAAAAATGTATTTCTCTGATTGGTGAGTGTAATCTTATTACTGGGATTGAAATAAGAATTCGTCACACTACTCGTTACTGAGCAAAGTAAAGAGTAGTGACGAGTAATGAGCCCATCAGTGGTTATGACTGAAGTTCCAGCAAAGCTCCCCATTTGGAGTGAATAAAGCGTCTACTTGAGGCTCGGCGTGGCTTGTATGGGGGATTAATTGACTCTATTGAGTGGCGATCCACAGAAAGAGACTTGTGTTTCTGGAACCGTCCATGCCAAGCAGCTGGGCGGGCCGAGGAAGGGAAAAGCCGGGGACTGGCAGGCCGGAGAGCCACCTGGGGTGAAGTGATGCCATAGTCGCAGAAATATACACTAATACACCCAGGTGTGGGCCTACACTCGTGCTCATATGTGTAGTGCACTCACACTCACACACTCAGACATACTGCAGGAACAGTGGAGGCTCTCTCTCAGGCGGTGTTAGTATGCAGTAGGTGGATCACAGAGGAGCAGGGAAAAGCGTAGTGGAGCGCCTTCGATCGTTATTATTGACCATTCCTCCATGCAGCTGTGTGCTGCATAAACACATTCACACTCACTTGCACGCATGTGCACGCACACACACACACACACACACACACACACAATGTGATTTCAGATAACTGCAGTGATACATGCATACACAAAAATGCCCTCAGAGCTTCCAAGGACATTCACCTACTGTACTGTACATACTCAGCTCTCTGACAGTGAATATGTTGATGGTGAGCAAGAGCGGGTTCAGTGGACTAAAAGTATAACCTGAATAACATCAAATATCCTGTTGAAAAGACAATTAGTACAACCTCTTACAGTTCCCACTGCGATAAAGACATTAGAAATGTGTGTACATGTACAATGTGTATGTATGTAATGATCACAATGTTGTTACTGGCAACTTTCTTAGGAATGACATTAAAAAAATCACTAAACATTGTTTTTTATGTTTCAAGTGACATTACCTTGATGCTAGTGGAAGGATCTTTTTTCACATTTCTCTCAGTTGGTTCAAGAAAACTCTCAAAACACATGAAACCTTTCACCTGTTTGAAGGAAAACAAGATTTTAAGACTCATATGCAGTGTGTGTGTGTGTGTGTGTGTGTGTGTGTGTGTGTGTGTGTGTGTGTGTGTGTCACTGTTTTCACATGCATTTAAAACGCAGGCCTATCCCCTCTCCCAACTCTGGCCTTTTGTCACGGGTGACAGGCAGTCTGTTCTAATAAAAGCTCCTCTCATTCATAAGCCTGCCTTGTCAACTTCTGATGCTTTCCAGGGTGCCAGGCAACTTTCAGAGGGAAACGGGGGTGGGGAGGGGTAAGGGGGTGGGAGAAAAACTAGAGAGGAAAGGAAAGGAAAGACAGGAGAGACAGCCTGCTTTGATATCTGCTCTCTCTGACCTGTTGGTTTCCTTCTAAATCAAATGCATTCGCAACCTGTGCAATTCAAATCTGATAGGTAATATTATGTGGCTTGTCTTTGTGGTTAGGTGATAGAGGACTCTGGACACACACACACACACACACACACACACTAGAATTCACACTGCCTCCTTTCCCCCTCATGTTACCAGTGGTTGTCTATCTGTCACACACAAGTGCATCTAGACCACAAGCTGAAAAACCCCTTCAGGATATCAAATCCATGGTCTCTCATTTCTAACTAGGTCAACACTCGCTCACAATGGCTGCATCCTCGCTCCCCTCCTTCTCTCTCTCCTCCCGTTCCATCTTTCTTTTTAATGATTGCACCACCCTTTCATCCCGATGCGCGCAAGTCGAATCAATATTCTTTTACTTAACAAGGGAATACCACCCAATTTAAGACTTCATATGTCACTCAGAGCTATACATCGATATTTGCGAAACCAAATCACCAGAAACCCCAAGATCTGAGACTCGAACCTGTAATGTGGTGTAGATGTAGTTGCTCCATGAAGACTGAATGGGATTGTAAAGGTGGATGCGAGAGGATAATGGTGTATTTTCCATTTCTGAACAGATAACAATACTGTAGCGTAATGTTTTCTGTTCATTTTCACAAATATTGGTTGAACTATCCTACACCATAGGAATGATACATGCATCAGTTCTTAGTCTGTATTCTGCTTTTTTTAAAAATCAATATATCATTGTCAAATTAATGTTGATAACTTGGTGTAATTCCTGCAAACAAATGAGACCACGGTCGAGATTCAAGCTCGGTAGCCTCTATCCCACACCCGTGATATAGCGCTAATGTTTCTCGAGATTAAGACCCCATTTCCTATAAAACCCTGTTGCTTCCTGTCACAAAGAGGAGCTTTTTCAGTCAAGGGTTTTCTCTTTCACTTTCACGAAGAGGATAAATATGTCGGAAGTGATTTTTCCTCATTCCTGCCACCTGCCATTGCGAGAAACTCTGAAACCTTTGGCTCCATTTGCGCGAGAAGAACAGCGCCCCTTCCTGTTTAGAGCTTCTCTGCGATAATTTCGTTTGTTTCATGTAATTACAGTAATGCCTCAATGCTAATGATTTTTTTGATGTTGAAATACTACACATAGCATCTTTACGACCACGATCGCAGCCTCTATACCCGTCTGCCTTCTTTCCATTATTTTTGCAATGCGTGGTACAAAGGGCCTCTACAGTATGTCTCAATTTGCGTGAAGCCATCGTGACAGGAAGGACTAAACGAGACTTATTCAATACCTCATGCGACGCGTGTGTTATTATATCTCTAGCCTATCTCATATCCCTTTGCCAGCCTCATTCCACCAGCCCCGTTCCAGACCCCGTCCCAAGTAGGCTTCTCCATCATCGGGTGACACAGGGAATACCCCGGCAGCCACTAGCCCCAGCTCGCATCACTCCTCATAAACGCCAGCTACCTCCATGTGTTCCCACAAATTAGCATGACATTAGCATGATATTAGCACGTCCCCGACCTGCGCAGCCGTGCTTCATCAAAGCGCTCTGTGATCCCCGGCTCCTTGCGCTTTATTCTGGAGGAGAGAAAGCAAGACAGAGAGAAGAGAGAGAGAGAGAGAGTTTCCCCCCAGAGAGAGAAGAGAGCGATGAGCTACATGATAACGAGCTGTGTTACACAGCCACACAACACACAGCCTTGTCACGGCGCCTCAGAGCTGTGCTGAGCTAAATGGGCTGCAGCAGATGTTTGGTGACTACAATCACACAGGGCTGCATACCTCACTTGACTTGCAAATATTTGCTAAGTGACTCTGATATTGGATTTTTTTTTTTAGAATGCGTAAGGTAGCAATCCCAGTGTATAAAAACGAATGCATTCTCCTCACACTCAATACTCTCCGACTTTAGAATATCATTCCTTCTATTCTATTAGTTGTCCCCCCCGTGATGAAATAGGGAAGCGATCGATCGTTTGTTTGTGCATGTGTCACATGCAATATCTCAAACACAACACTGACTGGGTTGTGGCAAAACTTGGGGAAATGATGCATCTCCACCACCGCATCCACACATTTTCATCGTTCTTTTAAAAAAATGCTGGTTGTCCCACACAATGAAGCGGAGGGAGACTAGATCAGCCCGTCTCTTCGTCTGTTCGTTAGTTCCTTCGTTCGTTCGTTCATCCGCCTGTCTCACGTAATACCTCAGACACCACTGATTGGATTGGTGTTGCAGCATTTCAGAATTACACTAATTGGCCCAGAGGGGAAATGCATCATTCATGAGGGACAACGTGATTGTTGTCATGTTTTAATATGTTGTTTTATGTGTCATTATAACCAGTAACTGTTTCAAATTGTTTCGCACATCAATACTGTGCGGTCGCTAATGATGTTCATTTTGTCTTCTTCCCAGTGTCACGGTTTCTCATCACATCCACGGGAGCCCTGTACATCCTGGATGTGCAAATGGAAGACGGGTTGTACAACTACAGGTGTATGACGCGCCACCGGTACACAGGAGAGACCCGACAGAGCAATAGCGCCCGCCTCATTGTCTCAGGTACGAGGAGCGCCGATACATCCGGAGCACTGGACCGGTGTCAGTTAGCTACAACACTACCAACGGGGCTGGTGGCAAGAATTTAAACCTCTTTGATTCTAGAGGTGAAGTCAGTTTTCTGCAGTAAACCAGAACCAGAAAGCGAGAGTACAAGTTTACTATCATGAACTAAAATCAAACTAAATATGAAAATAGAAACTCAAGTGAACTAAACTGAGTCTAAAAACGTGGGATGTTCTTTAAATGTAAGGTACCTGTGTTTTGGATATCCAGCTCTGTTAAATGATATTGATGGCTTTAAATCCAAAGAGAACATGAATTATCAGAATTTAAAAAGGACACTTGGCTGTGCAAAGGGGCTTGGAGGCTTTGTGCACATGCCTGGCCATGAGCCAGATTGAACATGAACATGAACATGAACATGGTGTGACTCTTTGCCCACTGAGCCACCGTGAACCCCATGAATCACTGGACCCTTAGAATAGCTACTAAAGACACATTATGCTCGGCCCTGGTAGTTATTTTGTCCATTACATCATAACCTTTTGACCAGAAACCAATTTTATCGGGTAAAAAGAGTAAAAAGATCCGATTTCACATACCCATCCCAATATTTACACATTTAAAAAGTGTAGCGCCATAAAACACAGTGAACTATACAAAAGCAACTCAATCGACGCCACGAAATAGCATCCTCACACCGCCTCCTATTGCCCCTTGCAGACCCCGCCAACTCAGCGCCCCACATCCTGGACAGCTTTGAGCGTCGCGAGGTGATGGCGTCCCACCGGGTGGAGCTGCCCTGCAAGGCCTCCGGTCACCCTGTGCCCAAGTACCGCTGGCTGAAGGACAACCGGCCGCTGGAGCCCGACACGCGCTTCAGACAGAGTGTGACGGGCCTGCTGATAGAGAGAGCCCAGTCCAGCGACACGGGGACGTACGTGTGTGAGGTGTGGAACGGCTACGGCAACGCTGAGGTGGTCGGCAGGCTGCAGGTCAAAGGTCAGTGGCAAAGTGGTGCTACGATCCCTGCCGTTCAAGTAGGAATAGCTAGGAAAGTATAGATGCTGTTCCAGGCCTTTAAAGGTGCTGTGGTAGAGACTGACAGTTGTTTCAGCTATGGTCTGCTTTGTTTACAGTATTTATTTTTAATGTCTCAAAATGAAAGCGGCATGGTTTATTGATGTTGAAAACGCTACATGCAACACGATTAATATGATGTCACTTTTAAATGACTCTGACATACAGTAATGCACGGCGCTAGGAAAACACAGAAACTCAGAAATGCTCCCTAATGCTACGACGCCACTACCACTAAAATGTACCCTTCAACCGCCTCACGCCACTTCCAGAGCCCCTGAAGGCAGTGGTGAGCCCACGGAAAGTGAAGGGCAGTGTCGGGAGCCAGGTTTCCCTGTCCTGCAGCGTGACGGGCTCCGAGGAGTACCAACTGTCCTGGTACCGCAACGGAGAGCTCATCTACCCCGGCAACAGCGTCCGCATGACAGGCCAGAACCGGGAGAACCTGGTAATGGCCGGCATGGCCAAGAGCGACGGAGGAGCCTACCAGTGTTTTGCCAGGCATGGCAAGATGTCCGCCCAGGACTATGTTCAGGTCATCCTGGAAGGTGAGCATCCGCCAAGCTCTTGATGGAGATCTGTGGGTGAGGGCAGGGAGCATACTTGGATGAATAAATGCATCCTGCCTTCAATAAGTGACTTTGTGTGCTTTGGCATGTATATGTGTACACATGTGCAGTGTGCATGTGTGTGTTTGTGTTCTAGTGCTGGTGTTCACTGGTGTGTATGTGCTAATGAGTGCTGCAGTACAGCCCAGCATGCCCAGCCCCTTTTTATTAGATTTTCTGCAAAAGGCTTGCATAGCTGGAATACTGTTGTGTGAGTGGGGTTGCTGCAGCGTCTGTCTCCCATGTCATTACACCAATATAAAGAGGTTATTGATTATCAATGATGTTGTGGAGCCAGAAAAAGGACTAGTATTATCGTGCTCTACACTCGTATCCTCTCTTGTATATACTGGACATGAATGTACTATGAGGAAAAGGCAAACCAGTCTGGATCTTCACATCTTGATGCTCTTCAAAAATGTTTTCCAAACTGTCCAAAGCAAGATGATTGATTTCTGAGCAATAAGATAATGTACATCACCTGGTCTCTCTCCTTCCGCTGCCCAGATGGCACCCCCAAGATCCTGGCCTCATTCAGCGAGAAGGTCTTCAACATCAACGAGTTTGTGTCGCTAGCGTGCACGGTGAAGGGCACGCCGGAGCCCCGGGTGACGTGGACTCTGGACGACGAGCCGGTGGTGCGGGACAGCCGCCACCGCATCTCCCACTACACCAACGCCGAAGGCCACGCGGTCAGCCACCTCAACATCAGCCAGACCCAGGTCCCCGACGGAGGAGTCTACCGCTGCATCTGCAACAATTCGGCCGGGACAGTCTCCTACCAGGCGCGAATAAACGTAAGAGGTGCTTGTCAGATCAGCTCTTCCAACACACCATCACATATACACATCGACGTGTCTTGATTTATTTTGTTCTTGCAGCTTTTCTCGTGGCTGAGGCTCATGCATGCGGTTATGCCGATGTTGAAAGAGTGCCTGACTATGTTTGTCTCTTTTAGATGTGCTGTATGTATACCGGTGGTTTAGTCCGCCTGCTGGCTCTGACCTGTTTCCTTCTTGCTTTAATGTCAGAATAGGGCAGGTACTCCTACAGCCTCCTATAGTGGCCCCTCCTATCATCAGTCACTGGTGTCGGCATTAACTTCTCTAATGCCCCGCTTCCTGCCCAACACCTGCTGATAGCTTTATATTGGGACGCCATTAGGGTGATTTACAGTTAGCACTAGTGTATGACTGTGGCGCTATCTGCTCTCTACAGGGAGATGGTTCGCTGGATTACCGTTGTCATGTCGCGGTAATACTGGGGCACTCAAGCTTTCCCCTCTCTGTGCAAAGCCATTATCATTTCCGTGTTGCAGAGAGAAGGGTACTTTCTGTGCTACTGATTGGCTTAATTTGATTGTGTTCATGCTTGCATGTTGCAAGGCTAAATAGGGCGATTCGGTAGCCCTTAAGCGAGGGTTCCTGGATGCCGAATGCAGCCAAGCAATGAAGATAAATCTCCACAGGTGCCATTGCGGAGAAAGTGTAATGACTGTTTCTCACATCGTTGGCTCCTTAATCGTGCTAAAGAGAGTAGCAACCCTGGATGTGCTTGTGCTCAAAGTACACTACAGAGCCTAGTTAAACTGTCCTGTACAGTACGTTAAAAAGAAGCCTAATAGTCCATTTCCCTGATAGGCCCCGCGCTATGGAAGCCGATTGGTTATTCTGTTGGTTTTGCACGAGTGTGTGAGAGAGCAGGGAACATGAGTAATGGTTTTGATAATAGGTTCATGAGTGGGGAGAGGGAACATTCCGCTCTAATGCTTGTCAGAGGCAATCACAGCCGGCGCCGAAGAGGTGGGAGCGCTAGGTAATATTCACTTCAGACTCAAATAGAAGGGTACACCCTCCGCCTAATTCATCCAGGAATAAGTCCCCAGCACTGACAAGGCAAGATGCAAATGTGGTATTAGGGAAGACAGAGCGGAATAGATCCGTTGCTCCTGGAAGTGATTTTTCCTTTTTGAGGAAAGAGGTATGCTTTGATGTCGTATTGCTTTTAACGACGAGAGGGATATCTTAGTCAGGTACTCTGAAACTCACAACCTTGATAATGTGTTTATTTCTTGGCTGTCAGAATGAATCAAGACATATTTGAACTTGCGGTGTATTGAAAACACACACAACGCAACCCCCCCTGCCTCAAAACCATTTTAAGAGAGGTGTTTCTCCATTGTGTCCTTTAAGGGCCTGCCAGCATACGACCGATGAAGAACCTCACTGCCATCGCTGGGCGGGACATGTACATCCACTGTCGCGTCATTGGCTACCCGTACTACTCCATCAAGTGGTACAAGGACTCCAATTTGCTGCCCTACAACCACCGCCAGCGGGCCTTCGAGAACAACGGCACCCTGAAGCTGTACGATGTGCAGAAGGACGTGGATGAAGGGGAGTACACGTGCAACGTGTTGGTCCAGCCTCAGCTCTCTACACACCAGAGTGTCCACGTCAGTGTGAAAGGTAAGGACCTCGATCTGATCTGTCCATTTATTTGGGATGTGCACACCATATCGTAAGACAATATTAGTCAAATCATGGTCACTCCATCGTCAATTCAAAGGGAATCGCCAACAGAGTCACTTTATCACAGTGCACGCTGACCCGACAGTGTCTTATGCTATACATCACAGGGCTTCACGTTCATAAAGCGCATTACATCATCACCTGTACTATCTAGTAAGCAAACACTGATATGGAGAGGGACATTTGTATATCAGAAAACAAACGCTCTCACATCACTGATAGCAGAGCAGCATCTCCATCATCCCCAGCCGCTATATCTGGGGCTGATCTGAATAGGCATCGGCGCTGAGCTGAGCCAGATGACGATAACCTCAGATGGCTCTCTTTCTTCAATGACGTTGCATAATTTGAAATGTCGGATGGGCAATCCCCCCCCCCCCACTACACACACACACACACACACAAGCCCCAGCCCCCCCCCCCCTCTCTCTGCCGGGTCTCGGCGCGCTAACGAGTGCGCGAGGGGGAAATCACACAGCCTAGACAAAGCCACGCCGCCATTCCGCCTCGGCTAATTTGCCTCTCGGCTGCTTAGCATTCCACCGCTGCCGAGAGGGGAATCCCCAGGAGCCTATTATGCCTATTTTGTTGTGAATTAAATAAGCGCTGAAGTGCCGCTTATTCCAATGTTATTTTAAATCATTAATTTTCCAAAGCATCTGGTTTTTCACGATGGCTACAGTGTCCCCGGGGAGCGAGGGAGAGGGAGAGAGAGATATAGAGACAGAGAGACTTTTACATCCGATAGATGAACGTTGTTGGAGTGAGAATTATGGCTCTCTGCATCGGGAGAGCTAATCAAATGTTTCTCTCGCACCTGTGACATCTAAGCGTAGGGCTTTGATACGAATTACAGAGTGATAAATTAGGAATTATGACTTGATTTGCTGTCGGGGGGGCTTTCTAAGGAAGTTCTGCCAGGTGGAATTCATAAACCTGCTGTCTTTTTATACATGTGAAGGAATGGCGATTGGTTTCAAATCTGCGAGACGACACAAAAACATCTCAAGTGCTTTCGTTTCCCCACACAGTTCCACCCACCATCCACCCCTTTGAGTTCCCTCGGTTTTCCATCGGTCAGCGGGTGTTCATCCCCTGCGTGGTCATGTCCGGCGACCAGCCCGTCTTCATCACCTGGCAGAAGGACGGCCGGCCAATCCCGGCCAGCCTGGGCGTCACCATAGACAACATAGACTTCACCAGCTCCCTGCGCATCTCCAACCTCACGTTGCTGCACAACGGCAACTACACCTGCATCGCTCGCAACCAGGCCGCCGCCGTGGAGCACCAGAGCCAACTCATCGTTCGAGGTGAGGAGAGGGGCCGATGGGGAGAGAGGTGGGAGGATGGGAGGATGGGGAGGAGGAGGAGGAGGAGAGCGAGTGAAGAAGAAAGCGCAGGGGCAAAGTATCATTTGCCACCAAAACTTTGAACCTTTAAAAGTTCTGGGGATAAAATGGGGCAATTACTAATGACTGAAGATATTATTTGATATAAGGTCGTGAGTATGATCACTAGACATATATTTGGCTGGAGAGAAATGGATGCTGCCCTCCCGTACACCACGACTGACTGCAATCATTTCAACTTCCAGTCCCTCCCAAATTTGTGGTGCAACCAAAGGACCAGGACGGCATCTATGGAAAGGCTGTTATACTCAACTGCTCGGCAGAAGGCTATCCTGTTCCTACCATCCAATGGGAGTACTCTAAAGGTAGACACACACACACACACACACACACACACACACACACACACACACATTTATAGACTTTTCATAACTGGGGAACTTGTGGCAAGCTTGTCTTCCCTTTTCAACTATTTTGTTGAATTGCATTTCCTTCTCGTCCTACGGCAAGCTTCTTGGCAGATGATGCGTTTGTGAAAGCCAACAGCAACAAACACAATGTCCACAGCCTTGAGGTTGGATGCCGAAACACCCACCTCCACGAGTCCAAACAAACACTGCAAGATGAGGAACAGCCGTGGTTAAAGGAAGAGCTTTTATAGTTCCCTGGAAGGAGGAAATAGGTGTAACATTACATAAGCCAGACTTACATTGTCCCATCCAGACTTAGGATCGCAGTATTTCTGGAGAACATTGACATGTTCATGTCTCCTTGCCCGTCAGTCATGATGGCATCTTCACTCCTGCTAAACACACATGATTGAGGCTGATATGATATTATTGACATAATTGTGAGACCAATGTGAGTTTTTGAAAGAAAATACCAATAGTTTTGTATTGAAGCTGCCAATACCCGATATTCATGTATAGATTTTCACGTCCAAAACAAGGACTCATTATTTCCTCCAGAATTTTATTCTTGTCAGGGTGGAAAAGCCTCTGAAACAGCATTTAGATGAAAGCCTGACCAGGTCAGCAGCTCTTTACGGCAGGGCGATCCAGCACATCTATTCACTGGTAGGGAAACTCTGGTTTTCTTCCTGACAGGTGCCGGGGTGCCCCAGTTCCAGCCCATAGCCCTCAACTCAGGCTTCCGGATCGAGGTGCTGGTCAATGGCTCTCTGCTCATCAAGCACGTGCTGGAAGAAGACAGCGGCTTCTACCTGTGCAGAGTCAGCAATGACGTCGGCGCCGATGTCAGCAAGTCCATGTACCTCAACGTCAAAAGTAAGTCCAACGGGAAACGACGCAAGATTGTTCAACCGAAGTGGGCAAAGTTATAACTCTTGACAGTGACCATTGATGACTGTGATGTCTGTGTACCTCTAATAGAGTAGGAAGTACTGGCCACAAGGCTTTTTCATGATTGATAGTTGACAGTAGAGATAACCAGGAACAATTGAAGCAGAGAGAGGTAGATGACATGCAACAGAGGTCCCAGGCCGGATTCAAACCCAAGACGAGCCACCGGGACGCCCCGTGGTGGCTACCGTGGGCGCAGACGTCTAAAAGCTCGACTTTGCAAAAAAATTCTCAATTAATCACACACCTTCTTGACTCTCTTTATGTATGGCCTCACTGCTGTTGTGT
This sequence comes from Hoplostethus mediterraneus, assembly GCA_034670385.1. Classification (NCBI taxonomy): domain Eukaryota; kingdom Metazoa; phylum Chordata; class Actinopteri; order Trachichthyiformes; family Trachichthyidae; genus Hoplostethus; species Hoplostethus mediterraneus. The sequence goes on from JAXDDW010000005.1 coordinate 4,013,289, forward strand.
ACAATAAAAGTAGGGAGGTTAAGCGAGTTGAACCAGGGGGTTTGCATTGTCTGTGGCAGTCGGGCCGCCAGCAAGATGCCGCCACGGTGCCTGCACAGCGCTTTCTGCCTGAGCGCATCCCACGAAAGCAGCACACGCCGCCGCCGCCGCCGCCGCATCTCTTGGAGAAAGTACAGCGTTTATCCGCCGTGTGGCCAAGGACTTAGCTCCCCTCCATTAAGCCCTGAATTCTGCATGCAGGCAGGGGCTGCCATGTGGAAAAGAGGACTGAGGGATGGGGGCGGGTGGAGGGGGTGAGGAAAGGAACGGGTTTATCCATGTCTTCCTCTCTCTTTTCTTCAGTCTTTCTCCCCCTCCCCTCTGTGTTCTCTCAGTTTCAGCCTAGATAACTTATCCTACCTTTATGTTGGCAAGAGATATTCAGCACTGTAGATATTCAGCACAGTGTCTAGCCACTGTGTTCTGATTAGCAGTGGCATGATGGGAGGATTGGAGATGGCACCCATAACATACACACACACACACACACACACACACACACACACACACACACACACACACACACACACACACACACACACACATTAACAAGCACGCACCACGTCTATTGATTTAACTTTTTCAACAGTTTTGCAGCAGTTAGACATTGTTTCCCAACATTATTGCACACTCTTTTAAAACTGTATTTGTGAGATATCAAGCAATTTGTTTTGCTGAGCTGCCCTTAATTCGTTCAGTTTTATTCTCAGACATCTACTTGACTGTGTGGGTGCTTTTTTTGTGTGATAATGTTACAGTTTCTCAATAAGAATACTGCCCTCTTCAGGTGGAGAGAAGACGTGATAAACCATGAAATAGAGAGAAAGAGATGCTGAAGGCAGGGAGTTGACAGTCTACAGCAAATTCACCTGCAGGAAATGGTTAGTTAGGAATAAATTGTTTCTGAATTGGCACAAACATTAGAAGCCAGACCCGTGAAATGTCAGAGGCAATACAAGATGCTCACAAATCACAAAATAACAGGTTTCTGAACGCCAAGAGAATGTGCAGTTCTGACTGAAGGTTGTCCATATGTGTGTATGTGCGTGCATGTGTTCACGGCTGCACATGCATGCATTCACGAGTGTGTGTGTGTGTGTGTGTGTGTGTGTGTGTGTGTGGTGTGCGATCTCCAGCCGGTCCACTGTAGCTAGGTGCTCATTTTGATCAGTCACATGCTAGATGAGGCTTATGTCCCTGTGGCTCTTATCAAGCCAGAGCAGAGCGCTCCCTGCTGAGTGTCTCTCTGTCTGCCAGCCACAGCCAAACACCACTCCCTCACAACTCCTCCTGTCTGACCCCACACAGGCAACACACACACACACACACACACACACACACACACACACACACACACACACACAGAGTATTGACTCTCTCTTTAAGTGTGATTTACATCCACACATCCTGAGCCATTTGAGGACTTTTCTTAATCAGCATTCTCTGGTGTTAAAGCTACAACATGCAACTTTTTGCCTGGAGGCAGAGGTGGGCGGAAAGAAGCAAAGGAACTATAGCAAATAAACTTATATGGAGACAAACCACGCCTAGCAACAGATGGCTATATACCTGTACATGTATATATTCACCACAGATGTCCAGTTCAGTTCCTTGTCATTAGGATCACTGGGTAGAAGCAGCTGTCTCTGCATTGTAACTGTATTTAAGAATGTTTCATCCATTTCCACTGAGTGAGAATCTTCTGTAGGAACTCAATCCAGAGCGTTAAAATGGTATAGTACATGAATCAAACCTTTCTGATATAAAATCAGCCTTTCTCTCAATAATGGCATGAAAAAGAGGTTCGAAAGAGGTTTATTTCAGAATTGATGATGAAAAACAATCAATATATTTCTTTAGTATTCATATCCTGCACTGTAGAACACACATCCCTCAGGTTGTTTTTACTCTCTATACTTTACAGTGATACACTGTTGTCACAGTTTCATGTTCCAGTAAGCTTGGCAATAACTTTACCTCATTATATGTGAGTGTGTGTGTGTGTGTGTGTGTGTGTGTGTGTGTGTGTGTGTGTGTGTGTGTGTGTGTGTGTGTGCGCGTGTGTGTGCATGTGTGTGTGCCAGCATTCCCTCAGGTGTGACTTCAGCTCCTGGAGTGTCAGCCTGTTGTTGTGATCGTTGTGCCGTCCACCGTTGTGTCTGGTGTCTGCTCTTTGCTCTCTGTAGTAACCCGAACCTCCCTGTGCGCCCTGCGGAGCCCCACTTCACCTCAGCTCTCCTCTGTGTGTGTGTATGTGTGTGTGTGTGTGTGTGTGTGTGTGTGTGTGTCTGCATTTTGGCAGACAAAGAGCTTATTGACCCTGGAAGCCCCATCCATGTGCTTAACGGGTCTTGTCTTACACACTCTTACAGTCCGGCAGAGCGTCCGGGACGGCCCGGTGATGTTTGGGAGAATACCGGCACCGTAATGTTCCATACACACCCTGCGCTGTTTGCATGTTGTTTATCCAGGCCAGCCTACGCCACTTGAGCAGTGGCGGCTACTTAAGAGGCTTATGAGCCAATTAGGGAGGCACACAAGCTGACGCATGCTGAAGTGCTCACGTGATGGATAGTATGATCTTCGCTGTGTGTTATTGGCTGCCCCGGTGTCGCTCGGTGTATCAGTAAATGCCGTACAGCAGACGGACGGGCAGACAAACAGAAAGACAAAGATATATACATGCATAGTGCAGATGCAGTCAGGTCAACAAATGAGCACACACACACGCACACACACACGCGCACACAAAAGAACACACGCTCTAATGTGAAAGCACAGATACAGTGCAGCGCAGCCATTACAAAAAGAATAATGGGCTAGCCGGTTAATGCAGTGGTTCAGATAGATCCCGCTCTTGCCGGGCTATTGTGGTGAAGTCCCTGGGAAATGAATTGCAGCCATTGTGATGTCCTAGCTTGGCACTTTCATTGTTATGAGTGTCTGTGCATAGGCTAATGTCTCGTCATAATACACCATGCATCATCCTGTATGAACACTGCCACTGCACTAACAGCCAGCAGGAATTGCTTGCACACGCTGCACCGGTATTATGCTGTGTGTGTGTGTGTGTGTGTGTGTGTGTGCTTGTATGTATGTGCATGTGTGTGCGTCTGTTTATGATTTGCTATTTTATTTTTCTTGAAAAGTACACTACAGCTGCTTTATGAGCCAATAATAAACTTTATGTCCTGATATCGGTTGCAGATGGGTGGCCTAAACAAAAGGTTCTTATTCAATCTCCAGTTAAGCACCCCTACCTCCAAAACAGATGCGAGCGAGTCAATTCATTACCAATCCACAGCGGATGCTATCAGTCAGTCACCAGCCACTCAATGTTTATCAGTGCCAATTAAGACCAATTAAGTCTATTAGACATAATAATGTCGCCAGACACAGCGATGAGAGCCGAGCACATAATGGACCTAATTGAAAAAAAAATGGTATTGTCGCATGGTCACCCAATCACAACGTCCTTCAGACAACCAGAGGAAATCTCCTTTTCCTCTCTGACCTGCATTTCTTATTGACTCCTCTGCATCCTTCCTCCTCCCAGCTGGCTACGGATGCCCGCCCAGTCTGCAGGCGTGCAGGCGGCATCGTGCTCCGTGTCCAAGCCAATTGTGCAGCTAAGGGAATTATTTCAGTACATTGCAGGCGGCCAGTGAACCAGTCATCGTAGTGCCATGACCACAACCCCCCCACCCCCCCCCCACCCCTCCAGATCGTCTCTTCCCCAGTGCCCACTTACACTGTGCCCCCGGGGCAGGGAGCTATACAGCTCTCAGCTCGTCTTCTCTCATCTGGCCCCCGTGGCCTCGCTGAGCCAGGGCGCCCTGTGGCCTCCGTCGGCCTGCCAGTGTGGGGTTAAATGTAGGCCGCGTCCTGGTGCTTCCAATATGGACTCTGCTGCCATGACACTGGCTCCTCTGAAGAGGAGAAGATAGCCGACTAAGTACACTTGAAGAGTTTTGTTCCAATTTTTTTGAGGGAAAAAATGGCATTTCATTTTAATCATTTAAAATTATTTTTAAAAATGGAAAAGATTGCAGCTTTTTTAAAGGATAGAAGCTTAAAGTAATAATTTGAGTTGTGTAGTGCAGAAAAACCTCAGCAATGAGGCTGAGCAGCAGCAAAGATGTCATCAAAATGACATCTTTACAAAATTGATGTATAGCATAATTTGTTTGGTTACAGAGGAAAATGTGTTTTGGGACCTTTTGTTTCAGCCCTATTTGTCTTTCTATTATAACAATTAATCCAGCCCAACTGATGCTGCCTTTGAAATAAGTTTCATCTCTTTCTCACACCTTATGACCCTCTCTCTCTCTCTCTCTCTCTCTCTCTCTCGCCCTGTATTGACACATCCATTCTGGTATAATTGTGTATGGTTACCCTCCTGACTCCTAATAATGTTTTCCACATCACTAACACCACATGTTGAAGACATTTGCAACATTTCCTTTATTGTATGTCTTTTTTTTTTTTTTTTGCTCTGCATTGCGACATTCAGGAGGGTGATTGTGTAATCATCATCATACTCCAGTGAAAATCAATGGCAGGTCCATGTTCTATTCCTGGCTACTAGAAATGGCCCTTTTCTAAGAGCAGAGATTGGAGAGAGGAGGGAGGGAGGGAGGGAGGGAGGAGAGGTGGGGAGAGGAGAGACTGTCCAACGCTGGTTGGCATGGTAACCTGGCCAGGTGAAAGGGAGCCTGGGAGAAGGGGAGTAGGGGGAGGGGGGGGGGTGGCTTTTGTCTCATGGGAATAGCCTATCAGCAGCCAGCCTATCCCCCACAATCCCCTGCAGGCTTAGGCGTATCATCACTGCCCTCTGAGTTGTTGTGGAGGAACAGGGCTCTCCTCACCTCCGTATAGAAGACACACTCTGCTCTGCACTGAACACACGCTGAACACTCTGGACAAGCTCTGCTGTAAGAACTGCTGCTATAATAATGCTCTACTTTCACTGATCACCATTTGCAATACTTGCTTTCTTTTTTTTTTACTTTTTTTTTTTTTACTGCTGTCAGTTACAGATACAGCAACAGATATGCGTGACTATTCTGGGATGAGAAATAAAGACAGTTTCCTCCGGTGGAAGCAGCCACTGTGCAGCACATGCCTTTGTCTCAGTGTTGTGGCTGCTGACTTTGACTGATGTCTCATCCAGCGCTAGGAAAAGGGACAATACACTACACAATGAACCCTCCGCGCGTTGAAATGCACACTGTCCTCTCTCATCATCCTGTCCTGGGCCTCATCAGCACATCACATCTTATTGCTCGCTAACGAGGAGCTGCGCGCACGCACACACGCACACGCACACACACACACATACACACACCAGCTTAAAAGAAATCTACATACTCATCCAATTCAACTGGAAATAAGCGTCATTAATGTTTCTATGTGTGTGTGTGTGTGTGTGTGTGTGTGTGTGTGTGTGTGTGTGTAAATGACGGAGCACCGTGCACAGTCATCTATTTATGCTTCATTTAAACATGTCAATATGTCTAATAGACCCAGATTTGATGCCCTCCAGGCATGCTGTATGTTCTTAATGATATTAACGATGCAGTGAGATCCAATAACAATAAGCAAAGATACCCGGGTCAAGATGAACGGCAAAATGAAAGGATTCAAAATGACAGTGATTCACAATGAATGATTTAAGATGAAATGACAGGTTTCTGTCCAGCAACACGACCCTCGGTGTACCGAGTGCATACATACGTACATGCGGTGCAGAAGTGAGTCTATATTAGATATCAGGGGAGTAGAGGCCTAATGAGTTAGGGGACTCCCATCTTCTTCCTTCTCTCTCTCTCTCTCTCTCTCTCTCTCTCTCTCTCTCTCTCTCTGTCTGTCTCCACCCCCCACCCCCCCTCCTGTTCCCATAATACCGCTGGATATTAAAGAAATACATCAACAGTGCAATTACAGGGCCATGAAGTGTGCCTCAGGGCTGGCTCAGCTGGGGCTGCTTGCAGACACAAATACACGTGCACTTGTACACACACGCACGCGCACACACACACACACACACACACAATTAGTGCAATGTGCCTCATCTCTGAGCCCTCTTCATGTCATATGGACACGCCCTTTTTTGACTATTTGTTTTGACATTAAACCAATATCAAGATGTCGAGTCTGAAAATAAATTGAAACTCTGAAGTGTGTTAGATATCGACTACAGCGCTGTCTGACTTTTACAGAAAATAATACCACTAATATGGTACATGGTGATATACCGACGTCAATAATTGGTGCAGGAAAATGAATGACATAACAATGAACTAATGTTTTCTTTGATTGTTGTATAAAAGGAAAATGATCCAATAGTTTCATTCATACATTTCTACTTAAGATGTTGAACTCCTCTGAATTGTAGGTTGAGTATGTTTATTTGCTCTATAGCTTTTTATATCCTATTCTTCTTTGATGTATCCGATTAGCTGCTGCAATGGCCCCACGTCCCCACAGGACTCGTTAGCGTCTAATCTAATTCAGCCTGGGCTCTCAAAAAGGAGCTGTGTTACAGGCTGCCGTATCCCTGCATCATATATGCTCTTGCTAATACATTTTTACTTTTACTTTTATCATATTTTATACCTTGAGGAGAAGAAACAGACCTGGGAAGTTTTTTTTCAAGTGAAAATAATTTAGAAATATTTTTATATACTCAGTGGTTAACCGCGATGGCCCAGGAGCTATGACGCATGTCACCCCTCCTCTCTCATCCAGTCTTTCCTGTCTCTCTCTGCTGCTAACTATCAAATAAATAAAACAAATCTTTAAAAAAAAAAAAAAAAGCTACTCGGAATGTATTCTCTAGTGCCCCTCTCCCACCTAAAGAGCTATGGGCCACTTTAGGGGGTGTTTCTAGCAGCCAGAAAGAGCCACTGCTCTGATTGGCTGGTAGTACTAGAGTGTCCACCCCCTGCCCCAAACATAAGATGATTGGTTGATTCCACAAACTGACCATGTTCTGACTGGTCCCTTTCAGAGGCAACATGTTCTATAAATCCAACTTCAGTAAAACAGCAAATAGTACAATTTCTAAATTTCTATTACTAAAGAAAAAAAATGTAATCATAGGTGATTGTGTCAGAAATGTGCTTTTAAGTGATTATTTTATCAATGCACTGTTGATGAAATGTATATCGATATAATACGTCTGACAAAAGCCATCAGCATTAATACAGCTGTTGTGAAAAGAACTGGGCAGGTACTAGAAAAAATGTATGACAAATATAGCTTGAATTGAATGGATTTCTCCTGTACAGCCTAGATGCTGAAATGCTCCTGATGTTTACAGTGTGCACATCTTGTGTACAGTGCATTCCTAATGGGCTGGGCTGTCCAGATCTTCTCACCCTCGCTGCTTTTTGTCACCTAGCACCGTATCCTACCCTGCCAGGGGTGTCAACAACATCGCCGTGCGCCACCTCTGAGCCACTTACACGGCAAAATGAGAGTAGCTTTGCTCTAAAACGATAACGTTTACATAAAGCTTTTTTTCCCCCCCCTCACTTTTCCAAGTGTGTCTCACAAAAAATTCATACTTGTCATGCAAAATAAATCAGCGCTGCTTTCCGTAGCCGAGCTCCAAATGGCTGCAGAGTGAATAAGAGATGAGGCTTAAATGTTTGCAACCCCTTGGCTGACACTTCCCATCACATCACTGAAGTCACGCTCTGTGTGTGTGTGTGTGTGTGTGTGTGTGTGTGTGTGTGTGTGTGTGTGTGTGTGTGTGTGCATCTGGGAGCAGAGGGTTGTTATACACTCTGCTGGGGGTGTAATGAGGCGTGTGCATCGTTAGTGTGTGTTTAGTGCGGTATCTTAAGAGTGTTGTTAGAGCGCCACTGTGCCAACGGGGACCCTCAGATACAAGCCGAGGCTGCTTGTTGCCATCAAGACAACATTAAAGGGATAGTTGTACCTAGTTACAGAATATTTCAAAAAAAAAAAAAAAAAATGCAGGAACTACTTTGTGTGCCTAAAGTGAGTGTTAACTGCTATTGGTTTCCCCTCATGTGAAAAAGGTTCACTGTATGATGTCTTATAGGAGTTTATGAAGTGTCTTAGATACTAGACGTTAAACAATATAGTCAGTGGCTCAATTAAAAGTCATTTGAACTGGAGAAATTGGGTTCACGGCCCTTTGCTTGCTTTGATACAGCTATCAGGTATAATCCAGCAAGGGATTAGGGTTGAAGTCCAATACCTATGGCTCTAGTCTTCTGAATTCTCCGATCTTCTCCTCCCGCCCTCCGTCTCGCTCTCCCTCCAGTTCCGGCAATGATTACGTCGTACCCCAACACCACGCTGGCCACGCAGGGCGAGGAGAAGAAGATGAGCTGCACGGCCCACGGCGAGAAGCCCATTATGGTGCGCTGGGAGAAGGAGGAACGTATCATCAACCCCGAGACCAGCCGCTACGTGGTCACTGTCAAGGAGGTGGCCGACGAGGTCATCTCCACCCTGCAGGTAGGTCCGATTAGGGTTGGACCAGAATATCGGTTTGCCGGTGTTGTCTTTAAAATCAAGATATTGGCCTGTCAACTCGTCCACTGCCGATATGATGGCGGTTTCTGACCACTGACCACCTTTTTCCAAGTATGCAGGAATGATATTTATTATTATTAGTTTGATTTCAGAGAGCTGACTAAAGGAATCACTCCAGCGTGGTGTAGCTTCAGGTGGCAGTCTGTAAAAACCTGCAATGAAACCTGCCTCACCCTTCGTCTTCAGGAGCTGCTGCCCCACTTTAGACTTTCATTCGATTGGATTTCATTGGGGGATTTTAGTGTCACATGATTTTCTACGTTTTTTTTTTCCTGCCAAGAATACAATGCAGGGGCAAACACTGAATTATTGTATTTTTTTTTTAATTCACGAAAATGGTCAAATTCAAAATCCAATTTAGAGATACTGCATGTAGGCACAAAATACTCGCAATCAGGGCAACTTTAATCCAAAAATGTTGGATTAAAGTTGTATCGGCCGTCAAAAGCCCACATAGGTCTAACTCTATGAGCTTTTTCATTTATTTATTTATTCATTTATGTTCCGGCCAGTTAAAGATACTGTCTATAGCCTCAGGTCCTTGCTAAGGAGGGGACTGTTTTTTAGTACAAATAAACCATCTCCTTTCCTTGCCTCAATCAGATCATGCCCACAGTGAGGGAGGACTCGGGCTTCTTCTCCTGCCATGCCATCAACTCCTTTGGTGAAGACAGAGGAATCATTCAGCTCACAGTACAAGGTTCGGCTGCAGCCACCTCAACTACCTAAAGAAAAATATTTTAGCGCTGAGATAGGACATCCCGACCTCCATTCAAACTGTACATTAGCAATAACCCGTTGAAATAACAGAGTATGTTGACGTCGTGCCTCCTAGAGCCCCCTGACCCCCCGGAGGTGGAGATCAGAGAGGTGAGGGACAGGACCATCGCCCTACGTTGGACCATGGGCTTCGATGGCAACAGCCCCATCACAGGCTTCGATATAGAGAGCAAGAACAAATCAGGTACAGGAAAACACAGGAAATGATTTCACATAGTGCTGATAATCTGTACGCTTGTTCAGAATCATGTTTTTTGGGGACTGCATTGCTTCAAGACATGAATTATCCCTCATGCGTTCACTTTATCTCGGTACTATAATTTAATATAGCCGGTCTAATGCACTTAGCTGGCGTTGACCTCTCCCACCCGACTCAGTGTCCTCATTAACCCCAATAAACCCCCACAGCCTCCTGGGATACCGCTCAGAAGACCAAAGACGTGTCACCCCAGCTCAACCAGGCCACCATCATCGACTTGCACCCATCCTCCACTTACAACATCCGCATGTTTGCCAAGAACCTGATCGGCAAGAGTGAGGCCAGCAACGAGCTCACCATCACCACAGACGAAGCAGGTGAAACATCAGTGGACCCACCCTCGACCCTCGACCCTACATAAAACACGATCATGCACAAGTATTGCACACACGCACTCACACATACCAATGCATTATTAGATAATGGCCATCCAGTAGGCAATTCTTCTGTCAGATCTGGGTCAGAATACATGATATACAAAGAGACATAGAAAGAGTGCCAAAATATACTAATCAAGTAGAGGTGGTATTACTTTTGACTCAAGTAGAAATAAAATTACTAGTGTAAAAATCTACAGTAACAGTACAAAATATATACTCAGAGTAAAACTTACTAGGTCACTTAAAAAAACAGACATTGTTACATACGGTCTTTCCCACGCGATGCAAAAAGACCACAGAGAGTTCAATATGTGATAAAAACAAACACAAAAAAACAAAGCATGCAATGCACATCCCCATTATTCAATAACATTACAACATTGATGTTTGTTTTGCTGTTAGCTAGCCAGCCAGCTAACCAGGCTAGCACAAGCTAATAATGCTGTAGCTGGATGGATGTTAACCAAGCTACTAGCATGGATCAAGTTGAGCAGTTACAAGTTTCTTAACATTACTGATGCAGTCCTTTGGAGAGCTTAGAAAATGTGCACTCTATAATGGATGTGATTTTAAATGTAAAATGTAGCAAAGTACAATACCTAAGTTAAAACATACTTAAGTAAAAGAAAAAATGCTCCAAAAACTACTAGCACACAAAAGAAACGACTCAAGTACAGTCACGATTAAATGTAATCTGTTACTTCCCCTTGTATACAACACAGTGACACGATCAGAGAGGGCAAGACAGCAGACAGGCGTGAGTGAGGGTGGTGAGTGGAAGATGAGACGCGAGGGAGGCAGAGGGTCCGCCCCAGTCAATTCATTAACAGCCCGGTGACATCAGCCCCATTGGCTGTGTTGCATTATTGAACACACGCTGACCCTGCACTAAAAGCAGAACTTTTCAATTAGCGGCCCCAGTAGTAAATGTCACACTGCGGTCAATAGACTGAGGCCGGACCCCTTCTGCAAATTACCCCCCTATCCTGCCATCTCCCCCTCTCTCCCCCGCCCCCCACTCCTCCAAAGAGCACTTCTTCTCACCCTCACAGCCACGTTCATTTAAGTAACTAGGTTCAGACGTACTGCATATTTGGTTTTGTTCTATATGCCACACTGGTAAACATAACTTTATTGAACTACTTGACACAGTTGTTATGAGGTCAGGATCCTGTACAGTATAATAAAATGTGCATGTTGGTGACCTCATCCCAGCTCCCGATGGACCACCTCAAGAGGTGCAGCTTGAAGCCCTCTCCTCTCAGAGCATCCGAGTCACTTGGCGGGTAAGTTGATATGACCTTATGGGCTACAAATAAGTGTGCGTGTGTGTGCGTGTGTGTGCGTGTGTGTGCGTGTGTGTGCGTGTGTGTGTAGCCTAGGCTTTAGAGAAATTGATTTGTGGCCAAAAGGTTGCTGACCAATTTGGGTGGAGAAAGTAAATGAGTACTGCTCTCCCCTCCCTCAACAACCACAATCAATGTGCCCTTGAGCAAGGCGCTTAACCCCCCAACTGCTCCACTAGTGTAAATGTGTATAACTGTGTTGCAGGATGTGGCTGGAAAAGAGCATGCATGCTCAGTTGACTTGAATTATCTGTCTGTATCTTCTCTGCAATATGTTTTCCACGCAATTGTGTGTGCCAGTTTGGGTGAGGGCACAGACTGTCTACGAACTGTCTTTCATTACCCATCATCTCAAGTTACCCCTCTCTTCCCACCGCCAGGCCCCCAAGAAGCACCTCCAGAACGGGGCCATTCGGGGCTACCAGGTGGGCTACAGGGAGTACAGCTCAGGTGGAAACTACCAGTTCAGTGTGATCAGCATGGAGACAACGGGGGACAACGCAGAGAGCCTGGTGCTGGACAACCTGAAGAAGTTCACCCAGTATGGGGTGGTGGTGCAAGCCAGCAACAGCGCTGGGACGGGGCCCTCTTCCACAGAGGTAGCCGCTACCACACTGGAGGATGGTAAGCTGGATGGACTTACTGGATGGACTTACTGTGCTTGAAGAAGCTGACAACAGATTTTCATGTTTTGGAATTAATGTGAGGATGTATCACAACCTAGTGGAGACTTGAGGGTACTGCCAGATGTAGTCAGTCCCATGCTTTGAAACCGAATGTCCAATGTTTTCACCGGTTGTCTCCCTGGTTCCCCCCCCTCCCCAGTGCCCAGTCGTCCTCCAGAAAACGTCCAGGCCACTGCCACGTCTCCAGAGGTGATCTCCCTGTCCTGGTTGACCCCTCCTAAAGAGGCCCTGAACGGCAACCTGCTGGGCTTCAGGGTCATCTACTGGGCCAACCTTCCTGACGGAGGTACACACTCACACCTATACACTATTTAAACACATTGAGGTTATGCACAAAGCGTATCTGATTGGATTGCTGTAGAGAAGGAGGAGGAGAGTTCACACTAGCAAACATTTTACATAAGTAGGTATGTATCCAGGGTTTGAGGAACTTTGTCACCAAAAGATGTTCCTTGTTCCTTATACATTTTGACTAACAATTCAAACAACAGTATATCTTTTATTACAAATTTAAACTTAAACTTAAAATTCCCAAACAGAACTGGTGGCACAAACTCACCTCTGGTATTGACTGGGTTAACACACACAAAATCCTAACCAAACCACATATACATAGATTGTCTTTGAATCAAATTTATTTTGTATTTATGTTAGCCAATTTTTACATTTCTGGCTATCTCCCCAGACTGTAAAATAATTAATAACTGTATAATGCTAGCAGACATAAAGACCGACTGGTAGTAATGTTAGCGGGTTTGTGAGTACCCAGATGTGTGCATCTATAGGCTTCCAACCCTCGATCGCAGCGTCTACTGTGGGCCAACAGGCTGGATAGTCCTGTAGAAGCCAGACAGCGTGGCATGGCATTGTCACATGCCGGGAACGTGTCAGTGGGATGGGTTGTGACAGCGTGGTTACCTTTGACCCCCAGACTGTCACATCACATTGCCCTGCCTATGGAACATGACTGCTCAGGACTTGACAGCTAGGACTAGTTTGCATGGTAACAGCAAGACCTGCTCAGGATTGGGGTGTGCGATTTAATGTGCACACGTCACACACATAGAAGAAACATTGTAGCAACATCGTTAGGAGACAGGGACTCGTTGAACTTTTGCATCCAAAAGCTGAATTTGAAAGCTGAATTTAGGTGTTATTGCTAGTAAATGACTTTGCTTGTACTATATGTACATTTATTAGATGGCTTTGTTAAATAATCAATTCTGCTTGGCCAATGAACACATTCTGAGGTCGCTTACAGTCGAGAAGTCCCGTTTTTGTTGATTTCTAATTAAATTAACGAGCGACACCTTGTGCCAAAAAGACGTTACTCCGTACTGCAGACAAACACTCGGCTAATCAAGGTAATAAACATGGAGGATTTCTCCAGGATTACTTCTGCTACAATGTAGCCATGGATGCTAGCTACAGTCGTTTCTATGGTTACAGTTCTGATACAGTGTAGCCATGGATGCTAGTACAGATGTTTCTATGGTTACAGTTCTGATACAGTGTAGCCATGGATACTAGCTACAGTCGTTTCTATGGTCGTTCTGCTGAACAATGTTTTGGGCTGAAGCTTGTCTATTACTTTAGCTTTCATTCATTCTCCATGCCTGCTTATTCCTATTCATGGGGCAGGGAAACATGGATGACAGGGCTAATACAGAGACAGACAAACACAGAGCATAGAGCCTCCTATTCACCTGCATAATATATAATGTATACCTGTATAATAAAATACTTTTGAATCAATATTTATTTTCACCTAATTAATGTTTTTGATAAGTAGCCGTATAGTAAGTGGGATAATGTACAGGGTGCAAAATAATCTTGATATATATTATGCATCCCATAATTTATAGAATGCATAATATAATAAATATAATTCACATATATTACTATAATACAAACTGATGAAATATATGCTATTCGATACCCCTTGATGTTGTAGTACTGTATGTGTCTGCATGTCCCCCAGATCATAGGTGTCACCGTTCATTATGTGAGAAATGAAGCTCATTGGCCAGCAGAGGGAGATGCAAGCCTTTGTAAAATTGATGGTGCAGTTTGTGTCATCCTGCCAGTGCTGTTGGAACCAACTAGTCCTTGCAGTCGTCCTATTCAGACAATAACTGAGCTATATTATTTCGTATGTCTTTTTTATAGGAATGGATTGATACACATATACAACTTACATACATAGAAATTGTGGGTGCAAGAGTATAAACAGTACTAGAACATGAAAGGTAAAGCTTTTGTCCTCACTGAATGCCAGAGGTATGGCGTTCTATTGTTTCCATATTTTATTTCTTATTTCAGATTTATGTCTGGATAATATAATTAGACACACACACACACACTCACACAAAAAGTGTCTGCAGTTTTGCAAGTGCAATGGTTATTCTAAGACAATCTTAGTTTTAATTGCTCATTAAAAGCCAGAGAAGCGGAGCTCCAGCTGTACTTACAGATCTCTGGAAAGGGAGAGAAAGAGAGAACGAGAGAAAGAGGGGGTGAAGGAATGAGCAAGACATCAATAATTCAAACCCTAACAGCTGAGAATAGCAGATTGCCAGTCAAGGATTGCCACAGACCTTGGATGCAGGGTTGTTTAAACTTGAATTCGACATTATACCAAGGCTGTGGCATGACACCCTTGGGCCTGACATTTATTTTTATGTATGTAATCTGCTGTATGATAGAGTGGTCACATGTTTGGAACGGTGGCAGCTTGGCGTATCACTGGATGATTTACAATAGGAGAGTTGCATTTGATATAATCGTTGACTTAAAATACCTCCGCTAAATTTTACCTTATTCCCTGAACCCACACCCTCGCCTCTCCTCTCCTTTGTTTCTGTCTCTCAGAGCTTGGAGAGATCAGGAACGTGACTACCTCCAAGCCCTCTCTGGAGCTGGATGGGCTGGAGAAATACACCAACTACAGTATCCAGGTATTGGCCTTCACCAGAGCTGGCGACGGCGTCCGTAGCGAACAGATCTACACTCGCACCAAGGAGGATGGTAGGACGTCAACTAAAGCAACTCCCTACATAAGTGTTTGATCTATTATCTTGTTTTTATATTCAGTAAAAAAAAAAAAAGTCTTAGCATTTTGGAACACACCGTACAAAATTATTATTAGTGGTAGTATTAGTGTTACGTAGGAAATGTATCAACTAGATCTTCTTTTCCCCTCAGTTCCTGGTCCTCCGGCTGGCGTTAAGGCAGCAGCTGCATCTAACTCAGTGGTGTTTGTGTCCTGGCTTCCTCCTCTCAAAGTGAACGGCATCATCAGGAAGTACACCGTCTTCTGCTCCAATCCACATCCCACGGTAAAATTCTCGGGGACAGAGCAGGAACTTGGCTGGGTACGCAGTTGCCCTTGGCCAGCGGGAGCGGTTCAGGGTTAGGCAATTGCTTACTGATGCCGAGATTCGCCCTATTTGCCCAAATTATATTTCTGGTATGGTCACGGGTGGGGAAAACGTTTCCGCCCTCAGGAAATGACTTACCGAAGCTAAAGCACAAAATGCAAAGCTGGATAACGCTGTATTGATAAGTTGATCTCTATAATGACGCCTTCCACTCATGGCAGTTTGTTTCATTCATATTATTACTATTGGATGAAAACATTGTTTCCGAACTTTCCAAAAGTTTGTAGTATTTTGAAAAACAATGAGTTTTGAATATTTTTCATTCGCCCTCAGGTTTTAAAATTTTTTCAATCCAGGAAAAATCATACAAATTTTCAGTGAAAGTAAAATGGTAAAAAAAAGCACCATAATTGGAGCTACAGCAGCTGGATAATACACCCTTGAATATTTCCACTGTCCCAGGTGAGCAGTGAATTCGAGGCAGCCCCAGATGTGTTCTTCTATCGCATCCCCAACCTGAGCAGAAACCGCCAGTACAGTATCTGGGTGGTGGCCGTCACTGCTGCAGGCCGCGGAAACGCCAGTGACATCATCACCGTCAAACCCATGGCCGAGGGTAGGTGGAGCTCTTTCTTCACACACTTTGAAATCAGTTGAACTGCACTTCACAGCATATTATATCAATGGGTTCTCTTATGTAAATTACATCAGTTTTCTAATACTTACTATGATGTATACTAAAACATCCATGCGTTACTTCTGTGATCATGGAAAGTCAATGTTTGCAAAAGTGAACAAATGTCCTCCCAAGCTAGCCACCCGAGATGAAACACAGCAATCTGTGAGGGGTCTCGACAAAATTTTTGCAATGCGGGGTGTCTCAGTGCCAATCTGTGGGTGGGGGTGAAACCAGTGAAGAAATGCTGTGATGGATAGAGCACAAGAGCCTCGTTAAACATGTATTAGCATGGATTTCAATTGTCAGTGCTGTAACCAAAAGACAAGCAACCTATTTCTCCTTCAAGTGTGGATATGAATTGATGGTGGAAAAATGTAAATAAACACGAAAGTATTGTGTCTAAGCCCTTATCAGAACATCAGAGCATTGTGCAGGTCTCAATGCACACCAGATCCCCTGTTGCACTCCCTCACCCCTGCAGCCCAACTCGCTAAACCTATCTGGGGGGGGTTGTGAAAAAGTAGCTCATTCCCAGGATCTCCTCATGAGACCACAGATGGGGGAGCATCAGCCGAATGTAAATAGCCTCCTGTTTGGCCCTGTCAGCACTCTACATGCTTGGTGAGAGCCGATAAGCTGATTGTTAGTGGTGATAGACCCCGCGGTGTCTGGAGTCGGGACCCACGCCTCCTATCAGGACGTTCACATCCTGTCAGAGGTCTAGCTGATGGATGTCCTCCCCTCCCCGCTCCGCAGCTCAGACGGAGAAAGCAACACCATCAAGCTGCAGAGCTCCTAACCTATAAAGGCCTGGCTGGCTCACCGATATGTATCTCAGCGCGCTTTAACCCCCTTAGAAACACGAGAGCACTTGTGTGTTTAAATCAGCAATAACCTGCAGAAATCCTGACTTGGTGGTGTTCCCCGCGAGGCCCATCTCACCCAGGGCAGCATGTTTGTTTGTTGCTGCATGTGTGTGGTGTCGCCTCTGTGGGCTGATGAGGTGTGTGTGTGTGTGTGTGTGTGTGTGTGTGTGTGTGTGTGTGTGTGTGTGTGTGTGTGTGTGTGTGTGTGTGTGTGTGTATTGTTGCAGCTCCAGCTCGCATCTTGACCTTCAACAGGACAGTGACCACCCCTTGGATGAGGGACATTGTGCTGCCTTGTAAGGCGGTGGGCGATCCGACTCCGACCATCAAGTGGCTGAAGGAGACGTGAGTACACAACAGCTTGACCTCAAAGTTGATAGTTGATAGATGACAATTCACACACACATTCACATTAAAACACATCCCTGTTTCAGCAATGGCACCCCGGCGCCTGTCGTGATTGACAGCCGACGCAGCGTCCACGGCAACGGCAGCCTCGTCATCCGCACGGTTAAAGCAGAGGATTCTGGGAATTACACTTGCGTGGCCAGTAACAACTTTGGGCCGGACAAGATCGTCCTCAACCTGCAGGTTCAAGGTGAGCAGTTGCAAGGGTGTAAATGTGCCTTTCAGTTCTGAACCTTTTATTTCTAGTGTTTCATCTTTGGAGTCATTCGTCTGTGTTCCTTCCCCCAGTTCCACCAGACCAGCCTCGCCTCACAGTGACCAAGACCACCACCACCTCCATCACCCTGTCCTGGATCCCAGGAGACAACGGAGGCAGCTCCATTAGAGGTCAGACAAACACGACACACTTTTTTTTGGTGTAAATTCGCAGTCCGTGTTTGTGTTTGCCTTTATACGAATACGAGCAGAACGGCTGTTGGTTCACATTCTGACTCGTCGTCTGTCCGTCTGCGTTGCGTGTTCTCCAGGCTACATCCTGCAGTACTCGGAGGATAACAGTGAGCAGTGGGGTAACTTTGCCATCAGTCCCAGTGAGCGCTCCTATCGCCTGGAGAACCTCAAGTGTGGCACCTGGTATAAGTTCACCCTCACGGCCCAAAACGCAGTGGGGCCCGGACGCATCAGTGAGATCATCGAGGCAAAGACCCACGGGAAAGGTACGAACAACGCACCGGTCAACACACCGTTATTTGATTATCCTTGCGGTCGAGGGTTCATATTTTTGTGTGGATGCATCTTGTCAAACTTTACATTGTCAGTTGCTAAAAGGATATTTGCCTCCTTGGTTTACAAGTTTTTACTTCATGCAGGCTAACTGAGTCCTACAACTAAGCTCTGGTTCCCTTTGCCCTACAGAACCTCAGTACGCTAAGGAACAGGAGCTCTTCACCAGCATCAACGCCACGAGAGTCAGGCTCAACCTGATCGGCTGGAACAACGGCGGATGTCCGATCACTTCCTTCACCCTGGAGTACCGAGCCGTTGATTCGCCCACGTGGACCACGGCCCAGCGGACGTCCCTGACCAAGAGTTACATCCTGTACGACCTGCAGGAGGCCACCTGGTACGAGCTGCAGATGAAAGTCTACAACAGCGCCGGCTACGCTGAGAAGAGAGTCAAGTTCGCCACGCTCAGCTATGACGGCAGTGAGTAATCCACGAAAGCACAATAACAGACAACGACACTATTTTCCATTCAGCATTTCTGTCCATGGAGCCCAGTCACTGACATATCTATCTCTACCAGGGCTTGTATCATGTGAAGACTGACACCCTGACCGCTGTGGAGAATAAAACACGTACCTTTTCAATAATTGTAGCATCCTTACTGAGGTGGTAGTTCAAAAGGGAATACATGACTTTTTTTTGTTAATAGCAGCGCTCAGGCTTGCCTCTCTGCTGTTACAGTGGCTGTTTAACGCCGGTCTGCTCCTAGTTACAAAAGGCTATCGAGGCTCCCTTGATGAATTGGGCAATAAAAGCATTTCATGCTGACTCCAGTGGCTGGGGCTGATTTGTCTGCTGCTCTTTATCACGCCTTCATCACGTCCCGATTGAATGCCACCGCGCAAGTTAAATCATTTTATGAGCACTTCCACCGCATACCTCCACCACCGCACACTCAGGGAGCTCAGTAGCTTTTCTGTCAACCCATTTCTGAAGACTCCAGGATCGCCCCCCTCTCCACTCCCCCCTCCGATCCTGGAACTGTTAAAGAGAAAAATCAGGCTGAGCTTTTAGCTATGAAGGATGAGTTCATTCGCTTTTAAGTACTGCTTGGCAGAATGGCAATCAGGCATCACTGCCAATTCGGCAAAAGGTCAAGTGCTGATATTAGCACAGTGCAGACGCTCGTGGTGCCAGATTGGATGTGATTGCTGTGAGGAAGATGTTATACTTGCATGCTGTCTTCTTTCACCAGTTGCTGGCCTTGTGTCTTCTGTTGTACATTATCATGAAGGTCCATCAGAACTTTGCATTCATGGACACGTGTGTGGATCTTCTGTTTTCTGGATTCCTACAGCAATGCTGCAACAATAGCGCTCACACAATCACACAACTCTGTTATCGTTCTTTTGCAATCATGACAATTGCAATAGTACTCAAATCCAATCGTGAACCTGCATATGACTCCTGCACAGGTACCATTGCACCACTGGTGAAGGCACCCAATGTGAGCGAGGGCAACTCTGGGGGCGGCGATGGTCTGAAAATGATGGTGACCATTTCCTGCGTGCTGGTGGGCATCGTTCTCATCTTCATCGGACTACTGGTGCTGAGGAGGAGGAGGAGGGAACAGAGGCTCAAGAGGCTCCGAGGTGAGATGGGGGAGGGCTGTTGCAGCATGGCAGGACCCTGCTGGTCAGGCCACTATTCTCTCACATGAACAGATTTTAGACACTATTCTCTCACATGGACAGATTTTAGCCACTTTTCTCTCACATGAACAGATTTTAGCCACTAATTGTTCACATGGATGGCAAGTAAAATGTCTCTGTTTATTTTATAGATGCAAAAAGTTTGGCTGAGATGCTCATGAGGTAAGAATGTTCTGCGACTTCATTGCATGCCCATTATCAATCATCAATAGCCAGTGTTCTTTTCTACGAGGGCTTCCTGAAACTAAGCTGATGTTCTGTGTTCCCCAGTAAAAATACGCGACCAGCTGAGCCAATTAACAAGCAGCAGCAGACATTGAGAATGCACATCGACATCCCCCGAGCCCAGCTTCTCATTGAGGAGAGAGACACCATGGAGACAGTTGGTAAGTGCACCACTGGTGTGTACTGTCGCCATAAGGGAATACTTCTAATTAAGTAACAAACTGAGCAACTGAACCTGCTTATTTTAGTGCTGAACTTGTTTTTGTGGATCCTCTCTCCCCCAGACGATAGATCCACTGTGCTGCTGACCGATAACGACTTCGGGGAGACCCAGAAACAGAAGTCGTCCACAGTCACCCACACCGTCCACTACCAATCCCTGTCCCAGGCCACCGGTCCATTGGTAGACGTGTCCGATGCCAGACCAGGAACCAGTAAGTCCAGTACGGACTCTCTTTTTTTTTTAACTTTTAGACTTTGAATATGTACTTGTGGTTCTGTACTTTCTGTACTTACGTTTTCTCCATCACCCCTATATAATACATGGTATGTGACTATGAAATGTGACTTGCCATCACCAACTGGGTATGTCGGCATGTATACCTTAGCCTCAGGGACTAAAGGAGAACAAATTTCAAGAAAAATTGTCAGAATCCATTGAATCTCAACATCAATCTCAGTAGCGTCTCATTGGGACCTGCATTGACCTGCATCCTCCTCCTCCTTAATCCCAGACCCTACAGCCCGCCGCACAGCCAAAGCCGGCCCAGCCGCTCGCAACCGCTACGCCAGCCAGTGGACCCTGAACCGCCCGCACCCCCCTGTCTCCGCCCACACTCTCAGCACCGATTGGAGGCTGCCCACTCCCAGAGTCGCAGGCTCTGTCGACAAGGAGAGTGACAGCTACAGCGTTAGCCCATCTCAGGACACAGGTAAAGAGCATAGCAGGACACAAATGCTACCACAGCGGTTATGACAACTCAACACTACACTTAATCGCTAACAACAATTCAGATAGCAGCTACCTAACAACTTTAACAAAGCTTCGCCCTAACAATGCTGCTACTAACTCTTTACACTCACCCCTCCGCTAACCCCCGGCCCATGTCCAGACCGTGCACGGAGCAGCATGGTGTCAACGGAGAGCGCCTCCTCCACCTACGAGGAGCTGGCCAGGGCCTACGAGCACGCCAAGATGGAGGAGCAGCTGCGCCACGCCAAGTTCACCATCACCGAATGCTTCATCTCTGACACTTCCTCGGAGCAGATGACGGCAGGCACCAACGACTACACCGACAGCCTGACCTCCAGCACACCGTCCGAATCGGGCATCTGCCGCTTCACTGCCTCCCCGCCCAAGCCTCAGGATGTCAGCCGAGTCATGAACATGGCCGTGCCGAAGGCCCACAGACCGGGTGAGGCTGCATTGCCAAGGGCCACAGCTCGGTCTCGGCCTGAAACCCCGACACCACGCTAACCTTCTTTTATAACTGGCCTCATTATGATGCTGATAACACTCAATCACTAAGCTTCAACTTCCAGTCAAATACTGACATCCAACCCTGTATCTGTGTTTCTAACCCTGTAGATTTTGGCTTTAAGTCTTAGTATTTTCAGAAATTGGTGGAAACATAGAAAAAACAGCCTAAAACAAGGGTAATTGGTCCGGACTGATATTGACCTTCCACAGTCACGTCAGTCACGCCATCCACAGTCATGTCATCCACTACTGATATGATGGAGATTTCTTTAAAGATATAAAAACGATATTGGCCATCTATGACCTTAGGCTTAAAATATCAGTGTCAGTATCTGTATTGGCAGTCACAAAACCATGTTGGTTGAACCCTACAGTTCATATGATGAGAGATGAGAGGCTGAACTTCTAGACCAATAAAACGTGTGATCCAAAAGTTTCCAAAATCTTGGCTCTTAGCCTTTGGAGAGATTTGTTCACATGCACAGTTTCAAGTCCTTTGACATCAAAGGAATAAAAACATGAATTTTGTTTAAGGGTGGATTTTCAATTGAGGAGCCCCTCAAAACACAATGGTGGGTTGCCATGATCAAAGCAATCAACTCACACCTACTCGCTCCTACCTTTTAAATAGCAGTCTGGAAACAGCAGACTAAGAAAAGCATCATCCAGGATTCTGTAAAGCACCTAAATAATGTTATATCATCTATATGTTTAACAGAGATAGAATCTATTCACAGATGCTGGGACGTGAGAATATTGGATAAAATTGATAAATGAGCAAAGGCCATGCTCCCTGGCCCCGAGGCATATAAACTGGGGTATATGGACAGACATTTCTGAGACAATAAAGTGGCATGAAATCCACCTACAGCCTTTCTCTCCAGGAGGCGGTCTCTTGAGTTTCCCCATATAATATTTTTTAAATTGAACTGAAAAATGGCCGGGCGGGCACAGTGGCTCAATGGTTCATATTGTACTCTCAGAGCAAGAAGGAACCGGGTTCATTGTCTTCTTTGTGTGTGGAGTTTGCACGTTCTCCCTGGGTTTGCGTGGGTTTCCCCCGAGTGCTCAGGTGGTTTGGAGACAATAAATTGCCCATAGGTAGGAATGTGAGTGCCTGTTTATCCGTGTTCACCCTGTGATGGACTGGCGACCTATCCAGGATGTTTACCTGGGGGGGAACCCCAATGCATGCTGGGATAGGGTCCAACCTCCGCAGCCCTGAATAGCAATAAGTGGGTACAGAAAATAAAGAAAATAATCAATTAAAAATAGCTAATTTATTGGCCATTTTCTTCCATGTATTTCTCCCTTATCTATGTCTGATTTCACTCTCTTCTCTGTCCTGCAGGGGGCGAGTTGGTTCACCTTCCTCCATACCTGCGCATGGACTTCCTGCTGAACCGAGGCATGTCCTGCTCAGGGTCATCCAGGGGGACAGCTAGCGGGGAGGGAGCGGCGATGGGCCAGGCCTGTCTGGAGCCCCAGAAGAGTCGCTCTCTGAAGCGACCCTCTCGCATGGCGCCCCCTACGCCCACGGAGGCCCCTCAGGCCAGCAGGGACCCAGTGGCCCAGTGGCAGCCTGGCTCGGCGGCCACGCTCCCCCACAGAGAGGGCTCAGAGCTGGCCCAGGCCGCCAAGCTCAGCACCTCCCAGGAGTCCCTGCTGGACTCGCGAGGACATCTCAAACAGAGCAGCAACCCCTACGCAAAGTCCTACACGCTGGTATAACAGCAGGGGCGTCTAGGGCGGGACTAGAACTCACTCTAACACTGGACTTAACACTCAAGTGCAGTAAACTGACTTTCACCACGCAGTTCTGTATATACGTCCCCTTCCTCCAAGGGCGGGGTCACTTTTACTAATCTCCTTTTATTTATTTTAGGGCTTTCTTTCATCTCTTGTTTGTTTTTTTTTCACTTGAGACAAATTCACTCATCGGAAATGACTCCAGGCGGAGCTTTGCCAAACTAATTGAGTAACGACGGAGCATTATTTATTCTTGATTATTGTTAATTCTTAATAATTAATCAGTGATTATTAATTGTTAGTTGTCAGCTATTAATGATTATTAATTATTGATTACCAAATGATCGATTAGTACCATTACAGTGTTTTCATAAGAACCCGGACTTTTTTTTTTCTGGAGTGGAAGATGACGATTTGGAGTAATTTTTTTCCTATGGAATATCCTTCTGAAACACTGAATGAAACTTGGGAGAAATCTTGGAATGAAAGCAATTGACACCAGTCCAAACTTTTCAGCTGCTCTCAAATTGTTACTTTTTTGAAGAAAAAAAATCTATTTCCTATGGATGCATGGGGACTGACCAATTAAAAGACAATGAGGATTACGATCGTGGCTGGACAGCCCAGTCAAGCATTTTGTCACACTATGAAATGATCCAATGTGAAGATTTATTATTCTTATTACTATAAATATATATATAAAAAGAGAAATCACTTTTATTTGTGGATATTACAGGGAAGAATTGATTTGGTTAATAAAGTCCTTAGTCATGTTTGCACATATCTCATTTTAATTAGGAAATGGAGTCTCTGTTGATCTTTCTCTGTGTCCCATTCTCTGATGGTGCAATATGAAAAAAAGATATGAAAAATTATATGAAAATTATTGCTCTATACTGTACTGTATTGATGAAAAATAACTATGTTGTGAGTATACTTACAGGGCCGGACACACTCCAGCTATGTATTCAGGTGTAGTTTGCCACCGCTTATTTGCCAGGGTGGTAAATGATGTTAGCTAGAACAGGGAGGGTTAAAGAACTAATGGTTTGCACTTCACGACACCCCGACTCAAGTGTGTCCAGATAGAGCCCCCTAATCTCAGTGCACTAGGTAGAGCCTTCAGGGCTCTCACTCTCCTCAGTAGATTTACTGTTGCTGCATTGCAGTGACGCTCCTCTACAGGGAAAAAAAAAACGTGAGACAATCCAACAGAATCCCCCCTACAAACCAAACCTAATGTCTATGGGAAATATCTAAAAAAAAATGTGGATATAATAAGCTGTTTCTTTTTTTTTCTGTTATTGTCTACCCTGGCCCATTTCTGTTCTTTCTGGTTTCTTTGAGTTAGTCCTGGAGGGAGAGTTTGATCCAAAATGCTGTGAGGTCATTATGTCAGTTTCTATGATTAGTTCTATGATTAACTGTCTTCATTATGATTATACATTTTAACAAAAAAAAAAATGTCACTTTTTATTTTTAACATGAGTGTTCACCATGGTGGCACTGGAATAAAGAGAAACTAACACACAGTTCAAATTTGATTAATAAACTGGCTGTTCCCCAAAGTGTGCTCCACGGTTTGACATGAATGAATGATGGGTGTCTGGTGACCCAGACCCACGGAGAGCTGCTCAAGGCTTTGGGTCTCTTAGAGTGTGTATCATGAAGTTCACCTGCCTTTGATCCCGACAGTAGTCAGCTCTAAATCAAGCCAATCCTTCTCAGCGATGGCATCGGTAGTTTTCCGCTGGCCAGTCCAGTTACTGTTCATTTATGCTCTCTGAGTCTGAAGACGTCTTGCCTGCGGGGGGCAGTGTTGCAAAGCGTTGCTCACTGACCTGTCCTCTTTCATCCCTTTCAGCCTTTTTCATCTAATACCGTCTCATCTAATGCTTTCATCTGATTCCAATTCCTTACAGCCACCTGTTTGTAGAGTTAAGTTGCCCCTCTGGATGCCAATCTCTGGTCAATTTTGAAATTTCCTTACTAATAGATAAGGTTTAAGGAAGGAAGAATCCACCCTAAAACACTTTTAACACTGTTAAAAAAAAGCTATTGGTGATGGACCTTGCATTCCCGGGCAATGAGACGTTGTGAATTGCGGTCATGCAATTGCAATGCAGTTCAATATCACAATATTTTTTTCTAAACTTCAAGAGCAAGGGCTTCTTGCTAGACTCACCATTTTGCACAGACATTCAACAATCACACAGGGAGAAATCCACCGTAGAAGAAGAGACACCGACAGCAGCCTCAGTTGTTGTTCTGAATAAGGGGCGTGGCAGAGATCACCCCGATGTTCATGAGCTAGTTGGCTAGCCTTTGATTGAAAGCACACACCTGTTCTCTGGGGGTTGTCGAAAGGCATTCTGGGTAATGTAGGAAATCATAAACAGAAGTAGAAGTAGCAGGTTGTGGGAAAGTGGGTACACATTGATGATAACAGTGTAGAGTATCCTTTAACCGTCAGTGAATTCTAATGCTAAATTTCAAATATAACTAACCAATGACATCATGCGCCTAAAGACTCAATCTCAACCCCCATTTAGTTTTAAACTGTGTAGTCATATAACATTGGTCATTAAAGTCTGTCTTTCTTCAAGTGGTTAAATGGCCTAGGGCTTTCCAACATGCCATTTGGAAGATTTTTTCCCCGGCTTCCCCGTGTCTTGGCTGGGAAATTGCTTCCACGGTCTTATATCACGAGCGCCTGGTTAATAGGACGGCGTGTTACTCAGCGCGACAACTATATTCGCCATCCACTTCTGAAGTCCACGACAAATTAAGCGCGGTGACAGAGATTTACTTGCCGCCACACACTCGGCAGTTAATAAGTGCTGTCATAAATAACGTTCAGGCAAACTGAATTCTTCCCTCTGATCATGAAGCTGTTGAAGCCGGCGCTGCTGGGGAAACTATGCTGAACATGTAGTTTAATAAAGTGATATTTCTATGGAGTCCCAGTCCAGAATCCCTTCTTGAAATGCTCTCACCCGACAACTGGCATTGTTTATGTTTTGATTTATTGGATCGAAGGTATTTTTTCCTCTCAGATTCATTTCCTGAGTTGTTGACAGAAGGACTGAAGTGGTTTCACCGAGATCGTCTTTCTTCCAAGGCACTGAGAAACCTTGGAAATGATGCCGTGAATATCTGTTGATCCGCCATACAGTCTGGTTTAAACAGTCAAGTGCACAAATAATTATCATCATTAAGAGCAGATCTCATAAAGACCACAGGATTATGTCCAGATCCCACAATGCAGGATTATCTAGTGACATATAGCACTGTGTCAGGTATAGGTGCCTCATAATCAGTCAATTCCGATTTATCTTCTGTTCACAACTTTGAGTGCATGTTTGATATCAGCGCAGATCTCCTCGCCTTCTGACATTTCCGTCACTGATTCAGTGTAATGGCTTCATCCCTGAAAGGTAATATCACGCAAACAGAAATGCTGCTGTTAACCTTCTTTTGCAGTTTTTTTACAACGGTTCTTTACGCTTAAACGCCGCCTCTTTCTGTCAGGCGTATTACAGGTCAGGCGTTGGCCACGGGAACCTCTTTACCTTTTTACACTCGGCTGCTCATACTCTGACCTCTCATACAGTTCCACCCCCGCCCGAGCTCCTGTTCTCTGAAGCACAGATTAATATTAGAGAAATGTATTACTGCGCACTGTAACGTTTCTCTGGCCTCCCTGTGTCAGCGGCTTATTGACCCAGGAAATAACGTGCCACCTGAGACTTGCCTCCTTTCAAGAGGCAACGGGGCGGCCAGATAAGAAGCTCAGGCTTTCCTGGTAAAATTGTTTCTTTTTTTCTTTTTTTTCACTCTGAGTGGGAACTGTTGTAGTGGCTTTGTTCCCTGGGTAGCGGATGATGGGGGGTTCATTTAATAACACAGAAGTGCTATGAACATATTTCTTTTCCATGTGACCTTTAAAGAAATTACCCTGCTCAAACCCTCTCTGCGCTTTCCATTTACTTTTGAGGATAGCGATGAACTGTAAAATGTGAGAACAACAGTGTTGGTTTCCCCCTAGAAGTGATTTATACTTAGGAAAACCTGAGCAAAATGTCCTTCTGATTTTCAGCTTTCACTGAAAACAGAAATGAAAAGGGCGATCAGTTTGGAAAACACAACAGTGCATGCAGAGCCGGCCCTACCCATTAAGCGATATAAGCAGTTGCTTAAGGCCCCCTGGGGGCCCCCGAGAAAATATTTTTTTAATGAACATGAGACAATAATGAAATAAAAATTTAACTTCCTAAACAAAACCGACAACATTTCATGCCATTTTTGCCAACAAATAGTGACAAAACAATAAGCTCAGAGACGGGCGAAATGGACAATTTAGGTAGGCTAAGTAATTTACTGTTCCCTACAAAACAAGCACTCCCAGGATTCTGTGGTAAACAAAATCACATTTTGCGGGATAAGTCTTCACAAGCTGTTCTTCCACAGTTTGCCTGCACTTAGGGGGTAATAGACAAATACTGTATTTACTGTAGTCTATTTAAAGATAGTGTTGCAGCTAATAGGTCCCACTTTAGTCTTTACATGCTTATTTGTACATTATGTGTGCTTAAACTAATATTTACAATACTGATTACTGATGTCCCAATTAACTCTAACATGATGAATGAATATCAGTGAATATCAAGATATTGATAACCATTTGGCCACGACATTATAAAGACAGGTAGACCAACCATGAAAGCAGCATGTGGTTGTCAGGTCAGATATTCAGAATACTGAATACTCCAAAATCTACATTTAATGATTTATTTTATTTCATACTTTATTGAGCCCTAAAAGGAAATTCACCTTTTCAAGGATACTATCACTGTGGTGATCACTGAAATAGTGCCTTCTTGCACACTTTCTGCTAGGACAGTTGATGTCCTGGATGAGCGTGTCTAGTTTATCACAGTGACTGATATAAAGTTCAAAGGTCATTGTAAACTGAAGCTAAAATATCAGTTTGTGTAATCCAGGAAGCTTGTTCAGCCTCATAATGATGCCATGGGTATGTATATATCTTTTTTAAAGGTTATGATAGAGGATAAAAAATTATTTATTATATTATATATTGTATATAATGTGACTGTTTTAAACCAGGGTCACAGTCTTTCATATAATGGGACACATGCCTCATCACAACTCCACTTACAGTAACTCAAACAAATATAGAACACAGAAATAAATCAACTTGTATTCCTTGCCAATATTTTTATTAGTTATTTGTGTGTGTGTGTGTGTGTGTGTGTGTGCGTGCACGCACGTGCACGTTTGTGCAAGCTTGCATGCGTGTATAAGGGTGTGTGTGTGTGCGCGTATGTGTGTGTAAACTGAACTGTGGTATTGTTTAAATCACTTGTCTGGACTGAAGGGTATCGGGGAAAGAAACGACTGCAATCAAATCACAAGTACAACATCGATCAACTTTAACACACAATCCCAAACGGTTCATGTCAAGAAGGAACAGCACACATCACATGAAATCCCTTTCTAACAACGTTTTGGAGGGAAGAGAAAATCCACGGCTGCAATGCGCGAGGCGCACTAAAGCCCTAGATTTTGACTCCAGCCGCAGTGAGACCCTCCCAACACAAATTGGAGACATCGGAGACATCGATTCCTGATGCCACTGATGCTTTTCCATTTAAAAAGCATCAGTCGCACAGCGGGAAAGCTCTGGCAACTGTACGGGATCAAACAGTACGAGCCAGGATCGCTTTACCCGGGGCGGAGGGAAACGACGTTAGCGGACCTCCGGGAGAACTGAAAAACCTATTTTGATTTATGAAGCCTGGCGGAATGAAATCACCACTCAAGTGCAGCTATCAACAACAACAATACGTGTGGCTATATATTCCATCTGCTTGGTTAATTTACGAGGAGATCAAGTACCTTGTTCTGTTCACATGGCTATATTACATTAGTTGTGACATAGGAAAGACTATTACGACTCTGTAGTGCTACTGCGACTGCACCGCGGAGTGCATCGATAAAGTATTGGATAAAAAAACAGAAATAGCAAAATGATAGGAAAGATCTACATCCAGACTTCAATAATTTATCATAATTCCACATATACTTTCACAAAGATACTATTTAGCCCCGAAGAACGAACCCCCCCCCCCACCCCCAACCCCCTCCAGGAACCCCACCCCCACCCTTCTGTTGAGTTCATGACGGTGCAGTTTGATTGACATGCAAGACCAAGCCCTCAACGGGGTGCAGAGCAGCTTTTGGGTGACAGAAGCTGCCAGGACCAGCCGCGCCCGCTCTACGACTTCACATCCTGCTTCTTTTTCTGGAATTTCCTGAACTGCGATTGGATGGCCACGGCGGCCTTCTCCGTCTCCGGGGAGCCCATGTCGATGTCGAAGTCCGGGGCCTGGGCCTGGGTTTCCTTCTTTTCATCTGGGGGGGGGGGGGGGGCAGAAGAGGGGAAATGGTTAAGAGACCACGGGGGGACCTGCAACCCTGTTTCCCCATCATACCGATCGATTCTGATCATGTTGTCATTCACTACAGAGTTACTTATTTCTTTCCAATACGGTCCTAACAGGCCAATGGACACCCAAAAGCACCCACAGTATCTCTTTACATATTGACCCTCACTCTGCAATGATAAATGTAAAATGTACATATTTCATTTTCAGTTCATCCAATATGTTGAAAAAGACGCTTTGTCTGCTTTTGGGGTTGATTGGCCAATGGGGTGTCCACTGGCCCATTAGGACTGTATGGGAGAGCTGCACCCGGGCAAGCAAGACGTAAGTAGCTCTATAGGGAAGCAACTGACAAGATTTTGGTCAGAATTCATTAAAGGATGAAGATGAGAAAATGGCTGAAGTTATGCTTTAAGTGGTAATACTACCATCAAAACCCCAAAGGGACCCGCTGCCAGTGTGATTAACCTATCAATCATAATTGATTAGATATGGGTTTATTGGTTAGATCGCAACTGACCTCCTGTTATCGTCCCCACCTCTTACTCTACTACGACCATGTTCATTCCTTAGGATCTCAACAGACTTTGCCCTCGAGCTGTATGTCTTCTGTTATTGCTTCTGTTATTATAGAACTACATTATTAATAAGACTTCACGTTCCCCTCAGGGTGACTCATTCACCAGTGCTGGGTCACGACAACAAGCCTCGTAGGAGAGCAAGCACGCTGATCTGGGTCAGCATCCTTCATGCTCCATGGCTTTACCTTGGGACAAACGTCTCTTCAGTCTTGAATCTCTGACCCTTGTGACGGCCAGCCGGATAGACAGTAGGGTTCGACTGATATGAGTTTCGAAGACTATGAGATGCTCTGACCCAGTCGTCTAGCCATCACAATTTGGCCCTTGTCAAAGTCGCTTAGATCCTTACGCTTGCCCATTTTTTCTGCTTCCAACACATCAACTTCAAGAACTGACTGTTCACTTGCTTCCCAATATATCCCACCAGTGGCGGCTGGCCAATAGAGGGCGCTAAGGCACCGCCCCACCACTTCCCACATCCTAGACTTCATTGAATAAAAATTACTTTGAATTTTTTTTTTAAATGAGCGAGGTAAATATTATATAGTTAGTGAGTAAAATGTAAAATCTGCAATAAAATATAGATTAAAATTGTTCTATGTTGTCTAAAGTTACTGCTAGGTCGCGTATTTCTGGTCTTGGGCGCAACAATCTTTGACTCTCGTTATAAATTGTACATGTGCAGTTCGCTCCTCTCAATACAGATAGGAGCTTGGTGGGGCGCATTTATCTGAATGCTGCTGATTTACACACCACCAACCACTGGTTGGCAGCAGAGAGCGAGTGGCTCGTGGTACATCTGACATAAAATGCGCCAGAATGAGACAATATACTCGGTCGTTTTCAAGCAGCTGGTTTAGTAGTTTAGCTTTATTTTGCTTTCCCTGCATCCTTTTTCAAACGACAGGTCTCAGACCCAGCATGGATTCAGACAGGTTTCAATGATTTAAACCACATATCAGAAAAAACAAAAGCAAAATGTTTGGGAAAGTAAACAGCTGCTCAGCTTGATGAAGGCTACAGGATAGGGATCTGTAAGCATAATGAAGAGGTTGACAAAAACAGACACATCCTGTCTAAAATAATAAACTGTGTTCTGTGGTGCCATAGAGTCATTGAGAAAAATGTATGTACAAAAAGTTTAAGCCACAAGGTGGCAAAGTCATATGGCTTTGAGCCAGTTCACTCAGCTTTTTGATGGCACTGGGTATTTCAAATGTTATTTTCTATTAGGACTTACTGTGTTGATAATGTCATTGTCTCAGGGTTTTGTGTTGTCAGATTTATTTTGCACTAATTGAGGCACTTTTCGCTTACTTTAGTCTTTCACCATTACATATTGTTGTATAAAAGATAATTATTATAAAGAATTTGCACTAATTGAAGTACCTTAACTTACCTTAAGCATGTTACATTACAACAAATGTTGTAATGTTGAAACTCTCTGTCAGCCTATGTTTTTGCTAACATGCTGACATACCTTGTCTCACTTCTTTCAGCGTGGATGGATCAAGTCATTCGCCTCAACGCCCTCAAAGGTGATGATGACGAATTCATGGCTTACATCTCAGCCAACGACCATGGGGAGAGACGATATGCTTACGCTCCAGCCTCTATCTCTGGATACGCTGTTGAGCTCAACTCTGCCCTGTCTCCATTTGCTCAGCCCACCTCAGCTGAAGACCTTTGGGAGAGACGATACGCTTATGCTCCAGCCTCTATCTCTGAATACGCTGTTGAGCTCAACTGTGCCCTGTCCCCATTTTCTCAGCCGACCGTAGGATCCAGATCTACCCGTGGACTTGAGAGTCTCCACTTCTGGGAACCAGTAGTCAGCGCAGAGGAAGACATACCTCTCGTAGCTAAGGACGAGACTTCAGGAAATGCTGAACCATGCAGCCATCCAACCCAGGACGCCGAGAGTCCATCCAACCTGCTCAGAGATGCTGAGGCTTCATTCAGCATGGTGCAAACCAGTGAGACCATAGAGCTTATTGGGAAGCTGTTGCAGCAATCAGTCATTGGTGACCTAGAAGACCACGTGTATGAATACTGCAAGAATGTACTTGGTAAAAAGTACTTCTATGCTCCTTCTTCAGATGTATCTGGAATTGTGGTTGACTGCTCTTCACCCTGTGGGCCATATATAAACCAGCTTGATACATGGGAGCCAGTCGTCACAGCAGATTCTGACTCAATGCAGTTCCTCTCACACTTGGAAAAAGAGGAAGAGGGCCAAGACCATGTGGTCCTCAAGGAAGACAAAGTCATGTTTTCTGCCAGTGATCCAATTGATGAAAGTGCCACAAGTGTCCATGAAGATGCAATTCCTGAGTGTGATGAGAAAAACAACGTCACTACTTTGCTCTGTGCTGGGCCTGACAGCAGTATCACTGCGCAGGAGGAGGGAGACTTCGCCCAAGGGCTCGACCCTGCAGGACTTGATTGCTCCAACGTTGAGATCACCGCTTCAACACCAAAGAAAGAGAGGAAGAATTTTGGCTGCTTCTCTTGGCTCTTCCGTCTCTTCAGGCGAAAGAAGAACAGCAAATCCTCTAATGCAAATCGTACTTGAATCATTATGCTTATTGTCATGTTCAAATAAATGTATTTAAACTAAATACATTTAAACTAAA
Organism: Hoplostethus mediterraneus; assembly: GCA_034670385.1. Lineage (NCBI taxonomy): Eukaryota > Metazoa > Chordata > Actinopteri > Trachichthyiformes > Trachichthyidae > Hoplostethus > Hoplostethus mediterraneus. Next base: position 4,046,262 of record JAXDDW010000005.1, read on the forward strand.
TACATTGTGGCTTCTATCTGTACAAGTGTATTTGTATAAACCAAGGGATCTACTATTCTTTATTTTGTTTTATTGTCAGTTTTTGTCATTTTGGAACAAAACTCAATATTGCCTACAGAAACAGAGTCTTGTTTTGGGGCTGATCCATTGGCTACCAAGCAGGGAAGCTTCCACTGCAGACCTTTTCAAAAACAAGGAGGCATCTGCAAGATGATGAGAATGCATTTTCATCAGCAGCCCACACCTGATTCCATGTCATGTTACTTTACAGTTAAATGTTTTACAGCTCAGCAAATACAAATGAAGGCCTTTTCATTTATTTAAATACACTGATGAACTTTAATTTTGGTATAGCCCCCCCTGGAGAAAAACGCACCAGCCGCCACTGTATCCCACCCCTTGACAGGTGCCATTGTAACAAGATAATCGCTGTTATTCACTTCACCTGTAAGTGGTTTTAATGTTGTGGCTGATCGGTGTATGTGACATTTTGTGCCCATAGTCCTTGAAGTTTTCCAGTTTCATGCCAAAACATGAATCTTTGTTCTGAAACAGCAATTAGACTATGTGACAATAAAACTCTCCTTGGAAAACCAGACTAATGAAACTAGTTTAGGATCAGCAGCTCCTGAATTGACACCCACCACACCTATTCAATTGTTGGGAAACTCTGGGATATATTACTGACTTTAAATGAAGAATTCATGTACAAAATCATTATTGAACAATTAACCTATTAGGCCTAACCCTAATAGACAGCCCCCCCCCACTGAGCTACTTCAAAATAAGGGACTGTTTTTCACTCTGAACTTTGTTACACTACAGGAGCCACCAAAGTGTCCCGTAAGAAATTGGATTTGAATTTAATTTAATAGGCCATGTTTTACGATTTTCGTCACTCCTATAGAGAATAGGTTGCTCTTTTGTATTTGTGGAGGAAGACAACCCCCTCTAATTCCCACTTTTCTAAATATGTTATCATCTTCTCCACACAAGCAGCAGAGTCTTCCCCCGTCAAACTCTCTCTTTCATTATTCATACGCCGTCCACCCTTTAATCATCCCATGTGGTGAGCACGGGGGGAGACGCCTCGTCGAGGAGGAGATGAAACACAAACACTGCTTATCCACTCAAAAGGTTAAATATCTCCAATGCATCGTTAATCATAAAGGAAGTGCGGCAAGGCTGCAACCTCGGCGCTCGAGTGCCTCAACGGTGAGCATCCGGTGAAATTTGAGGTCAAATCTGTGTTGCTGGAGGTGAGCGTAATGAAATGGGTACTGCGGAGTGATGGCAGAAGCGAAAGGTGCAATTTATGCCATGTGGCTTCCATTCCCACATCTGGAGAAGCAATAAGACGGGTCACTCTCCAATCGCACCCACCCTACTGTGATTCTTTATTTAAACGCCGTGCTCGACATGCAACGCGGCGCGCCCCGTGCATGACTGCGCTTGACCCGCTCTGCGTGAAGAAGTTGCGCGTGCTCGAGCATAAAAAGTGACTTGCCCGCATGACCTACTTACGTTTAGACGCCACTTGCTGTTGACCTTGCAGCCCTTGGATGACACAATTGACAATAAAAACACATTTACATTTCATGATTGCAGAAGCCGCTCACATCTTAAGCAGAAGCACAAAGAAGGTTGGAGAAAAGATTGGGAGTCACCCCTGGAAGAGGCTGTGTGTATTTCTTCAATCTAGGGTGTTAAAAGGGATGGGGTTTTTTTTGCTCTTAATCTGGCAGAGTGCCACACACACACACACACACACACACCACCCTTTTCTAAAATTAAACCTGCTCCACGGGGGTAGCTGCCCTTTGTAGCGGAGGGTGCAAGACGTAGCGCTAGCTTTCTACGCCAGGCACATCGCACTTCAAATAATGTGTTTTGCGTTGGCGCATGAATGAATCAAATCGCCACAGTGCATGATGGGATTATTTCCATGGAAGGTTTTTTTTTGAAAGGTCACATTCAAATGGTAGGCCTGTGAGATTTAAGGCGACGAAGAGGTAAAGGGACAATGATTGATGGAGGCCTCAATCTAGGGGAACCTGAGGGACAAAACCACTAAAAAAAACTAAGCGATGACCATAAAAATACTGACTGATTAATAGCAGTCAATTTTCAAATAGCACAAGTCAATTAGGCGTATGGGAGGTAGGTGACAGTTGTGATAATAAACTGAGCTTTCCTATTTTTACTGTTTCCATTATTTTTGCAAAGTTATTGCAGCACTTGTTAAATGAAGACACTGGCTGAATGAAAGTGATCACAGGAGGTGCTATTCAATCACGCTCCCCATTTCAAAACAGAGGGAGCAAAAAAAAAAAGAGTGTGAAAATGGGCAAATGTCAAATGAATGTAATTCACGCCTCAATCAAATTCAATTGAGCTGCATAAAATCCCTCCTCACCGCTGGGGGTGTTTCCCTACGGAGTGAGCCTGCCTGGACCGCAATATATTTTATCATCCAAGTAGAAATCCATTTCAACACGGGGTCTCAATAGCGTTATCAGCGGCCCCAGAGAGGAGGGAGGAGGTGATACACGGTCTCTAGATACATGGCAGGGGCCGTTTAATGCGCCGAACGGGGCCACGGAGCTATTTAGCAGTGGATCGGCTGCTATTAACCTGCTGGGTCCATTGTGTGTTGAGGTTGGTTTCAAGCAGGAGAGCAGGGGAGATAACATTCATCGGTTCCATGGTGTATTGTATCAAAAGCTACCGTGAAACCTCATTTTGTCTGTTTCCAGACGAAGAACAGACTTGAGGAGATTTATCTGTTTCTACGTCTGAGAATAGGAAACCGTTGCGATCCTGCACGTCGACCGAATATATTGGTGATAAAACATGCTAAAAGTTAGTTAGCGTCCATTCATTTCTGCAAGACGAAGAGAAAATGTCAAAATGAATCACATTCATCTCATCTGTGCTGCAGTCATGAAAAAAGTCAATTATTTGGCGTGAGCTCGGTTTAAAATAGGCCTTTGTTCTTGCACGCTCATTTGGCCAGGATGACAGAGTTCTACACTTTACACCGTTTATGGATTTCAAAGGATCCTGCCAAGTATTGCAAGCCTAATTTTGCCGTTTATAACTCTGGGGATTTTAATTACATTCTTCTGCCAACAATACCGTGGCCCAGTTAGCAAAGTAGGTCTTCCTGTGAATGCTACCAGGGTAGAGGGACCCTTGGATCGCCATGATCGTTGTGGCATGTCCTTTAAAGCCCCAGGAAACTTGTCTTGAAATAGTAAAAATGAATATATGATATCAAAGTTTAGTGTCTAATTAAGCATCCACAAAAATCTGAGTGAAAATAAACTTTCAGAAATATTCGAAAACCTCATTCAAAAACAGCTCATTTAGCTGTTTAGACCATTTCTCAGGACTGTGTAGGCGTGTCAGATCAGGATTTGATTGACATCCTGACACGATTGATAGCTCCGCCCATGTCAAACTGTCAAGCTGTTGCACCTGTTGGGGGAGGGACAACTGACGTGCATTTTTTAATGATTGGATTAAAGAATTCTCTGCGTCATAAATCTCACAAAATAAAATACCCAATTCAACCCCTACTGTTGTGAACCCCCCACTCATTTGAACGAGGTTTTCTATTATTTCTGAACGTTTATTTTCACTCAGATTTTTGTGGAAGCTTAATTAAACTTTGATATCATATATTCATTTTTACTATTTCAAGACAAGTTTCCTGGGGCTTTAAAAGAGATTCAAAACAAATCGTCTGTCAGCTTCTCCCTGCTCGGATTTTGCTGAGATACAATTCTGGGGTGTACATTAAGAAAGTGTACACCATATCATGTGACTTCTACACAACATTTCTTTTTTCCAACCACATATTGTGATCGGATGAGAGGTTCCATGAATGATTATAACCTCAACCTATAACTCAAACAGTATCACTCTGCCACAGTCACACAGGTGGATTGTAGAGGAAGAGATACCAATATCTTCACCAACATCAGCCTCAATAGACTAGAATGCATGTTGGGTTTTGAAAAAGGGGCGCAACTTTTCTCTGGAAAAACTCTTGCTCTTTTGCCGTTACTATCTATTGCTGTTACCTTTTAAAAATGGTGAGCTGATCTGTACAACAATGAAACAAAGATTACCAAAAATCACACTTTTCTGTGCAATATAATGAGGAAAAACTACCTTTAGCATCTTTATTATCTTTGGTGTCAGCCAGACATTGTCTATGCACCATACAAGCTTTGGAGAGAACAGTGTATGCACAGTTGTACTTCCTGTATGGTTAGAAAATACCTTTTCCAGCAGATGGTTTGCTGCTTCCAGTCATCGCTCCAGATGCTTGTCTCTGCAAGGGAGAGAGAGACAGAGAGATAGACTCAACCAATAATCAAGACATTTTTAAGCTAAATGAAGGCGAAACACGACAATATCAGAATTAAAATGTATATGTACTGGGTGTACTTGATGCAGCTGGTGTAAAATGTATAAATAGTATTTATAGTTGTTTTTTATGATTTCTTATTAGTATTTCTAATGAATCTACTGCAGCAACAGCAGCAAAATACAATCTCAAATTTGACCAATCAAGCCTAAAAGTGTCGGACTTGTCCGACATTCTCAACAAATGCAACAAATATCACAGTTTGTACCTACTTTAACATCTACAAGATCTACGTTGCCCATAAAACACTGCATTCAGCTAGATCTGGTATGTTACTCCAATTCCCTGCAGAAGGAGCATCATCTGACAACATCCACAGGCTACACCTAGTCACATGTGTTCCAGCACATCCGTTGCCGCTGTTCTGTGCGGCCGGGGGGAACGAGACGTGCCGATCTATAATCCATGTTTCTGCAGCGGAGGCACGCTCGCTCCACCGGCTCTAACGGCGCCCGACTGTTCTCCCTCGACAGGCTGTCGCTGCTCTGCAGTCAACGGTACGAGATGCACTCAGGCAGAGGACCCCATAGTGTGTTGGAGTTGCTTTTTATTCAGATCTTACATATATTAGCTTGCAAAAACATCATTTTGTATTATACTGAGCTCTGCAGTACATGGATAAGAATTCATCCAGAGTTTTTTTGGGGTGTTTTTGCATTTCAGCTTTATTGGACAGAAGAGAGAGACAGGAAAGATGGGATGATGAAAATGGTCCGAACTCCAACCCAGGAGGTTGTGGGGTACATATTGGTACATGCACGCCCGTGGTACATGTGTTATCCACAACGAGATCAATGTGTTATCAATACAAAACCATAACTCAAGAGAGCTGAGCCTGGGAGTGGATTTGATTTTGAGCGCACTGCCTTTCACAGATTCATCATCACAGCAGAGAAGACCTCGCCACCCCACCCAGCCCCAACCTGAATTATTAATCCTGTACTTTCAATGAATTTCAAATGCCAAAGCCCGTTTTGATGCGCGCAAAGCAAAAATAACATCGGCGAAAAACCTCAAAACCCAGCATCTTCCTCTGTGCCGTGAGGCGAGCCAGTGGAAGAGAAACTTGTTTGTCAGTTTGGCCATCTGCTTCTCCGTTTGCATGGAAAAACCAAAGCGAGTCAATGCCACGGGGGACTCCTGGCACCACGCTGACTCTCATCTGCTTGCATTGTACCCTGGTACGCGGCGACGGCGCCATTTATCACACTTCCGCCCACCAGCGCGGAGGCAAGCCTTCGGTGGCAGCCATGACAGACTTCCGGGAGCAGAGCAGCAATAATATTTATCACAGCGCAGTTGGAAGATGTGCTGCGGTATCGCTCAATATCTGTGCTGAGAGAAATCGAGGCAAATGCATCGTGTTGAAACCACCGACCCCCGCTCCGGGTCCAACCCCACCGGTGGTCATACTGCTGTTTTTCATTTCCATTCCTTATCAATCTTTTAGTTCCCTCATCCTGTCTTCTCTCTCTCTCAGTCTTCCCTTTTATTCCTTTCTCCTCCTTCTGCCCGTAGCTTCAAGTAGCCCTCTCTATTCTCAGCAGATGGACCATGGCTTTAGATAGGAGAGGAGCTAATCCAAGTTCAAAGAGACAGAACATTCCTATATATTAGGCCACATTTAAGCTGTGAAATATGCCCAGGCTACTTTTCCAAGAGGTCCATGAGTGTACAGTAACCGCAACACCACCACACTAACACTCCACAACTTTGATGTTGGTCCTGTGCTAAAAGATCTCCGCAGTCACAGTGAGAGGAGGCACTATCGCACTATTTGAGTCTGTGTTTGGGTGGGTGTGTGGGTTGGGGATCCTAGAAGTATCCCAGAGTTCAATTATTTTTGTCTACAACATACTGGGCCCAAAAAGAAAAGGTTTAGAAGAGGTTTAAAGAGAGAATCTATCTGACAGCCATGCCATGAGGCTTACAAATAGAAGAAAAATCTTTTAAAGGCTTACAGTCTCAGGTGTTTTCTTTATGAAGAATGCTGTGACATTTGCATCGTCTACTCACTGGCATCTTACCAGTAGGTGAGATATCCTTGACTATAGAATAAATCCCATCGGTGCTGTAAAATGCTTGAACCTGCACAGGGACTTTCTGGTTGAGGGGGCAGCATCGATACACCGCACCACCCTGCACAGTGGCATTTAGCTTTAGGTCCTATCACATGCAAAAGCTGCAGATGCGATGGCGGGGATGATGGTTGTGATAGGAAATCAGTCGACATGTGGATGAGTTCTCATACAACACCAGTTAAAGGGTGTGAGTCCTCGCCTTCCTCCTTTCTTCCCCCTACCCCCATCATCATCATCATCATCATCATCTCTCTCGCTCTCTCAGACTTCTCTCTTTCTCTTTCTGCCTGGATACAGTTGAGGCTTACATAACCGCTCCAATCATTATGTGCACAGGGGGTAGCTCTCAACGCACTGGAACATTTTCCCCTCACTATTCCTTTTTCTGCTCCATTTTTTGGGGGTTTTACTTCCCCCTTTTTTTTTTTTTTTTTGCAGAGCCTAATAAACGAGCAAGAAACAGGGAGGAGAAAAGCGTTTGCATAGAAATTCATAAAAATTCATGTGAGGATTCAGAGGCAAGAAGCTGAATTTCAAATGAGCTGTTTGTCATGGCCCATCTCGGTCTTTGCTCAGGCTTAGCGCTGCTTGAATCTCATCACTCGCTCAACCGGTTGAGAAGGTATTGTCGCTCTATTTGCCGGCAGCATTTTCAACAAAGGACTCAAAGCCTCAATAGGAATACTGTATGGTAACAACACATCGGTTGAACGGTTGTTGCAGTTTGCCTCTCTTGGTAGGGTTTTAATGTCTCCAAAACAAACACATTGCGGGGCGTCACAGTTGAATGTTTCCTCAAACGTGCTGCAAAGCCTCTCGATGAGCTTCTGATGGGAAACCCTTTTTTGTCTTAGTTGCAGCCTCTCATAGAGTGATAGAGTCTTGTCTGGGACCCAGTTTCAGTTGGACCACGTCTGTGCTTGTTTGGGGGCCCATTCTCAATGTATGGTTGGCACACAGATGATCTCGTAGTGTGTGAGGGTAGGAGTTTTAGCTCTTGCCTCCCAATCTGGGCGGGACCATCACCATTATTTCAAACATGTTTCATTTTTTCAACTCGAATCTGGACAAGTCTCGGCATGCTCCTGTAGCGTCAGCTGGACGACGACTCAAATCTGAACGGAGAACGTCTCACCTCCATGTTTGATTCAGCTCCATTGCGTGGGAGGTGTGATCCCCAAATCCAACGTGTTGTCCAAAGTGTGTGTGCCTCTGCGACGCAAGTCTGGGAATGCCAGTTGTTAAGTGTGTGATGCTCAGTCTGTTCAGTCTGTTCTGCTCTGTCCCAAAATGCGTCCCGCCATCCAACTCACCTTGCATGCAAGAGTGGATCCAGCACTCACAGCCATCAGATAAACTGTGAACACAGTTCAGTCAAACTCAAGTATTGATTATGAAATGTTTTTATTGAGAATAAATGTACATACAGATTTTATTTTGGCGTCAAGGCTCTGTTGCATCGTAATTAAGACAGCCGGGTGAGACAGGGAGCGATCGATAGCATCAGCGACTATGAAGAGCCCACAGGTGGATGCTGGGTGGTGGTTGGGGTGTGAGATTCATGTGCAGCAGTAGCAGCAGCAGTGAATGAGACACATCAGCTAAAAGGCTCATTGAGAGTAAACATTTATTGACACATTTCTTCACATCTTACTGAACTATGGATTCAGGGCAAATGCTGTATTATATTATACAAAGGTCAAAAAATAATTTCGAAAATAACAATTCTTCTAGGGCGGCACGGTGGTGTAGTGGTTAGCACTGTCGCCTCACAGCAAGAAGGTTCTGGGTTCAATTCCACCTCTGGGTGGAGTTTGCATGTTCTCCCTGTGCCTGCATGGGTTCTCTCCAGCTTCCTCCCACAGTCCAAAAACATGCAGCTTAGGATAATTGGTGACTCTAAAATTGCCCGTAGGTATGAATGTGAGTGTGAAGGGTTGTTTGTCTCTATGTGTTGGCCCTGTGATGGACTGGCAACCTGTCCAGGGTGTACCCCGCCTTTTGCCCAATGTCGGCTGGGATAGGCTCCAGCCCCCCGCACGACCCTGAACAGGATAAGCGGTGATAAAGAATGATGATGATGACAATTCTTCTAATGTCGTACGATTCTCACTGGAAAGTAGGTCAATCAGTGGATGAGCACCAGGTGTACCTCTCCCCAGGTACAGAGCAACTGAGGATGACAACTGATTAACAAAGAAACCACCTGCAGCTCTGCTCTGCACCGTCCCTGATGCTGAACCTCCGTCCCCAGCCGGTGGGGAGGGCTTAGACGTCATGGGTACTTCATAGTATGCGAACCCAGCTCATGTTGGGCCTAAAGAAAAGCCCTGATACTGTCTGTATATAACATCTGGGGAAACCAAAGGAAGGAAAACCTGTGTGAGGAGAGTCGAAAGAGGGAGGATGTGAGATACGTGAGTAAACAAAGTGCCAATGTAAAGACGTGTGTCCACGCGTCTGTCACTGACATGCCCTTGCCCCCGGCCCGGTTCAAACAGAAAACCCATCGCTCCGTCTAATCCAATCCGGAGGAGAACCGATGCAAACAGCGAAGCAGGAGGTGTTTTAACTAGTGAAGGGCTCAGAAAGGGATTCATTCTAGCACCACTCAATCAGTTGTCGTTGCACTGCCGTCCACTTTTCATTAACCCTCACGCCCGTCATCAGCAGTGACCTTGACTTGAACCCAGCTCAGTCTCAGTTAAAGGGTAATGCGTGACATACAGGCTTGGCAGGGGGACACCAAGCCTTCTATCAATTCATACAAGATAACAAGAACACTACACACTCAAGAGCCAATTCACTATTTTCAGTTTAGGTTTCCTCCATTTCGCTGACAACAAAATAAAAAGTACGAAATGGAAAGTAGATGGAAGTTTCATATATAAACAAGGTGGCATCTTGGTGGCTCAGCGGGCTATAATCCATACTATCTCCTCATAATGTCACAGATTCACCATAGAAGAAGAAATGCCATAAAAATCCTGTTTAAAAGAAAGACCTGCCTTTTATCCCGTATCCTTTTTTAAGCCGTTTTGTCACTCTCCATACCGAGAGATTATGCTTTTGGCACAGAAAGCCTTGAACAACAACTCAGCAGCGCACATAAAAAACTGAGGGAAAGCCATAAAGTGGGTAACATCACAGAAATTGCGCAGTGCTGCTAAGGCATCAATCTGTCCAGCATGCTGTCAAACATGAATTAAACAGATTTATACTGCAGCTCTAATCTGTAGATTTAGCCAACGCAATTATTGCACTATTACACACATACAGTACACTTGACACGCACACGCTGTAGGTTGGTCATCAACAGAGCTGTAGTCTGTGCGGTATATAATAATAATAATAATAATAATAATAATAATAATATGAATGTTAATAATAATAATAATAATAATATGATTTAAACAAAATAATAATGATGATAATGATCATATTAATAATTCATACAAAAAATAAATGAATAATAATAATAATAATAATAATAAGCAAAAGAAAAACAAAAAACATATAGCACTTTTCAAACCAGTTACAAAGAGATTTACAAAGGATGAAAAAAAGGAATGAAACCAACAGCAAAAGCAATAAAAGCAAAGAAATATGAAAGCAGGGCAAGAATCATAAAAGGCAGGTCAGAAACAACAATAAAATGTCGTTACGTAAGTCTATAAAAATGAGTTTTAAAAAAGTGATTTAAAAGATGATGCAGATTTAGCCAGGCTAAGCTCCAAAAGCCTCTTGTTTTTAATCTACATTTTGGGACAGCCAATAGGAACCTGCCCGAGGACCTGCGATCCGGCTCATATAGGTTTAAAAGGTCTGCGAAATGACTTGGTGTCAGATCTAACCATGACCTAAAGCTGCATTAGGCAACATTTTTATGAATCTGCCTAAATCTCAAAGTGGGGCTGGAATACAGAAGAGCATCCCATCACCACTAATGGAGACCTTGTAGATTCGCCCTGTTTACCCGAATGAAAGTCTCGTGTTGGGAATGGACACTGGCGGGAAATCTCCTAAACAACAGTGAGGGAGCACTCCGTCCAGAGAAACCTCTTCACCACCTCTACCGCCACCAGACACCGAGAGGAACAAATTCAGGTCCAAGGAGTTCACTGATGTCACGTTACATGATTTCTGGGTACTGAAGTCCTCCAAATTCAATCAGTGACTCGCTGCCATTTGTGGCCGAACCCGCTCGTCAAAGCTAAATGTCTTGCTCAAGGGCCCGACAGCGGGTCTGTGGTACGCCAGTCACCTGCTGTCGACTTAAATCAGCGTTCATCGATAACATCAGTTCTCTAGAACAGCTGTGGGGTTTGAACCGGAGACCCTCGAGCCACAAGTCCACCTCTGTGTCCCCGAGGCAATCACCACTCTGTCTCTTCCTTAGGTCTCCGTCTCTAAGGCCCATCGCTCCAGCCACAGGTCAGCTTTCGGGAAACCATTAGAAATGCTAACTTCCGGGAAGTGTTCTATGTGTTATAAATGTCCCCTTGGAGACAACACAGTTTATCTTATTATATCTTCCCCCGTATGGTGAGTCAGCTGAGGAGCGCCAGTCTGACAGGACACATCTGCTTTTAGCTTAATCATTTCACACTTGCTGATCGTTGCGCGAGTGCACATCCGAAAGCAACAGGTTCTCTTCCTGGGCCTCCAAGCAGTTAGGAAGTTGGATGAGGGACGGTCACAAGTCCGCTCCGTAACATTTGCCTCTAAGTGGCCGTAATGTGTCAAGCTGAACGGTGAGAGGGCGTTCAAATCTGTTGACATCACAAGGGTAACGAGTACCTGAACACACTGTGCTGCTCGCTCCTATCCGAGCTGGGCTTGGGCACAGCTTGTACCGAGGTGCTGAGGAGGAACCACAGCGCTTGCACACTCCCGGTCCCATATGCTGCAGTCGGAGGGGAGCTTGACTAATGGACGACAATGATAACAATTACACTGGTGATGATGATGTTCTATATTCACCACGTATGGCTTGTTTGCCTGTCATGGTTGAGTGATATTATAACCCAAAGCTGTGTACATGTTTGGGGAACAGCAGAGAGTATTATTTTGTTCATCTTTCTGCTTGTGGATTAGAAAACATTGTAGAAACATCGATGTAGAAGAACGTTTTTTGTAACTATTTCTTCCAAAAATCCAAAAATGGCCCTGGAAATCCTCCACTAGTATCCACTGGTAACTTCAGCATAACAAACAATAAATCTAAAGTATTTATGACACTGCTCTCTCACCCCCACAGAGAAGCTCACCGGTTGTCCTCTGCACCTCCTACAAGTGGTAAATGAATGACAAGTCCACCCTGGGTTTGTTTGCAGTTTGGCCTGCTCAATATGTTGTGTGAATGCTGGTGTCCAGGTCTCGAGGTCTCGACTCAGCGCCCACCAGCACCACAGGACGACTTTGACTGGCAGAACCACCGGTCACGCCAACCTGCCGCTTTGCTTGATGCCTTCACCCTTTATTTCACTCACTTAGTAGCATGTCCACCATTATTATGTTATCGGCTCCACTGACACAAATTGATTCAGTCAAAGATGCCGTGAAGTCAAGTTCCACACAGCATCTGTAAATGTGTTTTTTATTATTATTTTTATTTCAAATGGCCGACCAGAAATGGAGTTTGGAGTTTATTTTCATTACTTTGGTTCAATTTTGATTTTGTTTCTGTGATACCTTAATTTCTGGGCTGGTACTGGAACAAAACCAGCAGGCAAAATAATTTTGGTATTGGTGTTTGGTCTTTTAAGCCCAAGCAGAGTGCATCCATACCGATGAATTATGAACAGCTGTCTGGTTAAGAGTATGTAGCTGATCGGTACTCAGTATCTGCAAACACTCAACGTTGTGTCCAAGGAAACCATATCAGAAATGACAAAGTGGTATTGGTTCAGTTCCCTAATGATTCATATTGATTGCGTCCATCACCGCTTACTTATTTGAGGCTCACGTGTATGTTTTCCCAGTGACATCACTCATCAAACCCTCTCTCGCATCCCAACCCGGCATGAAAGGACGGCGTGGACACAGAGGAAATCGGTGAAAATAAATAAATGATCTTCCCGCTGTGTAGCCGGGGCTATTTTTGGTTTCTTACGGCAGCTCGGGCTCTCCAGAGAGACTCCATGCTGCACTCACTATCTATTAACAATTTAACGAGGAGACAGCAAAACTGGGTCACAGACGGCTCATCCCGACACCAGTGCGAGTCCTTCCCCAGCCTCCCCGCCGCCACGCTGGAAACGGGGATGACAGCGTGGAAGAGCAAGGAGGAACGAAGCAGCGTGACGTGAAGATGACAGACGCCACGCCATATAACAGTTTTGGAGCGTGTGAGGCCTTTAAAGGGCGAGTGCATTGCTTGTTAGGGGAAAATATTCTGACCTCTGATTACTGATATTCCTCCAATATCACAAATTTTGAAAAAGTGAATTAATACTTTTTCACAATCGCTTCAATGAAATGTAATACAGCCTATCCACATCATTCTGTCCAATTACCTCAAACTAGCTAGTCTCAGTATATATATCAATACTTTCGGTGCATCTGTACTTTCCCCATGACAGTATTTAGCTGTCAAAATCCATTAGCACACGCAGGCGCTCCGTGCCATATGCAAGACAGCTCCCTAATGAAGAGACTCTGCTGATTAATGACTTCAGGTGAAGACTTTGAGTGGAGCTAGTTTCCATTGTTACCCCTGCACAGAGCTGAGACGCTCCTCAGCTGCCAGCACGTTAGCTGTCAAAGACAAAGTGCTGTTTCTGTTTGCTCTGCCACAATCCACACTGACTCAAATTCATTACCTGCACAGGAAATTATTATTTCAACTGTTAGTGGGTGGCATCTTGTCAAATGTCTTGCCACCCTGAAAAGAGGGCTGTCTTCCCAGCAAGCACGATGGGCTAAAGATAGATGCGCATGTTGCAACGGCATAATGGAAGTCTGCTTCTCTCATGCGTGAATGCTGTTGCGTGCGACGGCGGAGTTCGGATGTAGAAGTTGGCTGACTTCTTGATCTGTCCATAATCGGATGTTGACATGGTATTTAACGGACTGGAGTCAGTCAGGAAGTTAATGACAACTTTGGTAGTATTAAGCATTGGGGCTTTTCCATGGTGGCCCCTGACCGCACTTAAGCAACAATTTAAGTGCATGGCTAACACTGCTAACTGTGGTCATGTTTCCCTGGCGTTGTGTTTGTTGGGGGTGGTATAGGTCAACTGTGGGTGAGAGGGAATATTGCACATTTAATTTATTTAATCGGACTTTCACGGTTCAACAGACCGAACCAAGGGGAGATGTTCAAAGCATAAAAACATCTCAGCAGGGCTGATGTCCTCCGTTTATTATTTGAAGCATAGCTGCATATTCCTCTAGGGCCTCACAGACGAAACCAGAGTGACATTCATCCAGTCACGTCTTTAATCTCCACACATGTCTAAGAAGATCTGATGTGCAATACCCAAGAGGAAATTTCTTTCATTCAACTAAACATGTACGGCATCGTTCATTGCAGCATTAGAAAGTTACAGTTTGCCTTCCTGCTGTAATTATTCAAGCAAACCTAATGACATAACAGCATGGGCTCCTCAGTATGCATTAGGCAGACTATGGGACACCCAGCAGCGCACAGTGCAGCATGTACAGCATCTTTCTTTGCAACACATTTCAGCTACAAAGACTAAAACGTCTCATTGTCAAGCCAAAGAAGCAAACAACAAAGCACTATTATTACAGCTTTTTGCAAGGTGATATATCATCTCTTCACCAGACGTTTCTGTCGGATCTCTGCTCTAATTAGCTAGCTTATTTGTCTTTTTAAGATAGCTTACTTGTCTCTATTTTGGTCATTTACAGGCCACCGTAGCTCAAGGGGGTGGGAGGGGTGGAGAAGAATGTAGGAGACAATTTCTGGGGATATTGTTGCAATTCCTATTGGTCTCCATTAGAGGTCATAGATTACTTAATATTACTTAATAGACCTTTAATGATGATAGACAAGTGTCCCTCACCAGTGGATGCTTAAATGAGCGGTGATGTGAGCACTCTACTGGGGTGATTTTGGTGTCTATTTTCTTATCACTTAATGGGTAAATTGATCAACGGGCCAATCTTTTTGTACAATGCATCCAGTTGTTGTTTCAACCGTGTCTTTGTTTTTAGCTATCAAACATATACCTCAATGAGATGTGCAATTCCCTTAAGAAATAATGTGTGACACTTAGAGCCTCGGGGTAAGCTTATCCTTTTGTGGTTCTCTGGAAAAGCTCATAATGCCACTTCTGTTCTCATCTTGACAGTGCAAATCTAATCTGGTCTCTTTTCTCCACGTCTTGACCACTCATATCCTACTTCTCACTCACACACTGATGTTTGCCATTTCCCCTTCACAAAGCCAGCCAGAAGCCAGGATTACCCCTGGGGGCCATGTTACGGGGAGTACAGGCACCAAAGCCTGCTGACAGTTTAGATGGATTACAGATTATTTCAGTGTAATCTCTGCTCATTGTTCAAGGAGATTAGGGTCAGTCAACATGATTCACAACAACACTGCAGATTAAAATGTGAGTATATTTCAGGTCACAAAAATTTTAATAAAAAAACAACATGCTCACTATTGTCTTTGGCAAATTTCCCCAAACATCCAGTGAAAGATGCTTTTTCCAACAAGCACATCACTTTGTCAGTCTTACCTCTGCAAAAGAGATTTAAGGGAACGATCTGGGCATTCCCCGTCCACATTTCCCCCATCTCGGCTAGCTGTTTTCACATCGATCAGCAACTTTTTAACACCGTTTTCTCATTGATTTAATAAAAGTGGTCGATCCACTTTGGATGATGAAGCGGATGGCTTTGCCAAGTAGCCACCATAGCCACCACTCTCATTGTAATTAAAGTGTGGAGGAGGTGACCGCAGCACAACGAGCGCTTAAACTCTGATGCATTCCATAAAGGATGGCGCTCCGGTAAAACAGGACTTCCCCTTTATTATATGTATGATTAGAGCTGACATTTTAGCAAACATTACAGTGAATATCAGTGATTGCACTGCCATTTCATTATTCATTCACTGTATGTATTTTTGAGCACATGGATGCATGTTTTTGCACATTGAGAGTGGGTCATTAAAGGAAATAAAATAATAAAAAGCCCATCCTGAAAAAGAGCTTAACCAGTATTTGAGCCAATACCTGGAATACCTGGAATATACATGTAAATGTAGCCAGTATTGTAACTTTTGAATCAGTCAGATGAAGATCTTCAAGCAAAAATGTAACTAGTTTATTGACAACTAACCGAACACAGTATGTGTCATGTCATTCAATTCATGAACAAAGTGAATGAATCCATATGGAAAATACCAAACCACTGGACCACTCATTATTGGAGGCTGACTGCAGCCACATTTTAGGTTTACATTATTCTACTTGATCTAGCAGCCTCCTCGTATCAGTCTACATCTACTTTCTCCATCTGCCTACCGCACCAAATTTGACAGTAACTCACCAGCGTGGGTTTTGGTTCATTTCTAACTCATTAAAGTTTTGCTGGACAGCCTGAGGCTTGCACACTGGGGGAAGTGTGAGCCACATCATTATGTGAGCCACAATGCAGCACAGTGTTTTTAATCATCACATCGGCCGCACACAAAATTCACTTTTATCTAAAAGTCGAGTGAGTCATTCGCAGTGGCCTGGTCCTGTTTTATCCCTGGCTCATCAAACAGGTATCCATGTTCAAGGAGTAATGGATTAAATAGTACAGGATTACAGTGGCCTGGTTATAACAATTATTACTGTAATCTGTTACTGTGAAAAACACAGTAATCAAGATTTTAAAAAATGGGTGATTGGATGATGGGTTGGATTACTCAGACTCATGTTTGAAGGGAAAAAGGTAATTTAGATTACAAACGTTAATATAATTTTCCACATCTTGAAATAATGGTTGATACTGACTACAGGTGAAGATGATTTAAAATACAGTCTGCATTTTAAAACACTACATCCACTCTCTCATTACTTGGTAAATTCATTAGAATTTCAATACAAGGCAGCCCCTTCCATGTTAAGTGTGTTTGAGTACACAGAGCCAGCACAATTAGTGTAATAGAGTGACCTGTCTTCAGTATGTAAATATGAGTCATGTGGACTATAGAGCATAGTTGGTAATGCTGCACTACAAGCACTGAACACATCTGTTTAAAGGTGCCAAGTGTTGCATTCATTTTGAGTCAAAAGCATAATTATCGTAAACAAACACCCTCCACCAGCCTCTACACTGCATTTTAACATTGTGTGCTACCAAGTCAGATTTCATAGGAAATCTGCTGGATTGCTTTTCAGCACAAAGCAGGAAGAGGGCGCAAACGGCGTTAAAGCTTTCAGAGCTTCTGGCAGCGGGAGATGGCGGAAGGTTAGAAACATGTTTATCCTTCTGATCGACACCGGGGGAGGGGAGCGTAGCAACATCCTCTCGCAACAGGATTTTTGGGAAATGTGGTCTTAATTTTGAAAAACATTAGGGCTAAACTAAAGTACCACTGGCGCGGGATAGAGGCTACCTATCGTCTTGACCGTGGTCTCATTTGTTTGTGGTAATTATACCAAGGTATCACAATTCATTTGACAGTGATATATTGATGTTTAAAAAAATTACACAGAGCACCTTTAATGTCTCTTTCATGACGGCACAATGTGGAGAGGTGTGGATATAAGGGACAGTACTACTGCAATTACCCTGGAAAATGTCTTTAGTGCACGTACAGATGTGTCACCAATAATACAATGCATATACACTAGAGATTACCCTGCCACCATTCATGCTACATTGCTATGTTCTTAAAGGACAAAGAGACTCAATACCTCCTCCGGCTTCTAAAGACAGGGCATTGAGTGGTTGGTAATTAAACAGGGCTTCTCTCTTTCTCTAGTCTCTTCTGCTCTGCCCCCCTTCTCGTTATTTTTTTTCCTGTTGGTCTGAGTAGCAGAAATAATCCAATCTGGTCCCATAATTGTGATTTCATAATATTGTTTTCTTACTGGTGAGAGAGTCCATATTACACGGATGAGATGATGAGTCACCATAAAACTTTGTGTGAGAGTGAATGGGATAAAGGTGAGGAAGACGAGGCGCGGTGGGTGGCGGTGGGGGTGGATGTGGAGGCGGACGGAGGCCCGCCATTGATTTTTTGTTAAATTATTCATTCGGAGCAGCGTACTCTTGGACTCTTTACGGGCATATAAATCCATCACTGACACAACAAACGAGTGAATTTCCCGAGCAGTAGTGTTCCTATGTGTAATGTCTTATTTATAAGCCTCTGGCTTTGACCCTCCATGCAGTACACAAGAGGGTAAAAAAGGAAGTCAGTTGCGTTCTGCGACATACAATATGAAACCACTCGCCTGCAATGCAGTTTCATAACGGCTGCTGGTGGCAAATTACATACTCCAGTAGCACTGATCAAGAGAAAATATCCCATCCTGAAATAACTATAATTGCAGTTTTATTACATTTTTTTTTTTTTATTAACCGGGTTTCCCTCACTACAGAGCTCCTCCAGTGGACTACCGATGGATACCGGCTGCAGCTGTGGAGAGAGTGTGTACTTCTGTAGTGTAGCTACCAGGACTGGACACCGCACACCACTGCCAGCCTTCCTCTCTCTCCCTCTCTCTCTCTCTCTTTCTAATGTGCCAGCTTGACATTCAGTAACTGTGGGATTCCAGATTTTTTTGCTGGACTCTGACAGAAAGCAAAAATAATTGCGTCATGCCGAGGAGACCAACTGCATGCCTCATTGGCTCGAAAAATACCGCTCAGTTGTTTCTCAGACTGTCCAATTATTCTGGGTGAATACGCTTGTGATAAGGTCTTAGATTGGAGCCTCACTTATTTACACTCCCCCCGTGCACACTGCGAGGATGTTTTATTTCTCTGGGTCAGCAGCAAGCCTTGCATAATTCAGTGACTATAGGATGTGCTCTTTGCCGGTGCAGAGTTTTTCACAGAGCACCTTCTGGTTTAGGCTGTTTCTGCTCTAATGTGTGACAATAGCAGAGACGTGTCAACTGTGTGAATGCACATGCAGGTTGTAATGGCTTAACTCTATGAAATGATGCATGTATTTGTTTGGTTGATTGATAGACTCACTGTCTATAGGTCAATATTGCCACTGCTTCATCTACCACACGTCTGTTCATGCAGGATTGAGCTTTCATTTCAAATGTCAAAGTTGGGTCGTGTTATTTTATTAACCAACAAGGATGCCTTAGTTTAACACACTAGTACTAGTACACTAGACTAGTAATAGTAGTAATCTTGACTAGTAATAGTATAGTGATAGTAATAGTAGTAGTAGTAGTAGCAGCAGTAGCAGTAATAATGGTAGTAGTAGTAGTAGTAGTAGTAGTAGCAGCAATAATGGTAGTAGTAGTAGTAGTAGTAGTAGTAGTAGTAGTATTAGTACTAGCAGTAGTAGTGGTAATAGTAACTAGTATTAACAGTAGTTATAGTAGTAGTAGTAGTAATATTAACAGTAGTAGTAGTACTATATCGGTGGAGCATCAGTACACAGCAGCACAGTATCGCGGAGCTTCAACCCCAGCCTGCTGGACTCTCTAGTTCTGATGCGGTGATCAGCGGTTCAGATCATCCTTTAGTTGAGACGCAAACATCTGGTGGCCAGAATGGATATAAAATGCACCCTGGTCACTTCACAGCAGCTCCACCACAACCCGTGCGTTATTACAATCGTTCATCACTCGTGCCAAATTTGATATTACGACTACATCTATCGGCAATAATATACAGACGGGTCAGCAAAGCCAAAATTAAACCAAGATCTTTCTTCTTTCATTTATCTGTCTCTGTTTGGTTTACTTTGTTCCCCTGTCAGAGTTGGCGCTCCGGAGATGCCGTCGCAGTGGTGGTGAAGGTTACCAGCTGAAGTTGAAAAGGCAGCTAGAAGCACCTACCTCACTCATGATCGGGGTGTGTATGTGCGAGTCGATCCCAGTCTCTCTGACGCTCACCGGCCGCTTGATTGAACGTATAGTCCTCTCCAAGACGCTCCGTTCAGCGCGAGGGAGGTTTTATACCGCGAGCGGCACCGCTCTCCTGTCATCACATCGGCATTAAACCAATAGGCACGGGTCTCCGTTTCTCTAGCTTAACACTTTTAACCAACCTCTTTAATTCGATACTCTACCACGTGTTTGGGTCTGTGAAGGGTGATGAAAGTATGTAAAATGATGAAATGCATTTTAGGGAATCCACACAAATGACTAACACATTAAATATTAAATAATGTTGCAGAAACAGCGTTGCTTTGGGCTTCAGCTCTTCTCATGTATGTAAAATGAGTGTCCAATATCAGCATTTTCTCATCAATGCTGAGAAGATCTACAAATTGTGCTCAGAACCTCGTCTCTATCCTAGTGGGATATCTGGTTGAGGTGCAGGCTGATGCCAGTGTGGCCACAGATCCAGGCAATAACATGTATGGTGCTTTACCATGAGGAGTGAGGACTTCACAGTGCACCAACAAGGCAAAGTACGGCACAATCGACAGACAATGAAGGTTTGAGAAGTGCTTGTGACCAACCATGCAGGGACAATCTGGACAGCGGAAAGTGAACGAGCAATGCTCTCCCCTCCTACAAGTACCACTGAGCTGCCGTTGAGCAAGGCACTTAACTGCTCCAGTGGAGATGCTCACTGGCCGACAGTAGAGGACTGCAGTCGTATTGGGCAGCTTTCAGGTTTGAATGTGTGTAAAATCTAGTTGAAAAGGTGTTTTTTTCCTTTTCTAATATACAGTTTCAAATGTCCTCTCCAAGCCCAGTGCCGTTCTCTTTAAATGCCTTTATCGATTTACCTGAGGAATTTGCACCCATGTCTATCCACAGATGCCAGAGTGTGTTCGAACACACATTAATCAGGCCAGGTTTGGCATAATCTAAATCAGCCACGTTTTAATCAGAGCACCCAGCTGGCAAGAGATCCAACGCGGGGCCAGTATCCCCCAGCATCTGGATCTGGGAGCCAATTGATCACCAGTCACTTTCAGCATGGATTTATCTGGAATGCCTATAGCCACGGAATACCCTAACTCATCAGCTGCTTGGATTAAAGTTTAAACATTTTGCACACAGTTAGACTACAAACTACATCATTTATCACATAAATAGTTCATCTCCGTTCATCGCACAGCTCCTCATAATGGTTTCATGCCGTTAACGCATTTAATTGGAGCATTATTTGCATTAACGCTTCTTAATAACTCGTTAGCCAGTTTAAACTTGGGAAGCCAAGGATGGCCGTTCTATGCGAGAGGAATTAATGTTTCAATTTGCTGTATCAGCTGTCAGTGATTAAGAAGCGTAGCGGCGTCGCAGCAGTGTGAGAAGCAATGCAGCCGATGCATTCCAAGCGTACAGAATAATAAGTGCTGCATTATTTTAGGAAGGTACATTTACTGAGCCGCTTTGTTCTCGTTTCTTGTCATAAACGGATTAAAAGAAGTTGGTGTTTGCCTTCCAGCAGAGATGCATTCTTATCTATTTTTAAGCAAGCCGAAAAAGCTGCTCATCTTTTCATGTAATGCTTCTAAGAGGAGTATGGATCAAGGATCACTTGTCAAGACCATATTCAGTCATTTTGGAAAGCATGCAAACATTTCACATATTTTCTTGTGCCACAAAATGATTGTAATTCATCAGTCTACTCAGAAACGTTGAAGAATGAGGGAATATGAAAGGACACAAAGCTTATCATTGAAAAGCTTAGTTCTTACAATATATTTTAACAGATTTTCTTTCTTACAAAAGTGGTAATACGAGGTAGCAGCTGGCAACTTTCCCTGTTGGACTGCGCTATGAAGTGAATATGATGGCACACGGAAAAAATTACCAGGATTAAGGGATTTTGAATCTCCTGAACTGTCAAAGAGTCTAGCATCTGCTGTTTCTGAATGTGAACACGCCCCTTTACCTCATGATGCTGCAGAACTACTTTTGCAGGATCTGGGATGCAAACCTAAGTGATAAACACAGATATGTGCATATATACACAAATGGACATTTATAGAGTCAACAATATGCAATGGAGTCACTGGATTCATTTAAACTTCTTGGATATTTGATTATATACAGTGCACTGTTGGCGGCGGTCATAAAAACAGTTACCTAAAAAGTCTTGTGAACGAGGGGGGATTTTGAGGCTGATAGTGGCTCCGCTGTAGTGAGTCAGGTCTCTGGCCTGTGGACAGACAGATAAAGTGAGAACATCACTCACATTGTCATATTAGGGCTTTAATTAATTTTAAGATGTGCATGTAGCATTTTAACTTCAAAAATCAATTCATTTTGAGACATTAGTGTAATTACCCTAAACAAGAAGATTGGCAGCCTCTAACGGTCCCTACGCTGTATTTTACATCGTGTGCCACGATTTTGCCAAAAATTGCTTTACAGCACAGAACAGGTAGAGGGCGCTGTTCTTCCTAGCAGAAATGGAGATAAAGTGTTTCTCACAAAAGCAGATAGAAGGAAGGAGAAAAATGCTGAGAGAAAAAAATCACTTCCAACATGTTTAGCCTCTTCAGTAAACTGAAAGAGAAAAACTTAGAAAACACATAGCATTACATACAACACTGATGTGAAACAGAGGCTACCATCTCAACCATGGTATCAACTGTTTATAGTTATTACAGCAAGACAGCACAATTAATTTGACAACCATATATTGATTCAAAATTTAGTTAGCACCTTTAATTCATTAGGTAGGGAAATTAAAAGCCCAAATCGTAATTGCAGTTTGACACCACATGAAACACTGTCACACCACTACTTGATTGGCTCACATTGTGATTTCTTTTTGTTTCCCTTTGACATGTGTTGTCTGAGCTTTTGGTAGGATTGACATTATGTGACAGCTAAATTAATTTTGCATTGTATACATTTTGGCAGTTATTAGTTTTGTCAAACCCATCAAGAGCATGTGAATATACCTTAAAAATAGGGAGTCGTATACATTCTGTTTTTGTTTTTTTCTTTAAAAATCAGTTGGTAACAACAGCCCTCGGAGTGAAATTCTGCATGAGGGCTGTAACGTGGCTACCCTGTATGCATGTACACCAGTATATACTGGGAGCTACTGTGTAGATACGCAATACACACATCTACAGGCTTTTATTGTCGGAGATCAGCTGCATTCTGTCTTGTTTTAGCAGTTGAAGCAGCCCTGTTAATCACTTAGTCTAATTTTACATTTTTATCCTCTGATATAAACTGGTTGCAGTAATACTCTTTTTTTGCTTTTCGTAGCGAGGTATCCTACAAACTGAGTCTTTAGCTGATGCTGTTATTCAGAGTGGCTTAATATTGGCTGTTGCAGCGATCGAACCTGCAACCTCTCGGTGATGGGAGGGTCTGTCTAACCACTTGGCCACTCTGATGCTGTGTCCTGATGGAATATTGATCTTCTGAGGAAGACAGAATTAAGCCTGGTTCTCTTTTTGCAGGCTAGTTGCAGGGTTATTAGTCCATGAGTACATGTGTGGCAATTAGATTCTCTCCCTCTCTCGCTCTCTCTCTCGCTCTCGCTCTCCCTCTCTCTCTCTCTCTCTCTCTCTCTCTGTCATCATAACATGGTATGCTGTCGACTAATGGATGCTACTTCGACACCTGCTGGTTGATTACGTGAGTAAGTCATAGCTGTCATCTAATGCTCACAGACTCTTCTGTTTCCAGGCTTTCAAACAAAATAGAAAAATATCAGCATCTTTTAAATCTTGATATTTTAACCGTTGATACTTTGTGAAGAACCCCAATGAATACATCAAATTCTCTCCAATTATTCTCTTTGATCAATGCTGACATCAATCAATAGTAATTATGTAAGAGGTCAAATGTGTGCAATTATTTCTGCTCTGTCAGCTATGTATGTATTGATGCATGACGACGATTTTGTTTTCTTTAAGCAAGCAGTGTGTCATCAATTCCACAGTCCAATTCACACTCTCCAAGCAAACCGGTACACAAGAACATATATAGTCTAAAGATGGTGGTTTAGTAAGTGTTCATGCAGTCCCATATCAGCATTTAATAATTGGAGAATCAGCCAATATTTCATTTGGTGATGTAAGACTTTCTGGTCAGTGTATGACTAGAGATAGGTATCTAATAATAGCGTCCCGTTCACATGCCATTATCTTGCGCCTGTCCCTGTGGCTTATGCCACAGCGAAGGCAGGCGCTCCATCGCTGCTCCCTCCATGGAGCCAATTTGATGATTAAAGTCTGCTTTGGGAGATTAATTTGCTAGACATTCCTTATGTAATGGTGAAACTGCTTAGGGAAGGGCCCTGAAAGCCAGGATGAGTTGACAAGCCACATTACAGATGGCTTATCAAGCTCTATTCATTAATTTTATTAGTTCTATTCATTAACTCTTTCAGCCGCTGCCAGCCTGCTGCCTAAGTAATTATCTCTCTTGAGGAGAGCCAGGAGAGCATTATATCTTTTCCCCGAATCCAGGTTTGCCTCTAACAGGGTTTGCAAGCCTGTCCTTTGGGCGGTTGATAACATTTCTACTGCCCTATGAGTGCTTTGTATCAAATCACAATGATCAAATTACGATGATGTATCAAATTGAAACACGTAAACAGGACGCCCCCGACGAGTGATGCAGGCACCCCTTGGGCCAATCAGTAACGAGATGCATCATCGGTCCAAGTTTCACCAAAATCAAGACTACTGGTGTAGTTATGACCGTTAAAAGTTAGAAATGTTGACCTTTAATTGTAGCGCCCCCATTAGGCCAGTCAGTGTCATTTTTTTCAACTCTGGAACACAGTTCAGAGATGCATCATCCCTCAGTGATGTCTGACATATCATGTGTGATGGATGGATGGACAGACGGACAGTGTCTTTGTTTTGATTTAGATTTGTCATTCAGACTTGCTCCTGCAGGGGGTGCTGTTTTACAGAACTCTTACATGGCATAACTTTAAACCATATTAAACTAGCATTTTAGTCTAGAGAACATGGCACATTATGTCAGACAAAAAAAAACGAAGGGTAAACAGATGTGGAGCTTATATCTCTGCCTCCATGTAAACGGAACCTAAATTGGGTAGAACATTACTCGCACTAATGTCGTTTCCCGTAAGGAAAAAACATAACACATAATAGGATTTAGTCTAGGGTTTCCCAGACTCTAAGGTTTCTTTCTGCAAGCTGCATGGATAGAGCCTTGCTCCCAGTCAAGAAACCCTGACAAGCCCTGAATATCCCAGCATGCACTCTGTCATCCATCATTCGTATAATTTTTCAGGCCACAGCAAAGCATCAAAACATCGATTACAGTAACAGTTACACTTACAGGAGACAAATCCAATGTGCAGTAGAATATTCTCTCAATGAACTAATGGTAAAATAAACAGAAATGCAGTTAATTTCATATCAACTAATGAAAAAGTACCTTGGAATCCCCACGGGAATCCTCCCACTGTAATTTGGTCCAACCTATACAGCAGGATTCATAAGGGAGGCCCATTGGGAGTTTATTGGGTGATGCATTTTCAGGAAATATTTTACATTTCATGAGTCTATGAAAAGTAGATAATAAAGAAGTTACTGTAGATAAATGAAGACAGGCGGCAGATTTTCTCAAGATATTTTATTGTATCTTATTTACAAGTAGCACCATTGTCTAACAGCATTTTTACTATTCCTATTAAAGTCAGTTAACCTACTACAGCTGTTATGGTGTAATGAGGTTATTTTTAAAATCTTTATGAATCAGACATGCACATTGTACAACCCAACACCATTTAGACCCTCGTTTTTTCCTTTGTCAGGAAAGATTCATATTATATCCTCATCCTGGATGGGTTTATGTTCTACAGAAAATACAAAGAAGCCAGTATTGTACAATTATTGAGCAGGGTCAAACTTAAAAATTAAAATTAAATTAAATCTTTTTTTAAAAACATGGATTTGATATTTTACACATAACTGGTTTGAAAAATTCTGGGCTTGCTTGATGTGTTGAATACTGACAGTAATCAGTCATCATACCACAGACCCCCAAAAACACACATTCAACTGTGGACCCCTAGTTGCTAAGATTCTTCCAATACTAATTGAACAATATAGGAAGATTTTTGTTATGTTTGATGTAGTATTGAATTGTAGAACTGTGTACCCTGTATGTGGGGAGATAATAGTTGTGAGAGTGAAACGATTGGACTAGTCATTTGTATAATTCTCTAATTGGGATCTTTTCTAGTGAATTAAACTAGAATAAAATTCAACTATTCCTCATCTTACTGGGGACCTCCTGAGGAGAGAACCACTTCTCATATCTATGTCACATATCTATGTCCGCTAATGAGATCAACTGGTTGGCTGACCTTCCAAATTCTCAAGGTCAGTTGTCCACAGCCGCCTGAAAGAAGATCACATTACATGCAGCCTCAAATAAAATTAAAGCCCTAGTTGTAGGACTGATAACGTGGAAGTCTGTCTTCCTGCCACGGCACCGTGAACATCATGTTATCCTCTAATTGAAGCAAGGACGGACATTTCAACACGACTTGTGTCTGATGCTTAAAACAGAAACGGGGTGAGTTTTGCTCCCATGGTGCACCCTGGACTACAGGTCCAGATGAACTGGCTCTCTCAGCGATGCCAAGTAAAGGGCATCCGAGTTCACTCGGCTCTACAGCGGGGAGACCGTGCTGACGGGTCAGGAAGAATCTGAAGTACTGAGATGCATGAAAAGGCATTGCAGAGATTGGAATTACTGGAATGCATTTCCATAGTAAGAGAGTGGGATTAATGGTGCCCACTATTGCAAATGAAGGATATGCTCTCAGTACCCCACACTGTCATTTGCATCCACATTCTCTATCAAACAATCAAATCAATGTGTGTTGAGAGAGTGAAAAAGTGACAGATGCAGACACACTCAACATAACACTATAGTCAGCTAGTTGCCACTGAATTACCAATGAGTTGCTAGAGGAATGGAAAGAAGAGTAAAGTGGAGGCAAATCACATGCATTTCATAGAAGCAGGCGACGGTTTGTCCATCTCATCTCCAACCCATGTCTAGTTACGTGCACGACAGCCCCTTTTGAAATGGATCTAAAGGATCAAGAGGAGCAGAGGATGGGCCGCAGTAGAAATGTTTCATGTTCTTAAAATGTGCCATCCATCCACCCCCGGTTTCCCACAAGTGGGTGGTTTGCACCGGGGGAAATCCACTAGTTACTTACATCACACTGGAGCGTTTCTACCTATGTAACTACGTCCCCTGAGAGGGAGGAGACATGCTCCATAGACCCTTCATTAGCCACGCTTTTGAGTTTGTCCCATGGGAAGCCATTAGTTTCTCTTCCGCTCTGCAGGCTGGAAGTGGTGCTAGAACACAGAATTCACATTGCTGCAGGACATGTGGGGCGGATTTCATGATTTTAAAGCAATAAGTGTCCTGACCCATGCAGGGAGTAGACCAGACTTTTTGGAAATGCATGCAGGAGTGTTTGTAAGGTGTATTTCTGCAGGGGATAGAAGAAAACACAAGGAAACGCCCTGTTTGTCTGCTTTGTTAACTAATGATGTTAATGGGCCGACTTATGCTGCTTCATTGCTTTGCTCAGCACACAGACAGCCTCCCGCCCAGCTCCTACCGCCAGGGCAGCTTAAGTAAGAGGCATCCTGATATTCTGCCAACGCTCAAGCAGTGCATATTAGTCCGCTGAAACGTGCACGTGCCTAATGTCACAAATTACAGCTTACATGTTTCTGTTGACAAACTGATGCCTCACAAGAGGTTTAGTCTACCTTGTGATGTGAAATTTACCATTTCAGACTTTCATTTAGTTGCTTTATTGGTGAAATATGTGTGCTGAAGGTTTATGCTTAGTAAAAACAAACAATTGGTCTAAGCATGTGTAAAACAGTAAAAGATGCATGCTGGGTAAAAAAATATAAATAAATTACATATGTTTTTAAGATGAACTATCAATTTGCAGCTCAAATTGGGAACTATTTGATCATATATATATATACAGTATATATTATTCACATGTATTAAAGAGGACCTGTCACCTCAGTAGAGCGCTAACATAACATAAGATGTAAGCATATTGTACCATTCTTAATATTTAGGTTGCATTACATAGTGTAGCACCAAAATATGGGGTATAAATAATATAGACGAACATAAACATTAACATTACTGCGTTTGTGTGGCCTCAAATGCTGTTTCAGTGGTCAGTCGTGCTCATTTCAATGGAGGAGGAGAGCCCGATCGCTCCACCCCATTGGTGCCGGAAGTAAATCCCCAAGAGAAACTCCTTCACGCTGTTCATGGCTGCTCCGGTGTGGATCGTTTCTGTTCATCCGTTGGGGTGTAAACATACAAATTACTGCTATCAGCTGTAAGGAATGCGGGAAGAAATGTCAATTGCGGGTTTGAATGGGGAATTTGTTTCCCGTGCCAGTCTGACGCGATGACTGTGGCTGTCTTTCATCACATGGCAAGTCTTTCATCTAGCACTTCCAAAAGATCTCAAAGCTGCAACCTAAATATTTTCTGCAAATTTTCCAGCTTTTCACTGTATTGATATCACAGTGTACACAGAGATGAAACATATAGACAGATGTATACAGCGGCATCCAAACAAACCAAGCATGTTCTGCACCACTTCTCTGTACGATCAACAACATTACCTTTTACATCAAGAACTGTCTGTCCAGATTTGGTCCTTTAACCCACCTTTCCCCAGATGACTGAAACCGAGGCAGGGCGTGTGTTTGTTTGGCTCCAGATACAACTGCTCCTCCAGGCTGACCGAACAGAATTGGATTTGGCACGACTCTGTGCAATACCGGCGTAGTCAGCAAGTTTCAAGTTGCTGTGCAAAAAGTTTGTTCCAAGACACTTTCAGACGTCTTGACACTTGATCAGAGCCGTCCGTCCTCACACAATGGTGACATGTCGGTGTTTCCTAACGGCAGGTACATCCAGGGTGTTGTAGGCACCGGTGTAGACGTTTGCCACCCGGTTGCTGTTCACAACATCGGGGATCTAATGATCAACAGCAAAGAAAGTTGACATTGAAAGTTGAATTGTCGCAATTTGTTTCCCAGAGGACAGAAGAAAATCAGGTAGAATACTTTTACAACTCCTTTCCTCGCAGTATCCACAAGCAAAGGTTACAGAATAGGAACATCAACTATTGCTCCACTTGAAAAGGCAATCAGCTTGGAATTGCTAGCCTGTAATTGTGGAGTTAAATATTAAATGTGTTTATGAGGTACTTCATACATTAATTCAATGATTCGGCAATGAATTATGTCCCATTCTTAATAATTGATACAAAAAAGGCTTGGTAATTAAATGTAATAAATTTACATATAGCTGACGCAATACTCAGGCCCAAGCTCGCTATGATTGCAGTGCAAGACGTAACGTTCCTCTTCGTATATGAGATCTAAGGCAAGTGATTTAGAGAGATCACCAGGAATACTGGTCGTGTTGTGCACGGTTAGTAGCCGGCATGCGGACAGTTTCTACGGATTCTCAATGCATACTGCTCAGCGGCGTCACCGCCCTGAGTGAATATGGCCCCTACCTCATCAATCTTGGAGCCGTGTGTCTGGCTAAAACCGCTGTCATTAAATTCACTGGGGGTTACACCTGTGGACAGAGAGGAGAGACAGTTTATACTGTAATTGTGACACAGGATGCATGTGAAGATGACGATTATATAGCATAAGTATAACATGATAATAGGTATTTTGTGTGTGTGTGTGTGTGTGTGTGTGTGTGTGTGTGTGTGTGTGTGTGTGTGTGTGTGTGTGTGTGTGTGCATCATTCTTACTCGTTTGACCATCCGTCACATATGCAGGGTTAGCTTGTCCCTGTCTCTCCCGAGTTGCACTTATCTGGCTCTGTGTCCTCACTTTCCTGCAACACACACACACACATATAGTACAATACAGCAGAGTTTCCTCAGTTGTATGTTTTATATCTTAGGAGGAAGATATATTAATAAAAAGAAAAAGATTTTGGGCATATCATACCTCATTTCATCTTGGTAGTTGGATTCTGAAATAGATCAGTAGGAGATAATAAATAACGGCTGGGTTATTACAACTGGATCAAATAAACCTAATCTCATATAGAGATATATATCTTATATAGATGTAATAATTGGAGCAATTGTTTGTTGAAGCCTCGAGGGCGGTCTGCACATACTGCAGTGGTAAAAACTATCTGGCTGGTGGTTTGCTCAGATTGATTAGCCTGTCAAACAGTGTCAGTGAAATACGGTACATTAATCTCAACGAATAGCAAGCCCACCTTTACATGTCCTCAAACTCTTCTAGTGTGCAGAACTATATTACAGTTAAGAGAGAACCGGCGAAGTCAATATTTCTGCTGACTGGCACCTATTTAAATGAAGGTCTCCTCCTTCCAAAGAGGACCTGTTTGAAGCCAGTCAAATTCTCATTAAAATCGTCCTGCAGATAAAGGCCACTGCAATACCATTTGTGATTTTGGGACGTGTAGCGTTTAGATTGTGACGTCCTTTTGGAGAGAGATGGCCTTACGTTTCTGTTTCCTGCGTCTGCAGCAGAAGATGATTCCGAGGATAAGCAGCACCAGCAGAGCAAAGCCTCCGATGGACACGACTACAGCTATCAGCACAGGTCCAGTCAGGGGGTTTAGGCTCTGGTAGGGGGGGAAATCAAGAGGTCAAAGACTCGAAGGCTCACTTGTTATTCTGAAATGATACTCTCTATTTCTCTCTATTTAGTCCTTTTGTTCTGATTGTGTCCTGTAACATCTTAATTGTCATAACTGATTGATTTTCAGATGACTTAGGCCTGAAAAGACACCTGAGGCGTTCCTGTAACACTACAGCCTTCTATTTCTGCAGTATGCGTTCTGTTGTACTGCATCAACTGTGTGTCATAATCTGATTGTCAATCAGCCTGACTTAGTTAGGTCTGTAAAGAAATGGCTAATAAATAAACTCCACCTGACACTTCATCTCTGTCTCTCTCTCCTTGGAATAACGGGGTGTCATGGGACAACATTGTAAGTTATTAAATATTGACAAAATATTGTTGGCCACAATTCAAGGAAAAGGTATCCGTCTACATTGACTAAAAAACATGTTTTACAGCTAGAAAATCAGGAAGGCTTTTATTCTGAAATTTCAACCGAACAAATTTAGAAACCATTCAACCGCTGTTTCACAAATGATATAAGGTATTAACCTCATGTAAAAAAGCTTTTAATGTGCTGTGTATGTAACCCTCACTATTGAACCAAAAGGTACAACAAGTCCAAAGATCTTTTGTCCTGGAATGGTGTGCTGGGGTCAGAAAAGCAACAAGAGGCACATTCTTGCTACCAAAACACACCATGCAGGTAGGAAACGGTGTGTGCACAAATTATGTGTTTTTCATAATTGCCGTTTAAGATGAAGGGTTTGCAGAGCTGCTATGTAAGAGTCATCATTCACAGCCCGAATAGAGGACGCTAATGATGAGCACGTGACAAGGTTATGGGTCGATAACGGGCCAAAAATTACATTATTACATTACATTACAGTCATTTAGCAGACGCTTTTATCCAAAGCGACTTACAATAAGTGCATTCAACAAAGGTAGGTAAGGAAACTACTAGTCACCAGAAATCATAAGTGCATTTCCTTCCTAAACAAGCAACTAAGAGCATAACTAGTGTTAATGTAAGAGTGCAATAAGTTAGTAACCTACTTATCTAGACAAATGAGACAAATAGAGAATCGAATAAAACAAGAGCTAAGACAAATAAGTGTATCCAAGAGCCAGTAAACAAGAGCTAAGACAAATAAGTGTATCCAAGAGCCAGTAAACAAGAGCTAAGACAAATAAGTGTATCCAAGAGCCAGTAAACAAGAGCTCAGGCACATAAGTGACGACAAGTAGTCAAGGCTAGGAGGAAGGGTCAGGGTAGTGTCTCCTGAAGAGGTGGGTTTTCAGCCTGCGGCGAAAGATGGGCAGCGACTCTGCTGTCCTGACATCAGTGGGGAGTTCATTCCACCACTGCGGGGCCAGGACAGAGAAAAGCCGTGACCGTGTAGATCGGCCGCAGGGCCCTCTGAGCGACGGGGCAACCAGTCGCCTCGAGGCAGCAGAACGAAGTGGTCGGGCGGGGGTGTAGGGTTTGACCATAGCCTGGAGGTAAGACGGAGCAGTTCCTTTCACTGCCCTGTAGGCTAGCACCAGGGTCTTGAACTGGATGCGAGCTGCTACAGGGAGCCAGTGTAGAGAACGGAGAAGGGTTGTTGTATGGGAGAACTTGGGGCGGTTGAACACCAGTCGAGCCGCAGCTTTCTGGACAAGCTCCAGAGGTCTGATGGCCGACGCCGGGGCACCAGCAAGGAGGGAGTTGCAGTAGTCCAGGCGGGAGATAACAAGAGCCTGGATGAGCACCTGCGCCGCCTTGTCAGTGAGGAAGGGGCGAATCCTCCTGATGTTGTAGAGGAGGAATCTGCAGGAGCGTGTCACTGATGCGATGTTTGCCGAGAACGACAGTTGGTCGTCCAGGGTCACACGAGAGAGGTCACAAGTGCAACATCTAGAAGATAGCCGAGGCTACAATATAGTGAGAGTTGCCACCTTGCAGTCACAAAGTATTGATAATCTAGCTGCTCTCGGACCCTCTGTACCCCCGGCATTAATGTATCTACATTTAGCTGGATCACATTTACACCTGACATTAATATGAGTTTTATACACATTGAAATCAGATTTCTTTCCCTTGCAAAACACAAATTGATGCACAATTCACTTCCTCTCGTAATAAGTACACCCTTCAGAAATGACGGTGAGCTTCTTGTCCACTTTCTTCATTTCAGAGGAGCTGCAGTGAGTAAATGGTAACTGTCGTGGTAGTTGATCACTCCAATAAATGATGCATTGGCGTCATGCGCATGAGCCGAGACAGAACTTACAATGACAAAATGTACCTAACCTTCACCTTATAGTCATCAATGACTTGCTTGGAACTGTTGATGAGGATGTTTGTTTTCACCGAGGAATGTGGGATTAAAAATGTAACGTCGTCAAACCAGGAAGCTGAAAATGACATGCACACATACATCCCCTTCCAGTGCACCTATTTGCTGTTCTATATAGATACACAGAGGCTGGAATTCTGGGAGGAAAAAGGGAGTGAAAGACCCTCTTACCGACCACCAAGTAGACAGAGCTGGATTGTGGGTTCGCTAGGGCCGAGACAGTCGCCCAACAGGCCACTGTGGTGTTGTGGACCGCTTGGAATCTCAGGACACTGGTTGAGTTGAACCAATCCCCATGGGCCTCAGCCGTGGTGTTGTAGAGGCTGCTGTCCACGGCCTCCCCGTTTCGGGTCCAGCTGACCGTAGGCCCGGGGAACCAAGCGGAGGTCACACACTGGAACTCCACCTGCTGGTCCTGGGACACCGTCAGGTTCCCCCCCAGGATGTCCACCGTGCCACTCTCTGGGGAATAGAGGTGGGGAGAGAAACGGAGGGGAGGGAAAAGAAGGGATGGAAAGTTGGTTAGGAGTAGGAGTAGTAGTAGTAGTAGTAGTAGTATTGTTAGCATGTTAGCATGGAGCATTAGAACAATCTACCGGGGACATGTCATCTTACAAGAATCTGGGTTTCCATCTTGATGAACAATTGTCTTTTAAACTTCATATTGAACAATTTTTGTCAATGTCAAACTTTAACTTAAATTGGGTTTTTACTTTAGAAACAAGGCTTGTTTCAGCTTTTAAGTAAAGAAGCGGCTTGTGGCTGCTACTTTTTTGCCTATATTGGATTATGGTGATATTTTATATATGAATGCCCCAAAATCACATCTTTGTGCTTTGGACACAATATATCATGCTGCTTTACGATTTGTGACAAACAGCACATCCCTCACACATCACTGTGTACTGTATGAATTGTCAGGTCAGTCATCCCTGGACATAAAAAGACAGTCACATTGGTATTTGTTTGTATACAAAGCCATCCTGGGACAGCTACCAACTTACTTAAGCACTTTACTTGTTCAACCTAGAGGTGGACATTACAATCTGAGATCAAAAAATGTCCCAACTGTGAGACCAGAATTTGGGAAACACGCTTTCAGCTATGCTGCACCACTTTCTTGGAACATATTACAAAAAGATTTGAAGCTAGATTCCCTTATTAGAATCGACCTTTTTAAAGAACAAATTGGACACCTGCTTGCCATGGAGTGCTCATGTTTTTAATTCTGTCTTTTTCTATTTGAAGTTTGAAGACACTTGCTCTATTTTTTATTGTGTACTCTATTTGCGTTTGTTTTTAATGTTGTTTTATATGTGAAATTATTTGTATGCTGCCTTCTTGGCCAGGGCCCACTTGAAAAAGAGATGGAAATCTCAATGTGATTACCCTGGTTAAAAAAAGGATAAATAAAAAAAATTAAATTAAAATTAAATTAAAAATAAATACATAAATAAAAACATGTGGATCATTTTCTTGACCACGTTCTCATCACTTAACGGGTAAATTGATGGGCCAATGGGTCAATCTCCCAAAAACCTTTCACAATAAAATATCTTTCTCTGACATGTTCGGTTGCTATTAAACAGCATCCTTCATTAACACTCCCTTGCGCAGAGCAGCAGAGTAAATAATCAATGTAATCACTGGCAGCTCTATTACGTGGATTTATTAGCCTGGGTTTGGGTCTTCGCTACATGAGAGAGAATTAATTTGTGATCAGGAAGGTACAAACCAGTAGCGTGAGATACGCAATCGATATGCAATCAAAGCCAGCCAGCGACACCCAGATGTTTCACTGTGAGATTACAGCCAGATTACCGTTGGGTTTAGCTGGTTGGTGCACGAGAGGGAGTCAGCACATAGATGGACCAGGGCCAGGTTTGAAACGTGTACTATTATTGCTAACAGGGAGCAACTGATATTTCTCTATAGTGATATTTATTGTGGTGTGATCAGTATTCCCAAACCGAATGATGTGTAATTCCATGCAAAGCCTATTGGTGCAGGGAGGGGGGGGGGGGGGGGGGGGGGGGGGTGATTTGGGGAAGTGCTCATTCTGGTGGCAGCAACAAAATCAATTTTATTTAGTTTTAGGGGGAGTAACTCCAATTAAAATATCCAATGCAGAGCGTCCTGGGGGCCCGGTGGAGGTCTTCCCTACACCTGGTCCTGTGTTTGTCTAATAAAGGCAAAAATGCCGAAAAATATATATCCAATGCATCAAACACTTTCCTGTAGTCTCCATTTCTAAGCACCTGATGTCAAAACATGTTCCACCTGTCCAAGCCTCCGTGTGTAAGACAATACACTTCCCTGGAGGCCTTACATATGCATGGCTCTACTGTGATATTTCTACCCCATCAGCATGTTTGTACAACTGCAACATTCTGTGTTCAAATAAACAACACAGAAGAGGCTCCATGGGGAAAGACTTTGGGGGATTTGCGATCCATGGATTCAGAGGTTACAAATGATGTATCACATATAGAGATGTCCACACAGCATTACATTGGAAGCTATGTTTGTTTAAATTCAAATTGTGTGATACTGGCAGTAAGAAAAATTTCCCCCACTGTAGAAACCAGCAGTCACCCTGTTTTCCTTAAATAAACTGCTGCATGCCGATGGCCGGGCCACACCTCACACAGGAGGACCTCTCCAAGAGTTTCCAAGTCACGTTGTATTGTGGTTTAAAGTTAAGACGGTTAAAAAACAGCAAAGAAAATACATTTTGACTAATTAAGAGTTTTTCATACCACGCACATACTACGTGTGTATATGTGTGTACTACATATTTCTTTTGAAAATATCTTTTGAAAAGCTCCTTCATCTACTCTGGTAATGAGTGTGTGTGTGCCCTCGTGGATTTGAGGCAACATCACCAAAACCTCCTATTCTGTCACATGGATGTGGTTCATTTGGTTGAGCGTGTAGCTAAACTGGGAAAGCTAGCAAGGCATAAAAAAAAGGAGGGTTATTAAAAAAAATCTGTGATTATATTATTATGTACACCTACTGGTATGCCATGAGGTAACCGCTAAAAGTACATACATGTTTTCTAGGAAGTAAAAGTAATGGGATTTTGATATACAAATAAAATAAAATAACTGTTATTGTTCTGGCTAAATAGGTTATGATGTGGCAAATTAGCTAACAAGATTCAAACTTTCATTATGTCAAATCTCTTTCATTTCATTGTGAGTTTAAAGAGCAAATTCCAGACCAGCGATGCTTTCCACCTGTTAAGTTTAACCCCCAACTATAACAGCTACACTTGACAAACCAGCACAGACATATCAAGACCAAACCAGGCTCAGTCGCTCTGTGAATGCCTGTGAGAGAATGAGTGAATCTCTGCCGCGCTGCCATGCTGATGTTCTTGCCGGGGGCTGCTGAGGGGACAGGTTGGTTAATAAGAGCTAAGAGGGTGCTCTACTGCTCTCCAGAGCAAAGCACTGTCACTACACCTCCCTCGCAAAACATCCGGAGGTCCTTGAGAGATCACCGCGGATCAGGGTGCGTCCAGCTCAGCATCACTGAACGGCATAGATGGTGATAACAATGTTTTCCGCAGGGAGATCAGAGGTCAGCTGCAGAACAGCACCCCTGGAGCTGGTAGGGTTTCAATGTCTTCAGCAGGGAACCACCCATCATCCTAAGCAGGGCTAAATAGATGTCAGTGACCCTACCTTGTACGACGAGCTGGGCCTTCTTCTGTCCGTAGTTCCCCTGTACGAGGCAGAGGACTGGTCCGGAGTCGGTGCGGTTGACGTTGAGAATGGTGAACTCCCAGCAGCTTGTGTCACCGCTGGAGCAGTTTCTGGCCCGAAACGGTTGCAGCGTGTATATAGGACCGGTCTTCGAATCAATGGTGAGGACCAGCAGGTTTTGGACGTGCCAGGCCATGATCTGCCATCGTCCCTTCAGCGTGGCGTTGAACCGGACGTCGGAGCCCTGCATCACCGTCGCATTCAGGGGCTCCAGCTGGAACAGCTCCGACACCCCTGAAAACACAGCGACGACAAGATGATGATTGATGATGAGGATGATGATTTAGTGGTAGGCAACAAGTTAGGGGGTGAGGGCAAAATGTAGAGGGAGAGAAAGGGTTGTGGGTAAGCGCTACACACATATTAGGCCTCCTCCTCCCTGTGCAGTGTTAGCATACCCTATTTTTCTTGTAGTTTTATTGAAATCCTGTAGCTTTCAAGGCAGCACATAAATTGCAGGGGTAAAGTGCAGTGCGGTCGATGACTTTTACTTCAGCAAATCATGAGTCAGACAGTTGATAATGCAATGGCCACTTAACTTTTAAAGGAAATCCATCACACGTGTTCATAGCTGATGGCACAAGTCACATTTATAGCTGTGTGGATATTATTTATCACGGGAACAAACGGTACGAGGAGACGCCGCAATAACATCTATGAGTTGTTCGTCTTGTTTCAGGAAGGCCTACAGGTTGTGAAAGCACGCGACACTCTTTTTTGTTCAGACATGTTTGCTCAAGGCACTTGGATATCACAAGGGACACTGGGTGTTGTTGGCTCTGGACGAGGCTGAAACTCAAACAGAACATGAATCTGATCCTTAGCATGTCGAGCATTATTGTTCTTCGGGGGTTTCTTTGGTTGTTTTCCGCCGGTGCCGCGCCCTCCAAAGAGTAAAGCAGAGGGGAAATAGGCTACGTGCCGACTGTTTACTCCTAATTGGCCCACTGTTTCTCCAACAGTCACCGCTGTCTGGAACGAGCAGGTCTGTTTACGTTTAGATGGGAAGGCTGATTACGTGCCCGCACTTCATTTTGATAGGCCCCTCTGCATTTTCCCTGTGAGCGATTCTTCCCTCCTTTTAACGCATCTGTGCAAGTGTTTTAGAAGTCTTGACAACTGGTTTGTTGCACCTGCATCACACTAGATCAGGTTCATCAAACATAGTTGACATGTTTTGAACAAAGTGCTGTCAGCCAAAAGTCTTTCCACACTGTGATCATTTTCCAAAGTAATCTTCATTTTACAGATCTCGCCAGGGTGAAAGCCAGGGTATTCTTAGAGACGCATCTACAATTTCATAATGCTGTATTGGCACTTTGATTTCTCTGTTGCTTCAATTGATTCACCCAAATCATTAATGGATATGAGGGATTTAACTGGGTTATTTCCCCATGAGGATCATTAAAGTTTCGCCTTATGTTCATCACACCATTATTGTTGTTTTGTGGGGCGTTATTAAGGCATTGCACAAGAAATCGTTGTGTAAATACAGGAGTAAAGCTTCGCTAACTCAGTAACCAACCATGAAAACATGTCCCACTATAGACAGTAAAATAGTTCCAAACAGTTAATCGATGATGTTGTTTTTCTAGATCCATATTTATATTGCTTGACAGATAAATGCTGACCTGCAGTTGCACACAGTAATAAACAGATGAGGAAGAGGCTGGCCATGTTTTCCAGGTAACAGTCATGCCAGTGCTCTTATCCTGAAAGACAAAAAAGGCAAAGGCAAAACACAATTTGTAAACGGTTTAGAAAGGTTTAGGTTTGCATTTGGTACTTCAAAACAAAATCCCCGGTGTTCTTCGGATATTGGATAGCTTAGTATACATGAACATGTCTCTTCCAGAGCTTGAGAGAAGACAGTAATGGCGCGACACTTCCTTCAGCTGTTCTAGTGACAGAGAACAGGAGCTGGACAGCATTCAAAGTAATTTTGCAGGTACATGGATACATTTTCCACTTATTAATGAAGCTTTTTGAGGAGTAACACCTAAAAGTATTAGCCTGTTATTTCACTGTAAATGGAGGACAGGGCATCAGGAAAGCGTTGATGGCGTCAACGTTTAGAGGCTTCGCTCAGGGAAGAGTTAAAGGTTTGACTGAATTCTTGTTTTTTCATTTCATATTTAAGTGATGCTTTTGCGTTTAATTCTTTGAAATGATCTTTTCTTTCTTTTCTTCTACTTTCAGTACTGGTGTTCTCAACTTTAACCTTCAAGCTTTATATCGACACACCAAAATAAACATATTATTACACTAAAATAGCATAAAGGCCAACATTATCGAATTTTTTCATCCCTTAATACTTTTATCTTTAATAATCAGCTTGTTTTTACTGTGGTACATGTTTTCTTTTGATATATTTTTTCCCATAGCATAAAGTTAACCCAAATTATAACTATCAAATCATCTTATGACATCAGATCTCTCCAGCCAAAACAAAGAATCCACATTCAGTAGGCAACAGCATCTGCTGTTCGACAAACTTACTGTGTGACGACTCTCGCTGTGGTGTGTCAAACGGATCAAAGCTTCATTTCCTGAAATGCAGGTGAGCAGCAGGACCCCACCTGTGGCTGTGAAACTCACGTCGGGAGCAAGGTCCATGACCGGCCATTATTGTTCTTATCTCCTCGGCATACCTGTGAGTCAATAGGGCTGGTCTCAAATGGCTGCTTGACTGAATGCAAAGCTTAAGTTTTCACCTGGCAGTTAAGTGAGGGGTGTATACCAACCAATAACATCTGGACATCCTATAATATCCATGGTGTTGGTTTGAGTCGGCTAAATTGTCCTGCCCATTTGTTAGATTAGTTGTCTATTTTGATTCGATGGATCAGGTTTTCCCATCGTGGCCCTGATGTAAAATTCCATAACTTTCCGTGACTTTCCATGGTTTCTGCCACGGTTGGGCTCACTGAGGACAAAACCAGCTGGAAACTGCAACAGATGTTTAAAAAGTGTTAGAAAATGCATTCTGGCATATTGGCCGATTTGTAAAATTTCCTGATATTCCCCAAATAATTCATCAAATTTCCTGACTTCCCCTCTCTGGAATACACCTCTCTAAATTCCATGATATTCCAGAAATTCCATGACCAGTGGGAATCCTGTTTTTCATTTCCCCTCATGTTATCTGGAATCTGACGACACTGTTTTACAGTAACTGCTTTTACAGTTGATGATAATGTAATCTATTACTCCTCAGTAGGGATGAAGTGGAGGACAAACCCACCTATACTCCGTTTAGCAATATTTATGGCTTGTACAGTACTGTGCAAAAGTCACATGTAAAAAAAATTTAAAAAAGGAAAGATGCTAAATAATTAAATGAAAATATCAAAAATTAAATATCAAAAAATGTAATATAAAGGGCAGTAACGTAAAACACTAATGCAGAAAACAGAAACAGAAAAACATCTAAGACCAAATTTATATAACAAATCTAGGGTGCCTATGACTTTTACTGTACTAATGATGATGGGAGTTATATGTTGGGGAAATATGGTCACTTATTTATTTTCTGAAACTATAATTCATTTTTGTTTTATATTGGTGCTTATTTGGTATGTAATTGTCAGATGATCAGCGTATGATATGATGCCACGTTATATGAAAAGTCAAAGTCATTCCTTTCTGAAAATATAATTGATTTTGGTTATTGTTGTTGTTGTTGTTTTATTACATTGCTGCTCCTCAACCATGATCAAAACCTGTCTTCGGGATATTACAAGCCAACCGTCTGTTCAGATCACCAGGTCGGGTCGCCGCCTTGCAGGGTGATGATGATATGAAAGGTGGACGGGTTGCGGACACAGTGAAGTGGTCCAGCAGAAAGACTTCACGCTCCTGCTGTGGGGCTGTGACACATTTTGATGACTGTCAGTGGGAAGATCACCACCGCCAAGGTCAACCGGACAGGATACAGTAACATGGGACGTGGAGCTGGTCAGTGGGTTCAAACTTCTTTGCTCTGAAAAGTGAGCAAACTGAGCTTTTTTTGAGAATAGTTGGTAACGTGGCTGAGTGACAGTCTGCATGTTGGCCACTAGAGGACTCTGTCAGATTGAGGTCAGCCTAGTCACATTGTCATGCTGAGTATAGAGATAGTTACATACAGTCCATTATGTCTGACATTTAAAAGAAGTCAGTGAACTCTGTGAGGCAAATTGGTTTCTTTGCTGAGTGCAAGTATGTCACACCATATTGTTTTATATCTGGTAAAAGAGGTCAAAAAAAGAAAGGTAAAAGAAATATCTGCCAGCCAGCATTAAGCAGTGATGCCAAAATTGGGTATATACATGAATTATATATTTTTTTAAAAAGATAAGTGCATGGGAATCTATTTAACACATCACGGTTAGAAAATAAATCTACAAATGGTTTTGAGTTGTGACAGTTTTTATTGAAATAACCCCAAATATGGCTCCAGAATGCTCTTTATAGGCATGAATGGCTCCAACCTCTGAGCTCCACACTTTTTTTTTTCATCATTCATCATTTTTTTTTAACCTTTATTTATATTGGCTGAGAACACATGCTCTTTTTCAGCACCACCCCACTTCCCACTCTCACAGTTACTCATATCCACTCCTGGGAGCTGCCCAGTACCGCCACAGTCTCCTACTGGTGGCTCCACTGGGGTTCAGTGCCTTGCTCAAGAGGCATAGCGATGGAACTGACGACCTTCGTGGCCCCAAGGTCGCTTCTCTTGTATTTATGAACAAAATGAAGCTGCGCATTGCTAATCTGCGCGCCACGCCTCCTTTGGACGTTATGAGCCAATAAGCACGGGGATGTAAAGATGTAACGGCGCTCGCATCACCATGGTGAGACGCTGAACATCTACAAGTCAGCTGGCGTTACTAAGCAACACCCATGACCATCCATGTCTCTAGGGATGGAGTAAAGGGTTATCACACACAGAAACCATTTACACACCTTTTTTTATTTGCTTATCAAATATCATAAAGTCCCTTTTCACTATACTGATGTCGGATGAAACAGTTACCTGCTTAACCATCTCTGAAACGACCAGCAGACGCTACAAGACGCGGCGGAGACAACTTGGACGTGAGCTCTGCCCGCCCACTATTCTGGGGAGGGTCTGGCCCGCCGTCGTGGGTTTTTATGAGGGCAACAGTATAGCGAGAGCTGGAATGTCTCCAGACACAGCAGCTGGTATTGTATAAGGAGAGGAAAGCAGACAACCATGAAAAACAGGAAATGGATGGTGGGGGGAGGGGTCACCCATGGTAATTGTTTGGATTCCCTGCGTATGGCCTGTAATGGATGTAATTCAGTCATTTCTGTCGTGGGAGCCTCTGGGTCCGGATCGTCAGTCATAACTCCCAATGCACGCTTACTGCCCCGGCCTCTACGGGAGGGGATGAGATATGGCCCCACAAGAATACTTTCCAGATAAAAAGACACGCCTCCGGAGCACCGGCTTAATCCCTCTTGTGGGATTTGTTGTTGTTGTTGTTGTGTCATTCAGTGGGCTAATCAATGGCTAAAGCCGCCAAGGGGTTCATTGTTTCTGTTCTTACTGAGCTTTCATTAAGCTCTGTTGCCACTGGGGCAACTGTCCGTCCTGTCTGATGTGTAGATCGCTCCCGGGGCTTGGGTGCTCCTCTCTACAGACAGCAACAGACAAAATCCTCTGGACTGCTGAGCGGACAAAGACAAGCCAGTATCTTTCCAATGTGAAGACACATTATAAAGTAGTGATGATTCAACTCAAAAAACTTTTTTTTAGAAGCCAAAGAACACCACTTGAAATAAAAAAAAATGGATCAAATTGGTTGAAACAGAGAGTGACCTTTTACATGAAGTAACTGTAAATGTCAAATGAACAAACAGCCTGTGATTGTTCTGCAGTGAAAATGTACAGCTCGCTGCCATGCACGACACACACAGGGAGACATATTACTGGACGTATAGTTGCTGCCCAAAGAAATTCACCATTTTTTGGAAAATGTTGATATGCAACAGAATGATTGCATTATTGCAATTTTTAAAAGCATTTTAGAAATACATGTGAGGGTAAAAACTCGACTTTATAATAGTTTTCACCCTGTTGTCTAATTTGGACTTGATTGCTTTATTATATATCATGTATCATGTTACTCAGACCCCATATTTACATTGTAGTTAACACATTTTAATAATACTGTGTACTTAGTCTGACTAACTACATTTAGAATGATTGTTTTAGAGTTTCTTTTCATCAATTATCTCTTGGTAGACCATTTAAACATTATTGTATGAGTATTGAATGAACATATGTCTGTGCTTGAGCCCCTCTCAGGCAGACTGGAGTAATCTGGCTTTACCTGCCACTCTAGATAGGAAGGCCACCGTTCAAAATCCACTTAGTGGGAGGGAGAGAGAGAGAGAGAGAGAGAGAGAGAGAGGGGAGGGGGGAGACTCATCTTTTCCTTACATCCCGCTCATCCATTCATAATTAATTCCCTCATCTCCTTTACGTCCCTGCTGCAGCAACGTACTACACTGACCAACGTGGTGTTTACAGTGTCACCTGTTGTTGGTCTGCAAGACTGAACCAACTGCTTGTGGCAAGTGGTGTGTGTGTGGGCATGTGTGTGTGGGAGAGAGAGAGAGAGAGAGAGAGGCAGACAGAGGGCGTGAAGAAGATAAAGGAACAAGTTGCCCTTCCTCAAAGAGGCTTTGGCTGAGGTCACCTTTACCTTCATCCTGTCGCTCTCTCCCCTGAGGATTACGTGAAGTTCTCTATTTCACCTCCAAGCAGACGACTCCATACTCCATACGATAATTCATGAAATGACTTCACGTGATCATTCCCTGCTGTGAGGTGAAACAATAATATTTCAAACAATCGACGGCACATATGAGTTTTTATTTGGAGCCTGTGGTCCCTGCTCCTTCCTCCCAGTGTTTCCATTGGGAGAACAAGGGGGAAAACGAGAGTGAAAAAGAGTGAGGGGACAGCAACAGGCAGCAGCTGTGATGGAAAGGCTCCCCCAAGTCAACACTCAGCATTGTTATCCGAGACCTACCTAGTGCTCCTTCCCCCACCTTTCCTTCACCCCCCCTCCCTCCCACCCCCCTGTCCTCTCGAGCACTGCAGCGGATATACAGTACGTGTGGTCGTTTTCCTTTCCTGTAAAGCCAGTTGGGCAAGACGGGTTGGAAACCGATGGAGCCATTTTGCAAGGTGCCTTTCACTTCAGAGCTGGAGGAACTTCAATGAGCGTAACAAACGTGGCCAGGTTGCCAGGTTATTGACGTTTTAGCGCTCAAATGTCACACAAGCTCCGCAGCAACCCCCCCACGCTCGCTGATCTTGACATGTAACTTAATAGTCTACCAGAAAGGAATTCAAAGTTTATACTGTAAATTGGACTCCTATGTTGTTCTGAACAAATCCCAAATCACATCAATAAGGTTACTGTTCTGCTGTGCTGGAAT
This sequence comes from Hoplostethus mediterraneus, assembly GCA_034670385.1. Classification (NCBI taxonomy): domain Eukaryota; kingdom Metazoa; phylum Chordata; class Actinopteri; order Trachichthyiformes; family Trachichthyidae; genus Hoplostethus; species Hoplostethus mediterraneus. The sequence continues at coordinate 4,090,133 of JAXDDW010000005.1, forward strand.
CAACAAGCACCGCTAATGCTTCCTGCCCGTTTCTGTTACTTCAACAGATGCCCTGAATCTTCATTCTACAGTACGTCTCAGGGCTGGCTCATTTCCGTGTAGGCCGTCACTGGTATACTGCTACTATTAAGGCCACACAGGCAGTTTCCCAACTTTTTAAGTGTATTTATATAACCAAAAGTAGAAGACAGGATTGTCTGAGGTCTGAATAGGCATTTCTGGTGACCATCCCTAAAGGATGGGAAAGAAACACTTGGTGATCTCGTCCTCCCTGAGTGGAACAGTCTGCAGAAGGCCTCGAAACTTAAAGCAAATTAAAGATATCGAGTCTGAAGCAGTTGTTTGGACTACGGAAGATATACCTATTGGAAACTGCTGATACCCAGAAATCATGTAATGTAACATAAGTAAACTTCAGCATGGGACATGTTTCTCTATTGCAGTGCCACTTTGTGATTTGGGCTGCTAAGACGGGTGTATTTTACATTGCTGTTTTAAGGCTGAACCTCAACAGCACTCACCTGGATAAAGGTTGAATTCAAAAAATTAAAAAAATATATGCAAATTAAAATGGGCGTATAAACACTATAAAGTCCTGTAACTAGCTTCGCCTTGGATTAATTTGCCTGTGGCATTTATTCATGGGTTCCTCACAACACTAATTTGCCAGAGGCAAGAACCACAAACAAGGCATTTATTTACATAAACATTTGCTCCTGTGGTTCAGTAAATAATCCTTTCTACAAAAATACGCCCTACATTGTTTGAATGTTGTATCAATGATGAGGCTAACAAGCCAAGTTTGGCCATTAAATGCACCATTTGTATTCCCATGAAATGGGAATTTCAGCTTTGAAGCCATTTTTCACTTTTGAAAAGGGACTGATTAGGCTTTTCACAAAGACTTCAAGTATGTGGCAGTGAAATATGTATTTCAAACCTGCACTATGAAACTTTCTGAAAAGTAGTCAGCCAGAGGTAACTGTTTCTATTCATGAAGACTACCCTTAGCTTCTGCAGCGATAGCAGGCTCGTAAGTTTCAATTTGTGACTTCCTGTGCTCGGAGAAAACTTTAGTGTATAGTGTACTTACCTGCATTCACTTGAGAAAAAAAATGTTGCCCTGTTTTTCTGAATTAATGAGTTTTCATGGAAAATCCTGCAAGAAGCTCTCACCTGCATGGAGTATGGTTGCTGCTGCTAATCAGCCTGACCCTCCAACAGTGCTATATGATTTCAAGTACGGGGTCAATACAGGTAAGGTATCTAAGGTATTAGTCAAACTAAACAGGCGGGACATGTTTGCGTCCATGAAATCAAGCTCTCAAGTAAATGAGAGCTTCTCTTGGGATTTTGAGGTATCTTGTTAATTCAGAAAAACAACACAATTTTTTTTTTCCATGAAAACTTTTCTCAGAATTCTGAGATAATAATCTCATTAATTCAGAAAAAACAGGGCAAACATTTTTTTCTCAAGTGAACGCATCACACTTCCGTATGCACCTACCAGACTCCAAAACTTCATTGGGGTGAATGGAGTGAAACTACAGCGGCCCAATGAAGGGGGCGGGGCCAGCCCCACTTCATGAACTAGACTGAAAATGAGCATAAACATGTTACAGTGTAGCTTTAAAATAGTTCTTTTCTCTTTTTTTTCTAAATAAAGTTGAACCCTTCAAGAATCTATGTTCATATTTAAAAATGTTTTATATATTAACGTTGGTAATGCTCAAATAGACCTGTACAATTCAATTACTAAACAATTCACGTAGGATAAAATAGGCACTATTTTACCCAACTTCAAGTTCAAGTTTGACTTCCAATAAAATGAAAACTGGGAAATACAATATACAAGGAATCGAGGTGGTCAGGTGTGTCAGCCACATGGAGAAATTGTGGAATACATTTTCTTTTAATAACCATGGCATTTTTTTTTCCTTGTGTAACATATGGAATAAATAAAAAATTCTGGAGTTTATTTTCTGGAAAGTAGTCCACGCTTGGTGAAAGCACAACACATTGTTTTAGTTTGCTCAGGGCAGTGAATAAATTAAGAGGCAACATTGTCAGGGTTGTCACCATCATTCACCTTATGAAAATGAACGTCTCCTTGATGAAGTAGGATATCTTGACTTCAACACAGTATAAGAGGGCTGCTACCGCCCGCCGTCATATTTGGGCTGGACTAAGCTGCTAGACACAATGGAGGAAATGGACGGTGACAACATAGTGAGCGGGTTGTACAAGAGCAGACAGACCCTAAGACCAGCAACCACACGTACCCTGTCGCCATTTTCCCAAGCCTGTGTACAAAAGGCTTGGGTAAGGGAGCACACACCCCTCTCGGTCTACTGCCAATACACATGCCACATTTTCCTCTTTCGTTCGAGTAACAAACGCAATTTAGACGGCACAACAACGGGGGAGTGACAATGCAATGCCATATTAACATATAAAGATAAAAATGGGAGATAAAAATGTTCCTGAACAACGCGAAAGGCAGAATTAAGGACAGATTTGTGTTGTAGCAGATCTCCTCATGGCTGCACAGAGAAAGACAAATAGACCTAGATATTTGTTGATTGACGTGTGACGTATCCACACAGGTAATAGCTAAGATTTGAAATCGCGTTGTTGACGACTGTTTCAGCCAATCAACGGGTGCCAGGGGCGGGGTTTGGCCATGTCAATCACGCAGGGACTATAATGATTTGAATAGGGAGGGAGGGGGAGAATCCAATCCGGTTTGAGCTAGTTTTTCTTCCAATGGAACATTAACGTCTCGCTTCGCTGTAATAGACCGTACTGGCACAACCGTATACAGAATATACCACTGTATTTTCTCCTGTACTTAGTAACATTTTGCTCCTTTTTTCCTTTTAAAAACACCCCACACAAACCAACCATGCCTAAAAGGACCAAAGTGAGTAGAATGATATTTTCCATGCATTCAGCAATACAGCATTTATAACCCACAATTGCAATTTGCGAAATGCGCTTGTTACAGTTTGCGGTTAGAGTTGTGAAAATGTTGCCATTAATATCCATTGCTTTTTGTTGCGACCGAATGTCAGCGTTGTGTCTTGCAGCCAAGAGTTTAGTATGCAGCTTCTGTTAAGACCTAATACTTGGTCTTATCTTCTTCGTGCAATGATTATCTTTGTGCGAATTGATTTTCTCCAGCTGCTTCTAATGTGCCGGGGTTAACAGCAGGACTGTGACATGTACAACTACAGTTGTTTATAAATGCATGTAGATACATACGACATGTAGATACAGTACACAACAACGGCGGGGACGTTTTCTCCGTCGTTAGATTGCATTTCTGCAGAGAAAGTTGGCGGCATATTGATTATTTACTATAGGGGTCGTTTACACGGTGGATTCTAAAGTTTATTTGAGAGCAAATTTGACCGGAATTGGAAAAATATATTTCAGAAATGCTAGTGTTTAGAAATCCAAGTATTCGGTAGGCGTTATGGTATATCTTAGCTTATTTTACAATTGCTTAGCTGGTTTTTTTTTTTTTTTCGAAGCGGGCTCCAAGTCTGGGTTATGGCTTCCGTTTTGAACAAGACACACTTGGAGATGATTTTCCTAACCACGTTCTCGCATAGCCATAACGTGCATGACACATTTTTTTGTTTTTGTACGGTCACGATTCTATGCATTAGTGAACATTTATTTATATGCCGAGTGTCCTTTTCGATTTATCGTCGGTTCAGGCCAGTTGTTGGTTATGCAATGGCCAGCCTCCGTCAGCACAGCGCTGCTCTTGTTGCTGGGGCTTGGAGGAGATTCTGCTACCAGGACTGAGAGTCGCTGAGCATCTCGGAGTTACTGTTTCAAACGGATGGCGGGAACACTCAGTACACTGGTTTGCACGGGGGAGGACACTTTCGCCGTGGTCTGGCAATCCCGTTTATTACCAGTGGATGAATGTGTCGCGAGGAGGCGGAGCGCCCCCCTAAAGAGCCCCGAGAGTTTAATAGTAGGCACATCATTGGCAAGGTCTCGGAGAACAGACCTGCGTTGAATAGCATATTAAGCTTTGATTACATTTTATGCTGTTATACAAAAACGTTTCGTATATGAGCATGCAAAACAACAGTTTATCAAGTCGATTCCAACTTGTTTCATTACAACAAACGTAGTTCATTCGATGCGTTGCGAGGTAACGAGTTGCCGATATCTCTCTAAATTCATGTAATGAATGTAAACATCGCGATTCCCACTGTCGTGAGATTTTAGAACCAATGGAACGCCTCTCGGCCAATCACAATACTCGGTCGAAACTAAGTGTAGTATAATGAGCTGAACGAGCAGTTACATAACTAACACTCAAAGCCCATAAACTGTCCCCCGCCAATAAACCCTCCATAGGCTTTGTAGAGGGCAGCGGATTTCAGCAAATGACTCTAACATATCTTCCTTTTTTATTTTCCACAGCCAGAAGCTCAATCTGATGTAGCAGAGGTAAGGAATAATCAGTGTGGTATGATTTTGCTTGGACAATCTGTGCTTTATTCATTATGAGACAGTTAGTGTGTTTATCCACCAGATGTCAGTAACAACCCATCTTTTGGGTATATTGGATGATATGTTAAATATAAATGTGTCTTCTCTGCAGCCTGCCAAGAGGAGATCTGAAAGGTTGAAAGATGTAAGTATACACTAGCCCGACTGCCATAGACAATATGCATTCAATGCACTGCATTCTGGGAGCAAACATTAAAACTTTTTTCCCCATCACAGAAGCCTACAAATGCAAACGCAGAGCCGAAGCCCAAACCCAAGCCAAAGGTAGGACCATGTTCTGATTTCATTGTGTTAGATCATCAAGTTTCATCTGTCACAAAGTAATTTGGCTCAACCGTTAATGAGTGTTCGCCTTGTTCCATATCTTTACTTGCAGAAGGGACCTGCTAAGACTAAGAAAACTAAAGAGGTGGAGAAGGCCAAGCCTGAGGAGAAAGAGGCAGACGCTCCCACTGAGAACGGCGAAGCCAAAGCTGACGATGAGGTAAGGGTTATGTGGGGTGCATATGGAATTTATGTCACAACTGTCTGTTAAATAATTTGTTTTGTGAATTCTGCATCATATAAACACACAAAGTGAAGATCCTCTCCTCGCTGTTGCAGCTTTGACACTCTGAAAATTGTGTTTCAGGCACCAGCTACAGAAGCAGGCGACCAGGAAGAGGAGGCAGCAGAATAACATCTCTCAAACCACATCTTTTATCAGTGCTCCCTGTACCTCTTTTTCTTGTACAATTCAGGGGAATATTTTTATCAACTATTTTCTAAATACAGGTTTTTTAGTAGTTTGATTGTAGAGAACACATTTTTTTTATGAAAGAAAAAAGTACATTTGGAGACGGGGATTTCACCACATCCCACAATTTTGCATCGGCAGAACAATTGCGGTCATTGTTAATGTCAGTGGTTTTCATTTCAATGTGAGGGAGGGGAGGGTGTGGGGCAGGTTACTGTGTCAACATGCAAGCATGTCATTTGCAGGAGTTGGGGGCAACAACTGAGAGGGCTTGCCCGAGAGGATAACATTCCATATGCTTTATGACAGACGCTATATGTAATCTGTCGGGTGGGGATGGACAAACTCACAGGGAAACACATTGTTTTATTGTTTATAATGAGGAAGAACAGTGTTTTAGAATGTTTGTAAGCTTTGTTCCTATATGTTAACTGTTGTACTCATGCAGTTTTCTTAACCAATCTGATCAATAAACCTAAAATCCCTAGTACTGGAGTTCTCCCTATCAGGCCTGTGCATTGCGTGTTGGTTGTGTCTCTGTTCTGTGATAGCATTGCAATAAATTTGTATAGCTGCTGTGAAAAGGGTTTTCAATCTTTCTATATGCAGTGTGTAATGGTACATTGTAAGGATGGTAAAAATGGAATATCGGTTTTCTTGGCCAAGTTAATGAGGTATATAACCATATAAAACAAACTGTTGATAATGGTTCATTTAATGCCATGAGACAAACTGTACATTCACTTGAGATGTCAAATGCATACCAGCAGTAGCAATATTCATGTGGGTTTTAGGTATCTATCAAGTACAAGTGTACCGTTACTTTTATTCTTTGTTTATAGATGTACTTCTGTGTAGTGATTGTTATAAACAAGCCAATAAAAATTGGTTGCTAGTTATGTTCTTTCATTGTGTGAGAACAATTGTTGGTCTATTCAAGATGTTACTAGATATATTCAGAAACTGTTTACAAAAATGTGACCACATGAACTTGATGATTGATGATGATTCCAAATAAAATACTTTTGAATGAATCTACCAACAGAAGGGTAAATATAAATAATGTTGATTTTATGATGAGGCTTTGTCAAAACGTATACTCTGACTAAACATGACATTAGAGTCAAAAAACAGTTGGTGTTTGGTGGTGGAATAGGTGCCAGGTCATTGCATGGCCAAATAGTCCCATGGAGTAAGTGAGTTGACAAAGTATACATATTGTCACTCAACTCAAGTCATATTGGATACAAATTAGGGTTTGGAATGTAACTCAAAATGCTAGGACTATCAGGAGGACTATCCCAAGCAAAACACATGAAAGCATGACTTCAGCACCACGGATAGCTCCGCGTTACACCCCAGGTTTCTAGTTATCGTTTGTTTGAATGGCCTCTACTTTTTCTTATGCAGTGTTCCCAACCTTGTTAGGCACTGGAGAAGTGTTTTCACAACATTGTTTCGTCTGTTTTCTGAGAGCACCATCTTTCTACTTCAGCTTTGAGCTAAACCTACATCAGTCGTGATTGGTCGACAGGTCAAAAAGCGGGAATAACCCGACCAGGGAGGAGGGTGAGGCACACACAGAGACTCATGAACCTCAATGTTAAAATTATGATTTTCTGTCTCTTCCTACTGAAGCTATCATATGTTTTCCAGTATTCCCACAAGTATGCCTAAGTAAACATCTTTGTCTTGTCACATATTTGTCGCAACTTCTCAGATAGGCAGACATGGTCATTAAAATCCACTTGTCTTAGATCGCTCATTTGCTAACTACGGTTAATGAAAGGCAGTTGCCTGTTGTGGCTAGGGTTCGACCGATATGGGTTTTTGCTTTTGGATTAAAGGCGCCTATGGCCAATATTCAATATCTCTAAATTTAATTATATTTTAACAAGTACTTGGGAAAGCCTCAAACATTTGGGGTTTCCAGACATCCAGGATTGTAATAATATTTATGCTTACTTGTGTGTAATCTGATCAAAATATTGTATTAGAATCAATTCATGATGCAAACTGCATCATATGCAATATATAAGAGGTGGAAGACACTTGACTACAAGACGGCCCAAGCCCAAGGCATCAGCAAACCAATATATGGGTCTATCCCTAGTTGTGATGTACGCATGTACGTTCCCATGCTGGTTTTGGAGTTTTGTGTATTTGTTCTGCAAAAAGGTGAACAGAAACCAGCAATTTCAAAATTGACTGGAGGTAAAACCCAGGTTTACCATGTGCTAACGTTAGCTTGTCAACTATGTACTACTAACAGAGAGAGTTGAACAACGGACTAAAAACAGACAGGAAATTCACATTTATTAGCACTCCTTACTCCTTACATGTCCATATTACAGTTTTGGTAAGTTAAAAACATGCCAAAGTGGCACTGAACATAGACCCGTGGGTTAAGTTGATAACACTGACATTTTAGAGCTGAAAAGGACAACACTATATAATCCAATTTCATCATCTGTCTGTTGTATACAATTACTGTGGCGGTGACAAAACACTTATTCTGTGGCGTGATGTAAATTCCAGTCCTTTAAAACATATTAGCCTTCATCTGTTGACCTGGCCTAAGAGGACAGGAAAGTATGTAATAATCTGCATCATGCAGCACAGTGTAGTGTAGAAAAATAACATTATCTCGTATTGTTGTTCTTCATTGAACCAAAAATCTTACTTTCACATTTCTAAGAATGAATGAGGTATAGATAAAGGGACCCATGATGAATATAACACATTTGTGCAAACATCCTAGAATATGCAGACTCATCAGTTAACATTCAGTAAATTCAAGGTAACCGACCTCCACTGTAGGCAAGTTATGCAGTGAGCAGCATACATTCACTTTGTATTATCTCAACAAGCTCCATCCAAACCATTAAATGTCTTCCTGTAGAAGTTATCTCTATAACATACAGCCTTCATAGCCCATTAAGTAACTTTGAAATGTTTCTTTTAGGTCAAAAGTGAAAAGAGTCCAGTCAAGCATCACTGGAAGCACCAAAATGCTAAATGCTAGCTTATGACAAACAACCATGATCTGTCTGTACTGCAAAATATGAATACATCTGTGGAGTGTGTATACTTGACAAATGTATCTCATTGTGTGTTTGAGTGATCTAATGTTACGTGACGTAACACTGGAGTCTAACCCTAACATCCACCCAACTATCGATGTAAAAATGTCTTGAGATGAGTCTGTTTTGACACAGTGGTGGAACTGGAGTTGTATTTAATGTGCAGTATTCTATATGAGGTGAGCAGTCAACCGTGCAACAAGACCTGTCCATCTAGTCACATAACGGGGTACTGACAGCTCATTTGAGGAAGACATCAGTCCATTTTCTCTGCGATCCGTCCCATTTTTGTGCGCATGTTACGCACAAGGAAGAAGCCAATAGTGGCAACGGCCATAGTCACCTCAGCTACCCAGAAAGCCATGTCCCAGCTGTGTTGTTTGGCAACAGTGCTGAAGGGGAGCCCAGCCAGAAAAGCCCCCACTGTAACAAAAGGAAAGCCAGATTACTCATATGAATGTGCCAGGCAGAAGTTAAAATAATATGATGGTCATATGAGCTAGCAGCTTACCGTTAGCCATCAGAGCTACAACGGCGTGGGAGGTTCCACAGAAGTTTGAAGGAGCACATTCACTGGCTATCACTCCAAACAAGGCAATTGGTCCATAAGAAGAAAATCCAAACATAGCACCAAGGAAGAGGATCCAGATCTGAGTATGAGAATAACAGACAATTATATGGATTTGATAAATGTTCTAGAGAATTTTGATCCCTATGAACTCAAATCCATCCAATGAATTTAGATACATACCTCTTTTTCTGACACACCAATGAGGACAGAGATGGGGTGAAGGGCTTGTACCCAAAGAGTACCCTCCTGAATAAAGAAAATAAGGTCTTGTGACATTATAGGACACTGGCAAAGACCAAATTTAATGCCTTTTATACGGTGACGCTATCAATAATAAGGCTGTAATTACCGTAGGGACTTCGGGTGTGACGGTCACTCTGAAGAGATACATGGACACATACATACCAGCCATCATGAGGAGGAGCAGACCGTGGCGAGGGTTGCCATGGGTGCCCAAGCCTTGCTGGAGGGCAAGAGGGAATCAAAGAAAGGACATTGTGACACAGAACTGTAACAAATAATCCAAGTCATTCTTTCTTTAATGCTAAATTGTCAAGAAATTGCTCTCAAAAAATAATTTAAAAAAATTAAGCCCTGTCTGTCACTCACCCGAGCCACAGCTCTGTCTGAAATTAAGCCTGATGCGAGGCTGCCCACGAAGCCTCCCACCTCCAGGGCACTCATATAGGAACTGCCTGTTGGCGACACAGTCAACGTCAGCACCTCTACCCCGTCATTTTACATGAACACCAATGACAAGATTCAGCTGGCAACTAAGGCAATCGAACGGTGTACCCATGAGAACAGTCTGGCCTTTCTCCTGGATGAGGAAGAGCTGTCCCCAGTCGGTGGCAGCGGTCTTCACCCCGAACACCACCAGGTAGCCCAGCGACAGCACCCACAGGAAAGGGGAGAGGAGGAATTCACTCAGGGTGCTCTCGCCGTTGCCTGTTGTGGGAGGAAAAGAGAGGAGACACACTCGAGATTAGCAGAGGTCCGCAACCCGTCTACATAGACAAACACATGATACAGTAAATGAGAGTTTGAATGGAAAGAAAGCGCACATGACATGATGGTAAATTGTGTAAGATTCAGAGAGCTGATGTGCTATGATGTGATACTCCCATGACAGTTATGTTGAAAAACTATTAAACTACTGACTGTTGACACCTCATGCATTTCCAATGAAACAATACCAATTTCTAGTTCTATGGCAGCCATTTTTAAGTGTACCAGGAAGTGGCCTCTCTCTCTCTCTAATCTAACACAGCAGTCGTTCTCGTTGCATACCTCCCTTAGCCCCCTTCTTGGCCGCGGTTTCGATGCTGGGCAGGCCCACATCTTTCGGCTCGTTCTTCACAAACACCAGACAGACAAAGGAGAAGGCGGCGCAGATGATGCCCGACATGGACAGGATAGTCCTCCAGTCATAGTACTGGAGAAGCACTGTGGCCAGGATCGGACCCAAACTTCCGGCCAGGTTCATACTGCAGGACAGCACAGACCACCATGTTCCAAACTGGGAGGGCTCAAACCACTGGGGGGGAAATGGGGGCACACAAGGAGGAAACAAGCAGCTTTTTAGTTACCATCGTCTTATAATCCAAGCAGATTCCACATTGTAGCGAGGGCACCTGAAAGATTTCTCCTGCAGAAACAATGATGCTGCACTTTATGAAAAAGGATGGGAATAGGGAACTAATGTTAGATATTTCAGTAAAAAAAAAAAAAAACTGTTAAAAGTATTACTTGACCTAAAATTAGCCCATGACACACACACAAACACACGCACACACACAAATTCCTTTTTCCAGTTACAACAGGAAAACGCTTGTAAAATCTACTTCTCGATAACCCTCAATCAAATTAAAAATAGCCTACAAAATACCATAAAATTAACTTCCTTGATGGCCCTGGCAGTGTTGACATTCGCTAGGGTTTGCTAGACCAATGAAAATGTGTCATGGGTGGGGCTTGACTAGTCGAGCCCCAACCCAGAAGGTCATGCCCCGCCCAATGTGGCCACGACTGTGGGAAGCATTGGAGTCAACATGGGCCAGCATCCCTGTGGAAGCGCATTCAATACCTTGTCGAACCCATGCCCTGACAAGTCGAGGCTGACAAGTCGAGGCTGACAAGTCGAGGCTGTTCTGAGAAGGCAGCCCTAATGTACAGTGGTATATTCCATCGTACTCGACTTCAAATTCATATGTTGCTCTGGTCGTTATTTTCTGTGTTCCAGTTTTCCGGCGTAACCGACATGATGAAGGGGAATTTTAGGCAAGGACAGGACGGCAAAAATATTACAGATGAAAGGCACATTTCTAACACTACTTTTTTACCAGCTACACTGTGTTCAGATTCTACTCTCAAACGGTTTATTGCTTCTGGAGATATGCTGACAGAATCACATGCCTTGAAATGATGTAATGCAGCTGCAGAAATAAACGCTCACCGCTAAAGCGCAGCATACCCGACAGAGCGACCGAGTAACCCGTAACATGAGAATCCACTGGCCAATCACTTAAGCCAGCCCACAGGTTGATTTAATACCGTGTTGATCCACAGTGTGTGGGTGTTAAACACCAACTCAGCAGTGGAACAGTAGCTGCTGCACTGTGGCCAACCTGTCGAGATGAGGTGCTATTAAACTGTTCTTCTGCCAGCAGAGAGAAACATCTTTGTCTTACGTTTTTGAGATAGATCTGTTCGGGAATTTCTATAAATACATACTCTTGTAATCTGATGCCGTTCTCCCTCTCTGCACACTAAGCACACGCCAAAGCCTATTTATTCCACACCCTTTGAACCCTGCTACTTTTCTAACAGCCTCCAGATGTCTGTGCATATTGGAGCAGGATACATTTGGTCTGCACCAAATAGGGAGCATTTAGGAGTTGGGAAGTAAAACATGGTAGAATAATCAAGTCTTTAACCAAATATAATCTCAATGATATAGCTGCAGGGAAGCAATGGGCTGGGCTCCACAGCATGACAACTGGAAGATCACTTTTCATTCTGACTTCATTCTTGGTCCTTATTTTATTGCCAGGGCCAAGATATTTGTCATTATTGCAAGGGAGTTCCCTTGAATTTGCATTTATAGATTGGACATCTTTCATCCTCCCAATTTCTCCTTGACATACATGAACAATATATGTAAACACTAAATACACATTTATTGGTGAGAGTAGCACACAGATGTTGAAGCCAAATGGACTTATTGTTAAGCAATTTATACTGAAGAATCTATGCTAAGGCAAATCAAATGGTACAGCTTGGCTGTTAATGAAACCATGAACAACCAATGGATGGAACAGCCCTCGGTTCAGATCATACCGTACTGACTGATATAAATTTGTACATCATCTCACCTATCTCATCTAACCTCTCACAGGTGAAATATGGTGTTCCAAAGGGACGGGTGCCGAGTTCTCCACTTTTTTTGCCTATATATGCGACCTCTGGGTCACATTATCCAGAGCCGCAGCATCAGCTTTCACTGCTATGCAGAAGACACAGAACTTTACATATCACATATCAGCAAAACCTGGCCAGGCCCCACACACGTCTGTCTTTGGGCCTGCATCAGTGACACGACGTGTTGTTCAATGTATCAATCTATGCTTCAGTTAAAAAAAATCTTAAGGTCAAAATAAGCTTCAATGCTATGGTGGAGACCCCCAATGATCCTAGAATACATTGGAGGCAATTTAAAATTATCCCGGTTTCACGCCGGTCGCATGATAAATACGTCATCAACGTGCCCATTCACTCATTGAGAATACTCCAGAGATTCTTTAGCTCCATTCACTCTTGGGCTCACTCGGCAATAAAACTGATTTTAGACTAGGGCGCTGGGTGGGTAAAGTCTGTTTAACTTCCAGACCAACTGATTGGGACATTTGCGTTCACACATACAACTCCTCCGAAGAATGTCTAGAAAAGTTCAGGGTTGCACTGCATGTGTGAAAGAGGCTTATATGTATATATGCCCAATATACATATGGGCTATGAATGAATGAAACCATTCAGATGATTAATTAATCCTGAGCCCTCTAATGATCCATCTAATATCACTTCCCATATCGACACTTTTGACCTGAACGTTACTGATCGATGTCTGATACAGCTGACATTAGCCAACGTCTCCTGAAGCCAGAGAGAGCTATCTCTGGCCCAAAAGGTCAGGACTGTCTGAGAGCTAGGGATAATATTCCTTGCCACACTTGTAACAGAGCCAGCCACCAAAAGACAGGTGCACTTCTTTTTCCCCTCACAGCACAGTGAAACACAACACATACAATATGGCTGGGAGGAGGTGATTCCCACTCTTCTATCGTGGGTCCCTGTTCTTACAAGGTGTCCAATGAGTGTATGAGAATGAGTCTTCCCTCAGTTCAGAAACATGAATTCACATTCTGTGTGTTGGAGATAGGATGGCATTACCTTGCGCAGCACCTTCCCACAGGGGGGCCAGCCACAGCCTTGGCCCAGGCCGTTGATGAACCACAGCAGTGAGAACATGGCTACAGTGGAGGACCAGGAGAAGACCACGTTGATGCCCCCCACCAGGAACAGGCCGATGGAGAAAAGCCAACGGGCGCTGATCTGATCCGACAGCACACCACTGATGAACTTACTGATGGCATAAGCCATGGTCTGGCTACTGGTGATGAGACCTGCAAAGTCAGAAGGGAAGGTTACTATTAACGCAACATGTTTACGTACTGAGAGATCTTACTATAGGAGCCCCGGCCTGTAGCTTCACATATATAAAAAAGGTAACTGAAATCAGGGTACAGCTAGAATAGAGTATCAAGTCAAGTCTAAGCTATGCCTACATGCACAACTTAAAAAAAACTAGACTGATTTTTTGACAAATAAGCTTGTGGAAAAGCTTGGTAGCAGTTTCATCTGTATGTCCAGTATTATTTCGCTAGGTTTGCATCATATCAAAAGGCATGGTAGTACATTAAACACCACACTGAGGTGAAACTGCTGCCAGTGTTCTCGTCACACAACGGCAACCCGATCAAAAAGCGAATCATTGCTTGTAACAAACGAAACAGAAGGGTACTAAAACAATGCTGTGGCCTTACCCAGGTCATCCTTGTCCAGTTTAATCTCCTCCATCACAGAGGGCATGACAAAGGAGAAGGTCTTCCTGTTAAAGAAGTACAGCGAGTAGCCGATGAACATGCACAAGAAGATGACAAGGCGATAGTAGCCGTAGCCTGTGGCCCCCATGATTTCAGTTGGAGAAACAAAAATGAATGGAGCAAAACTGGAAAGACTGTCTTCAAAATCCCTTCTTCACTTTAGTCTGGTATTTGGGTCCTTTTGCATTAGAGTATAGTGAATCACGTTGAGTGCAATGCCGTTATCACTGGCTGTTGTTGGACTGTTCTTCATAAAAAGTCAACATGTACTTTCAAGTTGATGTTTGCACTGGCACAACAGAGATAAGAAATAAGATGTAGGTTTGGCTAGGCAGCACTGATTAAATCTTTTCCTGGAGGAGAAACACCCTTGAAACGGACAACACTCTTCTTCCAGGCTGGTAGCTTTTCGATCTGTGTGGTTGCTGCTTGTAGAACTGAGGAACAGAAGAAGGGAACCTTACACCAGCCTGGAAAATGAAGACAAAATATAACTATCTGCATTAAAAACAGAAGCAGTTACAATGATCGCATGTAGAATTAGCATGCTTACCAGTTAAATTTAAATTAGAAAAAAATCCTATGGAAAATGTCAAAACAATAATAATAATAAAAAGTAAGCACTTGGACACACTGCATGGCAACTATAATCAACAATGAGCGTTATAGTGTAGTGGAGGGTAAACCCACCTAAAATCAATTTAGTCACCTTTTTACTGAATAAAGTCTATCCACCTTTTTTACACTGACATAAATCAGTTTATGTCAAATTCATAGTACTCAGCATAGCATCAAAGTGATGTAACTTGTATGAATATAAGGTATTTAGGAGAAAAAATAATTTACTTTACTTGTTCATATTTGTGGTTGTGCTGCCTTATGATGATGATCCCTGACTGAGGGTCATAGTTTAAAACACTTTTCATCACCACCAGGTACAATGGTAAAATAATCTGACATTTTGAACCAGGCTCAGCTTGTTGTAGTAGGTTTATGTTGTCTAGTAGAGTATCGTTAGTTGCCTCTTTAATTGGCTTGTACATGTGGTTTGCAGGCCTACATTGTCAACGTCAGCAACCCCTAAAATATCAAGTGTAGCTCAAAGGGAACTTAAACTTAGGAAACTGTGCACCGTTGTCGTTGTAGCGTTTTTACTTTAGTAGAGCTGCAAGACGGTCTTAGATTAATTTCCCTTCACTACATATAAACACAGAAAACAGTTTATTTAGGTTACATAATGTCTATGGGCTATGCAAAGCACATTAACCACTACACTGTAACGGTCTATTTATGTGGTTTAAGTAAACTTACGGAAGCCTGTAGCTGCCAAAGGGTGCACACGCGAGACAACAATACGAATGGAAGCATCAATTCACAAATCTCAGCGTTTATACGCAAATGTCGTCAGAGTTCAAGGATGGCGAAGTGATTTGTGGGGCGGTCCATCAGTTTGAGACTACCCAAGGCTGCGTGTCACCAACTGCAACATAAAGCAAAGCACACCCATTCGTGATTTCACCCTATACGGTGTTTACTGTCTTTCCACTACCATGAATAAGAGCCAGAGTGCAGTTTGTTACCTGCCATCCGAGTCCCTCTTGCTGTTCAGTAATGCTCAGGTCGCAACCACACAGAGGACGATGGGCGCTCGCGAATGCTGCGCAGCTAACCTCCTTGGCTTGAGCGCGTCACTGTGACAAATTGAGATAATAAACCTGCCGCCACGATGGCAAATGCCAATCACCCCCCCCCCTCCCGCGGTCACAGTCCCGACATTTTAGAGGTTGGAGCAGTGGGTGGATGCATTCAACACACACTGTATAATCTAACTTGCTAAAGAGGGCGTGATGATGCTCAGACGCCTCGTGTTATCCCCGATACGTGCCATTCTCTCATGCGGAGAAAGTCTCGCGCAAAACTTCATTCAAACATCCGTCAATCTAACGTTGTATTGCCGACAAACGTACAAACCCGGTAGAACATGAACGTGATTGATTGAATACATTTATCAAGGGTCTGCTGGTGAAATTCCGCATACAGGCGACTCACCAAAGCAGCACTTTTGTTTAAATAAAATCTCAATTTTTACAGTTACGTCACACTGCTCGTTACTGCCCTCAGCGGTGTATTAACTAAACTACTGTATTAAACTGTAAACTGTATTAACTAAATTTAAACTGAGTTTGGTGTGAGGTTGTCTCCATACGGGAGAACGGGACGCTAAATGGTGTAGAATTGATTAGAAAACTCACATAGTAGTCACCGACCTAACTAGTTGGCCTAATCATCCCTCACAGATTCATGACACAAACAAAAGTTTGCAGAAACTCTAAATTACATAGTGAAACGCCAATTTGACATACGCTAGTTTATTATCGTCCTCTCCGTTAATGGCAACTAGTTTCTGTCCGGAGCGAGGCCATGATTCGCCACAACAGGAACGCCCACTTAATTCTGCGTTCTCATTGGACCGTTGACCTGTCGTTCACACAGTAACCAAGGCAAGAAAGTGTTTCCCGCGATTATATCAGAGATGAAAATGTGAAGCCAAGAGAATAATCCCATTCTCACATTTATATTTACAAAAATAAGCTTTATGATTTGGGGCCACCACACCTCAGCCTGAGGTCCCCAGGAAACAAAGTCAGAGTTTGGTTCGTAATATCAACAATACCTACAGTTATGTTGAACAGTGGGTTGTGTTGGTGAATACTAGCCAGTTGCTCAGTAGCAGCAACTGATTACACTGTATTTGAGGAAGCCATAGGAAGCCATGACCATAGGAATAGAGTGATGGAATCAATCAATATCGTCAAAAAGATTCAGCACTTTTTTTTTTGCCAAGCTAATTCAAACATTGGAAACAAGCAGCATGTGCAGCATGTGGAGGTTACCGAGAGAATAGAACGTTTACTGTCTTAGTAATATACTAATAGCGTGGTTTTCAACCCTGGTCTTCCGGGCCCAGAGCCCTGCTGGGTTTCATTGCATTGTCTCATCAGGGACTGAGTTACACCTGGGATGCCAGGTGAATGCAACTAAGCACCTGGTAGGATAGAAATGTAAGTAAGGATAGAAGTGCAAGTAATTGATCCCAGGGGCACTGTACACCCAAACTTTTGAGCCAGAATTCACATAACATGCACATTAAGCAAATTATTGATATCAACTACATATCACTGGCTTGGCAATATCTGCATTTTCAAATAGAGCTATCTCTGACGCTGCTAACTTATTTGTGGAAGGTGCTAAGACATGGGTGGTTACATTATACACACAATACACAATTAGTTGTCCTCAATTGTTTACACACGTAAACACTTGAGACACAATGACCAAAACCTGACACTCATGTACCAAACCCTCAAACCAATTCTAAAAAAATAACCTACAAGAACATTTTCTGCTTTTCACTGAGATTGCAACATTTTTTGCAAAACACCCCACACAATTCCCCAGTGAGCGATTTTATGTTGATTAACCTTTAAAAGATGTCCAAGTGGTTTATAGGCTACACAGGGTTTAAAAAAGCTAAAGTTTAGTAGATGTCTGCTAAAACGAAAGTATTATCTTGTACATAGGGGCGTCTCTGGTGCACATTTCTGATATTTACAGCTGATTATGCATTGTTTAAATATTTAACAATGTATTCACTGCTTGGTCTAAAACTGCAAACATCTCAGTCGCTCTGCACATTTGATACAATCTCCATAACTAAAGTCTCTTAGTTCATATGGTCAAAGGTGAGTGCTCCTGTTTTGTTATTTTGTATTTGTGTGTTTGGTTAATAGCATGAAAATCTTTAGTAGTCAGGAACATAGCAGATGAAGAAGGTGTAAGCGTGCTGATAAGTAAAGGTATTCAGACCTATTTTATAGAATGCAAGAGGAGGTTACTAATCTTGTCTTTTCTATAAACTCTTTGATTAGTTTAGTTTGTGTTTGACCTTTGCACAGTGATTTGGGAGTAGAAAGGTCTCGATTTTACCAATAGATGGCGCTAAAGTAATGTATTAGTTGCAGCTGATGCATTTGGTAGTGACTTTTACTAAAGATAGATTTAAATGCTCTTTTATCCCATGATTCATTTTCCCAACATATGATTTCAGAGAATTAGTGTTTTTTTGATTGTTGTTTTTCTTGTTTCTTTGTATTGATCTGCAATATTTTTTTTAAACCCCTTGAGGTTTATAGATTCACCACAAATTAGTCATTTGCATGTGTTTTGTGCTTTTTTATCATGATTTTTAATCATTTTTCTTTTATTTTTATCACTGCACAAATAAAATAATGTATTGTAAACTACATTATTATTGTATGATTGTATCTTTGGCCTATTACATTTTATTCTTGCTAGGTATGCCTTGTTCCCTCATACACACAAAGAATAAGTGGTTCTTATGTGGAACCTTTAAGGGTTCTATAGCTTGGTACATATTTGGCACCCTCAAAAGGTTCTATATAGAACCATTTCAGAGGGTTCATTTAAAAGAACCCTTGGGGTTCTTTGATGCTAAACAAAATGATTCTATATAGAACCTTTTAAAGGTTCAATCTATATCCCAAACCTTTTATTGCCTTATTGCCTTGGTTGGCCACATATTTTTAATAATTCTACAGAATTACCTGATATGAAGTTAATTTAACTACAACTACTAATTTAAATAAAATAACCAATAACCTATAATATTTAAAACTTCAATAACATACATTAAGCCCTTTGCCACTACCATCAATTGTAGATTGTAGTTGCACCTAAAACATTACTATACACAAATAGTAGGCTACATTACACAATATAAAATATTACAGTGAACAAAACATTCCATGCACACAGTTATTAAAATACAGTATATAAAATAAAAATACAATTTAAATTTCAGTTAAGATTTTAAATATCACTGGGCAATCCTCAACATTTGAAATTACCAACAAATGTTAGTGAATAGAGTGACAGATTAAAATCAACCAGCAAAAACAAAAGAACAGTAGGCTAAAGTTTTTTAATCTTGGCAAACACTTTCTTGAAAATTACTATTTACATCAATTCCATCATTCATAACTCCCATTCATCAAGATGATTGTACATTTTGAGCACCGGAATAGACACTCTTTTCTTACCATTTCCTCGTTTGAAAAAATAATGTTCTATAAATGACAGTGTGTGTTTCATCTGGGTACTCCATACGAATCAGGAAATACACCTCAAACAGACACTGCAGAGCCTGTGGCATCCATTTCTCCACTTGTGATGGCGACTCCATCCATCCTTATGGATGCTTTCAAAGCAAGGAGGGGATTCCCTGCATCATAGAAGATGATGGTTGGGAATGAGCTTGTTGGTTCCTATGGAAAAGAAACATATGTAAGGAACCTCCTGATATAATTCAAGCTATAGGTAATTGACAATACAACAAAATGTCAACGACAATGTGAAGATTCAACATATACCTCATCTAAACAGTAAAGGAACTTGGAGCTCTCCTTGAATAGGGCAGGCAGAATCAGGATTGCTGCGCTCCTTTGCAGGTCTGACATTTCAGAAAAAATAAATGATCTCTGCATAAAACCATGTAGTTCTATGAATACAATTGTGTGTGTGTGTGAGAGTGCAAGTGTATGATGTACGATAAGATGTAACATACCATCTTTGTTAGCCTCAGTTCCCAGCAGGCTTGACAGGAGGCCCCTCTCAGTCCCACTACGAGCCACCCTTATGATGTTGGGTGTCATCACATTGAGAGCATCTTGAAGATTTAGCTCCAAGTCCTGGCCAAAATGCAACCTTATTTCATGATGCATCTGCAACAAACACAAACAATAAGTACAACATTAAAAAATTGTGGTTACCAAGGTTATTTCAAGTGAACCAAAATTAGACTAAAGCTAAGCATGATAATACATTTTGGTAAACTGTGATAAAAACATAAAGTATACTTATAAATAAGTAAAATACAAGTGTAGTTGTATATAAACCAAATTAATTGGAAATTAAAATCATAACCCCCTGAATAGAATGCTAAAAACGAGATATCTGTAACCGCATGTTCTATCACCAAGCTAACTAGCTAACTTAGTTGGGAATTAACAGTAGGTTAACTGACAACTGTCAGACGTTGTACCCACCCTTAGTTCGTTGGAAACTATCGCGGTCAGTTCTCCAGTTGACAGTTGACACTGAACTGTCCTCGCTCGTGGACATTCTGTGAAGACAGTGGCTCGGGTTCACAGTCAAAAGACCGCAAGTTTGTGGTTTGTGCTTTTTTTTTAAAAAAGGTTGTTGTTTTACTGAATGTTTATGTTTATTGCAGTGCTTTTATCTACAAAGTAATTTTGGGTCTGCTTCCTTATGCTCTTATGTCTCTTTAGGAAGAAATTGTTGCCTTTTTGGTCTGTAAGGTTCAAATTGAATCAGGCGAAAGGGCTTTTTGTTTCACTCTGTTCCCTCCTCTTGGAACTCATTGTAAAATAATTAGAAACTGAAAGAGATTGTCTGACTTGAAATTATCATGAAGGATCTCATTCAAGACTCAATAAGGAGTTATCTATGCTTTGTTCCAGCTGTACCAATTTGTCACCAAAAAATTTAGGAGTCAACACATAAACATTGTTCCCCATGGTAAAAAAGTAGCTAGATTTGTCACTAGTTATTTTTGAGAAATAAAGTCACCAGGGAGGAGGTCTGAAAAGTCACTAAATTTAGCAGCAAAGTTGCCAAGTTGGCAAACAGTGGGCTAACGTTACTTCACTCTGGTCTTTCTGACAACCATGCACAACTTTGGAGTGTTTCTGTGGTAACAGTGACCTCTACGATTGGTGGGACCTTGCTAAAGGTTGTGGGTATTGTAGTATTTTACAAGGAACTCAGGAGCAAAACAAGATTTCTTAGAAGCAAAGCTGAAATCAGATTGACTAATTGCTTCTACAGGAACATACAGTCGTTATCTCATAGCAAGTCTTTCTTACTCCTGAATCCAACTGAGATGCTGTCATGACCTGAAGCGTTTGTTCATGTGAGACCTCAAACCTCACCGAGTTGGTCGAGTTCAGTAAGGAGGAGTGGGAGAAAATCCCTCCAGGAAGATGAAGAGACTGATCAGTGGTTAGGAGACATTTACTCCAAGTCATCGCTGCTAAAGGAGGAGACACAAGTTATTAATTAAATGAGTTCACATATTTTTGGACACAGGAATATCTGAGTTTGTTAAATAAACTAGATTTGCTAAATAAACAATGAAAGTATATAATATTTATTTGTGCATGTTCTTTATTTAGAATATCCTCATTAAGATTTGAGGTTTAGATAAGGATTTTATAAGGTTGTTCCTCTATAATATATGAAATAACGAGCAGCCCCTGTAGGATTCACAAACTTTCAAGCATGACTCTACTTGGAGAGGAGTTGTTACCTACTACTTGCTCTTGCTCTTAGAAAAGGTTGACCATGCCTAAGTGGCATCGATTTACTCAAGCATAAGGTTTGGCAAACTCCATGCATCTAATATTCTTTGCCACATGTTGGATTTCGCAGGAAATCAGCTGGATTGCTTTATGGCACAAAACAGGAAGGGGGCGCTGTTCTCCCAGCACAAATGCAGCTAAAGTTTTCAGTGTTTCTCATAAGGGCAGATGGTGGAACCAGTGGAAGGCATGGAAAAACAAGTAACAGCATCTTCTTTTTGACAGGAAGTAACAGGGTTTATGGGAAATGTCTTCATTTTGAGAAGTCATTACCTTAGTCATTACCCTGCACTTTAGAGACTTTAGCCACTCTCATTCCCTTTCACATTCATTCATCCATTACCATTCTTTAACTCTGTATATATGTACCATCCATTCATTCACAAGCTGCTCTTCCCTACATGTATACATGTAAACATGTCTGCTGTACATCCTGGTTCTATGTCACCTAGTACCATAGTTTTTTAATATTTAGCATTTAGGCCTTTGTATTTTATATTTTGTACCCTGCCTGTGTATTTTGTACATTCTGTTTGTTGTTGATACTGTTATGCTGCTGTAACCCCAGAATTTCACCCTGGGGATCAATAAAGTATCTATCTCTCTATCTACTAACAGTACCACTGGCGTGAGATAGAGGCTACCAATGTTCTCGACCATGGTCTCATTTGTTTACAGTAAATGTACAAAGGTATCACAATCAATTTGACAATGATATATTGATGTTTAAAAATGCTACAACTTACACCTTTGTATTTAACCAGAAGACATTATTCATAATGTCAGACGGTTTATGTTTTTATCTCGGAATAAATGCAGAATCTCTTGAAGAGAAGAGGTTTTGAAGAAGAAAGTGAAAAATTCCTGCACCACTACTCATCCCTCTTCTTTATTTCTCCATCACTTTTCTTTTTGCTGAATAAATGGCAGAATGGGAGCATTGAATGTTGGTAAGACCGAGACCTTGCAGTATTCAGAAAATGACAGTGTACCAAGAGGTTGTTAATGAGCTGCTTGTTAATATCAACAATGTATCATATAACACAAAGACTCTTTCAAACATGTTTTATCAATATTGCAGTGTTGCAACCCACACACCTTAGTTTGGTTTTAAATTATTTAGGAAAATGTCTTGTACTGTATTGGGAAAACTATTAAAGATGAATTCACTTCCAAATGATAGAGACTTCTCAAAAGGAACAAACAAACAACCTCCAACAATAATATGTATGAGTTTTGTTGTTGTTGTTGTTTGTTTATTCGCTAGCTAACTAGCTAACTAGCTAACACATGGATGCGTAACTTTGATGGTTGTGGGGGAAAAAGGTTGTGTGTGTGTGTGTGTACATTTCCAGGTGCAGGTGTCCACATACTTCTGGCCATGTATGTTTTTGAGGACCAGTTTGAGTTCTGGGCATAAGAACTGGTATATTTTGAAATAGGGAAGGCATTTTAGCCAGACCTCACCCTGTAAATGGATTATTTTATGGTCAGGGTTCGGCTTCTGTCAAGTAATGGAATTGCTTTGGGGCAAAATAAGACATTTGTGGCTCTACATTGTGTTATTATGATGATGGCAGGAGACCGATTTCTCTATTTTCCGTATTTAAATGTGTAATAATTACCAACCATTAAAACATAGCTATAAAGTCCTTACCAAAAAATGGAGGAACATTATCCTAATTGCACCCATTGAATTATTTCAGATCTCTATAGCTTCAAGACAATCACAGGGAGCTGGAGAGAGCATATTGAAATGGTGACAGCACATCTGCGATGATGAAATGTATGCCTTCAGTGCGAGTAAAACGAGTAAAAACACCTCCCCGCCATCACCCTTATGTGTGTTCATATGTACAAGATGGTTTTATACTCTGGCAGCAGATGAGGACCACCTGAGCAGGGCCACAGAGCAGCGCTACAACCCAGGTACCTGACAAAACAGTCTATCCATCATAACTCCCAGCCTCGCCACTGACGCCTCAAAAAATACATCAGGAAGAGGGAGAGGAATAATGAGTGTGAGACCATCACGGCTGTCCAGATAAGCCACTGCGGGGGGAAAAAAAAAATTACCCTGCTCTTTCACCCCACTCTCACCAATTGGCAATCAAGACGCCACAGCAGGAGAGACAGGGCACGGCAGAATTAGCTCCATATTCCAATTAATGCATCAAACTCAACCCCTGCTGTTGGAGACTTGGCAGGCCATTACAACTCCTTCGCCTTCCCTTTCACTATCTCCCTCTTTTGAATGAAGAACTGCCCTCTGGGGTTAGACATATTTCCTGCAGATCCAATTTCACTTGTATGGAACGCTGTGTCATGCTGTCAGGAAAATGCCACTCATTTTCTCCCTCCCCTTTTTCTTATAATCAGTACATTTTGGGGGGTATGGGGGAGGGGGTGGGCAGAGAGTTGGTGCAGTCCTTGCATGTCATGAAGGTTTGTTTATACTGAGAATACGTGGTTGAAATATACATAAAGCAAGCAAATTGGTTGCCGTGGGTACAAAGAGGTATGTGACTGGGTGGTCGGGGGTTATCTTTACGGAAAAAAAAACGATTAGTATTGAAATTAAAAGCTCTCCCACCCATCAAAAGCAGATGGATTCTCTATGCAATCAATACTCTGTGTGACGTTTCTATCATCCCTCAGAGGCAGCTCTTCTGCCACTTTACCACCCGAAGCTGTGAATCAGAGCCCAGTGGGAGGTGAGAATGCAGATTACAGGTGCAAAGGCAAAGATACATAAATAAACAGGGAAATTCAATAAATATGTAAATTCTCCTCAAGAGTTATGACAACCAATTTGAGAATCTGCAGAGCAGCATTTGAATTAATTGGGCTGCACGAGCGCACTGATGGGGTGTGTTGATGCGTTTACGGAGGGGATAGGCAGCAGGGGGAACCAAGACTGGCCTTTGGGTTCCTGAGCTATTAAACTCTGCTGCGCTTATGAACGTGTAATTGCATGCCAACAATAGTGCTGATGGCGTAGAGATCGATAGTCGTATCGGCGCGGCACCGACTCGCGCGTAAAGAGAGCGCGAGCCGAGCCTTCAGCGAGACGCCACGGCTGGTAATCATGGCAAGCCCACGAGGACCGTCCACGAGCTGCAGATAAGAGTTCTCTCTCTCTACGCACATTGTAACACATGTCAAACAGGAAGTGCAGCTATAATGGTTAGACATTAATCACAGGGTAGTTATATTGTTATATATTTGCTGGCCGTTGTTAAAGTAGCTATGCAGGGAACTCATCAGCTGGCACATACACAGAATAAATGTTCCAATGAGAGAATGAATCAGGGTGGACTCAAAGTGGGACTGAATGATAGCATGGGATAGCGTGGGAGTGCAAAACACTCACAAAGCATAATTCATAATTGTTCTCGGGTCCATCAATCACTCATGCAGTGGTCAGTCTCAGTGAAATGTATGTGAGGAGAGCCCCTTTCCCGGAATTATTGTGCGGTGGGTGAAAATATATTTAGTTATAATTACCATGTAGAGTCAGAACATGTCCCTGTTACACTGATCAAACAAGGAAGCTGGTTTTGATGTCAGTCATGAACACGACCCGCATGCCAAGCAGTGCTTAATCCTGGTGCTGAGATATAATATTCATGTCAATAGTGTCAAGTCCAACATGAACTCATCTTCTGTTAAACTTGTTAAACATAAAATGAACCAGCTACAGCCTACTGAAGATTATGGAAATCATCAGGGTAGGGCAGGCCAAAACCCCCCTGAGGGGTTTTTCCTTCATGCAGTGTCACTTTGAAAGAATGATCTGAAATGTGGATTAGATTTGAAATTGGTATTTAAACAATACGTGACATAAACAGCATGTCTCTGAAAAACATTCTGTCAATTTCAATGTTTTTTATTCTCCATCTGACAGGCAAGATGCCCCCAGCCTGAGATAAAATGTCCCTATAGGGGGAATATTACCCAAATGAATGTTGAGTCCAGTTACTTTCATGACTTCATCTACATCTCCATGGCATTGACTACATCAACATGTACAATGATCTGATATTGTAGTACACTTATTAGAGAAATAATTTTGAAATGTGTCGTTGGCCAAAACATTTTAGAAATTTCCAAAATCATGGTCAGGCAAATAGCGCCGAAGTATCAGCTATTCTAGCACAGATTTATGTTTGCAAAGGAGGAGATTCCCTCTCAAACATGTTGCATTTTCCATAATGGCAAAACAGAAAATATATGGGCTAGGCATCCTTAAGATAAGAATCAGTTGTTTTAGCTAATCTCACAAAGTTGTAATGAATATGAAGGGGACTCTTATGAATATAGCTTTTGGTGTTACAGTGGTAGTCTATCCATACGATGGCTGCCTAAAGATGATAAGCCAACTAATGCCATTTTAGCATTGCATCTCTGTCAGCCATTAGCGCAAGCCTCATGACTTTACTGTCAGAGCAGTGACAAGCTTTGTCTGGGCCTAAAACAGAAAAGTAAATATGATGTGAAGTGAAGTCTTACCATTATGTACCACAGGCAAAATGATAAACAAGTCAATCATCTATTTTCTTCATCCTTATTTGTTAATCTTGTGACTGGGGAATGTTGGAACAGCTGCTGAAATATCGTCTGGAAAAAGGAAGACAGGCTGCCACGCCAGGAAACATAATCATTTTAATGACAGCATCTCAAGAGACGAAGGATGCCATAAAACATGAAATAAATGACATGTGTGCACGTAGCTATGAGAATCAACAAATCAAATCAACAAATCACCAGGCATTTGGTCATAAATTGAGGTAAATACAATTGGAAAAAGGGGTACATTTTCAGAATCGCAAATGGTCTTTCTAAAATTGTGTGCTGTCTTAGGTTTGTAGGGATTATTTCTCATTCCGTGGATGCTAACACAACAACATTGTTTTTTTTAGCTTGTATTCATCATCAAATAGCAAGCCTTGATGTCAGCTGCTAACCCTAACCCCCCCAAACCAGCATGAAAGCTAACACAGTGGTCAACCTGCATAAATGACAATGACACTTTGGCTCTGTGTTCGCCAAAACAAAAAGCACCGACGATGCTGTTATCCTCTCTATGATTGGGATTTTGCACAGGGTCTTCCATCACACTTCTATGATGGGTCACAGTGTAAAACAATATCTTGTAGAGAGAAATGGAAGGGTAGATGAAGAAACATGCTGACATGATGGAGCCACCGCCTAGAGCTTCAATCACACCGGTTCTCCCTTTTCATGGATAACAAATGTGCACCAACACTCCCCAGTGCTCACAAACAATAATCTGTAGGTGAGGGAGCATTTACATTGCTTCAGCCTGTGATCTGTCAACCCTCTGATCAAAACAAACAGACAAAGAAAACAATTCGACTGCAGAGAAAATCATACATATAAATGTAAGTGGGTCAGTATGGCATGCAGGCAATTTATAGTTCAGATAGAAAATGTGCGGTTGTTTGTGACATGCAGACTGTACATGGATGCACTTTATGCCACTAATATAAAGACACCCAATCTATGAGGTTTAGTGTGATATCAGGGAGTTTCACTTCTCTTTCCCTCTCCTGCGCCTGTGTAACTACACACTTCCAAACGGAGGAGGTTCAATGGAAGCATTACATTTAGCCTACAATTGTCTGAACTATTTTTTCCAGCAATAACTAGATACCAAAGCACAGGTCTAATGCTCATGCCTTCCCTCTGATCAATATGTTAAAAAATAATTTACTTTCTACCCCCACCTCAGCAAAAAGGCAAAAACAAACAACACTCCAATAATTGTGTAAACATGAATTTAGGTAACACAAATAGTAGTTAAGTGTGTTTTGTTTGCAAACAATTTCACTGAAATGTATTTATCTCTGTGTTTTCACATTTTATATTGTGAGGCGTGGACAACTGTGAGAAGTGTCAGTAGGACACCAATGTTTAGGCTGTTGTTGATTATCCACATTACCTCAAATTAAAGTAAAAAGTAAAAAAAAAAAATACATTTGAGGTAAGATGAAGCATGAAGGAAAAATTAACTCCCCTTAAAAAAATAGACACTCAACATATAAGTAGCTGCAAGTTTGCTACCATGTTTACATGTTGGATTTTCAACAATATAGCATGCTAACATCCATTGTTTGTAACATGCTAACATGCTTGTAGCATGCTAGCTGACATATTGTTTGTTTGCATTCTGACTACTCTGGCTGTACTCACACACTCAACCCTCTAGCACTTAGATGTAACATTTACATTATGTAGCTGATGAATGGTGCTGGCTATGGTCCTGTAGATTTATGACGGCATAGCCTGATGTCCTGCAGTCACCATTTGTGGTTTAGGTAATCAATCGTTTGAAGGGCTTCTGTATGAATGCTCACCCTGGATTATGGCACAAGGGACTTTAACATCCTGTGTATTGGTAAATGTAGCTTTCCCTTGATATTAGTTAAAACATCAGTCGATTGTTGATTTTCGGATACCTTGAAATGGGAAGAATCACACCTTAATCTGGACTCACAGTACCAAAACATGTGATGTGTATGAATGTGGAGGAGGTTGATTATCACCAGTAGAAATGTATATTTCATGCATCAGATATAGAGTGATCAGTATGTATATGTTGTAGGTAACTGGATTCTTTAGAGTTTGGTTTAAAGTTAGGGGCTAGTGTAAGCAGTGAGGCTATCTTCCTCAGCACTGAAACAAACTGAAATGAAAATGAGGCTGTGGTTGTGTTAGATCTACTCCAGACAATCTCAGTGCACAGAGGACCTTTGATTGTAGATGCAAGGTACTTTTTTGGCTAAGGCCAAAGTTACATGAGCATAGATGAGGGTATCATAAAACATATAACACATATGCAAACTTTTTTGTTTTCTGAAGTTTGACTATCCAGCCCTGTAAGTATGCCTCCCTCAGAGACTCAGCAGGATGCTGCATGGAGAGCTCTGTTTCTTGCCACCGCTACAGGTCATCCTTACATAATCAGGGCCAGCCAGTTCTGCTGCCGGTCCCTCGTATTTCTATGTATTCTTCTTTTTCATCATCTTCTTCTTACCGAAACTACCCTCCCATGCATGAAAATGCACTAAACTTTGCACACAGGTCCAGTCCCATGCCAAATGTAATAAATGTAATACATAAATATAGAGAGAGAAGAAATTACAATTACTTAGACGATAAAATAGTAGATGGAATAAACTCAATTTCTGAATTTCAACTCAAAAATGAATTTTTGACACCATTATGAAGGCTGCTGTCATGGAAACAATGGAAAATAGCACTGATTCTGTTTGTGATTTGGCCAAATATGTCTTGCTTATGGCATAAACAATGTGGCTTGTCCAGGAGGACTTCAATACCTGGACCCCTAGAGTGGCTGCTTGTAACTATATTTCTTCTTTTGTATTCTTCCACTATTTTTCATATTCTTCTTCTTAGTTCTTTGTCCTAACTCTCCTTTTTCTTCTTACAGTATATCAGGCCGGCCTCGTTCGTGGCTGCTTGCAGTCCTATTTGTTGAATTTGTAAGACCAAAGTTTCTCTTTGCCATCATAGGAATTTTCAATTATTTCTGACACCATGTCACACATCTCACTGAATAGGAAAAATAATAATGCAGTAGCAGAGTCCAGGGTTATCTAAATGAACATTTCTAGCTCCTCCATGCAGCCGGTTAAGAAATATCAGCATACAAATGTACTGACAACAAGGGGGAAATCAACACAAAGTAGCACACCTACTGGATTGTACTGGCAGAACTGTTTAATATTTTCATTTTGAGGCGATGATCTATGAGTCCCAAGCCAGGTGCGCTCAGTCGACCATCACAAGGGCCACATTACACAGGAAATTCAATGTTCATGTGCCGATGTGTACATTTGATCATACAACTGTGTAATGAGGACGCAATCAAAATTTCAATTGGTTTGAGCAGCTAGATTCACTGTAATAGCATTTTCAAAAACACAATCATTGTAGAGACAATGTGAGATCATCTCCAGTCACTGCATCACAAGTGGACATGCCTTCAGTTTCAATTCTTTCATTTCAGCCCTTTCAGACTTGTTTCCAGCATTTTAACTGACACCCTCTAAAAGGCCTCTATCAGCAGGTTTATGTCTTTTCAGTGAGGTAGCTGTCAATCATTGACTAGTAATGTGATGGTTGCACAGGCAAGAATTTCAGTCCATCCAAGAAAACTGTTTTTTAATGAATGGGTAGGATCCAAAGTGCAAAAAATGCCAAAACTGTATCGGTAGATGTAGATGAGAATGATTTGAAATATAATTTGAGTGTCCAAAATGTATTTTGTATATAATTACATTGCAGATATAGGAAGGAAATGTATTTTCAGCGTCCAAAATATGTGTACAAATACATTATCTGACAATTTTTTGTATGCATTTTGAAACATATCTCTAAACGTGTTCTCAAGGAAATGTGTTTTTGTACGAACTAATCCTCATGGAACAAACATGTTCTTAGCATGCACCATAGTGCACTTGGAACTAAATTCATAAAAAGGGGAATAATATTGGACCTTTAACACAGACCTGCATCATCCACTACCGTGCTATTCCCAGGCTCTACATTACACGCTTATTTGCTTACATCTATCATCTAACTTTCACTGCTGATTGCAACACAATGGTGCATTGAGTATCCAGTACGGAGCTATTGTTTTCTGCATCAAAGGAGCGGCTGAACCTGTCCATGGTGCTGATGTCGAGTGATGCAATGATTGTGGGTCACATTACTGCAAGCCAGACCAACAGCTGCAACCGCTGCAGATCTCACTAGACATTCAGTCTATGAAAGCCTAAGAACAGCTAATATGAGGGCATGCCTGCAACCCACTGAGCTAATAGAAATCCAAGCTGTGACCTTCCATTGAGCCAGAGAGCAGCTTCATCAGGCCCTTGCTTCAAACACTCTCTGGGCCTGCTAAAACGTGCACTCAAACCAACCACTCAACCCTAGGATAACTACTGCAGTGCTACATTGAAGACCTCTGAAAAGGCCCTAGGACGTCCAAATCATTTTGACATTGAACATCAATACAGATGACCTTTATCATGTCAACTACGTCAGAACCTGGGCACCTATTGTTGAGTGCTACATGTAATAAGTTGAGCAGGAACATAACTTCAATACATAAATGAATAGATAAACTCTCATTTAGATAAGAAAGCTCACTAACAGCACAGCAGCTGTTGAGTTCTTAAGCGAAGGGAAGGGGCTTGTGGGTAATTGACAAACAATAATGCAGCACACAGCATTAGAACAGGACACGTGGGGCTTACGGGGCTAAGAGTGCATATCCATTATGAATGTCAATGGTTGCAGCTATAGAATATCAGACAGTGCAGCTGTTATTATAGATGACTGTTCTGTGTCACCTGTCAGCTGTGAAAGCATTTCAATTAAAGCGTACATGGAGGAAAATATAATATTGTCAAGCGCATTTGGCACAGACTCAAAGTAAAATGTATCTACGTGTGTATGCCTATGTGAGCCGCTGATCAGCAAGATTACTGTGAAGCATTACAGTGTTCGCATTTGCAAGACCGTTCCAGGAATGCACCTCAATTCCTGATCCTATATTTACCTGCTCCCGCCATGAACATATGTTCATCTCCCACTGTGATGTGCTTTATTGATATTTACTGGGGAGAGGAAATGGGTATAAACCATATTGTGCTCCCCTAAGAATTTACCACATAAAACAAGGTTCCGTTTTGTACAACATTCTTACGTATTTAAACCAGTTGAATGATGGGTAATATGATACTCAGCAAGAATCAGCGTTTCCAGTGCCCATTCTTCATGTATAGATTCACATGGAGACAAGGGGCTATGCACTCATGCCCAGCCTGTAGTTTCCACCCAGGCAACATGTTTTTTGATTATCCGTGAACCAAATCTGAACATCTATCATGTATTTTTGCAAGCATGTCATGATGTGGCTGTCTCCTCTGTTAACACGCTGTAAACTGGTTATAATTAATAGTCTTGTAACGTTAACAGGCAGGAAGAGAGGCTGGCAGTACTGTTAGTGGTACCCCACAAGTACTTTGATGGCCCCACAGTGCATCTCATCTGTTTACTGCTGCTTCCAATAAAACAATAGGATTCTGCTGCGGATATCCAGAGAACTTCCGAGTCACATTTTGAGCATCGCATCTTCTCAATGGGGAGAAAATAGCTTTCCTTGCAACATTTGAAACCCAGGTGTGATTTACAACACAATAGTAACTATGATGAATCATGTTGACAGTGAGGCAGTATCACTGTCACGTCGGAATGAGTCCGAGACACCTGTTGCCAGACGTTTCCGCGTTGAAAGATGCATTTTCATGTTTTTCGGAGCCCGGCGCTCTCCCACTTTGCCCCAATATTCTCCAAATGACAATGTTATTTGTCATCTTGGCATGGCTGACAGTCAGACGGAGAAGAATGGATCACATAGGTAACGATTACAAATAATCTATCGCCCCCAGCTACCCTGAAATATTAGCTTTGCTTTATCTGAATGACGGCAGTCCTGGCCACAGAGATTAGCTTGGCTTGACCTCAGGGCCATTTTAATCAACTGATCACAGAAAAAAACTGTATAAATACTATATATTGAAAATGAACTGCCTTGGATATTGCATGGGTTGAAACTGTGTGTACTGGAGTTTGGACATTTCTAATATCTAGAAACTGAACAACATCAGGAAAGTAATGCACCGCACGTACTCACAAAAAGTGCTAGATCCTTTTTAGAATTTTGCAGCAATGATGTGCGGCTCTGACCAGAAGCTCACACATCACTGTTGCCTGGCCCACAGTGCACGTCAGCCATGCACGGTCATGTCAAAAGGTAGCCAAGCACATCTTCTAACAATGCCGCCATTGTTTATTTGATGGTGGTGTCGTCTCCAGTGTGATTTCTTGAAAAACAAACAGCAACACACCTGTCACAGAGCCGAATCTGTCTGATGCCGAGCCAGTCATGTGAGCGTTGTCGGGAGAGCTCGTCTGTCTGAGGTATTCTTTCTCATTTGACTGACTTCACTTAAATTTGAAGTCGGTGTCGGGAGGACTAGCGTTGTCACAGCGTGAGAGACTCAAGTTTCATCCAGAGTATCCCCGTAGAGAGGGAACGAAATGAATCATCAGCTACAGAAGCCTGATTTGAGCTCATTTGTTTTTATGTGTGAAAAGATGCATTAAAGCACAGCAGGTAGGATATTATAAGAGCTACATAAAGAGAGGGCTTATAACAAGATTGAAGGGTCAAATCAAATCAAATCACATTTTATTTGCAAAGCCCTTAATCACCGTAACAGTGATAAGTGAGTTGAAACATGATGATTCAAGGGCTGTCACTCACTCAATTGACCAGTAAGGTGCAGGTTTGATCTATCTGCATCTAAAATTCCCAATAAGCCCTACAAGCAGTGGCAGCTGGTGCATTTTTCTCCAGGGGGGGCTATACCAAAAATCAAGCAAACATGTCCTAAGGTATCATCAGTGTATTTAAATAAATGAAAAGGCCTTTATTTGTATTTGCTAAGCTGTAAAACATTTAACTGTAAAGTAACATGACATGGAATCAGGTGTGGGCTGCTGATGAAAATGCATTCTCATCATCTTGCAGATGCCTCCTTGTTTTTGAAAAGGTCTGCAGTGGAAACTTCCCTGCTTTGGTAGCCAATGGATAATCCCCAAAACAAGACTCTGTTTCTGTAGGCAATATTGAGTTTTGTTCCAAAATGACAAAAAAATGACATTAAAACAAAACAAAGAATAGTAGATCCCTTGGTTTATACAAATACACTTGTACAGATAGAAGCCACAATGTATTTAGTTTAAATGTATTTAGTTTAAATACATTTATTTGAACATGACAATAAGCATAATGATTCAAGTACGATTTGCATTAGAGGATTTGCTGTTCTTCTTTCGCCTGAAGAGACGGAAGAGCCAAGAGAAGCAGCCAAAATTCTTCCTCTCTTTCTTTGGTGTTGAAGCGGTGATCTCAACGTTGGAGCAATCAAGTCCTGCAGGGTCGAGCCCTTGGACGAAGTCTCCCTCCTCCTGCGCAGTGATACTGCTGTCAGGCCCAGCACAGAGCAAAGTAGTGACGTTGTTTTTCTCATCACACTCAGGATTTGCAGGACCACATGGTCTTGGCCCTCTTCCTCTTTTTCCAAGTGTGAGAGGAACTGCATTGAGTCAGAATCTGCTGTGACGACTAGCTCCCATGTATCAAGCTGGTTTATATATGGCCCACAGGGTGAATAGCAGTCAACCACAAATCCAGATACATCAGATGAAGGAGCATAGAAGTACTTTTCACCAAGTACATTCTTGCAGTATTCATACACGTGGTCTTCTTGGTCACCAATGAAGGATTGCTGCAGCAGCCTCCCAATGAGCTCTATGGTCTAACTGGTTTGCGCCATGCTGAATGAAGCCTCAGCATCTCTGAGCAGGTTGGATGGACTCTCGGCATCCTGGGTTGGATGGCTGCATGGTTCAGCATTTCCTGAAGTCTCGTCCTTAGCTACGAGAGGTATGTCTTCGTCTGCGCTGACTACTGGTTCCCAGAAGTGGAGACTCTCAAGTCCACGGGTAGATCTGGATCCTACGGTCGGCTGAGAAAATGGGGACAGGGCACAGTTGAGCTCAACAGCGTATCCAGAGATAGAGGCTGGAGCGTAAGCATATCGTCTCTCCCCATGGTCGTTGGCTGAGATGTAAGCCATGAATTTGTCATCATCACCTTTGAGACAAGGTATGTCAGCCTGTTAGCAAAAACATTTAGCTTCATCTTTTATCACACAGAGACAATTAACCAGACAGTAAAGGAACTGGCTAGAATGTTTTAGGATAGTATCTGTTTAAAAAAGAAAAATACAAGTAGATTTGTCTTACCTGGACAGAAATTATCCTCCTTGCTTTTGTTAAATGAATGAAATTGAAACGGTTTGCTAACTAAGACAATGAATTCGCTGTTTCTTTCAGGTTGGTAGAGTGAAGTCTGACCCACAAGTAACGTGCTGAGTTTCATCTGGTTAAGAATCTCTTTTTGTGTAAAAGGTGATCACACACTGCCCATCCAAAGCCCCCCAGGCTGCTGCCATTATGCTTGACCTTCCTTGGAGTCACACAGTCTCATACTCCAAACATAAGAGACAACATAAACAACAGAACAGACTAGTTATAGTGCATACATACAACATGGGTCTGGTTGGAGAGGATGACTTACACAGTTATGCGAATTTTCCAGGTTTCACAATCACAATTCTGCAATCCAAATTTCCCAAATCAAAATTCAGTCAGAAGTAAAATTAAAGAGATTAAACATTTTGCATCATAAACTTTTGCATCATAAATTTTGCATCATAAACTTAAGATTACAACATTTTTTGTAATGAAACGTGCT
The DNA here is from genome assembly GCA_034670385.1 of Hoplostethus mediterraneus. NCBI lineage: Eukaryota > Metazoa > Chordata > Actinopteri > Trachichthyiformes > Trachichthyidae > Hoplostethus > Hoplostethus mediterraneus. The sequence goes on from JAXDDW010000005.1 coordinate 4,125,125, forward strand.
TAAGGTAAGTTAAGGTACTTCAATTAGTGCAAATTCTTTATAATAATTATCTTTTATACTACAGTATGTAATGGTGAAAGACTAAAGTAAGCGAAAAGTGCCTCGATAAGTGCAAAATAAATCTGACAACCCAAAACCCTGAGACAATGACAGAAAATTATGAACACAGTAAGTCCTAATAGAAAATAACATTTGAAATACCCAGTGCCATTAAAAAGCTGAGTGAACTGGCTCAAAGCCATATGACTTTGCCACCTTGTGGCTTAAACTTTTTGTACATACATTTTTCTCAATGACTCTATGGCACCACAGAACTTGACAGTTTATTATTTTAGACAGGATGTGTCTGTTTTTGTCAACCTCTTCATTATGCTTACAGATCCCTATCCTGTAGCCTTCATCAAGCTGAGCAGCTGTTTACTTTCCCAAACATTTTTTGGGGTCTGAGACCTGTCGTTTGAAAAAGGATGCAGGGAAAGCAAAATAAAGCATTAGTGTCACTACATGCAGTTAGCCAAGCCTTCCTACTAAACCAGCTCCTTGAAAACGGCCGCGTATATTGTCTCATTCTGGCGCATTTTATGTCAGATGTACCACAAGCTACTCGCTCTCTGCTGCCAACCAGTGGTTGGTGGTGTGTAAATCAGCAGCATTCAGATAAATGCTGTTGGGGCTCAGCTTTCCTGCGCCCCACCAAGCTCCTATCTGTATTGAGAGGAGCAAACTCTGCATGTACAATTTATAACAAGAGTCAATAGAGCTCAACAGTGTGGTTCCGGAAGTGAAAATCCCATTCATATTCTGCATAGGGATTTTGATTATTAGCCATAATGTCGTAACCATCCAATGTAGACTCACCACAAGCTAGTAGATTGTGAAACGATAGTGTATGCTCCTGTAGAAGCCACAAGTCTGTATGATATCAACCTTGTTTTGAGAAAAACATGTTTATTTGCGATGTCATGGAGAAGTACTACACTACCCACAATCCTAAAGTGTAACAGCGACGTCTCTGATTGGTGGAGCTCGCTGTTACCATGGAAATGTTTACCGCGCCCGCGAACGTCTTGTCAGCTAACGTTAACGTTAGCTACTAACGTAACCTAGCTAGCTGCTTATCCTATGCAGCTGGAACGAATCACTGTACCATGTCGATGACAACACTTTACACTATACTATATGAAACACTACTATATGATATATACGCACACAAAACAACAACAATATCAACACTATACTATTGACAAATGTTAAATTCAAGTAGAAGTGCGCTAAACTATCGTTAGTTTGGAAGTTTTTGGAAAAGTATAATTCGCAATGGTTTATGGGATGAGTAGTTCCTTCACTTCATAAAATAGTTATGTACACAGTCTTGTAGCTTTGCCTTTTCTTCTGTTTTCCGATCTTTTTTTTGCTCAGAATCAAATGTTTTATGGTCACGATTCATCATCTAGCTGGTTGGCTTGGTTCCAGCCTTAAAACTCTATATAAGGATTTTCTGAAATGTCAATGGAGTAAATAAATAGGAAATTTACTTCCGGAACCAGAGCCGTAAAAAAAGTGGGCGGTCACTGTTGCGCTCTATGGGCAAAGATTCTTGCGCCCCAGGCCGAAAATACGGCCTAGCAGACCTAGCAGTAACTTTAGACAACGTAGAACAATTTTAATCTACATTTTATTGCAGATTATACATTTTACTCACTAACTATATAATATTTACCTCGCTCATTTAAAAAAAAAATTTTTAAGTCTTATTCAATGAAGTCTAGGATGTGGGGAGTGGTGTGGCGGGGCCCTAGCGCCCTCTTTTGGCCAGCCGCCACTGCCTACAAGAGACAATGATGATGATGATGTGCAATAGTAGACTAAATCCACCAAATCCACAAGGAGGAAAATGTTGATTTCTGGACTTGTTTTCCCCCACCGTTAGCGGAGCCACTGATGAAACAGCAGGGGTTGTTTGGACTGTCACAAACCACCTGGTTCTGAATAACTGATTTTAAGCCTCAAGCAAATTTGCAAGGAGCGTCTCAGTGTCCTGGCCGCTCCTCTGTGAATTGCTCCCTTCCTACAGCAAGATTTATTGCCACGCATTTCCTCTTAAATGAATGGAAATTGTCCTTATTAATCCGCTGCACTTTTTCATTCTCGTGTCATGAGCGCACACTGTTTGCTTATGAAGACAGGTGCATTGCTGATTGTTGTTTTATGCTGTCTTGTAATAATGTAATAACCATGTAATAATAATCTTGTAACCATGTAATAAGCATATCTGTTCGTGAGAGCCATGAGAACCCCAAAAAATACCTCTGATGTTCAAGCTGCAGCTGTGTACTGTAGTTTGTCGCTGCAAAGGGCTGGATGAAGGTGTTAACCTGGCTCATCAAACACATGTGCTATGGATGTTAACTATGTGAGCTATCAGAGCATAATGATGACATCTCTCATCCCCTTCGCTGGCTTTCATAAATTATTGAGGCATGGTGATTTATTGTAGCCTGCTACAGCAGCATAAAGCACGCCTCAGCAGCCCCAGAAACACAACTCTCACCATGTACATGAACAGATCATAAAGTTGCAGCATTAAATCAATGAGTGTGTGTGAAGTGATGATCCCACACTGATTTAAAGTGCTTAAAGTGATCATGATTGTAATGAGATCTGAAATCTAAATTCTGTGTTTTTAGTTATGTGTGGAGTTACTGTTCCTTACGGCAGCTCAGTGTTGGATACTGAGCTAGGTAGCATAGTAAAAGAATGCTGGAAATATTGATATTCAATGCCAGCAAAAAAAGGAGTCTACTGTGAAGTGCAAGCCCACCTCGGATCTCTGTAATAAAACGGTTTTCTGTGGACTGCATGTGAAAACAAGCGCTCGCAAAGCAAGCATGTCAGACTAGACAGCAATGTCAATTTAGGCGGAGGAGGAAGTGGCCCAGCGAGGGCTAGCAGGACTGTGTGGGTTCTCAAGAGGTCTCACTGAGGAGTAACGCTCAGTTAATTACTCCCATTATTTCCCTAGTCTCCTCCTAAGATAAAGGTCTTCTTGCTTGGGATCTCATTATTAAACACAAGGTTGTTTGTCTCCTCGTGTTATGGGAGGACATGGAAATAAAGGCTGAGGGGTTTGCTTTCATGTGGTGCCTCTGTGTATTGGGCCTGTGAATAACTTCATACGCTAAAGGTTCAACACGGCTGCAGAGAGACGTTTCCAGTTCCAGTGGTTGGGGGGGGTTGTCTGCTGACAAAGGGTGACATGGGGCTGTTGCATTGCTTAAAGGTGCGATGTGTGAATTTTTAAACATCAAGGTATGAAAAATGCCGTAAACCAATGAGACCAAGGTTAAGACGATTGGTAGCCTCTATCTCACACCAGTAGTTTGTTAGTGCCAGTGGTTCTCAAAATTAAGACCACATTTCCCATAAATCCCCTTGTGTCCTGTTGCAGAAGAAGATGTTTCCCTGACATTGCTCCATGTAATAAGAGCTGATAACAGCCAGAAAACAGCCAATATTCTTTCAGATCAGGGAAGCTAACATAGCAGATAGAAGTGGAACTGGAATAAAGTTGTTCCTTGCAGGGTAAAAACAATTCTTGTTTTGTACCATTTAGCAATTTCCCTTTGTACTGTAAAGCAATCCAGCAGATGTAAAATGTGAAATTCAGTGCCGGGGCTGGAAGAAGCTACCAATCTTCTCGGTGTAATTTGTTCTCAGTCATACGGTCTCAAAATGAATCATTTATTGGTGATAAAATTCTACATGTAGCACCTTTAAACACGTTTCTATTCTTAGATGGACATACGATGGACATTTAAGTTCAGAACACGTATGTATTCATAGTTATTTTCACCTTTTTATAAACTCCTTCATGTCATGTCCAGCTCTTATATAGCCGAAGTGAGCTCACATGCACATTGTGAACTATTAGCATTCTTTCACTGGGAACCATGTTGGTTTGTTCTTCCACTGGAATACATTCACCCCAATGCTAAGAGGTGGAGCCAAATGAACAGTGAAGAGTTTAGCACAACAACTCTATAAGCTAGGTAAGCACGTCTTACCTCTAGGTTCATGAATCAGCTGTTCATCACAGTCACGGACTACGCTATAACCAGTCATTATTGAAGTATAGAAGTACTGATCCATACTCTCAGCAGCCACAGTAAGTGCTTACTCAACCACTAACCACCAAGTCGTTCATAATAATCAATCTTTAATAAGCTGGTTGCATCTCTAATAGTAATTTTTCTTCCTCACTGTGGCGACCTATTGAGTGGTCACCTGCCTTCAATATTCAGCATGATTTGTTCTTCACTCTTCTTAACAAGGTCGACCAGCCTTTGGAGACATTTGGCCCACGTCCAGCATTCAGCTGTGATCCCTCCAGGCATCTGGTGATGAACTGCATCTTATATGACTTACATCAATTTGAAAATGTGTCGTGTTCATCCTCCTTTCCTCTTCCGCAGTCAAACAATAGTTAACGTTAAAGAGTAGTAGCGCCTTATCTATGAATTGAGCATTTTCAACAATTCCTTAATTAGTTATTGATTTTGTGCCCTTTTAAATGGGAATGTTCTTCTATGGTCCAATAAAACAGTAACAAATAGCCTCTGGTGTTTTTAATCAGTGACACCCAACAGGGACGAGAGTGGCCCAAACAGCCTCAAGATGTCACAGCAAGTCATTCATAGTCCGAATGCAAAACCATTCAAAATCTCGGAGACCACATACCGGCGCACGGCAAGAAGCAGCCGGCTGAAGACGGTGTTATGATACGATGGCTTCCTCTTTGAATATATATGACGCATGAATGTGAAAGACACTCAAGTTCGATGACGCTGTTAAAATACACTTTGAACATCTCAGACACGCAACACTCCATGTCCCAAGTCCACCATTTGCCCTACTGTGCAAGCGCTAGTCTCCATGTCCATATATTGCATGGCAGCACTGCCCGACCATATTTCAAAATAAATGATACGCACACCAAACGTGCAAATCCTGATATACAAGGTGTGATACTATGAGCTGTGAGGCAGCACAAAGGATGCAACGACTGCTTGCCAGGAAATCAAAAGGCTGGAGGCAAGGGTTATCCCAGGTACCAGAGTGACAGAGTTGTGCCGCTCCACTCATTGGCTTCTCCTCCCTGTGACTTCAGTCCTCTGGGTCGGTTCCTGAAACAAGACTTGGCGGTAGCCAAAATGACTGGAGAAAGAACCCCCCTCCGTGGGACTCTGGGTTTTATGCAGCTCTTAATTAGGCCAATTGGTGGAGACTGGCAAGCACAGGTGCCAAGTGGCCTGGCTTGGGGCAGTCTGTGGGATGGTACTGAGGTCTTGTAGTTCATCAGGTCTTGTGGTGCAGGTGTAGGGCCATAGGCTTTTCCAGGTTCAAGTCCCACCTTGGACACATTTCAGAGTGCTATATCACACAAGGCTGTGTATCACTCTTATTTTGAAATTTGATCTGATGAATTTTGGGGCAAAAGGTCGGTCCACTTGAGACATTCAAGTGGATTTTAACAACAAATTCTAACTTTTTAGTATCGACAGTATTTTTCACATCAATCTGTTCTGTATATGCTCCTGGAGGAAGGCAACGCATCAGACCCATATGTGGTCAAAACCTTTCTCCAAGGTTGTCAATGGGTTGTGCTCAGACCCTTGAGATTGTTCAGGCTAAGAAGAGCGCTGAGGTGGAGAGGATGTTACCGATATATTCGATGACCAGTTCTTTCTGCAGCATTGACAGTGTTGTGCAACGGCTACCACCTTAGAATCCCCATAGCCAATAGCCCAGCAAAATCAATGGCATCGCTGTTTTCCATTCCACTTCTACATGCATCATAAATGTTGTGATTCACACTTGATTTACAGTAAACTGTCCCGGGATTGCTCATGCTGTATTTTTCTTTCCAACCAGTCAGCACTGAATCGTGAGCTATGAATGGACTTCTGATATTAATTACTTTATTTGATGCAAACCCACTACATTAGAATGTAGTTGTTTCAGTGAAGCTGATTTAAAGAGCAAGATATGTTTCGATCATTAACAGAAGTCAGTTGATCCCAACCTTACTGGCACTCTTCAGCTGATTAAACATCAGAGGCCTTCATCACGTTTGTGTAAGCGAGTCAAAGGTGAACACAACACGAGGACACTTGAGTGAGAGCGTCACAAGTCTCTGAATGAGCAGGAGGGTTAAGCCTGGTCTGTTGGAACGTCTCATCAAGTGAGTTAAGGGAGTGTTCGTGGAGAGAAACAATCAACTTGCTTCTCTGCAACGTACAGTAGAGCGCCCGTGTACGCCTCCGCCAAAGTGCAAATATTGTTTTTTCATCCTACAAGAGAAGTGCATTTTCTGGTGGAACTGTAAATGGTGGATCAGCAAATTCCTAGCCAGCCCACTCCCCTGTGCACCTCCAGCAGAATGTAAAGGCCATCAGTCTCCCTTCAGAGGTGTTTAGGGACCGAGGGCGGCAGACAAAACAGACTGGTGCAGTTATATCTGGTGCTGGAGACTTGATGCTTTCATGATATTTGAGAGCATCGGGATGTTTACCAGTTGATGAGAAACCATGCACAATGTTGAACAGGTTGAGGATTTCATTTGTGAAAACACTGCTCCCACTTGAGGGTTCATTGTCAAGATTCTTGATCAACTGGCTAATGAAGCAATTAACTGATAAAAAACCCATACCTTTGTTTTCAGAAATATCAGCTTGTCTAGCAATCTTCATTTGTCCGTCTGTTATTTATGAATGCCGTAGTGGATTTCCACTTTTCCCCATTTGCTTTTCCGCTTTGTTTTCTTTCCAATCGGTAAAGCGTAACATTTTTTCCCGACGTGCTTCACATTTTCAACGAGGCTTTCCTTTTATTTTTTTCCCACTGTTAGAATAATAAATGGCGAGTAATCATAAGCTTTTCTTGTACAGCCCTTTTCAAAAATAGAGCTGAAGGTCAATAAGATAAAAAGAGACATGCATTGAAAACAAAGAAGAAAAAAAAACTACTACATGAAAAAGCCTTACCTTTTAATAAATGCCAAACTATAAACTGCACACATATTTTATTGAAATGAGTTTTATTTATTTAACTTAAATATTCATTGATTCCACTGGGGACTCCTACAGGGCTCCCTGAAGCCTTTGCACACTGGCATCGACCAAACGGTTTCCCCCTGTACCGTTTATGATTGAATAATGAAGCGAGGCCATTTGGTTCGTTAATAATTCATACCGAGATATAAAATAACCTTCGGCCAAAGCCTCGGCTCAAAGGGGGGGAGAGCTGACGAACATCTGAACGTCTGCTTGACTTCACTTGGTTTCACTGCAGCAAGCGTGAGAGGCATAGTTCTAATTGATAATCCCTGGTTGGATATCAGTCCCCAAAGTTTCTATTTTTAAAGTCAGTGCAATTATATGCTTGTAATTACCCATGGAACTCACTCTTTAATCGCCTTTTTTTTTTTTTTTGGGTGCTCTACATTAGAATAATTCAGCCCCATTTCCTCCCCAGAGAAGCATTAAGAGTTCTAAGAAAGGGGTTCAGACAAAAACCCCTTTTCTTATAGCCACTTGAAATCCTGTGTGTTTAGATGTGGCACAGACCACTTGCAAGGGTTTCATGTCAAACCGTGAATGGTTTCAGGTCATTAGGATGAGGGGGGGGCTGTTTGGTGAAACCTTTTTTTAACAATGAACATGCAAGGCGTCTCTTACGAGGACACAAAGGGTTCTTGTGTCGCGGGGGAACATTGTCGATGCAAAAAAAGTAGCCTCATGGTACGCTTATTCAAATGCAATTAGCTCAACCAGGAAGGCACGTTAGCACTAACCCAGCTTGGTGTTTCTATTATCTCGCCTCTACAGTGTTTCATTATCCAGGTTGCGTAACGTGTTGCGTAAAATGTACGAGCCTCAAAACAGGGAAGGATGCTGAGTACTGGGTGTTGCATGCATGTATTTGAAGAGTTGTTGCTTTCAGTCAAACTTACCTTTCAGCAAGTAAACAATACCTATAACTCGAATGTTTGTTTTACCATGTATAAAGACTGGAGGATCACCCACAGAATACCAATTGAGCTAAAAAAAAGAAAAGAAAAAGTCGTTTGTTTGCTGGTTTGGGAAAGCCTCTCTCCAAGGCTCTTTGTGAAGGCTGAATTAACACACACTGTAGGCTGCCCACTGAGACACCCGGAGACAAAGTACCGAGCCATTCAGCTCGCCGAGCCATTTATTTTTCTTTTCTTGCAACTTTCCCTGCCTGTTCTCCACCTCGGCTCCTTTTTTTTTTTTACCAGCGATGCCACAGTATGTGTTAACTGTTTTAATTGCTCCCGTAGTTACGGTGCAGTGACAAGGTACACAGCGTTGCAATAACTCTACTGTCCTTATGACCTATATCCCAAACAATAGATTGCACAAAAGCAACTGCAGCTAACTGCATAAATCACTTGTCTTGCAGAGACTGGAAGGGTCACACATGACTGATGGGTATTTTCAGGCTGTTTTAGTGTGTTGAAGAGGAATACAGGTGGATGTAAAAATGAGCCGTTCAGCATAGAGTTTTAACATGTTTTCCTATTTTTCCTGTTTTCCTATTTTTCATGTTCATGTTTTCTGTAGCACTCTGATAGCCGAGGGAAGGAGATTACTGTGCAGGGCCTTGCCCTAAATATTTCCTTCACCCCTCTGGAGACCAGCTTCCAGGGGAACTGGGAGTCTGTCAGACCAAAATGCTTACAAGATCCCCAGGCGCTTTGACCTACTTGTTCTTCTTGCAAGGCAAACTGTGGAGACATATTGAAACAGAAAATGGTTCAGTATTATGAAGCTCCCAGCCATCACTGTTGACATCCACATTAAAAAGAATGATGTGTTAGCGTTAGGGTTACACAACATCTTATTCTGCCAGAGCTAAGGTAACACACTGTAGACTAACCTCTCGCACATAGTAGCGGCCAACATACGTTACTGTAACTGTCCACAGTGTCTTTCAAGTCCATGTTGATCTCGGTTCAGAATGACTTTGGCACAGAAGATAACAAGATCCATTGGGTTTGTTTGGTCTGGTGATATAATCTAAAAACCTGGAATTCTGCCATCACCAGCAAATTCATTGCCAATCTCAATGACATTCGGCAAAATCAACACATTTGATTTTTGGTGAAGATCCTTGCAGCACAAAGAGAAACACATTTTGCATTATGATTTCACTGATTGTGTAACTTTTTAACAAGAGACTGACTCATTTAAAATATCCAGTTATTTATGAGTTCATAACAAGCATGAATTACAACATATGAGCCAGTTATGTACCCAAGCTGGAGGGAAAAGGCCTTGGAGGTCGGTGTCCATGGGACCGGATACAGTTGCCCCCATGAAGTGACGTAGCCCAGTGATGATACTGCAGGCTCAAACATTTTATTATTATAGCTTCTCTTCACACCAGTATAAACATGCAATTTCACTCATTTATTGAAAAGTCAAATCTATATCACAACAAAGACGGCCCTATTGGCTGGACATAAATACAGGTGTTTGTGTGCAAGGTCATTGCACACTGAGTTTTGCAATATTTAAAATCAATATCCACTGAACTTCCCAAATTGAAAGAAACCTCGCCATAACGCTATTTCAAGAGCTTGACGAACTCAACTTTCAGTTCTGCGGTAAGAAAAGACTTAACTATTTGACTAATTACATAGGAGTTTATTTAATTTAATTATTTTGCATTTGACAGAAAAATAGGACACGGTACATTTACATTGAAATGCTGTCCCTACATAAAAGGCGCATTTACCCTGCACCTCAACCAATTACACAGCGTGTCTAGAGTACAAGTGCATTTGGCATTTAATGTGATAAATTGGAAAAAAAATCTCACAATATATCATTATTCCCATTAGCAAAAAAAATGGCTTCATTGTTCAGCCATGCTGTGTTATTATAATAGTGGTACAATTTGAAGGAGTACATATTGTTTTTACACTGAGGTTGTTTTTTCATTTCCTCATCTATCAATGTACTGGATTATAGAGTCTAGGTCTATGCCATGGTCATACTTACTGCACACTACCTTTTTTTCACAACTGTTGCGGTGACGCAGTTGGATATTTTCGTGCCGTTTTCCAATTACTGAGGTGTCACCTGATGCACAGCCTCAGTCCATTATTTAGTAAAGGTTAGGTTTGAGTTTGGTGGATTGCCATCCGTAGTTTTGCATTTCTTCTAAATGTCACACCTTTCAAAAGAGGCAAAGCAGCACTTAATAGTTTCCCAAAATGTGATCTTTCAATGTCAAAAAATGGAATTGCATCCTACACATTTTGAGGTGACCGTGCACTTGTTTTAACAGGACATACAGTGACCATTCATTGTGCAAATTGCATGCAGCAGACTATGAGATTTTCAATCTCTTCAGAATCTCTCTCTGTCACACACACACACCACACAGAGCTGATGAAAAAAATGCTACCAATCCTTATCTTTCCCTCTCGCCCTCTCCTGCTAGTGCAGACTGTCTGTGCTACTCTGTGTCTGAATGGTACATGCCAGTAGCTGCTCATTTCAGAAGGGATGGGGGTTGGTCCTTCCCTCAAAGCAGAGACTCCCTCAGTCCCATTTAAATATACTCACAGATGTCTTACTCCAAGCTGTGTCTGCCTCTCTCTCTGTCTCTCTCTCTCTCTCTCTCTCTCTCTCTCTCTCTCTCTCTCTCTCTCTCTCTCTCTCTCTGCCAGATTCAGACAATCACCAGTATTAATAGTGAGACACAGCGAGGGAGAAGGCAGAGGCTATTCATTTAGTGCAAGAGTAAAGTTGGACAAAGGGCGAGAGCTCAAAGGGGGAAGCAAAAAGGCAAAGTGAGATAAGAGAAGAGAGAGAGAGAGAGAGAGAGTGACGGGGGAGCGAGAGGAGAGATGGAAGGGGAGCAGGACAGAGGGAGGGCGGGTTTAGTATGAAATAAGCTGCCTTCTCTTTTCCCACGTCTCAGTGCATGAGCACTGGCACGCAGCGTGAGCTCTGGAGCGTATTCCATGCATGTTTACCTCTAAGCCCTGTTCATTCAAGGATGTAGCATTCGTGTATGAATGGCAGCACCACTGTTGAGATGCAGCGAAAGATGCAAAGACTGTTTTAAATCTGTCTTGAGGAGAAAAATTCAAGCTCGGAAGCAGAAAGAGTGGAGGAGAAGGCTGCATGCAGTGAAGGGGAAGCTGTGCTGCTCCAGTCAACAATTAAGGTAACTCTGAAACTCCTTTTCTATCTATGGGTCTTTTTAAATAGGCAATATCTACAGTAATATACATTATGCCGGTTTGTTGATATTTTCTCCTGCTTTGCTGAGTCTGAGTCTCACTGATGAGTTTGTGCAAAAGCCCTGTGGTATCTATTTGGCTCAGTTACAGAAAACTTTTATTTTGCTAAAAGTGACTCACAGACGTCTCCATGAAGCATCTTGCACGTTTCAAATGAGAGCGCAGGTACGTTGAGTATTGGTGTTATTTTCCCAGGCGAGCCTAATGACAGAATGAAATCTGGCTGGTGAAAACGTGTCCCTTCAATTAACATTTGAGTCCATGTTGCAGAGAGAAATAGCACCTTGCGTTGAATGAGAGCGTGGAGTCAGACATCATGCTGTCAACCTATCTGATATGGACTGCAGCTTGTCCAACGCCCCTTTCTCGGAGGAGCAATGCGATATTTTCCACTAACTTAAACTATTTAATATCACGTAGTATCTTTTAAATAAATATTTCATAATGATTTAGATGTTGAATAGCTTAGAAACGATACATAGTGTTTACAGAGCATCACGCTTTCACGCTTTCCTGTAAAGTGTACGGCTTTGTAAATTGCTACTTGCATCACCAAGGTTGATTCAGTCCCTGTTACTTTTTTTGAAATTGCTTGATTTGTTGGAGTGTTTGCAAAGTTGCATCCAATGAAAAGCAGTGCGGGTCCAAATTGTCATAAAAACACTTAGAGAATTGGTGACGCTTCAACTATGACCTTTGAGTAAAGAACCACCCAAACCACGCCCAGATCATACCCGAGGAAGGTCGCCTAACCGAAACGTTGCACTTTTTTTTATTATTAAAATGTTATTGTTGCAAGTGTGCAGTTGCAAGTGTACAAGCAATTTAGCAGCAAGAGAATTTACCAAGACGACCCGTTCTTTGGTAGGGAGCGTCTGTTCCCAATGTCAAACATGAACCTGTGCTGCAGGTGTCTCAAGGCCAGACAGTTGTTATGCATTACATGATTGCAAAGTCTCCTGGGAGTCAAGCCAGGCACTGCCATATTATCTCCATGGATATTTGTAAAGAAGGCTTGGAAAATAGCTTTCAAATCTGCATCACTTACTAGGCTGTTCATTAGGAAATTGCTCACAATATTAAACTAGTCTGATCTAGTTTTTAGATCTGTTTATCAGAGGGCTGTTTCATGGAGTGCTTGTAATCTTTCCAAACAATTTTCATTCTTTATCAGTTCATGTGTAATGTGTACTGAGTGCATCTCGGCAGAATGGGAAAACCGCTCTGAGAGATTTTCAAGAGAAAATCGTTAAGCTTTGAACCAGATCCGCAGACTTGCACTGAACTGCTGATGCACATAACAAACAAGTGCCTTTGATTCAGTTTGTTTGAGGTTGTTCTGGCCCAGTTGAAAGCTGGTTCAGATCAGAGACACATTCCTACTTAAAGCAGTGGGAATGCTGCATGATCAGATCAGATCAATACACAGAGTGGGTCCTCGCCCTGCTGAACAGGAAGCAGAATCTTATGAAGTTGCCACTTGGCTTTTCCCTTTCATGTCAAATATATAAGGCAGTATTGTGTAACTAGTATCTATAATGCAGGAGCCAACTATGGGAGTGCACGTGCAGTAATGGAGCATATAGTCAGGCTATAAGGTGATAGTATAATATATTGATTAGTATAGGCAATGGCATTGGGGCTCACAAACAAAGCCCCCTGACCCCCCCAGACACACACACACACACACACACACACACTTAAATATTTCTTTCTTTCATTGTATATATGTATATATTGTTTGATTGTTTGGGTTTCTTTATTTGATTGCTGTGTCTGTCTGCTTTTAATGCATCAACGTCACAAGTCAAATTCCTTGTATGTGCGAATGTGATTCTGATTTTGATTCTGATGTTTGACAGTCGGCCATCACTACAGCATGTGAAGAAACACACCCCAAGCACACGCAATAACTGGAATTTGCTGCTTCATTGCAGACCTAGTCTCGATCGTTCAGAGTTTCTCTATTATGAGGGATTAATATTATTTATTTATTTTGAAGTATTTTGAAGTTATTCATTTCCTGTATGGTATGTACAGGAAGAAGCAACTATTCCTGAGAGGTTGTGCCACATCCGGTACAACTGTCGTCCTATCTTTTCTTAAACATCTAATATGATGATCCAATTTTCCAGTCCAATTTTTTCCTTTAGGAGGTTCCCACCTGTAGTGTGTGTGTGTGTGTGTGTATGTGTGTGTGTGTGTGTTGGGGAGCAGTGAAGTATATTTTCTGCTTGACTCAGAATCAGAATTGTGTTTTATGAGTATGTGATCCTGTGAACTTGACTGTATATTTTATGAAACTTTGTATTGTCTGTCTCTTGCGTGCACATTCACTGTTGCACTGAAATCCATGCTGCATTTTTCCACCCTGCATGGACACAAATTCCGCCCAGCCTGGCTGTATGGTAATAAAAGGAACTTGACTCAATCTGACGAAATGTCCATGCAGATACTTACCATGGGGGATTCTCGCTTTGTCTGGCTCACGCTCTTTTTAAAAGTGAGACAGATGTTGGACCTCTGCCTGGATGAGAGAGTGCACTGATCTGCAGCAAACAAGCCGAGAGAGTTTTTTACCCGCTTTGAGGCAGGAGGTTGCAATATCATTTTAGTGCACCAGGAGCCCACAGGAGGTGCAGACAAAGAACAGGCTTGTCTTCAAATAGAAAGCATTAAGGCAGGTGTTCACTGCCGAGAAGAGTCCTGAAACAAACAACGTTAGCAGCCAGGTATTAAAGGTGCACTAGGTAAGATTTGTATGTAAAAATGCATCCATCTTACCAGCAAAGATCACAGCAGAGAAGAGCGCCCCATCCCCCTGACCGAGACCCAGTGGGTTCACCCTATTTGAAATTCTGGTGTCGGGTACGGACGCTTCTCCGCCGCAGGACGTGACGAATCAAAACCTTCGAGTGAAACACATCACAGGCCGCCCAGATTGGCAAACATGAGCACGCTGTGTGCAGTTTACTGGCATCACGTTACCTGAACAGTTACCATTTTGGGTTTGTCCAACATGTGAAATTGCCTGGTGCAGCTTTAAAACACATCTCCGCTCCGCTGAATGAAGTCGTCTCAAATGTGGAAAACAATCGGTGGTCATCCCCGTACCCATAGTGCTTTGCCCCTCAGCACCCAATGCCTACAGCACACTTCCTTCCCCCACACAATAAGTCACACATCAACACCTACCAAGGGAGTGTGCTGTATCTGCTGCCATATATCTTAGGTACACACAATAGTGGACACTCTGGACACCGCCTTATCAAATCCGCCAGTGATAAAGTGCCGGTCAGCCTATTGGACAGGAACGAGCATGAACACGGCCCATTGCTGAAGGAATTCATTGACCGGCATCACATCTCAAACAAGAAGAATGAATTGATTGTAGACTTTTGGGATGGTCCTCCTCCCTCACCCGCCACTCTCAGTGGTCTGCAGGTTGAGATTGTGGATTATTTATTTAAGGGTCTTGGTCTTGGCTATTGAAAAGCAAACTGTCCTGAGATCAATGTGTGGGTGCTTTTGGCAGGTAAGGGCAGCGATGCTTATTTGTACAAGTCTGCAGTCTGATTGTATATGATTGTTTAAAATGTGTTGTGATGGAGGAGGAATTGCCTCCGAGGGGATATGTAATACTTTTGTATAATCAATGCCATTTGATCAAGAGCTGTATCCAGCGCTCTAAAGGGGCTGGTATGCATGAAAATATTTCCCCTCCTTTTCCTTTTCCATTTACTTATAATTTATATTTTGTTGCGGGTGAAGCATTTTATGATTTATACCAAACAAAAACACTAAACACCATTTTCCCTCCCACCAAAACAATATTTAGATCATATTTAAAAGGATATGCAATTTCTACATTAATCATTTTTGAAGTTCATGGGAAATAATATATATATGTTGCCTTAAATTTTGGGATTAAACACTTTACTGTTACATTTACTGTATTGCTTTATTTGGCAATTTCCAAATTTCTCAATGAATTAATCTCACACATTTCCAGAGGATCTCCTTTTCTTTTGGATGTTTTGTATCTATATTTGCAAATACAGAAAGCTAAGGATAATCTGAAGACATCATAAAACAAAACTTGGAGTTGCTCCATTAATGTTAATGACTACATGTTCTTGCTTTGATTATGAAAATAACTGGATTTAGCAACACAAACAAAACCATTATTTTTATGCAATCTTGCATATCCTTGATTGAATAGATTTGCCGTGCGCCACTGGCTACTGATCTTGGATCGTGTAAAGATCTTAATCTAAGTATTGCTTTGATTAAGGTCGTATTTAGACTCTTGATACTGGGATAAGATGCAGTTTGATTCATGCTGATTGCCTCTAGGGGAACAGGCACATCGTTATTTACTCAATCAACAATTGCCGTATGCACAATAGCATGAAAATGTGAATATTAACTGAGACTTCTGTTATGCATGTAAACAGCTTGATCACATTATTCTCAAACTCAAAGTACGTGCAGTAATTAGATTATTATGTACCCAGAACTGTAGTCACATTTGATTCACATTCATATTTACATATGAATCATTCTGGTCCTGTAGACCAACAAAGTGAGGGAGACCTTCTGTCACCTTCCTGCCTGGCTTTGCTCCCAATGCGCCAATCCAAATTAAATATTTATATGCACACACACACACACACACACACACACACACACACACACACATACACATACACATACACATGCACACATACATATATACATTCCCTCTCTCCTCTATTGATTTTAATCCTGAGGTGTTACACGCAAAACTGCTCTGTTTCTGCTTATTATTGCATAAGTGTGTGTGTGTGTGTGCGTGTGCGTGTGTGCATGTGTGCAAACATCAATGCCGTTCTGCTCATGAGGGAAAACAAATATTTGTTGAAGGAGATTGTGTTTGTGTTGGAATATATCTGCACATTACTACAAGAATAGGAAATTAAGCTGTAAAGTAGATCACCTTCCTGTTACACATTTGAAATGAAAGTCTAATATATAAATGCAATAGCGTGGCGGCGAACGGACGGTGAGACGTTGTCATGAATAAACCTGTTTTTGGCCGAGGGCGTTATGGATCCAATCATTTGCTGAAGTTCACGTGCCGAATGGATTCGGGGTCATTTCAATTCTTTACCCTTGGCATCGGCTCACGTTTGGACTTTCGGCTGGCAGGCTGGCAGCGAATTCCTTGAGGAAATGCAGCGATGTTTAGCCAGGAGAGACTGACAGTAAGCTTTGGAACTGGATTCCATTTCAATTACTGGTGAACACACTATAGTGCCATGGGCCACGCAGTCACAAATCTGTAATCTCAGTTCATTAACGTGCTCGCATTGCTCTTCTTCATATTTCTGTGATTTAGTCGCCCCAATTTGCTTTGCATTTACAGCTCAGCTAGAAACTTCTTTTGTCCTACATACTTTACTCTAAAACTATTGCACTATAGTCTACTTTATAAGAAAATTATATTATATTATTTATATTATGATTGTACTAGAAAATTGTTCAGAAATCATCTTTTACTCTAGGAACTCCACTCCACTACATAGTGGCCAATGCAGCTTCCAGTGTATTTCTAACTCAATCTTCCACCGTGAACAACTCACTATCTAGTGTTAATGCTGATGATAGGAACCTGAAAGACATTCGGAGGCCAGTGACATCCACGGACTGCAGCATTGTTTTTATAGCGCAGATAATTTGTACCCAAAAAGACTCTAATGCAGACGACTACACGGTGCTGGAAGCTGTTACATTTTCCCTCTCGGAGCTGTGAACTGCTCTACTCATTCACACGTCACTCTTCCTGAGATGTTAGACTTCACACCATCTGTACTTGCAAGCATCTTCACAGCAAGAAAGCCATATTTGCATACACCTACACTTGAATCCCCTTAATTCTCTCCAACTCACGTTTCTCAGTAACTTACTAACGCTTACTATCGCTCCAGTGCAGCTACCTTTTCTCCAGACAGTGTACTTTGTTTGTTACCATTTAGTGCGACTCCCCTCAAACCATTTCTACATTTTATTTACCCAAATAAAAGACACCAATTACCTGTACCTGACATTTGCTCTGCCCCATATTCATCCATAAACCGAGATACTTTGAATTTGGTCTTTTTTTGTAAGTGAAATTAATTAACAGCAAATATCACATTATATTATTAGTTTCCAAAGGCACACTGACTCGATATGATGAGTGTAGCCTTATTAATTTGGCACTTCCATGCCATTGCTGAGTAGATGATGACTGCTGAAAACAAATTATAGCAGATTAATTCATGAGCATCCTCTTGACAAATGAGGTCACGCTGGGAATATAAACTAACCGAACAGCCTGTGTGGTGTGTGAGAGTTGATTACTGTGGCCTAACACCAGTCTGTAAGGTCATTTAAACCACTCATCAAGGTCAGATTGAAATGAACATCTTTTAACAGTAAGATAGGAGCAGCTGTAGGAAAGAAAAAATGCCAGATCCTCCTATCCTCTTTTCTTTTCACGTCCAGAGTCTTCCTCCTTCCTCCCTCTGATGCCAAAGCAACCGGATATTTTCAACTGATGAAATTGTGCCCCCTTGCATCGCCCCATTTCTGTAGGGGCAGAGGTTGTGGACAGCAGAAGTTAGAGCTGGATTGGAGATGGATAAATTGAAGTAATGCAGCTGACCATCTCCCAAATCCAGATGCTGCCCAGTCCCACGGTGCCTAGCTGGCTGTGCAGCATCAACTGTTGTTGTACTTTAAGTTCCTGCCACATCCTTCACCCAAATGAAAATTCTCGGCTGTTCCCGGCACCGGATCGATGTCGGCTCAGCATTCGTTTCTTTTCTTTTTCAAATGTATGAGCTGAAACAAAATGAATAAAGTTGTAAATAAGCTGCCAGTGCCTGAATGCAGGAATTGCAGCATCTTGGTAGAATTACTGTAAACAAACGAGACCATGGTGGAGACGTTCAGTAGCTATCTCACACCAGTGGTGTTGTTACTGCTAGTTTTTCTCAAAATTAACACCACATTTCCAATGAGCCCTGCTGCTTCCTGTTGCAAAGAGAATGTTGCTACTCGGTACTTGATTCATCTGCCTTTCTCTCGCTCCACAGTCCTCCACTGCCAGGAACTCAGAAGGCTTTAGATCTGCTGGAAGAACAGCGCCCTCTTCCTGTTTTGTGCCATAAAGCAATCCAGCAGATTTCCTGTGAAATCCGACCCGGTGGCACAGAATGTAACATTTCATTCAACACATTGTATTCTGTATATCCTAAGATGTGTACCAACCAACCAACCAAGAGACGTGACACTTTCAGACAGGGAGTTGTTGCAATGAAAAGCCTCTAATTATTATTGAGTGCCCATCATAATGTAAAATACTGCAGTTATCCTTGACAATGATTTCTTGACATACGGATCATCATGATGGAAAGCCGAAGAAACTATTAATTGAATGTCTACTTTAATTGCACACCTACGTTTCTGTCTATATGTGACACCTTTGCAGCTCCGTTCTCCATCTGCTCAGTCACCCATTTGTCAAACGCTGAGTGGCACGCTGAGCAGATGAAGACAGCAGGACCTGTGATGGATACACAATCTCATACTGTTATTTAATAACAGAAGAGTGAGAGCAGAAGGATAGCAATCAGCGGATAATGGTATATTCTCTCACAGTGGGTATGCCGATAGTAAAACGAGCTGTGTGAATGACACAGGTGAGTTTATTGCGGCGCTGGTTGGGATAAAAGCGTCCGTTGGGTGACGTGATGAGGCCAGATCCTATAGTAACGGGATCCTGTCTGTGGATCCTGATCCCGTTACATTTTCCTTTTGGGTTTGAACAAAGAGGGAGCATCTCACTAATTCTCCCAATTGACACATCTCTCACAGTGCGCTGTCACAGTCATTAAAGCAATAAAGCATCACTATTGTAACGTCAGGTTGAGATAGGGCAGCATGTTGCTCCCGGCTCTCGGGCCACTGGGGATACATGACGAGGAGAGGGATGCTGCGCTCCAGGCTCCCATTCTTTCCCAATGAGCGTGTTTACATGCACACATGATACCAGATAATAGATCATAACACGGTTAATGTCTTCTTCGTGATAGGCTGTTTTATAAGCACCATCTTATTCTGCTTCTTGATAATGTATACATGAAAAAACAGTACATTCAAAAGGAAAACAATATATTCTAAAGCTTACACAGACCAGAAATCCCAAATGAATGGGATCAAGTGTATACATGCCTTGGTATCCTTGTTAAGATCTATAGCCAAGGTTTTTTTCATTTGGGTTTCTCAAAATAGACACGAGAGTTCACCCTGGTTATTGTAAATGGAATAAAATGTTTTTATACATGGGAAAATAGGAATTAATTGAGTTTCCCAAATATGAAAAGCATGGTGTGCATGTAAACACGGAGATGCAGGTTGTGTGGGTGTGCATGAGGTCAGAGTTGAATATTGTTTCACCCCTACCGGTCCATTGCCTGATCTCTTTTGCAGAATTGAATCTGAAATCTGTAATCTTGTAATCTGAAATACAAACTGACAGAATAGCTGATAATTCAGCATCTTGCCACATACCACTGCAGACATGTTGTGTACTTCAATTTGAGCAGTGTTGAGGATTAGAAAGGAGCATGGTGTTATTTTGTCAGAATCCTGTAAATGTTCTCACTAATTGAGTAAAAGTGTTTGTTTTGACACGCTCCGATCCACATTCGCTAGGTTTGCTTTTTCCCAGACGCTGTTATGTTCATAGTTTTAATGGAATAATATAATGGAGACATTAGCAGAGTATTTTTTTATGTGTTTTTCAGCTATAAGATATTAAAATTGTATTGTTTATGAGGGAAGATTTTGAGGTATATTTGTCTTTGGTATATTGTTTTTGTCACACACATCCCTATGGAAAGCCACAATTATTGGTGTTCCCGTTATCCATAGTGATTTCACTCATTCACTTGCTGTCATCCTTATAATGACTGTGTCATCCTTTTCAAGAAATAGTCAGAAATAAGCGAAGGTTGACTCTTCTCAAAGTGAAGTACTGCTTTAAGATCATCTTCCCAGTGTTATTCTATACCTAAGAGATAACTGAACCCAACTTTTCAATAACAGTTGAGGAAGTTCTATCAATATTCACTTAGTGTTTTAAATAACCATGTGCAGCCGTCAGTTCACCTCCAGACTAATTCAACATTTCACTGATTGTAATACGGTAGCTTTGAATCTCAACTGGCCTAATTGAAGCTAAAAAGGTCAAAGTCACCCATCTGAAGCACCTGCTCCCAGCAGCGCCATTCACAGCCTCTCCAGTTTGTCCCCTGCCAAAAGATTACCACCCATTTCCTGCTTAATTACCTATATGAGCACGCCGCTAAATCAAATCTCCTAAGGAAATGATTCAAACTGCTGCCTTTTCTCCATCTGTGAAATTCCTTAGATAAGAGGCATATTTTTACCCCGTCCCAAAGATCAGGCTCTTCAGGCTTAGGAGTCCATTCAGAATGCGCTCCTTTCATAGCGCTTGTCAGGAAATGAAAGCAAAATGAAAAGCAATGCCCTTACTGTCTGACCATGTGACCGGCTTTTTTTACGCCTCAGATAAACAACCTCAGCGTTATGCGCGGCTCTCTCAATTTTTCAAATCCCGCTTCATCCCCGAGCAAGAATTCCATTCGTAAGGGCTGTGACATTTTTTATGTGATTTATTCCATTGTCCTGAGTCCCCCGGCCATGGCTGCCCCTCCGCCCCGTCCCCTTGCCATCAGCTCTGACAATCAAGGCCTTTGTTTTTGCAATGAGAAGCAGCATTCTTCCAGAGGGATGACCTCCTCTGTCCCTACAGGGGCTGGCACTGAGGACGCGACCCTACCCGAGGATTGGATAGCGCCCACCGGACGCTGTGACCAAATCAGATGGTTGTCACCCCGATGCTTCGGCTCGTATGCAGGGAAAAACACTCCTCTCCTTCCCCAGGTACAGACATTGATGGATCTCTATGATCTATGATCAGGATAGCTGAACCATCAAGGCTCATCGCCATCATCATTAACACGGCACAACAGGATTAGACTCTGTGACTGTGGATCATCATTCATTTCTGTGAGTACAAAAATGTGTTGTTGTGTTGAATTAACAGCATATCTTGGTCTATATCTTGCACGTCGGTGCTCAACCTCATGTCAGTAATGTCAAACTATTGTCTAACTGCAGGATGAACCTCAGATTTTAACCCTCTGTTAGTTTTTGTTTTGTTTTACACCATGCTCACAATTAACAGAAAAGCGCAAGGCAACGCAGAGCCTCCGTGGCACCTGAAGCACAGAGGCTGCCAACGAAAGGTACTGAGGTGAATACCTATTTCAGAGAGGCTCAGCCCTAAAATCCCAGGGCACCTGACTATTAGAATTCCAATCCAGCCGCGCACCTTCGGCACCACTTCCCCATCTCAAACCGGTGGCGGCGGCTAATGCAATCGCGCCACCATCGCATCAAAATAGATTGAAACAGAAACGGTAATACATCAGATTACCAGATTACAGATAACCGCTGTCTATCACGGCCAGACAGACACACAGGTCACTATTAGGGTTGAAGGAATTAATGACACTCGCCTGGATTCAGATAGTGGTAATGAGGATTTAACGGATGAAACTAACGGCGCGCTGTTACCCCAAGTTCCCGCTAAGCTTCTTTTTTTTTTGCAGTGAACCTATTTGCAGCCCAAAAGTGATGTTTCTGTCACTCTAGTAATAACTGCGAAGTGAGGCGTGACACTCATAACACCTGTCTGGAGGGCTGTCGGATGTGCACGGGACTACGTTGCAGTAACGAGGATTTGCCATGTGCGTTGGAAGTGGAATGTGCACAACGTGACGGAACGGTCGCAAGGTCAAGTACGGACTTTTGTTCTCGGCGACGATTGTTACCTTTAAACGCGAGGAGCTTTCATCAGCTTGCCTTCAGCTCGTTTCTACCTCGTATCACCCTACCCAACCCCTGTCATTAGCGCAGGCAACATTGGTATGGATTTCCCACTCGAGACAGGGGTTTAAAAGATGCCGTCTGAGAGGTGTGATATCAGAGGAGGCCTATTTATAGTTTTGGTTGAGCGGCGCCATACATTTTAAACACATGCTAAGAAGCTTTCGATCTCGCCGACTGGGGCTGCCACGATTCTCCTCTTTTCCCTCGACTCCTCCTCGCTCTTTGATCCAGTCAAGGTCAATCATTATGTAGCACTGGTTTGTCTGATGTGCTAGACCCGAGTCACTCTCCATCCCTATCGCCTTTATCACCAAGTCCACATGCATACCTATGAGATTGGTTATTTTGGGGTGTTATTTTTGAAGCTCTCATGCCGGAAGATACAGTACCATGCAATACCATTACAAATGCCACATCAACAGAATGACACGCTTCATGCAGTGTCTGCTGCAAAAGCATGCACAAAGTATTGTACATGAATATATACAGGTATACTGTATAGTTTATATAGTATAAATGTTGTGGGAATGATGTATGTATGATGATGTATATGTCAGTTTTGTGTCATTTCTGGGAGTTTAAAGTAAGAAATATGTCAAGTATTTGTGATTTTAGTGCCCTGTGGTTGCAGAAATTGATATTCTGACAGTTATTTTGACAGTTAAATTGACTTGAGGTAATATAGCTTCAAGGGAAAGTGCTGTATTCTCTGGATAGATCAACATTAATTCATGAAACTTCTGCACTCTATAAGATACAAATGCAAATAAATGTACGAAGCAATTTCTTTCTAAAAGCTCATTTTATCTTATGTATCTCGCCTGCCCATCATTCCATTTTGTGAGGTGGGAATATGGCTCCAAGCTTGGAGGGTAAAATCAATCTTGTCCATTTCAATTGGATGTTGGGGTGTTCATCCAGACCACATGCAGGCTGGCCTTCAGTATTAAGTGATGTGTATGGCCACAGGCTATTTGACACATGGAATAGGTAATGCACTGTGGCCAAGCCAGGGGGAAAATAACCTATTGGCTTATAAAGAATACTGTGGCTTCTGGTAAACTTCACTTCTCACACAAAAAAAGCTGTGTAATTCATCATCCAGCAGGCAAATGAACCACGCTGGCATTTCAGTTCATTCAGTTTTCACTTTGTCACCTTTGGCCTCCCATAATGTTTCTGAGGTGGTATAGCCCAGAATGCAAAAGGCAATGCTGAACAAGACAGATTACTGTACAAAAGGTAGGTCAGCCCTGAAGCTGGGTGACCAAGAGTACACTCTGATCTTCTGATTCCCAGTTAATCAATGACACTGTGGCTGTGATTTATGAGACTCTTGTCTGTATTTGTGCATTCACAGCTGATGGAGTTTGATTAAAAGACCTGCATGAGTGGTCGTCCCAGGCAGCTTAATTGGAGCTATTTCCACATGTAGCAGTGTGACCCCAGTGGTGCTCATTAGTACGTTTTCTTTTCTCAACCTCGGCTGGAGGTTAGGGCCCTGTCCACATTTGTGTTGTGCGTGTGTTCCCATATAGTAAATACATCAACCACACACCTCTCTCTGGCAATCTCTGTTTTCTTCCAGAGTTTTGTCGTAGAAGGCCTAATTCATTTAAAATACTCCCCAGAATGATGAATCCACCCACCCATGGTTGCTTATGTGGTATAAATTGTCAAAATGATTCTATTGTGTAAAAAAAATATCACTTTAAATGATGGCTGTGTGGTTTTCTACACTACAAACGGACACTTTGGATTGACACTTAATGATGTTATGTTATGCATAAGGTTGCATGGCAAATGTGTGGTCCTGTGCTGTGTCGAGGAAAACAAGGGTCCTCACTCAATTTGAAGTCTTGTCCAATCAAAAGTCAAAGTTTTATTCAAACATATGCATAGGGAGAGCACACATACAAAGGTACCAGAGTTAGACTATGAAGGGTTGCTCTGAAGAGAATAGTAAAGACAACATTATATATGATACGAACAGAGAGGCATACAGGAGGGGCTCCTGGGGTACATCAATGGAGATCAAAGAATAAGACTTTGTCTGTATAGTCTGAGATTAGGACTCTATCAGTGTTCTGCCCTTGAGGCTTCCTGGGACTAGTTTGACCTGGTCATAAATAAGACACAGCAATAGAATAAGACAGCAAAACAATACTACAAGGGTTGATGTCCTAAAATGAGTTAACCAAGCCCACTGGTTGACTAGCCGCTAGGTGGCTAGCATGATTTTGACACATTTTATGTCAACTAAACAAAGCACTAGATTGTGTTGAACACCACCTGGCAGCACTCTTTGTTATATATGCAATCATATCATCAACATACATTTTCTGTCAATGAATAAATATCACCTCGTTCTACAGCATATTTCACGGAGCTGTACGGTTTGAGGTTTCCTGATATGAAGTAATCTGTGTTAGTTAGTTCTGTGATGGCTTTCAATCGGAAGTAATTTATTGAGGGTGAAATATGATCAGCAATTAACTATTGTTCATCGATAACTAACATTAGCTAGTTAACTTATTGTTAACTAACTTCAGCTGCCCAAGTCAACGTCCTAGCAGTAATGATTAGATCCTTGGTTAGAGTATCTCTTAACTAGTCTTTCACTTTTCGACAAACGTTTTGATCAATTTAATATCGTTCAATGACAAAATACTAAGCAATTGACATAATGCTGACTCTTGATTAGAGAGTTAGTAAAGTTAGCTTATGCTAGTTGTATTATGTATCAACAGGTGCTATACCACGTTTTAAGCTAATAGATCAAAACCAATATGTGTGCAGCCTCCTGTAGTTTACAAGGTCAGAAATCCCCAAAATACCATTTAAGCAGCATTTAAATGTATTTGAGAGGAAATCACTGATTAGGCCTATGTATGGGATTTTCCCTCAAATCTACAGTAAAGTATTTTCATAACCTAACAAGATTCAAGATTCAAGAACTTTATTCGTCACATACACATACAGGATGTATAAAAATGAAAGTGAAATAAAAGTGGCAATGCTTACGGGATTGTACAAAAACAAGAACAGGAATAAGAAACAAGAATAAGAATAGAAATGAGGGATCTAAAAAATATGAAAATATGTGAAAAATATATAAATATGTGTGGTCACTATATGTATATCTATATATATATCTATATATCTGTGGGTGTGTGTGTGTGTGTGTGTGTGTGTGTGTGTGTGTGTGCGCGCGCATAAGAGGGGCAGTGTGAGGAATTTGGTGGGGGCCCTGGTGAGGTCAGAGTTCACAGTCCTGATGGCCTGAGGAAAGAAACTCCGTCTCAGTCTCTCTGTTTTAGCAGCATGACTGCGGAGGCGCTTGCCTGACCGCAGCAGCTGAAACAGTCCGTTGTTGGGGTGGTGAGGATCCTTCATGATCCTGCAGGCTCTGGTTCTGCGCCTCCTGGTGTATAAGTCCTGCTAGTCCTGCTAATAGTGCGTTCAGCTACTATTCTCTGCAGAGCCCTCCTATCCTGAGGTGGTAAAGGCGCTGCCTTGCCTTTCTCACCAGAGTGTCTGTATGTGTTGACCATGGCCATTCTCTGTGACTCCCAGCATCCCTCTCCACAGTAGTCCCATTAATCCACAGTGGTGTGTACGTCCTCTGTTGTTGTGCCCTCCCAAAGTCCACAATCAGCTCCTTGGTTTTGGTGACATTTATGAGGAGGCTGTTGTCCTGGCACCAGAGTGACAGGTCAGCCACTTCCTCCAGGTAGGCCTTCTCATCGTTGTCGGAGATCAGGCCCACCATCACTGTGTCACTATTTCACTTTAACAAGTGAAATAACATTCTGTAATCTTGCCTACCAATTGTCAATCCACCTACCAATCCATTATATATGTGTGGCAGTTTCACATTTATTCCCATTTTTCCTAATCTAATCTGTGGCTACATGGGTAATAAAACTCCTCAAATCTTCGGGTGTGGAAACCAGTTATCTTAACAGTGGCATGGCTGTGATACTGCCACAAGAAGCAGAGATGAAGACATGAAGTTAAAAGACACAATATAGAGATGAAAAGGGCAAGTAGATAGATAGGTAGTCATCTAAACCATCAGACCAAACCAAACCACCATTATTCTAGCATTCATAATGAACCTGAGATTAAATGTAAAAAAAGAGACATTTATGAGGGAGAGAGATTTACCTTGTTTTAACAATGTGGCAGCATGATTACAGTATTACACCATACTAAAGCAAAGTAATGTTAGATGTTTCCTGTTACTCTCCAAATAAAGTCATTTATAAAGCAATCCACAAGATATCAAGAAAACTGGTCATGATGGTTATAGTATTAAATATGTCCCACAGTGAACCATTATGTTCCAGCTGGCATGTCGACTCATTGGGTTTGATTGACAGCGATAATTGTGTTTGATCGCAGCATACCAATGAGAGTTCCCTATGGCTGGTGGGCTGTGATTGGGCCGGCTCTCCGCTGCATTACATTTACAGGAACACTCCAGTTTCCAACTCATTCCACAGCCTCAGTTGCACCTATTGCTCCATGCACGGCCTTTCCCCCTTCATCTAACATCTAAGATGAAAAACATAGCACAAGGAACTCAGTGTAAAGGTAAATGGTATTTTACTCCGCTCTTTTCCTCCAGCTTATGTCACCGTACTGCCTGGCATCGATTTCTGCTGATGTTGTTTTGTATTCTGCCAAGAGAGCATTCACCTTAAAATGAGGATGCAAAATGGCGCGAGGGAGTCATTATTTATGTCGACATGATGTGTATAGTTAATTAGCACGTCAATATCAATGACGTGCTGTTGAAACATGACCCTATTAAACCTATCCCGATGTGATAATTACTTAGCACCACCTTTGATCTCACAGACTGGGGTTGATCCACTTTAATCAAGGATTAATTACGTCTAAAGAGCTGTGATTAACGAGCAGAGGATCTGTTTTATGAAGAGACTCGCAAAGAGAAAGGGAAACAAAGGGATTGAGGGTGGCTGGTGGTGGTGGACAGAGACGTCTGCAGTGTAGATGGAAGGCCTGTGGTGAAGAGCAGCAGGCACTCAAGGGTTAAGCTGGGCTTGGCCAGGAACCCCGCCTCCACCAACCCTGATTGCTAGCCCCTTAAAAGGGATGACAATCCAGCTCTCCTCCCTTTGTCTGCAGCAGCAGAGGCTTTGTTTGATAGTTTGTTGATTGCGTGAATCAAGTTATTCTATTATTTCACATAATTCTTTGAGTAGTGGTTGATTTATTTGGTTCACTTATAATTATATGGTTGGTTTCTTTATAATTGTATATCTAGATTGCTCTTTGTTTGGTTGTTGCCATCGATGTATATTTTGGTTAAGCCTTAACCTATGTATATGTGAATATATTTGTATTGTATTTCTATACTTTGTTAATAACTGGCACAAACTACCATTTGTTTTCTATACCTAGATCAAGACCAGTCAACATCTAACTTTGTCAATCGAGTAATAATCCTGAAACATGCAAACTCACAAACGAAAACAATAAACCAGTTAACTGGATCCTCCCATCTCATTCTGCCTGACCGCACACCCATTGTGATTATCCCCCCGGGAAACCAAGACCCTGAAGTCAGGTTGCAGTGCGGAAGATTTTACAAGGCCGGAGGTGCTGCTGTAATACATGCTGATCATATGGACAGTCTCTGACCTGCGCACATACATTTACATTGTGTGATAGATGAACGTGTCTGCCATGAGAGTTTCTGTTCAGGGAACCTTGCGATTTCCATCTGTCTGCGGTGAAAGCTTGTATGGCCTGCCTGAATATAAGCCAGTTAAACACTCCCTGGCTTCCTTAATCTTAAGGAAATAACCCAAAAGAAACGTGCTAATTGGATTGCTTCACATGATGGCAAAAGAACACAAATAGCCATAGATGAGACAAATGTATTTAGGGCCAAGGTAACATCTTTGCAAGCCCCACAGATTGTCAGTCCCCCCTAAGCGTTCAGAGAAACACTCATGAAGCCTCCAAAAGTAAAGGTATTGATCACCAGCCATTGATGACCAACAGAACACTGGCTTCACATCAACATTGCTATGCTGAGGGACTTGATGCACGCTGTCAAACACATTAATCCTCTCTGCTCTGTTACCTCTCTGCAGGAATGATGGACTATGCTAAACGTCTCCATGCAGATCCTGAGGTGTCTGCCCTTCCCGTGACCATGTGTGTTAGCTGTAAACATGGGTAAGACCTTACAGCACTTTGTACCTCTTAGTCGCATCACTTTGAAATTTTTACTGAACCCACACGAGTGAATCCTGACCTCACTGTCTGAGTCAACTGTTCAGGGGCAGGAAAGAGCCTGATTTAATATGAACTGACCCTTTCAACCGAGCTATAGCCTTCCTTAAATCACCGGCACAAACTGAGGAATGCTTTCTGTACTATTTCAGTATGCTTTTAAAAGAGACAAATAGAAAGCTCAGAGCATTTTCTGACCTATTTTCTGGTGTGCAGCAGCTCCAGCGGGCTGAGACGGTTTCTTTACAAAATGCCTCCTTGTAGTATGTGCCTTGCAGCTATGCAGATCCTCAATAGAAGGCCACCTCCTATAGTACTTCACAATATAATTCACATAGCAATTACAGTGATGGGCCATTACATTAGGAAACTCAATGACCCGGCTCCTCCATTCACTGACTAAGACAGCATGCTAAATATTACTCTAAAAAGTGGATGGTTCCTCTCAAAAAGACACGACTGAAGCCTTATATAAGAAACACTTTGAATTGCACCTGCTAGCATCCAACGATGACGGCAACAACAAAAAGAATAATAATAATATAAAACTTTTATAGCACTCTTCAAAAGCAATTTGCAAATTTTAAATCAAGAAAGTAAACTAAATGCATACACAATGAGCAGAAATGAAAAATAGTCTACAACTGCAATAAATACAGGGAACAATAATAAAAAGAGAAAAATAAAATAATTATAGCAATAGGACACAATCTGCACCACAGATGTGTATTGTTAGATATACAAATGTGTTTAAAAAAACAACAGGCTCTAGCGTGGTCAAAAGCTTTAAGATGGATTTTGGAATAGCTGGAGGTTGCACCCCAGCTCATGGGGTTAAAAGATTAATGACAGTCAGAAAAGGAATCAGTAAAATCTCAATCAATTCTAAAATTAGCAAAGAGGGGTGATGTTTCCTTGTTGAGGTTAAAAGCCTCAGTGCTGCATTTTGAGAGGAAATAAAAATGTGGATGACAATTTGTCATACTAGTAATCTGGACAAGGTTTGATCTACTGTTAATTCCCACAAAGGAGAAATCCCCTCCACAGGGAGGTCAAAGTGTCGGCTCAGCTGCAGAGTTGCACCCATGGAGCTGGTCAGGATTTAGTGTTTTGCTCAAAGGAACTTCAGCTTCTCCAGCATTTCCCTAATCACAACACTGCCCTGCCTGCCCAGCCTGAAGTATTGAATGGTCCCCTGGATGTGTAGTTACCAGGAGATCAATGGTAAGCTTGAGGAAAGTTGTTTCAGTCCTGGAATCAGTCAATGGAAACCTGATTGGTCTTTTTCAAAAATATTGTTTCTGTCAAGGTGAGGGATGACTTACTTACTTTTGTCTCGTTTTGATGAAAATGTGAGTTGAGAGAATTCTTTTTTTTAATGAGTTCCAGAAATTGTTTATACAATTGATGTTTATCGGATGCCTCAGTATATTGAGTCTCAAAATATCAGTGTACAAAACCTATAATTAAACCAGGCACCATAGAAATCACAGCAGCACTTGCACTCTCTGTCATGGTCGTCTATTCATGTAATCCGTCAAGGGCTTCAGTGTGTGATGTTTCCTGCAGGTAATGACGTGACTCAGGTCTGACCCTGGAGATGCCGAAGAGACGAGACATCCTCGCCATTGTGTTGATCGTGTTGCCCTGGACACTACTCATCACTGTTTGGCACCAAAGCGCCATCACCCCTCTGCTAGCAACTCGAAAGGGTAAAAAGTCTTTGTTAATGTTTTGGGAATATTTCATGCAGCCACAGTGCTTGCGTCACTTTGTGAAACTTGAACAAAATTGAAAACAACTGTCACTTGTTGAGAAATATGTGTGGTATAAATGATGATTTTACTCTGTTACCTCTGTCCTCCCAAATGTGGAAATGTGGGGAAATGACTTCGATGATTGATTTGAAGCTCTGGGGTCTCCAAAAAGTGTTATATGTCTCCAAAAGTGAAATATGCACAGCATGTCCTATGCATCTTACACCACTGTTACTGTGTTTGGTTGATTTCTTGTAATATTATCTGACTGCTCAAGGGTGCAGAAGGCAGTCGCTCTATGGAAAAATGTCACATGTTGATAACTAGTGTGCAATATGTAGAATTAAGTCTGAGTAAGCTATTTATAACAGTTAAGTATCTAATTCTTCCCCAGGTTAAAGAGTCCACACCACATCTCATGTAGGACAACAAAATGTCAGCACGAAATTGATATGTAGACAGGTACATATGCACATAGTAACACTGCGCCCATTATCCCTCCTGGTCCTAGATGACAGACGCGACAGTCGCTCCAACTCCAGGAATACCTTTGCCTTCAAGGAGTCCTGCTCCCTGCAGAACCGGGACATCGTGGAGGTGGTGCGCACCGAGTACGTCTACAGCCGGCCTCCACCCTGGTCCGACGTGCTGCCCACCATCCACGTCATCACCCCCACCTACAGCCGGCCAGTGCAGAAGGCAGAGCTGACACGACTGGCCAACACCTTCCTCCACGTGCCCAACCTGCACTGGATCCTGGTGGAGGACTCCCAGAGGAGGACCTCTCTGGTCAGCCGTCTCCTCCAGGAAACGGGCCTCAACTACACCCACCTCAACGTGGAGACGCCCAGGAACTACAAGGTACGCGGGGACACCAGAGACCCCCGAATACCGCGGGGAACCATGCAGAGGAACCTGGCCCTGCGGTGGCTCCGGGAGACCTTCACCGTCAACAACAGCCAGCCTGGGATTGTCTACTTTGCAGACGACGACAACACGTACAGTCTGGAGTTGTTTGAGGAGGTGAGGAGGGACGCTTTGGGCATATTTCCATGCAAAGAAACGTAGAAATGCCTAACTATATTCTGCATAAGCACCCTTACAGACTCATCTGTAAATAATACCGATGCATTCTCTCAAGGCAGTGATAGAGTTAGAGTATTAGTTTGTTACAGGTAAGGTTGGGAACACACTACATGACTTTTTGGCTGAATAATAGTTATGATTTTCTTCGACTGATTTTCAAGATCAGACTGAGAGCCTGCGCTAGTTTATCTTGTAGCGTGTGAGGTTTGCAGACTCGTCTCCCAATCCAGTTGGGACCATCTGCACAAATCTTGCTGTACTCCTGTAGTGTGAGCTGGTCATTGACTCAACAAAGACCGGCAATAGCCAATGAGACTCGAGTGCCAGAGAGGGCAAAGCATACAGAAAGTGTGGGGGAAAAAAACTGCCTACACCTTCATGTTTGCTTTGGTTGTTGGTTGTTGTTGTATTAGAGTGAGAGCTTGTGTTTTTCATGACATTAGGGGTTGCATGCTGTCCCCAAATACAAGTTGTCAAGTGTGTGTGTGTCTCTACAACCCAAGACAGAAAAGCCTTTTTTTTCCAGTCGTGTAGCCAGCATTTTGAGTCTTATGGACTTGAAGATTACCCACAAGAATGCCCTGCACCACGTAGCTTACACTGTCGCTCCCTGTGTTTCCACCCACCAGATGCGTTCCACCAGAAAGGTGTCGGTGTGGCCCGTGGCCTTTGTCGGGGGACTGCGGTATGAGTCCCCTAAAGTTAACACCTTGGGCAAGGTGTACGGCTGGAAGACTGTATTCGACCCGCACCGGCCCTTCGCCATCGACATGGCTGGGTTTGCAGTGAACCTGCGCCTCATTCTCTACAAACCTCAGGCTTATTTCAAGTTGCGCGGGGTGAAGGGAGGTTATCAGGAGAGCAGCTTACTGAAGGACCTGGTCACTCTCGGCGACTTGGAGCCCAAAGCTGCTAACTGCACCAAGGTGAGGAAGGGAGGCTCTGTGTGTGTGTGTGTGTGTGTGTGTGTGTGTGTCTTTTAACTGTTGAGCAACACCATCAAGTAGCAGAAGAAGATGCAGCTGTATCTGTAAATACGTATCAGAAGACGTGTCTTAAGATGCTTGTCTTATAGCCAAAACTCTTTACACATACAGATCACTTAAAATATGGTATGTTCTGCTTCTAGATGCTGTGAAGTATTAGTATTTCATTACATTTTAAAATATTTCAACTCCATCTCTTTCTTCTTACTTCCAGGTATTAGTATGGCACACAAGGACGGAGAAGCCTGTGCTGGTGAATGAGGGCAAGAAGGGATTTACAGATTCTAATGTGGAGATATGAGACACTTCCTCCAACACAGGTAATAACAGAGATTTAGGGGATAGATTGGGGGGGGCATCGTGGCTCACCGTAAGATATGGAACCAGCATGAAATTGAAGATGAACCAGGCTTTTACATAATACGTGTTTCAGTGTAGGACTTTTCCTGAGTATTTGCAGTATTTGTTGTATTGTCTGTGTTTTAATTGTTATCGTTTCGGGGGTAGGTATTTCACCGCGGGATTCTACCTGGATTCGCGCCAACCTCAAAGCTCCATAAAGCAACGGTTCGGGGTCAATCATATTTTTACAGCACAGTAGCCGACTTCGGCCCACGACTCGGAAAAGGAGGCGAGCCTGTCCACTCACAAGCGTATGCATGAGCGTAGAGTACGAAAGCACAACCGCAACCGAGGAAGAGGTCCTAGTCTGCTCCGAGGACCGACCGAGACACTAGGAGGAGGTCCCAAAAGGAGCTTGCCCGCCGAGGTCTCCGCAGAAGAGCCGAGACAAAGGATGTTAGGGTGCAGGAAGAGATGGCACGGCAAGCAATAAAGAGCCCTCTCAGCCCAGAGAACACGAGCCAGCCATCCAATCAGCATTAAATAGGGTGCTTTTGTTCTGAAGCGAGCTGGCTGTCTGGGTACAGGGCTGCACAGTCGCTGAAAAGGGGCCCTTGTCTTAAGTGAGTCAGCACCGACTGACAGACTGCACTGAGGGGATGTGAACCCTCCCCACTCTTAACTGTACAACACTGAGCTATTTAGATAGCATCCCCAACCCAGCACTAATTAGGAGGCCTGTCACTCCTAAACACGCATGCACACATATTCACACGACACACTCAAACACAGGGAGCAATGCTTCACTATTACATTACAGTCATTTAGCAGACGCTTTTATCCAAAGCGGCTTACAAGGTTGATAGTTAACACTGTGGGGATCAAACCCATGACCCTGAGACTGAGAGTTTCATGCTCTACTGACTGAGCTGTCCGGGCCAGACTAATGCCCCTAATGTTATCTCCTCTTCTGTATGTTTTTTTTTGTTACTCCCTGCACTTGATTATTCATCATATACTGTAACACTACTGAGTTCTTTCCGCAAGTTAAAGAGAAGATTTGGGATTTTTAGTTGCATTGTGCATTGTTTTCAGAGGAGTTGGCAGCGTCCGCCTGCGAGTTGTTAGTGATGCTTGTGCAAGTCAATGGGATGTTAAACCATTACTCTCAAAGTTGCACACAAGTTATACAGTTCTATTACATAGTCTTATTATTCTCGCTATGGATGACTTGGCTTGCAAGCAGCGTTGAGAGTGGTGATTTCATACCCCATTGACCCGCACTAGCATTGCTTACAAATGCTAACATTTTCTCAGACTCGGGTGGCAAGAATATGTGAATGTTATAAGAGGAAGTTTGGTCCGTTGTGAATATATGAGAGACCTCGAAAAATCCTAAAACGTCCCTTGAAGATCAGGGTGTGGTTATTCTTCTTCTGTTGTTTGTGATTCTTTTGAAACATGTCGTGTTGTTTTTTTTTTTAAAAGCTGAGTTGTTTTCAGCCCCAATACATTTTATTCACAATACAAATTTAAAGCATCCCCAGACAGAAATGATTACTCTTTTTAAGTGGATATCCAGAGGAAACAGGTTTTATTTGATAATTCTGTATGTATTATATAAAGAGCCGCTGTAACTACAGGTATGTGCATAGGTATAAAATCCTCCTCCATATGACCGTGTGTCTCCGCCCCTTGATTGACAGTTGATGTGGCGATGTGTACAGCTAACACTAACATTGATTAACTAAGTTGATGTTCTCGGTGAATTAGAAGACTAAGATCTGATAAAAAGCACTTTGTAACCCAGTAAAAAAAACGTAAAAAGTAAAAAGATTTCACACACAAAAAAAAAACGATGTCACTGTCCATACTTCGCCTTAATAGGCAGCTAGTGGATGACAGTCACTGGATGTCTGCTGCCATCCCAAGATCAGGCGTCTCCTCAAACTGGATCTTGTATTCAGCCTCTTGCTCCTCAAACACAATCATCTAATTACCGTGATGCGGAGAAAGCGTGAAAGACACCGGAGAGAGAAGGTAGGAAGAGAAGAATAATCTGACTTACTGTCCACATCCTCACTTCTTTTTGTGTTTTCAAACAATCTACTAGCAGAATTAATCTTGAATAGTTCCATTACAGTTTTACCTGGTTGATTCCACTGTTGAGGAAGGGACCAGGGAGGTAGAGAGCTTGCTGGGGACCAATGGACCAGTAACGGCCCAGATTCAGCCCGTTGATGAACACGACCCCTTTGCTCCAGCCCTGCGGACACGAGGCGAACGAATCGGCTTACATCCGTATATTTAAACAGTTCCACACACACACACACACACACACACACACACACACACACACACACACACACACATCTGGCACACACAAAAAATCAAAAGTTGGTGTTCACTCACTGGCAGCTTCACAAACGTGTCACTCGGATAGCCGTAGGCAAACAATCTCCCCATGAAAAACCCCGGGAAGCTGGGGATTTCAGGGAGGGCTTTCCAGGGTGCCTGATAGAGACTGACATAGGGGATCCATTACAAATACACTATAACACAACACTGGAATGAGGTGCTTTTGGTTTAATAAAGCGTACATACCTATCAATGAAGCTGGGTTTCATATCCAGGCTGTATATTGTAAAATCCCGCAAAGGAGTATTGTTTAATAAAACATCTCCCATGAGGCCTGCAAGAAAAATAAATCAAAAATGGCTTGTGCACCCGCTGCCACCGGTGATCTCTTGAGTGATTTAATAACAGTGACAACAATAAAGTGTATCTCAGAGGGTTACCTTTGCGTTGTTTGTCCAGGTCTGTTCCATGGTGCACCCGTCCACAGTTCTCCACCAGTAAGCTCAAGGTCCGCTCTCCCTGTGGAGAGAAATGACTTCAGTGTCTGCTGACGACTGAAACAGCCTATCCTCAGCATCCACCACGTCTGATACTGCATTCCGCATGAGTTCATTGGACATTTGCCGCCATTGTGCCATCTCAGTGCCATACCTTACCATCGGGAACCGGCAGCTCCAGGTGCCGCCGCTTGAAAAGCCCGATGTAGTTTCTGTCCACGAACACCTGGAAATAAAGCTCACTTTGTCAGCTACACCGCCACGGTCATCTGCTTTTTATAGGTTACCTTCAGTGTATTCTCATGTGTTTTGATGAGAGCGCATGAGGTCAGAGTGAGCTCGCAGCATCATGTGCGGGAGGACGACTTACCAGGGCCCGGTCTCGAACGTTGTCCCCAGATTTTAGCAAGCCTCCGCTGGTGATGGTAGTCTCATACAGAGTGTAACCAGAGGACTGGCCACTCCCACGGTTCACCGGGAGATTCTCCATGTTTACGGGCGTTGGTGACTTAAATGGCTGCAGAGAAAGTTGAAATAGTTTTACTGACCTCTTAGACTGAGAAGCCCAAATCTGGTTTTCACATGCACACACACACAGAATCATAGATCTACACACTTACTCCCTCGGTGAAGCTCAAGGCGTCCCACAAGGACAGGTGATGGTACATGATAGCTGGTTCATAAGCCTCCCTGTACTGCAGGGCCGGCATATCAGGGAAACTCTCACCTCCCACAAACAAAGGTGAAAGACGCAATCAGGCAAAGAGGTCAGTCAAAGTCTTCACGTTGCAACTATGAAGTCCTAAAATAAGTAGTGGGATTATAAGCACTAGTCTCATCTATAAACGTACTGCTGTGTCGAGTAAACAGATCCCTGAGGAGGTGGTATTTTGGAGTGTACTCCCCAGCCTCAGACAGAGGAGCATCGTAATCTGCAAAAAAAAAAATACAGAGTAATTACCTATCTTGCACTGCCACCTGCTGGTTGTACAAGGTAATGCAGCTTATATATTTACATCCAAGACACCCAAGTGCAAATGACACGTGGGAACCGACCATAGCTGGGAACTAGTGCTTTGTAGGAAGGATTGGCAAGTGCTCCACTCATGAAGCCAAAGCTGGACCCTCCGTGGAACATGTAGAGGTTGACGGACATGCCTCGCCGCAGAATCTCCCTCACAGTGGACACCGTGTCTGCCAAGGAGTTAAGCATTGCTTACTGTGTGGAGGAGAAGTGATGCTTTTATGGTGTTACGGTCGTGCTGGTACAGTATCCCTGTGGAGGTCAAATCAGGATTACTGCTTTTCAGGGCTACCACACTCATTCTCATTCTATAGTTTCCTAGCCATGACTTTTATGAGATAGAAGGGATTTTTAAGAGTAGTCAGAGTGAGTAGAGGAGATATTGTGCAGTGGGTGATAGGTAACGAGAAATACTTCATGAAAAAGATGAGTTTTCAGCCTGTGACAGATGAAGGGGAGAGACTCTTTACTCTTCACTTGCTTATACCTATTCAGGGTCACGGGGGCTGAGGCCTATCCCATCATGCATTCGGCGGAAGAACAAGTCACCAGTCCATCACAGGGCAAACACACAGACGGACAGCCAGCCAATCATTCACACCTATGGGCATGTGTCCAGTTCACCTGACTTACATGTCTTTGGAACATGGGAGGAAACCGGAGCACCTGGAGCTCACAAGAACGTTACTGAACAATTCAATTTAAAAAAAATAAAATGTGCAAAGAAATTCATTTTCATTGCAGGTTTTTACAGATTGTTTTTATGCCGCTCCTCACATCAGCAGGTATTGATAGGCCGATATCCGATATTTAATAAAAGGCCAATAATGTGCAGCAAATAGAGAAACGTAATCGTCCTCTATGAAGCCTTCTGTAATCAGAAACGTACCTTCTGGAGGGAGCACGTGGTGGAGATCACCCCACACATCATACCAGCCGGTCCAGTAGTCCATCACCATGGTGGGGCTGTTAGGCTGATGCACAGTAAACACTCAGACCATTGGTTTACACTGCTCGTTGTTCACTATTTGCATGACTTCCTCAGTGACAATGCAGTGCAATGATGTGGAACGGCTTCCTACAAACCTGGATAGCATTCAGATCCTGTAAGTCCCTCTGAGCGAGTTTCTGAAGCTTCAGTGTTCGGACGGCTACAAGAGAGGAGATCACAAGGTCATGTGTGTGTGTGTGTGTGTGTGTGTGTGTGTGTGTGTGTGTGTGTGTGTGTGTGTGTGTGTGTTGTAATAATACACTGTACCTCCATTCACACCGCCTGACTTTAGTCCGCTGCGGTTGTCTGATGTAAGCATGAGCTCACTGATCCCCCTGGACTGTAAGGCCTTTCAAAATAACACAGCAAGTCAGGACAAAATTGTGAACACCATCAGTATGGTCGGCTCTATGTATGTGTGTGTGTGTGTGTGTGTGTGTGTGTGTGTGTGTGTGTGAATCAAGCCTATTACCTCCTTGATGAAAACCATGTAACTCTCATCCTTTGCAAAGGATCCATATTCATTGTCCAACTGCACCGCAATAATAGGACCTCCTTTCTTGAACTGAAATAACGCAGCAAATGATTGGATTACGGAGAACCACACGCAAACACACGCAACTACACACTTGTTTTCATCTTGAGTATTTTCAATGACCTGCAGCGGAACCACTTTTGGAATAAGCTTGTCAAAAAATGCGTTGACGGCCTCCGTGAAGCCCGGGTACGTTGTCCTCAGCCTCATGTTCCCGTCGCGGAGAAGCCAACTGCAAAGAGACAAAAAACAAGGGCCTAACTGGTGACTAAGCCACAGAGAGAACAACAGAGGCACAGTGAGCTCCACATGCTGGACAACTCCTCCGTCACAGGGGACATGGGACTTGTTTACCCTTGTTTATCTTGTGGTTCAAGATCAAGTGGCTTCTGTGTAGTCGGATTTGAATTCCCCTGCAAACCTAATCAACATTTATTGAGGAGCGTCAGCAGGAAATAAGCAGCAGGGTTTTGATTTATTTGCACATTCGGCTACACAGAGAATAGTGTGTATTCTGTATGCAATAATGTGTATTTCACAAAACACGCAAGTATTTTTTTCTCTCCAAACGTTAGAAGCAAAGAACACAACATGTCTGTGTCGCACAATGACTTACCTTGGAAGTCCTCCGAGGTCCAGCTCGGAGGAAACGTAAGGCCCTGGACGTAGGATCACCCACAGTCCCAACTCAGCAGCCAGGTTGATATAGGCTCTGAAATCAGAAGATGCATTCATCTATTTCATGAATTCTGGTTCCCTCTACTCTCTGGTTTGGAGAACTCCATCCAAAGGGACGAAGGACTGTTTAGTCTATCACCAGCCTCACATAGTCGATACGAGAATGTATCAACCTGTACACTGAATACTGAATGTTGAATGTTGCCCTACTATCACTTATTTCATGTACCATTATTTTTTTTTGTGCTTATTTGTCTGCTTGTCTGTTTGTTTTTTTCTGGTGGGTGGGGGGGTGGGTAGGACGGGTGCTCAAAGGAAAATTGTAAATTGTAAGACCTACCATCATTAAGAATGTATCTGGATGATTTTCTTTTGTGCAATAAAAAAAAAAGAAAAAAAGAAAAGAAGATGGACAATGGAGAACTCAGTCAAAAAGATAAAAGCATCCCCTATCTCAGCCCAACCGCAGAGACACAAACAACAAGTGTAGCCTGCAAGTGACCGTGTCAATACACTCCAAAATAAATGTCTTTATTTTGGACTGTGGCACCTGTGGCACAGTCTCACTGTTTGAGGAGTGTGAAATGTGCTTGGCAACAGCGGCGGCTGACTGAGGCATCACATCTCTTGTTACATATCACCTCTGTGTCGCTAATTGCTTGGTAAATTGCTGTTGTTGTGGAAATACTGCTGTTGTCAGGCGGGACCCTCTGCTCCCTTCTCCCCTGGGGGCGGGGTAGGTGAGGTAAGGGCAAGATAGAGGGTATTCCCAATACACCTCAAAGTGGGTAATATTGTTATGCACTAGAAGGATGGTGCAGAGTGTTTTTATTCTCAAACAATAGAAATTTCCAGGCTGCCTACTGGTGCCAATCAAGCATCACTGCTGAGCATGCAGGGTCACACACACTATTCCACACAGGAGTACAGTGAGTTATGACAGTGAGATAGAAACAAACTGGGTCCTTACACTAAATCCAGCTGCGTGTGGAAGTGGAAAGCCCCTCTCTCTGGCTGGTGCAGATTCCACGGCACGTATCTGCAACGATGCAGGATGTTCCTTGTTAGCGTTCAACCAGTGACTAGGCCATGTGATATGTAACAAAGTAGTAATAGCTGCCCTACGTAGTGAGGGTGTTGATGCCACAGGCCTTCATTTTCATCAGCCGGTCCCTCCAGTAGGCCCTGGGGACGCGGAAATAGTGGACGGATCCCCCCAGGATACGAAAGGGCTCTCCCTCCAGGGTGAACTGAGACAAGTTGGCATTCAGCCCCACTCTCCTGCTCAGTCGCCTTCCCCCTGCTGGCATCCTGGAGATGAATTGGGGATTTGTGTCACACTCACACAATATGGGACACAGGCTATTGTGCTTGAATGGACCACATGACCGGTAACGTGCTCGATGGGGATTTGCATAGAAAATGTAAATTACAGCTGTCTTGTGTTCACAAAAGTATTGGATAGACGAGTCTGGTGCTTATTTACTCTTTTTTCTCCTTAAACATCTCTGAAATGTCCTATAACATTCCTATTGGACTTAGTGTGTCTGTGGTACCCAACAGTGAGTTAACAGTGTCCTTATCATACTTTACAATATCTTTCTCTCCTATGGTATAGCTATGATATTCCTATAATATACCTATAGGGAGTTATAGTGTGCCCGTGATACTCAACAGTGAGTTTACAGTGTTCTTATCGCACTTTACAGTATTTTTGTTTTCTAAGGTATAATATTCCTATAATATTCCTATAGGAACTTATAGTTTTGCGGTGTTATTTGCATAGTATCCTCATAAAAATCCTACGACAGGATTACTATACATCGTTTTCATGAGGGATTTAGCTGTGAGGAGAAACAAACAAACTATCAGCAGCGCTAATGGAAACACCACAGCTAAACAACTGATGGTGAGAACTTACCCCAGATATCTGTACATGATGAAGCCAACGATGCTCAGACAGATAAGTGCATAATGCCTTTTTTGCGCCTTTCTTATCCTCAGAATAACCATCGATAGTGTGTACGGTCCTTCCCACAGACACGGGCACCTGACGAGCTGAGTTCCCCGGTGGAGAGCGACTTTTACACCAGCATCTGCACTCAAATGAACGCATGATGCTGGGATGTTTAACGCACCGCCTTGTGGGTGTGTTACTATGCAGGCATAACCATGGGAATCAGTGGAAACCAGTACTCAGTCGGCGGTTCCTTTTTGCTTCTTATTTTTTTGGTTTTGGTTTTATATGGCAAAATAAATGCATTTCACATATACTTCAGAATGTGTAAAATGTGAGATATGTTTCAAAATATACAATAATATAACGTTTACATAATAATATTCTTGTAATATTCCTATAGGGAGTTATAGTGTATCTGCGGTACTCAATCGTGAGTTTATAATGACTTTAACCTACTTTATGGTAGTTTGATTTTCTGTAGTACTAATATTTCTATAATATCCCTACAAGGACTTAACGGCGTTTCTGTAGTACTCAATAAGGACTTTATCGTACTTTATGGTATTTTAATGATATAACATAGAATATAATTAAATAAGTCTTGAACACAAAGTAAAAAATAATATTGACTTGAACGGGAGAATTCTGTTCCACCCATTCTAATTCTGCGGCTGGGCAGGACTACACTTCCCATGATTCTTTGACGTCGGAGCTTGCGCAATATGTTTTCCACGGGCCTGTTTGGAAACGACTGTTTGGTTTTGTTGTTGTGACATTAAGGGTGGAAAAGAAAGAATTGGCGAAGTTAATAAAACCCTGAGCTTGTCGCATGAGGTAAGGAGTATATCGCGGTTAAACGTCTGTCCCGTCTTTGTCTTGACTGACTCGTTGAGGTGTTGTCTGCACGAAAGACACAGCAGCTAAGTTAGATGTTCAGCGGCAGCTAGCAACACAGACGAGCTAGCAAAGCACCAAACAAACCACCAAAAGTCAAAGATTATGTGAGCATAGACATCACGCTCACTGGACTACATAGGGACAGTCGTTTATACGGGGTGTTCCTACTCCTCCCCAGTTAGCTATGCAGGCATATCGGCAGGCCTCGTTGAGCCAGCTAACAGACAGTTGGCTACCATCTATCCAAGCTATATTGGTTAGCTAACTTACTCAGCGCCAGGCAGCTAACGTTACAGATATCAGGAATTTGCTGAAGTGCACTTGAACCATTTTATAAAGGCTGTACTGAAGGAGTCTGTGTTCTGCCCCTTTGAGATCATTACACTGTTGTTCTGTCTTCCCGTGCAACAAATTATAGGTTTGTGAGAAACATGTTAAATGACAATACCAGCTTTTAACAAATGGGCTCTATGTTATTAGTGGCTCAACTGGACTGAATACTTCAGACCTTGTTTGGCGTCTCTTTCTATTATTGATCTGTTTGGTAGCCAGTGTGTGCTTTTCTTACCCTTGGGATTTCGTAGTGTCTGTAAAGTACTTTAAACACCCTGAAATCCCACAACAATCAGCTAAGATGCCACTCTTTCTGTGAGGTTGCCATTAGGCTTTAACATGGTGTCCTAGGAGAAAGGGAAGACTATTTGTCTGTGGCCTTATTATGGTGTAGTAAAGCAGCTTTTCAGGGAGATGTGACACCTCAAAGGTTAGCATTACATTTTCATTAGCCTAGATATGTTTATTTTCCTGGGTGGTCTTTTATGGTAAACGTGTATCAGCACAAAATGCCTCCCAAATATCTGATGTGTGGGAAAAAGATGACAAACAACTGCCTGGTATTGACTCCTATCAAGGCAAGAAGGGCATAGGACCTGCAGACAAAAACATTGATCTTGTTCTTTGAAACAAAATGTTAGTAATATGATACTTGGCAGTTTTGACAACCAATGTGTCCATGAAGAACATCAAATATAGAAACAAGAAGGCACAACTGCATAGAGGACCGAATTTGTAGATGATGAAAAGCACCTGATTTTTATTAATATGGTTAGTTTGGAATCAGTGGCGCCAGGTCTCGTGACATCACAGGTTTGAGTCTTTGCTCTCTGGATCCTTTTGGATCTGCTCTTTAAGGATACTCGTAAACAGTTAAAAAGTGATAAAAGTTCAACCTGGGTCTTGGCCTCATGTCGTTTCCTTGCCTTTGTGTTGTGACAGGTTACTGGGCGAGCCCCTCCCTGCCATGAGAGCTGACCACCAGGTCGCCAGCCCCCCCTCCTTCTGCAGTTGATGGATCTGCAGCTGGTCCAGAGATGACAGACAGCGTCAGGGCCTTCCTCCGCAATGTTGCGACGGTCAGCAGACACACCCCATACTTGCACACAGATGTTGACACTAGACATGGAAGTAATGCTAGGACCCACACAGCTTTGTTTTTGGAACAGCACAGATATATATATAAATTTTTTAGTTACAAATACAGTACAAATTAGTAGTTTGGTGAACACATTCTGAATTAGGGATTGGAGTTTTTGCTTCTTCATTCTTCACAACTAACTAAGGTCATATAACCAACTAACCGACAAGTCTACAATTATAAAGACACCAAAAACATGTAATCCCCACACAGTCAAGGTTACAGATTGCATTACATTACAGTCCGGTCATTTAGCAGACTATTACAATAAGTGCATTCAACGTAGGTAGGCAGGAGAACTACTAGTCACCAGAAATCGTAAGTGCGTTTCCTTCCTAAACAAGCATCTAAGAGCAGAACCAGTGCTACAGATGATCTATATCTGTATTGAGTAAAATATGTGAATTATGATTGTTACTTTTATGATTATGAGTGACTTCATCTGGCAACTTTGTATTGATTCATTTGATTTGAACTGACTAGTATTTCTGTTCTTGACTAGTACATTGGCCACTTTTAATCAGTCAGCTGCCATCTCTGGAGCTTCCCATTGTACAGTAGGGTTGGACTAGTGTACTGATTTGCTGATATTCACCATTTATTAAAAATGCAGCGTAATGTAATTGTTAAGACTCTTTTTGGTATAAACATTGTGAAACTTTAAGTGGTTGAGCATCAGCAGGCCTTCAAAAGCCCATTTCTGTCTTACTCCAGTCTGCAAGGCTTATACTGAGGCATTGCAAGCCTTTATTTTCGAGGTCACATGAAAAATTCAGACAGACAGGGCACATTTTAACACACGTCAGGACATATATTCTCTGTGTGTGTGCTCTCTTAGGGGATCAAGGACTCCATTTTGGGGATTGGAACCATCTCTAAGCTGGATGCCCGCATCCAGCAGAAGAGGGAGGAGCAGCGGAGGAGAAGGGCCAGTGGGGCGTTGGCTCAGAGACGGGCCCAGAGTGAGGAGCGCAGACCTGACAAGTAGGCAATGAGAACAGCTGGATCTACTGCTTGGGATGCTCAGAAACCCTGTCTTTTAATATTGTCTGTTGCTCTCTTGCATGTGCATTGAATGTCCTATGCTGATGGTCATATTGTCCTTGTTTTCTCTCACAGTGAACCCAAATTAGCCAGTAGGATTTTTCAATGCTGTGCCTGGAACGGAGGAGTGTTCTGGGTAAGATGCTCTAACATTACAGTAAAGTCACTTACACACAACTGAAGATGTAAGAGCTGCAGTTTGCACGTTCCTGTGAGATCGCTGCCCCTGGAAGATATTTGCTTGGGCATGTGTTGTCCCCGACCTTTTTGTTAGCTATGGTATAAATAAATCATTCATCTTTCTCGTAAATGCGCCTTAACA
Source organism: Hoplostethus mediterraneus (assembly GCA_034670385.1). Classification (NCBI taxonomy): domain Eukaryota; kingdom Metazoa; phylum Chordata; class Actinopteri; order Trachichthyiformes; family Trachichthyidae; genus Hoplostethus; species Hoplostethus mediterraneus. The sequence goes on from JAXDDW010000005.1 coordinate 4,169,694, forward strand.
AGTTATCATTCATCCACACCTGAAATATGCAGTTATGACTTACTTGTGACACAGGGTGTTTGCAGTCTTAATGTCTTTTAATATGATATATCTAAATGCAATGCTGTACTGTTAAATACAGCTTGTAAGTCTTGAATTCAGAGGTCTGAAAAATGTTGTCTTTGAAAAATCACTTTTTCAATGTCACTGGCAAAACAAGTCTTATGTTGAACTGCCATTGAAAAGTCATAGATTTAACTTGATTCAACCTTCAGACACCATTATGAGCTTCAAGCTTGGTTTTTGGTGTCTGAACTAGACACCAGATTTTGAAAGTACTGAAGTAGGGGTAAGCAATCTTCTATGATTGTTTTTTTACAAAACAGTTTCATTTATTGATCCCACTCAATTTGTGTGTACGCTGTCAAATGAGATCTGTCAAATGCTCACAAACTGCAGCTTTAATTCAAGTATATGTCTTGCCCGTATTATATCTCTTGAGTTGAAGAATAACTGCAGCATTTCATTGTTTTCTCTGCAGCTCAGTCTGTTTCTCTTTTATCGGGTGTTTATCCCACTGCTGCAGACTCTCACAGCAAGAATCATTGGTATGTATGCCTGCTAGCAACACTCTCAGGACAGTGGTGAGAACCGGTTAGTCAAAACACTGTGTTTTTCCTTTTTCCTCCAGGTGACCCGACCCTTCATGGCAGTGTGTGGTCCTGGTTGGAGTTCATCCTGACCTCCGTCTTCAGTGCTCTCTGGGTTCTCCCTCTGTTCGTCCTCAGCAAGATAGTCAACGCCATCTGGTTCCAGGTTAGGCCCTGCTCAATCAATCATTAATCTGATGAGGGTCAAGACTTGTAGACAGATCAATATCACCCAGTCTGGTTAGTGTGTATAATGCTGGAGTTTATTGCATGTTTCATTCTGTTTTGTAGGACATAGCTGACTTGGCATTTGAGGTTTCTGGCTGTAAAGCCCAGGCCTTTCCCAGCGTCAGCAAGATCATCGCAGACATGCTGTTCAACCTCCTCCTCCAGGCCCTCTTCCTCATTCAGGTTCATGATTAAACACCATATTCCTATTTTTCCTCCCACTGGAGGAAACTGGGCCTGTCTGCTGCTGTTGTTGTGGTTCATCTCTACTCTGTGTTTAAGTCGTGATGTTTTGGTCTTCCAGGGTATGATCGTTAGCCTCTTCCCCATCGATGCCATCGGACAGATGGTCAGCCTCCTCCACATGTCTCTGCTCTACTCCCTATACTGCTTTGAGTATCGCTGGTTCAACCATGGTGAGATACTCCATTTCTACACACAAAACATTAAATGTTGCACCCAAACAAAAGGATGTGAGTAATTGTGTCGTTGTAATATGTCATCTTAAGGCGTTGAGATGCACCAACGGTTGTCTAATATTGAGAGGAACTGGCCCTATTACTTTGGCTTTGGTTTGCCCATGGCTCTGCTGACCGCCCTGCCCTCCTCATATATTATCAGGTACGACCGCTGATAACGACTCCCCACACAGAGCTCAATCATTTTCACAGTGGTGCAAATGTGATTTTTTGATGCATTCACACCATTTTTTGGTGCTTGTGTGTGTCTTTTCTTTCTTTTTTTTTACCTAGTGGCTGCTTGTTTTCCATCCTCTTCCCTCTCTTCATCATCAGCGCTAATGAGGCCAAGACGCCAACAAAGCTCTAGTGAGTGTAATATAACGACCACCAAGTGAAATTGTTTTCTTTCCATCGACGAGTCACTGATCTCGATGGGGTGTTCCCGCTCTCTTTCAGCCACTTCCAGCTGCGTCTCTTCTCCCTGGTTGTGCTGATCAGCAACAAGCTTTTCCACAAGACTGTCCACCTGCAGTCCTCGCTGACCACCTCCACCTCCACGGAGAAGCTGCCATCTCCCCACACCTCCCCGACCCGCCAGAGAGTCCTGCCCGCCCAGTGATGGCCCAGTTGCATCCAGTAGGAGATAGGAGAGCAGCTTATAAACGGCTTCACTCAATCAGACAAAGTGACTCGTGGTGAAGGATTTGACTGCAGGAAGATGTTGTGTTGTTAAGGAGAAGGGGTTTACATGTTTTTAACTAATCTGCGGCCCTTTGGTTATTCATTTGGAGCGGCCACCAGATACATTTTAAATGTGACAGACACGTGTGATCGACTGCCCTGTGCCTCACACTCAAAACACACGCATTATATACTTTTTGCGTTTTCTTTCGTAAAATTTTCGTCAATTATATTTTGTATGTATAATGTGCCATTTGAGTGTCCCTCCATTAATCACGAACTGCACAAGAAGTCATCTAGAGTTTTTATTAATACATTAAACTACGTCGAAGGGGCTTGTTCACATTCAGAAGAGAAGCACAGTCTTGTTTTGGTTACATTTTTTTTCAATGTTGCAAGTCACATTCCTTCCTCATAGATTGAATGCTTTCTTACACGTGAATATCTGTTTCTCTGTCTAGTGTCCATGCGAGTCCTTCAGAAATAACCCTGTACAGTTAAAAAGGGAGGCTTTTTATCCTGGAAGTGCTTTGTTTGTGGTGGATTTTCCAAGTCAGCAGGGGAGCTGATAAAGATCCTATACAAAGGATTGGTGACCTTACTAACCCAATCCAAGTATCTAAATCACTTTTATCAATGTGGTGGCAAAAGCTTTGCCTGATATTCATCCCGAATTCACGTTTCGCTCCCCGTGGGTGTTGCAGATCAGGCAAAGGAAAGGCTATCTATTTAAAAATATTATAATTTTTCCGTGTGTATTAGGTAGGAGAAGCTACATGACTCTGTTGCTGGGTCAGATGACACTGCCAAACTGCTTCATCTGCGTACTGTTTAATTCACTTAAACCAACACAAAAGCTCTGTAATACAGGAAGGAGTCACATATTGCACGTCTGGCGTTCTTTTCGAGGAAGATGCATACCTTTACAAAGGGGGAAAAGCCTTGACCTGCTTGTTCTGGTTTTCCCCAGGAGCAGAGGCAAATTGAAATAGTGTGTACAGACCATTTAGTGCTGTATATAATGTTAGTATGTGCTGGATGTTCAACCAGAATCCCACCATGAGGCAATCCTATCACCCACCTTTCTCTCACTCATCATAGCTCTTGGCCAAGGGAACGGGCCATGTTTTTGAAACGGTATGTAATTATTGTAAGAAGTGCATAGTGCTTGTGAAGACCGATATTTGTGAGTGAGGTTTTGTAAAAGTAATACGTCTAATTTCAATAAAATTGGTCAGTATTCAAAATTTTGGTCCAGCTGTTTTTTTGTTTTTTTTACCATTGTGGAGCCTAGGCATGACATTTCAATGTTATGCTCCAATGTTAAGAGGATGAGGATGAAGATAACAGAGAGGTGGTCACCATTGAGAACCGTTGGTTTGAGACCCCCTAGGTGATTGTGGTCACATGACTGGTAAGCTATTGGAACTTTAATATCTTGAATGGAGGTGAAGGATATGGCACAGTGAGCTTTATTTCCATCCCTGATTCCAAATATGTCCATGTCATTCTGTAGATGCATTTAAATTATATGAAATAAAACATTGTAAAAACACTTGTCTCATTAACCCCTTGAGTGGCCCTTTAGCAGTGAGTACAATTAATTGACGAACATTGCATTGCCTGGTTATAGAAACAGGCCATCACAGGCAGAGTTGGGAGGGCAGGCTGTGGACCTAAGAAGACAGAACATCACTCTTGCATTGTAATAACTATGAAAAAGTTACAGAAACTCAAAATATGTAGCAATTTTGAAAACCTTTCCCCAAATGAAAAATTACAGTATATCCTGGGAGGGAAACAGTGTCATACTCACAGCAAAATATGTATGAAGCTCTCCAATTTCAGAAAGGAGGGACAAAATGTTGGGAAAGCAGATTTTATGTCCAGATATAAATGTGTCCAGTGATTCATGGATTTGATAATATTGGACCAGTTGTTGAACCACACTGTCATTGTTACTAACTGAAATACTTTTGTACTTCAGAAAAATAAAGCACCTTTGAACTGAATAGAAATAGATTGTTTTATTGTGGAAATGATTAATGTAATTATTAAATAATAATAATTCCTATGGAGTTTTGAACCAACAGAGGGCGGTAGGCCGACTTTCCCTCCTCCGCTGACTAAGGACACGTCACTACACCACAGCGACAAGAGGAGCTCGTTAGCTGCGGAACGATTTTGAATGACAGCTGAGCGACCAATAGAAGCGTGCAAAGTTACCGTTGGCTCACGCTTATCCAATAAACGCACACCGTGGTCCTGTTCGGGTGGGACCAGTGCACGCCGAAGTTTGTGTGTGAAAAGTGTATGAGTAACAGGAGCGGAGCGGGTGAGTGTCACTTAACATAAAATATAAAACTAGCCGATTGAAGAAGACCAATTGTGCTTTCATCCCGTTGCTCTGATTCCATATCTGAATGAGTTACAGGTATTTTCAAAATTACTCGCGGAAGAGGTCCATTGGCGTACAGTTCATTATAGAGCAGCTAGCTAACCTAGCTACTCACACACTTTTAGCTAACATTAATATTGAATGGAAGCAGCATCAGCACTAACCGGCCTGATGATATTTGCAGATACATTTAATAAGTTACAGTGATTTCATCTGGAATGTGTATATCTAATGTGTTCATTAACAGCGATATTATAGCTACTGGTCATTTCATTGCTCTCTGATCTCTGCAAGGTTAGCTAGCTGCCAGTACTTTTAAGGTTTCTCTCTTCTTTTTTTTTGCTACAGGTGAAGTTAGCATTAGAGCTCTCTTAGGCTTGGTGCTTGGCTTTTTTTCCCGCTTTGCAAAATCGTAATCTTGTTGGAGATTAAATTTGAGGCAGAGAGTCAAAAATTCCTGCAGAAAAGGTTTTCCAGAGTGGGCTGCTACTTCCTGGTTCCTGACGCCACATCAATCTGTGCGTGGCCTTATCTGGTTGGGCTGATTCTCTGAACAGTTAACTGTGATTGCTTTTATTTGTCTGGCTTGCATAAAAGGATCTTTGCATTGAAATGATTTACCAATTTTCCGGTGTTTTTTTTTCTTCTTTTTTTCTAAGAATTCTTATCAGAAAAGCTGCTTCTGCTGTGCTTTTCTACACTTGGTAGAAGTAGGCTTACATGATTGTGTTCCTCCCTTTTTAGGTAGTACGGTTAGCTCTCCCTAACCTCATCAAAATGACCAAGTTGGGCTTCCTGCGTCTGTCCTATGAGAAACAGGACACGCTGCTGAAGCTGCTCATCCTGTCTATGGCCGCTGTCCTCTGTGAGTCCTCCTCCACCTATACCCTAAAGCACACATGCCGTTTGCACCCACTGTGTTGTATATGGTTTCTTAAAATTCAAAAACAAAACTGATCTCTGTGTGAAATCTGTTCTTCTCCTTCTCCTCTTCAGCATTCTCCACCAGACTCTTTTCTGTGTTGAGGTTTGAAAGTGTCATCCATGAGTTTGATCCGTAAGTCCCTGTTATTTTTTTCATGATTGTTCCCAAAAATGTTCAACACTAAATCAAGTGTAAATAAACAGGTTTTTGAACTGTAAACATGTTTGTATGACTGAAAAGTTGAAACGGCTCTGCCACGCTGCCGGCTCCACCCCGATCGGTGATGAAATACCAAAGTTGTAGGGATAGCTGAGTGGGCAGAAATGTAAAAAAAAAAAATGTTGACTGGAAATGGGCAGATACGTTGAAGTAGAGAAATCCTCCACCTCAAAAGACCCTCCGTTTTAAAAGTGCTGTGAGACTCTGCGTCAATGGATGTCAGAGGTGTACACGCCCTCACTCCCCAGTTTTACAGACACACACCCCCTTCTTTCCTCATTCTCTACCACTCAATTTGGCATTTTTCTATCTGCTGGGTGGAGACGGGCTGAAACCAGGACTTTTTTTTTACTCTTTAATACAGTTTTTTTTTTTCTGTCAAAGTAATAATAAATCTCATCCTCAGGTACTTCAACTACCGTACCACCCGCTTCCTGGCAGAAGAAGGTTTCTACAAGTTTCACAACTGGTTTGATGACAGGGCATGGTATCCTCTGGGGAGAATCATCGGTGGCACCATTTACCCAGGTAGGAAACTGAGGAAATTACCAGTGACTAAACCGTTGAACAAGCACAGTTTGCACTTGGTTTTGGTTTTTTTATTGGCATGCGTATCACTTAACTTTGGTGAGCAGTTCTCAAGTGTTGTACAAGGTTAGGACAAGAGTTGCCTGTGTACCTCATGTATACAATCTACCATTATTGGGACTCAAACAAAGCTTACTTAAATGCCTCTTGTCTTGTCTCCCCCTCCTCTCTTTCACCAGGACTGATGGTCACCTCTGCCGCCCTGTACCACACCCTACATTTTTTCCACATCACGATTGACATCCGTAATGTCTGTGTCTTCCTGGCTCCCTTATTCTCATCCTTTACCGCCATAGTCACCTACCACTTCACCAAGGAGCTCAAGGTATAACAGATAATAAGATGCACATATAATCTATATTATTGTAGGTTAAAAACAAAGCAAAAGGAAAGCACAGCATAGTTTTTCTATTTAAAGCTATGTTTAACTCAATATGGAGAAGTCATGTTTTGTGCTGCCTTCAAGTGCTTTCGGAAATATGCATGATCCTGACATGCTTCTGATTGGCATTGGTGCATTACTTACTTACTAATGGGCTCTTGTTTCTTCAGGATGCAGGTGCCGGGCTCCTCGCTGCAGCCATGATTGCAGTGGTGCCCGGTTACATCTCTCGTTCCGTTGCCGGCTCCTACGATAATGAAGGTATTTGCCTGATGCGCACAGTTACGTCCTTTATACAAAACGTCTGGCATAAGTTAGTTTATCTAATACTGCTGCCCTGTCCGACCCAGGTATTGCCATCTTCTGCATGCTGTTGACCTACTACATGTGGATCAAGGCTGTCAAAACGGGCTCGGTGTACTGGTCATCCATCTGCGCCTTGGCCTACTTCTACATGGTGAGCAACTCATCCAATTCGGAAGACAAGGGATCCAAAGATACACGTTAACTAAACTAAACTAAACTAAACCCGTTCAGAGGTCACAGGGGTCTTGATAAGGGTGTGTTTATGTGTGTACATAGGTGTCCTCCTGGGGTGGCTACGTGTTCCTGATCAACCTCATCCCCCTCCACGTCCTGGTCCTGATGCTCACAGGCCGATTCTCCCACCGCATCTACGTGGCTTACTGCACCGTCTACTGCCTGGGCACCATCCTCTCCATGCAGATCTCTTTTGTTGGTTTCCAGGTAAGAGAAAAAAAAAAAAAAAAAAGGCTTCAGTCACATCGCCCTTTGCTAAGACTTTGGTTTGGATTTGATATGATAGTTTAACTAGTTAGTTTAATGGTAGAGTATAAAATAATCCGGCCTGAATTTTTATTGAATTAAGAGGATCCAGCATCTAAAGGGATCTGTGAACTGAAGTACATTTCCGTGTCATGCTCTTTAAACATACTCTCCTATATCACCTTGCTTATTTTCACTTATCCTTGACATAGGATAGTCTTAGCTTACTGTGATTAAGGTCTCAGAACAAAACGTACAAAGGCACCCTTTTTTTGGTACTTTTTTTTTTCCCCCAAGAAGTGACAGCCAAATTCTAAGTCACCAACTGATGGTCCTGATGGTGTAATAGACTCCTCGTTCTCTGAAGCAACAACTCATCTCCCCGTCTCCCTTCTGTCTTACTCCAGCCGGTGCAGTCGTCAGAGCACATGGCTGCCTTCGGTGTTTTTGGCCTGTGCCAGATCCATGCCTTCGTGGACTACCTGCGCAGCAAACTCAACGCCCAGCAGTTTGAGGTGCTGTTCAAGAGTGTCATCTCCCTGGTGGGCTTCATACTGCTCTCCGTGGGAGCTGTTCTCATGCTGACTGGTAAGATTCTCCATGTGTATCTATAGAATATATGAAATCGGGTAGGTCCTGCAGGTCCTCAATATGTCTTTAAATGTTTCAAATTTAATTATCTGAATTCAGTGCTTTTAGAGGTATTAAATCTGGCTAAATGTTTCCTATGAGTCTTAAATGCTTTGCTTTTTCTCAGCACTTTACTCCTCTAGTGAGAAATCTGTTTAGTTGCACAGATACTGTGATGCTGCTTATTTTGGGGGGTTTTGTTCAGTTTTACATGCATTGGCATTAAAAAGGTTTTAAGACATCTTACATTTAACTTTAGCAATAAAATGTAGTTGCCCTCTATGAAGATCCCGCCAAGATAACAAGATGATGCAATGTGATGCAGTGATTTGAGATCTTCTTGTACCAAGCCTGACCCAGGTGTGTTTTTGTTGGCCTCAGGTAAGATCTCTCCGTGGACGGGTCGTTTCTACTCCCTGCTGGACCCGTCCTATGCCAAGAACAACATCCCCATCATCGCCTCTGTCTCTGAGCATCAGCCCACAACCTGGTCCTCCTACTACTTTGACCTGCAGCTGCTGGTCTTCATGTTCCCAGGTATATAGACGCACCACACAAACACATGCATAGTAATAATCAGTCTTTGAAGTATGAACTGCACTGCTTGAGTTTTGAGATAATTGATTGGAAAGACATATTAACAATTCTAACAACAACTCTTATTTGTAGGATCACACAGAAATATTGATAACATGTTAGTTGAATTTTGTTTTCAGAAGGCATTTTTTTGTCATCTGATTTTTATTGATTTTATTATTTTATTGATTTTAATTTCCATTTATTAATGGGATGGAATCTCCCACTCATCGACTCCCACAACTCAACAAAAGAAAATATGAACAGGGTAAAATAATAATGCAATAAGGAGAACTAAATATTGGCAGCATTTCCCCCCTTGTGTTTAATTTCACTGTAGCCCTGTGGTGTAGGTACCCAGCTCACCAACAGCATGCTTTGACTGACATTTATATTGACTTCTCTTACAGTGGGTCTTTACTACTGCTTCAATAACCTGTCAGATGCCAGGATCTTCATAATCATGTATGGAGTCACCAGCATGTACTTCTCAGCTGTCATGGTATGTCCTTGAAATCGATGCAATCTTCCCACCCCCTGCTATCAAGGCTCTGCTTGATTCCTGATAACGTATCAAGGCCAAGGCTTGTTTGCTTTTGAGGTTTGTCACGCCTCAAGAGCAAGTCTCTGGGAAATTGCCTCGCTACAATAAAACATAACTGAAGTACATGGAAACACACATACAGGAAAATGCAAAGGCACCTTTTTTTTTTGACGTCTGTCACTACATCACATCAGTAAATCACTCCATGTTGTGGAGGCCTATGTTTTAATCTTTTATACCTCTTTTAATCGAATCATAATTATTTCCTCCCCAGGTGCGTCTGATGTTGGTGCTGGCCCCAGTCATGTGCATCCTGTCGGGCATCGGCGTGTCCCAGGTGCTGACCACCTACATGAAGAACCTGGACGTCAGCCGGCCAGACAAGAAGAGCAAGAAGCAGCAGGACGCCACCTATCCCATCAAAAACGAGGTAAGCACAGAGTCTGCCACAGGGTGCTGTCACAGCCATTAGAGGGTGCTATCATCTACAGTTACTCTCTCATGTTGACTTACACATTTTAGAGGAGCTGGTCTTGGATTCAGTAAACCACATCATTCTTTGTGGATTTTTTCCGTATGTGCTTGACTTTGTCATCTTATATCATTTGAGTATAACTTTCCATTCTGGATGACATGTATCCACCAGGTTGCCAGCGGGATGATTCTGGTCATGGCCTTCTTCCTCATCACATACACCTTTCACTCTACTTGGGTGACCAGCGAGGCCTACTCCTCTCCCTCCATTGTCTTGTCGGCCCGTGGAGGCGACGGCAGCCGCATCATCTTTGACGACTTCAGAGAGGCCTACTACTGGCTCCGCCACAACACCCCTGAGGTCAGTCATGCTTGAACAAATCTCCTTTTCAAAGATCCTGTGAGACTATAATGGAGTTTGCAATAGGATTTTGTTTCATTCCAGCTGGCTGAATTATGGAAACTGAGACACATTCGGCCAGTTTCCAGAGTGGTTGTGAAGGGTCTGCCTTTCACCACTGTCCACTTTGAAATTTAAAAATTGAGTTTCATGATTTGTGTTGCAGTCATAGCCAATGTTCATGCCTTGGATTATAGAAATGGCCTCTATTCAGTTACTTCACATTTGCCTTGTTATTCCAGGATGCCAAAGTCATGTCGTGGTGGGATTACGGCTATCAGATAACCGCCATGGCCAATCGAACGATTTTAGTGGACAACAATACGTGGAACAACACACACATCTCCAGAGTGGGACAGGTGAGCTGCGCTTTCAGTCTCGATAAAGTAACTGGTAACTGGTGGTTTAACTTTTTTTTTAAAGTTCCCATGTTTAGAAAGGGCTTTTCCGTTGACAAGGATGTTGTTTTTCCTGTTGTCCTGTAGGCCATGGCGTCCACAGAGGAGCGGGCATATGAGATCATGAGGGAGCTGGATGTCAGCTATGTCCTCGTCATCTTTGGAGGGCTGACGGGCTACTCCTCAGACGGTACGTCGCCAATCTCAGATGGGCGTCCTGAGTCAGAGGTTAACGCTTGAATGTAGCTGGAAACCTTGGTCTTGTTTCATCCCTCCCCCTCTCTCCCATCTTTCCTGTATAATAAAGCTGAGGGTCTATAAACAGGGTTCCCAAATGGTCAAGGCATTTCTGCTATATCATGACATATATTGACAGGTGTATTTCAGACAGAATACGCTCTTTCGTGGCATTAGATACACAGGAAGACCAGCTGTGGTGAAATCAAAGCTCTTATTCACATTTTTCAGCTCAGAAAAGTAGAGTAACATATTGAGGTCATGGAAACAACCAACTTAGTTATGGAAAGGCATGTAATGGAATTTAACATCAGGGACACAGTGGGAACCCAATATAAAAAAATAAACCCTTTGAACATTGTCAGTACTTATCCAATCTATGCCACCATCTCTCTCTCCCTCCCTCCCTCCTTCAGACATCAACAAATTCCTGTGGATGGTGCGTATTGGGGGCAGCACAGATACAGGCAAACACATCAAGGAGCATGACTACTACACCCCCACCGGGGAGTTCAGAGTGGATCGTGAGGGCTCTCCCGTCCTGCTCAACTGCCTCATGTACAAGATGTGTTACTACCGCTTTGGCCAGGTCTACACAGAGGCCAGTGAGTAACTCTACAGCCTAGTCCGGTCTGTTTTTGTCACTACAGTTTTTACCTGGCAGTAGGGGGCATGTTGAGACTCACACACACACAAGCACTATCCCCATAAATGTATAACTACAACTGTTGTGCCTTAATCTTGATGTCATGCTCTTCTCTCCAGAGCGCCCACCTGGCTATGACAGAGTGAGAAATGCTGAGATTGGGAACAAAGACTTTGAACTGGATGTGTTGGAGGAGGCCTACACAACAGAGCACTGGCTGGTTAGGATATACAAGGTAAGAAGAAGACTTCACTTTTATTCTGTTGTTTTTGGACAGGAGTTCTCTAAAAAGATTGAGTGCACAAACTAGTGTAGCGGTCAAGATCGGTGGCATCCACCTCAGATATGATGCAATTTGTTTGATTAGGTATTAGTTGTATAATTCAACAATACTACCCTGGTTGTTTTTTAAACCTTGTTCTAACCAGTCCTGTGTTCAACCTCTCAGGTGAAAGACCTGGACAACCGAGGGCTCTCAAGGACATAAGGCCTTCAATCTGACAGCAGTCAAACACCCCTTTAGCGCACAGCACTGAACGCCTTCCCCTGTGGTCAGTCGATGAGTGTGAAACAAGTACTTTTTATACTTACGTTCAGGGGGAAGTGAATTGCGGCCGAGATTTTGTTTTTGTGGATAATTTTTTTTTTTTTTTTGCTACGATGAAGTCTCATCTGGGATCAGAGGGAGCTGGTGTTAAAACGTCCAACCTGATAATCTGCAATCAAGTGGCCAAAGGAAACATTCAATTTAAGAGAGCTATGGATTTTTACGATGTGGTCAATTAAAGTGGGATTAAATGTGACAAATTGCCAATGTCTTTTTTTTGTTCACTAAAAAAATTGGATGGTAGTTTCCTTTGACTTGAACTGTTCTGAAGTTAATAAACAGGAGTGAATGTGAATAGGAATTATATCTAGGACTCGCTGTTGGAGACTCACTATGCAATAACATTTCAGATAGTCTGTTTGCCCTGGGTACTTACTACATTTGGGAAGCAATCTGTGGTATAAAGGCTCTAGTCTACAGTCAATATGAATTATTCTAGTTTTATTTCTATTGCTTGAGAAATTAGGACTCCTGCATCTCAGCCATTACTCATGCAGCTACATCCCTATGGTTGGAAGAATATCCTTTCCTTGTGACTGGGTAACTGCTTTGTTTGCACAAGTTTTTAGAGTCTAAAAACACCAAATGACATTAAATAGTATGCTAGGTGTCAACACAGTTCATATGCTGAGGCTGTAAAAAAAAAACTATGAGCAAGTCTTAAGTATTCAAGAGGCAATATTGAGTTTTTATTTAACTGCAGTGCATTTACTTACACAATTGTCCTTATATTTAAACAACCACAAATATGAAGAAACCCTTGTAATACATTTAGAACAGAAAGAATGACAAGGCATAGGATAGTCAATATGTTAAAATGTCCATTTAAGTAGTGATAACAACTTTTTGAACACATTCTTCATAAACATCTGAGCAATTAGAGTAAAACCACTTTCAAAAGAATCCACGTAAAGTGCCCATTAGTACCAGTCCCACACATTTCTCAGTGAGCACCATCTTCTCAAATGGCACGTCTCCACCAAGACAGACCCTCTACGAGTCCGTGTGATGGTCTGGCAGCTCTTCCAGAAGGGCCGGGTTTCTCCTGTAAATGTAGGCGTTGGCGTCGTCGTCGTCCAACTTCACCAGCTCGGCCAACGAAGTGACGCAGGGGTCGTGGTCGGCCAGCATCCCGGGCAGACGTGAAGACATGCGCTGGATGCGGGAGGAACGGCGCACCGGCGTTAGAAACTTGAGATCCTTGATGCCGCTCTTTCGCAGGGATCCGCACGCGCCGGCCTCGCCTTCGATTGTCTTCCTCACACTAAAATGAGACAGTAAAAAGATGAGGATGAAACCAAACGGACTCCACTTCTTGTGACCAGCATCTTCTTTGAGTCATAGTCAAACAGTTGATTCAGAATAACACATGGAAAATGTTCATTTTCACCTCACCTTTGCAAGTATGGTGTGGTTTTCACACTGTATTTCACTACTGAAGCTTCCTCCATCTTTGGTGTGGTCTCCATCACATCGCTATCATCATCATCTTCATCACTTTCAACTTCCTCATCATCCATCTCCACTTTTGCTTTAATCTTCACCTCCTCATCCTCTGGCTCATCATCAACTTTCTCAGGCAATTCATTCTTCAACTCATCTTGGCATTCGTCTTCTGTTGCGCTGTCCTCCATCTCACCACCATTGCATTCATCTTTGACATAGTACAAAAGGAAAAAATCTATTTTGCACAACTGACCCAATACATTTGCCATTAACTGTATATAAATTCTCCATTGGAGCCATGCAAAGAGTTAGATAGCACTCCATAAACACATGCAAGATGACACAAGCAGTCCAATGTGCAATAAACGTACCATCCATACATGTAGAGGGCGTCGCCATGGCCTCCAACACATCACACAGGTTCACCACAATCTGTCATAAGACAAAAAGAAAATGTGTGTGAGGGGAGGGGTAACCATCCAATCCAAGTAACACTACAAGAAATACTGGGCGTTTCCTTACATCGTTCATCCTGGCCTCTGGGTCAACAGGCAGATCCATATCCGAGTTGTCCAGCAGGTCCAGAGTGCTGTTCATGATCAGCGGAGTCGAGTTGTGCGCTGGTTCTTGTGGCCTCTGGTTCTCTTCAGGCTGAGCAGCAGCAGGAGAACCAGGCCTGTGACCATCCAGACTGGGTTCAGGTTCGGGGTCACGTTGGGGAGCAGGTTTAGCCTGAGACTTAAGCTGGGATTTAAGGTGAACTTCTGGTTTCCCAGCCACTTTGGTTTTGGTGGGTGCTGCTGATGCCGTGGTCGGTCTCTTCAGAGTCCTCCCCTTGGAAGCCAGCCACTCTGCCAGTTTGGCTCTGGGGAAGGAACACGTAAACACTTGAGCATTTCTGACCCTGCAGTAACAATGATGCAAAGAACCATTTATGAGTCTGTGTGTTACCTTCTCTCCTCAGTAGTCTCCATGGTAACTCTGTATTGGCTGAGGGTGCTGGAGACAGGAGGCTTGTTGACCTTGTCTGTAACAACTGGCATCTTGGGCTTGCTTCTCTGTGTCCCTGTTTCCTTGGGCTTCGCAGTAGTGTTTCTGGAGCTGGGACCGGAGCGTGCTGCTGGGATAGTTCTGGCAGGAGGGAGAGCGGTGCGAACCCCAGCAGCGCGATGGCTGGTGACAGGGTGCCTAGAGACTGGAGGAGGTCCATCTGACACCGAGTTGGACCTCGTAGGTTGACGCTTCTGCATGTCACGCCCAGGCAAGTCAGCAACAGATTTGGATCTGTTCTTTGCCAAGTTTCCAACTTTTTGGGTCTCCATTTTGGGCGCTGATGCTTTTGCAGTTGGTTTTTGATTGGTCCCTCCCACCGCGACACTAGATTTCCAAATGGATCCTATTTTTGATTGGACAACCTTGCCTTTGTACATGCCTGGAGCAGATTTAGATGGTTGCACAGAAGCTGGTGGCTTTGGAGCTTCTGCAACAAATTTTCTCTGTCTTACAGCCTGTTCGGTGAGGAAAACCTGACTAAGCGTTTGTTTTTTGGCAACAGTAGCAGCACCTCCTTTCACATCCTTCTGTGTAGTCTTAGCCTTTTTCAGGGCCTCTCCAGATTTTACCTTCATATCCCCCAGTCTAGGCTTCGCTTTTTGACCATTGTTTGCCATGGTATCTTTTTCATTGCTTTTCTGGTGTAGAGGAGCCACAGAAGTTGTCGTTTTGGAAACATCTCTTTTGATGAAGGACTTGCTTTCATATGCAGGCTGAGCATTCTCTTTGTTTCCCTAATAATAATAATAACAAATAATACAAAGAAAAACCATCAGGCAGGAGGAATTTGTGATTTAAGAACTTTAACTTTGTAGTTCAGAGAACACTGATACAAACATGTCATATGATGTTCATTACGTTAACTCACTTTCTTAATATTGTGGTTTCGTCTTGAAATCGCGACGTTATCCATTTTGTTTCCCGCCTCAACCAGCAACCAGCCTCGATCAATGGATATTTCTGAAAGGAATAGATCAATCAATATAACAGCTGGACTGCAATGAATGTATGAAATAGATATAGGGGCTTTGGTCCAAACAATCGCCTGTTAACAAATCACACAGCTAGTTAAGGTCCGCCTTGATGTTTACGTAACCGTAAGTTTGACATTAGCCAAAAACAATGCTACGCAACAACTAGCCCGCAGAGTTCTGTCTCGTTTGGAGAGTCATGACGGACTCAACAACACAAACTGGCAATGGCGTTGCCTTGCTCATCGGCAAACATACACAAGTCGTAGAATATAACTTAACACGTTTTACTAATCATTGGGAACCACTGTTTAATGCGGCTTACACCCAATACACATAACAATATGCATTTCAATAAGAAAGACTATTTAGAATTACATTTTTAGAATAAAATGTACAATTTGACCGCCTTCCTCTTCTTCCAACAAAATACTGGGTGGTAGCGAACAGCGTGAACCAACTCTAAGAGTTAGGATTTATTTTATAATATTTCAAAAGTGGATCGATTTGAAGCGATGTTTTAGGAGCTGTGCTTTGATAAGCAAGGCAACTTGCCAGATTTGAAATTGTGTTAGACGTTGTCTCCGTACAACAGAGAACGACACGTGACGTTATCAGGGCTAGATGGCAGTTAAACTCATCTAACGACTGTTACCGAGTAATTACTTTCCTGTACGGCTCTGATCGTATCTCTATCCAACTATATTGGTAAAGTAACAAATCAACGTTAACTTACCGTTCTGCGGTCCTTTGTTGTAGGATCCGATGAGAACACTATCAAAAGCAGGACTGCAGAAAGCAAAACACGCCTGCCTACAAAACACCCCGATTTGACTTTTGGCGCTGCCGCGTTGTAATTGGTCGGCTTTGTATCGCGATAAAACAAATCCAACCAATAGAAACCAAATTTAGTAATCGGAACTGCAGAGGCGGAGCTTCGTCCCACAAGGCTTCATCTGTTCTTTTGAATGTTTGAAACGAAATAGCATTCCAATGATACTGGTCCATAGATACACACCCAGTGCATGACAAGTAACCAGTGATGTAGGTGTAAATAAAAAGGTACAGTATGATCTCCAGTCAGGAATGATTACAAGGATTATGATGATCAAGTAAATTAAGTTTTACTGAATGAGTTGATTAATATATATCCCTATGATCTAGGTTTTGACAGCCATGTAAATTTGGAAATAAGGAACGTAAACTATTGATTAGAACGTTTATAAATCTGATTGAATATATAGGCTAGTACACTGAGTGGACAAAACATTAGGGTAACCTGCTCTGTCCATGAAATAGGCTGAGCAGGGGAATACAGGTGAAAGCTATGATTCAGTATTGATTTCACCTATTAAATACACTTCAGTCATGAAGGGAGATTGAGATTAAGTCCTTTGGATAATCATGGACATGGATTGTGCATAATTGGTTGCAACTCAACAGTAGGAAGGTGGTCCTAATATTTAGATAGATATATATTATTTCCTATAGAGAGGACACATATGTCTATCTAACAAATACTAGTATCACCAGTATTCAGAATCTATAAAGTGATACTAGCAATACACTATTCTGTTGAAAAATAATTAGTGAGACACAATCATTTTGGAAGGATGGGTCAGTAGCCTTCAAGTTAAATCAGAAAGATAAAGTTTTTCTCTGGTTAGTGCTGTTATCCTCAATGATACATAAGTATATATATGTCGTATATATATGTCTTGAGGTTGGTGCAAGCCAATGGATTACACAGGGCTTTCATATAACCTAATTGTTTGAGCATAACAGTGCATAAACAAATGGTTTCTTACTTTTATTGCTTAGTAGGATTAACCTATGTTGTTTTGTCCCATGATAAAGCTCACCTTTTCAAAAGGGGTGATCAAAGCTATCTTCTTCGATCTATTTTACAGGACAATTTGAAACATTTATTTTGTAACTTTGTTAAGAAATGTTCAGTACAACAAGGTTATGCTCAAGGTGTAAGTAGCATCATATTTTAAATTGTGCCCACGAGTCTCCCATGATTCATTGTGCTACTACGTGGGCGAAGATACGATTTAGTTTACGACTATTTTAGTGCTAAATAGAACTCTCGTTCCTTAAGTAAAGCTCTTTGAGCGGTCTGCTAAGGATTATGGGAAGAATACGAGGCGCGCGCTCATTCGCATCATCGCAGCATCGTGTGTGGGGTGCATCAATTCAAACATGCATAACCAGAATAAGACCAAAAGCAAGGGTTTACCTTCAAAATAAAATTACACACACATAGACCTATAAAGCCTAACCGGCCTAACCAACAGTATATGGACGTCACAGAGCATTTCAGTGGAGGCTTATTGTGTCTGATTTTACAGAATGATCTGGAGGGGCTATTCTATAATCTTCAGGAACAAATGTTCCACCAATATAAGATAAAATTGACTAGTAGACATTCTTCCAAGTTGTCTGATATGTTCTTTGAGTTTTGACAGCCTAACATATACGGTAAACACAAGGCATTTTAGAAGAAGCTAATTTATATGGTTATTAATATATACTGTAAATTTGCTTTTTGAAAAAAACAACAGAAACTGCGTTTAATTTACGATAGATTCCTCTTTAACACAAGACAGGTTTAGACACGTTTGTCAATAACGATTTTATTTTGAAAGGATTGCGGAAGTTGTTTTTTGTCTCACTTGACAGTGGCGGTCTGGAAGATATTTGCTTGATAGCGAATGTTAGAAGTAATCACTTGGCTGAATACTACCAGATTTAAGCCATAAATTCATGATGCAAAATCACTGCGCTGCGCCGAACTGCACCAGTTGCAAATCCAACCGCCAGCCACTCTTCAGGTTTCCACAGGATCCAGAAAGGTAATGCTAATGCTAATGCTAGCACATAGCCCCGATACATCTCTCGTGTGTAGAGAACATTACGCCAGCTCCATTCTAAAGTCCGGCAATTTTATGTGGGCTTGCTTATCGGCAAACGTATATGGAACATAACTGAAGACTTTTTACGAATCTTTAGTGTCCTTTGGTAAATTCGCCATATCGACTTTACACCAAGCAACACGTTTCAATAAAACGTCATTCCCACAATCTTATTCTACAGAAATGCAGCGTGCTGGGTGGCAGCGAGCAGTGTCAACCAATTACAAAAAGCAGGCGAACCAAAAATAAAAACTGAAACGTCATTGAAATAACCTCTGCCTGGTACATTGGATGTATGCCGAATTTAATTGATCATATTTCGTAAAAAGGTATTAAGTTATGTTCTACCAGGTATGCACCTTTGATGATAATCAAGACAGCATTAACCTTTCTAAATTTAGCTAATTGACTGTGTTGTGAAACAAGTTCAAATGTGAGAACTGCTATTGTGTCTGGCTATAACAGTACTATTGTAATTAATATAGCTACCCTTATATTACTGTGGACATCCATAACGATTTAATAAATACACGGCTTCCTTAAATACACGGAACTTGCTGACCATGTTATCTTCCCCAAAAGCAACACACTTGCTTTGATAACCTCCTGAAAGTTGCAACTTGATCTGATAAAGAATTTACATTCAATTTTTTTTAATTTTTGTTAAATAATTTGAATGGGCTGTCTTCTGTCTTTGGAGGAAACATTTTGCAAATAGTTGAGTATTTGGATTGCTTTTATAATCATAATCATGTTAAGGGATTAACAAAAAAAACAACCCTACAAATCACAAGCATGTACTGTATACATTAAATGATTTGTTTGTTTTGGTAAATTGATTTGATTTGGTACTGAATCATAATTGAAAATCAGTACTGAATATTTCCATGTAGTTTAAACATGTTCTCAATTTGGTTTGACCTCTTCTATCAGATGCAAGAAGTGGGTTGAAAACTGCCACCGCCAGGACCTCAAGGACAAATCACCGAACCAGTTGTACAGATTCTACAGACTTTGTGGAAAGCACTTCGAACCATCTATGATTGAGAATAGTGTGAGTAATGATTAGAAGCTGTACAAGATATTGAGACTCAACACGTTACTTATTTGCAGTGCTATGACTATAATTGTCAAACTTCAGGTGCAATGTAGAAAGGGGCTGAATTAGCTCAGCGTATTGTTTCACCTACCATCCCATAAACATGCTGCAGTATTTAGGATTGGATTAGTCAAGTCAAATACAGTTTGTCATTTCAGCCATACATGTAGCACATACAGCCAAACGAAAAGTCGTTCCTCAAGATGACCAAGGTGAATTTAATATTAATATTTGTTTTTTTTTAAATGTATTTCTGAAATAAAGCAGAGAGTGTAGAATAAGTTGAATTGAACTGACATTGTGTCAGTCTGCATAGGTTCTGTATGAATTAACTATTTCGGTTGCTCTTTTTTGTTTCTGCGTTTTCAGGATCCTCAGCATACAGTGTTAAAGGAGGCTGCCACACCAACTGTCTTCGATGTGTCAAACCAAACTCAAAAGCGTAGTAAAGAGACGGTAGGTTAAAAGAAGTCTATATCCTTTTTAATCCTGAAAATAATCAGTATAATTTGATTTATGTGTTCTTTTAATGAACCAAATATTTAAACCCAATATGAGATTTTTATTTGTCTTTGATTTTGGCAGACTGAAGATGATGACACGGAGAGTAAAGTGAAGAAAAGTGAGTACTAATATCAGTATCAATTACCTTTCACAATATTGCTTGCATTTGTGGATCTTGAAAGTGAAGAGTCATTGTTAATGAGTCATTAACCACCTCATGATGACTGTGATATGTGCACACACACACACCTGTTATCAGTTAGCCATTAACATGGTTTCTCACAACTTGTTGCAAGTTAGACAAATGGTTTCCCTCTTGAAACAATTTGTGTTTCCCCTGTAGAAATCAAAAAGGCCCCAACAGAGACAAAGAAGGTTGATGGCCAGACAGCTACAGAGGAAGAGGAATACAAAGAGTACCTGAAGTCTTTATTTGAAGTTCTTGTACTGTTGGGGGAGCAAAACATTCCTTTAAAAGGACCTGCCAATGATAATCAGGAGAGCCTCGCTTCTAGCAACTTTCAGGCATTGCTAGAATACCGCATAAATGCTGGAGATGAAGCCCTAAAGAAGAGGTGTGATGCAAACCCTGTGAATAAGGAGTGTTGCTCCTCAACTCAGCTGGGCCATTTGATTGAAGTGTGTGAGGGATGCGTTCGCAG
The DNA here is from genome assembly GCA_034670385.1 of Hoplostethus mediterraneus. Lineage (NCBI taxonomy): Eukaryota > Metazoa > Chordata > Actinopteri > Trachichthyiformes > Trachichthyidae > Hoplostethus > Hoplostethus mediterraneus. The sequence goes on from JAXDDW010000005.1 coordinate 4,190,156, forward strand.
TGAGCTCTTGGAGGATGTCAGAAAAAATGGCTTTTTCGCATTAGTGACTGATGATTTGGTGAAGATCTCAGGAGAATGGTACCTCCCCGTCTTTCTGCGTTATGTGGACCAAGCTAACTGCCAGCGGGAAAAGTTTGTTGGATTCCTGTCTTTTGAAGGAGATGGAGAGGGCTTGGCAGAGAGACTGCTGTCTGAATTGACTGACAAGTGGGGCTTGGATATGGAACAGTGCAGAGGTCAGGCCCACTCGTTCTCTGGCACAAATTTCAGCAAAATAAAAGCATTTGCCACCAAACTGACAGAGAAGTATCCAATGGCAGTGCTTACGCCAAGATCCACTTGTGCCTTGAATACCTCACTGGCCAATGGTATGGCTTTGTCAGGGGTCCAGCTTGTCATGTCCACCTTTAGGAAGATCAAGTCATTCTTCAGTCAGTCCCCGTCACTGCAGCAAGAGTTGGAGCACGGCATTTCAATCTTCTACCCGGACAAGGAGGAGAAAGCCAGTGAACTCAAAGAGGTCTGCCGCACCAGCTGGACCACAAGGCACGATGCTTTTCAGGTGGCAGTCGACATCTTGGAGGCACTGCTACTCTGTGTGGACAGTGTGCATGACAACGAAGACATGAGGTGGAGCGATCAAGTCACACACGACGCCTTAGAGATTTCAAAAGCGCTGGCTGACTTTGAGTTCGTCATGACCTTGGTTGTGCTGAAAAACACTTTGTCGCTTACTCGGGCCTTCGGGAAGAACATGCAAGGGAAAGCAACAGATGCTCATTTTGCCGCAAACAGCTTAAAAGCTGTGTTGCACTCCCTGACAGAAGTGTCCGACAACATCGATGTATATCACGAGTTCTGGCACGATGAAGCCGTTAACCTAGCTGCTGCACTGGAGATACCAGACAAGGTTCCAAGGGCATTCTTGAGAAAGCATCGGTCAGAACCTGGAACCGCCATTCGGCCAGAGAGCTACTACAAGGAGCACCTGTCTGTCCCCGTGGTGAACCATGTCATCAGAGAGATGAAGGAGCTCTTCTGTGAGAATCACCTGAAGGCTCTGAAATGTCTGTCGCTGGTTCCTGCCGTTTTAGAGCAGAATAAGTCTACCGAACCTGAGGAGGAAAACATACAGATGTATAAAAATGACATCCCCAATGCAGGAACCCTCCCAGCCGAACTGCACTGTTGGTGGGTTAAATGGAGCCACAGGGGTAAGGGTGACGCTGTGCCCTGCACTCTCCATGAGACGCTGCAGCTGGCCGATGTGAAGTTCTTCCCAAACATGCTTGCAGTCCTGAGGGTGATCGGTACCCTGCCCACCTTAATTCTGGAGGAGAGCTGTGATGTGGCCTATAGGCGCTTCAAGATGTATATGGAGAACACACCAGACAAATACCGATCAAAAAGTCTCGCTCTTTTGAATGTAAACTATGATGCTAGGCATGACCTAGACACAATGGTTGAGGCTTACATGAAGACACACTCTTAAGAGAGAGAATGTGTAGTAAAGATGCCGGTCTCCATGAGCCTTCAGACTATAGATGTTCCACAGCTTTGTTGATTCATAAGGCATACAGAACTGTTTGTTTACTGTACAGATTCAGTTGTCTTTTTGAGAGAAAAATCACAAATTTGTCATTTGTAGGGTGTTTAGTTTTTCTGTGATAAAGTGTATAATATGAATCAATTGGAAATCAACTGGAGTACCTGAAAAGAGCTAGTGCACTTGTTTTTGTCATCTCTGAGGATGCTCTCTCTACTGCTCCTTAAGTAGTGTTTTTCATGCCTATGTTTTGGATCGACATGCACCACCCTCCTCCACTAGTCTGTTTTGATTGACAGTTATTGGCATTGGCTAGACCAATGCCCATGACCATAGCAACACAAACTGAATTGGTGTGTTAGTTAAATAATAAAAAAAATAGTGATGCTCAATTCCACATGTTTATGTTTGAAGAGTGGGGGTTCACGCCTGGATCTACATTGACCTTTAGAGAATCACTAACAGGAGTCAAGAAGCAGGCTGTTTGCTTCCACAATCTATTGCTAGCAGACAAAGTTATGTTGCAGTTAATAAAATGGTATGCAGTTGTGTCAAATTGATTGTTTTTCCTCTATACTAATCAAATTTGTATTTCAAATCAAACAATGACTATGAGGCAAAATTCACAATATCTACATGTATTTCATTTACCACACAGCTGTTTTGATGGATTTACAATCATACAATGCTGACAAGACAAGTCTATTATGGGGATTATAATTATGTTTTAAAAAAAAGGATATGTAGGATGTGTATGGCGTCATGTTGACGTGACGTCAAATAACTACATATCGGAAACCTCGGGGTTGAGCTATCTTGTCCAAGTTTCCTACTCTTGGAATTCTGAAGGAAGTCGTGATTTCCGACTTTCCGACATCTCTGGACGCAGCATAATACATTTGTTACGTGTGTTTTAGGTTAGACTGAAGTAGAAATACAGGATCTAATCGTTACAATTTAAGATAGACTAATTGTATTGATTTAACTAAGATGTGAAGAGCATATGTCTATCGTGAAGAGTAGATATGTCTATCCAGTTCCTGTGGAGGGCAGCAGTATGTCTAAGGTGCGATACCTCTTCCTCAAAACTCACGTAAAGAAGAACAGGAAGCTCCAAAACCAAGTCAGAGAGTCTCACGGCAAAGTGAGAGGATTCACTGCTGCCTACCTCTTTGGTTAAATCCACTACGAAGAACAGATCTCTTCTTTCTGGCTGAGAGTTTCTCACAATTCGTCAAGCAGTTTATTTTAACAGTACAATGTTAAGGCCCTAGTAAGCTACAGAAAGCAGTGTCAGAACTAGATATGTTTAAGTAAGAAAGATGTTGAGCAGGTACGGTTTTATGCATGTCTAGTATCATGTCTTATATCAGTAATGAAGTTATAGGTTATTTTGTAGTTTGTGAATCTCAAACTGCTTAGGTTTGATACGATGGATGAATAAAATAATGCTTCTCTGACTAAATGTGGCATTTCAGTTGGAATAGCGGTAGAACATTGAGGTTGTACTTCTGAGTAAACTCAACATACAGTAATACTTGGCAATGAAATTAGGATAACAACCTGGCAGGAAGTTTGGACTATTCAGGACCACATTTCAAAACAAAATCAAGTGCTTAAAATGTAAAATGTAATGTAAATGTAAAAGGAAAATTAAACCAAAGTGACTGCCCATATCTCACAAATGCCGGTCACCGTTTGGCCTATAAAGAACCATCCATGTCCTCATAATCAATTACCTATAACTAGCTAGCTATCCAGCTGTCTGACTACTCATTGATATACGAATAATATACTACTAGACAGTAGTGCGGTCTAGCGGACAGCGGGTGTTAACAATCTTGATAGTTAAGCTCTTTGAGCTAGCCTAACAGCCCCACTCTGCTCTCTACAGGTCAACAAGTGCACTGCACATTTTAGTTCCTGGTTTGTGTGATTACACGCTCTCGGCACACCACGCAACATCAACTTTTTTAAAGCATGGAATAAGTCGCTTCTTAATTTCACATAGAGGATTTCAACGAGAATAAGTATAAACTCAGATCTGCCGGTTGCAGGTTTTGCACCAGGCATGACTCTGTAGACTCTGCTGCAGGTTTGCTCACACAGTAGGCTTGTCAGCTTGCAACCGCCAGCTAGCTAACTCGCTAGCTAGCTACATGCAGTCCAAAATGACTGACTGCTGTGCCGCAACGAACTGTGGTTTTCACCTAGGGAAATCCGATAACGCTACCCCGCTTTTCAGCTTTCCCTTGGACCCGGAACGGTAAGTGATGCGTTTATTTTCCTAAAATGCGGATTAGGAATCAGCCGCCGAGTGTGCGGAATGAGTGTGGCAGCTATCCGCCGTTAGCACTACCGTTAGCTTAACATCATGTTAGCTAACAGTGACACAACTCTGTTGAAAATGGCGCAGACTACTCCTGAAAGAAAAGTCCCTATGAAGCAGACTCTTTTCGTTTAGGCTCCGTGGTCGACGCTATCGTGTGCTGTTGGCCAGCCCCGTTCATCTTCGAGTCAATTCATTTGACACTTCAATAAAAACCTGACCTGGAAACTTTTGTGTTGTAATTTAAATCGCCATCAGTAAACGACACCTACCGTCTGGATAGTATGGTAGTGTGGAGTACAGCGACTAGCTAGCAAGGTAAAGGAAATACTAGGATTACTTTTCATTGATAACGATGAATTCGCTGTCTGGCTTTATTGTGGCCATTACCAGCGTACCCGTATCGACTCAATAGGCTTTAATTAGCACAACTCATTGTGGGTAATGTAAATTGAAACTTTCATTTCTGGTGTTACTATTACTACTGGATCGAGTGTAGTGAAAAAGTCCCAGTCATTAATTGCAGTCTGGCGCCTCCTGTTGAGCTGCTGTTGCCTCATAACTGGTTTTATTTTTGACGTGAACATTTTCTTGCTTTACATGTATTGAATAAGGAACTGATACAAGGTCTATGCCTGATAAACACAAGCATAAATGCTGTTCTGGAGCTGTAAGTTGTTTGTAAACATCGGAAAAAACATTATTTCATTTTTAGGTTGTGAGTAGACTATTATATATCAGCAGGTTCTAGCTTTTTTTTTTTAGCTGGGCAATGTTGTGAGTTAGCGGTGCTGTACATAGACAGGAAGTGTCTCATCCGTGGTTCTCAAACATTTTTCATGGCCGGACCTACGTAAGAAGTGTTTTTTTTTCGGCTGGTTGTTTTTGCTTGTGACAAACCAAACTTTTTCAGTGAAGGAAGTAATTTGCTTGTGGTTCAATTCAAAAACGACAATGCAATGAGGGGACAAATAATGAATTTAGAGGAACAAGGGAAAATGAGATTGAAGAAGGGCACGTGGAGAGAGAATAGATTATGTGAAATAGGAAAGGCTTTTATCAGCAACCAGTCACCTCATCTTCAACGTTGATGACGTCTAATGCAGGGTACTTGTAGAACCATTATGCGGGTTTGAATTTGACAGTAGTAGAGTGGGTAGGGCTATGATCAACAACATTATGTGTACAGTAATGTGTACGTTACTTTCACCATGTCTACATGGTGTTTGATGAAATTATTATATAGAGAAATTATTTATCAGGGGTTGCATTTTACATCTTTTGTTGTGAATAGGACCCCATTCATAGCTGGCAAATTCAGGTTACCATAAGCAAAACTACATCGATAAAATGTGTCAAATCCACATGATCAGTCCAAATGTTGTATGGCAAACCAGTGCATCACTGTGTGTTGAAGTGTCAAAATGTGGCTAGTGTGCCAACTTACCCCAAAAGAATAGCCTACCTGTGCAAACTTGATTCATTTAATTTCATATAAATTTCAATAATTTTGTTTTAACTGACTGAGGGCAGTTGTGTGGGTCTTGGTGGAGACCCACACAACTGCCCTCTTATGCACACACACACACACACACACACACACACACACACACACACACTCACACTCACACACACACACTCTCTTAGGTAAGACTACACATAATTATATTACATACGTACAATTTCTCATATTACTTTATTTTTATAGTGCTTTTACCACTTTTGCCACTTTTTCATTTCACTGCACACCCCGTGTGTGTATGTGACAAAGTTCTTGAATCTTGATAGAATAGAGTGCTTTGCATAGAACTCAGATGAAAAATCACAAATGAAAGTGTTGAAATAACTTAATAGCACAACATAAAGTCAAGGGGTTTGAATTATTTTGCAAGGCACTGTCTATACACACACACACACATACTGAATTCCTTGTCTCTTTGTATGCAGGGTTCACCTTCTCTTCGATGGGAAAACATTTTCACCTTTCAATATTGAATTGAGTGAATTGCTCATCGTTCATTCACTAATGGGCATCATTGGTCGTTTACGCTTTTCTACTAAATTTGTACTGAATTTAATGCATCATAACCTGATGAAGTGAAAAGTAGCCTAGCTGATGCAGCCTTTTCCCCATTTGTCATTTGTATTCCTCTCATACTTAAAATACACTGGTATTACTGGTAACCTTACACTGGTAAGGTTTTTTATTATTATGTTTTATTAGTTATTCTGAGACTATTTCTGTCCTTTTTGCAGCTGCAAACAATGGTTGAACAACTGTCGTCGCCAAGACTTGGAATCACAAGCTCCTGAGCAGTTGCATAAGCTCTACAGACTTTGTGCAAAACACTTCAAGCCCTCTCTGATCTCCCATCAGGTAAGAACTGAAATTTCAGCTGATTACCCTCTGGGAGGAGCACAGTTTCAAATAGGTGAAATATCAGTATTATTGGTAGTGGTGGTTTTTCTTTCTTTCTTGTGAACTGAATTACGTTTGGTTTACTCATGGCAAGTCAAGTGGTTAAAACTACTGTTTATAACAGTAGTTTTACTAGTTATAACTTTAGGCTACTAAAACATAGATTGGTGTGTCTATGTATTGAAACATAGTATTTGTTAAGTGTTTACTGAATCATATCAATATATCACCAAAATGTGTTTAAGATGGTGATAACATTTTGTGCTTCTCAACATCACTTTAATTTAGCACATGGTATGAATTGATGCGTGTGACTTACTATTGATAATAATGACCTTATTTAGTAAATGATTTTATTAAAAAAAAGGTGTCAATTGCTGTGCAATAAACCATTTTTCAATGAAAGAGCTTTACATTTAGGCTTTAGGTTGGGTTTATAAAAAGCATAAAGCAAAATATTAATTGTCTTTTTTCAGAGCGCTTCCAATTGTGTCTTGACGGAAGATGCAGTTCCAACAATATTTGATTTTACAACACCATTGAACAATCCAGCAACCTGCAACAGGAAACGAGCTAGAGATCCTGTAAGTGTTTCATTCAACATTTAAACTAACTTTTTCAATACAGTGGTTATACGCAAGAAATGTAAACCTATAAACATTTGCTTTTAATCTACTCAGACAGAAGAGGAACCTGCTTCAGTGAAGAAAACAAAAGGTAGACTAAGCAGTTAAATTATTTCTTGAAATGATTTTTATAACAATACATGACTGGTAATAACTGACTTTAAGCATGCCTTTACTAAGGATAGTTTCTCAGTGCTTCTATTCTCTATGTGCATATTCTAGCCTATGTTTAAATTGGTCCTTGTCACAAATGTTGATCAAATGAGCTAATTTTTCACCACCTCAACCTTCCAAACAATATTATCCTGTTTCTCATTAGAAAACACAGCAACACCAGCAGTGAAGGAGGAGGCAATAGATGTGTCTGGAGAGAACAGCGTGACATCTCAAAAAGATGACCAAACGCATGTAGCCAGCTCCAACGCGAAAGAGATTCTTAAAGTCTATTTCAAGGAAATCCTTGCCCTCACTGGATTCAGCATTAATGGTGCAAACATCAACACAGATGAGCCAATGGGAGGTGCGAGGGGTCAGCAGAATCTCAATCCTATCTGTGTGGAGAAAATTGATCAGAAAGAAATCCTCCAGTTCAGCGAGGACCTCATGCGGGGAGAGATACAGAACAGCTTGCGGTTGGCACGATTCTTCTCCATTCTGCTTCAAGATGTGATCAGCATAGAAGGGAAGGAGCAGATCCCAGTTTTCATTAGGTCCGTCACAGTTGCTGGGTTCCCTCAAAAGCACCTCATTGGGTTCTTGCCCTGTGATGTCGATGTCGAGAACCTGTTCTACATGCTTCTCGCAGAGTTACGAAATAAGTGGGGGCTGAGGATGGAGCATTGTCGAGGTCTCACCTATATGGCTACAGGCAGCATGTGTCAGAAAATGCGAGACCTTACCTGCAGGATTCTTCAGGAGTTTCCACAGATTGTTCTGTCACCCAGTGACCCATATGCCTTCAACATATGGATTATTCGCTGCATGCCTGTACCCTCCATCCAGAAAGTTGCAGACACTGTTGAGAAGGTAGCCACGCTACTGAAGAACACACCGGAGCTTTGCAAAAGATTGGATGGAAAGATCCAGATGACATATGGGCATATTAAAGGAGAAGTGGACAGGATCAAGGGGGCTGTCCGTGGTAACTGGGAGTATGGTACTGATGCCTTCCAGACCATGTTAGATATTCTTGAGCCATTCCTGAACTGTATCAATGAGATGATCTCAAAGGTAGATGAAGATACTGCTGAACAGATGGCTATGCTCAAGCCTGTTCTGAAGAATTTCAATTTCATCATCACACTTGTTGTTCTCAAGAACACACTCTGTTGTGTGAGCATACTCAACTCGAGTCTCAGGGGAATAATTAGCATCAGCAGCACCTTGCAGTACACAATTTCCAATGCCTTAAAACTGGTAAACAAATACCAGCAGGAAATTGCAATATTCCATAGGAAATGGTTTTCAGATGCTGTGGGCCGCGCAAAGAAGCTGGGAGTTGAGGTCACTAAGCCCGAGACCTCATCAGAGATGGACCAAGAAGCCACAACTGAAACACCACTGGAGGACTTGTTCAGAGAGACTCTGAGCTGGCCTATCCTGCAGTATCTTGTTGCAGAGGTGAAGAGAGTGTTCAGCACAGAGATGGTGAGGATTCTCAGATGGCTGTCTTTGGTGCCATCTTACATGGCTGACCACAATTTCAGTATCCGCAGGGATAAAGTGGCAGATGCCAACTTGAACAACCTCGCTAGGCCTGACACATTTTATGAAGAGCTTGGTTGTTGGGAAGTGAAGTGGAGACATGCTAGCAAGCGCAGGATCCTACCAACCACAGTGTTTGCTACCCTGAAGATTCCAGATATTGGGTTTTACCCGAATGTGCAGAGTTTGCTGAGGGTTTTGGGCACTGTTCCATGTGTGAATGCGGAGGCAGACGTGTATGGTCAATACAATATGGTACTGGAGCGGTGCCACTCCTATCTTAGAGCCACACCAGAGGACCAAAGACAATGCAGCATGGCATATGTCTTTGTAAACCAAGATGTGCACTTCAGCGTTGAACAAATGGTGGAGTCCTATGTGCAAAAGCATCCTGACATATTGCAGTTGCTGCAAATGGTAAGTAGATTTTCATAGATGAGTGGAATGTTGTCTCTGTGCATATTGTTTTTCTTGTAAGGTCTAATTAAGTGAGAAGATAATTGTTTTTTCTTTATTGTTTTTGTTATAGGAAGATGACATAAAAGTCAAGCATCTCAAAGGTGAGAGACTCTTGATTAATTAGTTTTTCATATGTATGCATGTATGTATGTATTGTGACAGGCCCAGATGTAATCGCAAGGTTATCCCTGCAACAGAAATCCAAAATATGCAATTTGAGGAAAAAGATGTCGGTATGGAGTAGCTAAATAGTAGCTAAATATTTTTAACCTGTAAAAGTGTTTTATGTGCGTATTTAAAATGTTGGAGTAAAATGACCGTGTGTTGAGTGTTTATGGCTTAAGCAAGTTGCAAAATGTTTTTGCCGATGTCCTGCTTTTTCAATCTATATATCCACACTTAAAATGCTTACAATCATTGGATTGTGGGTTTAGAACACTAGTTATTAATGTGTCCATCTTGCCTGATAAGATCATTCTCAACTCTACATTTCAGGGGAAACCTTACTCGATGGAAACCATACTGAAAAAGACGCTGAAGATGATGTGCAACCCATGACCCTAGAAATGGAGGCTGAAAAGCTTGTGGAGATGAAGTGTGCAGAGACCGATAAAGAAGCTCTCAAAGCTGCCTTGCAAGCTGCAGTAACTGCTGCATGTAGCAGCCATAGCAGGAAAGCTGGTGACGTTTCTGCTGCACAGGATAGTGAGGTTGAGTATGTGTCCAAGTCTGAGATGAAAGAAGTTCTCACTGTGTGTGAGGATGCAGTCAGGGAGGGAATTCTCCTGGAAGTAGGGAGTTCATTCTTTACCTTGTTCATCGATCGTGTTGTGAAGTTTGGGGAGACAGACTACCTTCCCCTCTTTCTGAGGTTTGTGGACAGTTTCGATGTCATGCGATTGGAGTTGATGGGATTCCTTGACGCAGATCTTGACTGCGATGCCCTGGTACACCGCCTCTTGGAAATTGTCACAGAGGAATGGCGTCTCGATTTGAAGTACTGCAGAGGTCAAGCTTACTTAGGCTCTGGTGATGTTTCCTACAAGCTGAAAGCCTTTGCCTGCAAAATCCAAGAGGAGTATCCTCTTGCTATAACAACACATTGCTCTTGTTACTCCTTCAACACATGGTGGTCAAAATCCATCCCAGTCCCTGCCATTAAAACAGCCCTGGATACCTTTGAGGAGGTTTTGATGTTTTTTGGCAGCAGTACTTCTCTAGAGAAACAGCTAGACCATGTAATTGCCTTTGGTCTAAGAGAGAGCTATGAGAAGGTCCAAGAGTTACAAGGGAAGTTCTGCGCCCTTTGGCAAGAAAAGCATGATTCTTATGAGGTGTTTGTGCAGATGCTAGAGCCCATGGTTGAATGTCTCGAGAAAATCAAGAATAACCCACAGAGATGGAAACCTGTTGTATCCGAACAAGCCGGGACATTGCTTTGCAAGGTAATGGACTTTGATTTTATCATGGCCATGGTTGTCTTGAAGAATACTTCGTCTTTCACCAGAGAGCTGAGCGCAGGTCTCCAGAAGGACCACTTTAGTGCTGCTTCCCAACTTTGCCAAATCAGCGGTATTGTGGCCACTCTGAACCGCGTGAAAACAAATGTGAAGGTGTTCCATCAGAACTGGTTTGATGAAGCCTGTGCTATGGCACAGAGTCTAAGAGTGCAAATTGAAGTGCCTGAAAACTCTTTGCCAAGGGACAGTATGATGAAGCCAGTCGGTTTTTACAAAGATGGGTTGAGTGTGCCCCTCGTGGATAACCTCATCAATGCAGTGAAGGATCACTTTTCAGAGGACCACAAAGAAGCTCTGAACTTCCTCTCCCTGGTTCCGTGCTCTGTAACAGTGAGTTACATGTTTGAGAGCTTGAAGTCAAAGCCGCCTCTATATAGCAGTGATCTTCCTGATGCTGAGAACTTTTTCACAGAGCTTTGCTGCTGGAGGGTGACATGGAAGACCAAAGTTGCATCAGTGACTATCCCAGACTCTATATTTCATACCCTGCGTTTGCCACTCATGCAATACTTCGGGAACATCAATACACTGCTGAGGATTATGTCTGTGTTACCCAGCACAGCATTGGAGGACTGTGGGGTTGTAATGCGTCACAAGAAGTTCCAAGATTACTTGAGAAATACGAGTCCCAAAGACAGGTCCCCATGCTTGGCTATGCTGCAGGTGGGCACAGACTTCAGCAGAGACCTAGACCGCATGGTGATCCAGTGTCTGAAGGTTACTCCTCAAGCCTTAGAGGGTATCTGCTTGGTAAGTGCTATTTTAAATGAAATATTATGTTCCTCTAAGTTTACATCTTTTAATCACATGAATATGATTGATTTATTTATATTACTCTATGTATTCACAGGACAAAGAATCCAAAAGTTTCATAAGGAACTCCGAAAACAACATGGAAGGTATTGTTGTTGAGACATTAGTCTTATGATTAATTTATTAATGACTCAAGGTAATTTCTATGACTTAAGCATGTCATTGAAATTAAATTTTCAATTTTGATTAGCAAAGTATTAACTAAATTTTTTTTTTCTCCGTTGAGTTTTAAATAAATTGAGTAAATTTTCCATGAGTACGCTTTTCTTAATGTTTTTTTTTTCTTTTGCCATATTTAGTTGATCATGACAAAGAGGAAGCAGAGGAGCCCAAGATTCAGCAATCTCCTGAAAAGAAAGAGGACCAAGACATGTATCCAACAGATGAGAATGGGCACACAGGAGATAATCATCAAAGTTTGGAGACTGTATTCAGACTGGCAGCACTCCTGGGGAAAAGAAATGACAGTCTCTCTGAAATCTCTAAAGAGGACCAAGAACTCTTCATCCAGGAACTTGGCATGTGTCATTGGTTTGAATGTGATAGTAAACGCACACTTAACATAGGCGAGGCTGAAATGGTGAAAATGCTCATAAAAGGAATCAGAGAAGTCATAATCCAGGAAATACAGGACTCTCCATTCTTCTCTCTTATCACAGACAAACCTGTTAGAATTGCTGACAAGACCCATCTACCTGTTTTTGTCAGGTACGTGGGAGAATCTGCTCCAAAAGTGGAGCTTATCGGTTTCTTACCATTTGATGAAAGCTGTGATGTTGACAGACAAGCCAAGAACCTTGCAAAAATTCTCACCGAAGACTGGGGCTTGCCAATGTCTCAGTGTCGTGGACAAGCATTCATGCACTTGGGCTCAGGTTGCCAAAGCCTGAAGAAAATGTCTTTGGATTTCCTCAAAAGCTATCCTCTGTCTGTTGTAACACCCAGCGAGTCCTGTGGCCTTGCCTACTGGCTGGCTGGAAGTGTGCCTTGCCCTTCGGTAACAAAGATGCTGGATATCGCAGAAGACCTGCTACTGTTCTTTGACCAATCTCCAGGACTGGAGGGACAGTTGGCACAGGCTGTCGATGGGTTGTTGAATACACCCAGGGAGGCCCTGGAGGAAATTCCAGAAACCTGTTGCTCAAGGTGGAAAAAGAGAGAGGACTTTTTTGATATCCTTGCTGACACATTGGAGGGAATCCTTAGCTGCTTAGATGCTGTTAGTTCTAGTGCCACAGGTGCCAAATCATTGCATGCACAAGTTCTCTCTACTGCTGTGAGAACTATGGACTTCATTGTCACCCTTGTGATCTTGAAGAATGCGTGTGCTCCTCTTCGCAACTGTAGCACTGTCTTCCGCTGTGGCAACCCTGCTGATATTCTCTGTGAAGTGGAAAAAATTCCTTCAATCATCGAGGCACTTAACAAAATGTTGGAGAACATAGGCACTGTGCACTCCCCTTGGTTTGAGCAGGCATTCCAGCTAGCGACCAAGGTAGCTCCTGAACAAGTGTGCTTCTCAGAGGAAGCCAACAGCTATGAATCTCCAGAGATATACTACAGGGAAAACTTAAGTGTTCCTCTCCTCAGAAGTCTCATCGAAGAAATGAAGTACAGCTTCACAGACAACCATTTGAAGGCTCTATCAGTCCTGTCTTTGCTGCCCTCCTGTAATCCACAATCCATCCTCCCCGAGTCCATAGACAAGCCATTTAGTCTCTACCTGACAGATCTTCCTGAGCCCGACGCAGCCGAGCAGGAAATCAATGGCTGGGCCACTGTGTGGAGAGAGAAGTACCAGGATGTTGCTCCACCAACATCCATCTCTGAAACATTACTCCACCCTGAGTCAAAGAGCCACCCAACCGTGACCTTGCTGCTTAAGCTGGTAGCTGTCCTGCCTAGTGTCAGTATAGAGTGTGACCTGATGAAGACTACTCTGAATTCCATGAGGGATCTATTAAAAAACACCGTCTGCAAGGGCAACAAAATGGATCATGTGATGCTCCTCACTCACCATCCAACTCTGCAGAGACTGCCAGAGATCATTGAGAAGTGTATCGAGGTTGATAAAGAGAGCAGTCCATGTCTTTCTCAGGTAAATTCAAAATAGTCTTAATCAACATGTTTGACATTATACAAGAAAATGAAATTATGGGAACTTACAGTCATTCCAATCAGTTTAATAGTCAAAGAAGGCTAATGAAAATGTTGTCTTTCATATTTTGTTGTAGGTGATGGAAACTTTTCAAAGACTGAAGCTGGACAGTGGTAAGTGAATTTAAAATAGATACTAATGACAACTTGTTGATGAACATCACTGTATGTATGATTCTGATTATGAGAATACTAGTAACAAACAAAGAGATTGACAGTGGGGGAAATATGTATGAATGAAGGGTCGGGGTGGGGTACTAAAACGTATGTTTTTATTTTTTAAATTAGGAGCTGTTGAGGTAAAACCAATGCAGACAACAAAATCACATACATCCAATGCAGCAGAGGTGCCCACTGATGGAGATGTCAAATTGGCTGATGATGTGATATTGGAGGGCATTCAACAACCAAGACAAACTCTGTCTTTCTATGACCCACACCTGCGTGAACAAATCCTCAAGGAACTCTGGGACTCTCAGTTCTTCACAGTTATAACTGAGCAAGCTCTTGAAATTGATGGTGCGCTATATGTCCCCCTGTGCATCAGGTACCTAAACAAAGAGGACATCCAGTGTGAGGAAACATTGGCTTTCATCCCATTCACTGAGGACCCACTAGTCCTTGCAGATGCTATTGAGACTGCACTGTCAGAGAACTGGGGGCTCAACATGGAATATTGTAGAGGACAAGCCTTGCTGAGTGTTGGTGAAGTGGGTGCTCAGATGAGGGCTGTAAGTGTAGCAATAGCTCAGAAATACCCCCAGGCTATACGAACAGTTAGCTCTGCTTTATCTCTTAATGTATGGCTGGCCAGATCCTCTCCTGCAGAAGAAGCAGCTGATGGAGCAGTTTTGATAGAGAAAATGTTACACTGGCTCACAGAGGATGTACAACGCCAGAACAAACTGGAAGACATGATCATTCATGTGTTCCAACACGATGAAGGAAAGGGTAATGAGCTGAGGGACAAACTCATCAAAAACTGGGATAAGAGTCATGACATGCACGAGGTGATGGCAGACCTATTAGAAGCAGTCATGCTCTGCTTGAACGAGCTGAAGGGGGAAGGGAGTAGCTCAAACCAGTACCAGGCATTGCAGTTCTTTAATGCAGTCAGAAACTTTGAGTTCATCTTCTCAACAGTGGTGCATAAGAACGTCTTGAGTGTAACCAAAAAGTTAAGTCAGTCTCTTCAGGGCAAACCCTTAGATATGTTGTTTGCAGTGAACACTTTGCCTGATCTCAAAGCATCCCTCAGTAAATTAAAGAGTGATATTGACAGCCATCATAAGGCCTGGTTCGAGGAATCTGTTACGTTAGCTTCCAAGCTCCAGACAACAATGTTGCACTCAGTGCTTCTAGAGCCTCTGAGTGAGTTCTACAAAGAATCGGTAAGCATGAAGGTGGTAGAGCACTCCATTGCTGAAGTCACTGACCTCTTCACAGAGAAGGTAATGGATACCTTGCGGTGTCTGGAGATTGTGCCTTACGCAATGTCCAAAGTAGAAACCAGCATTGTCGGTGGTCTCGTGTTGCGCCTGTACAGGGAAGACTTACCAGATAAAGTCTCCCTTAATGCTGAGATCAAGTCTTGGAGGGAGAAATGGTTGGATCCGTTGGCTGGCTATCTCCCGACTACTGTGCTTGATACCCTGAAGACTTCACAAATCAGAAGTTTTAGTAACATCGAAACTCTCCTCAGACTACAGGTCATCTTGCCATTCTCAAGGAAGGAGAGCATCTTCAGGCAGGGAAAACGAAACTTGCAGGAATTCATACAGCAGGAAAAGCGGTCCGTCACTGAACTACATCCTCTGTAATGGTTTATGGTCTTCCCTCAAGGTTATCAAACTTTAGCAACGCTTTTGAGAGGATGTCATCAGCACCATACTTCTGACCTGATGTATCCTCAACCTTAATTTAGGTCCCAAGTTTTGAACTCACCTGATATTTCTGTGTACATTATTGATCTAAATTCTTTGAGATTTCCTTTGTTGTTATCCTGCGAGCAAAGGCCTATGTTTTTTTTTCTGTAGTTTGAACAATTGTACTGCCCGTTGGGACCAACGTCTTGCCAAAAAAGCAATGCTCAACTGAGGGTTATCAATGCTTGTGTGCCTTTTATGCAAAACTAATAATTCACCCCCATCTGTCATGATAATACAGATGTTTAAAAATGACCGTCTCATCAGTCATATGAATTAAGCTTGTTTTTATCATTACCAAAAATGACTAGACTGACTTTAAAATCATGTTCATAGGTTCATTACCAATATTCGGTTGCACCATTACCTTTCTTGGCACAAACAGAAATGGTTAGTTCCATCATGTCATCTTATGATTTCCCAGGCTTCCTGTCTCTTTGCAGGAATGCATTTGCTGTAAACCTATCTTTGAAAGAATGTTTCCTTAAGAGGAAAACCTTCATATATATTTGTCAAAAAAGTAATAAAAATGATCCACAAAGACTTGTTTTGGCTTGTGTTTTTATTGAACTATATATGAAGTTGTTTATGGCAGAGACTCTAAGATAACACTAGGTGGCGCAGTGAGGCTGTGAATTGCCTTTGGAGAAATGATCTGCACACAAGTGGCTCTTGACAGCAGAACAAACCATTTTATTTCTATACAATACTTTGAATATGAATCTATATAAAGATTTTCATTTGAGCTAAGTTTGTCAAAGACAGCTGGTCAGACATTGGTAAAGTCATTAGTAGCCTACCAGAACTAAAATCAACAACGGCGTTCTACAGTTATTGCTCAAGTTGAAGTTATTTGGATATACGGTTTATATACACATTGGAACCTAAAAGAATAGTCATAATGAGCTGTATCCTGGTTCTTCATGAAATAAGTAATCACGTAAACTGCTCTTTAAGTCAGTGTTCAAGTGTTAATGATTGATTGCTAAATGAAAGCGGGTCATGATGTGTTGATGAATAAAGTTACTTGGAACGATTCACTAAATGAGCAACAGTGACGTTGGATTAGAGGAAGGAGCTTAAGGTCATACAGCACAACATCGCTGGGTACCTGGTAAATATTTGTTTTAGAAGTACGTTTTGTCCTTGTAGTCAAGTGAAGTGTATGACCATTATTTTTAGCACATTGCAATGCTGTGTATCAGTGATAGATTTTCAGTTGTATTTGTATATCAGTGATGTGATCGACCACTTTCTGGCACTGCTGACATTGTTCCTACCATTGTGGTCTGGTTAATATTTAATTCTTAAGTGCATTCTGTAGATTTGCTGTAGGACAGTGACTGCCTTTCCTGTCAATTATTTGCCATGAATTCCAGTGTAGTTCATGAGTCTTTACACTAGAGTCTCCAGCTCCCCCAAATACTGCCAATAAGAAACGCAAGGTAGCTGTCATTCCTTCAATAACCATTTAAATTATGGCTAATGTTTCTTTGAATTTTGTTATTCAATTCATGATCGGTAATGACAATAATCTAAATTTGATGATTGATTTTTTTGAGCTGGTTAATAAACTGGTTAATAAAAACACTTCTTTAAGTAGTGGACTTCAGGAGGAGCCCGGCCCCCACCCCACCCCTCACCCTGTGTGGTTCCCCTGTCAGTCATTCAGATTCCTGGGCACCACCATAACCCAGGACCTCAGGTGGGAACATCAGCTCCATCACCAAGAAGGCCCAGCAGAGGATGTACTTCCTGCGGCAGCTGAAGAAGTTCAACCTGCCGCAGATATGGATGGTCCAGTTCTACATGGCCATCACTGAAGTCCATCCTCACCACATCTATCACCGTCTGGTTTGCTGGTGCCACTGCCAGGGACAAAGCCAGACTGCAGCACATCATCCGGTCAGCAGAGATGGTGATCGGCTGTGACCTGCCGCCACTTCAGGACCTGTACACCTCTAGGATCAGGAAGCGGGCTGGAAGGATCATGGCTGACCCTTCTCACCCTGGTCACTCCCTTTTCGAGCTTCTCCCCTCTGGCAGGAGGCTGCGGTCTGTCAACACCAAAACATCCCAGCACTTGAACAGCTTCTTCCCCATGGCAGTGGGGCTCACAAACAAAGCCACACCCCCACACACTCGCACACACTTTCTTTCATTGTATATATGTATATATTGATTGTTGATTGTTTGAGTTTCTTTATTTAATTGCTATTTTTAATGCACCAACGTCACCAACGTCACCAACGTCACCAAGTCACGTCACGTCACTTGGCCAATACATTTGATTCTGATTCTGAATTGAGCTCCATCTATATTCAATTGATGTGCCATGTAGCTTTGTATTGCGTACTGTATTTGAATTAAAGTAAAAACTATAAGCTCCTTCATTCCAGTTTTCCATGCTTTTAGATTCCAGCAGTCTTTGTCAGAATAACCAAGTGATGAAAACAGTGTTGTTTATTAACTGATGCTATACTGCTATACTGACTCACCAAATCCTTCAGTAGTCCTTCATTCATGATTGAGACTACTTCAGTCGCTTTAATGCTGAGCAAAGAACTGACCATGGTTTCCACAACTACTGAATTAATTGTGTTAAATGTGTGTCAGATTATTGTCTGTCCGTCTTTGTTTCTCAGGAGGACGTTAGTTTTCCAACAAAGTGGATGTGTTCGTAGCTGAATAGGCCTCTTGCTACACAATATCCTACTGAATCACTTATCTCTGATTTCCCTCTTTCTATTTGTATGTCATGCTGCGACTTAATTTCAGATGAATGAGGGAATTGTTACTATTTGTGAATTTTTCAAGACCTTCTATTTGACGGTCCCACCATCTGTGGATGGTCCTAGAGGGGAGTCATCATTGCTCGCGAGGCCACATGAAAACACAGATATGCTCCTTATAATACTGGATCAATTCCTGATCTGTCTTATTCAGACACATCTTTTTGTTTGTTTGTTGACATGAAGCATCCCTATTTGAAACACCGATAACCCCACCGAGTGTACTTAAAGAAGCATGTACTCTTCCTGCAGGTTGTAACAGCAGATCCCTCCCTGACAAAGGCCCGATTGTTGGTGTTCAGCTCCCTGTGAAAGGTGCATCTCCATGTCCTTGCTCAGCTGCTGAGCAAACGTATCTGTCTCCACTGTGGGCCGCAAGCAGCCTAGTTTGCAGACAGGAGAACAGCCCAGGCCATTCTGTGGCCACATGCAGACCGGGAGCATACCAGTATTGTCTCGACATTTCCTGCCAAAAGTGATATACCTCCTTGTACAGGTCGTGCTTTATTTCCGCTTTTGATGTAGGGGTGAACATTCCTGCAGAGGATAAATCTCAGGTACAGTCCGTGTGTTTTAGCGAGGGAAGACATCCTTTGTCACTAAGTAAAACAAGGTATTGCCATAATTGACCCATGCACCAGGTTTCCTGCTGGAAGTCAAGGTTTTGCACTGATGTAAGACCTGTGGCACTCTGTAATCATGTCCATACACAGCAAGGATTTAACTACCCTCTGGAGGGGAAGACAGAGGGCTTAAGTGGATTTTATTTCAAGGTTCCCTTTCAGGGAAAAATTGCAGCACAGGCAAGAATTCAGATCCTCCTACAAATAGATTGTTTTGTTTGAGTTATTGAGATGTCAAGTTGTCGATTGGAACCTTGAACACTACTTTTTATGTTTTGCTATTTTAAAGCTACAACCATTTTAACCCATGTAGGTGAAACGTGTTGCAGTACTGTGTACCTGAGGTGTGTTAGAGGTTCGTTTCTTTTGTATTCAATTTGGTGCCGGTGCCCAAAACTGATGGTCTGGCATTTATTTATTTATTTATTATTATTTATTATTATTTAACTATTGGCACATCTCCAGTGCTCTGTCAGAACAGTGAGACCCATTTTTGGGTCGCAACCCACTGTTTGAGAGTATAAAAGCATCATTTGGAATTTATTTGGCTCAGAAATGTTTTTCCATTTTCACAGATAGTGGCCGAGAGTTGACTTGGTGATGCTGCTGCTTTTTTATTTCTTAAAGACGTGAACTTCAATCATTTATAAAAGCGCCCCAGGGCTCTCACACCTCTTCGAACCACTATGAAAAGGGGCAAAATCATAAGAAACAGATGTATCTGCACAATTTATCTATTGTACTGGTCGGAAGCCTGCGGCGGTGCTGGCGCCTGTTCCTGCAACTCCTTCATCTCTCTTTGGCCTTGTGTTTACAGAAGGTGCTCGCAGAGGCTGTGTGAGGGGAAGGAGCACCCCCAGTCTCTGCTCAAGCCATCACCCCACCCACATGGTTCACCTCCACCCTCCCTGCCCTCAACCTGTCCAGCCTTTTGCTCTTCTTACAGCAACACCTCGTCACCTAGACACAGTGATATGGCTTCATACAAAGTGACAAAGAACCTGTGAGACAGTGTTGCCATCCTCTATGTTGGGAGAACTGTCTTGTTTTAGCTTAAAGTGTGTTTGGTTGTTGTCTGAGATCCACATTTCCAGGTCACGGAGGGACTAATCTGTGCTCAACTAGTTGCAGATATTACTGGAATCCACTTCTCTCTCAGACAGTGGCTCTATAATGCAAGTAACTTTTACAAACTTGGATCAAACCAGAAGAGGCATCGTGATTGTGCTTTTACAAATCATCATCCAGTGCTATTAAACTCCCGGGGAGTACATTTGGACAAACCGCCCCACATAGTGCATGGCGTAGGCCGCTCTGCAGTGTGATCGCTCCTTGAAGACCACATGACGTGTTCAAAAGTGCCACCCATCTGTCACTTGAAAGAGCTCTGCCCTCAAAGCACAACAGAAGAGAGGTTATAAACAAATGGTATACAAAAGACGTGGGTCCAATCTTGTCCTGCAGGGGCACGAATTGGATGGAGATTGTTGTTTCTGCGGCGAGCCCCGCTGTGAGGTACGGCAGCTTTCACAAGAGGGACACCAGAGAATGAATTGGTTTTCACATGGCTGAGCTGAAACCCAGCAGACCGCTTCAGAAGGCACGGTCCCCTCTGTGTTTGGGTGTAGATAAATGATGAAAAATTAAAACTAACGGTGATAGATATGGATGCACATCAGATGTTCCCATCCCTCTTCTTGTTTTACTGTACTTCACCTCACTTATAAAAAACATTGATTAATCTCCTGTATTTGATGATTTAAGTCGGCCATAGATAACATACAGGGTGGCATTTCCGAATACGAGTGAAACCTTTAGGAATTTATCATTCTGGTTTACATATTTCAGTAATTTCAATGTGAAAATGTTGAATAAAATAATACAGGCAATAAAATGTATTGTAAGTAGTGAGCCTAAGTGAATCTTTTTTGGTGTTTAATGTAATCAGGATTTGACATTTAACAAAATGAATGCTTTTTATTTTCTTCTTGTTAAATCATTTTAAAACAGTAAAAACGACTGACATTACCTTTCTCAAAATACAGTTTTCTCTTTTGCCCACCACATCAGGAATTCATTTGCACCGTTTGATCAAGCTCAACACAATTTCATGTGCATCCTGATGAGAGCATGGGAGTATTTTCAAGGGGTGTAATTGTAACTCAGCACCCATTCAGGTTCGGATCTCATGGGTGAAAGTTGAGTGCCCTTATCTCCCTCTGTTGAGCCTCCAGACTCTTGATATTGCCCTGATCCTCTTGAGATAGATAGGACAATGGCCCAACATTGTGAGCCAAAGGATTCATTCCTCCCAAGCGTTAGCACTGTATTCACCCAGAGCTGGGCCGGTTATTCACTCAATTCAGGAAGTGCATTATTGAAAATATCTTTGCATGGCAACGTTGTCATATCCAGCCGATTGCGAAACAATTGAAAACACATTTTATTATCATCGGTAAGTCACTTGCAGTTTCTATTTACATGGTGAATTTACATTTTGGCTTTTGTAATATTTTATTGTAGTTATCCCTTCAAAATAAGATAATTAATCTCAAGGGATTTATCCTATTAATACATTTTAAAATTGATTGAATTAAAAGTGAATTGACACCAGCCCTGATTCAAACCACTTCTGCCAGTACAGGTTAAACCAAGTGTTATTGTGTGGAAATATTGACATTTAAATTTTACAAATTTAGCTGACATGCTCATGAAGAGCAACTTAAAATAAAATTAACCCGCAGATTAACCGTGAACATTTAGCACCATATTTACTTTTTCTACTGTTTTATTGTAAATATGATTGTATATACTTTCAACGGCAGATTGTAGCCTGTTTACCCGTAAACGCTGCTATACTGCAGGCTGATTACAATGACAGTCAAAAAATCTAAAAAAGCAGGTTGGATCAATTCATCTCTGACTCTGTTGTTATGTAACGACCCAATGAATTATTGTATTATCATATATGCATGTGGCTCACTTGCCCCCTCTGGAAGAGCCAAAAGGCTTCCTCCCCCCTCTGTGTGTTGCTTGGGAGGTGAGATGGGGGATCAAGGGGCAGCGTGTTGATCCTGGCTTAGTCAGGAATGGAGAGCCTGAGTGTAAAAAGCTCCTCTCTCAGACGTCCCCGGTTCCACTGTAAGCACCGCAGCACCCACACACTCCAGCCTATGCCCATTCACAGTTGACTGCCATGTAAAACACATTGAGTCTCTCTGGAACCAGGGATCACGGCCACGCTGTACATGAGACACATACATACGGGACTGGCCGACAGATTCAGACACGGGGTCCCCGTGCTCCCAGAGGAAGTGGGCATGTTCTGGTCTGTAAACGTGTCTGCTCCAGAGACAGCGTGACAACACCTGATCTCCGGGTCCCAGTGGAGAAGGCCCGGCATGTTGGCTACGAGCTGCAAGGTCAAGGTCTGGACAACAGCTCACTATTGCCTTTGTCTGAGTGGTGGAGGTGGAGGAGATTCTCAAGGAAACGACACATTACTTTCCCACAGCTGGCTCTGCAACATATCACTTACAGTTATGGTTAATATTTAAGGAAAACAGCCAGTACTGGAAAAGTGAGTGTAGCTTAGCAAGGAGATGTGGATTTTATTTGAACATGTTTACAGAACATATGTTGAATATCATTCTACATAATGGTGTGTGTGTGTGTGTGTGTGTGTGTGTGTGTGTGTGTGTGTGTGTGTGTGTGTGTGTGTGTGTGTGTTATAGAATACCATTTACAATCTGTTGTAAATGTTATTATGATATCTGCAATAATAAAGACGATATGCTGGATTTTTATAGTGCCACAATTTAACTGTCAAATTGCAAATCATTTATCAAATTCACCTTTCTCTAATAAAGATGTTTTTTTTTCCACTGCATAGAACTACAGAAAGGGTAAACACCAGTGTGAATACCAGGACTGGACTATGGCATTTCCCTTAAACATCACATGTGGAAACATTCATTGTGAAGGCAACTTGCTTACAAACAAGGGAGTGCAGGGTAAAGTTTTATCCACGGGGAAAATAGAAACGTTAGTGACGTTTTTGGTTACAATTGTCTTGTAGTTTGGTTTGTGCGACTGGGAGAAAGATTTAAGCAACAACATCTGAATTGATTCACGACACAGGCATTTACAGTCTTTTTTAAATGGTGACTTAAACCGTTTTTTCAGCTTCATAAGGTTATAGATTCTGAAACAAAAAAGGCTGCATTTCTTGTTTCATTTCAATGTTATGAATTGGACCAAATTATCGTCTACTACTTTTGCCAATTGCACTGATCAATAGACAGTAGCAGCCTGGAGCTGGTAGCGGGGAGCTGTTGTTTTTAGCGTGGGTCAAAATATGGAGTATCATATTATCATCAATCTTTGTAACCATCATTGGGGGGATGTATTATTTTATGCTTTATGACAACTTAGCTTATTATTGTTTTAGCTGGCTGCGTGAAAAATAGTAGTAACCTTTTAGTTTTTATAACCTAAGCCCTCTATTTTCCAAAGAAAAAAGTGGGGTGGCAAAATGATAGATGAAGAAAGGAAATAAAGGATTGGAACTCATTTTTCACTCCTAATCCTTTGTGAAAAACAACTAGTAGCAGCCTATAATGCATTTTAGGAGGATACTATACAAATATCCCTGCACCAACTATGAACTATAACCTATATGATATCATATAGGAATATTATATTTATAAGAGGGGAAATAAAAAAAATACCATTGATGATTGTGCGATAACGTCATTATTATCTCACTATTGACTACCGCAGACAGATTATAAATCCCTATAGGGATATTATAGGAATATTATAGAGGTACCATAGGAGATAAAAAAATATCCTACCATCAGGCATAAACTAACCTCTGAGTACCACAGACACTATAACATACACTATAAATCCATATTGAAGTATTATAGGAATATTATAGTGTTGCCATAGGAGATAAAATACCATGAATTAGGATAAGGCTGCTATAAACTCACTGCTGAGTACCACAGAAACACTATAAAACACTATAAACCGCTATTGGGAATATTGTAGGAATATTCTAGTGACTTTTGAGTATTTTCCCCACAGCAGCGCTTAAGTGTTTCCGAGTACCTCCGGTTATGTCCCAGTGCAGGCTGCTTTCTCATGCTAATGCTGGTGTGACATCAGCAGTGAGATCAAAGCAGGGCCGGGGTACTTAGAGCTGAGTCTGCCCCCACTGAATCCCACTCACTGCTTCGCTCCAGAGAGCTCACACTCACACCGCCCTGCTGCACTAAAACCATGCTCACCTGGCCGGAGTTACTCTATCACCCGATGGTGGATTTTACTGATGCATCTGGCTGATACCAACAACAGCTTATACTCTAAAAGGATATTTCGCCCTGCTGAGATTTTGTTTTTTTTGTTGTTGTTGTGGCTTTGTTTTATTCAACTGTGCTCCGTCAAAGGTGAGATGCAAGTTTCTGGACTGGGAGAAAGTTGTATATACTGTTAGTGAGTGTGTGCCTTATACATCTGGAATTAGGTTTTAGGCTTGTTAAGTGAACGAAAGGCATTTTAAAAGTTCACCGCATTGTTTTATGTAAGTGTGGCTGATATAAGAGTCATCGGCTGAATTAGAGAGGAAACCTAGTTAAAGAATAGCCTAGTTTAACTATAAGAAATCGGGATAAAGTGGCCCTCCGCTGTGTTGAATCGTCACTAATATTATAGCTAATTAGGCTGGTTTCTTAATTTCGAGCAAAATAGATCGCAACTTCGCTGCAACTTGTTTATGTAGACTGCGGTCAGGGCTATTGAAGGCTATTGCAAAATAACGCTGCCCGCTGTGAAAAGATTTGTCGGGAGTTATCTTGTTAATCCTTCTCAATTAATCTTTCCCATTAGGAAATAGCGCATGATTAATAGCCTACTTGGCGTGCCAATCAGTAGCCCTGCCTATCTAATGGCTCGGTGAAAGACACATATCAGATGGTCTGTGAGTGTGAGGCTATCCGCCTTTGAGACTATCTTCTTGTGGGAAACCGGACTGCCATTTGGGCCACTTTGACCAAATGTAAATTTCAGCGATTTAAGCAACAAGCCACTCGAGGCCGTGGTTTACAGTGAGGTCCGAACAGCTAAGAGGCTTTGTTAGGCACGACGGGGAGCGGTAACACACCGGTGTATTAAAAGAATGCAAATGTTCAACAAATCCTTTCTTTTTAATGATTAGACAATAATAATGCAGGTTAGTTATATAGTGCCGTAACAGTCACGTAACAACGTGGTTCCTAAGCAGCACATAAGTACCGGTAAGAGCGCATTAACATTTTAATGAACTGTTCTGCGGTCACAGGTGTGCGTTTATCAGGGTTTGATTTTTAGAACGCGCCTCAGCCAATCAGAAGTGAGGACCGGAACTATCTGTTTTATAATGGCCTGTAATCAGCGGCCGGGGCGCCTTAACGCGCTCTTCAAAGAGATTCCCTCTCGACAACACAAAGCCGTATCTGATGATGCGCCTCTGATGCTCTGCCGAGGCCACTGGAGGGTATAATACGTTCATCTGCATCTCTCCCACAATGTCAAACTGCCTCAAATTCTTAAGATTTTTCCAAGCAGAGATGACACAAGATTAAAATAGTTT
Organism: Hoplostethus mediterraneus; assembly: GCA_034670385.1. Classification (NCBI taxonomy): domain Eukaryota; kingdom Metazoa; phylum Chordata; class Actinopteri; order Trachichthyiformes; family Trachichthyidae; genus Hoplostethus; species Hoplostethus mediterraneus. The sequence continues at coordinate 4,215,703 of JAXDDW010000005.1, forward strand.
TACACCAGGCTTTATGTTTAGCTTTTACAGCTAATGTCAAAACTAATACGTTTCATAGTCCCCACTTATGGGACGTGACCGCTCCCAGTCGATCTCAAATTATTGCCTCTCAGGCAACTTTTGCAAAAAAAAATTGAATGTCGTGATAAACCTTTCCTAAATACCCCCTTACGAAAAATAACTGCAGTAATCCTATAATAAATCAATAGGATACTATACAAATATATATATTATCTAAATGTGTATATATATATATAACATCCTTTAGGAATATAATAAGTACTATAGGTAGGCTACAGTGATACAGCAGGAGATAAATAATACCAAAGTATGATAGGGTCACTTGAAACTCGTTACTGAGACCATAATGTGTACTACAGACACGCTGTAAGTCCCTGTAGGAATATCGTTGAAATATTATAGTGTTTCTTTCCTTGGCGCATTGCAATTACTTATCCAAGAACTAGACTATAGTGTTGACATGCTACCATTAATTTTCTGTTCGTGGTGCACCTGAATTTTTCTGAGGAAACTAGCTTATTTAAAAAACTATTATTTCTTGAAAAAAGGCACAATCATATCGCCCATTGCTATTAGTTAAAGACCAACTATTTCAATGTGTAAATACTTTGTAAGATTGATGACTTTCAGAGAATTATTTCAGATAATGTTGCTTGATCAGATTTTTTGATTTTTCCTCAGAGTTTTGAAGTTATTATCTAAAACTGGTCTTTTAAGGTTTCCAGAACTCACATAATGACTTACAGCGGTTCTTTTAACCCTGTTCATCAGCCTATCAAGCAAAGTGGCCAGGAATGCTCAAAACCGATTTCAAAACGTTACAATTGTGCAAACTATGTGCTGGCACTGAGCATGCTTTTTACTCCATTTATAACAGGGTTTAGAAGAGAAGGCAGTGCCATGACAGTTGGCTTTTGAGCGTACCTCCGAGCCAAGAAGCCCAACAGCCCCCTGTATTTCTGCCCTGTCTGAATTGGAGCCACTTTTTTCTCATCATGAGGAGCAGCTCTCACGTTCTGCCTCTTGGTGTGCTCACTGTTCTGCTGCTGTCTCAGGTCTGCTCCGGCATCAAATGGCTGTAAGTATACTCACCAGTATTCCTTTCTGTAGACCTTTCCCACACCTTTTGAACTGCTTTACAGAGCCTTACTTTCAAACAGTGTCTCCACAGATGACATAATGAAGTTTCACAGTGTTGTATGTTACAGTGGCCTTACAGTTAGGGAATGAAGATGTGTTTTCCCCACCAGCTACATCGCTAACCAAAGGGATTATTGGAACTGTTCAAAAATTGTAAAGTAATTTCGTTAACTATAGAGAAGGCTCAGGTGGCATTGTAATGAGACGGTGTTATGGGAACACCGGTGTTAATCAAAAAGTCATATTACACCATTTGGGGTGCTGAAATGTTCGTGTTATGTGGATGGAAACAATGGGAGCGGAGGGCCCATGGTAGCTTTGGAAAGGGGCCCCCGCACCACACAAGTTCCTGATCAAGGAAAAGGCTGCACATACTCTACATATGCATGGGATGAAAGGGACAGTAGAGTAGCTGGCGGTTCTTCAGGTTATAAATGGAAAACTCGTTTTTCTTTTTTTAAACGCCGCTTCAGTGAAAGGAGGCTGTGTGCATATTTCACTCCCGAGATCTCCAACTGATTTCACCTCCCTAATGTATGATAATAAGAAGATGTGAACAGGAAATAAGGAAAGAAAAGCTGTGGCGTCATGGTGGCGCGGGGGAGCTGGGGCGTATGCCAAGTGATGTCACTCGTCACTGTGTGTTATCCGGTGAAGCAACATGTCATCTTAACAATAATGTTGTTTTAAAAAGGAGAAATGTGATGCTGGAAGCGCGGATTCTCGAAAGTCCTCGGCGCCACAGTAAACATGTTGCCACAATTTCAGTAAATACGCAAAATGTACACAAGATATATAAAAGTTCTTATTTTTGGATGTGTTTTTTTCCCACTTAGACATTGTGGATTGTTTTATTTATTTATTTCTTGTGTTTGTTTTGAAGTGAGGGGTTCTACTAAGCCTTTTGGATTTCATCTAGTCTCACATTGTCATCATCATTCATCGTATTTTATGTGTTTCATGACTCATGACTGTCTCTTTATTACGTTGCTTCTGTGGTTTATCACTGAGTTCAAGTGGATCAAGTGTGTTTGGATCAGGTTTACCAACATAGCCATAGCAACTTATCAGAGCGAGCTGTAGTAAAACTCACAGCGGCAACACTCCAAGGGCAGATGTGCTTATGAGCGATGGGATGGCATGTGCTGAATCTGAGTGCGGGCTCTCGGCCTTGATAATGCGCAGGGCCGCGATGCAAAACAGATGCGGCTGTAAACACCTGTGAGTGCCGGGTTACCACGAGCGCAGGGGAGTCACAGTTTATCATTGGGCACAGAGTGGCGGCCCCTCGGCCCCACGGCCCCTAATCCGAAACAGGCCGAGGTGCAGGCCCGAGCTGCCTCGGTTCTCACGAACTCTCAGCAGAGTGCACGACACAGAAACCAGAGATCAGAGCCGACCTGCTCCCCCCTGTGGTTCCTCTATTAAGTTAATCCTCAATAAGTTTAAATTGTTTAAATGAAATTCGTGCACCCTTTAATAGTCTGTAAGCAGATGATTGGCAAACTGAAGTCAAACTGAGGCCACGGAGGAAGAAGCCCTTCAGTGGTGACAAATGCAAATGGCGGGGCCGTTATTCAGCTGAATGTGGATCACTGTTTTGTCTTGCATTTTCTGGCACGTCTCGGGGCCTCTTCTGCACTTAAACAAAAGAAAAGCCTCGCGCCAAGAAGGTGTCACTTGTATGTTATTAATCCACAACTGACTTTCCTTTGGGACTTCTACAGTGATAAGATGGTTCTCTGCTGTGACGCATGCCAAACCCCCCCCTGCCCCCCTGCCCCGTCTCCAGCAATATCTGTTACGATTATTCACTTTGTTCTTACTTGGTCGTCTCAGAGCTTTGAAATGTTTGTGCGAAAGAAACTCAAACCGCAAAACAACTAAACAAACCGCACAGCGTCCAACATGCTTCAGTGTTCCCGTATCACATGAAACGGTGCCGAAACCGTCGTCACCGGGACACTGCGCTGTACACAGTGTACTCACCTCAGCCGTCTCCATTTTGTTTTGTTTCGTTTCCTATTGCAGAGCGCTGTCGCACGCACCCGCATCGCTACACGTCAACCAGACCCAGCACTGTAAGCTGCTGCCTGGCCTGGTGTCCTCCCAAGCCCAGCTGTGCCGCAGCAACCTGGAGCTCATGCAAACCATCATCCAAGCTGCCCGGGAGGTCAAGAAAACGTGCCAGAAGACCTTCGCCGACATGCGCTGGAACTGCTCCTCCATTGAGATCGCCGTCGACACACCGAAGTATCGGCCAGACCTCGACCGAGGTACAGCGCATGAACACAAGGATATTTGAAGCTCCTGTAAATGTGTTTCCAAAGAGCTTCTCTGAGCGCTTTAACCGCAGGAGCATAATGTTTGTGGTGACGCTTCGTGGCCTTGACATTCAATGAATATCCCAAACCGAGGTCATCACTCCTCTTTAACTACTGCATCTTTTTCAGTTTGGTTTTTCAAGAGTTGGTGTAATGATCCTCAATCATCTTAACGGTTTCTGGGCTCACAAGCCACAATAGACTCATTCACGAGTATTAAAATGAGTAACAGCAATGGTTGATAGAGAATTCTCTTCTCTTCAAATATCCTTTCTGCTTTTAATTTTCCTCATCTTTGGCGTTTTTTGTTGCCAGCCAAAGTAATCCATCATGGATGGAGAAGCTTGTAACGGCGGCTTGTAATGAAGCCGTTATTTGAGAATACTCCCCTCTGCAAAATATGTACATGCCACACAATTTGATTAATAATTGGCTCATTATTTCCCAAATCCCCACTATTATCAGACTGCATGCCTGTCAGTATTCCAGTCATGGACTGTGATATATCTATTTCTGCTGCCAAAAGGAACTGGGATTTGCCAGACAGATAGTTGCTGGGTGGGTGGGTGAAGGGGGCGGGCTGTTCAATGCTCCCCAGATAAGATAAGATGAACTTTATTATCCCTCAAGGGGAAATTTGTCTTGAAGTGAGTGCTACTGCTGTTAAAAAGAACATCAAAACAGGCTTTAACAGACCTTAACTGACATAGACAAAAATATGTTACAAGAAAACAAATGATCAACATCAGTGTTAAACACAGAGACAGTACAGTACACAGCTTATGTATTGGTGCAGATCACAGACAGTGCAGCGCCCTGGAAGTAATGGAAAGGACATTGCTGCCATTTGCAATGTAACAGTCTCGTCTGAGGCGCTTGTGAGACAGGAAATGACTCTTCTCTATCCAGGGATGGCTTTAATCTAGCCGGCCCTTGGTCATGCACGATTCTTCCCTTACCTCCCTTTGCTCTCCAGCCTTAAACATGTCTGCTCTCCGTGTATACACATTACCACCAATTACATCAATGTTCAGTGTACGGTGCAGCAAAAGCAGCAATGGATTATGTTTGACAATTGCTTTTTGTGCGGGCAGTCTCCTCCTCTCTGTACTTGTTCTTCGTCAAAGTTGAGAGGGTCTCAGAGTCGAGGTTGTGGTAGGATGTGGTCCCAGGCCACCAGGGTTCAGGCTCCAGGGGACGGGGCCTTGAGTACGACACCGGCTCTGAGTGCAGCGAATTACATTTTCATTCATAATTACATTGAGTGAGTGATTTCTATTGATGACTGACACATCATAGAAAGATATTAAAGGAATACCCAATTTGTCCCAATGCCAATGCCTGTCAATCAACTTCCCATTAAGTAATGAGAACATCCATGTGTCCCCAGTAGATCATTCACTCCGGTGCGCCACACTTACACTTTAAGATACACCAGGATTATAGGACAACTAGCATTATCTGAAAAATGATCAAATGAGAACTTGTAGCTCTAAAGCAAAATTATATGTAATGTTAAATGATTTGTGTTGTTTTGTAGGATAATGGTAAAATTCACAGGAAATTTGAAAAATAACATACTTTTTTGAACTAGTGGATGAATATGTGTTTGCTCACCTGAAATAGTGCTAAAAATAAACCTGGCTGAATGAACTTTTCTATTCTCCAAGGCTAGTCTCCTACTATCACTCAACATAGTGTGTTCTAAATTGCTAGCATGGTAGACCAGAGCAAACGGGCTACACATGGGCCAATCTCCTAAAAACCTGTGTGTGTTCCTTTAAAACCTTCATAATGTGGACCCATTCTCTTTCCTGTCTCTGCCAGGAACGAGGGAGTCGGCGTTCGTCTACGCCTTGTCCGCAGCGGCCATCAGCCACACCATTGCGCGGGCGTGCACGACGGGGGATTTGCGGTTGTGCACGTGCGGCCCTATCCCCGGCGAGATCCCGGAGCCCGGGTACCGCTGGGGCGGCTGCGCTGACAACCTGCACTACGGGCTGCTCATGGGCTCCAAGTTCTCCGACGCTCCCATGAAGATGAAGAGGTCGGGCTCCCACGCCAACAAGCTGATGCACCTGCACAACAGTGAAGTCGGGAGACAGGTGAGCATGGTGTCAGCTCGATGTTTGTTCATGTTGTACAATGTTGTTACTGGAAGTTTTTAGTTTACAAAATCCTGATAGATTAATTTTAAATATGTTGCAAAAAGGTCTATCTTGACTCAATACGAGCTTAAATTGGATATACATTTGTGTAATACATGTGTCATACATGTGTCGTATATGTCAATTGTCTAACCTCCATCCTCTCTCCTGCTGTCCAGGCCCTGCGAGATGCGCTGGTCATGAAGTGTAAATGCCACGGTGTGTCGGGCTCCTGCTCCATACGGACCTGCTGGAGAGGCCTGCAAGACCTGAGAGACATCGCCATGGACCTGAAGACCAAGTACCTGTCTGCCACCAAAGTGGTTCACCGGCCCATGGGGACACGCAAGCAGCTGGTGCCCAAAGACATCGACATCCGGCCGGTGCGGGAGAACGAGCTGGTCTACCTGCAGAGCTCCCCGGACTTCTGCGCCAAGAACGATAAACTGGGCTCTGTCGGCACGCAGGACAGGTGAGGCCGCCATGACACCGTTGTGTGTACGGGACGAGAGGAGATTATGGAAGGTTTGAAACTGTGGGTAGAAATTATAGTTCTGTATTTGTTTGACTCCTTGACTCAGAACTTCAGGCAGACCCGCCCGGCTGACAAATAGGAAATGACCGATCCTGTTTGCCCTGCTCGTCCAGGATGTTGACTTTAGTGAAGTGCCGGCCTGCCTGGTGGCACCATTTAGTTTGGAGGCTGGCTGATAACAACCAGTGGTCCCTGAGATTGGTCTGTCTGTGGCATGTCTAAGCACGTGTCACTGACAAGGCCATTGTGACTGGGGCCCTTGTACCGCTATCTGGACCAATGACTAATGCAGTTATTCTTGGCTGAGTGCACTCAGCTGATATTGATTTGAGGGTGCCACACAAATGGGAAATAGTTAATGGTCCCCCAAAGATAAAGAAAGACTCGCTCCATTCAGCGTCAGTGTTTTAGTTGGGTTGTTTTGTGTTGTTGGTTCGTGTCTGTGAAAGCTTAGCAGCCAGCAAGGAGCCCCTTTGTCTGAGTGCCCGGCATCCAGAGAGATCCGGCCAACCAATATAAGTGAAATATGCCTCACATATACACCACTATCTTGCCAGCGTTGTGAAATTAAGAATTTCCATAAATATCCTGGAAAGAGGAATTTTGGTAGCACGTCAATCTCCATTATTCAGCTTTGAACTGCAAGACGTATGTATGGTCCAAGTTTCTCCACAAACATACAGAATTGATCTCATGCAACTCCCCCAGCATCTTGTTGAATCTGGAATATCCTATTGAATAAAGATGACTGACGGTTAAAAATGAAATAATTTGATAAAATCAGATAAGATTAATAAGAACATCATTTGATTTATGTGCTTACTGAGAAATATGTTCCATACATCTCTACTCGCAAGTACTTGAGTGCGTTTACAGCTGTGGTAGTCGGCATCTCTTCCCTGGAGACTGGCAGCAATCACGGCGCTGTGAGGCAATTTGGATAAATGTGTCCGCTAAATGGCATATGATGGTGTCGTATATTGTAAATGTCATACATCATATGACTCTCGACCACTCTGATAGCCAGAAGACATGCTTCATGTCAAGTACACTCACTTGCGCCCCGTGCATCCCTTGTCTCCAGCCTGATACCAAAGCAGCCACATGCGGTCTGCAGCATATTTAGAGCTTCACGCCAAGTCACAAGGTGGCCGTCGCCAAAGGAACACGTGACGCTGATGTGCATGTCTGCGCTATCTGTCTGTGTGTGTATGGGTGTGTGTGTTTGCGCGTGCTTGCGTGCGTAGAATTCAATTGTTTCCATCAGTTGTATCTGGAGGATGTTCAAACCACCGAGTCTCAACACTCAATCAGATTCTTACAACATTTTCTGCTATCCCACGATCCTCCACGAGGCCCCCCCTCGAAGCAGCTGGTGCACTCTGGGAGTCTGTTCTCAGGTCCTTTTGCTCAGTGGTGGCCACTTTGGGATGGATGTTATCTGGCTTTTCCCTTGAAGTGACTTCTAATCGTGCTCTCGTCAACATTGATAGCTCTGACCCGCTGACAAGCTCTGCGAGCAGGAGGAAATGCCAGTCCGCCAGTAAACAGTCTGTCTGCCACGTCGTTACTTGTGTACTCTTTGTCGTCTGACGCCACTGTGGTTTTGATAGATCAGACCGTTTGGGAGAAGCTGGATCTCAGTAGGGAACCCAGAGCTAATGAGTAGTGTGTGATCACCGGAACAAATGTGTCTCGGCCCTGGGAGAGGAGGTACCGTCGATAGCTTTTAGTCTTAAATTACATTATTGCGTCTCCTTCAACCAGCAGATGTGAACTGCACAATGTACTGTCCCTCTTGACACAGGGCAGATCTTCGTCCTGACAAAATATATCTGTGCCGGGGTTTGGACCGTTATCCAGGTCCCACTGTGCTAGCGAGTCTATCCTGCACTCTCAATGACTCCTACTCCTCCTCCCTCTCCTCCTCTCCGGCAGCAGTCATCAGCCCAGCGTCTTTCTCACCACGCCGGCCATTAACACTCTGCTATCATAAAACAATACAATTATGTGGAGAGGGCAAAGCTAAATAGAGGGAGGGGCCCCCCCTGTGTATTTCATGTGATTTATGGCGGGGCTATTCTGTGCTCACTCAAGATGCCCGGGGCTTCTGAAATGAAAGGCTCCCAAGCATCCAATGGCCAAAGAAAAAAAGAAAGCGAAAATGTTCGGGTGAATGAATGCACAAAAGCACATTGGTCGGGCACTTTTAAGGGGCTATTGTAGGCTCCTCATGGTCTCTGAGATTGTACAGAGGACTGGACAAAATGATTCAGAGAGAAGTTGGAAACTTAATTGTCTTGGGCAAGAAACCAAATTGTGTCCAATTGGGAATTTGTCGGCTTTCATAGTTTTTTTTTTCTAGCATGGAGCAAGAGAATAAACCATTGTAGCACAAAATAAAGCCTCTAACTCTGATCTCTCTCTCTTTTCTCTTCAGGCAGTGCAACAAAACGTCGGTGGGCAGCGACAGCTGTGACCTGATGTGCTGCGGCCGTGGCTACAATCCCTACACAGAGAAGCTGGTGGAGCGCTGCCACTGCAAGTACCACTGGTGTTGCTACGTAACCTGTAAGAAGTGCGAGCGGATGGTCGAGAGATACGTCTGCAAATGAAGCCTTCCACCTCCGCCGACCCCACCAGCAGTCCTCTACCTTTACCCAGCCACGCAGCCCGGTGTCTACGGGGCCACAGATAACCAAAGCACTACGATACCACCAAGGCTTACTTTTGTCTTAAGCTTTAGCATGTATATTTCAACAAGAAACAGCCTGTTCTTGTTTCATTATCATTCTTTTTTATTCAATCTCCGAACCGCCAATTGGACTTTGCAGCTTCTTGAACATCGGGTGACAATGCCAATCGGTTTACGCGAAGACCGCCGTCCTCCTGGGTTTTTTCCTTTTCTTGTTAATGAGCATACATTCACCCTACTGGGATTTTGAAAGTCTATTTTATTATATCTTTATTAAAAGAAATAATATTGGATTTTATTCTGGAGAGTCGTATCCAGCCTCACTAGACAGAGACTGGTGTTCTGATGGATCCATGAAACTCAAACGGTACTTTCTTAGGTACTGTTGGTACTTTTTTCCCCCCGGAGCAATGGACTAAGAGAGGAGAAAAGGAACACACAAAGGGAACTTCAAGTACTTTTTCAATGGTTGATGTTTTTGACTCTCGACATGTGTCCTGTGCGGAGCTTTGTTTGGGTCACGCCTGCATCTCTGTGGATCTTGAGAAGAGAATAATGAACTTTTTGTTTGTGAAATTGTGCATTATCTCCATTACGTCTGACGTTGCAGGCAGTTCGCAAAATCTATTTTCAGAGCATACGAACTGAACAAAAAATGCTATTTTGTAAACCACTTTTGTGTGGATGTACATACTATCTTTTTGTATACTGAAATAAAGAAAGAAATATTTATAAACTAATTAAATAATCTTCACCATGCTCTTTACACAGAAATGGCACTTTTTTTTTTCCTTCCCTGGAACCCCCCCACCTTTATAAAATGATATATAGGTCCAGTTGTAGGAATTTGGCAGACAAACCCATAACCTCCTGGGCTAATTATTTTTGGACTAAGCTACTTTTAGTGTAATTAATGACACCTCCAAGTGTTATAAAATAACAATTTAACACAACCTATAGCACGTTGCGCTTATAAATCAACCCAGCCCAGTCAGTAATGAGTTGCAGGGTTCAACCTGAAAGCCTATTGGGATCAGCCTCTGAATTACCCGAACCCTGGGAAAGTGTTTGTTTGGACATTCCACATCCTCACAAAGGCCATTGTAAAGGGCTTTTCATCACTTCTATCGTGGCTTTAACACTCAAACACTCATCTGACGGAGGGCCAGACCTCCAATGGCCAAACATCAAATTTAAAAAAAAAAAGAAATCTAATTTATTTCGATACATAGAGCCAGACTGTTATTGAAGGGAACAGACTTGGCACTGTGTAGAGCTGAGGTATTACCCTCTGACCAGCCTTGTGTTGGTTAAAGTGGTTCTCATGATTTTACACCGACAGAAATAGCCAGGGAAGGCGCAGAGCCCATGCTGTGAACTCACTCACATGATGTATCGCCTGCACTGTTGTAGCTGTAACACACATAACTGACCCCGTGGAGCCACACCAACGCTGCCAAGACAACACCTTACCGCTCCGGGAAAAAACAAGGCACAGGGGAACGCTATCATCATTCAATTAGATTTTAATGGGCCTTTTATGATGCTGGGCTTGTTTTGCAGCTGTCCGTTTAATTTAACTTCCTTTTCAGCTGCAAACACACAGGTTAAGATTAGCTCATTAGCCGCTTCTATTTCAGGTAAAGAGGAGAAATGTGACTCCAGATTCCGGATCCAATATTACTCTGTAATCCTGCCAAGACGCCGGATACATAAACCTTTTTAATGCTCCCAACAGAGAACCAAAGACGCATGGTAACACAATCACAGAGTGGAGTAATTGAACAACTAATTGAACTACAAGAAGTCTATTTAAGATGCTATCAAAGGAGGTTCTTGTGGGCCTGCAGAGCAGCTGTCTAAAAGCAGAAACACCCAGCGAGGATGAACACAGTCTATTGTGGTCTTTCTGGTTTGGAGGGGGGTGAATGAGCGTTGGGGGCAGGGAGGATGTGCTCTGTGTGCAGGTGAGTGGGGGTCTGTCTGCACGCAGCCCCGTCCTTCGACAGCCTCAAGGACCCTTCAGTCATTGGCATTCCTCAGCCTGGCAGTTGGAGAGAATAGGGTGTGTGTGTGTGTGTGTGTGTGTGTGTCACTGGGGTCCCTGCTGTAGAAATGTGAAGCCTGACCTGTTGAGTGAGGAGTCACACACGGTCCTCTCCGTGGCTATAACCGGCGTTTAACCAGAGCACCGATGGTGGAGTTAGAGGTCCTTCCATGTTAGTGTGTGGACGGCACTCTTGACACAGTGGTCATAGTGGACATCACCTTTGCCCAACGACTTAACCCTGTTTGTTGCGGCCAGCAATGCATTTTAAAAGCGTGAAAAAGAACCTCCATAACTTTAAAAACACCTGAAAACAACTGCTGTTGATTTGGCGGGGCAGCTGAACTCTTGACCCTCCGCTGAATAACAAGAGCCCCGACAAAATGACTCATCCACTTTTTTTTTTCCAATCAATTTAAGTCAGGCCTAAAAAATGTTACTCGTGTAAACGTTGAAACCACGTTGAAAAATATCCCGCGCATTTGTCACGACCAAAAACTAAACATGACATTGGAGTCATTTCATCACACCTCAAGAGATTAGATTTTAAATAGGATGTATAGTCTGGAATACAAATGGCTGACTGACCCTCTGAGCAACTGTTGTTATCATTGGGCCGTGCAACTATTCAACCGACCTCCCTCTAACCTCTCTGAAATATCTCATTAAACCATACAATAAAAATGTATTTCATGTACAAAAAGATTATTATTTTTTGTCTATCAACACTAAACTGTGGCGAAGCGGAAGAGGAGCTGTGAACTAATGGGACTTGAATGGGCTGCCGTGTTGCCCAGGTTCAGGTAAAACACAGCTTTAGAGCAGCCCTCATCCGGGGCTGTTAGAGGCCTTTGTGTCCGAAAAACGAAGACAAAACAAAAAAGTAAAGAAAACAAAAAAAACCCCGGAACTAATCGTCACTGAAGTTTATGTTTCTTTTCTGTCTTTTTTTTTTTTTCTTCTTTGTCGGAGAGTATCTGAGTATCTCGCCATGGCAGACCAGCGGTTGGTGTGACCCCTAGCTTTTGTGGGAATTGCCTGCTAATAGAGAAGGGAAAGGGGACTTTAATGGAAAGCAGTGAAAATATCAGGGGTTAATGTCAGCTCAGACAATATAATGCCAATTGCCTTTGTGTAGCCTGTGGTCTGGATAACTTGCTGTGAATGAGGGAGACAAAGAATTTGACTGGAGCGGTAAAGGCTTTCAGATGTACTGACCCGTACTGTAAATGGACTTTTGTGGGCCACACCCCCACACCCCCACCCCCCAGCCTTTAAATAGGACCCCAGCAGTATGTGCTGTTAAATGCTATTTTTTTGTTTTGGTGTGTGTGTGTGTGTGTGTGTGTGTGTGTGCTAGAATATGTCCTCAGGCATGTTGCTGCGAGATAGCAGATCATTCAAAGCATGAGCCTTCCTAGATAAGGACAAACCGGTAGATGGCTGAGGACACGTCATGGTATTTGGTGGTAAATCGATGTGGCCAAGGACCGTTGTACTGTAGATGCAGGAGTGTGTGACTTAAGAGGTTAAAAGTCAATGAAAGTTTTAAGAACGTTAACCTCCAATTGCTCCACTACCTATATAGCATATATGAAATAACCCTGGAACATGTATAGCATTAATCACATCAAAATGGACAAAGCACTGCTGTAACTGCTGTCAAGCTTATTTTTAAGTTTGATGTGTTGTAGATATTTTATAAACAGGATAAATATAAGCAATGTTTAGCCTTAATAATACAGAAAATATGAATCATTTATCCAACGCATCCATTACTACATATTGGCTTTGTGTTTTTTCCCCCTTGTCTTCTGTGAGGGTTAAGGCTGGTGTACCACCGTTTTCAGACTTTGGGCATTGTGAAGCCCCTTGAGACTGTAACTGTCAATAAGGGCTATACAAATGAATGTGATTTGATTTGATTTGAGTTGTTTTGAAAATGTGATATAAATCAACAGTTTAAGTCCTCATATCAGTGGTGAGAAGCGGGCACACACACATCTGCATCTTTTGTTCCAAACCAAAATCTTATTTTTCCTCAAAATAGTTTTGACTCTTATTTCCACCAACTATGGTCAGACACTTGGAATGAGTGCTGGGCTTAAAGATGACATTTACTGTTGCTAGTCACAGTGAGTCTATTCTGGCAATCTGAATAAGCCCATAATTTAATACAGCACAGTAGATCAAGTTTGTATGTAACGCTGAAGGTCGCACAGTGAACAGCTGAACAGCTTGGCCTATGGCCATATATAGGAACATGCAGCAAACCCAAGCATCACTGCCGAGCTCTGAAAACTAGACTGGTATTCAGTACGAGACCATCAAGTTACCCATCTATCCATAACCTCGTTTATAATGTTCATTGCTTTCGTGTTTTGAAACCCCCACGGTGAAAGTGCTGACTCACTTTCAGTTTTTGAGTTGTTCACTCCCATAAGGGTAGAAGCACTTTAATTTGTATAAGTTATACAACATGCCACATTGTTTTGGATAAAAGGCATCTTCAAACTCAAGCTCAACTCTGAAATATCGCAAACAAATAAATTTATGCCGCCTAATCTCAACACACGGTGAATCAGTGCCTATCTAGACGGCGGACATTCAGTGTAAGCTATCAACAGACGGATAAAAGAAAAGAGCAATGGCAGAGAAAGAGCGAAGGAAGGAATATGAATAAAAGAAACAGCGAGCTAAGTACGCTGGGAAAAGTAAACATCGGCCCATGTAATCACAGTAAATCTGGCCGGGGGGCCGGCGGGGCAGGCTGCGGCCCTGAGTTGGGGAGTCAACAAACCCAGGGGAAAAACAGCTCGCTAATCGACATCGCTGAGAGGGGTTAAAGAGGGTAGCGGCACTGCTTTATTCACATCAAGACCAGTAAAACATGGCCGTGTTTACCCAGTGTCTGGCCCACTTAAACTATATAAATTCAGCGTATAATTCAAGGATATAATTCAGGGCCACAAACGTAGAGATTTGTTCAGTCCAGTGCAGAGGGTTCTGGCTGATGTATGTGGGTGTGTTGTATCCTGTGAGCCGTTAAACATAATCTGGAGAATATACTGCAGACTGTTTCAGCCACTTCCTGACGTGAAGCCTCCCACCGCTAAAGGCCAGGCTGGCCTGGAGCGAGCCAATGATGCTTAGCCGGCAGCATTAAGATCAGTGGTGATGATCTGATAAGCGGAGCGGAGCCTGGCCTCGCGCTGACCAGGCGTCAAGCCGATTGCCTTTGCATTTCATCACCCTGCGTGAAGTGTTTTTTCCTGTTGATATCCTAATCTAACAGTCGACTGTCACGCGCTGCCAAGCTTTCTGGTGTCACGATACAAACACGCCGAATGATGCTGGTTATTGACAGATGTGAGAAGGCTTCTTTTTTTTTAACTTCACAATAAAGGATGGAAAGTGATGTAGGTTACTCAAGACTTGACAAAAAACCTCCAGAAACACGGGTTGCTTCACAGAGTCTGTCAATCAATCAACTGATGCAAAAAAATCATGTTTGGTCATTTTCCTTTGTTGGTTTTGTACATTTTGATTTCAATGTGCGTTTTATTTTAGTTTCCTTTTGATTTATTTGATCTGGTTTTGGTATTTTAATGGAGATTTGATGTGTGTAAGACACAAATGTGAAATGTGAGAAAGTAGTCGAAAAGCATGGAAATGTCCAACATTTATTCATCTTTATTTGATTTGTGGATCTTCATTTGCAGCACAACAAAGCTTGTATTGATGATAGTTGTGGGTTTTGTTTATTTCTAACAAATATCCCACTTTCATCGTAGCAATGGCCCAAAGGTCCAACATGAAAATAATTCTTGATTGATGTTTTTATTTTACTTTAATTCGGGAGACAGAGAGCATTGTTTCAGCCTTGTTTCGGTATTTTATTTAACCCAGACTGTTTTAACGCTGGAGCCTAAGGACACGTTCAGACCTAAGTACCATAATTGCACCTCCTGTTTCAACTACAATGCACACTTGTCGAGTGTTTGAAACACACACACACACACATACACAACCTCGGCTTAAAGCAGATAGTCCGTATGAGCTCACTGCATGGCCCAAATCCCCTCTGATCCGGTTAAATGTGGCCGTTCTCTCGAGTTGCCCAAATGAATGGCCGAGGTGCAGGATTCAGACGTCTCCTCTCCTGCTGCAACTCAAGCGCATCGCAGTGAATCAATCTCCCGCCCTCGCAAATCTTTCAACCTATTCTCTCGTTTTAGACGGCCATTTTTCTTAGAGGAAGAAAAGTAATGGATTTAAGGTGGGAATCAACGATATGTATACCTATATTTGTTTCAATCCCTCTTCCATTTGTAGCATAAGGGCAATTTTGAGTGGTAGCCAGATTACCCCCCTCTCTTTAATTGCTTCCATATTTCTCAGGCTGCATGAGGTAATACCATTCATTTGGCGAAGGGCTGAGTGGGAAGGGCAGCCAGCAAAGCCATTATGTGTGATTAGCACTGTTTGCAGCGCTGATTTGATTTGTGAATTGTCTGATTGGAGACACTATTGGGAAAAGAGAGTGATGGTTTTTTTACAAGCAAAAAATATACTATTGATCAGTACCGTTTGGAAACTCCGTGCCACCATCAATCATCCATAACCAGCTTCACAAACAGGTGCTGAAATAACTAGCGTTTGACTGCAGTCTGATACCAATAGAGATATTTTTGTATTGACGCTGCTGCTAGCTGATATCTGATGTCTTATAATAATATCTGTATTTTTTTTTCATTTCAAATTGCAAGTATTCAGTGTTCCTCTTCTTAATTGTATTCCTGTCAGGGTGGAAAAAAACTCTGAAACAGCAAAATAAAAAATCGTTTTTATGCAGCTGTGGACAGGGAGGAATCTCCATCACATCAGAGGACCTCATGACTGATATCTGATATATAATAAAAGGCCAATATTGGTACATATATCGGTACACTCGAATCATGGAAAAAACCCTAAATCAATACCTAAGCACCGGGAGAAAGTTACTCTGAAATCAACAGCACTTATCCTTTAATATCACAGGAGGGGAATGACTAAACAAACCTAGAATTAATACCTACAATATTTCTTCTTTGGAGTCCTTGTCATGTTGTTGTGAGTGTTTCTCTGAGGAATGATCCTGGTGCAGACGCCCCATCCGCTGTGCTGTCTCTGACCCACAGGCCACAGGTCCACTACATCATACCTGCGCCTGCCTGATTTACTGGCCTGTATTAGCGCTGGAATGGGCTCAGTCCCCGGCTGAGCTGTTAAATCCACACTCTGATGTGTGTGTGTGTGTGTGTGTGTGTGTGGGTTGCGCTACAACACCGAGTCTCACCTCCATTCCTGCATATACTCCCTGCTTTGTCCCCACCAACCTGCTTCATCAGCTCCTTATCAGCAAATGTTCCCCCTATCATAATGTGTTGTGATGTTTTTCTTTAAAATGCCTACAAGGAAAAGTAATAATCTGAAAGATTTTCATCTAAATAAATCTCTACAGAAATCGCTGATTGATTTAACACAGTAGTGACTCAACCCATGGAAGCTTTTACATTTGCTGCTCTAAACACCCGGTGCTTGGTAGGTCTTTCATGGTGGGAAAAAAATCCTCAGGAAGTGATGCGTTTGATGTTTCCAGCAGCAACAGCGGTTTGTTTGGAATAAACAGAAGAAGAACTGGGTAGTTAGCATGAGCAGCGATAGCCGCCGTGGCTGATCAGACAAAGAAAAGTGCGCCACCTACAGAAACTCGTACTTCATCAATAGAAAATCCAAGGAAAAAGACATCACACACTGTTTGATTGACAGGCGGTCTCTGGGAAGTGCGGTGAAGAAACACCACAGCAATGGCAGCTTAGCAACAAAGATGACGCCAAAGAAAAAAAAAAACGTGAAGTTGCGGATAACAACTTTATAGCCAAATAAATCTGGGAGTTTGGACGTACACCAAGCACGTCTCTCATTACTCTGCTGCCCTCAGAATTGCCCAATTAAAATCTTGTGAGGTCGAAACAAACCCTGGTTCTGTGCGTATGTGATACAGTCATAGCATGTAGCATGTAAGTGGGGCAAGATGAATCTTTATTCCCGGGGTGAGATAGCTGGAGGGGCTTTACAAGGAGCAACTATGTGTGAAGGGTTAAAGCACTTAGCGCACATCATCCTGGGGAGACCTGCAGATCCCCCTGTAGCCCATGCACCTCTCATCTCCCCCCCCCCCCCGGTTTCTCCTGCTGCCCCTCTCATGGCCCTGCTGTGGGCTGCACATTTCCTGCTCATTCTAAATAGTCACGTCCTAATATTTACTTCTCCCTTTCAAGCCCAGGCAGAGCAGGAGCTGGGCGCAGTCTGCCGGCGCTAGAGAGCGGAGGTGGCAGGAATTGATGCCCTCATTAATTCTGCAGACGGAAACAAACATTTGTCCTTTCAGAGCCTTGTGTGGCTTTTGTGGAGGCGAGGGAGGGGGTAAGAGAGGGGGAGATGTAGAGTGACAGCGGCAGTCTTGTTTGTCAGGTTCATGCTTGTATCAGGCACGTAGGCACAGGAGGGCCTGGGTGGCCCTCAGCTGACCAATTTGCTCTGTGGTCCACCCATTTGAGAGGGGGCGAATGGTGAGCAATACCCACTCAGATTCACACATATGTGAATCACACACCTTTCTCTCTCTCTGTCAATCTGTTTTTTTTTGTAGTAGGCCTAATTGAATGAATACACCATGGGTGCACAATCCACAAGAAGATATCTCATATATGGTGTCTATGTCTACTAGCTACTTAAGCCATTTTTTCTTGTTTCTCAAATTCAACTCAGGAGAAACGACCACATAACAGCTCATGTTCTCACTCTGATCAAAACAGATCTCCAAATGATCTGAGATAAGTGTCATTTAACGCTCCTGAATATGAAACCATGAGATTAGAGAAGGATCTCAAAGAAAACTCAATACTGCTGCATTTTCCAATTGAAGCCATGGAGCCAACAGCCATATAGTAGGAGCTGATGACCATTATATATGTCACATGTTAGCATCTTCACATTGATCTCATAAAGTTCTCCTGGTTCTTCAGTTATCTCCTAGCTTGTCTCCTCCTTGCTCCTTAGGGGGTTTAAGGAGAAACATTTCAGTTTAAGGTGATTGAGATCGTCCCTATTTCTTAGGAGATGAAGAAAAGACGACTCCGAGCAAAATGTTTTTTCTCTGGGATGTCGGAATGGCACTGCGTGCGATCCCCTCACGTAGAAGAGTAATTGTGCATGCTGAAAGTTTGGTCCAGACAATTTCATGTAGGCCCACCCACCAACGACTTTCTGGCTACACCGCCGGTTTGTATTATGAAGCTCTGTATGTCTGCATACGTGTGCGTGTGTGTGTGTGTGTGTGTGTGTGTGTGTGTGAGACATTGACAGATCGACCTGAGTTTGAGATCGAGAACCAGCAAAAAAGGTGATCCAAGGTATTTATAACATGTATGTCAAACATAAATGTCAGCTCTCTGTTTGCTTCAGCGTATATTTACCAGGATCATTCTTAATATCGTGTTGCACTGTTTTGTTGCTCTGTTTTGTCTTGTGCATCTGTGCCCTCCTTTTTTGTTTTTATTGTCTTTGCACTCTTTTTTTAAATGTTTGTTTTTCCATTTTTGCCGACATTTGACATTTCAAAGTTGAGCGAGACAGGAACGATTGAGAAAGAGAGATTTATACCGCTGTATGGTATGTGCCTTAGCCGACCGGGCCACCAGGATGGTTCTGTCTTTGTACTATTTCTTTCTTTCTAGTCTTGTTTGGAATGCGACCCAACGGGAAAGTTTTTGTTTCACTGTGCCCTTGTGCAAGGTGGCATGACAATAAAGTTGAACTGAAATTCCCAAACCAGCTAGTTGATGCCGTGCGGCAATAGAGTCACATTTAATGTTTATCCTACACCGAGTGAATGATTACGGGGTTTTTTTTTGCTCCCTGTCAGCGGTGAAGACTAACTGGCAAACAAAGACAATACAACAACCATCTGCTGTGTTGAATGGTTGATCAATGATATACAGTCTGGATTGTCTCTTTGGAGGTGTGCGTGTACGTGTGTGTGTGTATTTAAAGCTGGACTTAAACCGTAGGAGCCAAGTCATTTTTATGTGTTTATTACTAAACACACCCTGTCTTAAAAGAAATTACATTTGGCAAATTGAGATGGAGAAATACGACAGATAACCCACCGAGGGCGTTCTCTCTCCTCCTCTGTGGTGGGAACAGATTATTGCCTCCATTTGCTGGGGGACGTCTGATCACGGAGCACAGTGCATTCCGACATGACTCTCTTCCCCCTAAGAACAGACTCTCATCTCAATACTCCACATTATTGTCGTCTTCATTCAATAAGTCACAGCTTTGGTCATGATTATAGATTCCAACGGCAGACCCGCGGCTCGTCTCCGAATTGACGACAGCTTTATGTTGTGACGACGACATCATTTGACGAAGAGTATTTCAGCCTCTAGTTGTTCATTTGAGAACTGGACAAGAGTTTGTTCTTGTTCAAATCAAAGAGATCAGTAGAGGAATCTACTGGGTGAATTGATTTATTTGAATTTCTCCCGTCTGGAGTGGAATAGGGATTAATCGTAACCTCTCCGTCATTGAAGTACCAGCAGTGTAAGCAACATACCCAGTGCCCATGCGGAGCACCCCCAACCTTAAGTACATTTGACAGAAAGGACACAGACCACTTCAGCCAGTGATGGATGGCCTCCTCGGCTTGGAGGCCCTTTACACTTCTCTTCTGCCTGCCAACCGGGGATTAGCACCACAGCCTCGGCTGCTGGCCCCAAATCCCCTTCCCCAAATCCTCCCCTCACCTCGGCCGGTTCCCCCGGCGCTGTCCTCCAACCACCAGTCCTCCACCTCCTCCCTCCCTCCCTCCCTCCCTCTCCGACCCACACCCGCCGTCGGCCTCCAGCATTCCTCCCCCGCCGTCACATGGTCCTCCGGCCAGGCCCCGGTGCTGCCCTGGGCGTGGGGATTCGAGTACCAGCGCGGTGCCAACATTCCAGCCTGGCGGGCGTTTTGTTGGAGGGATTTCCTGTGGGCTTTCATGCCAGCGTGGCACTTGTGATCCACAATTACTGCCGCTCAACAATCACTGCCCGCATGACAGGTGGAGAGAGGGGTCACGGGCGTCCTACCAATCGCCCCGGCTCTGCTCGGAGATGCCACTCTTCTGTTAGTAAGTAAAGGTCATTGCCCTGCAAAAGGACCAAAAAGGGGAGTAAGTAACGGTCTATCGTCTCAGGGCTCCTTCGAGGGCCTTCGCCGTTTTCTTTTTCCACCAGGGCCAGTTATTGATATTAGTTTGATAGCTGCACTT
This sequence comes from Hoplostethus mediterraneus, assembly GCA_034670385.1. Lineage (NCBI taxonomy): Eukaryota > Metazoa > Chordata > Actinopteri > Trachichthyiformes > Trachichthyidae > Hoplostethus > Hoplostethus mediterraneus. The sequence continues at coordinate 4,235,973 of JAXDDW010000005.1, forward strand.
CAACCACACAAGGGCTGTATTAGCTTTAAATTAGATCATGTTTAGCGCAGATTAAATCAACCCAGCTCCTCAATGAGGTGCAGCTGTGTGTCCGGCTCTATCTTGGCTGGAGCTTTTGATGAGGCTTTGATGAGGACTGCGGAATTAAACTTTGAATCATTCATCCTCGCAAAATACATTCCACAGATATCAGGAGGAGCTGCCAGACGCAGAGCCGGTTTATTTATGTTTTTAACCTTGGCGGTATATACGGCCGGGGAGGGAGGTGTTGCAAAGAATGGAAATTGTTGCACTTATTGTATTTGTAAGTATATGTTTTCTGATTTTGTGCAGAGGAAAACTCTCTCTCTCTCTCTCTCTCTCTCTCACACACACACACACACACACACACATGCACACACTCTCCATCGCCTACTTTCCACTGGGGTGAGGGTCAGAGCACAGATGCCAGTTAAATGGCTTTAAGAAAGGCTGATTAACGGAGGACAAAAAGAGGGCTGGAGATCATTTAGACCCTGTCTGGAGAGGGCCAGAAATCCTCCTCTCCATTCATGCATACCCTCTCATCCCTGCACCCCCAGCACTATTCAACCCCGCCATATGGATCCATAAGGGTTTTTAATTCAGAGATGTCCTTCTGATCTTTAGCTGGTGCTGCGTCCGTTTGCATTCGTCGTAAATTCAACCAACATCTGCCCTGTTGAGCGTGGCAACTGCTTCTTCCTTCACCCTGTAAAAAATCAAGCGATTTCCGCGTGACGGTAAATAGATTCCAACGACGAGTAGGTCGGCAAGTCCGCCCTAGGCCGTATAATACTACAAAGCGCCACGAGTTCAATTGCTCTCAGATCGTTTCATTCTCGCTGCCAAGCGAGGCAAGGTTTACTGAGGAGACTGAGCGTGGTATGTTGCTAGCGGCAGCGCCAGGACAAGAGAGACCAATTATCTGCAATGACACTTACAGTCCTGAGCTGAGGTATGGGGATGGGGGGGGTGCAGCGGAAGAAACATGTCTGTCTCTTTCTCTGCCAGTCCGAAGAAAGAGATGCCTTTGCCTCGAGGCTGAGAGGGGCGCAGGAGATGGTCCCCACATGAAAGACCCCGTCGAGTTTTTGCTTTAATCACTGTTGGCTCCGGGAACAGCCATTTCATGCCTGCCCCCCTTTCGGCAGTCTCAAATTACATCTCTGTTTGTTTGTTTTCCCCCTTTTGTTTTGATAGATGATAGTCGTTTGGGTTGCGGCTGTTTCCATTTCGGCCCGCTCTTCGCATTCAACATGGCTGACGCGTCGGGAGGCCGAGAGCCGGCTGAGTAGAAGATAGGAGGGCAAAAAGACTGGAGCTGGAGACCGTCTCGAGATTCCCCTTTTATTGGAGTGGCACTGATCCTTTTAATGGCCGGTTCGGGTATTTAAGAAATTCCACATTAGCCCGGGCTTCATTTGTTTTGATTTAGATGTTGATCTAACTGCAGGGCCGTAACTCCTCTGCCAGAATCAATTACCGCGTTTCAGCGTGGCTGTTGCTAATAAAAACCCATTGGGTCAGAAAACACCTTGATTCTACATGGGATGACGTGCCTGCGAGTCAAACTAGCGTACTTCCTCCTTCATCACATGCCTGAGCAATGTGCCCGGGCAGCCAACGCCAGCACGTATGATTAATGAGCATCTATGAACCCCCCCCTTCACCCCCTGCCTGTCCTGCCCACATGCAGTCAGGAGAACAGGGCTACTTAACATACATCAAAATCCTTTCAGTGTTGAAACACGACGTTGAGAGTCTCTTGTCACATCCTCTAGGCACGGGAAGCTAGCTGTCTGATTTGTGCTTTCTGCAGAATTACTGTTTTTATAGTTTCTTTTTTTTTTTTTACCTCGCTCCACGTGTTGGCCTCTGAGCCGTGTGTTTCTCTTGTGGCTCTTTGTGCTCGGTCTCTCTCTTTCTCTGAACGCTCTACTGACCTTGCACTTTCCTTGTTTCCCTCGGTACTGGGTTGATATACCAGCAGCTGGGCCCGGCCTCCTGCCTCTATGGGGGCCGAGATCATTTCCTGTGCGCCCCTCTGCCCTTTCTCTTGCTGACAGTGGCTCTAATCCCTCTGGCTGCAATCCGCCTGCCTGCCTGGCAGCAGTGGGGAACATGACTTTCAAATGTAGTATTACACAATCAATTTCATTTTGAAGTTGTTGTTTCCATGATTTTCTTGAACCAAATGTTTCAGAAAGACCTTCCAAAATGACTTGTGCTATTGGAAACCTTATGTGTAAAGAAATGCAATGTAAATAGATTGCTTCAACTTATCATCAACTTGAAAACTACAATATCATGAAAACAATATAATATAATATAATATAATATAATATAATAATATAATATAATATAATATAATATAATATTTTAACAAGTAACATTTTGTATCGTTGAAAAAAGTAAATGATTACTATAATATTACAATGAGTTACAAGTTAAATTGTTATTACAAGCAGGAATCTGAGTACTTGGTTCTCCACACGATCACAGAAACAACTTCTGGGAACATGGAGCCTGCGTACACGCCAAAAGCAACAACAGGCATGCACTGTAATGAGCGTGTTGTGTGTGTAGAGTACATATGAGATGTGAGACAAAGCATCACTCCACCCAGCGAGCCTCAAATACCCTCCTGTCTAGCTACATCTCTTTGGCGTTCGTCCCGACACGGTGTTTGAAAATCATAAAGTGGTTGTGATGCCCGAGCGCTGCAGCACCTCATTTATTGCTGCAGTAATCCTATAGCTTGTGGTCTGACTCTACAGGGACCCTAACCAATAACCTCCACTCTCCTACCCATTCACCACCTTAAAAACAAACACAGAGGCCCAGATTCATAAGATTGCATTGCGTATTTTACACCTCGGTTGTTTGAGTTTTCATCTTAGCCCTCGAAGAAGAAGAGCACTGCTCAAGCAGATAACACCCCTTCATCACCAATAAGTGCAAGTCGTATGCTTCAGCCTTTAAGACTAATCCACCATGACATAATTGGAGCGATCTCTGATCTTATTGACATTCTAGCATTGAAAACTTGCTCCTTTGCTTGCCTGACCTGTTGGCAATGACTGCCTGCATCTTGCAGCAATGATAGCAGCCATTCTGAATGGCCAAACTCTGTGTTTACATGTGCTATAATAAATTGCGGGAGTTGGGGTTGCAAAGTGTTAGTGAGCTGGGTGCAATCTCAATTTGCTTGGCCTCACCTTGAAATAGCCTTTACTTGACAGTAGAGGGGCCAGATTTGAACCCAGGGTGTTGTGGTTACATAGTACACACCTCAGACCTGCTGACCCACCAGGAAGCCCCAACTACATATAATTCACATGCGTGACATGACAGGTGCAAAGGGGCTTTATCTTTTGACCAACGCTATTAGGCAGCTTTCAACTCAGAGCATGGCACTCTGATTCAGTCATATCGCTGAAATAGTGCGCTCCTCTTTGCACAAAACCTTTAGTGAATCTGGGCCTAAAACTGTGGCTACCCATTGATCGCCGCTTTCAGTCTACCTATTGCTCAGCGGCCATCTTGGATCTTCTAGCTGTAATGCCTCTGAATGGAAATTAGCTAGAATAATGAGAAGTGGATGTTGAGACACTCCATGCTGACAGACAGCAATTCATAGAAATGTGTTTGTTTGCGCGCAAAGTACAACAATGAATAATTGGTCATCAGCTGGGGTAAACAGTATTAGCAGACTCCGATAGCGGCGACAGTTATATACAGAGAGTTTCAGTCACGGCTTTGATGTTTCCTATACTTTGTAAACATTTATACTTCAATTAAAACCATATTTCATTTCACACAAGTTGTTTATGCGTCATTATACACCAAGCCATGCAATCTTTTGCATCTCACCCTCTATTTGTAATGACAGCTAGACACAGCAGAGAAGAAAGATGGATCAAATATTTACTCTCTCCATTGTTCTCCTGGTGGCCTCTCCTCCCTCACATGCTGGGGTATCCAATGGAGGTAAACAGATTCATCTGAGGAATCATTAACAAATGGGATTTGGCAGAGTGCAAGGCTATTTTCCCGGGTTTAGTCGTTTCTGTCAAAATAGTGCTCATAGTGCTGTCATTTTAAAATAAATTTCCATGAAAGTGATATAAATGTGGATATGCTTGCAACATTGCTTTCGCAAACTGATTTGGAGGTTTGGCATCCAGAAGATCATTATAGCACCGCACGCAGTGTTCAGATGAAGAACAAATATCATAATCCATGCTGGCAAGTCTAATTCCTCTCAGATTTCCGAAGCGTCAAAAGTGCTTCCAAAATGCGGAAATAGCTAATTAGAGGGTTATGGCATGGTGTCTCCAAAACTATGCAGCTGATAACGCCACACCACTGGAATTGGCCTATAAACACTTGCCTTTTATCTCCATAGCAACAGAAACAAACAAACAAACAACTTGAAAATGATCATTCAGACAGAGAACACTTCTCTGTCATCACACGCTAAGACTTCGAAGTCTTTTCTACCTGAGTGGCTGCTTTGAGGGCTGTGCAATAAATCATACAAATACACGTAAATGATTTACTTTGTTGTATGGATCTATAGATTCTATAGATCTCACATTTTTTGACATTCTATTGTTAGGTTACGGACGATACGATGCACTGGGTGGTCAAAAGGACAGTTTTATAGGCTTGCTCATATTTTCATGCACTTTTATTTTGAAAGTATTTTTTTATATGCAGAATTTCATTACTGTTTAGCCTTTTTGCAAACTCTGTTTCAGATAAATGCTATATAGTTTATATAACAACAACATTAACAACAATATTAATAATGATACTACTACTACAATTAGTACTACTAATAATGATAATATAGATCAGCTGAAATGTCAATAAAATAAAACTCCACAATGTGACCGGTGTTTTGCCTTTCTTTGCATGTGATCAATAAAATATCTCCAGTCTTTTGGGAATTTTTATGAGTAGCACTCAGCACTCCTTTAATATACTCACCAAAAGCTCTGTGAGCAGCCTAATAAATCTGCATGCTCCCTCTCTGCTCTCTCACTCTCCCTCCACTAACAAAGAGCTGAGGGAGAAAGTAGCCACAGGGTATTTAGTTTCTCTTGAAACGCCAAACCAGAGCATTGATGAGGACCTGAGATGTAGCGGTCACTGGGGAACAAAGGGATTTTATTGGAGTCCCTCCCTGCAGGGAGTTTCTGGCCTTTATAGTGGCTGAGCTGGCTGAGCTGGCCCCGTTGCTCCCTGTTGTGGTGGGATTACAGGGTGAAGGCTCATCTGCCCTACTGGAACAAGCTGTGGAGGTCAGGCCAGCCCAGCATGGTGGCCCACAGGGGATTGTGGAGGCTGACGTTCCCCCTCCTGACATTCCTCTGTAGTGGACTCTGTCGTGAGGTGACACGACACAGCAGCAGTGTCACCATGAGATGCTCCCAGATACCCAGGGTGTGATTCCCCGGGCGAGCTGGCTTACCTGACACTCCACAATAACATGAATAATACAAATGTAATAAGCCATGGCATTTTTATATTCATAAATGTCCATTTTGCTGCAGCCAGAGGTAACTGTGTAACATAAGAAAACAGCATGCTCATGATTACCAACCTGGCTCGTCTGAGATGCTTTATACCAAAAGGAAAAGAGAGGCAGATCTAACGTTGGCAAGTCCAGCTTTCTCTGCTCGCTGCTGTTAAGGAGACAGTTTGGTTTTCAGTCTTCACTTTTTATTTCATCACTTCCTGAGGGGAGGAAAAGTGTACATACCCGACACCTTAGTTTCTTTTTGGCAAACAGGGTGAATCTCTAAGGGTAACAACTAATGGGGATTGCACTTGTTTTAGTCTGATGAGTATTTTTACATAAAGTAGTGCAGCTTTAAAGCCTTGCTAACGTGCTCTCAGTTAGCCCCTGTAGCCCCCTGTCACATGACGTAATCTAATTAGCAGGGGCATTGTTGATCCTAGTCAGCCAGGACAATCAGAGCTGACATTTGGCAATGGGCTGTTCAGTTAGCTCTGATCAGAGGAGAGGGTCACATGCAGGCTATCCTTCACTCGTGAAACAAAGATGCACTGCAACTGTAAGCATCTGCCACTGCACCAAAGCAGCAGGCGCTTAACCATATCAGACAGAGTACTCAAACATTTCCATGATCTCTGATCCTATATTGTTCTTCATATTTCTTTTGGGTTGTTGTTGCTGAATGCGGTCCAAAGCCGCGAGCGAAGCCAAGCTGGCCCGTCCAGCTAAGGCTTTCCTCTGCTATCTGTAACGTATTATCTTTCCCTCTCTGTTTCTCTCTCTCTCTCTCCCTCTTTGTATCACTCTAAAACAGTCTGTCTCTTCTCTCTCCCTCTCTGATATCGTCTCAGGTGTATACAAGGTCTGGGAAAAACAGAGGAGGTGTTGCCGGTCAAGAAAGACCGCTAGCTTACAATAAATTTAGCTCACATAAACTGTGGGAGTTACTACAAGGAGCCGTACCAGTCCCTCGTGTAGGAATATCATAGATACCAGCAAAACCAATATACACATAAATCATAAAATCCAACATGTAGTAACAGTCGAGTAAGTGGTTTCCCATCTCGGCAAATTCCCCGGACGTTCCTTCCATCCCCCGATCCAAGTGTGACCCTTCCCCGGGGCTGTTGTGACCCGATTCTCCTGATAGACGACAGGGGGAAGGTTGTCGTGCTGTTGCGGTGTGTTGTGTTGTGTTTTCCGGTTGTGTACTCGTCTCTATGGCGGGGGGGGGGGGGGGCCTGCCGTCAAAGTGTTCAGAAGCAGCTCCCCCAGGCTCAGTGTTTCACTAAACGGTGCAGAGACACAAGCACTCAGTGTCACCAGGGTAAATTTACGGGATCCTAATTGTACGCTGCAAATGATGCGCCGTAAATCACTGCTGGGAGAAGAATGTTGCCCCGAGAGTGATTTGGCCGTCTCTCAGTACACGTGAGGCTTTGAAAGGACCGCAAACCTGCCTGGCATCGCTCGCCTGTAAAAATCGGCGTGCTGTGTGTGTGTGTGTTTTTTTATCTGCGTTTGTTTTTCAGAGCTATACTTTCCTTTTTGACATCGCATTATAATTTCAACATGTTATTTGCAGCCATGGTGAAGATGCAGAAGCAGATTCTGTGACATTATCGGTGGATTAAAAACGGCTGGCTGGAAATATTCCTTCACCAACATATCTGGAAAACTGAACTGTAGCTGGGAGGGAGTAAATACTAGCAGCTAAAATCAAACATGCACATGAGCTGGAGGTCAAGAAAATGCTCCATTTTTTTGGAACCATTATGTACGTTTTATCTAATCCGTCCGCTTTTAAACCAACAAACACTTTAATTTATAATATGGATTCTGACATTTTTTGCCTAAAGGGACAGAAAGTACATCGTAAAAAATGTGCCTGTTATTTGTCAAGTCAGTGATGTGTACTGGCTTTAGACAGACCAAAATAATATTCACTTAGTTAAAAGCCTTTCAGAAAAGACAATGCCGACTTTTCCAGACTGCCATAGCAACCACCTAATGTCCCGAAGTTATGGTACCACTTCATTAAACGGTGGTGTTTCCCATCGAGTTCCTCAAAATCAAAGGTCAGCCTTTTTTGTTCTCTTTCAGCTGCCCTCGCTTTCCTGCGTGCCGCTTCAACATCTGTTTGTTCTAGCGGAGAAAGGTACCGATCCGGGGCGGGTGTGTCGTGTCTTGAGAAGAGTCGGGCTCTGACGGAGGCTCTCTCACTTGAATAGGAGGCTCCCTGTGTGCCTGGACACACTATGAGGAGGGGCTGGATGAAGACCTTTGGCCAGCGCAGGACTTTGGTTTCAGGTCAGACCGTGGACACATGCTGCCAGGAGTTGAATGGCACCGTGCCCTCCTCCGGAGACCTGAGGTCAGGGATCAGCCACATCAATACAGCCGTGCGACCTCTTTCCTTGACCCCCGAAGCACGTCACGTCTCCTCCATACCTTGGCCGCCAGGGCCACGAGACTCGGGGGAGTTACAGGTGTCATTTAGAGATGGATGGATAGATGGCTAGACAGACAGGTCGATCAGCAGTGACCAGCTTCCAAGGTTTCCGGCTTTGCTTCTTCTCAGTGGCTGTGACCCTCAGCAGGACTGGCCTGGCTTAGATTGACTCTTTCTTTGAAGCCTCGGGGGATCGTGCTGCAAGTTAGGTTTTATTGCAGGGAAATGGTTGGGTCAGGTACCTGCTGTGGCCCGTCGTTAGCCCCAAGACAGTCTTATCAGCCTGACCTTAATCTGGGGGCTCAGCTACTGTGGATTACATCGGTGGCCACTCCTGTCTGCCTCTACACCCCTGTTGCAGAAGAAGCCCCCTGCTGTTGGTAGGCAGAGGTCCAAGGTGCATCTTAACAATAGATCCCAATGGAGCACAATGGGAAGGCTGCATGGGATTATCTGGTCCTGTGTAGAACTTGTTTGTAAACTCTCAACAAGAAATGCCTCCCTAAAGTGTCATTTGTCCCTGTTTTGGACCGCAGCGTTATAGGAAACAGATTAACTACAGTAATTGAGGCTTTGATTTGCTTTTCCGTGAAAGTGGGCAAACCAAAAGCGTTCGAGCTGGTTTTCATCGTGCGCTTTGAAGACTACTCGTATGGAGACACATTGAAATGTGCAAGACTCCAAGTCGCAAAACTGATACATGTGTGACTTAAAGGGACCATTCAAAGTAGACACAATAGCACAAACAAACCCACTTTAATCCCTTTGAGATTTCCATCTGAGAATGAAGATGACCTACAGAATATTAATGTCTTTTTTGAGGTGCTGCATTTTCACAACCGTGAAAATTGGCCAGGAGGTTAATGCAACCAAAATGGCTGCTGGCCCTGCAGCTCATTTGTGGCCTCCATTCTGGCATATGTTCTCACACAAATGCTATGTTTCTGATGTCCTCTTTCAGATGTTCAGTATAATGGGATCTGTTACAGAATGAAAAAGACACTAATAATGATAATAAATCATTATCCCAAGAACTCGAACTTATGGAGCTATGAAACTGTGATACTCGCTCTTTGAAGGAGCGGAGAGAGCATCCAATTTCAAAAAAATCCGCCTTTTGCCTTTACAAGTATGAAATTTAGAAATTTAACAATTCCAAAAAAACTCCATTTGATGTCAACGTTCAAACCATTCCCATGCCACAAAGACAAAGTTGGAGAGACAGACGGGTAAACGTCAAGGTTTTACGCGTTCCAGTTGAGTTTCATCGGCCAAACATCTCACACTGTCAGGATAACACACTGCTAGCCACTTCTGGGGTGACCTTGTGTTGGACAATCTACTTAAGGCTCAAAACCAAATGGAGAGGTGGCAAGAGAGGCAAGCCCGTTTCAACAAAACAGTTTTTTTTCCTTTCAAAACTTGTTTGTTTGAAGAGATCTGGCCTGTTTTCCATTTTCCAGTCTTTTTCCAGTGCTGTTGCAAGAGGTCTCGTTTGAGGCTGAGAGCTAGTCAGATAAAGCGGAGATCCTTTGCTCCGACTAACTCAATAAAAGTGGAAAACGCGGCCTGCCGGAGTGACCAGTGGCAGCCTGTTAATAGCCACTACAGCCGAGCTACTGTATGTCTCGTTGCTCAGCATGTCATCTTTCCTCACAGCTATTTGTCTGACCAGCAAAGCTGCCGTTGCTGAAGACAACATCAGGAACAGATGAAACCGAGCTTTACGCCACATGCCAACCAAGACCAAATATTAGAAGACACTGGAACACATGATAAAAACGGGACTGCAAACAATAAAAACAAAGAGACATTATATTTACTATATTTACGACTCATTGAGTCAAAAATGCCCACTATTGTTTTTAGTGTGCTCCAAGCCTTTTATCCTCAATTCAATGTCTGAGTGTATTGCATGAGTTCAGCCTGTTATAGTTATTGAAGAAGGAACATTTTATTGGATTTTGTGCCACAGTGATTGATGATAGAAATTTACAGTCCAACCGCACAGAATGAAAACAATTTCAGAATCTTGTACTCATTTATTGGTAATTAGGCTGCCAGCGCTAATCGCACGGTGTCAGATGCTTTCCTGCATTGTGAGTTTAACACAGACGGATAGCTATTTAAATGAGATCTTCTGTAATTATTGCAATCTAGCTCACAAAAGATTACCGTGAAGCACTTCACACTCAGCTGAAACCCAGTAATCATATTTAGTTTCAGTTTACATGCCGTAAACAGCTGTCATTTAGTTGTGTAACAAGATGCATCTGGAGCAATCTGGTCTAAACAGTTTCAGCTCATCTCACGCTGGAAAAACCCCCAGAAATGTATTCCCCCAAACACTGATTGTGTTACTTTGGAAGGATGTGTATATTATTGTAGTGAAGATGTGGCTGCGGCTGCCTTGATAGATTTATCCTTTCCACTCACAGGCTGGTTATCCTCACCTACATCCGCTGGTGGACTCGTACCAAATGTACCAAAGGCAGAGGTGGGAGTCAGTGGAATGGTTGCTTGGGAGGAGGAGTGCATGAGAAATGCCATAAAGCAAGATATAGTTTTTTTTCTGTTTTTTTTTGCAGTGATTATGGCTGCTGGAAACAAAGATAGCTGGCTGAGGGAGAAGAAGTACTTGTGATAGGGGAAGAACAGGCTTCTAAAAACAAAAACCTTTCCCGTTAAGAGAACCTCTAATTACGTGGACTGTGATGAGCGGCAGAAAGTCGTATTTTTAGCGTGAAAAGTTGCCGCATGTTTTCAAAAGTCCTCCAGCGATAAACCAGTCCCGCTTACCCAAAGCATGTAGCATTGTGCTAATCCGCTCAGTCCGGCGAACCTTCCTGAACTGTCACCAGGCGAGGTGTGGCACAAGGATGACATTGTGCAGGTGCCTCATCCTCTCCTGCACGAGTGTGAGTCATCCCGCCACACAGACGCACAATGAGATGTATGACTGCACCATGTGGTTCTTCCTGCTAAATGCTCCCACTGTCCGGTCTCAGAGGAGGAGGGGGGGGGGTAGCTGTAGCTGAAGACTAAAATAAAAGTAAACGCTTTCTCCCCCTGACCGCCGGTGAAACCGCTGGCCTTTTTGCATGCTGTATAAATGTTTTGACATGGGGAGGCCCACAAGCTTTCTCCTCCTCATGCTTATTAAAATCGTAATCGCCCTTCACTAAATATGTTAGAGCGATGAGGACCCTGGGGCAAAAAGGAAAGGATGGAGCTATTTGTTTATTTGACTCCTAACGCAGAATGTGGCGCGGAAAGCCCTGTCACAGCTCAGGGGCTATTGAAATGAAGGTTGGCGAGTCAAAATATACTGACCTCATATTTGACTTGAGCTGACCGAGAGCGGGCGTACAAATCACGGCCTGAACTGAGTCAACAAGCGGATATCTGGGTTTATTTGTGCCTCACTGTGCAGTGTACTCAAGAGAAGAAACCTTTGCTGCTTTACGAGCGTGTTGACTTCACATACCCCGCATCATCACTGCTCGTCCAGAGAAATGATTGACAGTAAGTAGCGAAGATGGAGAAAATCCAGATAACGTAAGGAAGGAGGAGTGGCTCGTGGGGGTGAAATATTGTCTCCAGTCCCCTTGACGTTCCCAGATATACTTTGCCCCCCCCCCCCCCCCCCGCCGGGCGCCTCGAGGGCATCTTACTTCTTTGATGTCCCACACGCCTTCTCTGTTTGCCTTGGTGGGTGGGAAAAACAAAACCAGAGCCGGCCCAGGAGTGGTTTGGAGCAACAACACTACGACGTTGTTGGTGTATAAATTTCACGGCCGCTTTTTTGCAGTTATTTTTGTAGCATGCTGTGGAAATCACAGGATTCTGCAGGATCACTTTAGCAGCCACAACCCCCAAAACAAGGGCGTCCTTCATGAATGCATGATAAGCTTTAAAAGGTGGGGTTGGATGTCCTCGTCCGTACTAGATTCAAAGAGAGAGTTGACCTGTTATTGCTTAATTATTGTCCTTTAATGACGAAATGTAAAAACCTGATTACAGAAAAAAATGCTGTTAGAAAAAAATCTCAGCGTGATGACACACTGGCGCAGTGTTCCCAAACTCATATGACTCTCCTCCCTTCAAGTGCACACCGTGTACACAAAACGCCAAGGGTTCAAATGCAGGTTAAGACATTTGTTCCGTGTTACCGCTTCACTCTTTCTTGTCATGCTCCATTGAACAGCGCAGAACTGCTTTAAACATCTAAAAATAAAACAAAATAAAAAGCAAAAGCTTCAAAGTAATAATATGCTTATACCTGAATAAATCCCTAAATTCTCAAAGTTCAACCCCCTGCCCACCAATCCCCCAAAACCCAACCTGTTTTTCTGGTTAAAATCTGTCAGTCAGTCAAAGGTTATTTATGGCGCCACTGACCTGCGTGCCGGATAATTAATAATAGTCTAATTCATCCCAGTCCAAAAGTACATGGTCTACTCTGAAGGAGGGGACAGCACAGCTCAGCCCAGAAAATCCCCCCTTGATTTAAACCCTGTCTCTGAGCGGAGCAGTAAAACAGCAGTGCTCCTAGAGTAGTCGCCTTTCTGTAAATCAAAGGTGTACAGAGAGGGGAAAGGTCACATGTGTGATGTCGTCTATTGTCACTTTTGATAACGGAGAAAAAAAGGTTGACAATGTGGAGTTTATACATTAGACACTTTCATACAGTCGGTACTAGGATTAGACCATTAAAGGTGTTTGAAGGCCAATGCCGATATTTTGTGCAAACTTTAAACTTGACTATTTTCATATCAAACATTACAAGTATTTTGTGTTTCAGCATTGACACCATCACAAGACTGAAACTGAAACCCAGATTCATTTAAGGTCAGCAGCTCCCTTAAGGCAGGGTGACCCACCACACTGACACATTAGGCCTCAAAACTCACTAATAAACAATATTGAACAATTAAAAAAGAAAGAAAATGTGCAAAGAAAATCTATCGCAGGTTTTACAGACGCAGGTTCTTTTTTGTATCCATCATTCAAGATTCAAGATTCAAGATTCAAGAACTTTATTTGTCACATACACACACGGGGTGTGCAGTGAAATGAAAACGTGGCAATGCTCAACAGGAATGTGCAAAGGGCAACAAGTTCACACTATTTACAAAAAAAACCCAACACAATATTTACAGTAGAGCTCTATATAAAAAACAACAACACAATATTTACAGTATTATTATTATTTATTATTATTATTATTATTATTATTATTATTATTATTATTATTATTATTATTATTATTATTATTATTTACATCATATTGGAGATTTTTACCATTTATTACTACATCACTTCATTGATTACCACATCAGATGCTGTGTTGACCAGGCACAGTGTTTGTTCAACCAACAAGCGACAACAAAATGGACAAGGTGACTTTCAGCAGCTTTCAGAACAGTTGCAAATACATTATAATGAAAACAGTGGAATGATCGGTATTATCCGACCCGGACCTCAACGTCCTGCGTTTTGCTCATAGCATGAATTGATCAGCTGACAATGCAGCCAGTGGATCAACGCTAGACTCTCCAGGTATTTCAGGCTGTGCAAACGAGAAAAGTAGTCTCTGGTATTTCATATCATACTATCTACCAGACTTCGCCACGTATCATCACGTCACCGCTGAACGTCTGGAGAGCAACAGCAACTGAGGGGACGCGAGGACAGATTTGGTTATCGTCTGGAAAAGACCAAAGGCGACGTCTCACAGACAGCGGTCCTCTCTCTACCCAGAAGTCACTAGGGGTTGGGAGAGGAACAGCCCGCCCCTCTCCGACTACGCTACAGCAGCTCTGGTCTATCTCAGCCACTGCTGCAGGTCACATCCAGACGTGACCCCCTCTCTTTCCTGTTGCTGGTCCTGCAAACGCCATGTCAGGTGTTAGCTGATACCTCTTTCTGCTGAGGAGGAAAATAGAAATGGAAGAAAACCCCCCCCCCCAAAGAACAGCTTCAACGGGACCATATTAAAACGCAGGGATGCATTAGGGTGGAAAATGTCTGGTTCTGAGGTAGGCTGGAGGTGAACCATTTTTACAGATTGTAAAAACTGTTGCTCCCCATGCCCTTGTTTTTTTTTAGAAGTGTGCTCTCAAATATCTTAGGTATTGGGAATAATAATGCCACAGCTTGTATATAATTCTCAAAAGTGGGGGTGGGTTGTGTAGGGCCCTGACAGGGCCCCCTTACAGTATGTACTGCTCTGTGTTGGGGCCCCTCGGTGCCCACTGGGGGACAGCGAGCTCTCTTTACAGGCCAGCTAGGAGATACATCACACACTTTTTGATACGTTTCTGTGCTGAGTTTCATGATGTGACAGTATGTGATGATTAGATGAAACGTTAACGATCCCTACGGGGAGATCGGGTCATTGCAGCAGCAGATGCACGGGCCACGTGCCTCTCTAAATATAGTCAGGCCCATTCCTGATTATTTTTACCTTTTTTTTTATCCAGGGAGGTCTATGCTGAGCGTGCGTGCTCGTCTTTCAGCCCATTCACACCTGGAGTGGTTGGGGTTAAATGCCTTGCTCAAGGGCAGGGAGGGAGGGAAGAGTGATACTCGTTCACTTTCCTAGACAGTCCGGGGACTCGAGGCAACAACCCTCATCCTTCTTCTCTAACCTCGAGGCTGGCGCCCTCAGAGCTGATTTTCTCAATAAAAATGCTCGTAAACCAGAAGAAAACCTGAGATCCCGCCATGACAATGTAATATTTTTGAACATTTTATTGCCTTTATAATACCTTTAAACTGATTACAATACCAAAAAACCCATATGGTACCAATAGGTATCATTTTTCGATTTCCAGCTCAAATCCAGCTCAACACCATTCATGTTCCCAACTCATGCAAGATCCTTTGGAATTGTTCTGCTGATCAAACGCTGTCGAAAAATACAGGATCAGTGTTTCACATTCGTTTTTGAATGAATCCTAAAATAAATTGACCTACTGAATCCTCTAAATTACAGTATCTCCACGATCCCCGGGGCCCGAAATTGAAAACCTGACATGAAATGACATGAATGACATGAAATGACTCTCTTTCGTATCTCTGAACTCGCTCACTTCACAACGTGTCATCTCTCAACTCAAACCTTGCATGATATTGTGAGAGTATCAGACGAACCGAGTGACCGGCCATAGTGAATCCGTTGTCACGTGGGCGGTTCATAGCTGCGGATATGGATTCTCGTTCATAAATGCTTCATCCGAAACAACTTCTCAGCCGTACGACACAAAAAAGAGACCTTCGCCAATCTGACGCATCAGTGCTCTCTCTCTCTGCCCCCCGCCCCCGAAGACTAAATACAAGGGAGCACAATGGAAGTGTAACGAAGTAGACTGGAATTGGCTGTGAAAATCTGGAACAGGAAGAAGACTATAAAACGTAGCGCCAATGGATGACCTGTTGAAAAGGCATTCACGTTTTACAGGCTTTGACACTCCACTTAGACGGCCATTGTTTGTCTGCGAGGGAAATTTATACTCCCCATAATGGGTTGCAAAAACCGTTGCTCCTTGGCCAGATGTGATTAATGTTTATATACTTTGTGGATCTGGGACCAGCTTTAAAGAACCGAGCCGCCTTGTCTTCTCGAGGTGATCTGTATAAGTCAAGTATCCCATCCTTGAAGCGGGACCTCCCACAGACCAGAGCCTTCCCTCCCCCCCCTCTGTAGCTTGATGATGAGGGCGGGACACCGCGGTCCTCTAACAGACTAACTGATGACCGCCGTCTTTTCCCTCCATCGGTCTTCGTCGTACCAGCTGGTGAATTAAGTTGTGTATCGACGAGAGTTTTTTTTTCGTTTCTGCTGCCGCTCCGTCGGTCATGGAGCGAGGCGGGTTGCTTACTGTGCGGCAGTTTCTCAGCATTCTCGGCATTCGAAGACAAATGAGTGCTTTATGTTTGATCCCCCTCCTCTGGCCGCGGCCTTGTGGTATGCCCTGCGCCAGCTGTCACCCCAATGACCTCTAATTATCACTGAGCTCCGGGCTTTAAAGTCCTTGTGCGTGGGCGTGTGTTTATATGTGTGTTCCAACTCTCTCCATAACCAAGTAAATAGCCTCGTGCACGTAGTAGGGAGTGGGACAGACTCCCTGTTGGCTTTGTGTGTGCGTGTGCTTGCATACGTGCAAACATGTGTGTGCATGACCTGTTTGTGTTTTTGTCGGTGTGTGTGTGTGTGTGTTTGTGTGTGTGTGTGTGTATGAGCAGCATATAAGAAAGGCTGCTTTATTGGTGTTTACAACATGGCTGGGAGGAAAAACGGTGCAACATTTTCCCACCTGTAACCAAAAGGGGGGCGATACTGTTTTGATTAAGAAGGATGGGTTATTCCGCCCTCCCACACACTGGCAGTATGCACACACACACACACACACACACACACACATACACACATACGGGACTTCCACTTGTTGACCCGTGGTGCCAGGCTGATCTCGTCTTTCTAGCAGCCCATAAAGCCTGCCTGCAGTGTGGACAGGCCTTTCACACTCAGGGTCCCTCTCAGATCTCATTACACCGTATTAGAGCTAAGCCCACCATGTGTTCCCACAATGGAAAATACTGCTGTTTTTCTCCAAGGTATGGCCCGAAAAACCATTAATTCCACCCCCGCCTCTGACGCTCACACACACACACACACACACACACACACTCCCACACTCCCGACGTTCAATAAAACCAGTGTGAACTCCCTGGGATGGTGAGATACCAGCTGTATGGATGGCATTCCTCCACTATATGAGCTATGAACGAGGGGTGCCACGGGGCCGCGGGGCCTCTTCGCTCACAGCAGGAGCAGCTCAGCTCATAATGCTGAGAAATGGTTCTCCGGGATGGGGAATAAAAAAAAAAAAAAAAGAATGTGGGATATTCTCCGAACAAAAACCTCACAGGACGTGAAAACGTCAGCCGAGGCCGGCAGGCGCTAAATCAAGACAGCGAGGGCTTCATTAATTTGCTTTTTTGTTTTCCTCCCTGTGTCAACGCTGTTATTTTTAGAGCAAACGTAGAGTGTCTCACTCAACAGCTGTGACCCACCTGGGATGAGTGTGTGAGTGTGTGTGTGTGTGTGTGTGTGCGTGTGTGCGTGTGTGTGTGTGTGTGTGTGTGTGTGTGTGTGTATATGCTGCTATTAGTACATGGTCACCTTGTACTGGCTGTGCAACCACTGACGGCTGGGCGGGGGTGTGAATACGAGCCAGGCCACACACACACCTCATATGGCGTGGTCATGATCATTCAATGTTAATGATCCTAACGCTCAAGATGTAGCGTTAGTGGTGAGATGCACCGCTCTGCACCACGTGGGAGAGCCGAGCAGCTCTCACAGCCCCTCCTGCTCTCTCCCCTCTCTCTGACACCGTTTTGTGTGTTTGCACTGTGAATGACTTCAGACCAAAACGCACGAGGCCAAAAAAGCTCAAGACGGTGTACAGTGAGATGTGAGACGGGGGAGACACAGAGCTCTGCGTCCACCAGAATAATAAAAACACGTCTCTCTGTAGCTCCCTCCATGTATGAAATCCCAACCTGCTGCGATCACAGGGGCAAGACTGAATTCCAGTCCGGAGATGCCAAAAGCTGTTAGGCTAGAGCAGCGATGTGCAGTCCCTCGGCTCGCTCCGACGAGAGCCAGAGGGAGAGAGGAAGGGAAGGGAAGGAAAATGAAGACTCCTTCTTCACCAGGAAGTGCTCAAGCCAGACTAACTCACACAGAAGGGAGAGCAGTGAGTGTTGAGTGTTGCGATTGAATCAGCAAATCCCTTGAAAACGGGCCTAGCAACGCAACAATACCTCTGCACTCGCAACACAAAGAGGCATTCAGCAACTCGGGAGAAAACAACTTTACTTCATCCCCCCCCCCCACCGTCCTCCTTCCTTCCTCCCCTCCTTCCCACGACAGGAGAGTGGAATAGCCCAACTCACTCTGCGTACCTGTCTGATAAAGTGACGGGCAGACAGTGAGAGGAAGGAGTTATAGTTACACACTGTGCTGAATGTGTACATCGTGACAGGTCTTAAATGCTCCTGCCTCTGTAGTGACAGGCTGCTGAGCGCCGTGGTTGATGGGACACAGTTAAAGTTACAGCAGCAGATGGAAAAGCATTACAGAGAGGCATTCATAGCTACTTCGCATGCCCCCCTGCCTTTGTGCAGTGACGGCATATATATGGCGAGGTATTAAAAGCAGAGGGACACATATATCTTCTGCTCAAAACACATCCCGGGCAAAACCAGGAAATGGAGGCTCATAGCTTTCCCACATTGCACCTGGTGTCATTCTCGGATGAATTTTGGTTTCATTTTCCTTCCGTGACAAGCGTCCGCGCTCACTCACTCCCCTTCCTCCTTCATTTGTCTTTTCCGAACCTCTCGCCCTCTCATTCCGCACCTCGGGGCCGTCATTGTGAGGGGTGATTTATTGGCCACTAGGTGCGAGGGAGTCCCCCCTCGAAGGATGGGCGGCACTGTGGGGACCGCCGGTAGCGGGGCGTTTACACCGCAGCCGCTTGCAACCCGCATTGTTGCCTGGTTGCATTGACGTCACTGGATATTCATACCTGCCTCTCGCCCTGCAAAACTGATGATCTCGTTACCATTCAGCAGGCGGAATTCAAGAAGAATAAATCCTCCGCTGTGTAAGGCTTTATAGGGCTCCCTGGTTGTTATTTATCCCCGTAGCCAGAGGGAGATCCCATGTGAGTACAAAGCCATTCAGGGGTTAATGCGAAATCCTCCTCATACAGGATGATTTATTCCTCTGACTTAAGTTGTAGCACATGTGTCTCGCATGGACAGAGCAGCACATCGGATATGACTGCTGCCCCTAATGCCGTGGGAGTCATTTGTTAAGGGTCCAAAGGGGTCCAGAAGAATTCTTGAGGCTAAAATCAGCCGGTCTGCCTTGCAGACCTGCCGGCAGAGATATCGCTTCTACACGTTGAGCCATAAAGGCTCTTTGTGTTGCTTAACAAGTACAAGGCTTCAACTCAAATGCCAACAGCTGGCAAACTGTCATGCTAACACCCTACACCCAGCACACGGAGATGCACGACAACTGACAAACCATTACGTTAGCACTGAGGCGAGGCAGCTTACCGGCCATTGTATAGTCATCAGATCTCTGCCATCTGATCTCAAGAGAACCCCTATCTCACTCCAGGCTACAAATCTGTAAGAGCCATTAAGGTGAGCAGCAAAGGCCAGCAATCAGGATGTAAAAGCCTTGTCAAGTCTTAAAATACACCATTGTCCCCAATTGAAGGTGTATTTTCATCCTCCTTTGCCATTGTTCGCCAGCATCTCCAGTATCCACTTGGCTGCTATTCTTAGCGCTATTGTAGCTGGGATTACGGTGACATGATGTCTTTTATGGCTCTTACAGAGCATTCAGCATCCGTCGCCGCAGGACGAGCAGAGGTCAATCAGTGCAAGTTACAAGCAACAGTCTCCTCATGCTCACTAGTCACCGGGATAAGGTTACGTGTTGGTAATCGTACCGCATAGAGATTTGTTTTTCTGCAGCGATAAAACGATAATTCATCGCCGCTGTCTAGTGAAGACAAAATATAACATTTGTTGAAGCATCTAAACTTACAGTTCGCACATTTTTCAAAAGCGGATTCATTTTTACAGGCAGTCAGTGGGGGGGGGGGGGGTTACTTTGAAGAACACATAACATTTATAAATGTTTGAAAAGACCCACGTGACCGATGATTGAACGTTGACCCCAATAGCCCCAATTTTTCATTTTGCAATTTACGTTTTAGCCATTTAGCAGATGCTCTTATCCAGAGCGTGAGCAGGTAGGGGGGTTCAGCATCTTGCTCAAGGACACATCAACAGGACACATGCCTGTTGATGGACACGCGGCTATTGTGAACCTGGTGACCTTTTTGCCTACGTGGTATTTTACCAACACTCTGCAGGCGCGGTGGACAGCACCGGGGGGGGCAGATGCTTCGTAGGCGATTACATCAAGTTGTATCACGAGGTCAGAGCGGTGGCTAGCGCTTTGTATGGCTGTGGAGCTCAACTAACATCCCAGTAAACACATAACACATGTAGGTTTAGCGGGATGGATCGGGAACCGAATTTCCACATTCCAAACAATGTTGAACATCTAGTGAACTGACACCGTTGGGAGAATGGGCCGGTGGAAAACATGTGAAACAGAAAGCCGTTCAAGTATCAAATGAAGAAAAGAAAGTGGTGCTGTCTCATGGCCTCCTCAAACACAGCTTCCTCAAAACCCCCACCAACATCACCTATGAGTTACTGAAACGGAATCTGCGTGGAAAAAGTAATCAGGCGTGTCCCGTATGAGATGGAGGACAATTTTAACGGAGCGTGATCGGTACAAGAGCTGCACTGCAAAAACATTTAGTTTCATATTCAGTCTTAAAATGTTATTTTTCTTAAAACAAATTCAGTCAGTGAGGTGAGATAATTGCACTTGTTGCCAATGCAGCTTCACCTGAACTTTATTCGCACTGGGAAAATAAGATTTTACGACTCAATAAAATTATATTTTGTTTTTTTGTGTGGCTTAAGTAAATGGATGATGGTAAATTGTTTCTATCATTTCTGAAGGATTTACTTTACCTTTTAAATCTCATTGCACATGTCCATGATTTCTCAGTTATAGAGACATGCTGACAGTAGGAACAATGTTGATATGTACGTAATGACTCGACTCTTTCGTCCTTCCACTCCACCGGGGGGACCTTTATGTTACTGATGACATGGTGAAAGAGTTCAACAGTATCTGGACCATCAGATGTAACGTATATGTGTTGTGGCTACGGCGGTGCAGCTAAAAGTTCAACCTATTTGAAGTCCGACTTGAACAAAGTCATGTGTGTCTTCATGCTAATTCGGTTAGCCTTGAACCGGCACAACCAAAACAGCTGTATCGTTTCCTACGAGGAAGGACGACCAATTCTGATAATGTAGCCACATATGCCTCCAATCAGAAATGGCGGGAAATAGGGGTCAGAGTTGACGTTGCTAATGCCGACCAAACATCAGAAGATGGAGATATAAATCCGGCAAAGTCAATATTAGTCCGACAGCAGATATGAGGACTTTGAAGGAGACATCTCTCGATCAATCCACTGGCCCCCCCTGGGCTTTCAGGCCTGGACCCCGCTGCCCCGCCCACTCTGCTTAACTCTGCCTGCACTCCAGCCTCTATCTCATCCATCTCATCTAGCCGCTGCTGCTGGCTCAGGAATCTGAATTTGCTCCCCACACCCCCCCCCCCACCCCGCTCCTGCCAAGCCCCATGCAGCTCACCAACACAACAAATAACTCGCCTCAGCTGATGGATGACTCGCAGCGAAACCTAAGATGCCAACTTTCATCTTCCCCGCAGGTGCCAATGACAGCTCAGCTTCACCGGTGGTGCAACAGAGTTTTTGATCAAGATGCAGAAGTGTGAAAAATTGAGCGGTAAATGAAAAATACAGTGATGGTAGAAATTGACTAAAACAGTATGTGTGCGCGCACACACACACACACACACACACACACACACACACACACACACACACAGATTCAGCCCTAGGCTTTTCTACACCAAGTCTGTTATACAGCTAACTGGGACAACTCATAGCACAGGATGTGTCTTAAACCTTCCCTGGAGCCTGATAAATAATTCCTCTCCGTGGACTCTCAGCTGAGATTAAAGTGTTTCAACTCTGCAACTCTGGGTCACTTTTTCACAGCGGTTGGGATGAGTGGGATGAGTTGGGATGGGACTGCCCAACAGGAATTTAATAATGAAACCGAGCACGTCGGCATTCAGACCTCGGATGTATGTTTTGCATGAAACCGGCAGCTTCTCATGTGGGAGAGGGTTTTTTCAAAATAGTGGCGTGTCCTGAAACATTATTGATTTAGACCTGGAATTAAAGTTCCTATACATGCACAACATGCTCTCGAGAGGAAGGTAGGAAAGCTGCAGCCAACCTGGTTACAGTGAAGAAAACCACAAGCAACATTTCTGTGTAATAATAGGACCTAATCTGAAAGGAGTCGCCTACTGTGGCCTATCAATTAAAATGAGCCTATTTGCTTGATGTTTCTGCAGCCAGCGTTCATACTCGGTACTTCCACTGCATTTGTCATCCAGCTACCAACGCATGAAGATCCAATAAGCTAACTACGCACAGGCTAATTGAAAAGACATGCAATCTGCACTCCGACCACTTGAATCGCTTTCCTCATTAGACCCTAATCATACTTTAATATGGCTCAGTGTTGTTTTACAGCGTATGTGTGACTTATGTGTGACTGGTCGGTTAATCAGTGTATACTTACTTTAATGTACTCCTGATAGATTGAAACGATCGCTCCCCTCGCTCCTCGCTTGCCATTTCGACGTCATTAGACATTATTGTTATGATAACCAGTGCAAAATCCTTGGAATGGCAAAGGCCGAGGGAACATTTGATTAAATACATCAATCTCTATTAGGAGGCCATGCGCGGAGTCTACGCTTAATGCATACAGACGATGGAACCAAGTGCACTGCTGGTACAAATTAAAGTGACGTTTATCCAACCTATCATCGGACCGGGCCCTTGAAAGAAGACGTTGAAGACTCATAGGCTATTTCGGGGGAAATATGAGTGAATTTTCAGCCTTGGAATATGTTCTTCTCATGCACGGAGGCAGTTCAGTAAATGTTACATGAACTCTGCTTTATCTCACAGTCACAACACCTGAATAAGAGCATTGCGTCAGCTGCATGGCATCGGATTCAGCCATTTTGAAGTGAAAAACCCGCCTAGCCACAGCCAATGTGTGTTATTTGTGTTGCATGTTGTTTGTTATATGCGCCACCCCCTGACTTTTCCATGTGCTTCTCGTGTGCTTGGTTACAGTCTCGCCCCATCCAATCTGCTTTTCCTCAGCTAAGTCAAATATTGTATAGGAAAAAAAAACCTGATACAGCATTTGGCCCGGCCATTGTTTCACAAAAAGCATGATACGGCCTGCCGGGGCTACACATTGGGTTTGTGAGCTGCTTTCTGTCAGCTTATCTCATCCTTCCCCCTCCCTGCTGCTTTTGATAGGAAACGTACCAGTCTGGCCTGAGAGCGCTCCGATTGGACGACATGCTCATAACACTTATTATCACTGAGAAAACTCCTCACACGCAGTAGCATCTTTAAAGACAGAGATTGTATCATACTTTGTGTGTGTCAAAGTAATGTTTCCAACAATAATGAACACCAAATGGCAAAAGTGAAATATTTCCAGAACACAAAGACCTCCAAAAACACAGTAATTTCCTCCTTCAGCATTGGATGATTATATAGATTAAAGTAACGCAATGAGACGTATCTAACGAAAACTACAATAACATAATAACACCTTAAAAGTACGTCGTTACGTGCTTTCTTTAGCTAATTCGTGAAGATATTGTCTAATATGTCAGTCTTCACATTACAAAAGACTTTGATACTGTGTCTGATTTCAGTGTTAAACCGGTAATAACCGTAATGTTAATGGCGTAATACCACCATTTCACGATAGAAAAGGGTGGATATCCATTTCAAGGGCCACTAATGGACCACTGGTGTGACAGAAGAAGCGGTGGAATGTTCCAGGTCTCGTTTTACAACCACCAGACAGAAATACAGCCACTACACAATAGCTACACTGAGAGCTGTGGTCTTCATGGCTGCAGAAAACAGAAACACTGCTATTGTGCCGTGTCCCCACGCAAAATTATTCTAGTCAGAATCTATAATAATTACAAAAGGGTTGGAGCAAGGAGGGGCACTTTTATTTTGTAGTAGGCTGCCTGTGGTTCATCTCTCAGCAGTGAGAACCTGAGGCCGATCTTTGAAGAACCCACAGTGACAGACGGAAAGAAGGATTGCTTCAAATACGCTGCACTCCTTCCTTTCTTTGTTCACCCCAATAATAATATATCTTCCTGTTATAAACCAAGTGAAACAAGCAGCCCTTGATGCTCTTAAAGTTTGTCTGGCAGGCATTTATGTTGCATGTCTCCAAAGTTTCTTCAATTTAATTCTGATCCATCTGAGACTGTTATATTTGGCCTGCCAAATGCAACTTTTACAATTATGAAAAGTCTTGGCAACCTAGCGGCTAGTACCAAACAAGCTGCCAGAAATTTGGGAGTCATTTTTGATTCTGGTCTGGATCATAAGAATCCTGTCCAATGAATTGTTCAGCCTTGTTTCAATCAATTAAGAAATAAAATATCTATGAAGTGTCTCTCTCTCTCTCGTGTCAGGTGGTGCTCGTAGAAAGCGTCGGAGCCCTGTCGTGCCGCTGAGACAAACCCCAATTTCCCCATTCAGAATATTATAAGGCCTTGGATATTACACACATTTGTTTGGGGTCTTCTCCAGAGGAAATTGGTTGCGGAAGGTCAGGGGTGGCTAGGGTGTGTTTGTCAGTCTGGCTGCAGAGCCGGAGCCCTGGAACAGATTTCTGGAAGGGTCTTCAAAACAGAGACCTGCCATGTTTCTTCCCCCTGTTGGAAATCTAGACCATGGGGCCCTCTAGAATAACACGGATTGCCTGGAGCAAAAATAACCCTCCCCATATCGCATAATAGGGGAGTATGTGTATTCTGTCTCCACCATGGTACTGAAAAATGTGTGGATTGATAAGAACATTACCCTCTTTATCATGAAAAACAGGTTACAGGTTTTACCTACTAAGCTTACTAAGCTATACATCTGGCTTCCTGACAGTGATGCATCCTACTGTAGTCATCATAATCATGACCAGGCAACTGAAACCATACCTAGAATATAATATCCAGCATCAGTGCAGCATCAGTAACCTGCAGTCAGACCATTCTTCTTCAGTGTGTCAAACATTGAGTCACATTGAGACACATGGCTAACGCCCCAGATAGTATTATGGTTGATGAGAGTGTTAACTTTGCAAATGCTTTTTTGGCAAGAACAATTATTGAAAGCCAAATAGATAGGTAGGAAGATAGGGAGGTCGGGAGGTCGGGAGGTGGGGTGGTTGGTAGGTCAGAAGGTAGCTATGTAAGAAATTAGTTAGGTAGGTAGGTAGGTAGGTAGGTAGGAAGGAGGTTACGTAGGTAAGGAGTAGGACGTTAGGTAGGTAAGGAGGTAGGTAAGTAGAGAGGGAACTGGTTAGGGAGGGAAGGAGGTGGGTAGGGAGGTAGGTAGGAGGTAGGGAGGTCGGGAGGTAGGGTGGTTGGTAGGTGGGATGTTGGGTAGGTCAGGAGGTAGGTATGTAGGACATTAGGTAGGTAGGGAGGGGGTATGTAGATAGGTAGGTAGGTAGGTGGGTAGGTAGGTAGGTAGGTAGGTAGGTAGGTAGGAAGGAAGTTAGGTAGATAAGGAGGTAGGTAGGTAAGTAGAGAGGGAGCTGGTTAGGGAGGTAGGTAGGAGGTAGGTAGGAAGATAGGTGGGTAGGGAGGTAGTTGGGAGAGAGGTAGGAGGAAGGGAGGTAGGGAGGTAGGTAGATGGAAGGTAAATGTATTATACTCACAGACATTTTGATGAACTGGAACTGATGGGGGGCGTGAATGAATGTGTTTGCATGTGAACTAGATACTGTAATAGAGTAGATTGATTTCTGTGTTGGATAAACCGATGTGAAAGTAACGCAACATAAATCACACTACTGTGCTGCCAGATAGTTCATCAAACTGGACATAGTGTTTTATTGTGTGGAAACCCAACAAGCTGCGTGATTCAACTAGATCGCTATGTGTAAAGTGTTTCCTCCTTTCTAAGACTGGACAATGAATAGCCTATGGCACGTAAAGTGACGTTTTTATGGAACCTAAATTTGCTCCAAGATTTTTATGCATTCATTAAAGGTGAGCTTAAATTTAAAGGGAGAAAACAAGCAGACTGATTCCACCTCTAATATGACAAATGGGAAGAGAGGGAAATGCCAAGCTGGACGTTGGAAAGGGCCAATGTGAGTCGACCAATGGTAACACTTAACGGCGAACTCTCTTGGGACCTGACAAACTGCGGCTGCTGAAGAGTATTGTGTGTTGTAAATTCCTGTGCCATCAGTCTGTATTAATGTCTAACGTCTCGCCAATAATCTGGGATGTAACACAGAATTAATTGGAATCGATCGTGAAGCTGATTGAGATCACTGTGGGTGGGTTTAAGTCCTGGTCAGCAGTGATAGCACTATGATGGAAAGCTAAATGGGATGTAAAAACATAAACATCGTATGAGTCCACAAAGTCAGCCTCCTGTTGTTGGCGGAGCAGCTGCACCATGACAAGGGGTTGTTCATCAAGATTTATGATGATGTTATTGGTTGGAACTTGTAAGGTACACCTACAGCTGCACCACAAAGTAACCACTGAAAATACAAGCAATTGGATTTGTATATAAAAATGCAGTAAGTATTTTGGTAATTCATTGTTAAAGGGGTGAAAATTAGCTACCAAGGTGAAAAACTTAAACTCTACTAGGAGATCTGCGGCCCCGGGGGGTGGGAACACTGGGAGCTATCGCAGAATGACGCTCAGAACTGGCATGTTTGAGAGGAAGACCAGAGACGATTCAGCAGAAATTAACTTGACACGTTGATGAATGCTTTCGCTGAAAATATGACCACCAGCTACATATCTGAAACCGCTCGGACAACACTCTCTGTATGCACGGCCAGTCAAATCAAATACATACTCGAGGAATGCAAGTGTCTTAGCCAGCTATGTACACAATGTTAGCATGCAGCAGGTCCTAACTGCTGCTTAGACCTCGACTTCAGAAAGCTCTGTTCTGGTTGATTAGTCACTCCTTCCAGTGCATATCAAAGTCTTTGGTGCAGCCAGGAAGACATTCTTCTTTCCTCATAGGGGAAAGCGTTTATACTCTGATACAGCCAACAGAACTTAGTAAATCTCCTGGCAGGAGCGTCCCTCCCACTGGGTGGATTTATAGAAAAGGGTGCCGGGCCCCGAGTCCCTCACCTCCGCTTCTCAACTCTCAAATGGCTCTGCTTCACACACACACACACACACACACACACATGCACAAACACACACACACACACACACACACACACACACACACTTTTCATTTCTCTCCACTCTCCTTTCACTTCTTCCGGCTGCCTGCGTAACCGGCCTCGCTGAGGGACAATCAACATCAGATGTGTATAATTGCTCCAGGTCTCTTGGATCTGAAGGCCTGGATGCACCTGCGGCATATAAGATGAGACAATTACACACATGACAAGGTAATTAGCAAGATGAACATCTACTCAACCTAACAACCTTGAAGATTTCCCTGTAAAACGCTGGTGTTTTAGCGATTATCAGTGACAGTGTCCATGTGTGTCCCATTATCAGATGACTGCCCGGCCAGGTGTCTGTGATCCGTTACAAGGATCACAACAGGATATGGGTTTGGTTTTAATGTGTCGCCCACCAAAGAGCTTTCTTTACCAAAACTCTCTGTCTGAGTCTTAGTGGTCCAGTTTGGGTTATGTTGTGGAGTCACTGGAAATCCATTCATGTCCTATAGAGCTGAGCCACTAGGGAAACTGATGGACAGGTTTCTTGGCCGGAAAAAGTTGGCCTGAACAAAACTTTTCGCAATCATTGGTCGTCAACAGCTAATCAGATTTGACCGCTTCCTTGTTTCCCTAAAGATGTGATTTTGTTCCATGAACAATAGTTCTGCCTGGCAAGATACAAAATACATAAGATGTTGATTTCAACCATTTAAAGCTTCCCAGTTCCAAGAATAAACCTCTCAAAAATGATGCTTGGGGAACAGTTGCATCCAACGTTGAGGTCGATGATCGGCTCTGAAGTTGAAGCTCTGAGGAACTTCATTGAGGTTTGTCTGTTTATTTCTGATTAATGCAACCCAATTAGCACTTGCTAGCTAGCTATGTTAACCTATAAAAGGTTATGGAAGTTATGCAATACCAAAGTAGCAAAAAAGAGATGATTTGCCTGTTCAAACTTTGCTTGTAGCTGCACAGGACCACTACACAGATGCAATCACCGCCCCCTGGTACGCCACATCAACTGTACTATCCCTATTGCCCACCGTGGTGTATTGGTGGAAAAGGAATGACAGGAATTAAAGTCTTTTGAGAGCATGCACTGCTTGACGTGTTGGATGTTTGCAGAATTGTTGATCCTAACGATTCGTAAAAGGTCTGTAGTCATGTGTCTGTAGTCAAGGCAAAATTGAACTGACAGATTTTTGAATGGCGTTTCCCTCAGCGCAGTGGCGGGAAGTCATCCCACCCACATTACACACAGAACATACTGGTCGGTATATATTACTCGTCTGTCTTGGGCCTTGGGTCTGGCCAGAGGAAGAACAGAACGAAGTTGAGTGACTTTTTTTTGCACCCTTCTGTCTGCCAATCCACAGTTGAACATGTCAACGCAGCTAGCAGTGTATTATTGTTCATGGCAAACGCCGCGGTATTCCTTTAGCACATTTCGTATTTCTTTTCAACAGGAGTGCAGATGCCACGGTACGTAATCCTCACTAGCGGGTCAGCTGGATGCCGTTGTTGTCAGGGAAGACTGATGCTCACCCAGTGTTTCACTCACGAGATCGGCACCATGAATCAATGCATGGCTGTACCTCAAAGGGGTAGGGAGAGAGTCATTCCCAGGAATAAGAGAAGAGGAAACAGCAGTACATTGTCCATGAAAGTACATCCACTCTAAATCATGTACACCATATACCGTACAATGGCTACTGTATAAAAACAAAATGATCTAATCTGTCTTTTGGTGTTGTGATACTCCTTTGCTGCACTATTGTTGTCCATTGCTAGCTGTAGGGGGATTGTTGTTATGGCCCATTGTGTGTTTGGGTTGTATTCCCCTCCTCGTCTATATGTCAGGTGTCAATTACGTCATTCACAGTTTGTAAAGGTAATTATAGAAAGCCACAAGTCTTCAAGCACGAATTTAACACAAAGTGCTCGTACGCAACACGATGACATCAGTCCTCAGCAATCGGGTTTAATTTCATAAGGCCCAAAATATAACCGTCATGGTCATGTGTGATATCACTTTTTACCCGGTGTAGCCTGCTCACAGCACTCCAATCCCAATATTGATATTGCTGCAATGAAATCAGCTGCACACCATTGCATTTCATTAGGCTCAACAAGTGGCCCGTGTGTCAGCCCTATAAAAGTCTGGGTCTGCAGAATGGGTGGGAAAGATTCAGGCTCACATTTTAAAGGGAAACATTGGGATTGATAGTCAGAAAACGAGGTTTTTACTGCCGCAAAACTGGAGAAGTCACAGGGATTTGGTCCAGGCAGATAGTCTTGTTTCTGAGATGGCTTAAACAGCTGAGCAGGGTCGCGGCACAACACTGACCGGGATAACATCAAACTGTCCGGGCCGAGGTGACCGGATACACAAGGGCCTGGTCTACGCTCACAGACAGGACACCGGAGCTGCCGGGGGTCCCTCCACGCTTGTTACACGGTCCCCCAATCCCTGTATTGTGACTGTAATCCAGCAATAAAGAGTTATAGTCATAGTATGAGGTCTCAACTCGCTAATGAATGAGAAAGTACTTTGTGTGTGTGTGTGTTGACTTTAAACCACAGAGTTGAACGCTGGCCAAGCCTGATATCTGATTCCTGCCCTCTTGTTGTCCCCTGTGAAGCCTTAAATGTGCAGCATCCACCTTAGAACAGTGTTAGCTTTTAGTTCTACATCCACCGCCGTCATGCCTCCTGTCATTGCTCCATTATTAGACATCATTTGTCATCAGAATAATCTAATGCAAATATTACTGTCATTTTCTTTGCAGAAGTCTGCAAAAAACATAAAACAAAACATGTTAAAGCAATACAGCAGGTTCTGGGTGAATGATCTACTGGGGACACGTGGATGGTTTTGGTGTCCGTGTTCTCTGGTAAGTTGACACATGGAACAATCTCCCAAAAAATGTGGTGTATTCCTTAAGGACCAATTCAACTCCTACTCATAACTGAAAGGAGGGATGTTAACACTTAATGACTACTTTTCTAGTCTTACTTGGAATACTCTTGAAACAGTTTTTTCCCACATCAGTTCACAGAATTCCCCAAATAAATAGTAATAATAATAAATGTTCATGCCGTTGTGATGAAGACCTAGGAATGACAAGAGTATACGGTGCATGACAGGCACCCACAGTAGGAATGACCAGGGACATACTGTATGACTGAGACCAGGTAATGACATGGGTATAGAGTATCACTGAGACCTAAGAATGACAAGGGTACGGTGTATGACTTTGACCTGGGACCGACTGTGTCAGATGATATGGCTGCTGTATAAATGGACAGCTGAAGTGTCGAAGCTATTCTCCTCCCAGAGATTCATCCCACTCTTGATAGCGCTAAACTGCATTGAAATGGAGCATCAAAATGGCCACCAACTGATTTCATGAACTAATCAGTTTACTAACCAATCAGCTGCACTAGTGATACTATTCAGTGTCACTAGTGCAGCTACTGCCCTGGGGGTATAGAAAGAAGCTGAGGTTTCTGGACACACACACACACACACAAATGCCGTAAAGCCCAGAGGCCCGGGCTTACACAGCCAGGGGTGCTGATTTGGCCGGTGTGTATTTTGTGAGGTGCCTGTGATGATGAACAGTGCAGCAGATTTGACATTGCAGCGGCGCTGAACTCTCAAACTGAGCACTCAGCTCAAAAATATGAAGATGGCTTGGTGAATCAGGAAATAAGGCCTGCTTACTCTCACTCCCAATGCCTTGTTTCTTATTCACATAGCATTACTCTAAACTACAATAATAACCTGCAAGCTATCAAACCTTCAAGTCTTGCACCTGTGCAATGGCATACGCACTCAGATGGAACATGTTCACCCAGGTCTGGTTTCCATGATGGCACAAATGTCCCCTCTCTGACTGGATGAAGTGTCATTCCCACAAGGCCAAGCGTCTGTGTGCTTTGTGGCAGAGCACCTGTAGGGGCTTAGCTGTGAGTGCAGACAGTCTGCACAGTGAGACGAGGAGCTTATAGGATCGAGGTGCAGGAAACGGCTTCACGTGAGCCTGGAAGCAGAAAGCACTAAGGGACAGATTCGCCAATCATCGGCATTACTGAAAGCCCTGAAGGGAGAGGCTATATAAAGTCCAATAAGTAAATTCTAAAAGAGAAACTTTTACTGTCATTCTCAGAGGGCTAAAATGTAGTGACAGTAGCAAAGCTGAAGCTATGTGGAAGCATGTGGAACTATGTTACAAGCACGCAGTATGTTTCTAATGCAGTTCGTTGCTCATCTCAGGTGCTTACTGTCAACAAACTGAATTAGAGTTTTTATGAGGCCAGGGTAGCGAACAGTGAGACGTGAGGTACAAAGAAAAGGGGTTTTTATCCACTGTGGTTCCTATCACTTCCAAAACAGAATCAGCTGACAGCTCCACTTTCGCTTTGCGTTAGTTACTAGGAATTTAGCAAGTGGAGACGATGTGGAGGATGTTTCTAACATCTAAATAAAGAACCAGGAACGGACAAAAAGGTTAATGTTTTCGATAAAACCCTGCCTCAAACCCAAAATATACTGAGATAGATGTAAAACAGACATTTAAAGTGGGCTGTTCTTGAGACCCCCGCCACAGATGAATAACATTAAATAGGACGAAGGAAATATCAGGTTGGATGTAGCCTGTACCTGCCAGACTACTGTATATGTGCTGTACAAATTTGTTTTGCTACAGAGACCACAGCTATGCTACAGACATGGATGTTAAGGTAGCATAACATAAGGGTGCAGCGGTGGTGTAACTTAACACTGTTAAGTCTGACTGTGGGCAATAACTCGGTAACCTCGACTGTAACACTTATTGTTTGTTATTAACTTAACGCGCATTCTCTTTTTCAGCACTGAAGAGGTTGGGTTTGGGGGTTGAGCGCCTTGCACAAGGGCACTTCTGCAGTAGTTGTTGAAAGGATTTGGAATAGTAAGGAGATGTTGTAAGGACTTTCACGTTTGCCCATTTCCCAACTATTTAAAGAAAACCCCTCAAATACTGACTCCCCTCACACTCAAACTACTACACACCCATACCAATACAAAAGCAGACAGAGCACACGTTTAAAGGGGGCTACATACATCCATGCCATTGGACTGTAAGTCTTTAATAACAAAACACCCTCCATACAAAAGTATATGTACATGGTCACTTACTGTCCTGTAGAGCAGGTTATGGAAATGATCGAATATGCTTCATGTTTCAGTTTTAAATACAATACTTCTCAACAGTCAGCGACCACAGTACTTGATCAGAAACAAAAAGTGGGGATGCCGGTGGAGAGTCCATCTTTGTCACGGGCGGGCGATGCAAAGCAGCGGTCCACATCTGGATCGTTCACGACCTACACACACCGGTGTGATGCACTTTTAACATTCGACAATATCAATGAGTGACTTCCCGAGTGGATGAAAGAAAAAAAGAAAAATTCCTTTGAAATAAAGCACATATATACTCTGTGAGATATATAAATAATGCAAATAATTGCCAATGGACACCAGTGCAAGAAAGCGAAGTCATTCAAAACAGGGAGACATGGGTGACGGAGGCTAAATCACAGACAATGGGATTGAGATTTAAAAAGTGGATATTTGCTATTAACAATAAGCGCCTGAGCGAGACATTTTAACAGAATACAGACACATAATTCACTTTTTTGGTCTATTGAATATGAGAATCATTGGACATAACATTAACACCAATATTAATGTGGATGGGGTATACTAAAATTATAAAAATAAAAAGAGAAACGAGGACACGGAGGAGGACAGAAATACAATTGCACTGTATCCCTGCCATGTGCCATCAAGCTCCAACCTCTCACTCCTGTGATCTTCATCTAAAGACCTGAAAGAGGTGCTCAACCCGATGTGGAGGACGACGGAAAGGTCCCGTCAAATGGGAGGGCCTGGAGATGCAGTGTGTAACAGTAAGGGTGCTACAGGTTTTTAGCTCCCGCCTCACTTTGCGATTGCAAGCTGCCATGTCTATTAGGTGGCACAGTTCAAAGGTCATTGGTGGGATTACTTGAAACGTAACTGCTGTTGGTTGTTTGCTAACGTGAAGCTCCCACCCCCCCCCCCCCCCTCACCCAGCTCTGGGTATGTAGAGACAGGTTACCCCACACACAGATACCCACATCCTCCCTGAATAAAGACCCGGGGAGCATCTCAGCCACAAACAATTGCTTCTACAGTTAAAAGCACAAGTACTGGGACAGCAGGCTTCAGGTTCGGACAGCTGAACGACGTCGATTCAGTCTGATGAAACCTTTAGACGCAAGCACTACGGGTGTGTTCTCTAATTTTATGATTCTATAAC
The DNA here is from genome assembly GCA_034670385.1 of Hoplostethus mediterraneus. NCBI lineage: Eukaryota > Metazoa > Chordata > Actinopteri > Trachichthyiformes > Trachichthyidae > Hoplostethus > Hoplostethus mediterraneus. The sequence goes on from JAXDDW010000005.1 coordinate 4,269,382, forward strand.
TGAGAAAATGCCCAAACACCAGACTGGTGTGATGGTCCAAAAAAACCTCACAGCTCCTACCACCATGCCTCAAGTTAGGGTTAGGGTTAGGGTTACAACTCACTCCAGTATGTTGAATTTCCAAGTCTAGCGGAACTCTATTGGAGAATCAGCAAGCAGAACCCTCTCCTGCTGAGGAGAACCATTCAATCTTGGGGTGCAGTGATAGGAGGATAAGGACTGTTGCACTGTATAAGGGACTGGGCATTTAGAGACTGATATATAATCAATAATGCATTGCACATTGTACACAGTAGGGTAGGGTATGCTACACTGTGCAGCTGGAATCCCATTTAGATGCAGGAGGCTACATTTTGGGTATGGAAGTGGACCTTTTTAGAGATGTTGATATATTTGTACAAGATGTTGATGGGTGAGAAACCTACAGCTGTTATTGCAATAAGGGGTTGGTGACCAAGTGCAAATGTTATATGTTTATTTATTAAGTTAAATTTAATAATTAACATAGAGGCCAATTATTAACATTGAGGCCAAATAATACCATGAATAAAAACGGACTGTACTTGTTTCATCTTAAAAGAAAAACACATCAAAGTCCACATCAAAAATAAAAGATGACTTTCAGCTCACTGTCCCAATGCTCGCTCTTTCAACTGTATTTCATTTAAAGGATTAATATAGAAATGTTTACAAGAAGTGCAAATTGGTCATTATTCCAGAATAGCTCCTCTGTGTTTGTATGCTATGATGCTTGGAAGAGTCACACCTGGGGACTCGACCCCTCTCTTCTCAACTCATGTCCCTGACTTGTGTATGTCCAAACCCCTGCGCATGTCTTCCATGGCCCTTCTCTCTCTCCTTAGGTCCTATGCCTCACTTGTCGGAGTTCTTGCGCGGTCGGCGGAAACTGGACATGTTCTCGTTTAGTGCATAGATGCGCCTGGAGAACTCCTCCAAGCCAGCGACGTCTAACTCGCCCAGAACATGGTCGTCGCACTCCACAGCTACTGCGTGATCCACGGGGATGCAGGGGTAGTCCTCCAGCCGGGCCCCATCTCCTAACCCCAAACCCAACCCCAACCCCAACCCCAACCCCATCCCCAGGCCCAGACCGGTGGCCTCTGTGCCCATGATCTCCTCGGCCTGCTCCACTGAGCAGCGCAGCTCTGGGATCAGGCCAACGGTCCCCTGTCCTGGTACCAAGGACCCGTTCATGGTACCCGTGTACTCGCTGGTGGGCACCACTTCCTCGCCAGTGTCCAGCATTGGTGTAGGCGAGCATCCAACTGTGCTACTGGACTGTGGCTCTTCCATCTCTTCTTCTCTATCTACTTCAAGCTGTCTTTCAGCCCTCTCGTCGCTCTCCCTCTCCACTGCTGCCTCCCCACCTTCATCCCTCTCTTCCTCCCGCTGTCCCTGCTCCTCTGCCTCCAGAGTCTTGGCCAGGCTTAGTGAAGCCATGCCAGCATCTAGGGAGGAGGACAGGTGTTTGGGTGAGGGCGAGGGTGGTGCCAGGCCAACAGGGGGCTGCTGCTCAGCCATCGCTGTACTGTAGCTGGATGGAGGGGTAGCTTTGTACTTGAGCTTATCAGCCTCTGAGCTGGCCCTTTTCCTCAGGCCCCGGTCTGGGGAGCTGGTGTGGCAAGGGTAGCCTATCTCTGAGACAGCAGACAGCGCTGAGCTGGGGCTTGGTCGGCACTGGGATGGAGCTGGAGATATGGTGCCGGTCACTGTGTGGGACACAGAGAGAGAGAGTCACTTAGTGAATAAGGAAGGAAAAGCCAGAGATGCTGGAACTGAATAAAGAAAACAAAAAGGTCCACAGAAAGTGCTTTATTTCCCCAAACATCATCATTACAGAATATTATATTAAAACTACTTCTATGTGACGATCACTAGAAGGTATCTCATGAGGTTTCAGGTTCGAACAACAGAGTAGATACTAGACCTCATTGCATTTACTATACGACGCAAGCATCTTGGAGAGACTGGGAAGTAGCGAAGGAGACGCCCAGGCTGCAACTAAACCTGCTTCTGCATTGATCTCAACACCCCACTCCCCCCAGCACCCGCCTCCTTACCCCCTGATCCAAAACGGAGACAGCTGCAGCCCACTGCAAATCACTCCACCTTACAGCATTCTCAAAACATTTGCGCAGCCCGTGTGACTACATGCACATCCCCGCTAACTGGAAGTGCACGGCAGGTGTCCATCCAAGTATGTGAGACATTTTCCTCCAAAATAACAGATAACAGACTTGTGATCTGAGACACCCCGCCCAACCCCCAAATTCAAGTCATAAATAATACTTAAATTGGGGGGCCTGCGGTCTCTTCTGATAGCGGGGGCCACGTATACTTCACCAGACTACTTAGCAATGTGCTTAACGCCATCTCAGGAGCCAAAGCACTAGATCGGTGGGGTCAAGGGGGACTAGACTCAGTTGGAGATGCAGTTACCCTAGATGTTCCCCTACCCGTAGGCACTCAGACAGAGAGCAGTCAAGACAGTGGCAGGAGGAATGGTTGACATATGCATTCACTGAGTACTATCACTGTTTGATGGATGTCTTCATCACCAAACAGACAACAGCTGTAACTCTTCTCAGAGTAAGGATAGTTCAGTTCAGTTCAGGAGTAGCCCTTCCCAAGGTTTCTAACATTTTTTCTTTTCGTGGGAGTTTTTCCTTGTCCTCAGTGAGGGTCTAAGGTTGGGGGTTGTCATGTGCCATCATTTATTGTTTTCAAAATGTGGGAGTTGTGAAGCCCTTTGAGACTGTAGTCGTGATTAAGGGTTATACAAATAAACTTGACTTGACTAGCTTGTAAAGCTGGGGGCCTGACTGTGACCCTTCCTAACCCCGAGTAGAGGTGGTCCTGACACCGAGTTCACAAGCACTTCAAGACCAACTCATCTAACTTCAAGTGCCTCATGATAACTGAAACCATCCACGGTCTTAAAGTACAGTACAGCTGCTGAGTACTGCACCTCATGGTTGGTATTTCAGCTAATCGGAGGCGTACAGCTGAAAAGGGTGGACGGTCAAGCGAGGTCATGGTAAAGTAAATAAGGGTAATGACTTGATATTCTGAGAGCGCTCCTCTTAATTGTGTAAAATCGGGGCCATACTATACTTTACTTGGCAGTGCATGTCCATCAAGACACATCATTTAATCCAATTGACTTCAGCCTGGCCCCTAACAACCACATGGTTAATACTGTAGCCAGGGCAAAATAGAAACAACATGCTCTTAAACACTTAATTTTCTGGGGAAACAAACGAAAGGGGAATGAATAAATGTTAAATGGTTTACCGTTTAAAACATGTATCGGCGAATTTCAAAATGAAATCATCATGGCCCGTTTCTGAACGCGCTCCAAAAAGCTCTAACAAAACCCCATTTGATGGAAGGGAATAAAGAGAGATGTCATGAGAAGTCTATTATTGTTTAAATGACTGGAAAATGTGATTCAGGCTCTTTGAAACACAAGACAGGTTGGGAAACCGGAGATGATAGGTACGGAGCAAAAAGTTGAAAGTTTCCATGCATAATTTATAACAAGTTAATAACTACTAGGTTTTTTTTTTTGCTGGACGGAGCGAGGCTGATTACACAGCTCTGATTTAAATTGATATCAGCCATCTCTGTCTCAATCTCTCTCTCCTTCCATTACTTGCTCTCCCAGTGCCCTTGCCATTCAGTATGAGAAGGGCTCCGATTTGAGGTGGTGGACCCAGATACAATCAGCATGGGCAGCTTTTCTGCATCACCATGCATTTTATTTTTGCCCTAGATTAGTTCCTTCTTTTAATCGTGTGTCAAACTCGTAATCGTGGCAGTAGAGTAAGAGTAGGTGTGTCAGTGAGGACATCAGCCAGGCGAACCTCTGGGCTGTCATAAAAAAAATTTCACAATTTGAATTGTTCTTACAAGAATTCAGAAAACTAACTATAATACCATAAAATAATGGTTATTTTATTTATATTTTAATCAAAATATCAAGAAGAAGAAGAAGAAGAAGAAGGAGTAGAAGAAGAAGCAGCTTTATTGGTCCCCATAGGGAAATTCTGTTTTTTCTACGCTTTTCACAGGGAGGTCAGAGGTCAGGTTCAGCTACAGAGCAGCATCCCTGTAGCTGACAGGGATTCAGTGTCTTGCTCAAGGACACTTCAGCAGGGCGTATGCTTGCTGACATGGGGGTTTGAACCCAGTTATTCTGGTTGAAGGGCTGCCTCTATACTCACTGTGCCACCCTGCTGCTAATAAAAAAGCATATGTGTGTATTTCCATGTAGCACCTTTACAATAGAAGACTGTAATTTCAAATTTCCATAGCTTCATGATTTCATGATTACATTTGATTAATATAACATGCTGCAGGGAAAAAGGCCAATTGCTCATCTTGCTATCCCCGTCCTTATAAGAGCCGTGTGTACTTTCAGGGGTACTTCGCTATGCCCTTTCACTCATTAAGTCTTACTGGGCCGCGATCCCTGGTTGATATCCCTGACGAGGTCACGACATAAATGCTACCGAGACGTCTCTGCCAAAATCATCAGGCTGAAAAGGATGAATAGTTTCACTACTGCTCTCTTCTTTTCCGCTGCTGATGTCAAACCTGCTGTATTTCAGCCAGACTCAGGAATTTAGTAAGCCAAACCTTTCCACTGTCTAATCCCCCGACAGGCTTCACAACATGCCTCCGTTCATATCCAAATCCCGTTAAGATGCCGTGATTTTGGGCCAAAACAAATAATGGCAGATAAGATTTTGGTCTTTTGATGTAGTAAGGGAAATCCCTGTGGACCTACTAAAGCAAACATTACTAAACATGTGATACGCACGATGGGGAACTACATTTTCTTTTTGTTTAAATAGGGCAAGGCTCCTTGACTGTCTGGCCTTTGAAGACTGGGAGTATTTCTATTATATCAAAATCACCACAGCATGTGCAACACAGTCAACAAGTTGACAATACTAACACCCTCGCACTGCCAATTCTGCATTACGTGCTTTGGATTTGGTTGTTTCGTGACACACTGACATAAAAATCAACAATGTATAAAGTTATTATTTCTGATTGACAGTATTTGTAAAATTAGTATCAGTAAATAAATAGAGTCTAGCAGAAGTGCTCCTTTTTAGTAGTAGGACTCTGCTGTGCTCCTTGCAGCAAAGTCTGATTCACAGATATGGGGGGCCTTCTTCTAAGTGTACGCTCGAGGCACTTCATGGCCTTGTCTCTTAGGGGGACACACACACACACACACAATCCACAGTGTGTGTGTGGATGCATGTACTTGGGTGCCTCGTGGTACCCACCCTTTTTTGGTCATCAGCAAATTCAGCCATAAATTACAAGAGTCGCGGAGGCAACACAGTTCGTAATTCTTTGTCAAATCACATTAAATCAGCTTTGTTTCATAATGATTTTCCCCATAATGTCAAACTCCCGTCTGTCCCATGACCCCCATTCATGTGAGATTAGAGGTGGCTACAATTTGCTGAAGTTTGTCTGGCAATTAAAAGGGACCTAAACCACGCGCGGCAATTTCACCTACGGTCGACTTAACCCAGGCTAAAGAACAGGGATGGATGAAAGAAAACTGTTCAATCAGAGTTCATGATTTGCAACATTACAACAGGTAAACCACTATTGCCTGTGTATGTGCCACCATTTTTATAATTGGCAAAATTTGTCATCCAAAGGCCGCTGACTATTTTACTTCACAATACACGTCTGTCTGATTAATGTGGGTAGTCACTGATATCTCTGAGACATTCTGGCATGGACATTCATTCTTACTGGAATATCTGTATAAGCTGTAACACATGACTGGATATCTAAATCTACGAAATTACTTTTTACAAGATTCTCACATGATGTAATTCTCAACATAAGTTTAATATGACAGCACTCACATTTTCTGTTTTATAGGCCAGATATGTTTTTCAACAAAAATTGAAACTATCATTTCATCTGTTTGAAAAGTTAAAATTCAAAACTTGGTTGGTTAATATGATCCTTTTACAAAAAAGAAAAAAAAAAAAAAGTTTGAAATTGCACTTCAGGGCGTACTGGTGAATCAGTGGTCTAAGGCGCATCGAATCCAGCCTGAGACCTTTGTCGCATGTCATCCCTCCTCTCTCACCTGATCTTTCCTGTCTCTCTCTACTGACAAGGCAAAATGACAAAAATAAATTGCACTTCAATCCCCAACTGATACTCTACAGAATATCACATGCATGTAGAAAAGAACGACCCTTGATTAATCCATCCTAATCATTATAGTGATTGCATAAAGCACCTGCTAGGCTTAATGTGCCTTGCAAATTCAGTACTTCTGTACCATGTCCTCTTATTAGACACTGATTAGACTCCACCTGTCTAAGTCTACACAAGTGACAAAGGAGACCACCATCAAACCAGACACACACACACTTTTTATGTGGTTTTGATTTGACATTTCTCTTTGGGAAGGAGTTCACAACCTCTAGCTGCAGTGTGATGAGCCAGCAGGAACACACCTTGCCCCGCCCCCCCCCTCCCATCTACGTACCCCTTGCTTCCTGGCACCGGGTGGGATTAGGGCCCCTGTGAACTTCTGCCAGGCCCTCCGTGGATATAGAGCGGCAAATGGGAGCATGTTGAACGCATTTGTTTTGATCTCAGCAGTCTGTTCCGTTTACAAAGCATTGGTTTCTGGTATACTGTCTCTGTCTCCCTCCCTTGGTAATAGATTCACCATTTTTCTTCTGTCTTGTCCTTCAGCAACGTTCCCAAGGAAAAAAAAAACAACAACCATAATCCTGCCCATTTTTCACTGGTGCTGTATATGTTATGAGTTCCTGAGACGGCACTGTTTGGAAATGTACAAAGATATCATCAGGCGTCAGCCGGTCAACCAACATGAAGCCTGCTCTACACAAATGACATACACAGGTCTATGCAACTTTTAAATTACATTACATTACAGTCATTTAGCAGACGCTTTCATCCAAAGCGACTTACAAAGGTGATAGTTGACACTATGTGGGGATTGAACCCACAACCCCGAGACTGAGAGTCTCATGCTCTACTGACTGAGCTGTCTGGGCCAGACCCATATATATTTAAATATATATTATATTGTCTGCCTGTATTCAGTCTTTCCATTCAGTCTGTATAGAATACCCTAGATGAACCTGCTAGCTTCCCATGCTTCGTATCTTGGAGCTTTGGAAAGGCCCTCGGTGCAGATTGGACGCATTCTGCTTTACTCCTGAATGGAGGGGAGAACCTACAGCATATACAGACATGGTTCTCTTGGCCATATCCTTCAACACATTATCCGTGTTTGGATGGGTGGAAGGAAGAAAGAGGTGGCAAGGAAGGATGTATGAAGTGGATATCAGCCTTTTTCTCACAGTCTATGAGGTAACTCCCTACAGCTGCCATGCAGCATTTTTATACATCCATATTTCATAGGCTTGGCCCGCTTGCTGGGAACAGTATCTGAATTTAGGCCTTTTCCAGCACGGTGGAACAGGAAGACGGGAATCGATATGGGGAGGACAAAGACCAATAAAAGACGTGTGCATGATAAAAATTAATGCAAAACAGACACACTTTTATGTGGCTTTGATAACGTTTTTCTCACTATGCAGTCTTTGGGGAGAAGTTCACAACTCCTTATTTGAGTGCACTGTGAAGCCCAGGACAGGCTTTTGGTGCAGGTTAGAGGGGAGACTCTCATCTCATCTCATCTCATCTCACCAAATGCTTCACTACAGAGTTTCTTATGTCTTGCTTGTCTGGGTGTACAGTTCTCCAATATAGTCCTATATAGGGCCAACGGATACTCAAAAAAAAACAATCAACCCCCAAAGCACTCAAAGCATGTATTTTTCAACATAATGACCTGCAAAGACACATGTATATATTTATTTTTCAGTTCATCCATGACTTGACAACTTTCACTGTTTATTTTGCACCACTTTACAGAGCGACGCATGTAGACGGGCAGCCACAGCCGGCTGGCAAAACGTCAACAAGCAAGTGCAGAACTGTAGGAGAACGGCACGACTTGAGATCGTTTTCATTTACATCTTTTCACCGACGTGTCTCATTACAGAGGAGCAATAAATATGTTGAAAAAGACGCTTTGGGAGCTTTTGGGGTTGATTTATGGAACCCATTGGTGCATTAGGACTGTATGGGAGAGCCGCACCCAGGCAAGCAACACGTAAGTAACTCTATAGTGAAGCGATTGACATGGTTTTGGTCAGAATCGATTGGTATGAGAGAAAACGGTGGCTGGACAGGGCCCGGTCACTGTCAGCCTCAAGTGATGCTCTAGAGTAATGTGTGTCATGTGTATGCATTGCTATATGTACAACACAAGCGTGTGTGCCTCGAGCTCAGGAGAAGGAGACGGGCGGTTTCATGGTTCTCAGTCGACGACTCATGAGTCGACACAGAGCGGCTTTTGTTCCCGTCCCTGTGGTCTCGTCGTCTACCAGGAGCGTGGCGGTGGCGAGCAGCCGTAGAATTGTTGCACTTCCACCTCCACTTTTTTTTTTTCTTTTTACTTCCCTGCACGTGTACACACACACACACGCACACACACATGCACGCACGCACGCACGCACACACACACGCGCACGCACACACACACACACACACACACACACACACACACACACACACACACACACACACACACAATCCCAGGGTTAGCGGGCCCATGCTTTCATCTCATCTATCCTTGGGCCCTTCCACTTCTCTGAAGGGCTGATTTGAAGGCTTGGGCTTTTCATGGCTTCTTTCCTTTCAAAACAAAAGATTATTCAATTAATGTGTGTAATACACATTTTCCCCTTTGCTGACCCTGGGAGAGGAGTGGAGATCAAAGACAGCTTTCTCTGTTATAGGGCAGTGGAGCTGAAGTTTAACACAGACTAATTCCCAGGTTTTAGTGAAGGGTTACTTATAGGCCATTATCCTGTGGAAGGAGGGAGGGAGGGAGGGAGGGAGGGAGGGAGGGATCTAAGCATTCCACTCACTGGGACAGTGGCTGCTGCAAATCTCATTAACAAGCATTTTCGAGCGTAGTACAAATAATGTGTCTAGGTGGTGCATCTTTAGAAAACGTATTATTCCCAGTTTTCAGCATGCATCCAGTCAACATGGTGCTGTACATTTCACTTTGACAACCTATTCACTATGGCAGCAGTTTGAAAAGAAAAGCAATGACAGAGGTTAACACATAATGAAATTGTAAAACATATTAAAAATAATCAAATGACCAATTAGTCGAAATTGAGCTTGTTTCAAATATTTGAAAATTGACTGATTGATCCATATGTTGGAAAAGTTAGATTTAGTTTCATAGATATTGCAGAAATCTCTCAGGCTTCAGTGACCTTTGGAGAAATACGAGTGGTCTAAAATTGTATTCTTCCTTCCTGCCATTCATTAAGTGAACCGTCTGCAGACACTTACCATCGGACCAGCAGGCCGTGCTCCAGGAAGTTCTTCAGGTTGGGTAGCGTTTGCCGCAGGTCCGGGGTGGACAAGCTGTGCTGATATCTCAGCTGGAAGAGAAGGGAACACACAACGTTAACCATATAGCGCTGAACCATACATGGTGTATATAGCGGCACACTACTGTCATTTGGACACAGATTCTCCATTTTTGGACATCCCCGGGAGAAGGAAGGAATACCACCTACAGTACCCGAGGACTGAAGCTGACATTCTTTCACCATGAAGCAATTCTGCTCTCCCCATCAGACTATTATTCACTTGGACACACAATGGGCATCTTTCCCCGATAACAGGCATGCGTGCTAATACGTAAGGTGTGTGGAAAGATGGGCTGTGATGCGGGTGGCAAGAAAAACCAGCAGTCGCTGCCGAAACATCTGGACGAAATGGGGCAAGAAGAGCACACCAGAAACCCTATCTGTCCCGTACGCTCTCCCTCTCTTCAAGCAGACCCACTTCTAAATTTGGCCTCTGATCACTCCCTCCCCTCGCACCACGGTGCTTTATTTCACGATGATAGAATCAAATCTGCCGAAAAATCAACAAGGCCACCTCGAAACTCCAGCGCCGGTGCCAGAAATATCTCCCCGCCAGTTGAGCAATGTCATAGCAAGCCAACTCATGTCCTGCAGAGTTTATTTAACCTATATTACCGAACAGCAGAGGAGCATCATGCCTCACGTCCAGCGTATATCTCCCAGGCCCTTCTGTCACACACACTGCCTGCACCCGCTGACATCTGTTTTCTTTCCACTGGGGCACCACGGCAACCATTCTTCTTTTAACACACACACACACACACACACACACACACACACACACACACACATGCAGTCCCACCTGCCAGCGAAGTGATGAAGTGCACGTGATTGTGATGAAGAGGGACACGGTACGCCCACAGACACACCTCTCACATTGCTGCTAACTCATATATGAAGGCGTAATGGGTGAGAGGCGGCGATAACAGAGGGAATTACAGAGAAATAAATGTTTGGGCCACGGAGGTCAAAGGTCAACGCTTCCTTGTTTTTTGTTTACAGTTTCAGGAGGAGACAGATGGTTTTCTGGGTACCGGCGGTCATCGCGGCACATCCGTCCATCTAAACGCTTTCTGGCGACGTAGCGCTTTAATATTCTGTCAGGGCCGCAGGCGCTTTACACAGCGGTCCTTGTAAAACTTGATTAATGGCATGAGGAGTGGCAAACAAGCATTAACACAAGGGGCTGTGCAGGCCAACTGTGTCCGGGTGTGCACGTGGTCCTCAGCATAGGAATAAAATGGCTTTAATCCCAGTCTGTCTGAACAGCTGCCAGAATGATGTGTGTACTGCATGGTGTGAATGTGTGTGACATGAACCATAAGCGTTCATGTGTCTGCATCGGTGTGTTTTTATGTTCCAGATGTATGTGTGTGTGTGTGTGTGTGTGTGTGTGTTCTGGCCCCAACAAGGTCCCTGTCTGTTAGAGGAGTCGTAGAAACAACAGTATCAAGAGTAGAGCTTTATCAAAAGGAGCTCAGATTGAGAGAGAGAGAGAGAGAGAGTCAAACAGGGGTGTCGCCTCAAATCCCCGTTGGTGATAAAGCGGGCCAAAAAAAAACCTACGAGAACAACACCGGGATCTATTCACGGCTCAGAGTAAACCTCGGGGTCTGACCAAATGACGGCGTAGCGCTGTCCACAAGGCCGGCTGAACGGAACAGGGTTTGTAACGGCGGGCCAAGATCAATAACACCACCAGTTTAGTAACAGAAACGAGCACAGCAACATGGAGGCAAGGGGGGCTTGAACGGTCTGTGTGCCAAGATGTGGAAAAAAAAAAAAAAAAGGAAATCTCAATCTCGTGGAAATCTCAACAGGTTATGGTCTATATATATATGAATCAGGTATAAGCATAAATATTATGGCTTCGGCAAAAGTAAACTTCATTTGTTGGACATACTGTAGGCTTTGTGTGATACTCAGGCGAAGTTGCGCGGCTTAACAAAATGCAAACTTCTAATCCTTTAGACTTTAGTCGGCGAATTGGGCTGAGCTCTTAAGTGCCTGTAATAACCGCATTGCTTGTGTGATGGGAGCCCTCTGACAAATTACACGCCTGTGTGTGAGTGTGTTAGCGAGAGAGAGAGAGAGAGAAGGAGTGTGTGTGTGTGTGTGTGTGTGTGTGTATGCTATTGTTTTCCTCATATGCGTTGCCAAGCGTCGCAGCATATAGAAACCGAATACGGGTGAAGACAACGGAGCGAGGGGGGCGACGTCACCGGCTCGCTCCCGAGTTCACTCCGTTACTGTGGCGCTTGTTGTGGGGGGGATGTTACCGGGAGGCACGTGTGTGGAGGTACTGAGAGGTACCGATGCGTATCTCTAACAAAGTGGGTGGGTCTCGGCTCGTTCTTTCCCCCCCCCCCCCCCCGTCGACGAGCCCTGACAATTCCACCTGCGTGTGTGTGCTCGCCCCGGGCTTTTGCCAAATCTCTGCCAGTGGGCACCAGCAACACTTGAGCTAAGTGTCTGGTTGGCAGCGGTGCACTGTCACCAGCAACGAGGAGACGAGGCTTGTGCTGCTGCTGCTTCACACTGTCTTTGTAATGAGGTGTGCTGAACACATCCAGACTGTTTGGAGGAGTGGATGCAGCAGCCCCACAGCTGACCCAGCAGCTCCGCCAGCCAGACTATCAATATTCATGCACTGGTCTGGCCTCCCTGGTGGAAGCCGCATTCGGTCGCTCCTCCTCAGAGTACACTGCGAGTGTGTGTGTGTGTGTGTGTGTGTGTGTGCAGTATACATGCGCGGCTTGGGCTATGTGTGCGCGTTGCTTGTGGCATTTGGCCTGGGAAGGTTTATATCCTGGTCTTTGGCTGTCGAAATGTGCAAACACAGACCCCTTTCCCCTCCTTCCCCCGCTTGCTAGAGACAAACAGAAACACATCAATGAGCTGGCTGTGTCATCTGGAGGCAAACAAAACGGAGAAAGTCGTAAAAAAAAAAGAGGATGAAAAGTGTGAGACAGCTTTATGACATGAAGCTGGATGTCATTTCCAATTCCAGGGCACCCAGAAAGGCTTGAAGATGGAAACAAAACAGCTCTGTGGGAGGCTCCAGGTTCTGGCTTCTTAACCCAATTAGTTGTTTGGGAATGTGTTGTAACCGACAGGAGGTAAAAAAAAAATGCACGTTGGATTGATTTCTGCTACACAAACAGGAATCAACCAAAAGTGGCGTATCTCTGATACACAAGAGGGTAAAATGAGTTTCTTGGAGAATTTCGCACAAACACAGCAACAATAACAATCTCTGATCGCTACTCCGTCAAAAACACCAGATCAGATGCTACAAATTGCTGTGCACTTGAGACGGCTTGTCATTTCCTATTTCCCCCCATACATCCTCGTGTCGAATGCCGGTGGAGTCCTTTGCGTGCTTGTGTATGTATGGAAGTCTGCTTGCAACCTGGCCACGGGGCTCTTTGTAATGGGGCTAACCAGATCGTGGTGAGAAATTCCCAGGGCCCATTGAGGGAGACTGTAAGGCGAGAGGACCTAGTCAGGGGGGAGGGGGGGCGCACCCACTGGGGCTCTTTCACATGATGACATGCTGAAATGGATCTGGCCAGGGCTCCTCGTCGCCGCTCACACCTTTGTGTCTGGCCACTCCCTACCCTGTTTACCTTTTCAACAAAACCTACTCAGGTTTTTGGAGGCTTTGGAGCGTTTCTACTTGGTAATATGTTCATATGAATGCAAGGCTTGGTACGATTGCGTGTGAGCGTCAAGAGGACGTGCACAACCAAGTCGTCATGACTGAGAAGTCGGGGGCCGCATCCTCATCCATCACAAAGATAAAGTAAGAGCTGGAAGAATGCAGGATTGTATACAGCGCTAGCCTGCCAATCCACTGGAGCCTTGACCGCACATAAACACACTAAAGCAGACTAGAGCCAGGGGGAGCCAGTCAGTTTACAGTGTATGCCACCCATCATTTGGCAAAACCTGTTTGTTTTCGCTGGGCTCTGCAGAGCGGCTAAACAAACACAGCTCGGCTTATGCCATGTATTACTGTTTCCCTGAATTTGTCACTACTAATCACACTCAGATCAGACTGCAAATGTGGGCGGGCCAGCGAGCGGTTTGAGGTTGATTGCCGATGACGTGGTGTAGGAGGGTGGCCCAGGTGACGAGGCGCCCCCCGCCCCCGCCCCCCTCTTTTCTGGCGTGAGATCACTGGAAGAGCCGCTTGTCAGCGCAGGCATCACAACCTGACAAGAGGTGGTCCTCCACGTTCACTGGTGGTAGACAACGGAGGAAATCTGGAATGCAGGCTATTTTCCTCAAGAGCATTGCATTTCATGTGTCAAGGGGTCAAAACTGTCCAAATCAAACTCTGGAGTTTCCTGTGGATGTCTGACCTGCATCACAGACAATTACCCAGTGATTTATAATCAGAGCGCGTTCGTCCACTAGGGTAAAAATAGAAATGGTATTTCTCAGAGTACGTAGGTCTTATATATTCCCTAGGGAGGATAATCAGGGGGCTCATTAGGATCTATGACAGCTTGTTGTACAGGGGGCTATCCAGGTGTGCCTCCTTCCACCATTCCTCTGGTAAATCCATAGGCTGGAGACTCCAGCCAAGTCCATGTGGTTGACACAGACATGGGTCTCCATACATAGACCTCATGTGTAGAGAACTTGAGCTATGGGAGTAGCCTGCCACTGACAATATTTCAAGGATCTGTCTCTTCGGGTTAAGCTGACTGAGTCATGAGCAGCGTACATACGAGTCAATGAAAACAACCCGTGAAGACGCCCGGTCATGGTAAAAACCAATGGAGCAAACTATCTTGCAGCAAAGAAATGATGACCAGATAAAACTAGTGTGGATTACTTTATTACAGTCTTATGGAACAATATCTGCCGCTTCTACTATTTCAATTGATACCTGCCATGAACTATTGTATCTGTTGATTACTGAGCCAAAGCTTACAGTATCTAAGTGACCTGCATGCCAGACAACAGGTCACACTGCACTGCCAAATAGCTTTTACAAAACAGAACAAACAATCTCTGCTAGTCAGGCCAATGGCAAAAAATTGTGGTCCATCCGTACAGGAGATGTATGGGACATCCCCCAAAGGTTTATGACATGCCATTTCAAGTGAAACGTGCAATAAAACAGTTTCTTGGCTTCTGCAAGCGGATCACGGTTATCTACGTCCCTTGGAAATGTCTGGCACATGCAACCTACAAGCGCTACACAAACGTCTTGTGAACACATGCCAATGATTGACAGCACCCTAACAGAGATGGTAACTTGATTAAGCAACACAACTCAAGCCAAGTATCGCCTTGCCAGTGATTTTTCACGCTAGGCGGCCTGCACCTCATGGCTGGTCCTCCATCATGGCACCAGATAAAGATGTACACTGCTGTTACCAGGTTGGTCAGTAATGTCGACTTGTATTTTTGTGTGTTGTTTGTGCATGAATGTTTGTTTTCTATACCTTCTGTCCTTTCTTTATTTTAACAAGGGATGCACACTCTACCCAGCTATTTTCTAAGGTCTTGTTTATAGCACTGCAAGACACACACACAATGCATGCTCAGGATCTTTTCATCGAAGGCTTCTGCTCTGCTCGCCAACAGGCCTGTTGTAGGCCAACTATTAGAAGTCTGAGTCCAGTTTTGAGGACAAACAACTCAACCACCTCAGTAGGCTGATATGGGTCAAAGTTTTCGAGTGGTTCCATTCACATGCACACGAGATTTCTGTCTGATCTACTGTTTTGACGTTTCAATAAACAGTTTGGCTCGTCCAAAACAATTACAGCATTGGCGTTGTCACTTTGTGGCCAAGCTGCAAAGCTAGAACCCATCATTTTCAGATTAAATATTGATTATATGCCAGACCTTACCCATACCACAAATATATGAAAATATGGTTATTGATTTTTGAGGACAAAGCTATTTCTGACTTTGCAACTTTGCACTTCTACAATTGGTCAAGTCAACTGTATTGTCATTATTGTTGTGATATGAGTTATTCAATGTATCAAACTTAAGGATTGTGGAGAAATTTGAGCTTCAAGTTCCTTGCTATGATGTTTTGGCTACAAGAAATCTTCACCACAGGCTGGGTTCCATGTAGTTCAGTACATTGAAACAAACCTGAAATTTACTTGGCAATACAGAAGGCCAAATGACTTGAAACTGCATTCTAAAAGAGAACAAATGGATACAGGAAATAGAAAATAAATAAATAAAGGCACAAAAAAATTATAAAATAGCGCAAGGCTATTCCAAATCCCTTAAACACAAAGTTCATCCTTAAATTAACTATGATGCTCAGCGAAAAGATATAAGCCAGAAAATCACTGACCAACCAGAGGGCACGTCAGCGTAATTAACAAATTTGGTTTTGATTTACGGAGAAGTAAAGCAGTCCTCCCCATCACAAAGCCACCTTGTTTACTTGGAACAAAAGAATGTGTAAAAGACAGCAATTAGTTTGGCTCCTGGCTACTCTAGCCGTTGTCGTGGAAACGCCAGGAATCAATTGCAAAAAACATTATTTCTCAGCCCGAGGTTAACAATTTTAACCCATGGTCATTGCAGTCACATACTGAAACAGTTGCCTGTCCATTAGACAGTTAGTTTACATGACAGATTCAGGCAATTCTAGCCAAAACAATAATGTTGTAGCAGCGGGTGAAAACACTTCCTGGAACCTCACAACCACAGGATCCATGAGCTCTGATGTTTTGCCCATTGCTAATGTGTATAAAAAGCACCTTCCTTCAAAGGGCTTATTGGGAGGCTTGTCTTTTCTGGTGTAATGGTTTACATACTCCTATATTGTATCTTCACTAGTTTTTCCACTACTTACATTGATTCATGTTTGACAGAATTTCCTCTTTGAGAAGCCTCTGCTAGGCTCCACTGGTGGATTTGAAATGCTTGGTTATGTTTGCTACACTATGTTGCCTTTATGATTCCACCCATCTGGGCCATCCAGAGCGAATAATGAATCTCGCTTTGTGTTTCTCAATAAATTTAAGTGAATTTTCAGCAGGATGGATGCAAAAGGGCCGAGACAAAATGGCTACAGCTGGGAGCCGTGACATCAAGTGAAAGCATGAATGGAAGGATAATCACTTTTTTACCCAGAACCAACTCTTAAAAGGACAGGTTGAGATTTTTTGGAACTGCTGTCTACATTGAGTTCACAATAGGAATAGTATCTGAGAGGTTGTTCTTTACTTTTAATATCATATTATTCACTGATGTCTTGCATCATCTTCAGATTTTCCATGACCAGCTTTCTATTGGGCAACAACAGGTCAAACCTTTTATGGTACAATCAAGCCGCTGAACCTCAACAATCATGCGGTACAGCGTGGGATATAAAATCGAGCTTGATTAATCACTGCAGCCTTTGATGTGTCTCAATAAATACACAGAGCAGGACTGAAATGTTGCATGAGTCTGGCTGGGGTCATATAATTCTTTCAATACAGAAATTCGCTTCCTTCAAACTCGAGCCGTTTGCTGGCCTTGAATAAAATGCCACGGTCATTATTGGCAAGTCCTGAAGCCAAACCGAGAAGCAGTGCTCATAAACACCACAAGTGTTTGCTTATACCACAGGAGATACATTCCCACATATTTGGAGTGTGAAGAATCCTGACAAATGGCGTAAACAATCGTACTTGACTTCTAAAATGTATTTGTTCATTTCCCCATTCGTTCATCTTTGTCTTCACACTAAACCGTGTTGTTTACCGTTTCCACATAGTTACGTTAGTCATTAGTTGCACAGGGTTGTGGTTACCTCACAGCTCCTATGGACTCCAACACAATTTCACATTCATTACTGTTGGATAAGGATGACTTGCGATCACCTACTCAAACTCATCACATGGGCAGAAGTTGCAAAACTAAACCCACGTCAACACAATCAAGTAGTGTGTTGGTAAGGAGGCCTAGTGGTTGGAGAGACCAACCTTCTACCGGTTCAAGTCCTAAAGAGGGAAAGGAAATATTTTGCCAGGACAATCAACAAAAATCACATTATTGTTACTGTTTCTAGTTTAATTTAAGTTTAATTCCAGAAACAAGTTCCGAGAAAGAAACCAGTCAACACAAGGGCAGCTACACCACTGTTGCAATGACACACAGCACTGCACACACTCAGAGATGAAAGGTGTCTGAGAAGTGTTTCAGATACACCTTAGGTATTAAGGGCTTCAGAATCATTCAGGTCCACATTTTCTGACAAAGAAAAAGGATGGAGCTGAATTTGTTGGGGATAGAGAAAGTGGCTGCTCAGGTATACAGGTATGATCTTAAAGAAGCCATAGTTGAAGTGGCATTAAGTAATCTCTGCCACGGCTTATGGTGGCCTGTAATTGACACAAATAATAAAGTCACATTTCCACCACAGAAACAAGTAAGCTGTCTAATGAGAGCTCCAGATAGCAGAGATCTCCATAGTGAAGAGGCAATATCACAAAGCAAAACACTGTAATAAAAATTCTGCTTTGTCATTTGCTTTTGTGGCTTGAGAACGAAATGTCCCGTGACACCGCTTGCTCACGGTAGCACCTTCGCCCATTGTTGAGCAGATCAAGGTGGAGAGTTCAGGCCAGGGTGGAGTTTGAAAGTCAGAAATTGATCAACAACCTGTGCGGATATATTATTGTCATTTTGTGCTATGGGACAAATCTTAATTATTGTACTTTTAACCTTAATTCGTTTTTTAAGAGTCTCCTCATAAAGCCCAAGTGAGCCTTTCACTTTTATAAACACATCCACACCTCTACAAGATTAGATATTAGATACTGCGGCAGTATGTTTAAGATTAAGGTGTTTGACTAAGTTATAGACTTTAGCAGTAGCCTTATCAGTATAAGACGTTTGAGAACCAAAGCAAACCTCAAACCTAACTAGCGCTACGCGGCATTACCTGACTGCACAGCACATTTCTACATTTCTAAGCACTTCTCTAACGGGTGAAATCTAATATTCTTTGTATTTCCCGTCTCTGTTGCCATTTCACCAAGCATATAATAACTGTTCTTAATATTGCATACTCTGAGTTCCTCCACTTCATTTACTCTCTCTCTCTCTCCCTCTCTCTCCTCTGACAGTGGTAATGTAACACAGGTGTGGTGTATTCACCACTCTGCCAAATGCAGCCCTAATCCAAACCAGACTTTCCCTTCGCATTACTTGTTGTTACACTTTATTGAGTATCGTATAGCCGCCAAATTCAGTCAACAGATTTACATAATAACGGGAAAAGCTGTGTGAGATGAATGGGAAATGTAGTTAGGGAGACCACCGGCGACAAGGGACCCATGTTATTCCCCGCTGACCCCAATCACAGGAGGGAGGGTCGGAGGTGGGGACCGCCATGCCTCAAGCCCTGATTAGATCCTTTCATACTGGGGTTGTTTGGTCTGGGTACGGGCTGGTCGGCGGAGGAGACCAATGAGACCGGTGTGCTACAGTGACACCTATTGGAAGAGCCACCGTTGGCCTGCCCCCCCCCCCCCGAGGGCTAACGACCCTTGCCACTGTAACACTAGAGCCAGGCTATTATAGTCGAGTAACCCAACACCCACACTGACCCTGTGGGTGAAGTCACCAACTTCCTGTTAGCAATACTGGCATGCAGGACCATCATCAATCCTCCGCGAGCCACCAGCAGCTCTCACGAGGACTCCGAGGTCTGCTTGGATGAGGCAGACCTCGGAGAATATGTTAATACAGTACTTTGTAGTTTCAAATTCAAAGCATACGGAGCTTGTTCTTGAGGGAAGCCACAAACTTTTGTGGTCTGAAAGGCAAATGGAGCCAAACAGCCAAGGGCACGGGATATGCGATGGGTGACTGGAGGGAACGGGAGGCTATAGCCGGAGCCCAGCTCAGGTCTAACGTCGCCTCCTTAGCATGGAAAGATATATTAATGGGGGAAAGTGTTCCTCAATAAACACAACAAACGTTGCCCTAGTTGTAGTATGCCTTTCAAATGAAGCTGCCAAATATAACCATTAAAGCATTATTTTTGAGTTTGATCACAGTCATTTTATTATTTGGAATAAGAGCGTTGCGGTATTTTACAAGGGAAATCTTTTTTTAAACCCGTGTCGTGTTTCCACAAGGCCTCTAAGAAAACAGTATGCCAGGGAGTGAAGGATGAATATACGGTTTGTGGGCAGGTGCCTATCCTGGCCTTGAGCTGGCCACAACTTCTCTCTAACTCCCTCTCCGATCCTTCTCAATGGGCATATTGTTTTCTTTTCTGTTTTCCCCCTCTTCATTTTATGGATGCTTTTATGACTGAGGTTTTGTATTAGTATTACCGAGGGATCAGAGGTCATAGGGAAAGCCTGACACACCGCGTAACATTCCTCCTCATCTCTCGGAGTAACCAAGAACTTTCAAATTTCCCACTCGCAAAGTGATGGAGGGCGAGAGCCACTTATCCTCCTCACTCTATTGTAGCACATCAAGCATGTTTGATGGAGAAACAAAGAGTGAGAATGATAGCGTGTTAAATTACATATAAAAACATGAACTACTTCATTCATAACTACTGTCTATCAAATAGGATCCAGAACAAGGAATAACATAAGTCTGTAACACTATACTGACATTACAACTACAGGGCTGCAATACAACTGACTGCCCTATAACAGCAGAAACCAGAGAGCTCCAGATTACAGCTCAGACTTCCAATATCTCGCAGACTTCAAAGGGATTTTCCGCCAGATCCTGTCACAACTCTGCCAGGATAAAATAGGTAGTATCAAACTGCCCCGTGGAGGAATCGGGGTTAGCGAGGATAAAAGTATCATTTGGAAAACAAGACGTCTTTCACATGTCTGCGAGGAGAGGGATTACACGTGCATTTGTGATATATGTTTTAATGTCTGCACGCGCTTAGCGTGTATGTGTGTGCGTGTAAACCAGGAAGAGCCATATGATCATATGATAGGGTTATGAACATATTAAGTATTAGCAGCATTCTTGTCCTAAGATGGCAGATTAACCATGCCTGAGCTCTGGTAGCGGGGAGTCCAGAGATTGTGGTCAGCTTTCCAAGAGCCAGCGGTAAAGACAAAGTCCATATTATGCTTCAGCAAGAACAGCTCTCAACACCGCACGTTCTAATATGAGAATACTAGAGGGAAAATGTACAGCATGGGTAAAAAATAGAGGGTAAGCGTTTCACACTGAAGTTTGTCATACTTAATAGTGGTAAAGGTCAGGCTAGTGTTAATATAAGTTGGGATTTCTATGAGGAAAATAAATAGAAAAGTGATTTATATTACTATATTATTTTTGGAGACGATGAAATAATAGTAACGACTCACGATGAGTCACACGCTAGACAGCAACCCAATTATACAGTTAACTACAGCATTAGGCAATGGGACTCAACAGCTACAGTAGTGCATGGAAATGATTTTTTTTGAGAAGGCAATGGAAAATTGACACCGGCATAACAGCGTAATGTATAAAAAAAAAAAAGAAAAAAAAATCCCTTGGCTTTCTTTTCCATTGGCTCAAGTATCAAATTAAAACCTGCCACAGTATGGGAAGAGTATAGGCCGTGTCCGGTTTACTTTGGAGGGCCCGGAGCATTCCCTGGTCATCTGGGTTTGTTCAACTGTGACCCTGCATAGTGTTAAGGACATTAAAACTTTCTTTACACAGCCAATGGGCTGGGGCGTTTGGATATCGAAACGCAGTCCTAGTCCAACAAAGAGATTTCCTAATAATGGATGACTGATTACAATTAGGAGCATGTCTTCACAATCCTCGGTGGATTCGTTATGCCACAATATTTGATGTTACCTGGAGAGCGATGCAATACTTGTGGCCAAACTCCCATGATGATTGTTTGCTGCTTTATTTGTTTTAAATCAGATAAGGAGGCGTAATCTCAGACTAGACTGGCAAATCCAAGCTCATAATGTCCAGAGTTCACCCCGCCCTGAACCTCCCAACTCCGCTTAATAATAACAACTCACAGCTCTTAATTTGTTTGCCTATGATACGATTACAGTCATTTTTTCTACTTCCTCTCCAGCTGCTGCCAACCTCCATTTGCAACAGCCAAACAAAGAAAATAGCCTCTAATATGTTTTTATATGAGACATTCAAGATTCAAGATTGCACCACAAATCCCCGTGTATTGAATCCCTGCAAAGCCAGATGAAAGCAAACCCATGATATTGCTTTTCCCCCGCCAACATCAATGCACTTCAAGCGTAGCCCTGGTTATGAAACTCTACTTTATCTAGGTGCATCACTCTGCTCCAGAGGAACGACCACACAGAACATTTCATGAAAAAAAAAAAAAAAGGCAAAATGAATTATTCAACAACCTAACCTAATCCTTCAGGGGGAAAAAATCTAAATGAGAATTGTAAAAAAAGAAAGAGGGAGAGGAAGAATGATGAACAAAACACAAATAGCTATTGTTCGGTCGAACTCGAGGCATACCCCGACACTGTTTTTTTTTTTGTTTTTTTTTCAGCGTTTTGGAGGCCAACCATCCAGATTGTTCCATTAATTCAGAGTGAGGGAAAGAGTGTGAGGTTGAATGTGCGGTTTTCTACCTCTAATGAGCTGGAGGAGGGCCACTGCTGAACTGAAATATTGCATCTAAACGTTCAAGCCAAAACTTGACATTTTTTTGAAGCATATAAATTATGGGTATATGCCCCAGATATTTTTAAAAGCCTTAATAGAAAATTATTCCCTTTACTACCTTCAAATCCCACTCAAATAGGCAGGTCCGTTCGACTCTCATGTTCACAACAACAGTAAAAGTAAAATGTATAGTTTCAAAATATATTTAAACTCAGGGTTAGGTGTCTTTGTATCAATAGCTCAATGATGGCAAAAATAATCTAAGCTCAAGTCAAGTCAAATGATAAGATAATATAACCGGGCGAGTGTCCCGCTCAGCACCGCTTATCAGCTGGACCCAGCCATGATAATGCTATGGTGGAGATAGGGGCCAGTTGGTGTAGAGGCTGAGTTTGGCAGGTGGGGGGGGGGGGGGGGGGGGGAGCAGAGTGGACTTCCTTGTCAACAGGAATGGAGGAGAGGAATCACGGGAGGGCTGCTGACAGGTGAGCTTCTCCGGGCGCCCCCCTTCAGGTCCTCACAGCCCTGTGGAAGAGGAGCTGCTCTCCTCAACCCCGGGGAGAAGGGCGGTGCTCCCAACACACTGCTGCACTGTGATTGTTGTTAAGTGGTGTGTGGCAAAAGGAGCCAAACACCATAAAAGCCAAACACATGCGTTGACATAATATAATTACAGCATGTGCATTTGTGTTTATATTTGTAGTTGGACGCATACTTAGGTGGGGCATGGTGCCGTTTTTCTGTGGACAGGATCCCAATTATTCTGAGAAAAAAAACAAAAAAAAAACGACTTGGCTTGGACACGTCGAACCTAAAAATGTTTCTGTTTCCATGGCGACACGACAGTATTGACAATAATCTGTGTAGTGAAGACTACCTACGACTACTGAAGGTACCGCTTGGCGTCATGGTGTGCAAGTTGGAGCTTAATACTCAAAACTGTTGAGATGCACGAAAATAAACCTCAATCTAAATACAGTATATGAAAAGTTAGAAGCGTATTCATCACTTTACACCCTCAGAAACAACTTTTTTTTTTTTTTTTTTACAATTTCCAGTGGATTTCTTTCTGTCAGGTCAATTCTCTATGCAAACTGATGTTGAATGTGTACATGTAGTGTGAAAATGTTCCACTGTATAGTATATTGTTGCACTATATGTTCATTCCTGTACGCCCCATGTGTAAGTGCTATATCATTTTTGTTTGTGCTGCATCACCCGCCACAAGTCATATTCCCTGTAGTACATGCAATATTCTTGGCAATATAAACGGTTATGCTGATTCTGAGCAAGCAGCTTACTCTAATTATTTTCAAAAGAAAAGAAAAAAAATGCACCCCCCCCCCCCCCGCCCTGCCCCCGTGCCTCCTTTTTAACTTGAGCTGGTGTTTATTTAACAGCCGCTTTCATTAGCCACTTAGCCCCTCTTCTCCAATAACTGTGAAACGATTATGTGGGCTCTGGGACAAGAGGCCCGGGCTCATCACAGACAGTTCATTAATAAAAGGAGAGCGCTGTGGCTGCATGGCAAATTGATGACATGACAGTGAGGACGCCCCCACCCAGATTCTGTCTTCCTGGCAAAGTAATTGAGGCTGACATCAGGGGTGATAGAGGGACACTGCCCTAATGATGTGAGATTTTATTTGGAGTGTTGGACAGGCCTGACGTCCAGGGAAGAGACCTGTGCCGAGATAAAACTTGAGGGCAACCAAATTAGGGGGGAAAGACACATGGACTCTCTTCATGGACGACGAGTGCCAATTGCAAGATCTCTGCGGTCCAGATCCGCTGTGTGGTAAGTCAGATGAAAAGCTGCCGATTGGCCAGAGTCAAGGGGCTGTAATGAGATCCACATGGAGGCAGGAACGGTACTGCAGAGGAGGCCTGACGCAGAACCAGCATGGCTGATATTTTTTTTCAAATATCGACCAGATGGGGCCAGCATTGTTTTATTCCAAGAGCTGTTAAATGTCATTGAGGCGGAATAAGGCCGGCGCAGATGATGGAACGCCTCTACCCCAAGAACACACATATGACAGCACCCAGGGTTTTGATGAATTAACAAGAAAAACAAGTTTTTCTAAACTCGATGATATAAAATATACTTTGTCTCTGCCCTCCGCTGATTCACACGACAAAAGGGAGAAATGCAAGAGCCGAGCCAAGACAAGCCCACAGGCAGAGAGAAATTCTCTTGTTTCTGTGCCTCAGTCTAATTTCCTTTTACTCTAACCAGAGAAAAATAGAGTGGGCCTTAAAACGGCAGGCGTTTTAACACATTATGACACATCTATGATAAGATGAGGAGATATAACCTCCTGTAGAAGAAAAAAAGGAACTTCATTAACCTGTCACGGGCTGCCTGCCGGCTTTTCATCTTTCCTTTTATTTATCGGGCAGTTATTTTTCTTGTTCGCTGACTCCCCCTCCGCCTATGTCATTCTTTAGTTATTCCTGTACAGACATGGCTTTTGAAGTGGAGCTCGGGAGAGAAGGGTTATCTGTAAGTGAGAGGGACTTTGGAGAGGCCTCGGTGCTTAAATAGAGTGGTCCAGCATGTAGTGAGACAACAGGGGACCAGACTCCAAACAAACAGGCCCCGGCTACAAATTCCAACCGGCTGGAAACTGCGGCCACACCATTAAGTAAATGATGGAGCAGAGCGGCCAGCACTTTCCGAACACCCGGAGTAATAGAGAACTCCTCATCTTCAGATATTTATCATATTATGGAAGCGTATAGTTAACTTCATTCAAACGTTAATGCGAATTGGGAAAATGAATCCAATAATGCAAAAGTGGAAAATGACAATGTTAACGTGGGATGGCATTTGAATGAAGTTAACTACATGCTTCCATATATATATATTTGCTATAAGCTCACAGTGAATGTGACACGCCACTCGTCGTAATATATCGTACTCTGGATGTTCCTTGAAATATGGAACGCAGCGTTTTTAAAACAGCCAACGCATGTGCTTTTAAAAAGGCCAACTCATTCATCCTGATGTAATAAGATAATAAATACCATCGATGCTACTGGTCCCCCTCTACCCAGTGATGTCCCCATCAATCTCTGCAACTGGTGTAACATTTTGGCTGACTCCTTAATAGAGACAAAAAACATTGGTCAGGGCTCAAATAACCAATGAAAACCTAATACTTTTGCACATATTCACACACACACACACACACACACACACACACACACACACACACACACACACACACACACACACACACACACACACACACACACACACACACACACACACACACACACGCGGATTAGCCTTAACTTCCACCCATATATTTAGTGGAACTAGCTCCTCTGGTACCTCTTTGCGGTGATAGACAAACCCTGAGCTACCAACCTCAAAACGTGGAAATTCAATTAGACGAATTTAAGTGTTTCATAAAGTCATAGGTGGCTGTCCAGAGGAATTCCCATAAAACCCAGGAGCGCAGGCTTAATCGCAGAGCGCTGACGGCCCCGCTACGTACACACGCCCTAAATTGGAAACCACAGGACGGTGACATAGACTTACAACTGCAGTCCTAGATTCTCTTATAAATCACAAGTTCTGGCCAAGGCATGAGTAGGGGGGGGGGGGGGGGGGGGGCTTCGCTTCCACAGACAATACAAGCAGCCTACAAAGAACACTTGTGTCGGTGCAGTGGGTTACATGAGGCAGCTCTCTGGCATCAATTGAGTCCGCTCTTCTTTCAAGTCAAAAAAGGTACAGAATGTGAGGCTGGTTGTTAGCTCAGCACCACATGACTCGCTAACGCCTCCACAAACTCCCCATTGCAGTAGCGCTAGGTGCACATCTAACTAGGAACCATGGAAAAGGGTGCCGCGACTTCTGGTTGTAAAAAGGGTTCCACCGACAACCCAGTCTGGCCAATAAGTGGCACTGGATGCATGCTGTAGCTAGCAACAAACATTTGTGATGGAAAACGGGACCACACAATGAGGCAAAGAGAGGTGTACGTTATGGGTTGGGTTTGGGTTAATAGATAGCTGCTACAGGGAACCACAGGGTATCTAAACCGCTGGGAGCTTGTTGTTTCCTACAGGCTGTTTCTGCAGTTTTATCCATATATCATCTCTCAATAGCGTCGTTTCCAGTAGTGCCGGGCAGCGGGCCGGTCAGGCTTCTCTTCACACATCTCCTGCTCTGCCTTGGCCGGGAGACAAATCGACTGCAGGCTGCGCCCCATTCATGTCTCAAAGCATTCATCATTAGAATTTGGCACGGTAATAAGCAGCTATTACCGCTTATTATGACATTCGGAGGATACATATGCCCCGACGTCTTGAATTGCATTCGGTGGGCAGATGACACATCGCATTATGAAATTCGGGGTTAATTCGAGCATAGACAGCTTAATTTCATGCACAAATACACATTTATGGCCATGACGATTCAGATTGCGTCTATCCAACACATACACGGTACAATCCAATGTAAGAAAGGCTGGCAATGACCTGAGACCCTGTCGGCTGTAGGCTAAAGCCATTTACTGATCTAATCTCAGGTCTAGTCGTATGAGAACAGTAACCTCCCTCTTCTCTCTGCCCTCTTTTCATCAGTCGCTCGCGAGGGAGAGCAGACAGCCATCAGCCCACTGTCTCTGGTCTTGTCAGGCGGTTAACAATACAATACAATACAACCCATATCGCTCTCCGTGTACCCCGCTTAGACCCTGCCAAACACAATTTCTTGCTTGAAAGGTGATAAATAAAGTACGCTAACGAAGTGCTTTTTACTGTCTGTGGAGTACGGAGATCCCATTCGAGTGGAACCTTAATCCCATTCAAACACAAACCACATTGTCAGATGCGGGGTCCGTAACCAAGCCTCTATTAGATGTAAGGGGACGATTACCCAACAACAGCTCTGCATGTGGCCGTATGGGAGCTGACACTTGGAGCTTACGGCTTTGGGCTATTCTTCACCGAGCTAAAGCAAAAACAGACACGTTTATGGCTTGGCCTAAAAGAGAACTTCACTTGGTACCTCATTTCTCCTTTCCGCTTTTCCTGCGAAGGGGGGGGGGTGGGGGGGGGGGTGTGTGGTGACAGTGAGGTATACTACATTGACTTGGAGCTGCATTTTCTGGTGCCTGCCCCGCCCATTATGTGTTTTACCATATCAAGCCCTGTAAAATGGAAAACGGATGTGTCCGTTATGGAAGGATGAAGAGAATGAGTGGCAGCAGGCGGTTGTGAAGGCTTGATCACTTCCAGGCCCGGTCTGTCTTATTGTAGGGGTGGTGGCAGTGCCTGGGGAGCCGTGGTCCAGGGTTCAGGTAAACAAACAGCATACAGTGGGTTGCATTATGTTTTCTGAACATAGAGGGGCCTGTTTGTTGAGATGAGGTTTCTGCAGAGGCGGTTGGACAGAAAAAGGAGTGTTGTTGTTCGAGGGGGGACAGTGGAGATGCAATCGGCAGGTTTTTTTTGTGAAACGTTTTCTGGAACGAAGTGAGGAGTGAGTCACGGACCACAAGCCTCAAGCCGGACAAGGAGAGAGAGACCAAGAGGCTTCTGGGGGAAACCTGGAATAGTTCCTTCTAAAAGTGTGCCACTTCTCAGAAAAAATCCTGCTGAGAAATAGGCTGAAGCTCCTCTTTTTCCCCCTCTACCATTAATTCAAGGGATGGAGAGTAAACATTGTATATATGGCAAGGTAGATCTGCTGAATGCATTGCTTTGACAAACGAATGGTAGATCATTGTCGGCCCATGGAAGTAGGTCAGGGTTTGTGATCAAGGATTGTAAAACAGGTTCTGGATATCGGCTCCAACCTATATCTGGAAGCGACCCGGGATATGTCCTCTCATTTAATACTGTACTGCCATTTAATTTAGAGGAAGAACTGGAATACGGGAACGGTCTGCAGAACATGTAACAAAGGGAAACCAAGGTCAGCGTCCTGCGCATCTATATGTCAGACTGAGAAAGAATTGGAGGCACATATTTTGATAACCCGCAGATGACTATTACACAATCACTTGCTATACACATAGGCATTTCTGATTCACAGGCTTGTGGACTGACAAAGGGTAAACACACGACTGCTTACAGGAATGTCAAACTGTGGAAAAACTGAGTTCATGTGCAAAAATTGCGCTCTTTGTTTCACTATAAGGTGTTCATTCTACTCACAAACACAGTTGTAGACCCTGTACTGATTCCAATATCCATATTAGAGAAGAAAAAACACTGACAGAGGAAATAAGGTAATAGCTGGAGACAGTTTTCACAAGGGCATTTTAACATTCTTGACTTCTCTGTCTTGGTATGCTATTCAGCTTTGAGATCCACAGAGGTATGGGGTGGAAGGGAGCTGCGTAGTGTTCACTCTTTGCATGTCTGTTCCTGGCTCATATGGTTTCTATCGAAGTACAATCACGTGGGCTAATGGCCACAAAGGGCTCTGCCAAGACTATCTCACAGCCCTCCTGATTAGGTTCATGAGGAGCTTTGTCACAGAGGTGACGAGGGGAAAGTAGTGGAGAGGGGTTCAACCGCTGGGCATGGGGGATTTACAAAGAAGTAGATGAGAAAATAGGGCAGAGGCAGAGAGAAAAAGGCCAGAAAAAGTAGTGTATACTTAGTAGAGGTCTATACCTGGCACGGTCGATTAGGATGAACAAATAAACAAGAGAAAATAAGGGATGACAGTCTTCTTCATTATTACTGTCACTGTCAATCTTAATGTAGGGCTATTCCTGCTAGAGCACCTCCAGCCTTTCCAAACCGCTCCACCAAGAATACCTCCAGCCAGCCAGCTCCTGTTCCGCATGCTGCCACCTCCACTAACCACTAAACACAGTAGGTTCCCCCATGAGTCATAGCCTTGTTTTATGGAGCCACACTTGCCATTCTTAATGGCAGCAGGCGCTCTGACGTATGCTCCAGACCACCGGTATGGCACTCGGCCTGCCGGCCACGGTGTGAAATGGATGAGAGGCTTGGGAGATGGGAGGCTGAGTGTGCAGGCGACTTTCCCCAGGAGGTAAAGCCAAACGGTGCCCCCCCCGAGGGCTGCCCCCTCTGTCCACCAGAGATTTGTTGTGTTTTAATACCCAATACTCAGTTTCCTGTGCCTGGAGCCAGCAAATACGATACCCCCAGCTTAGTGACTGAGACCTAATTGTAACCCACTCCCTCCTCCTAAAAACCTACAGATTTTATGTCTGTTTCACAACATAGTCTAGTGGATATTAACACAGGGAACGAGTAAATGCAGCACATGGCAAGACTCCAGACTAAAGGCTGCTGGTTTTCCTTTGGAGCCAGCCACACTAACTTGGCTAATTTGTTTGTGTGAATGGAAGATTGTCGGTTTTAGTGTGCGTGCCCCCTGTGGAGGGGAGTTTCAGGACAAGTAACATTACTCTCACCTGTGGCCCGGTACTTCAAGGGAAGGGAGCAGCCAGATGCCACTCACTTAACAACTAGGCTGAGAGAAACCTGGAGCACATACCTCTCCCTATAAATCACAAGGCATTAGAAATACCTAAATCATATTCTGGTATTGGTGCATCTGGGACCAAAGTGAAAAGAGGCCTGTTAACAAAACTGGGAAAGTCTCCACGTCAATTTGAGTGACTCATTTGGGTGTTGCTGATGTTGCAACATTTTCAGACTGCACGAAGAATGAAAAGGGGTTGGGGGGGGGGGGGGGGAGGGGTGGTGGCTGGGTTTCAGCCCAGGCATTCCTTGAATCCTTTCTTAACGTCTCTTTGTCAAACAAATTAACCAGAAGTGGTAACATGGGAGTTTTTTTTTTTAATTCACCACCTGGCATCCAGGGCACCCCATCCCTGCCCCCGGCCTCATGACATGAGGCCTAAATAAAAGCAACATTCTCCCAGCGCCACATCAAAGCAGGGCTCTCCTGCTGCGGCCCTGATCCTTCGCCAGCTTCCCTGTATCACTTTCAAACATTGCCACGCGGGGCAATTTAATAAGAGATGGACGGCTAATGTCTCCCACCCAGGCTCCAGTCAGTCAGCAAACCAGCCTCTCAGCTGGTTCTGCTGCGAAACCAGACTTCTGCTTTATGTCAGGGAGCCAGACGCTGGACTAGCTATACTACTGCTGCATGACACGCCTGGTCTAACTAAAGGAGCGCATTAAATCACAAAAGGAGGGGAAAAAAAACAAAAAACCACAAACAAAATAATAGCAGTCGGCCCCAAGTGAAACACTGTCTGTTGGTAAATCATATTAGGAGTAGAGAAGTCAGGCTCAATACACCGGGGTCAGCAAGGCAGCCATTTCCTAATAAAACCCTCACTAAATTAACGAGAACCATACTATGGTCAAGGGAGCAGGAGTGAAACAAAGTCTCCCTGAAAAATTGGTCGGAAATGACAAGGTTAAGGAAACCCAATTAGATTTTAAAAGGAGGAGGAAATCACATGTAGCATGACAATGTTCCATTGCTTCATGCGTTTCCAAGCCTTTAACTCCCAAAACTCGAACATGTGTGATGTGTGAGATCTGAGGAGCCGAATGGTCAGACACACAGGAGTACACAGTTTAATGCGGTGTGCAGAGATCGACCAATGAGGGATCGGGAGGCTCTACTTGCGGTGGGTACCACTATATCCACTATATCAATCGTGACATGTTTACCGCTTCTACAGTTTTGGAAGAATGCTCCAATATCACTATCATCTGGAGCCGGCCTTTTCATGTGGCATCACTATATTGTTTTGGAGTCAACCTGGTAACTCGTCCTGAGTACGTGGAGGTATTCGGTCACACATGGAAGGCATAAGATGGTGCACTAAAAAATTGCGGGGATCTCCACCAAGAAAAATGCTGATGCTCTACCAATTTGTTAAAGTCAGAGCATGTTAGTCTCATAGAGAAGGAGTAAAAACATTGTTATTTTCCTTAAGTGACATTTTATTAACAATAGCAAAATAAACAATTTGTTTATTTCTATGTGCTTGGTTTACATTTGGCAGCTCTGCTAGAGGATACTTTAATGTCTATATAGCCCTCTTGTAATTACAGTAATCAGGGCATTGGCTCGCTATGCACCTGCTCCGTCACCGAGATTTATAGAAATGACCTTCTACGCAAGTTATAATGTATGAGAGTAAATAACTTTTTAAAAATGAATTGATATAAGTATGTTCGTTAATGACTTTGCCCCAGATTGGTCTCCCTCACATAGGCTTAGATAGAGAGATATGCTTTTCCACAAATTCCACGTGAAATTAAAATTTCACAAAGGAGTGAGCATGCAGCGCTACATTTGATAACACATTGCCTACTACTACTACATAGGTTGGATCAATATTGAAGAGCCCATGAAACCGAAAATCAGCGTTCATGATGTGTGGCTTTGATGAAAAAGGCTTTGGGTGGGGATTATGCGTTTAAGGGTGGGAGTACGCGTTGGGTGGCGACTGCACGAACTAAATGCTCAACAGCAGAAAGAGACAGGAGGTCCTTTGTTACAGGAGGTGGCATCGAAACAGTGATGAAATACGACTGGAATCAAAAAATATTGCAACTTAAAGAGAGCATTGTGTGTTTTATTTAAATAACACGCAAACAAACAAACAAAACAAACAAAACTTGTATATACTGTTCTGTCCAAGTGGAATTTGAGTATTTCAATGCTTCACTGTATACAAAGCGTGGAGAAAAACGTATTGGTGGCCGTTTGAAGTGCAAATTTCTGGGATGCATTCATCATTTTTGTGACTTTTTCGGTTGTGGTATAAATATCTCCTTGGAGTACATTGCTTTGGATAGTACGGTCAACAAACGATCTGTCACCTGCAGTGTAATGTTTGCAATCAAATAAATTACTTTCAGAAAATTATCTAAAACCTTTAGTTAAATGTCCACTGAGTTGGTTGACTTTTCTGTTTCACTTTTCTTACCTTTTTTTTTTACATGCTAAAATAGCAGAAAGTAGAAAAACACTTGTTTTAAACTTGATTCATATGTTACACGGTGGCAATAAGCTATTTCCTAGTTTTACATGGCAACTGAGTCTATAGAGTCCCTCGTTACCTCACACGCTAAAACATATGTCACGGAAGAGTGCAACCCATTCAACTTCTGGACGAGACGGGGAGTATAAGAAATGCCCTTGAGCTTCACAGCACAACTTTTGCCAGGTCTTAAAAGGTTGTTACTGTTACAAATCACAACGGCGCAAACACGTGCAACCTCCGTGCGCGATCAGATGCACGTCTGCGCATTTGTACTAGACAGCAACTACAGTACGGGTCAAGTAAAGCAAATGATACCATCCTCAGTAGTTTCCTCCAAACTAATATTTCACCTCTGACTTGGCCGTGTTGCCGACGGTGATGGAATGAGTGTCAGATAAGATTTGAGGTTGGCGTTACCCACTGCTGTACATGGAGGTGCCAGGCAACTATTCTGAATTCCCAGCTATATGCTATCTGAACCTCTCATATATCATTACATTCAAAACCAACCTTGACGAATTGCTTTCATTTTGGATTCATTACACGCAAAGATTTTCTTTTAGAAACATGACAAGCTGTATCCAGTGAGATATTTAAAACACAACAGGGCCCTTTGCCCTTCCCCTGTGGTGGTTTCAGTCAGACCTTATTTTCATTTGCCTGTCTAAAATATTTTCTCGTCTTCCTCACTTTCTTGTTCTTGGACTCTGGTGGGAAGATGGCAGACTTGGATATTGGCTAGCAGCTTGCGGTCCGGTATTAGAACTAAAACCTCCCAAAGTGCAGTGGTTTGAAGCCAGCCACCTGCTAGCGCTAATTGCCCCAGTCTAATTCAGCGGAGAGTCCCTTTCCCCCGGCCCTCGCTGCCTGACGAGGAGAAAGACAGGGAATGGAATGCAAATTGTTAAAATGATGCTAAATGATCTGGGGGAGGTAATGGAGGGAGTCACCCGGGTCAACACATTAGGTGCACTTTAATAAGCACAGATAGGTCAAGAGTTCAACCCTCCCCTGAGGCGAGTGTGTGTGAGTGAGAGCGGTGGAGAGAAACCAATTTAGAGGAAAAATTCAATTTGTGTGTGCAACCCACACGCGTCTTACAATGTCTTATATAACAAGGCTCAAGATAGGACAGACAAGAAAACCTCACAATCTGATCAGCCCTGTAATCTTATGACCAACGCATTTAACACCTGAAAGAGACTCTGTACATCTGTGTGCATGGCATTGTGAATGCATGCGTGCATGATGTGCAACTGTGTGTGTGCAAAGGATTGCTATACATTTATTTTAAAATGCAACTTTGCCCAACCAAGTTTTAGAGTCATTTAGATTGGAGTTTGAAGCACAACAGCATAAATGACGACAAGGTGGAAATATATTTGCAGCTTTTTCCAAACTTTTCCCAAACTCTCCATACTTTTCAGACCTGTGAAGGAAGTGTGTTGTGATATTTACCTGGGCAATGTTCTTGTTGAGCAAGTAGACCCCGTATTCAAAATGAAAGCGCTCTCCTCTGGGGTACAAAGGGAATCTGTGAAAGACAGGAGAAGATAAGCTCGGTGTTACACAGGAGCAGGTGGTTCATTCCAGTTGATCCATTACCAAAAACCCTAATCGTAATGTATTGGGCGTGGAGGCCCTCAAGAACAATATACAGCAGAAAAAATGTCAATAAAAAACAGTGGGATTTAAAAGGGGACTCGTTCCTTGTTCATTTAACTTTGAGAGATTCAGAGACCTATTGCTTTTCGGGCTCTGTGTTAAGAAATGAACTTTTCCATTGTTGAAAGTGGTCGTTCCTGTAGCCAGCATTGTATACAGTCGGTAACACTTGCAGATGGTTGTGGGAGCCCGGTTTGGGTCTCTGATCCCATCCCACAGACGCCACCTCGGCACCTTGTTAAACTGAAATATCAAACAAGAGCGGAGGCGTCCAAACAGCCTGTCCACCCGCTTCTCACTGGGAGAACAAAGAGAAACTTTCCCTTTCACTGCGGTGGGAAAGTCCCATGGATGCCAGTCAGATGTCTTAGTTAGGACTGCGGGGGGAGTTGCTTATGGAGGGTTGGGGATGATAGCCCCGGGTGTCAGGGGTGAGGAGATGCCGACATCCAGAGTGGGAAAACTGTCTTCGCTATCAGCGGCTAATGGCTGAACTCATCCCTTTCTGTCATTATGTGCTTACGACTGCCGATCTCCCACGGAGACAGATGTACTGAGGATCAGCGTCAAGATCTGGGCTTGGTTTTCGTCTGCCAACACACACATACACCATTGCTATCCTTGTGAGGACCTTCATCAACTACATTTACTCTCTAACCCTTAACCCTACCCTTAACCCCTAACCTAAACCCAGGCCCTAATTGCACATTAACCTTGACCTTAACTCTTAGTCCGAACCCTAACCGAGCCCTTTAAAGAGGTGAGGAGAGGCAAAATCTCTTGGAGGATTTCTATCCTCGTGAGAGCATTTGGGATTCATAAGGGAAGGAACACAAGAACACACGGGATCGATTCACAGAGAGACACCAGGGCCAGATGCAGCCACACATGCACACGCATATATACACACATACACATGACACAAACATAAACCTCAGCTGTTACTCTTCCAAAAAACCTGTGTCGGAAGGAAACCGCGAGCAGGAGAAAGCTTTTATTTCCCTCCGCCTAAAAGTGAACGAACTAATCTTCAAAGCTCGTCGAGTCGTTGGCTTGTCTTGCCCGGGACTCACAGAGCACGGACCGCTGCCATATGAGGGAGGTCCCACATCAAAAAAACGAGAGCATGCCGCCGTGTCCGAATCAACAGCGTGATCAAAGTTGAATTGCTTTGACTGCCCTGCGGATGTGCCGTCTCATCAAAATGTCACAATTTGGATGCGTGGGATGTTTTGGAGAAGACAAAAGCAACACGTTGGATCTGTGGAGAATGGAGGACTGGGGCACAGGCACACATCTGAACAACACCAGTAAGTGACCAGTAAGAGTCGCTACGTAAGACAAGTGCCTCGCTCTTATGATGCGACAGAGCTGTCAGACAGATGTGTGCTGATGTGTGTATGCGCGCACATGTGTTACATGTTTTGTACGTGTGTGTGTGCTAGTGCTCGTGTACATCCGGCATGTCTTCCTGTGTGTGTGCCCTCTGGGGCCTGGGTCACGGTCTTCTGTTAATCCTGTGTGAGGGGGAGACATGGGGCTCTTCACCCCCCTCTCTCTCTCTCTCGGTGTGACCTACAGGTGCCAGAGGGGAGAATACGGTAGAGAACACAACCTCCTCACTGCTGCCACTTTTCTGGACTCCGATGTGAAATAAGATCAGAGTAATAGCCTTGCCAACTCTGTAGATCAAAGCGATGTATTTCCTTCAACATGCTTGAAGTATGTTGCTTTTTTTTTAGGTGACGTTTTTGGGCTAACGTGACTAGTCCTAATCACGAAGAGAAAATGAGCTGGCAGACTTGGCTCATACTTCTTATCAGCTGTGACTGTGATGTGTCTGTCATGTTTCAGAGGACTTTTCAGCATCGTCCTACTTCCCCTTCATATCTGGGGGATGAAACCCTCTACTGTAGGCTACTGAGCAGCTCCAGTGGAGTGATTTGGGGTTATAGTGAGGTGCCTTGCTCGAGGGAAACCTCAACAATAGTTGTTGAGTGATGGGAAAGCATTACGCGTACACTTTCCCCCGCCCAAGCTTGCAAGAACAAAGCTTTCTTGTTAAAAACCGATGTCCCCGTCATCACGTCTCCCACTGTACTTTTCAACTTTAAAGCTTTGTCCTCCAAGTGTGAATTATTTCTTTCTTTCAGTTTTGCTTTGATTTATCAACCACTTGTAGGTGCTGAAAGGCGACATATGTTTTGCCCCCTGGCCAGATTTCTTCCAGCTGGTTTGGGGACTCAAACCAACAACCTCGCTGTCACCAGCCCAAACTGGCGTACATGGGAACCTCCTCACATTATGAACGTTACGTTCAAACTCGGAGAATTGAATTGAAAGAAGTTAACCATTAACAGATGGAGATCACGTTGGTCCTGGGATGAATTCTAACACCATGATGAAACCAGGGGATGATAAGGAGGGAGATGCTGTAGGCTAGAAGGCCACACAGCCAGACACTTGTTGGTCCTTCATATCCCCAAACACACAGCCAGGGTCCCACAGAGAAAGCAACATGCCAGAGGTCATATCTCAGTGCTAGGAAATAACTAACAGGGAAGGGAAGAACAACACAACAGGCATTCCCCTCGCACTGCTGGCATTCCCAATATCACTTCCCCACGAACAGATAGGATTTGTTTGCTGATGAACATACATGAAAAAGGAAAACAGAACCACTTCCAACACACACACACACACACACACACACACACACTCACACAAACACATGAGCATAGACACACACACACACACACACACACACACACACACACAAGCTCCGTCACGGCGAGGTGATTAATGACCGCTGTCCACTGTGTCTGAAATCACACTGGAGAGACTCCGGTTCACCAAACATGAGGAATTCCTCCCGGGGACGTCCAGTAAAGTCAAATATATTATTACACACCAGCGGGGAGGAATGGGGAGAGGAAGTCGGAGGAGGGAGGGAAGAGATGGAGTATTCAGTATGGAGGAAAAGGGGGAGAAATAGTGTGTGGCTGTAAGTGGAGTATGAGAACATTTTTTATTTTTAATATTATTCAACTTTTATTTGACCAGGTTAGTCCCACTGAGATTTAGAAGGAGAGGGAGCCTTGGCAGAGAAAGCAGAATCAAGACCAACATAAAAGTCGCGCACCAACAGGATACTGCGACGTAGAAAGTCAGAAGTCACAAAAGAAAGGGAAAGGCAAAAAAATAAAAATACAATCACTACCATACAATGTATAAAATACAAATTAGAATCACATAAAAGAAAGAACAAAGTCAAATCTGTATAATATAAATCCAGCGGGTTCATGGGGTTACGCCTATTTAAATCTTGACAAAATAAAAGCGTGGCATTGAATTGATTGAGAGACCAGCTCTTTTGGCTTTAAATCATTTTGTCCATGTAGAGGGAACAGAATATAAAAGGGCACTTTCGCCAAATTCAGTTTTGCCTTCAGGGACAGATAACAAAAACAATCCCTGAGGCTGTCAACAGTCATTACCCGTCAAGTTTCTTTCTTTTTTTTTTTTTTTTAAGAGATATAAGACCACAAGTACTTTGTGAGCACGTGCGTGCATGGGCGAGAGAATCAGAGGGAAGAGCAGAATTGTTGGAGGAGATGTCAAGTCATTCTTAATTCCTTGGCTGGTGGCCGCGGCATGAGCCGAAGCGGTCCTTTAACACAAAGCAGGATGAAGTGGATTACGGTTGGTGCTGCGGGAGCGTGCAGGCAGAAATCAGTACCATGCCGGTCCATCAGCCAGTGTAAACACAGACACAAACACAGACAGATTCACACACACCGGTCACAGAGATGCTGCTTGTGACACTGATGCGCCTCTCTACTTATAATTGTTATAACTTCCTTTGATTTTTCATTTGTTCTTTACTCTGCGTGATTCCATTTCATATTAAAAAGGTATTATGATTCATTATTTACAGTTATAGTTTCATTCTTAGTTGGCCTTGTCCTGCACAATGCTGTTTTCTCTTTTGTTTTTCATGTGCAAATACATCAAATGGAATAATTCCTATCTCAGCAGTCACACACACGAGTTGAACTCCTCACATTTTCCTCACTTTCCCCACATCAACCCGTTCCTTCTCTCAGCACGTCCCTCTCCTACGCCCCTCGGTGACAGGTCTGCTGAAGGGTCACGTCCGTGAAAGTCCACACAGTAAACTGAATTTGACAGGCGCCATGATCAACACTACCATTCACATTAGTATCTCTCTAAAACACTGATTACTAAAACATGAAATCTGCTTTCATTTAGCTAATACTTCAATTCTGCTTGCGCTGGACGAAAAAAAGATGAAAAAGAAATGACAGTTCAGAGCAGAAGTAAATCTGTCACTTTTTTCCCCCCCTTAAAAAAAATAAATTCCCCTCCTCTTTTTTTTTTCTTCCCATCTAGGCCTTCACAGTAATCACCCCATAGGATAGTTAATGTGCAAGTGCTGGCTCTGCGTGTAGACACAAAAATATGTAATTAATAAGTGCGGAGCCATGGGAGGGAACTTGCAGTACATCGAAAAGTCCCCTGTTCTTTATGAGCCACGATATCTAAAAAAAGCCCCAGGCACATCAGGCCTGATAGCCCTTTAACTGCAGGGTCTAGACACCTCTTCCCCTTGCAGACACCTTGAAATATGAAAGAGGGACTCTCGTTAAAGTGAGGAAACAATAAATGCGCGGCTAAAATATTGGGATGGGGTTTAATCCATTCCTTGCTCACTCCGTCACCGCTGTTAATAGAAGGACTTGAGTTACATTTCCTTCAGCTCAGGGCAAACCACTATCAGTGTCTTCACAATCTGCTGGGTTGGATTGTAGGGGGGCCTCCTGGCAGGTGGCAACAACAGCACATGACGTCTTTTACAGCGTCTGGTTAAGTGGCGACATTTGGGTTTATTGTGGGTTGCCTATTTGTGAGTGGAGAAACGGGGAGGTTAGTACAGTCCAAAAAAAAAAAAGTAGATAGGTTTCTATAGGGGTTTTGCTTTGTAAATGCCGGCTGTTGAGGTATTTGTTAAAACCTACAATGTGGGGAGTCAGCCCATGTTCTTTGACTTCAAATGTCCATCCTCTCCATAGGCAGCCCTGTGAAAAGCAGCCAATTAGTACAGACCTTGTACAGACTATGCAGTGCATTTATATTTAAGGGTGGTATAGCATAAGGGTTTTTTCTCTCTTCCCCCTCGGGTTCATTGCATTAAGTGCGGGAGTGTAAAGGAGGACACGGTTGTGCAGGTGGGTGGTCGAGCTCAACCTTAATCTGGTTCCTGAAAACATGGTGGGAATATTCCCAGCGACTGGCTGACCTGCTGTAACGTATACATCGTCTGGGGTCTCCACATGTGCCGGCGTGCATGTTTAGACGTTCTAATTAATACTCCAAATGTGCAAAACAACAGTTCTGGCTCACATGTCGGAGACGAGGCTTGGCCGGGACATACATCCCTGTTTGGCGGTGGTGCTGGTGGGGGGACTGCTTGTGAGTTTCACAATGTCTTTTATGTGCAATTTCAAACGGCATGGGACCATAAATCATCTGGCCCTGTTTTTAAAAAAAACACCTGCCTTGCAACTGTCAAGGCCCTAATGGCAGCGGTTACTATATAAATCATGGCAAGCTGTAATTTTCAATATCTGAGAAATGATTACACTGAGCATCTGTCAGTGAATGCTATTTTAATGACCACTGCTGCACTTAAGACCCCGTTTCCCCATCTTGGTGTGTGCCGTTAAAGTGTCTCCTGAGTGATGTGGCAGTTGCTCGCTCTGTCGTCTTGGGTTTTCATCAGGCTCCTAAGAATATCCAGTACCCTACACACACACACACCTTTGCTCATTTATTTCCGTCCATTGTTTTAATCAAAGCGGAGATGGAGAAAATGGTTTGGATCTGACCAGCACCCTCCGCGGCATTCCCTGACCGGCAAGCATCTTAGCTGTCGCTGAGCTCATCTCCTCGCAGATACGACCTTTTAAAAAACCTGAAATGATGTCTGACCTGAAATCAAACAGATCAAAACGCCTATTTAGACTTGATGTTCCAACCTCGTGGCAGGCTCAGGTCATATAACACCTTAAAATGCCATGGCCATTGCTGCACGAGAGAACGTGAGAGCTGGTATTGCCAAGAAGAGTGTTACAATTACCAATTTTTGCCTGTCTATGATATATATAAACTACGATTTGATGTTTTGAGCCGGCTGAGCCATTCCATTCAACCTACAGCATCCCTTTGAAAAGCATTCAAGACAGATGCTTCTTGTTATCCCTTTAATGAAGGGTGGACAAAGAGCGGTCAAATGGGCTGTGCAACAGCAGGGCTTCAAGATGGAAGATGAAGATTTACCTATATACAGTACCAGTCAAAAGTTTGGACACACCTGTTTTTGTTTCTCATGATCTTAAAGACATTTTGATATGTAAAGGCTTGATGCTTAAAATTTTCTTAGACAAATAGAGAAGTTGATGCCTGTGTATGAATTTATTTTCAAAACTTACATTTTAATTAAATTGAAATGCACCCCCAACAAGTAGTTTTCATTTAGACTTTAGAGGTGGAGAATGTTGAACCACAATGATTAAATCATCATTTTAAAGACTCACATAGTGATTGTGGCCTTTAAAAGTTAATTTGTGGAATTTCTTTGCTTGTTAATGCCAAAGGGTTTCTACTTTGAAGAATCTAAAATATAAGATAGATTAGATTTTTATTTTATTTGTTTGGTCACTGCATAATTCCTTTTGTGTTATTTCACAGTTTTGATGACTTTACTATTATTCTAAAATAGTGGAAAATTGTAAAAATAAAGAAAAACCCTTTCTATGAGTAAGTGTGTCCAAACTTTTGACTGGTACTGTATACAGTCTTGAAAGTTTGTGAGCCCTACAGGGGGGTGGTCATTATTTCATATGTTAGGGATAACATTTTAAAATCCTCCTTACAGAACTCGGGAGCTGTCTCGCATGAACGAAAGCCCACTTACAATGTGCCCAGCAAGCACCGGTCCTTGTTACGGTTCACATCAGTGCCTTCCTTTCTTCAATAAAGCCTGTACTGTCGCAGCCAGGCATCGTGCCGAGGGCGCAGTATTCCCTTCCAGGTGTCGTGCAGGCGCAGTCCACCCCTGGGTCTTGTCCACCACGTCAACATGGTACAGGCTACAATCCGCTGTGAAACCACCCAGGTTCAACGGTATTTTGGCTTCATGGGCCAACAGTGATTCAGCTCAGGTTAGCAGTGGTCCTCAAATCTGCGCCTCTGGTTCCACAGTTCCTCTGGTTTTCTATTCTGTCAGGTAGTTTGCATTGTACTTGTTTAATCAGGGATTGATTTAGACTTGGATGCTAGGTGAATGCAATGAACTACCTGGTAGGATAAAAAAACAACAGTACGCCGGACCCCTGAGGACCGGATTTGAGGACCACTGTTTCAGAGCATGAAATTCACTTTGTTGGAGAAAGGGGCAATAAAAAAAGGTCTCAGAGGTCAAAAGCCAGGAGGGCTTTTACTCCCAATATTTCCTTCCTCATTCCCACAAAAGACGACTAACTCAGTCTAGCCTAGTCTAGCCTCATCGAATCGGCCCTGGCCCAGTTATTCAACTAATGCAAGAGGAGGTCAACTTATTTTTTGGAGGTATTTTCATTGTTCTACATGAAAATTTTCCTTTAAAGTTAACAGTTAATAAAAGGCTAATTTTGATTATATATAACGATTCTATGGATTTCACAGCTTTTCACAAGGGGTTCACAAACCTTCAAACGTGACTGTATCGCTACATATTAATAGATGAAGAAGTACATTCTCACGTCATGATGTTATAGGAGCTAAAATGTTAAGTTTTAGAGTGTAAGTTAAACTTTTGCAATAATACAACTTTTATTTATTAATTACATATTGCTCAATAAAGAACAAGAAGGACAAAGAAGACTTGATTTGAACAAAAGGATTTTTAGGTTGCTCAACCTGAATTTGTCTCTTTAAGACCAATTTGAATGTGGCTCTTGGCCCCGTTGTCACGAGCTGTTCTACTTCTAATTAAGAAGTAGATGTACTTCTAATCAAGAAGTAGAACAGAACAGCAGAACTAGTATTGATATTGAATAGACTTAAATGGAATAACTGTTTTTGAGTGCGCTTTTGTGTGTGTCTGCCCATAGTCTGTGTCCTGTCATTGAGCAGCTCTCGTGCAACCTCCCTTTGCAGCCCTGCAGTGCCTCTCCCCATTGCTGCTGTGCGACCCTAGGGAGGAGGGGGTCGTTTGGGTGCAGCGCCTCACCCCTCCTGTCCACATGGTCCATGTTAAGAGACGTGAAACCGCGGAATCCCTGGAACAATAACCTCCTTCCTTTGAGCATGCAGGTTCCTCTCCTCTTAACCTGGCCTCCCTCCTCGCCCTGGCACTCACACAGAGTGCCTCCACCAACAGTCTCTTTATACTTGATCCAAGCAGTGATGTGTAAATCTCTCCACATAACCATTTTTCCTTTACCTTGTGATAAAGAAAATCTTTAAAAAAAAAAAATTGACTGGCCTTAATACTTTGGGATAAAAAGCTGTATGAGCAACGCTAGCTTTTTAATGGCCAGGCTCTGGTCTCAATCATACATTGGACATCTGGATCGCATCTCCCCAGTCCTCCCCCATGCAATCAGACACACTGGAACTGGAGTTCTCTGCAGGACAAAATGTGTGCGCAACATGTTGTTAGAGCCCATTGATTTCAGAGAATGTCTTTGACAGGGAGGATGATGCTTCTGAGATCCCGAATACAGCGCATTAGACCAAGTTAGGCCAAGTGCCAAACAAACCAGTCCTCTTCTACACCTTTTCAATAATTCTTACGTGGGCCACTTCCAAACTCTGGCCTTTGCCCAAGTGCTAGAGGGCAACACAGTTCAGCTCAACACATGCCTTAACTGGTTTTACTGTGGCAAAATAGCTGGCTATATGAAATGAGCCAGTCATTATCCTAACCCACGAGTTCACCACCATGTGGAAAGGAATACAGCCGTATTAACCACACTCAAAAAGGTCAGACGCACTCGTACGCCTCATACCGCACTGACGGCCCAAATGCTTGTTACACTCCAATTAACAAGCTCCTATAAACTCGTCACGGTGAGGATACCAAATTTGTTTTCTTGCTCAAATATACCTAATCATTGGGGAGTGTGTAAATGTGAGAGCTTTTCAGTTTGTGTAGGAGTGACAGGGTGAAAGTGTTTTAAGTTTTAATAAACTGTTTTATAAACTCTGCCTCCTCCGTCCCACCAATCTGGTTCCACAGCTCTACAAGATTCTCCTCTCCCCAGAAAGGTCTGCAGAAAAGTGCACAGCAAAGCTC
Organism: Hoplostethus mediterraneus; assembly: GCA_034670385.1. Lineage (NCBI taxonomy): Eukaryota > Metazoa > Chordata > Actinopteri > Trachichthyiformes > Trachichthyidae > Hoplostethus > Hoplostethus mediterraneus. Next base: position 4,312,584 of record JAXDDW010000005.1, read on the forward strand.
TACATACCAAACACAAATCCTGACTGGCAAGGCCTTCTGAACTGGAAAGACGGAAGAAAATGATCTATAACTCATTGGCTCAATTTATTGACACAACATTCCACCCTAGAAAAACTGACGGCAGCTCTTAAAAATGATACCTCATCCTACTGAGACACATGGTCTGTGTTTCTGAAGTTCCTTGAGAGCCGATTCCTCTCCACGCAGACTTTCACAATCCTGCACCCGTATCTGCAAACAAGGTATCTATATCTATAATACACCATGTATCACATGGTACAATAATCTGTCATGTATTAATATCACCCCCTACCTGCTGTAATATTCTTGTGATGTCTTGTGATGTATTGTATTGTTATTTGTGGTTGTACTGTTTGTTGTGTCTATGAGAAGTAAATAAATAAAAAAAAGGTTTTAAGTAAATTGGATCCACATTAAGTAATAGAGCCACATAACGGGGATGCTGAGCTTTATATAATTGGGATGCATCTTTGGCATGTGTAGTCGACCAAACAGAGAACGACCAGACTGATCACACTGCAAAACTGGTTACAGAGGAAGCTTGGTTGGGGCCTCCAGGCTCAACATGCAGCTCAAAACGAGGAAAAGCAAAACAACATAAGGTTCCTATACGCATGCTATTATGATAGATTGACTGCTTGCTAATACTGCCACGATTTGAGGTACCAATCCTGTGCCACCTCACTTATCACCATTGGCTGCCTCTTTCCGACACTTTAATCGCCCGCTTTTTTGTACACTTTTGGAGTGCCGGCTAGTTGCTTTCCGTCTTCCCACACATCATTTGGCCGTGCGTCTGCTGCCTGCCTGGGCCTCGAGAGTCATAAACGTGGAGCGGGGGGAGGGGTGAAAGGTTGCCAGTGCATTTGGCCCCGTTCAGGGACACCTGAGGGCGATGCTAAACTGGGTCGTGGAGCTCCTCTGTCCAACAGCCACACACCATGCGGGTTTATTTTGTCTGATGGACCCTGCTGTAAATATCCGGCATGGTGGGTCTGGAAACGTGTATGGTGCAGTCAGGCCCGCAGCCACGCGGGAGCGCAAGGCATCCCTGGTGAGCCGCTCCAGCTGTTGTCATGACATCATCACTCGCACAGAGAGAAAGGGAGATGGGCGTTCAATTGCAGTGCTGTCTGATAGCGGTTGACACATACGCACACACACTCCCCATCCGATTGTTTGTCTTCTAATGTATGACATATGTGGATGTGGAAGTGTCAGTGCTTATTTTCATGTCTTCCCCCGTGCCTCAATTGAGGATGAGCAGTCCGCATGTGTTTGAGTGAGAGTACAGGGAAGGAGTTGTTCACCCTTGCAGAGTTATGCCCAGTGTCAGCAAATGCGTGTCACACTAGTCCACGTGCAGGTCAGCACAGAACATTAAAAGGTCACATTCGAAGCAAAGGTCTGGTGAGGCTTATTGGTCTGGAGCCCCATTTTTAAGACCTGATTTAACATGGCCATGTGGCCTGGATCTCCTTTCTCCCCCATTTCAATTATGTACTATAATGAGCCGACTCCAGCTTTCAAAGGATCCCCAGCAGCAGCTCCTTTACAGCCACCTGAACACAGCAGACTGCCCGACACTAAACCGCTTTCAACAGGGAAGTGTTCGTTCAGACTCGAGGCAAGCAATAAACACTGCGAAGAAAACCTGTAAGAAAATGTATCGTGAGCTACATATTAAAGTATTCGCTGATATCAACAGGGCAAGACCGTGCATAGCGAAAAGGCGGTATCGTCGGCATAGTGTGCAGACCTGCAGATCACAAGCGTTGCAGTTTATGTGTGGCGTGGCAAGATGTACTCCAGACAGAGACAGACTTTCATCTTTATACTTTCTCTTCTTCGCGTGGCTTTGAAACTACCCCCACTCATCTCTAACACCAAAGGGCCAATCAACATACACCCACATCCATAGCCACTAGTAACACGGCTGATTATACCCATTTCCTCATCGTTCCCCCTCTCTCGCTGTCGAAGGGGGTCTTGTCATGCACAGAATGTCGGTCTGCACTGTCGGCACATACCTGAGAGCACATGTGTGTCCCAAACATGCAATTATCACAAGTTTTCATTCACGCTTGATGCATAGTTACAAGACCATAACAGATACAAATAATAATTTCATTACATTGGCCTGTGCTGTAATTACAGTGCCTGCACAACTCGTGACTCGCGCGATAAAGCCCCCGATAAAGCCCCAGGTGAAGTTTTGGTCTCTTGGTTTATCAGTTGCTGGTCTCTATGTCAACACTGGCATTCCTCAATCATAAATACTTCTCCATTCAGCAAAAAATCCATCTAAATGCTATGAAGTTAGGAAGTATGAAAAAGAGCGGCTGCAGCCCTAGGGTACGATAAAGACACTGGCACCAAAATGGGCACTGTGTTTTACAGTCAACACTGAGCTCCATTATGAAAAACAAGCACATATATTGTCTGAACACTTGGATAAGTTGAAAAAAGGGGAAGTTTCAGTTGTTACCTCGGGGCGGAAAAAAAGAGCTTACGCGTGCACAAGATTGAATCCTGTGCAAAAACAAAGAGCATCTCCTGTCCAAAGCTGTGCAGCTCGGCGAGGGGGAGGAGGGGCGTGACAGGTCACATGCAGCTCTCTCTGATGCTTTCTCTACTGGAATCCAAACACACATACTAGAGAAATCTCACAGGGTTCATCAGGTTTCCTGAAATGTAAGAAAATCTCAAGCACTTTCCAGGAGGATACATAACGGTTTTCCAGCATGTTTTTTTTTTTTTCGGTGCAAAAAAATGTGCATTGCCATTCAAGAATGTGAATTTCAGACAGACATTCTTTGGAGTAATATTCATTATCGGGCTGGAGCAAGAAAAAAACTGACGCATGAAAACAAGACACTGGCTACAGCCTGACTGAATTAGTGGTCATTCCAAATGAATTGCAATGCGCTCTTTAAAAAGCTGCCACATGCCATTTTATTTCTGGACAGCTTTTAATTGCATTTTTTCAAGGGATATTGAAGGTCTTTAAGGACATTCTGCAGATTTTAGGACCATTTTTGGCCATTTTCACACTGCTTGAAATGGATATAACTACAGCTGATATGGCCATTCGTCTATTTGCCTAAACCAACTTCAAATGCATAGATCAGTTGAGCAGTAAAAGATATTCGAGGGCTTTGACACTATTCTACATGGTAGCACTCTCTGGATTCAATATTTGAAGTGATTTGAACAGGGCCTCAAAGGAAATAAATCTGTAACAGCAACAAACCTGACAAATCATAAACCACAATCTTCCAGGTCTTCGGAATATGGCAGCACTGAGTTATTCCATCTGGTTCCTATGATTTGATTGTTTATTTTAAGAGTAATAAAACAATGGGGCCGATCCTTAAAGAGGTGATAATGACACAGAATGTACCTTCAGCATGTATTCAATTTTTGATATGTACTTTTATTTCATGTGCACAGTGTTTTGAATCTTGAAGAGAGTTGCAGAGATGATCCTCCATACATTGCTAACTTGTAGCAATTCTGCTGAATGCATTCACACAACTATGCTCAAATCTACAAAGCTAAAGCCAGATAATTGGCCGGTGGGAGAAAGTTGCAGAGAAAAAGGCTATAAGCTAAGGCTGTAAGGCTATAACTTGTCGGCAAGCCAAGAAGAAAATGTATGGAATCAGATTATCCATTTCTGATAACTGCACATGTAGACTTAAGCACTTCAGCATGTAGTAAATCAAGCATGCTAATACACTGAGCCACCCTGATGCCACCCATACTCATTCACAAATGTTTTCTTGAATGAAACGTGCGGGAAACCTCAATTTGTTCGTAGAACAGGTGTATATTTGATGAATGCCGATCGTTCGTAAATTGGATGCGTGTGCCTGTTGAAGCTGCATAGGTAAATGCTGTTCAACACTGTAAAGGGCTGCAGACTGAAGGGTCGTGTGCAAGTAAACCAGGGGAACAGAGGAAAAAGAGGAACTTGGTGGAGTCCGAAATGGAAGTGTTGCATTTTTTTTTTTCTACAAGGCCACTGAAACATCTTGTTGTTGTTGAGGTTTGGCACTATTGCAATTGATTTTTCATAAATAAGAGCCTTCCAGCATGTTTCCAAACACAGAAACACATTTCTGCATGTTTCCAAGCACTCGTAGGATTTGATTGTACCAAACGAACAAATTCAGATACGAACAAAATGATGAATCCGACTACGTTCGCAGAAACGTTTGTACTAACGTCATACAATCGAATCTGACCGTACGCACATTTTGTGAATGAGGCCCAATGAGAGTGTGAAACGTGGCTACGCACACATTGGAGCACACACCTCCTCAAACCTACACCTTATCTGTATATCAGAATACATCAATCTGAAAATGCAGCGCTCAAACATCTGAGTAAGACTCATGAACATACACCACTAGAGGGCTCCTGCTGTCATTTAAAAGAGAACAAACAAAAAAACTCCACACTCAGTACCACACAAAAGCCCAGTGCAGGCAAACTTCAACAAAGTAAAGGGGAATCTTGTTCAGTGTAACGAATCTCTATTTCTACAAGCGATGGGCTTAGCCAAACTGGCAGGACAGCACGTGTGCCACTTCTTGGACGTGTGACAGAAGCTGAACTTTCCTCATTATCAACACGATTGCACAACTGCAGAGAGCTGAAAGTGATGTATGTGGTTCTTTTAGTGCATCATTTGCTTCAGCCGTTTTCATTTTTGGCACTCTCTGAACAATGCATTGTGAGAAACCAGACTTAGGCACATCGCTAATTGGTTAATTGCAGTTTCACGTCCAGTGGTCAGGCTACTTACTCTCTCTCCTTCTCAGTGAGCCGGTCAGTGATGGTGTCCTTGATGGAGGAGCGTGAACCCTTGTGGATGACTGGATACCTAAGAGGGATCTGCAGGAAGCACGAGATCATCAGGACCAGGTGCGCTGTGTAACCCAAGGCCACTGCCACGCTCCCATCATCCCTTGCTGCGGGACAAAAGAACAACAAAGGTTCTGTTAGCTGCACGTTGGAAAAGGAAGTCTCTGAAACGTTGCGCTTGTCAATCGGTCAATAACCTTTTGTGACGATCTACATCAGCACACAAAAGCTCAAAGCCTCCACTCCAATGCAAATCACAATTCAAAACAGTAGTCAGTGTTTTAATCACTCAAATGTCAGTATTTCAAAAACCTCAAAGCATCCAGTCAGCAACCCTCTGCAATGTTTGATTCGTTCGGGATGTGCTTTCGGTACATGAAGAAAATAAGTCTGCAGATAATCTATGTTCACATCTTGGAAATCCAAACAAAAATAGATAAATATCACCAGGGAGACAATTTGGTAAGTATTCACAAGAAGAAGAGCAGTTGCACACATGTTGGAAAGTGTTTTGAAAAATAATGACATGGCACGTACAAGGCCAAGAAACATTGGCTGCTGTATGACACCTCATTCCCTTCAGAAATGTGCCTGAGAAGCAAAAGGATCACGTAGAACAATCCTCTCTGAAAAAAAGTTCTGGCTTGAAAAAAAATGCCTTTGTGAACATTTCTGACACAGTAAGGGTGGTTTCAAGACATCACACCAAGTGGTCTCGGGTTCTCAAACAGCAGCAGCAGCACACAGCTTCAGGCAAAGACTTAAAATCATTGTGGTTTTTATCTTAATGCTTTGAAATAATAGACTGTGGCCGCAGTGCGTGGTTATCCCGTGTGTTTCTCTGCTTAACAGAGAAAAAACCTGCATTGTATCACTCCCGCATTTTTGACACCGTAGAAACTAAACATCTTCCGGACCTCTGGTGCTTTTTGGATGCTGCTTCAAACTAACAAGACTGTCAGGTCAACTAAAGGACATGCATGACACCTTAGGGTGCAACTGGAGACTTCTGTTGATGCATCTTTAGGCTGAGCTGACAGGGAGAGCTTAGTTAAATGTAAAAAAGCTGATGGACATCACCATGGCTCCGCCCCCTTTACACTCATGTCCCTCTGGTAAGATTAGGACTTCCACTGACCCTGACCTCGGTCTCTAATGTGGAACATCCTCCCCTGTAGGCTTTCTCGGCATTTCTCCGACGCCCATCCAGACATCTCTGGACTTGATCAGGATCTCTCTAGGGCGGGGGGGGGAGGGGGGTCATAGATGGGATGGGAAGTGCAGGGGTGGAGGGCATCTTTCTCCACCGTTTCTTCCTGTCATCTGTGTCTATGAGCTCTAGTGGATGTCGCGGCTAACTGGCATTGCATGGCAGCTACTCTCTACGTATCACAAACCACAAAGCCTCCGCACTAAGAGGGAGGGGGTAGTTAGCAGTGAATGCGTTAGGACGTTCTCTATTAGCCCTCGGGATCTCCTGCCACAGCACATGCTCGGTGGTTTACTCACTGCTAGGTATCCACCTACGCAGGGCGGGGAGGCAGGGGCAGACGCAGGCCTCCACCACGGGGGAGCAAGTCAACGCTGCAAACACAAATCGGCCGGCTGTAAGTCGTGCGGAGGACGTGCGGGGCGATGGGCGAAGACGGGGCGTGTGAGGGATTTATGCGGCCCTCTGCGCTCTAAAGGATGTGAGCAGGTGGAGCGAGGCAGCGGGGAGCGGAGGAGAGCGGGAGCGGTATTTTGAATTATGGACTCGGGAGGCTCGCTTCGTCCCACCAGCTGTGAGGAAGGGGAAGCTGGAGAATGCGGGGTATGGATGGTGGGTGGGGGTGTTGAGACTATTAGAAGGGTGCTGCAGTCCAAACCTTACCCTTCATTTACCCCCACCATCCCCTCATCTAAGCTCATGAAGTCACAGCACCTCCCTGGCTGTGAAAGGAAATCCTATTCATCGCAACACATGCAGCCAAACCCAAACCTAATCCTAACCCACCATGCAAACATGACAACAATGGCGTCATGGCCATCACAGCCTGGTAAAAAATAACACTTTCCCTGATCTGAAAACCATGTGTATTTGGCTCACTGGGGCAGTGGAAACCCAACTTGTGACTTGTGACTGGAAGGCTGACAAATTAAAATTAAATTTCCAGGGTGGCTCAGAAAATAGGGAAAAAGGAGGTGAAACACTCTCTACCTCTCCACCCCCTTTAATAGTTGCAGTTACGGCGCTCTTGAGCAAGGCACTGATCCCCAACTACACTGATCCCCCCCCACCCCCCATCACCAGCCAACAAAAGATCAAGCAGAGCAGTTTATTGAAGAAAGAGGGATGAAATTCATTCCCCCAGTAGCTCTTCTCTCCCTCTCTCTCTCTCTCTCTCTCATCTTCATAAAACAACCACTTAAAAAGACGAAAGAAAACACATATCTATATCCCGGTCTCAAGGGCTCAAACACACAGGAAGCAATTTATGCATTCCTGGATGATAGGAGGGCATTTTAGGGGCCCGACGGTGTCAGCTTCCATTCAGTAGAGGTTGCTGAATGACCATGTGCGAATTTTCCACTGTGTTGCTTTCAAGCCTATCAGGGTACTTAATCTGCCCCCGTACACACAGCTAGCTCATCCTCTCTGGTTCCCGTGATCACAAGGCTCCTTGTGTCAAACAGTGTCTTTGTCATAGAAGAGTGTTTATATTGGAGCTCGGCCATCGCTGACGCATCCTCTTACTCTCGCATCGCTTCTTAGACAGAGAGATAGCGTTTATTGTGGCTAGTGGTTTTGACGGTGCAGACCTGGCCAGAGTGAAGTAGGCGGTCAGTCCATCCCAGACAGTATGGCTGCACCCTACTGACAAAATCATGATGCCATTTTTCCACATGAATCCTGCGAGTGGCATACATGCAGGAATACGATTCACTGAAATACAACATTTATTTTTTCTCTCTGATGTGCTGCTTGATTTGTAGACTTTGCACAGCGTAGCAATATGCTGAGTCTGCAACACCGTTCTCTCTTGCAATTTGGAAACAATTTGACCGCTATAGGAGCCAAAGTTATGTTTTTGATTACTTGTGCAGACCATCTAGATGACTGGCATCCTATTAGATCATCTGCTTTAAAAAAGAAATCGTAAAAAAAGTCGTCAATAAAATCAATTCACCCGCCCATCAATACAGTTTTGCTGCAAATCTATATATAACAGTTGGCATGAAAGCAAAGACAGAACATTTGGTCAGCATGCCTCACCACATGTCCTCCTATAACCCTGAAACACAGAGACCCACAGAATAATTTACCTTGGAAGTCCTCAGAGTTGGGCAGCTTGACTCCGCAGATGACATAATCTGATTGATTAGCCTGTGGATTTCAATAAGAGGTTTCAGATTAAGGACAATGATCAGACAGCAGGAATATAGACATAGACACATGACAAAAAAACCCAGCTGTAAAGAGGCACTTGCTTTAAATCATTCCCGTATTGACCACTGGTGTCGGCATTGAAAGTATTTGGTTTCTTTGCCGGACATTCTGGGAAATGGATTAACTGAAACATATTACAGCGTTGAGTGAAAAAAGAAGGGGATGACTTTGATGGATGGAGGGAAATTCGAGGAAAGACATTGTACGCCTTACTACAGACATTTTGATCTCTGCTTAATAGAAACGTGCGTGTAAAGTGTCTCTATCAAAGCCTCGATACTGTAAATGGTGATTGTTTTTTTTTGCAGGTCTGCTGTACGGCGGTTTAGCATCAAGTCTGACTCACCACATCGATGGGGTAGATGTAGGAGAGCTCTGACAGGAGCTGACGACAGCGGAAGGTGAGCTGGGCGTTGGACTTGAGGAACTGCTCTCTGCGGGGAGACAAAAACCAGACACGAGGACGACGCGGTGAGACACTTCGCTTCGAAACGAGACGAAGGCCACGGTCAAGAGGGGAAGGAGATCGGGAGGGGTGTGGGGCGAGAGAAGGGGGGACCGGAGAAGGAGACGAGCCGAGAAGGAAAGAGGGCAAGCAGGAGGTAGTGTGAGGAGGGGGGAGGGGAGGGGGGGGGGGAAGAAAATGAGCAGGAGAGTTAGTGCTGGAGAGGGACATCCAGTTAGGCTTAAGGGTAATTAAAGTACTGTAAGAGAGAGAGGAGATGAACGACAGAATCGAAAGAGGAAAGCGAGAGAGGAAGAGAGGGAGAGAGTTTGTGTACGCAGTGTAATGAGGTATGACAGCAGGTTCATGTCTAAGGAGAAGGCTAGCCAGGCTCGTGTTTGTCTAGGCCCGGCTCGGGGAGAAAACGCTAATGGCCCCGGCGTTGAGTCATCTCCACTCCACGACTGTAAAAGCAACGCAATTATCACGACAAATTACCAGCCACTTTATATCCCCCTTGGGAACACTTCCAAAATGATCGCCCCGCATCCCTCAGCCCCGGGCCGTCCAATTACCAAAACCAAATAAAAAAAGCGCTATTCTCTGATGATGTTGTTTGTTATTATTGTTTTTCAACTCAGGGGTGAACAGTCTGGTCTGTAACGGATATGAGGAACAAGTTGTAAAATACTTTCTGGTGTATTCCTGTGAAGTGAATTCCCTGATATTCCATGATATTCCGGTGGGAACGCCGTGTGTTTAAATTCCCCAGTCTGCTCGCTAATGTCCACAAACATTCCGGCTAAGTGTTTCAAATGTTGTTTATGTATTAGCAAACACTGGCTGACGCTTACAGAAAACAAATGCCCTGTTGAATGTCCCTCAATGTTGTCATCAGTGGCACTTCAGGCATAATCCAGAAATGGAAACCGTCTTGCTAAAAAAATAAACTATTTTGAACGTGAACCTGCATTTATCCTGATTGTTTAAGCCGGGCTTGAATAGAAGGTTTGAATGGAAGTTGTGTTGTGCTTTTCTTAGCCTCGTTGGTGGAACGGCCCTGATTTCACAGCTGAAAAACAGCACAAACAAATATCAATTTTGATATTTAAAACATGATGTGTTGGTGTATTGATTTTTTTTATTGATTAATTTTTTTGAAAGCCTACAAGGCAAACGTTGAGCAACAAAGACGACGGGAGATCCTACAACAACTATATGGTACATTCAGAACGGATATGCCACCCATGCTGCTGTTTTTCTTGTTCGGAAATAGAACTAGTGGATTGATTGAAAGTGGGTTTTTTTTTTTTTTTTAAGATTACAGATTACTTTTGGCATTTTGCCTTTATTTTACAGTCAGTAGAGAGAGACAGGAAAGATCATGTGAGAGAGGAGGGATGACATGCGACATAGGTCCCGGGCCGGATAGATTCGAACCCTGGACGTCAGTTACGTGGTATGTGCCTTAGACCACTGAGCCACCAGGACGCCCCTAAAGAGTATTGTTGTGCAATCAAATTCGCTGCAAAGTACCTTTTAAACAGAAAACAGATGCTGTCTAGTTTGTCATTAGAAACTGATGTTCAAAACCTACAATTAAACGAGTCATTGGACTGTGTGAAGCCTTCCGCGGTTCAGATGTATGACACAATTTGAATACGACGCTGCTTTTGCAAAAAACACACAAATAATTGTAATTAAAACAGGAAATGAACCTTAATTGTTCTAAGCTTTACACAGATTCCTGTGACTGTACGTGTGAGTAAGAAGGCAATATACACACACAACTGACTATGCTACTGATCGACTACTTTGTTCAGCCTCCCATCCACGCTGCTCGCCTTTCACTTGGATTTCCTATTTGGCTTTGCTAGTGGTCAGCAGGCTCTTATCATGACCCTTCCCCTGGTCTGCGGCTGCTTTGTACAAGTGACAAAGAGTAGACAAGAGATTAGTGTGTGTTGATCTGACCCTTCCCAGAAATCACTCATCTCACTCCAGAAGACTTGGCCTTATCTGGCTGGTTGAGCCAAGATGCAAGCGCTTCATAAATCCTTGTCCCAACCAAAACACCCGGACTCACGTTTCCCACAGACGTCCTTCTTAATGTCCTGCTCTTAGTTAACTCTCAAACAAACACTTTTTGTTCCTTTGCCTGTTTGTTGGTGGGGGGTAAACTGCAGGTCCTGGCTTGTGACCAGAAGGGCGCTGGTTCAAAATCCTCAGGCCAACTGAGAGAATCTAGATACTGTAACAATCAGTCCTCCCTTAACAATTACAGCCAAGATGCCCTTGAGCAAGGCACTTAACCCCCAATTTATTCAGTGGAGTTGTACAGTGGCCAACAACAGACTGAGGTAATACTGAGAGTGAAGTAACCCTCTCCTCCCCTTATCCCCTAATCTCTCCAGTACTTTGCGCTCACTGGCCAACAGCAGAAAACTGTGGTTGTACTGGGTGAATGTATGCAACTGTACAAATGTTATACCAGACAAGGCTGAAAAAGAGCATGTATGTTCAGTATAACTCCACTGGATACAAAAGGAAAAGAAAAAACAGAGAAACACAAAAAAAAAATCCCCCAAAAAATCAACTAAATAGATATTTACATGGAATGGAATGATGTTAGGCAGATGCACAAGTGTCGGTGTACATTTCCTGTTTGCTGGTTCTGTTGGCCTTCCCGGGGCTCTGGTTTACCCTCTGTGGCTGCCAGGTACTTCTGAGACAAACAAAGGCCATATCCGGGGGTCGGCACCCACCGCTCACTTCCCCCGGAGGCCAAGGCAAACACAGTCTGACCAGGCAGCGCCAGCCGCAAAAACATCCCCTTGTTATGAAAGAGTGAGGTAGGTGGGGTAGGTGGGTGTTTGGGTGAGGGGGGGGGGGGGGGGGGTGGCGGGTCTCGTCACTGTGTACAGAACAATTGAGCGGCATATCGGGGCACATCATTCAGTGTGGCCTGGGTGATGTCTAGCAGATCAGCGGTACAGGAGTGTGTGTGTGTGTGTGTGTGTGTGTGTGTGTGTGTGTGTATACAGAGATAAAACGATGCCTAATGACAGGCTCACACACACACATACCTCTTGGCAGTGCATTCCTTCTGCAGCTTGGTTAAGGACTCTTTCTCCTCCTTCAGACTCTGGTGCTGAGTGGAGAACGCTTCCTCTGACAGAGAGACAGAGAGAGAGAGAGTAAATTACCAGGTGTGTGCTCTGTTCTGGTAAGTCTGAACAGGTGGGTGGGCCTGTTGTTTGGACGGCTGCCATCTCCTGTTAAAACTTTTAGTAACATCAAATAGCTCTTTTGATCAGGCCAGAACCCATTTCCTCTTGACACCACATAAAACCGCACAACATATGTATGATGATTACAGGATTTGTCAGACTGCCTAAACACAGAGCTAGGCAAATAAATAAAATCAGTTAGATAAGGATCGGTGATGGTAGGGCTCGTGGAAGTTGTGTAACCGCAAAAAGCGGCGGGGGCCCAAGTGATGTGCAACTGGGAGAACAGCCCAGTATAGCGTACGACCACAAAAGCAATGACTTACGCGGGGTTTAGGACAGCAGCGGAATATTTCAAAATAAAAGCAACAGCAAACTGGAAAACGTGACTTTAGAATCCTTGTGGTTTTACTACCAAGGGGTCCAATTAACTATTTTGGGTACATTGATAAAATAAATCTATTAAATAGGATTTTCAGTGTTTCATTTAATTTCATTTATGTTGCATGAATTATTAAAAAAGTAAATGAATAGGAAGCCAAACCACAAGACTCCAAAATGGACAGTCAGGAGAAGAAAACTCTCATATTCGCTATTTTATCTTCATTTAAAGAGGAAACAAGAGCAGGTAGAGTATGCGTGTATCCATTTTGCTCGATTTGGTTTGTTTGCACTGCCACGATAGAAGGCAAAAGTTGGTCAAATTTAACTTCTTTCAGCAAATGTAGAGTTTACCTGAAAATAAAAATCAATATCTGGTTTGCTGTCGACCATGTAGCGCCACAAAGGAAGGGCTTATGGTTCAAGTTCTACACAAAGCTGCCTTCAACCTCCCGTTAAAAAAAACAGGATGAAGGCAGACGAGGCGAGCTTAGCGCAGATAAGAGGAGTCACTCAGTGATGTGGCCGGGGTGGATCACAGGATCCCTGAATCACTTTTACTGCGTGCTTCCTGTCGGAGCCTATCTGCTCCGACCGGCACTGTAAGGTTGGGAGGAGGGAGGTTGGGGAAGAGAGTGGGAGGTGGGGGGGGGGAAGTGAAGGGGCTCATAGACGTATCCATCAGATTAGTCAGGGAGAAAGATAGTGTCAGGGGGAGATTAAGTAGGCCGTCCCTCAGTTTTAGGTGACGACTTGAGACCACCAGTCAATGCTGCCTGCGTGGGCCTGGACTACACTTGCTTTTATGCATTGCCCATCTCCGTCCATCCATCTTTCATCCTTTCATCCCTCTAGCCCATTTCGGTGCGCATCAAAACACGGGCAGGCGGGCTAAAACAAATACCAGCGCGGTGTAAAAACAGCACTGTGCGTGTTTGTGTATGCTACCCCGTAGACGAATGTTGGAACTGGTTGATAGCGGCGTGACCCGACAGCGCCGCTCTCCCTGGCTGTGTCCTCCCCTCTGGGACTCACATCTTCTCTAGATCACTCGCAGCAGCGCCATCTCACAGACATATGGGTGGTTTTCACACATGGTCAAAGGTTCATGGTGATGTTTGGAGTGGGGCTTGAAGCCATCCATAAGTGAAGCACCTATCCTGCATCGTACTTGATCATCCAGAAACAAAAGTCGGCCTACACTAAAATCTCACTGAGATGGATGGAAGACGCCTATTGACATCTGTCGACGAGAGAGGCAGCATTAGAATTATTTCGTTTTTAAGCCTAAAAATATAACCTAAAATATAAGTCTGAGTATATTGCAAATTTTTTCCCACTGAGGCAATATAGGCCTCCCTTTTGATGTGAACCAAATACAACGGAATAAAATCGATCATTGGGGCTACGGCTGTCTAAGACTAATTCGTTTTCCATGAGAAATAGTCACTGTTACAAATTTCATGTATGAGAATATTCTACATGGAGCATCTTAAAAAGGTGCACATAATCTCTTAGATTTGATTGAAAGTTAGAAAGCAAATTTTCATAATTTCACAATTTCATAAATGTGTTAATTCATTAAAAATGGTATTTTACAATATCGTTTTTAAGCGATTTTATATGGAGTACTTTATAGATAGGGAAACTAAGCACAACATCCAAATTGTGAAACTCTTTCAAGGGAAACCAATGTCTGGGGAAAAATAAATCAATATTTTATGGGACATTATTATTCCTCTATTATTCCCTCCATTTTTTTATTTTTTTATGGCCTTGTGTGGTTATCTTCATCTTGCACTCTCTTCCTCTGCCATGATTAAAGTCTGAAGGAGAACATATTGAACGCTGCGTGGGAGAAATAACGGAAAGGAATGTTCATTCATTCACTTCCAACTATGATCCATCCAACAGCCTTGTTTTTATCAAGCCTGTCCATGCTCCCATATGAGGAGGGGGTCCTGCTGCAGCAGACCGGCGGAGAGGGAGGGAAGGGGGGAGTAACAGAAAGGGCAGGAGAGAAAGTAGAAAGTCATTAGGCAGAGCGTTAGACTGCAGTACCTGTCAACCCTTGCCCTCAGTCAACATGGCAGCCAGGATGGAGCACTACAAGGCTGAGTTGCGGCGAAGTTAGCCCTAATGATGATCGCTTCAATATGAGACCTTTTCTCCGAGGTGACAAATACCTCCACACTCTTCACAAACCTCTGTTCCTGACGCTGGGGAAACCCCGCCACTGACATTTATTGGTCGGGAGCCCTGGCTGTGTTGCGGAGCGTGAGAATAACTACCGTTATTAAGCACAATAAACGCCGTTCACAGACCTGATTTATGCCGTCTGCTCAAGGTGGAAGGGGTGGGGGGGGGGGGGGGGGGAATTAGAGGAGAGGAAATTGTGACAAGAGTGTAACCCCACCAAAACCAAACCCATTAATTCTGAGGGGAGGAAAGAGAGACATTTTTATAAAAAATAAAAAAACTTGCAAGAGAAAAGGAGGAAACAACAATGTTGTCATGCTCATCTGTCTTCTGTTACGGATTCTGTGAGACAGGCTGTGGAGCGTTTCTGTGAGTGTGTGTGTGTGTGTGTGCGTGTGCGTGTGCGTGTGTTTGTAGGAGCAGTAAAAAACAACAGCTTTCCTCAAATTCACACTCCCACTAAGAGTTCGCTGCCATTACCGTAAATCAGCGGGCATTGAACAGCCAGTCATTAAGCTGTCGTCAGGATGATACCGACCGCTGGTGTTTTTCTAGTCATTTTGTGTGTGTCACACTGTATGTGGCTGTACAGTCACACACACACACAGACACACACACACACACACACCGAGCATGCATTAACAAGTCTGAAGTGAGATTCTAATGATCCCTTTTTAAAAAAATAAAAAAAATTTAAAAAATACAGATGTCCAACTTTGAACTCATCTTTATCGGCAAGCTCTCATGTACACACACACACCTGCAGAAACTCTACTGTATGTTTGGGTTTTCTGGCCCATTTGTTTTGAGAGAAGCGGGTTTCCTGAGAATAACAGGTTTTGGGTGGGTGATAAGAGAGTGATCTGTTAATGGGCCCTACGGCTGTGTGAGAGACAGGAAGACCACACGGCCAGGTACAGAAGAGATCCTGAAGAGTGTGACAAGGAGTGGAGATTAACAGTCTGCACAGGATGCCCTCTAGGGACAGACGGCGCAGCGGCGGACTGGTACGTACTGTTAACCTGCCAATAAAACTCACATAGTAGCCTGCGTCTAACGAGCACTGGGGAATGTGTGACATCATCCCCATTACATACCAGGTCAAAAAATGGTTGCGTTAAACACACACACACAGCGAAAATGTATCTCTGAAACGAACGGGTAAATAAACCATCCATCCTTGGCCAGCAGCTTGTCTGATGAGGACCCTATATGGAGGGGGGGGGGGGGGGGGGGGATCTTGCTTCTTCAACCATGTGTATGTTTGACAGACAAGTCGGCAGCGTCTCACCAGGAAACGTTACGCTCCGAGTGATCAAAATGTTCTGGCCCCAAACTGATGAAAGACGACACAAACGCGTGTTTTGGTGCTGATCCAAATACAATCAGACGCAGAATCAGCTGCTGTACGAAACGCCGTAAACACCCGTCTCCAGCCGTATCCCGTTTCTAGTTAATGCAGGGCTTTTTTTTTTTTTTTTTTTTTTTCCACCTCATGTTGAAATAAATGAATATGTGCTAATTGGAGAAGTGAGACAGAAAAATGGAACTACATATGGTTTCTGGGTTTTCAATTATGAGTCTGGGAAAAAGAAGAAAAAAAAATCTTCAACATGTCAGCTATTGCGTCTCAATTCATCCTCATTCAAACCTTTTCCCTCTTGAACTAGCCGAAGGTACTTTTCCTTCTGGTTCCTAATAAGCACCTGTCCTTTCTGGATGAAGGCCATGAATGGGATGCAGAAGGGAGGGCAGCGAGTTCTTCTGGCTGTAGACCGAGTGGTGACAGGTAAAGAGGCAGAGGATTAAGGGCCATTTGTCAGGATCCTAACACAATGAAAGCGCCCCCGCCACCGAACCCCCGCCCCCCCCCCCCCCCCCCCCCCCTCCTCCACAGCGCTCTCTTCCTCCGCGTGCACACACACAAACTTACATGCCAATCATTAACAACCCCCGTCACACAGTTTTGGTGGTCCGGTGCGGTGCCCTGCCCTTTGGCCAAACAGCGAGCTGATCCATCAGATACCGCGTTCCCTTTAGAAAGCGCCTGGCCTGCTTTTTAGACAAACACCGCGACTGGTGCCAGGCGGACCAAGACACATCGAGTCTGTGTGAATTCAGGGCTTTGAAAAGCTGCTCAGAGGAACTAGGTCAATCGCCCCAGATTACACTGACTATAGAGGATCTCTTAGTTGTTCATTATCCCAAATATAATCCATTTAGCAGCTACTTCTTAATCTACAGCGTAAAGCTACTTTTGATGCAATTGACAGAGCTAGCTATGTAATTCATTGTATAATGGGTGTATGGTGCTGCTGAGCATGGCTTGACCTTTCCCTACCTTTACACTCTTGAATTATGTGGATTTGCAAGCGCCTCGGGAAGCATGTGTTGTGTAGGGAATAGCCGAATGAGAAAAAGGGAGGGAGCCATCTGGATAACCCCGACTATCGAGAAGAAGAAAGATTCAGCGTTTTGTAAACTGCAGCCTGATAAACGCAGTAAAACTACAATATACAACACTAAAACACTGCAGAATTTAACGTGTGTGTGTCTTCATAAAAATCTCTTTAGGTTACAAGCATGTGCACACCTGGATATCTGTGTGTGTGTTTATGTGTGTGCATGTGTGTAAGCCTGCACGTCGAAGTGGCGTTCGTCCGTCTTCCCGAGGCTTGTATTTCCCTATAGACAGTAGTGGGCTAGGCTGCAGTAGTAAAACACTCCCAGTCTCAGACATCACACAGAGCCAAGAGTTGGAGACTCCATAGAATTAACTAAATGACACCACTGCACAAACACTGTTGCTTTAGTGGCCTGGCAAGGACCACTTAAACCGCAGGAATGGCTCAATATATGTATAGGTATATGTGTGTGTGTGTGTGTTGAGTGACTCTCGGGCTCAGACGAGGAGGGTGACAGAGGTTTCCTGTGTGTGATGGTGCTGCACTGTACTCTACTGTACTCCTGAATGCACTAGGACTACAGAGAGTCCACCCACTGCTCTCAGACAGACTGAAAACCTGAACAGGAAACACTGGCTTTCCCCTTTACAACTTGTCTTTTCTCTGATCAGCAACACAATAAAACACAAAGAAAAGTGAATGATAAATGACTGAAGATGAAAAGAAAAGAAAAAAATGAAGCAGGGGTCAGGGCCTGCAGCAGAAAGAGATCCAACCGAGGCTTATGAAGAGATATCAGCAAAAGTACAGGTAAAGTTATTATAGCCAACTGAGGAGGAAATGAAAGCTTAAGTGCTGCCCTGCAACTTAAATCAAATCGTCAGTTGATGCTGACTAGTCTTCTTTTCTCTTTTTTTTCAAATGCTTTATTATGCTTACATGGCATCATCAAGCTTTAATGTTTCTCTGTATCTCCTTCGATTCATCATTTATTTTCCTCCCAAGTGACTTTGATCTGACATCTGTAGCTTCTTGTCTGTGACTTTTCAGAAGATGGTTTATATCCTCCATTCCTCTTACGGTTGGCGGTTAAGCGTGGGATGAGTGTGGGACTTCGGGAGGGATTTTCTGGACAATGTGCTTTTTTTCTGACTCCTAGATTAAGCCTGTTTTACACAGGCAGGGCTTGTGTCGTGCAGCACCATTAGTGGCCGCAAAACTGAACTGCGGTGGGCTTGGGTAGTCGACATTCCAACGTGATGTTAATCAAATACTAAACGCCACGCCGCTCCTCGCCCCAGTGCCACTCTACTCACATGCTAGGCTCTTTTGAAACGTACTCATTCAGTCGTTTGACGTGTAATTGCAGCGCCTCACTAGCACCAATCAGTGTCATTTTGAAGATGCCAGAATAGAGTGGTGAGATGCATCATTTCCTCAAGTTTCATTAAAGTCCAATTAGTGGCGTCGGAAATATTGGGTGTGACGTGATGGATGATGAACAAACACAAAAAAACACACAGAGACCGATCCATGCCTGCACCCCATTCATCCCCGATTCCACAGACACGGAAGGCCCACTTAATATAAAGTACTGTGGCGTGAAACAGACACGTGGGCGAATCATGACAGTCCGAGTCCACCTCTGTGTGCACGTCTCTCTCCCCGTTACCTTTCTTCTGAAGCTGGGCTCTCTCCTTCTGCCGCAGGTCCGTCTCCCTGCCCAGCGCCTTCCTCTGCCGCTGCAGTTCGCTGCGCAGCACGCCGATACGCAGCTGCATGCACTCCCGCTCTTTCTTCTGCTCGGAGAAAACAGAAAGATACGGAGAGAGACAACAGAGTGACATATTAAGAGGGCCCAGAGAAAATATTTAACTTGCCGTCACACCGACATGTGCCGTTTATTACCCTTTTTGAAGCCCCCCCCCCCCCACCCGAATTCCTATTAGCTCTCTCAAAACAAGCCATGTATACACATCTACCATCGTCTATTAACTAACCAACGAGACAGAGAGAAGGAGAATGATGCAATGGGTAATTGGTGAGAAGGCTCAGGGAGCTGAAGTCGTGGGAACGGCTGGCCTCAAAAAAAAAAAAGAGGTGAGGATGTCGTGCTGAAGGTTGGGTGTCAACCCCGGACTAACAGCAAAGGGCTGAATCCTGAGATCGGGTTACCAGGCGGCAGGACAGGGGGAAGAGACTTTGGACACAAAGAGGTCTGCCGGTGGGAAGAGAGGATGAAGGGAAGGGGAGGAGGAGAGGGAGCACTTTGAGGTGTCAAGGCGCCTCAGTGCAGTTGAGATAATCCAGACGGACAGACTTGTCCATCTAAAAACGGGCCTCACTCACCCCGCCCTCCCCTCTCAAATCAGCGTGTATAGTTGTTTGTAGACCTTCTGTAAATTCCCATATCTGTTTTCTTCATATTGCAAATTGTTAAAATTGTTGGTTGTGTATGTTTATATAACCCCATTTGCTATTTATGTGTTTATATTCTATTTTTTATGTTTTTAATCTATTTTTTTTAGCTACATCCTATCGATATGTGATGCTGCAGCAACCCATTTCCCCCTGGAGGATCGTTGAAGTTTCATCTTACGTGTGTTGCGTGCCTGTTCATGTCAGCCCAGATTCCAAACCATCTCCATCAACGCGGGATGAACCACACGATAAAAAAGGCACAACCCTGTCCCGAGAAGTTGGAGATGCAGAAGGTGTTTTTTTTTAAACTGTTCCGGTGAGACATCATCAAGGTGTTATCGCAGTACTAAAATGTCTTTGTGGAGCGGCGGTGGAGATAGTCAAGGATATTTAGGAGAGGAAATGTGAAGGCAGCGGTAGCCTTAGAGGTTATGTGGGTGGAGGGGGAAGTAAACGAGGAACACTCTCCCAACTGCCCCAACTACCAACGGTATCAGACTGTGGCTGGGCCGGGCATCTCCCAGATGTATGAATGTGAATCGGGGCTTTCGCTGGAAAAAGAGCCGGCATGCCCGGTCGGAGGAGGAACCGACATAAAGCCACGACGCGCACAAACATGCAGACAGACACATAATCCCTCAAACGCACACTCGAGCCCACAATGTAGTCCGTCAACACCCGGTGAGTCTCCCGTCTGTGTCTCTATCTGCCGGCTGGCGTCTCTCTCACCACATGCTCCCCCGGCCAGCGGCAGCAGCGTCAGAGTGCAGGTCATTAGTCAACATCTCTCGGTGGGGCGTCCCTTCATCAGGCCTCGTGTCTCTATCTGGGAGAAGGGCAGCCCCGGAGTGGGACGACCAGCTAATTGGGAACAGCGACGGGGGATATGCGGGCTTGGATGGATGTGGTACCGATGAGCGATGATAGGGACGTGAACAGAAATATACAGTGAAAAATGATAAGTCGGGAGAAACAGGACAGGACGACTTCAAAAAACACGCAGAGAGATTGAAGAGGTGAAGTGGAAGGACTGCGTGGATGATGGCAAGGAGGTGTAAGGAGAGTCGGAGGAGGGAGATGGAGGGATGGAGGGATTGGGAGAGGGAGCGGGCCTGCTGTGATAACAGAGATTTAACCTTGTTGTTCCATCCTTTATTTTGCAAGTTGGGCCTGTGGCATCGCACACCCTAGATAGCGATCGTAGCCAGGGATCAGAAGAAACGCAGATACGGTTCTTCTTGAAGTCTTCTGAGGGCTTTCGGGGGGGGGGGGGGGGGAGGTTGACTGATAGAGCCTCCATCTCTGCGATGTGTCGGACCCTGACGCTCGCATGTGGCTTTGGCACGAACTGCGAGCCTCCTACACTTTCACCAAGCGCCAGAGTTGACAGGTAGGTCATGGCCTTTTTGCGTGTGTGTGTGTGTGTGTGTGTGTGTGTGTGTGTGTGTGTGTGTGTGTGTGTGCGTGCGCAAGAGAGAACTGCCGCCCCGCCACCATAGCCCGTCTGACTCCCGGTGAACATCAAACAGCAGTCGGTCAGCTGAGTAAATAAGCAGCAGGCGTGGGCGGGGGAGGGACCACGTTGTAACCCAGCAGATTAATGGCAGAGTGTGGGTGAGAGGGTGAAAGGGCCATGTGCTGGGGCTGGTTGCCTCCACTCCATCCCTCTTTGATCCACACTCACTGTGGAGTGCACATAAGGACAGTACAGAGCTCTCCTACACAGGCAAAAGGCAAAGGGGTGAACCCTTAGAAGAGCCACACAATGCTCCCCCTGGTCGCCGGGCTGGTACAAAAAAAAAAAAAAAAAAAAAAAGCAGAGGATATGTATTACGTGATTTATGAGCTGATGTGAACTCTGAAAAGGCCCGAGGAATGTTTCACCGAGGGGGAAATATCAGACACAAGTGCCTTTTATTGAATGGGATCCTTTGTGGCCAATGTGTGGAGCTTGGATGTTTTTGTGTGAAGGCTACAGAGGGCTTCAGCGGAGCCGCTTTGATAGGTAGGGTGGAGGTCTGGGGAGACGAACAAAGAGGAGCCATATATGAAAGGCTGATGGAGTGCAACAGCTGTGGAGGAGTAGCCGGGAACAACAAGGAGCACCGCTAGCACATGCTAGTACACAACACACACACACATACACTCTCACAGACCTGCACCATCATGCAACCCCATGTACACACAAAGACATCCCAAAAGAGCATTTAGGCCCATGTGTGCTTAGCGCTAAAAGGCATGTAATCCTATGACCTGAAAAAAATGCTTTTACCGAAGGCAAGTCTACCTGGAGGATGAAAACGCCGAGGTGTCGATGCCTCGGGGGCTTTTATAACAGCGGAGAGAAGGGGGGCGATGCGTTTGAAGTGAGCGTTGACAATAAACACAACGTCAAACCTGGGATCAGCGCTCCGTTTTCACAGCTGTGCGGCTGCCAATTCCAAAAATGTTAAATATGCTTTCTTGCTTTTTGCTTTGGATCCTTGTCGAGGATATGACAGGATGTGGAAAGGTAAACAGTTGCTTTTGGTCAAAGCATTATCGTTTAGGAGGTGGGGATATGGCTCTTTATACGCCTTTTTCACAGTTGAGCCACCAAAACAAAAATATTAAATCTGCCTGCAGGGTCCAATTACAAGTCACATTACATTACATTATTTAGCAAGCTTATAGCTTATTATTAGTGGATACTCTTGAGGGTCTGTTATACACAATCTACCTCTCAATACATAGTTCAATATTTTCACTACAGCCAAATAACGTGATGGAACAATAATGGTGAAAAGCTGCCTAAATATTGCAGATCATTTAGAGATAAGTTGTTACTCACTAAGTTGTACTCACCCGTTCTGTGCAGGTCACCGTCGTCCTCAGTTTTTCCTCAATCTCCTTCCCAATCTTCTGCACGGTCACTTGGTTCTGCTTGATGGCTCTCTGGGCCGTGTGAAGCCTTACGGGAGGAGAGCAACACAAAGTCAGCGTCCAGGACATTGTTTCTGACCATAAAAACAACCTCATGTTGTTTGGGTTTGTAAGAGGCCGTTAGATTGATTAGCTAAATAAAAACGAGCATCGGTGTTTATGACTACACCAGGGAGTCATTTTTATTTAGCTTGCATGTTTACAGTAACTGTTTGGAGGGAACTGTGTGAGTTATGATGGTCCCCATGTGGAGGCTTTGCTATCCCTCCTTTCTTTTCTGATTTACTGGGTTTAATCTGCATTGTCCTTCTCAGTCTCCAAGACTGCAAAAGTAAATGAACAGTTTCAATATTAAACAAAGGACAAAAAGGATATTGAGAACATTACTAATGGAAAAAGCCATTAGGACTTTTTGATGTGTTCCTATAGTCCCACGAGACAGATCAAGTTCTTAAATACCACAGACCATAAACAGCACAACAGAATTAATCATTATTATCTTCTAATAATCTCACCACAATATGAGATCAAATGCATCCCTATGGAACCTATCAATCCCAGAAAGTAGGGGGGAGAGAAACCTCAAAAAGACAACTAACGAATTCAGACCACAAAGATGGAAGATGATTTCCAAATGTTCGGGTATTCCTACTCATGTCATTGAAATGGGGAACAGCAACAAACAGTTCCAAAATGACAAGCGAGAGCATTATTTCATCCATCGATCACTGGGTTGATTAACTTCCAAGTTTTGTTTTCTTCAACTTCAGAGCTCGTCAAGAGAGAGAGAGAAGAAGAAGAAGAAGAAGAAACTCCCCACAACACAGCCCAAGGGACACAAACAAAGCTTTGACAGACAACGATCCCACATGGCGGGGATAGGGCTACAGAGAGAAGACACCGGAGGGGAAACCGGCAATTAGCAATCACATTGTCGGAACAGCTTGAGACCGTCCACCGCTTGCCATATTTATAGATGTTATTCATATGACATGAGAGATGCATGTGGTGTAGTGGTTCTGTCTCTGGCTTGAGGGGTAAAGGATGACTCTACCGTCGGGGCTCCCAATGGAGAAATGGTTAGCTCTCGTTAGCACGTTCCCTTTCTAAACGATTCCCCGCTGCCTCCGGGATAGCACTCAAAAACTCATGTTCAGATGCAACAAATGCGCTAAAATGTGTTGTTGTACTTTACGGAAACCTGTAGGCTAAACGTGTACGCTGTCGTCGGTGTGATCTGAGGGTTAGCGGTTCCACCTCCTATGGCGTTAACGCCTGTAACCAGTTATTGGATTCATAAACACTCACGCGACCCTATTCTTTCCGCAGAACCGCCTTTGGTATCTTTGAACTGATCCAGGGATGAACCAAACGTTGCTTCCTTTCCTCAACAAATGGTTGACAACGCTCCCTCTCCAGTTTGTGATGCAGCAACTGAACCACTTAAGGTCCAGGTCATAAGACACACACACACACAGAATGAGACTGTGATTATGGAAGAGGAAAAGAGGGGATTGTGGTCTGGGTCATAGTGGTAGGAATAGGCTTTTTACTTCAGTCTGATGTGAAAAGGGGTTTTGCTTAGGTATGCACTTGCTCTGAGCCTTCGAGAAATTGCCTCTTGTGTGGGTTTAGTGTGTGAGGCTCTGTTTAACAGGCTTCCAGCTTGGTGGGGTAATTTTACAAATCCTAGGGGGCTTCCTCAGGGAATTTTAGTTATGAAACTCACATGGTCACCTCGGGATATTATTACATCTGGCTGGCAACCAGGCCAGGAATAAATCATTTGTATGATGATGTAAATAGAGTTAGAGGGGGGAGGAGACCTACAGGAACACCGTTTCAGATTTTTTCCCCCCTCATTTTTTTCAATCTGTCTGAGGTGACAGCGATAGCTGTTGGTGATAGTCCTTCGGAACATCGGGGCAAAGCTGTTTTGACAGCTTCATCTGTTTAGGTGATTGCGATGGTGGAATCTGATATGGCCTCTTCCCCCAGTTGAGAGTAGTTATCTTCACACATGTCTGCCCCCTTATCCCCTTAGTCTGGGCCCAGAGGCCTGCCCATCAGGCCCTATCGCTACCTATGGATCAGAGGTGGAGGAGAAGGAGAAGGCCTACCTGCAGACACCCTCACTGGGGCAGTAGAACAACTGCCGGGCAACGGTCCAGAGAACACATTCTCACAAGCCATGACAACTTTCCTTTTCCAAGACATCAGGGGTAACTAACGGCTAGGCCAAGGGGATTTGCAGGAAGTTATGACTGAGGGTTGCCCGTGCTTCAGAAGCACGAGGCCCTTGATGTTAGCTTGATAAAGATCAGAAATCTTTGACCGTGATCACATACGGGGTGTCAGGTGAAACTTGTTCTCAAATAAAACTGCTTTTGAAACTTAGAAAATCAAATTTTTGATCAACAAAAATGATCTTACAGAAAATTCTTAAAAGGAGACTTGAATGTGTATTAAAAAAAAAAAATCAGACAGCAATTATTTCCCAGAAATGTATTTATGAACAAGTAAATGCACGTGGCTTGAAAAGCCATACAGCCATTTAAAAAAACTCCTTCAAGTGGAACTGGAGAGTAAAGACCTAGCAGCCTGTCCAACACCCATCTTCTGTTTTCTGTTCATTTACCTCACTGATGACCCTAAAATAAATATTTACCATGGTTTATATGCCGTGCCGCGGTCCAGCATCCGCAATCTCGCAATCAGTGCCGAGAAGGCATCAGCAAAGGCAGATGTGTCATCTGGCTTACAGAGATAAGCGAGAGAAAAGACCTGGGGTCTGAAGAAGAGACCGGAGATCAGATCCGCCGTCCCTCTGGAGAAGCGGCAAAGAGCACATCGAATCGACCGCATTTCATGGCCTTATATAGCACTGGCGGTCGGTTCGGGGGTCTCGGGGAGGGGATGCCATTTCACATCACCATGAGACAGCTCGAGTCTGGATCCGTTCCATTCCAGTGGCATGGAGCGTTTTTTTTTCTTCTTTCTTTCTTTTTGTGTTTGCACGCTTTTTTTCCCCCCACTTCCCCTCCTCATATCTCTGCAGAGCTTTATGTTCTGACAGACCGCTTCGACACAGTTATGGAAACCTTTTGCGGATTTTACATACATGGCTTTCTTTAGGCCATGCGATATGAAGGGTTTCATTTCTGAGATGCTCTTTTGTCATGTAGGTTTCTTGGCGTCTCGCCTCCCTCTGATTCCCCGTGTCTCCAGATACAGGTCAGACAGGCAGACAAACATTTCACTGTCAGGCCGCAGTGATAATCTGAGGCGGTCTGCATAACTCAGCTGTGGGGAATTTAGGACAAAGTAAACATAATGTACACATGGCGTCCCCCTATCAGAACCTGGTCGCCACATTTGGACTGCCCCCACGTTTAGCACACAAATGCAACGGCCGCAGTGCGTAACTCAAGGCAGCGTATTCTGGAGTTGCTGAACGTGTGGCCTGGCCAGCCATCAAGCTGTTGATCACATGCATGCGTGCCCAATGCACTTGTCAAACAAACCTGGGTCCGTGGAAACAGGCCTGAGGACTAATGACTGCATTGAATTCATTTCCAGCAACCATTTTTCAAACACAACGGGGTGAACAGGGCAGCCAATTAGCCCGTTCAAAACAAGCTCAGAGACGTTTCGCGACAACAAATGGGGGCTAACGTCCCGGTAAGACACCTCCGCAAAAGGACAAAGCAGAAGAAGTGGAAACACCATAGTAGACAAATCACAACAAACAACACCTTTACATTCTGCCTGTGTCTCATCGGCAAGGAATGTCAACACGTTTACCCATTGGCCATTCACCTCAGCTCACCATTGTCTCCCTCTGCTCACGGAGCGGAAGATAAGATTACTGGGCTGCAGTTGTTTTGGGTTTTTTTTGTTGGTGAGCCTGCATAAGCACTTATACTCCTCCAGACTGATGCTTTTGTGGGGTTGTTGCTGAGATGCTGTTAGCTATGTTGACATGACAACTATGGCAGAGATGCAGAGAAGCCAAAAAAGATCTTGAGAATAGATTTTTTTTTTTGTTTAAAAAAAAAAAAAGAAAAAGGGGTCACGGAGGGGCTGCGCACTCTGCGGATGATTATAGAGGTCTGCCTCCCGTGTCACGAGAGAAAGCCCCCTGCCCTCGCCTCGCACAAAAAAAAAAAACCCAAACTG
Source organism: Hoplostethus mediterraneus (assembly GCA_034670385.1). Taxonomy (NCBI): domain Eukaryota; kingdom Metazoa; phylum Chordata; class Actinopteri; order Trachichthyiformes; family Trachichthyidae; genus Hoplostethus; species Hoplostethus mediterraneus. The sequence goes on from JAXDDW010000005.1 coordinate 4,339,089, forward strand.
TTCCAAACATGGTTACTTAAGCTGCCTGGTGTAATGAGCCAAACAATAAACAATAAAAAGAAACAGCGGGTTTTATACAACGACCTCACGTAAACTTGTATTAGAAAGTTACAGCCTACTGCCTTTGTTTAAAGAGGGCAATACACAGGACTGAGGACTGAGCATGTGGGAGGAATGGACCCTAGATCAACAAGCTGAGAGAACGAGAGACAGCGCCGGTGGGCAGAGCCAAAGATGTAACGTAGGAGGCAGAATGAGAGACAGTGAACGAGATGGACAGACGGAGACAGAGCAAATGATCAAGGGGGAGGGAAGAAGCTGGGGGGAAAAAAACGCAGAAATCTCAAGTCTGCCAGTCTAACATGGCAGACTGGTGTCTGAAATACTCTGAGTATTGTCTGACATTACATAAAAACAATGTGAAATGTGTAAACAAATGGATCTGTGTTTTTGGGGCATAGGGAAGACCAAATTCTGTGGTTGGGCTTAGAGGGGGTGTTAAAGGCCCCAGGCTTTAAAAACAGCCCCTGGACCACCTCTGAAAATGCTCAATATGGGGTTGTTTTGACACTGCCTGAGTCCACTCCAGACGTGTGAAACGAAAACAAAAGCATCCACATCCATATCACCGTGGTGATTTAAGGCTTAGGCAGTCGGTTTGTTTTCTGTAGTCTGGTTGCTGCTGGTTGATACCCTGAGGTCAGCCCTCGTCTTTGCTCCAGCTGGCTGTTTAAACTGGCCTGCTTAAAGCTGGACCACAACAATATCCCGTGGCGGAGGACCGCAACCCCAGTGCCCAACCAGCATGCGATGAGACCCTGGGGGCTGCCTGCAGGAAAGCATTATCACCTCCACAACCCCTGGGGCAGGAGAGACCCCCCCCTCAGAGCGCCACCGTCACAAAGCGCAGCTTCTGTTGACACGTACTGTACATGCATACTGTACATAGGAGGGTACGCAAGCAAAATCGGGAAACGCAGCCGGCATATGGCTTCGATTGTGGAAAGAAAGAAAGTTTGCCTTTTCTGCTCCAGGAGTTTGACATAGGCTACCACAATGTCACAGTGCTGAAATCTGGCACTTGCATCCTTGAAATGAAATGATGTTCACGGTTTGTCCAATGGGCCGCTGTTACAAAACCGGCCAAAACCTTTAGTGGCCAGCGCATACACCATCTTTGTTGACATTATAAATATTATTCAACGTCAAAAAGTAAGTACATAATTCCCCTTTCGCTTTCAGCCAGCTACGAGTGAGGGATCCAGAAGCTGCTCAAGCACATCCCCTTGAAGAGCACTTGAATCAGACGTTCAAAAAGACATTAGACAGCCGGGAAAAAGGCCTCCCGCAAAACGTGAACTAGAAGTAGACTTGTCTGTTAGTCTATGACCTGACGGTAAACCGTGTCACTCAACGCAGCCGGTCTTCCTGCTGGTCCGTTTGTCAATATCCAACCTGTTAGCATGTTAGTCCGTCCACTGACAGCAAGCTGAGGCTGCCACTAATCCTATCAGGTCTTTCCCCCAAGTGCTCGTCACAGCTAATCAAGCCTGGTAAGAGAGGAGAGAGCATCTGGGAGACTGGAGAATATCTGAGCCAGGAACAATAGCACCTAAAAACAAATGACCCTCACACACACCCACCCACCAGAGGCCCAGCTCTGTACACACTGCTGCTCACCCTCCAGCCAAGCCTGGAGATCTCTCTGGGAGAGACGAGACTTTGCTGATTGATGATCTGCACTCTCTCTCTCTTCATCTCTCTATCCAAGCCTTGTTGTGTTTGCTAGCCCACATCGCCGTGTTACTCGCACAGCATAGGGGCCTCGTCAACTGGAGCCAGGCCCAAAAAAAAAAAAAAAAAAGCAGACGGTGCATTTGCTGACAAATTGCCATCATTAATCAAGATCCCGGTGTGCTCTCGGAGAGGGAGCTCCCATCCATTCCTGTCGTAGCGCTGCACTGAGGAAGCTTTGTACTGGGCCGAGGTGAGAGCTGGAGAGAACTGGGTGATAATATCTGAGCGCGAATGCCCTTTGTGGCCACACGTCACTCTTACCGATGAGAGAAAAGTCTACTCCAACTTTTCTGGAACAAAAAGATTTGGATTGGACCAACGGAGAAATACTACGCACCCTGCTACATGATGGAAAGGTCAAAGCACGCTGGAATGCCAGAGACACATAAATGGGGGACGCTATAGATCATCTATCAGCGCATGCAACCCGGGCAGGTGAGCTAATACCAAAAGCAGAGACTTCCACTCGGAGCCCGGTAGCTCTGCGAGAAGCGCTCCACTTGAGTGCTTCAGGAAGTTAATGCACTTGGAAAATGTCAGAGCTCTGCAGGTCAGAGACTGAATGGTATATGTGGTCTTGTACCGTGGGGGGTGCGAGGATAATCCCTGTTAGAGCGTACAGTATCTGATGAATCATTCTACAGTACGTGATCATAAACCATGAGCTTATGAGTGCACTGAGCCAAGGCACAACCCTGATAGTCGGGGGAGTCAGATGGAGAGAGAAACAGGGAGAGAGAGAGAGAGAGGGATGCATGCAGAGGAGCCTGAGGGAAGAGGGGGATCAATGGAGCTGCCTAAAATTCCAGAGTCCCATTGGGCTATGGATGAAGAGGAGGATGGGAGGAGGGGAGCTGCAATAATGGAAGAAGCAAGAGCAGAGGTCATAAAAGCTCCACGATTCAACCTGGGCTATCCCTCCTGTGAGCTGCAGGGAGGCAACGGTCTCCTCTCCCATAAACTGTAAACCATAACCATTACTAGATGAGGGAGCGTCGTTAAAAGCGCGGCCGGCTTTGGCCCCCGGCTTCTTTTTTCTCTGCAACAGGGCAAAGAACTGTGACGCACATCAGGAATAGATTTCTCTATCCGCTCTATTTGACGCTTATAGAAGGAAAGCGTCGGTGGAAGCCTACCGTGGCGCTCCTAATGACAGGATCCTTGTCCTATCCTGGGAGCTGTACCCTGAACTTCCCATTCATACATTTATTTAGACATAATTGGGTAGAATTAAGTTGTAATGTGATGAGTTTACGGTGTATTTCCCTTTGGGAAAGCCCTGGTGATGGTGCACGTAGTGTTTATGTTCCACCACATTCAAATATAGAACAACAAGCCTATGTTTGTCAACAGACGCCGGGCAGCGACTTCATGTCATCTGAAGTTGTTCCTTTCTGAAACAAGGCTGTGCTCTCATCCAATGACTTATTAAGCAGTTTGTCTCCCCCTTGTGGTATGAATTTGTATTCATAGATTCATAGTTCAAATCATCCAAGGTCATTAATTCTAATGGAATTTACCATCCCAGCTATGCAGCTGGACCGAGATGACAAGGTGCCTTTATTTGACTAACTGGATTAAAACTTCCCATGTGTATGCCCCTTCATGTCCAAGAAATACACTGTAGACTGTATTCTTGGCTGCCCTAAATAGAACTGGAGGCCAACACTGATTCCATGACTTGTCTAGATATTGGTTTTCATGTGGCGCCATCTGGTGGATGACCTGGGTAAAATACTCGAGACAAACTGCAACACTTCTGTCACAGACGCAGCGGCAGGAAATCGGATGTGACAGGGACATCCATCAGAATGAGGGCTAGCTGTGTGTCAAAAAAAAACTGAAAATAAATCACATCCCTTGTAAGTACATGAAATCGATTACAGACGAAAGAAGAGACTCCAGTGAAAGAGAACATGCTTGTAAAAAAACATGTAGGATGCAAGGATACAGCAGGATGTGCCTGCTGTACTGAACCACTCACAGCAGATGCAATGAATCTGAGTGTGATACTATTTGTGATACTACTGTAGGTTTAATGCAGTTTAGCAGACTCACCTGAGCAAAGAGAAGACACTGTAGGAGTTCCTGACTGAACTCTGATCAACCTGAAGCAGACTGTTTTTCTTTCGCTCCGACTGATCCTGCAACAAGCACATGCCAGCGTTTTAATCCAAAACCCAAATATAGAGTCCAAATGGAGCTAATTCGATTAGTATTTGGTATAGCGTTGTGGAAATGTGGCCTTGGAAAGTGGACAAAGCCTGTACCTTATGATCAAAGTCAGCTGCATAGTAGCCATCATTCAATCCAAATATGATCTCATTTGGACTCCTGGAGCGAATCTGTGGACAAAGCAAAGCATTGGCGTTTCATTGTGGGGCTTGAGAGAGAGAGGCAGAGAGAACAAAGGGGAGCAGACATCTGGGTCTGTAGGAGACTGGGCTGTCTGTGTACTAGCTCTGAAGACAAGCACAGATTCATTCACGGCAATAACGTATACTTCTTTGTGAATATATGAGGAGGATTGTGGGAGAACATTTGCAGCTAAGGTGTAAAGATTTAGACTGCAGGGTATATTTATTTCTTCTTATTTTCTTGTGTTTTTTGTCAGATAGTTTAAATCCGAACCATGTCCAAATGACAGAAGTACCACCTTTCTTTCTAACCAACTCATCTTCCTCAATTGCAATTCACTTCTTTGTCTCTGCCCGCCATCTTCATCTCTGCTCTGCAATAGCCAATCTAAAGAGCTAACCTATAGGTAGTAGACTAACCTGTTGGCTCTTCCTAAACCAACATGTTCAGTTATACCTTGTGTCAGTTAAGCTTTAATCCATATCAAAGCAAGAATATTTACCGGTGTGCTGTGAATACTACCCCCCTCCCCTCCACCCTCCATCCCGAAACATCACTTCCTGTCTCCAGAGGATTTTCCCCAGGAAAGACCAGATACCAGGTGTTCAGATCAGTAAATGTAAAAGCTTTCAAGAACTGGCTATAGGCTAAACCACTACTGTGTTCTTCTGTTTTATTCTTCTGTAACCCAGTTGTCTTCATCGTGTCTGGTATTGTATTGTTTACCTCAGGTTAATTATTATCATTTTGATGTACGTGTGTGCTGACCTGCTGCCCTGTGTATCTGAGGCCGTCCAGGTTGACCTTCCATTCTATGAGGAGCTGGTACCGTTCCTCCTGTCCGCCCCAGATCCGCACCACGAAGCAGGACACCGAGGTGTCCAGGAGGTCCGGCAGCATGCCGAAGTCCAGGCTCCGCCAAGTTGGATTCTGATACACAGACAGACAGACAGAGACACAGACACACACACAGACAGCACAGATAAAGATTAGAAAAGACGGCAAAGCTGATCAGTCCATTAACTGATTTATTACACATAATAATTTAGCTACAGAAGGACTTTTCTAACAGCCTGACACTGATGCATATACAGTGGTGGCCAAAATTATTAGAACACTTGGCATACATTTAAGAGGTTTCAGTTGTTTTTGTTCAATTGGCCATTAAAATACCCATAAAACGAATGAAATATATACAAAGTCATCATTATGCTCTATAAACCATAGAATAGAGCCATCATAAGGAGATTTACGTCATTTTCCTTACAAAAAACAAGCTAGGCCTATTTCACTGTCAATGTCACACAATCATTTTCCTTCACAGAAGAAGCCAAATTACTTGTGTAATCATTGTCAGGTGTGATCGTGGTTAAATTGATGGTGATCAAGAGTCTTAGGACACAGCTGTGTGATTCTTTTGAATTGCTGCAAAAGGTGGACATACCAAATATTAAAGTTAAAAGTGGATAAAAACAGTAGGACTCACTTCATCTGATATTTGTTGTGCTCAGAGCAACCATCTGCATGTTTCATGAACATTATGAAATGAAATCATGTTTTGGAGGCAAGAAAAGGTCAATATTTTCAGATCTGTCAGGTGTTCTAACAATTTTGGCCACCACTGTAGTTGTGAGAAGGATTAATCTCTCTTAAACCGGTCATTAAACCATTGTTCACTCGTAAAGCAAACTGCTGGCAGACCGAACATCAGGGTGGGCACAGTGCTCCACGATATTCACAAAATACATATTTTACATTTTCTACATAATCTTTCATCACTTTAATGCAATATCGGGGGGGATATGAGTTGCCAATGCTAAGGGTTCACTCGAAATTGAATGTAATGAAATACTTTCCCCATTAAGCAACATGATCCTGCACAGCACCAGAGCACCGGGATGTCTTGCTCAGCAAGCTGACTAAAAAAAACCTTCCCTCTGATAAAAGACTGCCATTAGCAATTTAGAAATTGCAGTAGTCAATGTTATATTTTGATTGTTTTTCCATTAATTAACAGTAAGTGCAACACTGATGCACCAGCCATTCTAGTTACACACTATACACAAACCTCTCAAGACTGATCTCTACTGCGCTCTGGGCCCTGAACTCCCCAACTGACATCATTGATTCTCCAAAGAAGCCATTCCCTTCATTCAATTATGGACCATTTCCCTCCAAAAGAAAGAAATGCTATCTCGCAATCTTTGGGTCAATTTCAATGTCAGCCGGGAGAGGAATATCAAAAGCAGAAGTACGCTCCAATGGCAGTAAGGGAGGGAAAACAGAACTAGTGAGAGTCGCTAGAGGAAGCAGAGGGGGAGAGCGGTTAGCGTAAAAACAGGAAGACCAACAGGAAACGTCTCCTTCGACAAACGACAGCGGGAAAAAGATAGTTCACTGCAGATCAAAAGGTCAATAAGGACACTAAGACAACAGGACAGAGTTGGCCTGAGAGATGACAAGAGTCATGACTCTGATCTGCAGTGCATTAGTCCGTGTGCCACGAGGGAGGGGGATGAACGGTACGCTAGGAAAAGAGCTTAGGTCAGCTCATGACTCGGCAGTTAGCCTGGCAGTAATGATCTGCTATCCTTGGCTGTTGCTATAGAACAGACTTCCTGCAGAGCAGCAGTACAATGCTGCTGGTACAATGTGAGGTGGGGGAGTACCAACGAAAGGGAGGAGAACGACCCCCTCTGTGCAAATAAGACAGTAGGACAGTCAAAGTCACACAGCGTTGTACAGCTGGATCATACAGACCAGAGCCTGTAGAAAGAGAAGGTGGCGTACGTGCACAGGGCCTATCATATTTGATTCATGCTGATGCAAGCATGTCTTTCCCACTTTCGTAACATAAAAAGCACGCTACACAGCACGTGTGCAACTGCACGTTTTTCAGACTGAAAATCATTTTAATGAAAGTGAGGTGGAGATAACAGAAGTCCAAAGGTGGTTAAAGAGGGTAGCAAGCATGAATGCCAGCCTTGGCCTGGGTGAAATACAGAGCTTGCCTTCCTACTGCACTGTACTGAAAAAAGGTGACCATTTCACTGCAGTCACTCCTGGGCTGGTACACTCACGCTCACACTCACGCTCACGCTCACGCTCACGCTCACTGACACTCTCACTCTCACTCTCACTCTCACTCTCACTCTCACTCTCACTCTCACTCTCACTCTCACTCTCACTCTCACAAGGATGTAGATGTGAAGAGTTTATAAATATTTTCCAAATGATGACACTCACCAGTGAGTCTCGTATGACTTCGCTCTTGTAAAAGTCTGAAAAGACAAAAAGGGAGGGAAAGTGTGGTTAAAACATGAGAGAAAACACACATGCAAAACAAAAGGCTCTCTCTGAAAATCAAACTTTTTGGGGTGAAATGTTCAAGTGTGTGCATTACTATGTCAGTTGCTAGCACAACATAAATGTTGTATGCTCCAACGTCCATAGCCCGGGAGCGTGTCTACGTTCCCTCAGCCCCCATATGTTCCCTCAGCAGCTATGTTCCCTCAGCCCCCATGTTCCCTCAGCACCCATGTTCCCTCAGCACCCATGTTCCCTCAGCACCCATGTTCCCTCAGCACCCATGTTCCCTCAGCACCCATGTTCCCTCAGCACCCATGTTCCCTCAGCACCTATGTTCCCTCAGCCCTGTGTTCCCTCAGCACCTATGTTCCCTCAGCCCTATGTTCCCTCAGCCCTGTGTTCCCTCAGCCCTATGTTCCCTCAGCCCTGTGTTCCCTCAGCCCTGTGTTCCCTCAGATCAGTACCTCCGCCAATGAGGTAATGTTTTCGTCTGTCTGTCTGTCTGTCTGTCTGTCTGTCTGTCTGTCTGTCTGTCTGTCTGTCTGTCTGTCTGTCTGTCTGTCTGTCTGTCTGTCTGTCTGTCTGTGGATATTGTTAGCGCAATATGTCAAAAGGTTATAGACAGATTTTAACATGGGCCAAGGAAGAACGGTTTAAAATTCCAGCTCGTCGTGGAAGGGCCAGCTCTGATGCTGAGGGAACATGGGGCTGACCCCCATAGCCCAACTTCCCCCATTTCGTGTAACCATTGTAAAATGCACTCAATTACTTAAGCTGTACAAACTCTAAGCAATGTTTTCACTCCCTAAGGCACGCAGCAGCTACCACAGTTCACACAGAATAGTAATCACGATGGCAAGAAGTGAAAAGGTACATCACAAAAGTGCTTACGTCAATTTGTTGGACTCTTATCAGGGTTTTCCTACACTGTAAAAAAAATTAGCTAATTCTGTCTAAGGACATTTTTTAAACTTTAATTTAAATGGGCTTGAAAATAATTTAAAAAGGGACGTTGTCCAGCCAGCCGAAAATTAATGGAGACGGTGAACAGACACGTCACCTCATTTGATGCTACATGGGTGTGCTCAGTGGCACAGCACGGCCCTGATTCACACACGTCTTTGTCGCCGTCGTGGTTACCTCTACTCTAGACTGTGCACTGTTGATGGCTAGCAGCTGTAACTATGGTAACAACCAGTGAGGGAAAGTTATTGGGGAAAGTCACTTCAAAGTCACTTCACCCTGCCATCCATGTCCATGCATCATCGTTCATGGAATCAAAGTAAGAGATCCCAGCCACTAACCAAGATCCCCGCTGGGAACAAATGAAGTGATGAATTAATACTGACAAACGTATGTGTCTGTTCTGGTCCCCTTAGCCATGGAAAAATGAATAAAACTGGATTTTAAAAGCTAAAGAGTATGAACTAAAGAGTATCGGCATGTTAAGTCTATGCCAAAAACTGGTGTCTATTAAAGCATGAAATTGTAATAGAAGAAGTATGGGTGTTATGTCGGCCGCGATGACAAAGCCAGACTTTCGCTTTGTTTCGAGCCAGGAAAAACCGTGCTCATACGGAGACAGTGGAAGGGGGGGGGGGGGGGGGGGCTAAGTCTCACCTCTAGATATGCGGTCCTCTATACAGAGGTGGAGGGTGAAGTACGTGTCCAGCAGCGGGGAACCATTCTTGTTGACAATGTTTCTGGCCGCAATGCTTCGGAGATGACGCAGTCGTCTCTGTTCAGCAGAGAAAAGAAACAAAACAAAGAGACGCAGAGAGTGAGGACATCAGAGTCACATTCAGTTTTATTCTGACCATTTGATGCTCTTTGGAAACATCTAATATCTAGGGTACATATACAGTATACACTACTGTGCAAAGGTCTTAGGCACTGTAGATTTTTTTTATATAAATTTGGTCTGCATTAGTGTTTTACATTACTGCTCTGTATATTACATTTCTTAGACATGTAGAACTTTTCATTTCATTATTTTTTGAAAGAATCTTCGTTTTACGGACTTAAGACTAAGAAAAAACTTTTGCACACTACGATATATATATATATGTCTGTGTGTATGTATGGATGTATGTATACACACACACAGCAGGGTGGTGCATAGTCAGTAGGGAGACCATCCTTCAACCAGAGGCCTCTGGGGGCCTCCTGGTGGCTCAGCTAGCTAAGATGCATACAATATAACCATGAATCTGCTGAATCTGCCCCGGGACCCTTGTTGCATGTCACCCCCTCTCTCTCCCTATCTTTCCCATCCCTCTTCACTTTAAACTGTCTAATAAAGGCAAAAATGCCCCAAAAAATCACCTTCAATAATAAATAAATAAACAAAAAAAACCCTAAACTCCTGTCCTGATGAAGTGTCCTTGAGCAAGACACATGCAACCAGTATATTAATAGCCTAGATATTACAAATATAGAGTACCATGTCTAGGCCATTTCTTTTGCACAGAGCCAATACAACCAACATACAACCAAGAGGTCAACATTTCACATGACAAAGGCATTACATCTTCATGCTAGAAAAGCAGCTAGTTAACTCGACAGGCATGGTCAGTCACATGTGGGCTATAGCAACTTTTTTTTCAGCATTATTGATTCATTGAAATGATTTATGAAAGCATTCACATTCACAATGAACCAACCACAGAAGAGCATGGGGGTTTCCCCTCAAAAACTCCAGATATAGAGTCAGATAAGCCTAAAGCCAGTATACCCGTGACGTACTGAGCCAATCAGTCTTTGCATAGTGAAAACCCCATGATTCAGCCACAGATGTCTGTTCCACTCCATCAACAAGGACACTTAACATCAGCGTTGTTAGTGTTAGCTAGCTAGCTTTGACATGAAAACAAATGATGCCAAGGGTGTTGGGTAGTTGTCTGGAAACACAGGGGGTAAATATAAATGGTGGCCATTTAGAGAATTCCCCCCTTGGGGCAAAAAACGTCACCGCGGCACAACTTCTACCGCTCTCCTCTCTTGTACAGGAGGCCTGCCCTCCCCTCCGTGCCTGTAGCCATACTGGGGCTAAATCTAAGTCATGGGATTCCCTATAAGATTAAGGGCCTGAGAAACAAAAACACTGTTTGTTCTGTGAAAAATGTCAGTGGACATTTCTGAATGGGCTAATTTGGACCACAGGCATAGAGGAGGAGCTGAGAGTATACTGGTGTAGTATGAAGCTATTATAGCGGGGTTAGGCTCTCCTGAATTAAACCACACTAATATCACAACTCTTGTTATCACGTATTGTGGATTTTCTACAAGTTCACACAAAGGTCAAAGCTGCAGTCACTCTGGAGTAAAACTCACAGCATGAAATGATCAAAAAGGCCCAACAGTGGTATGTGACAAAGTGATTAGCCGGTCACAATCTATCCTGAGGAAGCCTATTGTTGAACAGCCATAATACTAATGTAATAATGAACCCATAGAAATAGCATTTTGTTGACTGGACTGGCTAGAGAGAGCATATGGCATATAGCGGTTACTGGAGCAGAGTTCACGTTAACAGGTAGAGGATTTCTCTTTAAATCACTCGAGTATATGAATATGTACCTTGAAAACTCTCCCCCAAAGCTTGAAAAAGAAGAGGCTGTACTTTGGTCTCTGATGTCAACAAGTGGCCCTGTCGGGAGCTGCTCCCTTAACAAGACAAAACAGCTTAGTGGACACTGACAGTAACAAGGGGAATTTGGGGGAATATAAATCCCACTGCGTGTCAAAGCTCGAACAAAGTCAGTCTTCCATGTATTGTCAGTGGGGTAGCTAGATCAAGTGTCAGTGATGAGTCATTCTCTCTGAATTCTACTTTCAAAATCATGTTTTTTGCTGCACAGAACATTTTGAGAGCTTTATCTGCCTTAGTCTGTTGTCCAATCAACTGGTAACTGAGACCTTTAGTCAACTTGCTCTTTTTAGTGTTAGAACATTTCAGCAATCACAAAAAATTACAACGATTCTGTTATGATAGTAGCAGATCCATTCATCATGTTTTAACTGGAGCCTATTTTCGCTTTTAGTGGCCCTTTATCAGCATTTGAGAGACACATATGGGCACACATCTCTTCTACAGCGCACAGAGATGCTGAAGCCTGTTGGTTACTGAACAGTGCCTTCAATGATTTTGTATTTGTTTTTAGATCAGGACATACAGGATTCACAGGCCCTCAGTGTAAAAGCGTCAACATGAAGTCATTTACTCTGGGTTTAGTACTTTTTATTTCGGTTTCGTCTTTTTGCCTTTGATCCTTGTTAACTACCATGGTGCCCTGAGCTGCTGGGTCATTACAGCAATGCTGCTGGGATGGTGTTTGTTACAAGTCAATACAGGTCTGACCTGTCAGGGTGTAGGAAGGTGCAAAATGAATCAAATGAACGTGGAAAGATGCTTTAACATTTACAGTTTAGTCATTTAGCTGCTGCTCTTATCCATAGCATTGAGTGTAACAGTAGAAAACACTTCAGTTCTAATATTACCAAAAATCATAAGCAACCAATAGAAAGGAGCGCAAAGGTCAGAGCCTAACAATACCCTTATAATATCCCTATAACCAGAGAACGATCACGTGAGAGTGAAGAGTTAGGAAAAGAAATAGAATTGCAGCTAAAGAGCGATAGAAGGGATTATTTTAGAGAACAAGTAGAGTTAGTAGGGAAGGGAAATCATTCAAAGATATGTTTTAAATATTTCCCCGATTATTTTAACTACAATAAGTTCAACAGGTACTTTCCAAATTTCAGGTATTTGTACTTCAGTACTGTAGAAGTGAAATATGCTTTTGTTTTGTTTTTTAAATATGAGTTCATTTTGATTATTGTACTTATCTAAAAGTCTCTGAACTGCAATAATTCATGTTACCGGCAGCAGTAGCAATACAGGATGTACTTATGCAAAATGACATCCCGATACAGTTTAAACTAGAAATGTGGCAAAACAGGTAGACAGGTAGACTGACAGCGGCTTCTCATGCGATATCAGCCTATAAACTAATGAAGTGAATTGTATAGCAGTGAGGTTTTAGCTTGGCCTTTAACTTAAAATGACATCCTGACAAGCATTATCTGAATAATAACTTTCCAATAACTAAGAATCTATGAAATATGTATTTTTACCACCGATTCCCAAAATGAGTGGCTGAGGCCCTTGACAAAAGCACAAGGAACAAAGACCTTGGTTTCTTGTAGTGTGTCAAGAAACCACTGATCCTGAATATGATGCACCCAATGTACATTTTCTTCTTTTCGATATCAACACAAATGCTGAAACCCAGAACGCCATGGTTGTTAAAGAAAGCCACAGAGAGGATGAAGCTGCACTTCACACAGTTTCACTATGGTCCACCTTCTGAATCCCAACATTATGAACATAAACAACAGAAGGACTGCTTAATTTGCTGAAAAAAGACAATCTAACAGAGGTGCAACCAATTAGCCTTTGTCTCACAGTACCCCATGTGTGCCCCTTGTTTGATTATAAGGGCAATATCAGAGCCACATGGGCGATTTGCTGCCACGGTGTCTGAGGTTAGTAGAGATGACGCATGGGTCGTAAATGTGTTTTTGAATGATCATACCAACTGCTTCTCCATGTGATTTCTAAATGAATGAATGAATAATGTGTTTCGGCACTTCGGATGGAGGGTCACCCTGTCTGGCACGGATGGGTTTTTTTTTACTCGTCTACACAATAAAATGACTGTCAGTGACTTAGTTCACAATTGGGCATCTGCAACGTTTTCCTGCAGCTGAGCTGTCACTTTAGTGCTGACTGAACTAAGTTACTATTAGCAGTAGCATTACTAGCGTCACTCAAAACTGTCTATATACAATGATAAACACCTTCAAAATAGGGCAACGTGCAGGCGAGACCAGGGTCAGAAAATGGCCAACATTAACTTAACTATTTGTTTGTGAGGAGTGTCAATAATAATTTCCAGCTAGCTAACAGTTAGCTAGCTACAGTAGCGAACTAGCTTACTGGCAGGCCTGCTGTGTTTCTCTTTGGCAGCAGTTTAATAAGACGTTCCAAATTAATAACACATTGAAGCAACCCGGTGTACGTTTCCCTGAGTTGGTTTGCATGCATTCAGTGCAAACATGGACTCGGGAACATGGCATGTACCTGCTGGGACGTGAGCTCTACATGCAACGCTCGGGAGGATGAGGCTCCAGAGTTGGTAACAGAGGCGGCGGGGATGGCGAGATCCCGACCGGTGATGGAGTTCATCCTCCTATCGGCGCCTAGCGGGTCCGCCTCATTCAACAAAATATTCCACCCTCGACATTCAGGATTCTCGGTTTGAATTTACGATGCTCCAGTCTTCGACAAGAAACGCGTACATATGGATGATTGTGCAGGCAAAGCGCGATAGTAGCTGTCAGCTAACCAAGGGGACATAAACAAAGTAGGGGCTATTTTGCTACTTGCATCGGAAATCCGTCTCCGGATGGGAAGCACGGCTGCTAGAGTTCTGATTGGTTCAAACCGACGTCTGTCACGTAGAGGCAGCGTCTATTGCGAAATACGCGTGTTACGATTGGTCATTGTGTCTGTTCGTCTTCAGAAAGGGGCGAGTGTTCGGTAAAATACGTCAACGCTGCTAAATATGAGGAAGTTGCACGGCTCAGCGTGACCTGCAGGTGACAGACAGCGATACAGTACTGAGGTATCTATACTTAAGCGACAATCTTTAGTGGGACAGTAAGTGACCAGTATGAATTAAACTCATATTCAACCCTTTATCTCAGTGGTTCTCACAGGTTTTTATTTCACAGACGCCCAAATAGACTCACATTGGATCCCTCTTTCAAAACCGCTCGATGTGACCAGCAGTACTCTACGATAGCAATGATTCGGCACGTCAGCTTGATTTATCCTGCTGTAGGAAGCCAAGTGGGCTACATTATGAAGCATGCACCAGGGGGCAGCATCAGCCACAGAAAGAGTTGCACTTTGACAGGCTATTGGACTAACTAAAAAGCAACCGTTTGACTAATTTTTGCTTTTAGAAAGTGTATCTGAACTACATGAGCTTGTAAATAATCAGTCAGTTCACAGAATAAGCTTTAGAAAAACTGAGTGATGCTCAAATTGTCCTAAACTCCTTAACACTGAACATGTTCCTTACTTTCTCAATCTGCTGTCAACATTGTTAAATAATCCCAATCTGTAAAGTATAGGCTACTTTGTTGAATAATCTGGGCCATCAACAAAGATAATTTCCAAAAAGTCTGACAATTGCCTCACTGTTGTCTTAATTCAATGATTGAACATCTTGCAAAGTTAATAAAAAAAAAAAGATGATGTAGCATTAGAAATATCCAAGTATGATGTGTGAAAAATATCAAGACAAGATGCACACGTCTCCTTCTGAAAACATACAAAAGTTTAATTTAAATATTGGCAGACAGATGATGCCATTTGTCATCCAGAAAGGCCTCCCTGTGTTTATTGCTTGAGAATTTATTGCACAGGGATTAGAGACTGATGGACACTGCTCTTTGCCAGAGGTCACAATGGTGAAGCCGCAATAAATGACTTAATTATTTCTATCAGTTACCACCAATCTTCATAACATAATACTAGCTTATATTTTTTTGTGATTCCCAGGGTATGTCCTTCACACCTCCATACTCTTCATGTACGTACAAGTGACGCCAGCAAACATAACAAAATAATAAGGCTTTATCCACTCCCTTCCATTTCAGTTTATATATCACCTATTGCATGGTTACATAGAGAACCAATATACCCTGGAATCATCAAACAGTCAGGATTTCCACCCACAAAACCACTTTCTCTCCTCCTACTGCAATTGAAAACTTTTCAAAAGACCCACAGATAAAAGACAAACAGTTTTGGCTGTGCGGTTAAAAGGCACATATTTAAACCTGGTCACCTTTAGGACAAGAAAGGAAAAATCAAGCTAAGCAACACAAGAACCATCTTATGGAATTCTCATATCAAAGGCCATTTTCTTTAGACAAAAACCTCAGAAGGTAATCACCAATACGAAAAGTGCATCAGTAATATTCATTTGAGGGGAAAGGCATTAGAATTGTCCATTTCCCCTCTACAGAATACAATTAGCCTAATACTTTGTGGTATCATATAATCACAGGTACAGGTGCATGGCACATTTACAATATAAATGTATCCCATAGAATTCATTCACATTCATTGAAGTATGTGCATGTGTGCGTACAACTTCAGGTCTTTGGCTCCATTAATCTTTGGGACTATTAGCCGAATAGTGAAGTGGTAGCTTCCAGGTGCATTGTTTGTGCATAAAACAGGTCTCAAGTCCAGAGGGAGAATTATATAAATGCATGGGTGAAAGAAAACCTTAGCACTTCTTGAATGTCCTGCATGTTACCTTGTAGCTCCATCTAGTGGAACCTATCCCCTGCTGCTCTGATAAACTAGTCCAAACAGCAACAAAGACATACAGTGTATTTGATGACCCTTAATGCAACGGAGACTTGTCGTTGGACGAGACAACAGCAGTGGGGGTCATTCTTTCAGGACACCTTTTCTTCAAACCTAGAGGAGCTATGCTTGTGTGTAGACGATGCAGAGAGCGAGGATTTATGTACAAAACATGCTCATGTGTGGAGTTTGCAGTCCATCCGAGCCAGGCACAAGATTGGGCGGGGTGGGTCTGAAGACGCTACCATAGTTCTCGCTGTTCAGAGGTTCCACGGGTCCTCCCTCTCTCTTTCATTGGATGTGCAGGACATCGCTCTCTTTCAGACCAAAGCGGGTCTTGTACTTGTCAAAAAGGCACTGGAGGGACTTGACATACATCGCGTGGTACAGGTCCACCGTATCCTGAGTGGGTTCCTCAACTTTTGGCACTGTGATTGGCTCCCCAACTGTGAAAACACACACGCACACACGCACACGCACACGCGCACACGCACACACACAATAAAACAAAGAGTTAAACAAACTCAAAATGGTACATTCATACTGTTAACCATTAATATACCCCTTGAGGCTGGGTAGAGCCAATATTGACAGTGTGGATGTTCTGGCAACCTGTACCTGGTGGTCACTGTCCTACAGCACAGCTTTAAGTTTTAAGGACAGAGCATTTTTGACATTCTGTACTGCTCTTCCCAGAGATCACTTGTCACTCAAACAGTGTCCAGTACTGTGACATCTTTTTCCTTGGATTTTCTATTGATGGAGTTTGAGTTTCTATAGGTGGTGTTGTTTTCTTTGTCTGTTCAGCCATGGTGTCTATCACTGCTAACTACCCAGTTGCTAACTATCAGTTCTTCTTCTTCTATTTATTACAAACAAACCACTGTTGCTACTGCTAGAAACATAAAATGCATCACTTCCTGTGAACTAGAGAATTTCCCCCTAACTATTACTGATTTTTATATCAATCAGCAATAGAGTGTAGCAAAACGGCCACTTATTTATATGTCAGATTATTACTTCACACGTAACTCACCTACGGTGGTGATAGGCTTGCAATAAGGCACAATGCCCCAAGAGTCACCAGAGAAGAGGCCACATCCATGGAACAGACAGGGAGCAAAGCCCAAGAGCTTCTGCAGTTTCCTCTGGGCCAATCTCCCCCAGCTCCCCTCCTCAAAGATCACCTGCTTGTAGGCATCGTTCTCTCCAAAGGAATACACCGGAACCAGGTCAGAGCTGAGGGAACAAGGAGGAGGTCACTCAACTCCACATGAACATACTACATTGCTATTGCTACAAGTATATTTCTATATAGAGCAAGGCCATCTATCTAAACCCCTCTAAACCAATTAAAAGTAAAATGTGTAATATACAGTATAAAATAAGTTTCTATTTGTGGATACCAAGTAAGTGCAAAACTGTGACAAGTTCCTTAAAAGGGTAGTATTGATTTGAAGCACTTCTTTTCAAAAACATAAAAGTCAATAACAAAGTCCATAACATTTAACAAAATGTTTTTAACAACACTTTCCCCCCTTGCTAAAAATGACAGTCACAGAAAGCTGTTGTTTATGTAACCTTCATTATATCATAATCATATTTTTATTGTTTTATTGTGAGATTTCTCAATCCTGACATGAAATGCTTTACTAAGAAGACCAGACTATTATATTTGATGTATGTCACATCACTGTGGTATTAATAGTGTCCATCTTGACAGGCCACCATAAGGTGCCAGGCAAGAACAAAAACAGTCAACAGGGAGTGGATTTTTAGGTGGCTTTCTCTATGTTATGCTTATTTTCCAGGTCTACAGAAGAACAATCTTCAGGTTTTGACTATAAGAACTGTTATTTTCATAATATATATATTTTTAAATTATACTAATCCCTGGACAGTGTTTCTTCCCCACCACAACATCCTGCCATGTGTACATATGCTTCTGTTGGGAGAGTATTTGTCTGTGAAAAACATTTACTTCTGAGAAGGTATTGACAATTAGTGAAGAACTTTGGGGCCTTTTGTGTTTGATTTTGGATTATAAATTCAGGTTAAGACTAACCTTATAAATGCATCTTTTCATTTACTAATAGGAGGTGAAGATGACACCGCAAGAGTAAAAAGTGACCTTCAAATTTGTTTTGAATCAGTAGAATGAGTAGTCATGCCTTCATACAAATGGACCCAATGTGACCTAAATACACACAGTTTTGGCTTATGTCAGCTGGAATGCTAGCTGTTATGAAGGAGGGTCTGCATACGTGCATTTCTTTTCTAACGAGCTCTAAGCTCTTTGGAAAAAGGTGCAACCAGCGGTTATATAATCCACAACTAGATCTGATAAGGAATCAGCCTTGTTTGGGTTAGCAAGACAAACCTAATCCGCTACCCTTGGGATTGAATGTAGTATTGTTAAAGTGATTATTGTGCTGCTGAGAGCACAGCCGGCTCACACACAGTTTCCCCAAGCTTAACCAGGGCCTATCTATCCCTTAGTCCTTGTTGAGTGGTTACTGAAGGTTTCATGAGGGCCAATACTGCACATTCATCCAGGATTAACCAGTGCTAATTTCAAACTTTTTTTCTGAGTCACAATCTGAGGCGTATTCATTCCAGCTAGTCCCTACATCCTGAGTTAAAAACACAATCTGTCAAGGCTGTGTTTAGGCGACAAGAAATGTATGTGTCCTTGTGGCTGAATGTTGTGCAAAGGCTCACCCTTTCTGGAGGGCGAGCCTCACGAAGCCTTTACGCTTATTCAGGGTGACCGAATTTGTGCCCGGTGCACAATCCAGAGATTCTGCTGCTCCTCCAACAACAATGATCACAGCATTTCCTGTCCCGTTACGCGACAGCAGGTAGTCGATAGAGTTCCTGTTTACTGGACAGATACCTGTGGAAAACAAGAATTGATTTCAGGGTTATATTGATTAGTCTTACAGTGGGGTAGCGATGCATCAGAGGTGAATTCATCTGTTAGGCCTGTGTAATGGCAATATTTTTTGAATAAAAATTGAAATTATGTCAAATACTAGTTGCAAATAATTGTTAGCATTTGTTTTCATCTCATAGAAAAGTACAAAAAACACTTTCTTGTTCCAGTCTCAACTTTCTGGCACTTTATGTGGCAAACTCCACCAATACAAGCACTAAAACACACTATAAAAGTATTTGCAAATACATAATACAGTCTAATCTAAGGCTAGCCAAAAAGAAGACACTGCTACAGAACAGTAGAATCAAAGCAGAATCTGTTTTGGAATGATGGGAGTTTGCAAACTCAGTTTGCCAGAAAATATTCACGAAACTAAAGTAGCTAGGAAGTAGCTAACTATGGCTAGAGAATATTGTTGCCTTGGTTGTTACAACAATTCTTACTGAAAAACGTTATAGAGAAAATCCTACAGGGGTTACTTAACTGACGAGTCATTCTAAAACACCAAAAATGTAAAATGCCTTTAAAGAACCTTTAAAGAGAGTATATAAAGGCCAAAGATAAACCCTGAAGAGCAAACAGAGCAGGACAGAACAGCTAAAGCTCCATACATCAGTTAAATCAGCAAGTACGAGTAAACAGAAGCTGTGTAATAGGGCAAAGCTCAGAGGTCCCTAATAGATACAGTTATCAACGTTATCAGAAGTTGCAAGGATCCAAACGAGACCTCCTCTCCCAAGTACACAAACCATCTCACCTCCGGACATCAGGTAGTCTCGCAGGACCGGCAAACGGAAGTTTCCTGCCAGGGTGGCCAGGGAGGGCTTGATGCCCGGGAATTTCTTGGAGAAGCCCGTGGCCTCCGTCCCGAAGTTGCAGAAGGCACCGAAACAGAAGATGCCATGGGGGTGGTAGCCAAATATATAGTTCCGGCTGGGCAGCAGGTTGTGGGTTTTAATTAGCTGGAAGACAATCACACAAAGAGGGACAGTGTTGAGCTGTTCATATGAATCAGGCTTTCTGTTAGTCCAAGAATTCAACTTGGAAACTAAATGTTAGCGAGCAATATTGCTTAAATTTAGCATGAGACTGTATTGTGGTAGAGCTAGGACAGCCTTATCAGTTCAGTCCTGATCTTCTCTCATCTGCTCAGGCGCAGTCATAAAACAATGACCCAAGGAAATGAGGGTCTGTGCTTAGTGTATTTGCGCTGCACCTGTTCAGATAAGCAGTAACAAAATACAAACTTCTAACAGTCAGTGTTGAAACTTATTTCAGGAATGCTGAAATGGCTGCAGGTCAAAGCTTTATCGGAAAGAAGTGGAATATCTGATGCCAGTCACAAGTAAGGAAATGAAAATGCACACAGTGTAGACTTAGATAAAACGCACTATGTACACAAAAAAGCTCCCTTAGTAGCTACTCAAACATGGCATGAGATTACAAAGATTACATCCACTATTCCAATAGTAGGGTTACCACCGGGAAAGAGAGGACACCATTAGTTGAGATTAAAGAAGACTTGGTTTCCAGTGTTGAGAGACTTATTCCACGTGCACAGATCTTGACATAACTGTTCATGATCATAAGTACACTCATTTTGTCACATTGGCTACAATAATGTGCAGGTGCCATTATTGCTTGTTGCAGAGGAACGAGTCAAACTGACTTGTTCAGCTCCGTTACAATGAGCTGATAACTAACACTTTGTTACTAGCAGATAGCTACGGCTTTTTAGAAATGAGGATTACAAAAAAATACAGATAATAGCATTGACTGGATTATGTCTTTCATCGATATCAAGGTTCCTTACAAAGACACATCTCGCAAACTTCTGGGTGACAAAAGAATGATCTCATCAGACACGCAGCTGAAAGGTGCTCAAAGTACAGATCACAGTTAGGAACAAAGTTCACGCTGCAAAGAGGAGTGCAGTCATCAGGGACTCAGTTCTCCATACAGCTGACTTTATGTTCTCAAGAGATCAAAACTGGAGGAAAGTGGTCATCTCTTTCATCGAAATGCTTTTGTTCGTTGCAATGTAGTCAGTGGTTAATGTTTTATTTTACATCACGATGAACGCAGGAATTACATCACGCTGTAGCTGCATGAAAGCCTCTGGTTCATCAGTATTCTGAGGAGTGACGGTGGAAAAAACACACTCAGCTGATTCAGTAACAGGGAGGAATATACACTGGGTTTTGATGACCACTAGATTGCAGGAACAGTATCTTTACAGATCCGTCTGCCTGAAACTGATTACTCAACAAATCCTATGATGAAGAGTTGACTAAGAGTTTCATCAGCCAGGAATTACCCAGAACCTCCTCACATCAACTGCAGTCCAACTTTGACCTCTTGCCTCTGCAACTGTGTGAGGCCACAGCAGTGAGGGTTTGAACCATGCACGGCTACCTCCCCCTGTGTGTGTGTGAGTCAAAACTGTGACACCGCCACCCTTTAGCCTGAACCGTCTAAAGGTGCCGAAGACTGAAGACAAAACAAAAGCTCACCTATGCTCTTCTGCCTATCAGGTAGGACAAAGTCTAAAACGTCTAGCCCACATCATTATCGACACGGGGACGGGGAGCAGCATGGAGCCAACAGCTGATACCCGATCCACCCCTCGATAAGCTTATCTATAATGTCAAGCCTGTGCTTATACAGTACTGATGCTCTCTGGCACAAGTTCGATACATTAAAGTGTTGGTAAGGGCAGGAATATTGATCGGCAGCAAAACGAACAAACGCTGGGTAGGTTTATGCTTGCACACATATCTACCTACCCTGACTGGGAAGTAGTCTCTGAAGTAGGTCCACACTGTCCAGTTCCTCACCCAAGAGGACCTCCTGCCACCTGAGGAGAAAATGCCACTAAGATGAGACGTCCCTGCATCACATGTCAGGGTGTCTGATACATGAAGCCGTGTTAAACCTACATGAACACATCGTCCCCCATGCTACCCAATGCTCTTGTATTATAGTGTTTGTCCCCATGTTCATTTGTGCGCCATCGTACGTGATACCTCAGACACCACTGATGAAATGTTGACTAAACCTGTGGGAATGATGCATCTCACTCACTGTGTTCATGCATTTTATTGGCTGATGTAAAAGAAATTAAAGACATGGTTTATCACTTTTGTTAAATATATCTGCCATGTTTTGTGATGATTAGACAGACAGCCATTGAGTTAGGGGCAAATATGTACTAGGCCATGCCCTTTTTGGCATTTGCTCACCCTCAACAAAACGGGCATAGGGAAGTTTCATGTCAATTCTACATTGTAGGACTTTCAAAGTAAGACATTTTGACCCCTCCATCAGGCCAATCAGTGTATTTTGTTAACACCAGAACATGGTGCCAAAATGCATTATCCCTCAAAATGTTGCTAAAAGGAGACCAGTGGTGTCAGATATACAGACAGACGGATGGATGGACACAGCCCAATCCATAGCGCCCCCCAAGAATTTAACTGTAAGTTAAAGTTTTTTGAGTGACCACTCAAGGTGCTGTACCTTGTTTCGGGGTGTTCCAGTCAAAGATGAGCCAGGCGGTGTAAATGGCAGCGATAAGCCAGCAGTCAGTGCAGAACATGTAGATCAACAGCACAGTGCAGGCAACACCTGGAGGGGACAGGAGAGAGAGCACGATCAAGTAACTCAGGGTAAAAGGGTAAAGAAGTGTGTATGCAGCTTAGCAGATTGACCTCATTATGAGACTAATGGGTCTACAAACAGCGCAGGTACACACTCACCCAAGGCTAGAAAGCTGATGACCCACTGCAGCACAGAGATGACCTGCAGATGTTTTTCCATCTTGGATCTGCAGGGCCAAGGCACCGACGGCAGGTCCTGCAGGGCAGAGAGGATGCTGGAGCCAGTGCCTGGAGACAAACAAGAGAGAGGAAACGAGAGAGCATAAAGGGGGTTATTGTCAAAGCTGTCAAAAATCCACGCCAATTGGATTAGTGAGACACACTCACAGAAACTCAGTGAGAAAATCTGTAAGAAAAGCATATGAGAATACAGCAAACTCTAACAATGTAACACTCCCCTAGTCCCTTCGAGTCTCTCAGATGCACATCAACTCAAGCAAACCGGACATCAAACACATAAAACCAGACACAAGAGATTAATGAGTCCCTGGACAAACACAGACTACCGAGCACACTTTGCCACAGAATAAAACTAATTTCTTCACAGCAATATAAAACTCAGCCAAGCCGCAGTCACTATAGAGACTCAGTTACTCACCAGCATGATCCAGTCACCAGCCCGTAAAAGTGAGGCCAAGCAGCTCCCCTACCCAAACGGCTACATGTGAGGAGACCGTGTAAGAAGAAGGAGGGGGGGGGGCAGCATTAGACACACTAAGAGGGACTAAAGCTAGTCAAGCTCATAGCACTAAGAGCCAATAAGGAGAAGATCCTTCCTTCAGGACAACATAGTTACCTAATCCCATCTGTGCACACTGAAAATAACCCGGGCTGCTGAAGACGCTGACAGTCATACCTGCAAACTATGACGCTAAGGGTCAATACGGCTATCACTGGTTGGATCAGCGCCAATGACACATAGGGATGCTATCGGTGGCCAGCTAATGGCTACATCCTACATGTGCCCAATGATGTGCCATTACTCCCGCCGTGAGCCGGATCCAACCCGTCACCAATTAAGGGAGGTAGAATGGATACCACCACTGTCCCAGGTGCTGCAGGTGCAGCGTCTAGGCGCAGCTTGGGGTGCTCATTCACACTCAACAGAAATACACCCATGTCCACGTGGTTTTGCTAGGCCGACCAGGACTATCCTTATTATCTGGTCTGGTTTGTACAGTCATGCATTACTTGATTCTGCACAGGTCTTTTTGCCTTAGGAGCTATGTCCGTGCTCCCCAAGGTTATTCCACGCATTTCCACCCTACTCAATATAACTATCTCATTATGTAAACACACTGCTGGACTCCCGTCTACGGCTGCAGCCCACAGTGTGAATGCGCACAGTCATAAAATTATGTCTATTATGTCATATTATATGTCCCCTTGCACTACAAAGGGAGGTCCTGTTGCCCCTGTGCCATGTCTACCTGCATCTCCTCACATCACCGTGAGAGTTGGCAATACGGTCCTGCACCAATGTTACCAAGACAAATTCCTGTACACCTAATATACTAAATATATAAATAGATATATTCTGATCCTACAAAAGGAGAATGGTGTCGTTAAAAAAATTAATCTCTCAGTAACCCAGAACAGGACCTAGACCAGGCTGCGGTTCAAAAAGATGTCATGTCAGGTTTTTCCAGAATAGCTTTTCCAGTTTCCAGTGAGAAATTATTTCACCATAAAGGAAATCACTCGGAGAAATCCTTTAGTCATATTCTGGATACATCAACTTCAGGGGGGAAAAAAACAAAAAACAAAAAACAAAAACAATCTAAATCTAAATAATCTAAATGAGGTAAATCAGGTAGCATGTAAACATGGGTACTTGTCAATACACTACTTAAGGTCCAAGCAGTAACAGACTACCTAAGGGGGATCACCTTAACAAAAAACATTATTATTTAACATTTATCTCTTAAGGTATTACTGTAGGATTTTCTAGTTTATACTTTTTGATATATGGCGTTGTAACCTGCATGATTTTTCAAAGTTTTGCTATGATATTTTTTACTATCCCTCTAAAATTGATCATAGGATTACTGTAGTGTTCCGTAAGTGTCACTGACCTCCTGCGCAAAAAAAGTTGTTAGTTGTTTGACCAACAGTGTTTGTTTGCTTGCTGCAGCCCTATCCATTTCCATTCTTCTTCTTTTAATTCATAGCAAAGGCGTCTTACCTCTGAGGACACCGGAATATGCAGCAAGAATGGTCTTCATATCTGAGGATCCTTGAATGACAAACAAAAACTGAGAAATGTTTGTTTTCTGTGATGTTGACAGAAGTCCACCCCTACAGCTCCTCTATCTTGACTGCCTTCAACTGCACCGGAGTGAAGCACCGAGCGGGCATTTAATCAGCACGGGGTGGAGCCCAAAAAAACGATATTATAGTTAACGTGACGAGGAGTCCGAACCGGGCACCTCCCGGTTAAACCCACTCGCTGTGAAAGCCCGGAGGCAAAACTTGGCATCAACAGCGTTTTCTCTGCTGCGGCTCCCTCGCTGTGCATTTATAATTAGGGGGGACAGTCACGTGTGTTTACGGTGCTCAGCGCTCGTGCGTTGGCCATTCCCATTTCATCCATCAACCTGATAAATCCTGTTCTGTCCGACTTTTTACACGTTTAATATAGCAGTTATAATCGAGTTGATAGTTTAGATCATTTATTTTAACGAAAAATTCACTATAATAGTCCTGTGGTGTTTCTATGGGGTCTGTAGTGCACAATAGAATTAATAGTGACAGTATTGTATTGCATAAGTTTATCTATCAGTGAGTTTATCTATTTAATAGTGAGTTTTTATTACTTTATATTATTTATTATTCGTTTGATATTCCCATAATATTCACATAAGAACATAGTCTTTGGTACTCAGTTATGAAATATGGTTATATTATTTTATGGTATTTTGTTCTCCTATGGTATCGCTATAATATTCCTATAGGGACGTATCGTGCGTCTGTGGAACTCAAGTATTTTTTTAACTCCCATGGTATTACTATAATATTCCTATAATAATCTTGGAATATTCCTATAATATTCTTTAGGTATTTATAGTGAGTGAGTTTGTACTCTTACTTCACTACTATTTCATATATATTTTGGTGTTTGTGGTATTTTGGACATGTTTCAGAATATATAAAAAGCGGCCAAAAATGTATTTTACTGTAGATGTAGATGATAATAATTTGTTTCCAAAATATATTTTAGAAATGTATGCTGTCCATAGCAAATAGGAAGAAAATGTATTTCCAGTATCCAAAGTAATTTCGAATGAATCTCTTCTGCATGTAAAAATGCATATTTTGATGATTGTTTTCATATTTTGAAGCATATGTCTAAACATATGCTGAAGTATATGTGAAATGTAGTTCACCCTGAGCCTGGAGAGAGGGACACATGTCAGGAAGAATATACAACAAAATAAGATGCTGAAGGAGATTCATTCTCCTGAGAATATTAGTTATGATAGTATGATTAGTATGATAAAACCTCCTGTACCAAAACCAGAGAGCTGTAACGTGTTGAATCATGTGTTGAAGCACTGACAGTGAATCCTGCACTCATGACTTCAGAGTCCATCAGAGTGCATGTGGGCAGCAGTGGATTGAATTGTGTAAGACCCGAGTTCTGCTCTTTCTGTCCTTCGACAGCAACTGTCACTGCCAGCAGGCATGGTCAGCCTGGCACATCGAAACAGTGACCGAGCCATGACCTGCTGGAGATGAATATAGGCGATGGTCAGGCGATGGTCACATAGGTGAAGCTCTCTTTACACGCATCATTAGATACAGATCATTTTAGACTGAAGTCACCAATATCTTGCCAATGTTCAATACCTTTAAAATTGACCATTTCCATACCAAAAAATTACAAGACTTCAGTATTTCCTCACATAGTTTTATACTTGTCAGGTTGGGAAAGCCTCTGAAACAGCATTAGACAGCATCAGAGGACACTAAAACTCTCCATTGAAACCCAGACTGAAATGCTTTAATACCTACATTACCTACATCAGTCGATTTACAACAAAAGCACAGAACCATTCAATGAAGATATAAAATGTACCAAGACAATACAATTTGATTGCAGATTTGATTTAACAGACAGATTTTACAGATTTTCTGTAGCTGTGGTCACTGAGGAACTTCCACCGTATCGGCAGTGATATTTAATAAAAGGTCAATATCAGCCTGATTTATCAGTCGACTAACATATCGATCTAACTGTACACACTTTCCAAGACTCTCTCTACCTCTCTCTCTCACGCACACACACACACGCACACACACACACACACACACACTTCTTATTCCCCACTGACTCCATCCTCAGCCTGACAGTCTAGCCTGATGTCCTTGATTGCTGCAATAATGATTCCTAGAACGTGCAATTCAGTCCCTTAACCCGCTCGATATCTTCTCCATCTATCAAATTGAATATTATGTCCAGTCCTCACTGGAAATATACTGTAAATATATCTTTTGCACTTTGTAACTAATGCTTGCATTTCATCCAAAAACCCATCCAAAAATCCTGTTGGATTTGTGCTATCAGCTTGAGCTGATATCAGGACCAGAATCAAAATTGCTTTTGGATGATATCTGCAGTACAGTCCTTGACATGTGGCTCCTGTTGAGAAATGTCTCTATTTAGTTATTATCAGGGCATCAGTTGATATCAAGTTCAGTGATTTTAACCAATACGCATCAACCATCCATTGGTAACATTTTCTGGTCTTTTCTGTTATTTCTGGTTCAGATTTTGGTATTGTCTAGTCAATATTATATTGCAACTCTTCTGGTTTTCAATGTAAACATGTATAACAGATTATTATTACTTTTTAACGTATGACGCAATATTGCAATCAGTTGACACATGTTGTTTTAGTGTTACATGCTGTTATATAATTGCTATCTATGTATCTATATGGCTTTTGTTATCGTGCCTTTTTCCTGTCCATGTTTTTTTTAAACTTAATTTCGCCTATAAGAACGTTGTAAATAATTTGATTTGTCTTCTAGATTTTCAATTGTTTGAACTGTAATCAGGAATGATTGAGGTATTGCTGATATATTTGTAAAGACCTGGGAAGCAGAAATCCATTTTTGTTTTGTTTTGATAAAATAATATGGTTGGGCCAAGATAAGATAGGACCTGAAAGATGGCAATATAGAGTGAACGTGATCCTTGATTCCTTCTGTACTTTGGCCTGTTCCTTCAAAAATAAGTCAATAATGTTGTTACTCTGACCTCACGCACACCTCACAACACTTGGAGAATCTGAGAGTAAACAATGATCACCTGCGAGTCGCTTTGAGCAGACCTCGTGTGACGGCTGTACACACTCTCCATCTCACCCATGTCCTCTGGGTGGACGCAACATTTCTGATTTGATTATATCCGGTCAGTCTGCTGTAAGATGCTTGGAGGTGAACTGGGGGGGATCACTGAGTTACTTTCATTCCCTTTCCAGCTCTCTTTCTCAGTTTGTCTGCTTTCTAGTGCCTTTTAGTCAGCATTTTGTTCTTCAAATACAGCACCACCCCCACCCCCACCACCCCCATTCCCATCCAGTCCAGACTGTGTTGAAAGCATCTGGGCATTGTCCAGTGTGCCAGTCATTTCATTTGGAAATAAAGTATTGCCAAAGTTCACAGACAGGCTTATCATTTGGGAACTAGATCTAAAGCCACGCACTTGCCATTGCATGTAATTTAGAACTGGATTACGTGCAGAGTTTGATCTAATGATGATGATACGTTTTTACTGAGTAGGGTTTATCTATATATAATATGTGACCAAGCACCATGAATGTCATTGAATGTCATGTCAACTTTGCAGGAGATCCAACTTACATTTGGAAAAGTTTGATCAAAATGCACTTTTTGATGCAATAATTAATAACTCAAACTATAATCTCACTATGTTCAATCACATTACAAAAACAAAGTGTTGCTGTTTCAGACAATTTTAATAAATTACATATGATGACAGACATTACGGGCATATTATAGAAACAAATGGAGAGAAAATACAATAGCATTATGTGTATAAATCTTTATTATTTATCTTGTATTCGGCACTCAGAAAGATCAAATATTGAGAGTATCGGTGTTTTTTGACAGCACCCCGTTACCTTTTCACATTATGTTGCATCACAAATTCAACCCATGACTTTATTTGAAAGAGTTGCAGTGTCTTGCACAAAATTCAGATCTCCCAGACGGATGCCACAACTGGAGCATTAAGTAAGGAAATGTTCCTCTAAGATCATTGCAGTATTCCCTCTGCACCATTTACCACACAGCCACCCTGAGAAATGACAAGCAATCCAAATGACCATTGGATAAACGTTGTCAAAAAGACATGAAGATGCATTGGGGTTAGCGTGCATTTCACTCAGTGGTGTTCTGATTTGGTGGTAGCATGTTCAACACATCTTCTTCTCGTTCATACACAGCACAGTGCTGCATACTGACATTTCACTATCTAGTGTATAAATGTGGATCCTCATGATGTTTATGGCAGTGTCTCTGGTTGTGGGGGCCAATTTGAATTTATTTATCTTTATTTAACCGGTCAATTGAGAGCAAATCCTTGTTTTTAGTGACTGCCAGCCTGCAGGACCTGAGCGTTTGAAATAAATAGGCACTCTAACCCACTCCATCCCCCTCCACTGCTCCCCATCTCAGACAAAGTTCAGGTGTGTGTCCTTATCCACTCCATAGTTGCCTTTGTGCTCCTCAAACAGATTGCCGAGCTCATCCATGTAAAGCAGGTGAAGAGCATCAAGTTCCTCCACTGTGGGCTTCTCGTTCTTCTCCACCCTGATTGGCCGCCCCACTGTTGAGAGGTAAAGGGTCAGGACCCAGACTCATGACCCAGAGTCATTGCACTTTATGATTTGCAATATCTACTGTTTATTTGATTAGCATTTGACATTTATTTGGGTAGACTGCCAAACAGACCCAGACTGTGGTCAGTGCCAGTAACTGGTTGATGCAGTAAAGATTGGGCTGAGGTGAACCCAGGGACATCTCTCACCTGCTTCTTTATCTCTCTCTCCCTTTGGCCTATTGGCTGTATAAACCATGCCCTTTATGTGCCCAATACTACTCACATATAGAGAAAACTGTCTTTGCCAACCAACCTACTGACATTAGATGGCTCTGCCAAAATCAACAGCTAGTTGGGAAATGTGCTTTGATAATGTAGCTTCATTTTTGCCTACCACGCAAGGTATCCAAGGTTATACATGCTGCAGGTTATTGCACAGACACAGAATAAAACAAATTATGTAGAAACAAGCGAACTGCATGTTCATGAAGTACTGTTCACTCACCCACTGTGTTAATGGGTTTTCTGTAGGGCATGAGGCCAAAGGAGTACTGGAAAACCCCACGTGCATGGAAGAGAGGCAGGGAGATACCCATGATGCCTTGCAGCCTTTCCTGTATCCATCGCAGCCAGGTGCCTCGCGAGTTGTCCACTTGATCAAACACTTCATTCTCTCCAAAGGAGAAGACTGGTACCAGATGGGCACTAAGGAAACAATTGATTTTTAAGGAGAACGTTGTTAATTAATATTGGCATTTGCATCCATTGTGTTTCATTATTGTTTCTCATTCTAGATGAATCTCTGCCTACGTACTTCCCCAGGAAATCCCACATGAGGGGCTTGAATAGGACTCTGTTTCAACCCTAACCCTAACCATAAGAAATGTCAACCAATGGTGAATAGATCAACACAGTAGCAATCATTTAATGAGCCATGAGAACTGGGCAGGGGAGGATTCTTTACATTCAACAGAACATCATCCTATATCTCCCAAGGCTCTCTGCTCTTACCCATTTTCCATGGCCAATTTGATGAAGCCTTTCTTTTTGGCCAAGAGCACGTTGTAGGACCCAGGATGGGCGTCCAGGGCCTCCGGGGCTCCCCCCACTGCTATTACAACAGCGTTGCCACCACCCCTCCGGCGGAGCAGATAGGTGGCACTCTCTTTGTCCGAAGGGATTAGACCTAGGCAGTGATGTAGTGGTAAATAAAAGAGTGTAAACTATGACCTCTATTCAGTGATCATCAAAAGGCAAACAACCACCTATGAACAAAAATCATTCATTTTAATCATTAATAAAAACAAACATTAATTTAAGCTTAAAAGGACATACAGTATCTTCACATAACATTTTTTATTTGTATTATTATTATTATTATTCCATGACTATTATTATTATTATTATTATTATTATTATTATTATTATTTGTTCCCCTCCTCTTTACCCCAATTCCCCATGAAAAAGCATTTTGCCTGACGTAAATATTTACGTCAATATTTACGTCAGCCTAATAAGGTGGGTCAACTGTCATATGAATACAAAGCCTTTACTGTGTCGGTATACGCAGTTGAATGGAAGAAACAGAAACAAACTAACAATTTGATACAGTTTTACCCATTACACAAGTATGATTTAAATGTGTCTGGGTCAACTCCGTGGCCCGAACCTGCAAGCTGAATGTAGTCTCTGAAGAACGGGGCTCTAAACCACAGGGGCAACATGAGCAGGTAGCTACTGAGGCCGGGAAACAACTGCCTGAAGCCCGTGGCGTTGGTGCAGAAGTTGATGAAGGCACCCGCCACCAGCACGCCATGGGGATGGAAGCCCAGGACGTAGTTGTTCCTGCGGTCTAGCTCTGCTGTCTTGATCAGCTGGGGGGGGGGAAGGAGAGAGCAGAATGTGATGAAACTCAAACGACAAGTGCCAGTAGCAGTATCTGAATTTTGATCCACGGTAGAGCCAAACTCTAATAATAAATGTTTCCTCCCAAGAGCTGACACCCTACTTCACAGGGTGTCCTGGTGGCTTAGTTGCCTAAGGCGTATATCATGTGCCCCTGGGTTTGAGTCTGGCCTGGGATGTTTGTCACATGCCCGCACCCTTTGTCCCTACTCTTACTAAAGCCAGACCTCTTAAGGCTCAACTCCCACCATATCTGGACTCCTCCTCACAACGTGTTTCAAAACCTTACAACTGTCACTACTTATTATTACGCAAGCTTTTTTTTTTGCGCAATCTTGCATTACTTTTCACTTCTAAGTAGAAGGATTCAAAGTCTAATTATTGTATGCATCACTTCCTCATTCTATGCTGGCCCAAAGCATAATTGGTCACCCCACTACACTCACCCACTACTCGCTGCTCAAGCGCACGTGGTTATAGAAGGTTGAATCTATATAGAGCGTACCTTTGAACTGTATGTGAGGTCCCGGCGTCCCTGTGTCACGTGCATCAGTATGTACAGTGAAATTAGTGAGTGAAGTATTTAATAAGTGTTCATTTTTAATTGACAATTATTTGCAGTTGACTGAGTGTTGATTGGAGAGTTGTTTGTCCTCTCACAGAGCTGATACAGCTCTGAGGCGGCCGGTCAAAACGATCTAAATGTGTTAATTTAACTCTGATGGATGTCGATTCATATAAACACTGGCTTCAACTCTGAGTTACAGTTATGCTGGCGGTTTTGCTGTTTGGCCACTGAAGTGATAGGCCATGGGATACACATTCATTCCAAGGCACCCTGACATTGAGTCATAGGGTGTATTTCCATGTAGTGTCAGAAATAATGGTTTATTGATCCTGAACTGTATATTACTGGGTAGGATATGTGACCTATGGAGCTTTGTTTTCCTGCCTCTCCAGAGAGAGCGATATTGAGAGGTATTGAGGGTCACTTGTCATGCGCTATAACTTGTTTTGCAGACCACGGTGAGCAGCGTTCGCCTGTCAAAACAAATCCCTCACTGTTTGTATCTGTGTTTGAGATTAGCATTTCAAGGCCATTGTGCTCTTAGAGTCACATCCACACCCATTTTCTGAGAGCCATGCTATTTTCTCAAGGACAAATTAGTTCGCCCCACAGAGGGGATTTGATTTAATCTCTCTCATACCATTTTATTTTTAACTTTCATTCGTTATTCTTGTTCTTTAGTTCCAACAGTTTTTTTTCTCTCTCTCTCCTCTTTTGGGGAAACTTGGGGAAAGGGAGTCATTGAGGTGGTGGTGACCTACTGGTAGCAGGTCCTAATTCACAAGGTTAATCATTGGCTCCTGTTCCTCTAATGAACAGATCTGTTTACAAACAAAAGAGGTGTCCACTCCTGAACAGTCACAGACTCTGGACCCTCTTGACCTCCCCCTCTATCTTTTATCTTTTCACCTCGGGTTTCCACATATACCACTAAAATGCAACACAATTAGTTGACATTCTAACACATTTTCTTAGTTGAAATGTTACACATTACGAATTTTTGCCGTCAGTCTGTCTGAACGTATTCATGTTAACCCTTTTCTGGAAACACATCACACATTATGTGATCAGCTGGTGACGTCTTACTCCAAGTTAGTGACTGTGCTATTAGGGATGGTGGGAAAACAAACCTCAATCAGGCTCTCGGAAGGACACTGCTGCTGTTCACCCTAACATTGACTCTTTATTTCAGACTTAATGTGGCATACAGTCAGATGATGCTGGAAATAATTCACTTTGAACAGGATATATGAGATGAGCACGATACAGGGAATTTTGTTCCTGGGAAGTAATTGGTATTTAGCTTCTTTTGACGAGCAAGGAAAGTACATACTCCTCAGGGAAGTACACATTCACATGAGATTCACGGAAATCATTCACAGCAAATTCTAGTTTTGTCAAAGTAGAAAGTGTGATCCCTGTAACTTTCATCTTTGTTGCAATTAAATGCAGACCATTATCATTTACAGCGTAGTAAAGTGTTGATGGTACTCATCAACTTGTCTCAGTATCTCAGGTTATTTCGCCCTACTATGGATGAAGAAATAAATAGATTAAATAGATTTTCTTCCATTTGAAGAGAGGACTGTTTAACTGGGACTTCCTCATTGCAAAACAAGGAAGCCCCAGTTAAAGTGCACAGATTCAAAGCAGATAAAGATTAAAGACAGACACACAAACAGAGAGTAAAAGAAGAGATACAAAGCGACTACATTTTCAAACAACATAAAATAATAACAGTAAATAAATAAATACATTAAAAATGGTAATAAATAGTGATAACAGTCCCTATAGGTAAAAGAGGTGTGTTTTGAGTAAGCGTTTAAAAGCTTCTGTAATTGTCCTCAGATCCAACAAGAGTCTATTCTATAGTTTTGGTCCATTAGTGCTAAATGCAGCTTCACCATAAGTCTTCGCCTGTGTTTTTGGAATAGTGAGGAGCAGAGAGTTTGTAGATCTGAGGGCTCTGCCAGGGATATTCTAAAACTAATTGGCAGCCAGTGCAGGGACTTTAAAACAGTAGTGATGTGAGCTCTTTACTTTGCTGCAGTTAAAACTCTAGCATCAGCACATTGTAATTCTCCCAAAGTCTGCTTTGACCTTTGTTATATTCTCTGCCAGCCCGAAGAGAAATGTATTGGATCCATGTACTCAATAAAATGGCACCAAGAGGCCTGAATGATGATTTTAGTTTAAAAAGTTTTGTGTAAAAGTGTGCACATGGTTAAAGTAGGCTATTGTTTGCTATGTAAAAGTGTTACCATGATTTTGTTTTGGTTCTTTCTTAGAGAATCATTGTTAACCATGATTATTGATGTAAAGTATATCAGCTGGAATATGCTTTATGTAAATGCTTTAGAAAAAAAAACACACAACGTTTAAGTAAGCTACTATTCGCCATGTAAAAGAGGTACCATGATGTTTATTTCTTATTGTCATTTTTCTTAATTGATGTTAAGCTTGAGGTGTGGCTATAGGCCCCCCAAGTAAGAATACCTGCCCATGCAATTAATCTCAGCTGTACCTAATTACTGTGTAGCTCATGTGTTTAAATTGACCTTCATTGCAACCAGTATGCTCTGATGAAGGCTGTTGAGCCGAAACGCGCCAGCATATTTTGTACGCAAGCCATTTAATAAAAGTGAAAAGTGAGTAATCTGGATTTTTTGTTATTTAATATGGGATGTGCTACCCACTCTCTTTTTGAGATCCTTTATTCTCTGCCATATTTGTTATATTCCTTATATGTGGTTCGAAAGTTAGATCAGAGTCAATGATAATGCCCAACCTGTCAATAAGAATGTTGTGATCAATGTTGTGTCAAAGGCCACACTTGGGTCTTTTTCTCATCACAGTTGATTCTGAGATCATTTACAACCTTCACTAGAACAGTTTCAGTGGAAACCAGATTGGAATCTGTTTAGGTAGTCTGTCAACTGTATGTAGACCAGTTTCTCCAGAATTTTGATGAGAAACAATAGATTTGAAATTGGTCTATAGTTGCTGAGACTGGCTGAGTCCAGAGTATTCTTTTTCAAGAGTGATGTTTTAAAAATGGATGGGAAATATCTAGTCTGCAAGGAATGGTCAGCAGAGATTTTTTTTTTTTTTACGTTCAGTGACGTTTTCTCTTCAGTAGTCACTCTTTATTTTTTCAGCTTTGGCAACAGAATCAATGGTAGCCTTTAGCTTTGCATATAAACACTCTGTTACATAACTGACAATAAAGGAGTTTGACTGTTAAAAAGAGCCATACAATTTTCAACTGCTGCTGAGTCAAGGCAATGTTTCTTTACAGTGTGT
The DNA here is from genome assembly GCA_034670385.1 of Hoplostethus mediterraneus. Lineage (NCBI taxonomy): Eukaryota > Metazoa > Chordata > Actinopteri > Trachichthyiformes > Trachichthyidae > Hoplostethus > Hoplostethus mediterraneus. The sequence continues at coordinate 4,374,228 of JAXDDW010000005.1, forward strand.
TCTGTATTAAAAAGCACTTTGCATGTCTTGCCAGTGAAATGAACACAATAATGATAAGTAACAGCAATGCCAGCAATGGATGTAATTTCTATTTAGAGTTATAACAAGGTCCAACGTGTGTCCTTGTTTATGTGTGGGTCCTGTGACATGCTATGTGGCTACATTTCTACATCTCAGAAATTCCCAATGAGTCTTTTTGTGATGTAAAATATAGATATAGAGGACAGGAATTTCTGATACTGAGATAGTTCAACCAAACCAATAAGGGTTATTGCTTTATCAACTATGGCTGCAAAGGTCAATTCATATAAAGAGTGACATGGTCCACTTAGTCCTCAGAGATATTAATAGGCCTGAATATCTGATGGAAACATGTTTTTCTGGCTTCTATAGAAGATTTTTAAATATATTTTAAAATATATTAACGGCTAGGTTTGGGTTTTCTTAAGCACTTACTGTTGCAAAAAGGATCTTTTGTATGCCTGATATAAGATGTGTTTTATATATCCCTTAAATAAACAACTTTTAAAACTATTTCCAACATCCTGAAACAAATTAAATGTTTAATAAATATATCCAAATGGTTTGTAGCAATGCATCAGCTAATTTCTGCAGCACTTTTGAAACAACTATCTGCTGTTTAACTGTTTTGCTGTTGATGTGCTCTGTTTTATCAGTCCAGTCCAAAGTCTTGCTCAAGGGCAAGATGTAGACCCATCTAATGGAGCAGATGCTGGCAGCAGAGGCTCTGTTCCCCCTGAACACCTCACATTATATGCACACCAGATCTGTCACTTGTCCCTCACACCCAAGAGCAAAGATGCTTGCTGAATTGGAAAAAATACTGGGCCTGTGAAGATCAGAAATAAATCATCAAATTTAAGTCTTTATGTTGTGTATTTGCACTACCCAGACATGACCAGCAGATGGACACCACAGCCAGCAAGAGGGCCGCTCAGTAGCCTTTATGGGCTACTTTTACACAACAGGGACTGGCTCAAATTAAAATGTTTGTAACTCCATTTAAAACACCATTAATTTATTTGAAACTGAAGTCTAGCTGGGAAACCATATCTCCTAGCAACAAGATTCAAAAACAATGCTGCAGTGTTTTTTGAAGGAAATCGAGCAGGATTGATATTGAGTAAGCCCTGTCAAGTCCAGATCCTGAGAGAACGTGCACAAACACACATCGCAGCCAATGGTCACTGGATACTGGCAGGCATGTTCACTTGGTTTCATCCTTTCTGATCCAATCCACCACTTGAATTGATTCATTTCTAAAGAGGTATTTCATTTTGAGGTTTAGGTTAGTTCAGCCTTATGTTATCCAGGTTAATAGTCATGGCTGTAACCAATGGCTGATCCATGTTTAATAGGAGTTACAGCGCTTTATTTCCCTATCACGCCGGCTGAACACTGAAAAGTCAGTGGTTTGCAGCGTCATCTGCTGGGCTGCTAGAGTAAACCTGCAAAAAAGGGCATTGAGCTACTTGGGCATTGAACTTCCATACAAGCTCCATGTATATTATATGTTTTTTCTACCAGTCAAAGCGAGCATGAGGTGTGCAGCAGCTAAGGGTGGGGATTTACAGCTGTACCTTGTTTCATTTGTGTTTGTTACTCAAGGTCGTAAAGAAGTAATCCAAGAGATTTGTGTTTTCTTGTTTGATGACGTCTTTGGTACTCAGCGCTCATTGCCGTGGTGTTTCTGCCCTGTACTTCCCAGAGATCACCTGTCAATCAAACAGTGTGTCCAATACTGTTTCCTTGGACTTTCTGTAGATGGCGTTTGAGTTTCTGTAGGTGGCGCTATTTTCTTTGTCTGTTCAGCCATGGTGGCTATCGCTGCTCATGCTAACTACCCAGTTCTTCTTCTGTTTATTCCAAACAAACCTCTCTCTCTCTACTCTCATTATACCAGGAACTTGCCAACCGCGATGACACTGACACCGACGCAGACACGGAAACATACACACACTCTGAAAAGCTATTAAATTGATATATGTGATCAGACGGCATCAGGTATCAGGATAAGACCATGGAACTGGATATGTATACAACACTAGAGGGAATGGAGGGACCTCATTCCATAATTGGCATTATCAGCCTTTGGCCTTCGGCCTGCCCAGAACAGAGATAACGGCCAAGGACCCACTGCTAGTGCGTAGATAGAGATGGGAGATTGAGAATGACATGAAGTTTACTGGCACAGATGTTCATATTGTCTCTGACTTCCTGCATGGACTTGAGGGCAATTAAATTCTGTATACTTCAAATGTAAAGCAGTGGACTGACTGACCCTATACAACAACCTTCATATAGTTGTTTTTAGCATTTATTGTCATCATTTTATCTCACCTTGACGGGGAAGTAATCCCTCATGTAGTGCCAGATTTTGAGGCCACACAGGTAGTGCACCTTGCGGCCGCCACGTGAGGGTGTGTTGTAGTCAATGAACCACCAGGCGGCATACAGCACACTGATGAGCCAAAAGCGTGTGAACAGCAGGTAAATGAACAGGAAGATGCAGGTCGGCGCTGGGGAGAGAGGTCGCTCAGGTCAGACAGGAGAGTTTACATATTCTGCACCGCTCACTGGTTCACACCAGGACGGGAGGGGTAGCCAAACATGCTTTCCATTCAAACACATTGACAGGCTTCTTTATGAGTATTTGCTGTGAAATTGATGAAATATACAAAAAATCTATTGTCTATAGTCTGAAAACCAATAATGTCATTTTTTTTGGAGAGACCTTTGGAAAAATAACAATGCAAAACGCTCTTCATCCTGTTATCATTACGTGACTTCAAATTGGTTCGTATGGAGGTAGCTAGATGAATAAACACTTTGATTTGGATACCATGTACATGCACCAATCACAACCAAAATTTAGATATCTACTAAATCTGCTAAACAAGATTGTAGCAGATTTTTACTGCAGTAGCAAAATCCCTTGACTGACACAATCTACTATGTCCAGATGTTGAAGTAACAACTATTGCAATGAAAGCGTATGAAGTCCAGTGCGCACACACACACACACACACACTCACCCAGGCCCAGGAAGGAGAAGACCCACTGCATCACGGTGGCTGTCTGCAGTCTCCGGTGGAAGGGTACGTCCGTGGGGGCAAAATCAATCTTCATGTTGACCACAGGAAGAGAGAGAAACCAGGGCTCTGCTACAAGTGGCTAAGAAGAAGAGTGAATGAAGTGGGTCCAAAGTCTGCCCCCCTCCCTCTCCACCATCACCTCCATTTGGCTGCCTTATCTCAGAAACCCAATGTAGGGTTTGATTAGCCAATCCATATCTCCCACATCAGACCTTTGACCCTGCTAGGAATGAGCTGCTTGAACATATTGATCAACAGCAAATATCAAGTCAATGGAAAGGGGGGGAAGGCCATGTCCTCTTTATGTTGACTTTTCTGTAACTTTACTTACTGCCTTGGAGGGCAGTCGGGAGCTCTAGTGCAGGTGTAGTATGTCAGTATAATACTGTTGTAAAGGCATCTAGAAGATTACTCAAGGTGATACATCGATAAAGAGAACAAAGAGATATCAGAAGATAGTGGAGGAGCTGTCCAACACTAGAGCAGATGCTCACAAGCATGTGTGTGTGTACTCATACACACACACATACACACACACACACACACACACACACACACACAATTCCTCTATCTCTATCTCTCTCTCTGTCTCTCTTTCTTTGTCTCATTAGATTAAGTTGGATTGAGATTTGCCCAGGTTTATGTGTTTCGCTGCCAATCTGTTTCGTTTTGCCCTTTGATCACCTTTTCATAAATTACTGATTTATTCAGGGCTTATCTAATTAGGTTATAAACACTGTGGTCTTGAATGTATCAGTTTTTGCCTGCGCTCACACTCAAACAACCTGTCTCCAACTGGTGTTCAAAATAAATGCAGTTTATTTCTAAAACAGAGGGGGGAGGTCTTGCCTATACTTGATAATAATGGCAATAATAAAGGGTTGTTAACATGTAATAGTCTAATTAGACAATTCCTTTTTTTCAGTTGTTGGAGAAATGTTTGTACAATGTGAAACAGCTCTCCTGGGCGTATAATGACTGGTATTATTCATCTATTATTTGCCGCCATCTGCTCGCTTTGCCTATAATGGTAATCTTGGTCACAAAGGCCTATTTCTCCATCATAAATCAGTAGCATAATTAGACTTAAAAACATATGGAGCAATGTAGGCTGTGGCCTTTTTTGTTGCTTTGGTATATTTTAATATACTTTAAATAATATACTAATGAATACTAAAATTCATAACACTTACTCCCCTGACAAGAAATCACTACAGTATTGCTTTAGGGACTGTGGTGCCCAGTCCCTAAAGCACCACAGTTTATCGCATCATTTATCGTTCTTCATGGTATTTTCCAACCTCCTCTGACATCACTATAATATTCCTATGAAATTCCTAGAATATTCCTTACAGTTGATATCCGCTGTGGTTTCCTTTAAATAGGACAGAAGTGTTTTACATTTTGACCATCTTTACATCTGACGCAAAGAATCCAATCCTAGAGGAAAAGTCCTGGGTCCACTGTTTTATTAAATACACAGAAAGTTAACGTCTAAATGTTGACGAAACAGAAGCAGATGATGACTGGCTAGAGGTTGGATTGTACGACGACGCCCCTCCTCCTCCTGTACCGCAGACACAGCGTACGTAACGACGGCCGCTGTTGCGTCAGGTTAGTCAGTGTTCAGGCTAATACTGGAAGCAGGGAGAGTTTAGTTTCAAAATAAAACCTAGAATTTGTCAATTCACGGTTTTGAATATACGCTGTGAAAACAGTAATTATATTTTAATTAACAGATTCATTCTTAGTTATTTCCTATGTGTACACTTTGGTGCTTTGTATTACTTAAACAGCATTGCAACATGATCGTCAGTAAAGCTTTTAGTTTGAAAGCTATCACCGGAAGTTATACTTTGTATTCTCGCTACCTTGACTCATATTTTCCTCCGGTCCAGTTTTGAGTCTCTGGGATGCTGAGCAGGCGGGCGGGGCTGTTTTTCCTTGCAGTGCCCTATACCGTGATGTGATGTAGACTAGCTGCAAGACGGGACAGAGAGAAAAACATCAATCCGGTTGGTTAAAATCAGTTCAGTTACAATCTATGCTGGTATATTTTATTTCCATTATGGATTTACTAACTAAGTATTCACTACTAACTATCTAACGATAGAAATATTGGAGCACTCTACGTAGTCAGGCGCACGGAAATCTTCCAGGATCACATAGTACCAGGATACCGGGGGGGGCAGATAAATATTGTTTCCTGCAACCGGATTCGTGACAAATTGCATTGTAGTGGAAGTCATCAAGCATTATCATGGCGTGGCCCTGTATCACCAGGGCGTGCTGCATGTCCCGTTTCTGGAACCAGCTGGACAAGGCTGACATTGCGGTGCCTTTGGTTTTCACCAAGTACACGGACGTCTCTGAGATGCAGCATATCCAGCTGCAGCCGACGCTCCACCCTCCAAAGGCCCGGGTCGCCATAGAAACGCAGCCCTCTCGCGCAGAACCCCGTGCAGAGGCTACAGGAGCTGCACGCGCGCCCCGGAGGAGCGTCTCCGAGGAGCGCGTGTGCAGCTCCGTGATGCGCCAGGACTTTAAGCACTGGAAAGTAAGACCCGAACCGAGCTGTAAACCCAAGAATGAATACCACGGCCCGGACACCCCCTTCAACACCGAGACCCAGTACCAGAAGGACTACAAGCCGTGGCCCATCCCGAAAAGGTGCGACCACCCCTGGATACCCAAGCCTCCTGCCTCCATCTCCGCCAGCGAAGACCATGTCCCGGACAGGTCCAAGCACGCCAAACAGCACGTGATGCAAGCGGAGGTGGACACCGGCGTGGAGAAAAGCGCCATCGCCGACAAGGTGCAGGAGAAAGACATTCTTCAGGGGCAAGAGAGGAAAAAGAGGGCAAGTAAGAAAGTGGCAGCGGAGAAGAAAGTTGTCCTTAAGGTGGAAGGAGAGACGGAAGGTAAAGGCAGGGCGGCGGCGGATGCGCTGAACCGGCAGATAAAGGAAGAGGTGACAGCAGGCAGCTCATACAGGTGAGTGTATTTATACACAGTGGCCTGGTCCACCTCCAGCACAGCTGGAGATTGAACCTTAACGGTCAACTAATTAGATTCTAGTGGTTCCCAAACTCAAGCATCCTTTAGGGGGTTCCAGGGGACCCCCAGGCGTGGATTAGTTTAATTACACTTAATTCACTATATGTTAACCCAATAAGTAGAGACATTCAATACAAATCTGCTCAGGCTTCCTATAGAATAGTATCTTTATTAAATTGGGATCCTTATGACAAACCTTTATTAAATGATTATCCCTGAGACAAAGCCTTTATCAAATGGAGGCCCCTATGAGAAAACCCTTTATGAAGTTAGGGTTTGTGGTCTTAGGTTTATGTATCTGATGGTTGGAGGTAGGTTATTTATTGCATTTTTGGCCTCTACTGAGAAATGTGAATTTTTCCACAGAGTGTCTTCGTGAATTCATAGGAAACTGTTAAGTATGTTCTCAGAACAAGCGGTTCTAGGTAGATTAAGTACCTAACAGAGCATGCAAAAACATTATGGAACAATGAACCTTTTCTAATCCACAGAACGTAATTAAAACAAACGGGAAGGCCAAGGTGGGATTTCTGTCGAATACTGTTAATCTCGCGTTGTTATGTAATGTCCACGAATGATGAGGGAGGCTGGCAGATGGATGCGCACCAAATCATAAACCTCACAGTCATCGTACACACACCTGATAGGTTATTTGTAAGACTCTGGGTTCATTTGAAGAGAAATCATGTGCCACACCCATCCCACATCTTTATCAATGAGCCAGCATTTAAGCATCACATGCCTTGTGATGTTGTGGAAACAGATTTGCTCTTCTTTGTTCAGAGTGTTTTTGTGGTTATTTGTTTATGTGCTCGTCATAGTTTTTAATGAACTATGAGGGTGAACTCCTGAACTCATACTTTATAAAGCATGTTGTGAAAAACATTGATTTGATTTGATTCACAGTATTAATGCACAAGTGAACATGTTGCCCCCCACAACTGATGCACCCTTTGGGCCAATCAGTAACAAGATGCATCATCCACAATCGGACCAGTGATGTTTGAGTTATCATGACTTAAAATGTTGTGATGTGATCTTTAATTATAGCGCCCCCATTAGGCCAATCAGTGTAATTTGTAAGGAAAGCTGGACGTGTGCAGCAAGTTTGGTGTCAATTGGACTAACAATGTAGGAGTTGACCTTTAATGATGGTGTCCCTATAATCAGACCGATCAGTGTCATGTTCTAAACTCCAGAACACAGCACCAAGACGCATCACCCCTCCAGGTTTTGGCAAAATCAGACCAGTGGTGTCTGACAGGGGCGTTCACAACTGTGAGCAACTTGGTCATTGGGTTGCACTATTGTGTGGGCGGTGTGAGAGGCTCCGACTGCATCTTTGTAGTGGTGTTTTGCAACATTTTGAACAGTTTTTTTGTTGTTGCGTTGGTATGGCCATTCATAACATTGTCATTTTAATGAGGTGACATAGCTAGCTGGGAAGCGCTAATTAGGAAGCATTAATCAAAGGTAATCTCATTGAAAATACTTCAGAGCTTCCCATCGACCAAATAGATGGATGCAACCGTTCCTCAAGCATCATCGTTTATTCCTGCAGTCTTTCAAGTAAAAGCCGAGAGAAAACTGGGACACTTTGAATCAACTTCTTGTTAATTTCTCTCTCGCCAAGCAGATGGAACGAAGTCACATCGGTAGGGAAAGTTTTTCATCACGTGGGGGGACAACGAATAACGCAAATTCTAATACTTCGCCGGAGCATTCTCAAAGGAGGCAGACTTGGGGTAATAGAAAGAAGTAGTAAAAGAAGTGGTTGAAGTGTGATGTGGCTGGCAGAAGGTGCATGGTGCTGTGGGAGATCAAAAGGTCAGTCTTACAGCTGTTCTGTGCTTTGCCTGTATAGATGAACAGTCAGCAGGGAGCAGCCCCGGGCACTTTTCCCCCCACGTGGCATGAAATGGCTGCAATGTGACAAGTAATAGGCCAGTCAGCTCCCTGCCTTTCTCTGCCAACGGAGACGCAAAGCAGGTCAGCTGTGGGTTAATACCGACATGAGCACGCACACACACACACACAGATGATAGAGAGGTTTGTTAGCCAGCGTTTACATTATATGTCGTGCATGTCGTCCCTCGGTTTCGCTGGTTACATTTTGGCTAAAGGGTGTTTGAGAGGAGGCAGAGCGACAGATGTTGACTTTGCCCTTGACCAGCAGGGAAAACTGCTCAGAGGAAGCTAAGGGATGTTAGCTTCCTCTGAGCGGTTTATCTGTTATCTGTGACATTGTCATATAAATAAACGTCTGTTTTGCCATTCTCTATCACCAAATATATCTATTTAATGAAAGCTTTTACATTTGCTGTTGTAAACACCAAACCGCAGAGGGTTGGACTCATATCCGACCCTGACAAGGGCCACATCCCAGTTTGTGCTTAGTCAGTCTACTAATTGCCTTTCCAAAAACATACCAGAAACTGTTTCTCTCTCAGAGGAAATTGTTGAACAGACCGTGAAGAAAATTGACTTCTGTAAATACTCAAGAGTTACACTCCCTTTGGCTGTGTGAGTCTTTTTTTTAAAAGATTTTCTGTGCCTGGGCCTGTAGATGCAGTCGATTTTACTTTTTTCTTCCTTTCTTTTTAACTATATGTAGTCAGAGCACGTAGACTCTATAGCAGGAGACAGCTTTCATTCAGGGAACTGCATTCATTGCATTCACTGCACTTCACCTTGGAGATGCTCAGCACAGCCACAGTCTTATTCTGTTGGCCACGGAGAAGCTACACTGGAGCCGTTGGGGGTTCAGGGCCTTGTTCAAGGGCGCTTTTGGTGGTTGTTGTTGTTGAGGGAGTCTGATTCCCAGTCTCTCAGTCGGTGCAGGGTTTTGAACCAACAGCAGTCACAAGCCCATCTATCCAAGCTTCAGGCTGCCACCGACCCTTCTTTACATTATGTTTAAAATGGCATGAGAACACAGTAACACAACTGCTGGTGGCTTTGTTAGCTTTTTCTTTACTGCCACCAGCAAAGAGCACCAGCACCAAAGCCTGCGTTTCATCTCGTCAGTGGTATTTGGTCCATCGTCCCATGGGTGTGATCTAATAAAAGGACATTCGATGCTGGAAAGAGCAAATTGCATAACGTGATAAAGCAAATGACTGAGAATGACGAAGGAGAGTGGAGTTTCGTGGTTGAAAGCGTAGCAGGTTGCTTAGGTTCGTTGAGTTCATGGAGAGAAAGATGCGGAAGAGGCATGAATCTTTAAGTTGTGTCACGTATCACAGCTCAACATTTTTCACAGCAGTGCGAACTCATCCCGCCCTGTCGCTGTATCCGTCACGAGTGCCTCTCCTTTAGATTCTCCTCTCCTCCTCGTGTTGAAGCAGCGGCCACAAAAGCCTCCCTCTGCCAAACAGGGTGCTCGATAAAGCCAAAATGAGTTGGTCTTTCATCCCACCGTCACAGAACATGGCGCTACCAGACAGAACACGCTGCAAAGAGGCCAACGGATTTTGGCGGATTTAAAAAAAAAAAAATGATCCTCTTACAGGGCCTGCAAAGCCTTGTGTTTTCACTGACAAGCAGTGAATGCAGAAGCGCCCCATTGTACTTCATCTCCGAAACAGAGAAAGACAGGACAGGACGGCAAAAAGAGCAGCTTGTGCACTTCTGCTGCCCCGTCTCACCCATCTCCTTTCAAGCTATGAGATTCAGCACTTCCCTGCAAACTGGTGCGGGGCGGTTGTATGATATTACGAGATATTCCCGCCCAGATATACCATATACTTAATCCGTAGATCATGAGTGATATCCAGTACTCAGCTGTGGCATCAATGCAGAGCCCAGCCATCTAAAGGTAACTGTGTTGCGTAACTCATTCTAATCTGATTGGACCATATCTGATTACAGTCCATATGAATGAATTATATAAGGTAACCTAGTTGTAACTTACTGACATTTGTGCATGGATGTCAAACCGGCTGCTGGGTTTCAGTCACACAGCTACAGTGGTCAAATCAACATTCCTGAAAGAGGAGGCTGAGGCAGAGAGTGGCAGAGCATCGCATTTGAGCGGACGCTACACAGTTACCTGAGCTGGACACAAGGATGACAACACACTCCTGGTCTCAGGAATTGAGGCCATTATCCAGGATGCCAGGGGCGGAGACAAGATCAAACGTACTGGATTCACACTGCAGGATCCAGCCTCTCTCTCCCCTCCCCCCCTACTGAGGTTCTGTTGTGCAATTTAAAACTCTCTTTACGGTGCCAAGAGAAGGTCACCTTCCAAATACTAAACGTTTTGATATTCATTCTATATTTACTATGTATCTACACTCATGGGAGTATTCTAACAAATTGTATTTCAGTGCTATGCTCATATTTATTCTACATGTAAGGCGTTGCTGTGAAATGGATGTTTTTGCATTTTGGGTTAATACCAACATGGGTACACACACACACACACACACACACACACACACACAGATGATAGAGGTTTGTTAGCCAGCGTTTCCATTCGTCGATCCTCGGTTTCGCTGGTTTACATTTCGGTTGAAATTTCCCCGAGGTAGCCGCGGTGAACGAGCTAAAACGAAGGAGTTAAACCGAGATATGACAAATGCAAACACTCCGGAGGAATGAGGCCAGGCTAAAGGTTTGTATGGGGGGCTTGAGAGGAGGCAGAGTGACAGATGTTGACTTTGCCCTTGACCAGCAGGGAAAACTGCTCAGAGGAAGCTAACACCCCTTATAGACTGTGTTTCAGTAAGTAATCATCTGTGACATTGCCATTCTCTATCACCAATTGAAAGCTATATGCATTTAATGAAAGCTTTTACATTTGCTGTTCTAAACACCTGGTGTCAGTCTTTCCTGGGAAAACCCCTCTGGCACACATGAGCCATTTTTGAGCCATTATATTGTTCACATTGAGTTGTTCATTTGAGCTATCTTTGTGCTTAGTCAGTCTACTAATTGCCTTTCCAAAACAGCAGAAACTGTTTCTCTCTCAGAGGAAATTGTTAAACCGACTGTGAAGAAAATTGACTCAAGAGTTACCCTCCCTTTGGCTCCTGAGTCTTTTTTGAAGATTTTTCATATAGTTGTGTAGGTCTGTGGCTGTCTAACATGCTGGCCTCTGGTGTCTACTAGCATTTCTACCTGAGCTCACCTTTACAAAGATGGTTGCTGTAGTATGTTTCATAATTGTTATTGTTATGGGAATTAGGATTGCTTTGAGAGCTGGAAAATGATGTGTTACCATGGCAAAGGCATAATTACTGACAATACTGACACTATTCATTTCAATGACAAGCTTGTTAAAACTTCACGGTCACCATCTTATGTGTATCAGAGAGGATCACCATGAAGTGCTCTTTCCGTCCAGTCTAATTCTGTCGTTCCAGCCTTCATATTGAGTTTCCAGTGTAGCCGTTCCACCGGACCGCTGCGTTTAGAGAGTCAGATAGAGCTGAGGCCAGCGGATCCCGGAGGAAGGAGGGAGTATTGACTAGAAGCAGCCACGCTGACACACCGAGAAGCACTGTCAGGAAGTGAAGCCGCTGTGCACACGGGCGCATGAATTCCCTCGAAAACAAAGAGAGAACACAGCCAGCCCAGCATGGCCCGCAATCAGATTCAGAGTCACTGTAAGTCACCAAGTGTAGAGACAGTTGTCTTGGTGAAATTGGCTGCAGAGACGTATTGACGGTGCACAGCGTCTCAGAGTACATGCAGTACAAAGGGAAAGTGCAATACATACAGACAGTAGACACATCACTCTACACTGATAAATGTTCATACTGAGGTTGTGAAATTCTGGACACCGGCTACAAGCAGTAGTATTTACATTATTGTGATATGATTGTGATTTGTGTCCAGTTAAGCAGTTTTTTATGCTTAGCCCTTGCACATTCCTGGGAGCTGTTGTAGGGAGGGTCGGCTTACGACCAAACAGATTGAATGATGATCCAGTAAAACTGTAGATGAAACTGTAGATGAAACTAGATTTTTCAGCGGGGATAATTTACTGATGGGAATGTGAAGTAAACTTGATTTCATTTTTTTCGCTGAACTCATACTGATGTCTGTGGCTTGCCAGTATAACCCGTGATCGTGCATTTGATCACTCATGATCACTCGTGTCTATTCATCGCGTTTGTTGCTTGAAGTAAACACTCGTCATTTTGTTTTAGCTGCAACTCACTACTGTTTTATTCCATCGTGCAGACGTTTGCGGACGTTTGTTTCCGTGCCCTTGTGGCCGTCCCTCGGCGAGCTAAGAGTAGTTGACCAGATTGGGGCATGTCAGAGAGCAGGGTGGCGTGTAGCTCAGCAGTGTTGTACCCTGGCGTGGGTCCACCCCTCTCAGTGCCAGTGTTTGGCCGTAGTGGCCAGTGACTTCTACCCCCAGCAGGTCAGCAGGGTCAGCCAGCCAAAACAGTTTTAGACACACCGCAAGAAATATCAAGCGGTATGATATATATAGCGTATAGCCTGGGCCTCAGTGACTCAGGAATAACACAGGAAGAGAAGATGGAAAAGGAAGTTATTAGAGGTAGTGATTCTGTTTGTTGAGCAAGAAGCTTTGTTTAAATTCACTAGTGTTATTGTGAATGTTAAAGTTCACGTGTAGCACTTTTATAGTTTTTTCGCTCACATACTTTTCATTTCCTTTTTGTTACATGTGAAAATGACACAGCAGCCAGTCTTGCATAACTTGCACTCTAAAAATGTCCATGTCCTGGAAGAAGGGCAACTTTTCTCAGAGGTGTAAACATTTACTGGGTGTATGTCGAATTGCCCAGTGGGAACATATTCACACCGAAAAAATTCTGCATTTTTCAGAGATGTGTTCAAGTCAATGGTTGCTTCATCCTGAGGTCGAGAACTTTGGGATGATCACTATGATGCATTTAACAACCAGGCAAATTAAATTGCCTAACAGTAAATTGTGTCTAACAAGTATCACCAGAGCCTGTGAGCATTGAGACACTACTACCAGAAACTAAGGGAAAGGCCTGATCTGACCTCTGAAGTCATGAAGTGGGCCGTACTTGGATGCAGCAGATGCAATTCCATGACGTGAACCAAGACCCCTTTGGAACCCTTATTTTAAAATGTGTATTGTAGCAAGTACCTAGTACACAGTGACCTCAGAGAAACTGGCTGTATTGTTGCACAGTCATATGTCCATGACCAGCAGCTATGTTTCAGTACAGACCTGGGTATGACACTTTACCCCATCTGCACAAACACACTCTGTCTCTCTCTCTGTCTCTGTCTCTCTGTCTCTCTCTCTCTCTCTCTCTCTCTCGCTCTCTCTGTCTCTGTCTCTGTCTCTCTGTCTCTCTCTCTCTGTCTCTGTCTGTCTCTCTTTCTGTCTCTTTCTCTGTCTCTCTGTCTCTCTCTCTGCACACAATGAAAAACACTTACATACATGCACAGATATGTACAGTACTTTAGTACTGTATATAGTACTTTATGCCCTTAGCCTTGGGTGTTGTTGTATAACGTGTCTGTGCATTGTGGCCTCTTGGCCCAGTCGAGCATTAAAAGTGGACTTCAGTCCTCTTATGTAACGGCCCTCTCTGTGATTTCCACCTCTCTTCTGCAGCACAGGAGGGATCTCTCCATTCAGCCGCCAGGATACACATCACTGTCACCGTCCATCAGAAATACTTTACTAATATATGAAAAGTCTTAAATGTTGGTGCTTGATGGCTAATTTAGTTGAGTAGATTAATGGGAGCTAATTATAGAATTAAGAAGATAGCTGGAAGCATTAGTTTAGTAGTTTAAGCATTTTGAAATTGAATTGAAAATCTCTTGGTCCCATGAAATTATAAAGCTCAGATGATTTTGATTTTGAAAATGTCACTTTCATATTATCATACCAACCAATCAAATCTGTGATACTGTATATATGATGTATTTACTATTATTAACCAATGATAAAATAGTGATATAATAAAACCCTCTAACGTAGGTAAGCAAGAATGCAAGAATGCACTCGAATGGACCCCACTTATAAACCGTGCAAATCTGTTTATCTTCCAGGGCTTTCTTACTTTACAAACTCGCCGTTTTAACGTTTTATTCCACGTGCTATCCCATGACTACCTACCACGAGAGCATCTTTGACGTCAGGATCCAGCTCTCACACTCACCAACCAACTCCAGCTACGGTCTCATTGAAATGCCAGCTAAAGCCTCCCAAATATTACATTTGAAGTTACAATAAAAACAGCACCTCCTTGCTAGCTTCGTGCTAAGCTAGCTGCAGGTTTCCATAGCTAGTTATTGATTTTATGTCTTTTGACATGATCTGGGCTGTCTGATTGTTCTAATGAGGCTCTAGCACTGCAGCCTTGCCTCGTCTCATTCCTGCATCCGCCCTGGTAATGGTGTTACCTAATATAGCGCTTCTCTTCACTGACACAAGGAAATGGCAGTTTTTCATTGGGCCTGGGCTACAGTACAGACAGCTGACAGCTCTGAGTTTAGACAATGGATTGTGCTGCGAGGCCAGAGGATTGATAGGTGACGTTTGATTGACCCAAACCAGTGAGTCATCAATCATTTGAGCATTTTACTAAATAACATATGAATTCACACATTATTTTTCTGCCCTGGGAAGTCCAATTAGTATTTGAGAGTAGGAGCAACTCTCCAGACACGACCACGATCTGGGACGTCTTCTGGCTGGAGTTTCTTGCTTGATAATGGCAGATTACATCAAAATGTGTTTTATATTACAGTAGTGATAGAAGTGCAATCAGTTCAAACAGAAAATCATTCTGGATACTACTATGGAGCCACACATTGGTGCAACATCACAGATTAGGGAGTGGACCTTGATTGTACTAAACCATAGGCAAGCAGAATTTCAATCGTCTTCTCCTTTTACAAGACAGAACAATGGAAATACATCAGTGGAATAACACACAGCTATTTAGAACATATGGTAGTTTGCTGCTAATGGATGGATGAGTAACCCTGAGGGAATTCACTGCAGAGGAAAATAAAGTGTGTGAGAGAGAGAGAGATGATTAAATGACTTTAATATGCACCTGCCGTCAAACTGCCGTCATGTGTCTCGTCCTCTGCGGTGTAGTTATCCGCGGATGTTATATATGTGGGTGGGACCGGTGCTACTCATACACAACACTTGCTGTAGGCCAGCCTGCCCTGTGTGTAGGTGTGTGTGTGTGTGTGTGTGTTGACCTTCTTCAGAACTGCAGTGTGAGGACTATGTTGAACACATGAGACTCTGGTGCAGCCCTCCTCCCCAGCCAGCTCTCACACACTCATACTCCGCTCTGCTATCGTAATGCACCAGTCACCTGACATATTTCTATAGAAAAGCACGATTACAAGTCATGCTGCGTCTTTTCCACCACTCAGTGGACCTGCGTCATGTCACGTTGGCCGTTCATTCAGCAAGAGAGCTTATTGCGGTACATTTTTCTGACGCTAGCGTATTTCTTTCTTTCCGTGCAGAACTGAGTTCAAGGCTTACAGAGATGTGAAGCCGGCGAGGATGATCCGGGCCAAGTCCCAGTACCTCCCGCCGGCTGAGAGGACCAACCTGGAGACCAGCTACAGCGCCACCTTCAAGGGCGAGCAAGGCCGGCTGCAGCCCGCTGACAACAAGGCCCTGGAGAGGAGACGGATACGCAGTCTGTACAGCGAGCCTTACATGGACCCCATCAAGCAGGTGAGAAAGAACTAGACGTGCACTATCATTTCAAATGCATTTTGGGGAAAATGTTGTGAAATTCTTGCCATTTGTTGTTTTGTTCATTGCACATTTGAACACAGCACAATTTTGGAAATGAATGGCCATAACTGAGGCATTATCAATTTAGGAATCTCACTTCCCCCTATCCGACATCCTTAGGTTGACAGGTATAGTGGCTCGCGCTCTAAACCCAAAAAGGCGGGCACCACAACGGCAGGCAAGCCAGTGAAGAAAGCCAAAGATAAGCAGAGCGCAGCGCTGAAGGGCACCAAGAAGAAGACCTCCGAGAACCAGCACGAGAACCGGCCGGCGGAGGGGGACAAGGAGAAAAGTAAAGAGATGAACAACAAACTGGCTGAGGCAAAAGAGTAAAAATCATTTAGCACTACTTCTCCTTTTATTTCTTCTTTTTGGGGGAAAAGAACACAGAGGCTGCAAAATTAGAAGTTCTCATCTTTGTTCTCCCTCTGTCTTCACTCTGTCTCTCTGTCTTCTTGTTTCTTCTCTTTCCTTCCCTTCCCTCTCTCTCTCAGTTGTCTCTTCTCCCCCCCTTCACTACCTCTTGGCTAAGTTTGTACAGTCGTAACAGTAAAATGTCAGGGTTTAGACATGACATGTCATTGCTCCTCCCGCCTCACGCTATACTAAATCGCTATAGTAACGAGTGGGCGTGAGCATCCTCTTCCTCTTCCTCCGCTGTTTGATGCCAGCCGCCGCCCCCACTCTCCTCGCCTCCATCTCCAGGTTGCCATAGCTACTGGCTGCCTGGCTAGCCAATGGGTGGCTCTCGTTGCATGGGCCCACCGACAAGCAATTCTGTAGAGTTGGCTCTGATCAACTGAGCAGATTGCTTTGTTGAGTTTATCAAGGATTTCTTTGAGGAAAGTGAGGAAAATCTCAAATTGGCTCCCTTGCAATATGGTACTCTGTACTTGCTAAATTAATAGCAAAAGATACTCATCTTGACGTCCTGAAAATCTTTGATAAATGTGCTGCTTGGTTAATCCTGAGTATAAGGATCCATGGCTTGTTCTGTGCCTGCTCTGTCATCTTCGATACTGTTCTCTGTCCATGCACACAGGGTCTGTCTGGTGTCAGATGGGCTATACTGCAACGCTTTGTTCAACGTGTTTTTGAAAGCCAATGTTTCATCTTGTTAACTGTTCTGTCAACTATACATAATGGTTTTGAATTGAACACGAAAAGTTGTCTGAACAGCCTATTCTCCCCTTCAGTGTTTTTTATTAAATCCATTCATACAGTTGGATTTTGGGCCGCCCAAGGCTGTTTTGTGACGCCCCAATTCGTCCGGGTCACACTCTGATTACTACACCAGTCATTTGCAGAGCTGATGACTCATGCGATCGTGATGACATTTAACATAGGAATAATTGCATTTCAGGAGGGTCAGGAGGGGGAACATTTCATAGGGCTGGAAAATGTCTGTTCTCTCCTCTGCCAAGTACACACAGCATGTATAGCTCTCAATCTCAACGTAGCCATAGCTAGCTCTGTGTAATCTCTCCCAACACAATCTTCATCACCAAGACTGATCCCTCTGTAATGCTGCACAGCCACACGATGCAATTGCACAGGCATGCATGCACAGAAATACATTCAAACACACACCTTCTTTTGGCTCTTTGTCATACACACTGCCTTGGGCGACTGTAACTGATGCGATTAGACACCCCCCTCCTCCTGCCGCACCCCACCCCACAATAGCAGACAGCTCCCATCACTGCTCAATACCACTATGCTGCACACATTCACGTTCCAAATATATTGTGTACAATTTACTGCCATGTATTTCATTTGTTTGCGGGGATATCATTCGAGGAGAAAGGTGAATTATATCTGCCAATGCCTCTTTTACTCTAATACGCCCCTGTGATAACACAGTGATGGTAAGTCTGAATGCTTCTCTCCTTTGGACGCCACCGTCACGCCACCTTCGCTTCTGACTGCATGTTGTTCTTCTTGTCTCACACACTGGCCCGCTACCCTGGATTAGGTGTGTATGTCGGTTTTGATGAGGTTTTCGGTTTACCTGTAAATGTTGATTTTTACACTGAATGGAATTATTATTTTTTGCTTTGTTGGGCGAGTTGAACGTGGTGGGCCGTGTTTGTGTGTAAGCGGTGTCCCGAAGCGCACCTGAACCAAGCTGTGTTTTTAAACCCTTTATAGTTCTGGTTTATCCCGTAGTTTCCTCAGTGGGATATCTTGAGGAAAAAGGGGAAATTAAGTTGTATTACAGCCCTTTATCTGTTCATGTCTAAAGTGATGATGATAAACACCCCTTGTATATATACAGTAACCTATATCTGTCTATATAGCGCCAGTAGGGCTCTCTATTGGCTGAGCCATAGGGCCTGGCCCAGCCTCTACACACAGTCCAAGGCATAAGTCTTAGTATAGAGGGCCTTTGCTTTGGGTTAGAAGAGCTTTGTACAGGGCCTGTCTTGTCATTGGTCACACATCACCCCCCCTCCCCAAGCACCCTGCTCACTGTTCTCATCTGTTCTGCTAGTCAACATCCCTCCCTCCATTTTGAGTGGAAGACTGTATTGTCTCCATTGTCTGTGGTGCCGTATAGTCCGTCACAGCGACCACCACCACCACCGCCACCATGCCGCGCAGTCTGTCCAAACTGAGCACGTGCCCCGATGAGGATGAGGGCCAACTTAGCATTTTGCAGCCTTTGGGTGGTTTGTCATGTAAGCCGAGGGAGGGGGCTTTGTGGGGGCAGTGAATGTGAACAGTGCTTAGCACACACCACACACACACACCCGGTTCTGTCTTTATGATAAATACGCCATTAAGGGTAGAAAGTATGGTAAAGAAAGTCTATGTCTTGGGCAAAAAAAAAATATTTTACTGTGACGTGCTTGTGTTTCTATCTGCTTGCTCATATTTAATGAAATCACAAATAAATGCCAAAAGCAGAAAAAGCAGTGTCTTGGTTCTTTTTGTTGAGAAGCATGGACGGGGTGGAAGAATAGCGGTTGCAGGTATCTGTCGACGTTTCTCCTGTCCCCGGTCCTTGTCCTTGTGAGACAGACAATATTTCTTGAATGAATCCACATGGAAGAGAATTGTGCTCTCACTATTTATTCCTATATGCTTCAAGATTGCGCCACATTCTGGCATGAGTTCTGACATCCTTTCCAGGCCGTGCATATTGCTCTCACGTGACAACCAAAGAATATATTATTTTTTGCATCATGTCTCTTAATATATTCTCATCCAAATTACATAGCAACATGCATGTCAAAGGATGTCCAGAACCTTATTCCAGAATAAGATGTCATGTGCTTTTTTTAGGCCCAAGAAATGTACAAATGATGGAATAATCTCTGCAACCACAAATGTGTATATTTGCTGAAATCACGTTGTACTTCATCATACTTTGGTGTATTTGAGGATGTCAGATTTGGATGATGCTGTGTCGCAATTTCTAGTGCGCTAATGAGTGACATTCTGATTCATTTGAAGGGTTGTGCTAAAACAGTACCACTACATACAACTCTGCCAGCCAATCCGAGATATTGGCTGGGTGCAGACCCTAAAGCAACACCTGTGGGGCTGTGCGCTACCCAATCCCAGGTAATCCTAATCAATAATAACAAACTGACCACAAGCCACAAATGCCACTCATTTCCATTCATACATGCTCATGGAGTTCTGATTTATTTTTAATGTTTTTTCAATAGAGTGGCACAGTTTTGCTTTTATGGTGCACCACCACATTCTCAGGTCACAGCCCCTCTGTTCTCTTCCATATGGACACTAGAGTATAGGGAGTGAGTGGGGCTGTCTGAATGCCTGCTGTCACATCCTACATGTAAGGTTCCTTAAGGTGCCCTCACTTAAGGAGGCCTTGGATTTAAGTCAAGTCATCACTGACCGTCCTTGAACCTCTGTCAGCTGCAGTGATGCACCCACTCTTCTTGGTTAAAAGAAATAGGGCGAGGCTAAACATATTGCATGGCTGCGAGTAGAGCGGAGCACACCGCTCTATTCAGAGGGCGAGCAGGTCACTCATACCCATGCATTCACTATTTGACACACTGTGACATTATCGCTTCACGTAAAATATGAGCATTTCACATTTTAGCTCGTAGAGTGAAAGACATCACCGGATAAACCTGTCCATACTGTTTTTGCACTATAATTATCGATTTTTTCATCTCAAGTCTGTTTCCAGATTTTCTAGAGCATGCTACACTTGTGTTCTGTGGGACCTGCAATCTGAGTGGTTTTCTGTCTAGACCTTATACTCTATCTAGCAATGCTCAGTGTTAGTGTGGAGGTGGGATGAACTGTAATCGGGGTAAGTATGAATGGGATGAGGGGAGGCGGCTTCGCTCTGGGAAGAGACAGTTCAGAGGAAATTGTAAGTGCATGTTGATAATCTCCTCTTCTGATTTGTAGAGCTAACTCGTTTAGAGTGGACTGTGATTTAGACTAGATTGCACCATGGGTTACAGTGTCTTGTAACTCTCTCTCTCTCTCAGAACACCCCGAGACCCTCATTGGACCATGAGTAGTAACTGTAGTAATCTCATTGCAATTAAGTGAACGGGTCAGAAGATGGTTTAGATTTAAACCGGCGGCCTGTATTGATCCGAACATAAGGCTGCCCAGTGCATCCACACAAACGGACCAAAACCTTATTTTTTTCTACGTGATTGATTAGTCTACCAAGATTGTCTCGAGCTATTTTTAATGTTTGTGAGCAACCGTGCAAAGAGGCCCTTGAGACTTGTCTCATATTTCGCCCCTAAATCAGAAATCTGATGTTCTCTGAAATGAGTGGTCACAGGGTGCTCAGCTCCAGTCAGCCCCAATGACTTGTGCAGTTCGCCTCATCATGTGTCTCTCTCTCTCTCTCTCTCTGTCTCCTTCCTTTCTGGTGTCTTAACTATGTGCTGCCTCCTAGAGATGCTAATGAAGAGGTGGTCCGACCCAGTGATCATCATTCCCAGGGTGCCGCTGGAGGAGAACCAGAACCTCCGGTGGAAGGACCCGAACCTCGGAGGAGCGGTGGCGTTGTGCGCTTTGCCCTCGATGTAAAGCAGACTGATTAGACCGGAGGCAAACTACGCCCACATACAGGGACTGCTGCTCTGTATTGTACATATCTAGCATTTACAGCTTGATTTACAAGTTGTATTAGAAAAAAAAAGAGTTGAATCTCACTGAAAACGTTCCGCTTACTCAAGAGGAAACCCACATATTGTAGGATCCACGCATGTTTGAAACAGCTTCCGGCTCCGAGGCCACAGCTGTTTGATCCAAGGCATTATTGCTAAGGTGCTATATTACTTTCTGGTTACATGCTATTGTTTTATTGTCAATAATGTTAGAAATATCACACCATAAAGTGCTTATATGATTACAAAAAAAACTATACTGTACATGGATCAGTTATAGTGTAAATAAACATGCATAACTTGGACATTGACAAACTGTGTTGTCATTTGTTTTTGTTGTCTGTCTGCAAAAAGACAAAAAAAAGGGGGAAAAACAGGACTGCAGGACTAGGATGATTCAAGGCTGGTGCCATAGCTCAGACTGCTGTTTAGATGATATCATTTACCACAATCATGCGCTCCTTGCTGCCTCAGAGTAGTTCAGGGCCGAGCAGTCAGCTGAATCACTGTAAACACAAACGAGAGAACTTGAAAATAATATATCAACAGCTTCGTGGTGTTTCTGTTTACATTTTGACACCCTGAAATCGGGTGAGAAGACTTGTCGCCACAGGAGAGATGGGTTGACTATTCACTTTCTCTGTTAGTGCTATGAGTTTTGTAGTTTTGCAAACACACACACACACATATACACATAACATGCACATGCAGGATGGACTTTAGTTCAGAATTGGACTCTCATCAGGGTAATCGAGTGCCGGTGGTGCGGATGACGTCTGGGATTTGGATAATTGTGCACTGAGGAGCTATTTTCCCTAACAGGAAGTCGGAGAGGGGGGGAGTTAAACACCCAATCAGTCACTTTTCATCAGCAAGTCAGCCATCTTGACGAGGAACTAACAAATAATTCAAAACTCAAAGATCACCTCTCAGACCACTGCTCAGCAATGCTTTTGTGTTGCCACTGTTTACACTATTTGGCAGCAAGGGAAATATGTTCCAGTCCAAAGGGGTCTGTAATGGGCCTGACAGTGTTATGGGCCACTGAGTCTCAATTCATCCACATCAGATACTTCCTTCATGAGGGCATCAAAAGAATCAGGCAATGAAGTAGAAGTCCAATAAACAGACATATCTGTCCCCGTGACAAAATCCACAGGTCAGATGCAAAGAGTGGAGACCATCAATCCCTCCTGGAAGAAATAAGAATAGAGTAAATGAAATACCTCACCACGATTCATGGATATTAACAAAAAAAAAGACAAATTCTTAAGATTTTACACCAGTCCCTCAACAGTCTAATGTCTAATATCCTTCCCAACAGAGGATCATAATCCATTTGAGGTAATTACACTGTACAGGTGTTGGGAGGAATGTCTCGGTCGGTCAACGAAGAGACAATAAAGATGTTTAATTAGTAATGACCTGTGTGAGTTGAGGCCAGTCTGACAGCCTTGAGATTGCTGAAAACACACACATACACACACACACACACACACACACACACACACACTACAAGGCGTGATGAATGACTGTGTCTCAGAGCCACCCTGACCTAGATGAATAGAGACGGATGTGAGGAAAAAGGGGGGAGGAGAGAGGAAGGATGGTGGAGAGACGGATCATATTGCAGCCATTACGAAGGATGCGGCTCAAATACAGTTTCTTGGACGAACGGAGGGAGAAAAAAACACATCTCCCCCTCCGCTGCACCGCCTCATCCCCGAGGCCTGACTCCTGACCGGATGACTCCCCGGACATCCATTTCTGTGTTTAACATGATGGAGAAGGTGCAGCGCTGCTTGCTTGGGCCGCTCCCTCTGTGTGCGATGGTTGTAAATGATGAAACGCACAGCACATATCGCTGTTTTTGTTCCCTACATGAAGGTAAATGCAACACCAGAGAGCAGATTCATTGCAGAAGGGTCCCCAGACACTAATTACAGGTGGTAGAGGTAAATCTGTGTTTCATTTGGAGTCGGTTTCAATACATTTACACTAGTGGATCTAGTGGTTTTCACTGATAATGGGGAATTCCTTCTGCACATCTCAGCAGATTTAGGTTTAAGTAACATGCTTTGAATTGCTATGCTTCCCGCTGTTTTGATATTTCTCCTTTGATCGCAGTTGCTCTCCCTCCCTCCCATCCCATCCCTGCGCTCAGCCATTGCCATGGAGACGGGTTGCCAGGTCTCAGATGGCGAGGCTGAACGGGTTAATTAGGGGGCGGGGCCGTTGTAGCTCTCCAGATGGTAAGCCCTCCTCCGCCACGGGGTCTCCAGGGACCACCTCTCAAAGAAAAACCCTCTCCTGTTTATCATGTACCTTCCTTGTGGGCTCACCTACAGAGATGTGTTACAGAGGTCGATCCAGAGAGCTGCATTCACGACCCTCTGATCAACAATAGGGATTACGGAAACTCTTCTGTTCTGCTCAACTGATGGCTTACCAGAAATCTATTTTGTACCACAATATTGCTCAAAGACACACAAAAATCTGCACAAAAAGACACATATAAAAAACAATATTATATTATAGGTTTCATATGGAGCATATAATGTGGCTTTACCTTCACTACAGCTACACTATATCTTCTATATACTCTTTTCCTTGCACACCGCCACCTGAAAACATTGTAAAAATGTCTGTATGTATGCAAGAAGCCATCTTGCAGTCATTTGTTGCAGCTGAAAAACTGAATCAGCAGCACCCTCATGTGTCCAAATCCATGAAGGACATGAAAAATCATGGTTTTAAGACAAACCATTTAGTCCAGGTAAGTTTATTGTCATAACAATTGCAATATAGATTCATATTTTGTACAAGCGAGTATAGAATAAAATACCAGATGTACAACACTATAAATACTTGGAAAAATTGCAGCTAAATGAAAATAAAGTGCTTGAACAATGTTCATGTACTGCATGTTGAAGCATATGTATATTGAAACACAAGTATATGTAATACAAACTAGTTTAGTGCAAACTAATTGACGCTGCAGGTTGATCACCCATTAAGCCCATGTGGAAGCCTAATGTGCATTTTATCCAGAGAAGTGAACCAGGTAGTGGCAATATTATACTCAGGCTAGGTTAGTTTGGTTACATTTCTCTGCAGAGTCAAAAAAAACGGTAAGTGCCAAAGTGTTATACTGCTTTCAAAGTTTGATTTAGTAAACATCTGGAGAGTATCAAGGTAAATTCAATCAAAGAAAACAACATGACACTAGAAACAGAATGAAACAGACTAGAATGGATAGCACTTTTTGCAAGCACATATACGACCATACACTATTTAGACAAAGCACATATATCATATAGCGTAGTGAGTAGTGGAGGGTTTTTCATTTCTGGAATGTACATATGTCTACCTTATTCCACAAAACCAATGCAACATCCTGACGTTTTCTGTATAGGGACATTGGAGGAACAATTACCAACTCATTCATTTTCAAATTCAGTATATTGTTGAAGCTTACAGACTCTACACAGTATAATGTGCTTTTTAGACACTGTCAAATATGATCGCTGCTTTATTGCAGCCTAACTACAATGGTGATGTGTGATGTTGCACAGTTAGACAGGATTTAATTTAGTGAAATCATGTGAAATCAGGATGAAAACAAACAGCTTGGGTGCCAGTTGAACTATTCTAACAAGCCAATGCAGTTTGGTTGCCATAAGACATCTTGTTTTATGAATTAACAAAAACAACCTTTTTCATCCAAGTCAATAATAAATAGCAACTATCCTGTAAAAAAAAAAAGCTTAAAAAACATTATTCCTTGACAAGTAATGTGAAATCGGTCCAACAGTGCCACTCAATGGCAGATGTAATTGCACAGTGGATCACCCTGCTAAACTAAAATATCCCTGCAACACACTGAAAAGACTTGGTGTCATTATTGACTTTTTAAACAGATGCAAGTGTACGAATTATGTGCAGAGAGCAAATTTAGCCTTTTCCTTTTCTGTGACTGTGATGTCGGGCGCCCCTCCAATCCCTAGGTGTTGAAGACAAGGTAGGTGAAGTTCTCCTGCTTTGGTTTGAGGCTGAAGTTGTAGTGTCCAATGCGGTTCCTCTGGTAGTAGAAAAGGCAGATGAAAGCGCCCAGGAAGACGAGGGCCAGGCCTATTCCCAGACAGCAGAAGCCCACCAGCTGAACAGTAGTCATTCCCTCCTCAAAGGCATCTGCACCTGTGTGTCAGGTTAAGATAAATCAATGAACAGATACAGATCTTTACAAAGTTAGCATTATGGCACAAAGGCTACAAGTCACACAAGCTTCTCAGTACCTAGACTGATGATAGACATCACTATTGGAAAAAATGTACACCTACACCATTACAGTTATCATTCTAAGTAAGAGCACTCACCATATCTACATATAGGCCCAGAGGAACCATAAACTAATCCAATTGTGTTGGAAAGCCGCCCTGTTCTTTCAGTGCAGTCCTGGGAGGAAAACATGAACAACAATGATCTTAAATGTCAGTGGCAGAAGAGAAAATTCAGGATCAAATCTTCTGTTTTGTACCTCAGTACCAATCAGAGAATCGGGGATATGGCATGAATGTTTATGCAACATAATCACTCACGGGCACACAGGTGGCAGATCCCATCTGTACGCAGATCTGGACCTGGCAGTGCAGGTAGATCACATCCAGGTTGACAAAAGAGAATATCCGTACAGACAGACGCGATGTGCTGGAGTTCCCATTCACCAGCATCGTGGTGTAGGCGTTAGGCAGGGAGCAGCTGTGGACCACATACACAGTAATGATAGACAGAATCAGTGAAACAGCAATTATTAACACTGGATTTGCTTTATCTTCCATGCAACATCTGTAACAGACGTTCAGTACAGTCAGCTGTCAACCCAACCAATGCACCAATAGAAAACAGGCTACTGTATTTAGGCTGTATTTGGTCTCAACGGGGCAGAGAGAGATCATCCTATCACCCCAATTTTAGCTTTTAACACCCCATATGAGGTAGATCACAGCCTGAGGTCCTCGAGCAGGTTTCTATTGGCTGTTGCAAAGCCTAATTAACAATAAGAGATTCCTATTGGCCAAGCATCCTTATCATCACCCGAGCAACTATTGCACACCTGACCATCCTGGCAGGGGGATCCCTAACACAATTTCTAACATTTCTTTTTCGTAATATGTGTTTGTGGGAGTTTTTTGTTATCCTCAGAGAGGGTCCAAGGTTGAGCGGTGTGTGGTGTGTCGTCATTTATTGTTTTCATATGTGTGGGCGTTGTGAAACCCTTTGAGACTGTAACTGTAATTAAGGGTTAGACAAATGAACTTGACTTGACTTGTTCCAAACCTAGATTAACAACAAAAGGTGATCTGGCAGTAGCAGTAGTAGTAGCAGCAGTAGAAGTAGTAGTAGTAGTAGTAGTAGTAGTAGTAGTAGTAGTAGCAGTAGAAGTAGTAGTAGTAGTAGTAGTAGTAGTAGTAGTAGTAGTAGTAGTAGCAGTAGGAGCAGCAGTAGTAGAACTAGTAGTAATAGTAGTAGTAGTAGTAGTAGTAGTAGTAGTACTAGTAGTAGTAGTGGCAGTAGCAGCAGTAGAAGTAGTAGTAGTAGTAGTAGTAGTAGTAGTAGTAGTAGTAGTAGCAGTAGGAGCAGCAGTAGTAGAAGTAGTAGTAATAGTAGTAGCAGTAGTAGTAGTAGTAGTAGCAGTAGGAGCAGCAGTTGTAGAACTAGTAGTAATAGTAGTAGCAGTAGTAGTGGCAGTAGCAGCAGTAGAAGTAGTAGTAGTAGTAGTAGTAGTAGTAGTAATATTATAGGTCCAAGCCACAAGACAATGTAAGTATCAGACCTGTTTTCCACAAAGGTGAAGCTGGTGGTGTGGGTGGGGTTGTTGTTGGGGGTCGCCCAGCACTTGTTGATGACCACCTTAATCTGCTCTGCTGAGGTGTTGAGGCTGACTTCCACCACCACGTCCTCGTCACGGGACAAGCTGTAGTTCTGGGGCAGCAGCGCTGTGCCGTTCATCAGCCGCACCGTCACATGGAACGACCCCCAGCCCGTGATGGCGTCTTTGATCATCTCATATCTGAAGATAGATGAGGACAAGGCATTCATGCATGCTCAAAAATGTCCATATATTTAAACAAGCAAAGAAAATGTCTAAGGTGAGGTGAGGTGATTTACACTTCCCCACTTCCCCAATGCAGTTTCACTTCGGTTTTTGAGAAACAAGTTTCAATACTTTGAAACAAGTCAGAATAAGGCAGAAAACTCTAGTATCAAGAGGATGACACTTGATTCAAGAACATTTTAAGAAAAAGAAGACTTTAAAGTTCAAAACTCTATTAAATGACCTGTGTGGGTGGATATTCTTTTGTGCTGCATCTTACGCTTGCAACCAAAACCCTACTACTGACCACAACATACTCCCTCTCATGCTTGGCGTGGGCTGGTCTTTGCTGATTGTTATTTGTGAGTTGTTCTTCATGCTAGGCTGAAAGTAAAACTGTAATTCTGAGAATGGTGGATGTGGCACGTAGTGGAGGGCAGTAATTTGAGCACACTGATGCACACTTCAAGCTACAGCACAGTAATACCTGCTCTATGTATGCTAGATCTCTTCAAGGTGGTGATCCTAAATAAATGTTATGATCTTATAGTTAAAGTCAGATCTGTAAACTATGACATATGAAGCAAGTCCTCTCATCACACAAACTATCATCACGGTTGGAAAAGACACTTGCAAAATGTAATGCCATATATTCCTATTACTATATATCTACCCTTATAAGCGCCATTATTTCATAATGTGAACGTGGGAATGAAAAAGTTGATCTCAGACAAAAACAATATATTGGTATCTGGTGTGCTTTGTTTATGTGACACCTGACAATTGCGCTAGCATCAGGCATCAGTGGTAAAGTGGGTAGCCATGGCACCGTGTGGAACGTACCCCGTGGGTCCGTAGCTCGCTGAGATGAGCATGCTCTTCCTGTAGGTACACATGATGGGTACCTGCAGGCGTATTTTGGGTACCCACACTGTGCCATTGGCCAAGGCCTGAGGCTCCATGCTGTTGAACAGGGTGACCTCTGCCGTATAGTAGGTTTGGTTCTGAAATACAAAAAGTCAAAAGATTTTTTTTGGGATTATTGTCAGACTTGCTACACTAAAAAAAATAGGCCATCCTTTAATTTCAGTTTCGGGCAATATTTATTTAAGTAAACATGTCGTCCCCCGTGAATGATGCAGTCAGCCCTTGGGCCAATCAGTAACAGGATGCATCATTGCTTCCAAGTTTCATTAAAATTGGACCGGTGCTGTAGCAGTTATGGCCTTTTAAAGGTTTAAATGTTGACAATACTTATAGCTGGATGTGTACAGCAAGTTGGTGTCAGTCGGACATATGGTGCAGGGCCTTTCTAAATCTGACATTTTGACCTTTAAGTACAGCGGCCTCGTCAAGCCAATCATATCACTCGAGACGGACGGACCCACCCCCACCCCCCACCCGTTAAAACTCACATGCAGAAGCCTTGTGTCACACTCATTCCACCCCACGATCAGCTGGGCGTGGGTGTCATTGCCCCCGTTGATGCCACAGTCCTCCAAGCCCAGGTAGAGCACGCTGTCGCTGATCTGATTGGTCACCAGAAAATCCCTGGCAACTGTCGCGGTGACGACAGCGGCCCTGCACTGGACCGAGATGGCGTTGCTGACGGTAGTCGTGGGGGCAGTGGTGGTGGTAGGAGAGGGCAATAGTGGTAGAAGTAAGGGCAGTGGTGGTACTAGAGGCAGTAGTGGTAGTTGTAGGGGCAGTAGTAGGGGCAGTAGTGGTAGTAGTAGGGGCAGTAGTAGGGGCAGTAGTAGTAGGGGCAGTAGTAGGGGCAGTAGTGGTAGTAGTAGGGGCAGTAGTGGCAGTAGTAGGGGTAGTAGTAGGGGCAGTAGTGTTGGTAGTAGGGGCAGTAGTGGTAGTAGTAGGGGCAGTAGTGGTTGTAGTTGGGGCAGTAGTGGTAGTAGTAGGGGCAGTAGTTGGGGCAGTAGTGGTTGTAGTTGGGGCAGTAGTGGCAGTAGTAGGGGTAGTAGTAGGGGCAATAGTGGTGGTAGTAGGGGCAGTAGTGGTAGTAGTAGGGGCAGTAGTGGTGGTAGTAAGAGCAGTGGTGGTAGTAGTAGGGGCAGTAGTGGTAGTAGTAGGAATAGTGGTTGCAACTGGGGCAGTAGTGGTGGTAGTAGGAGCAGTGGTGGTAGTAGTAGGAGCAGCAGTGGTAGTAGTAGGGGCAGCAGTGGTAATAGTCAGGGTAGTAGTGGTAGTAGTAGGAACAGTGGTTGCAACTGGGGCAGCTATAGTACTTGGAGTGGGCATGATGGTTGAAACTGGTGCCATGGGTTGAGATATGACTGGAGGTGGTACTGTGGTACTCAGTGAGCGTGTAGCTGTCTGGAATGGCGTGGTGGTGACCATGGCTGCACAAGGAAAGACACTCAGCTCACAACATCTGAAGATACACCATCATTCCTGGAGCAATACAGTAAAGTGAGTCTGCTAGACCCTACCTTGACAGGCTCGCCCAGGCCTTGCAGGGTTGATGTCTGTGAAGCCATCCAGACAAACACATCTGTAGGAGGCCCAGGTGTTGTCGCATGTTGCCCATTGTGAACAGTCATGTTCCCCTGTTGCACATTCATTGAAATCTGTTGGAAGGACAAAACATATTGGCTTAATAATTCAGGTTTTATGCAGTTATTTAGTACTGTAGTTATTTAGTACTGCCTGGCTTGCAAATTGCCTTCAAAATAAAGAATACACAAATAAATACTTGATGACTCTTGAAGTTGGACTGAATAAGGCTTTGATGACCATTATTCAGACATCAAAAGGGTACGCCGGTACAATAGGGTACCTGTATCGATCCTTCATGATGAAGGATTTGATTTTCTATTCACCTTAACTACTGACAGCAGGGCTACATTGAAAAGATGCTACATAGTGTTACAGCAAGCCTACAGTACCACAACAGATACAGAAGGAGATCTTTGTTTTCTTGTGGATAATTCCCGCGTTCATTTTGAAACACCAGTATAATTACCGTAAACAAATGAGACCACTGCCGAGCACACTGGCAGCCTCTACCGTCCTCTACACTGTATTTTACATTGTGTGCCACTGGGTCAGATTTGACAGGATTGCTTTAGCACAAGACAGAAAGAGGGTGAATGGAGCTAAAGCTTTCAGAGCTTCTGGCAATGGCAGTTGGTGGAAGGAGGCAAAGGCTGATGGGGAAAAAAATCACTTCCAACATGTTTATCCTCTTCAGTAAAGTGAAAGAGAAAACACCAGGGAGGGGAATGGTGGACAAGTAGCAAAGATCCTCTTTGCAACCGGATGCATGAGATAGGGTTACCAATCTTCTCCACCAAGGTCTCATTTCCATCCATCCATCCATCCATCCATTTTCTAGCCACTCATCTGGGTTAGGGTCGCTGTGGCAACAGACGTCCTTTTCCCCAGCAACTTCCTCCAGCTCCTCCTGGGATCCCCAAGCACTCCCAGGCCAGCTGGGAGATGTAGTCCCACATATCCTGGGTCTACCCAAAGGGAGGCACGGGGGCAGGGGGAAATCCTTACCAGGTGTCCGAACCACCTCAACTAACTCCTCAATGCGGAGGAGTAGTGGCTCGACATCAAGGTCCTCCCGGGTTGCTGAGCACCCCGCGGAGGCTGGGTGGAGACTGTTACAATATATATATGAAGTGAGAGACATACCGTTTATACTTGTGCCGTTTTCATCCAGTGTGTATTTGGAGCTGTTCATCAGGGAGGACGTCAGGGCTGAGGTCACGTTGCGGATGTCTTGGCTCTGACTGGGGGTGAAGATGATGGTGAAGTTGACCACCACGCTGCCCTGGGACAGGCTCGTGATCTCGATTCGCACCTCTCCTGAAGCCACCATGGCCTTGATCTCTGGAGGGAGAGACTGTTTGATCTGTTGGTGACATGGGATACAGGTGAATGGATGGATGGATGGATGGACAGATGAAATAGCACTTTGAAACTGACCAGTGACCAGTACACCATCAATCATTATAGAAGAGACGTGTTGTTGACATTTGTATACAAAGATCACATTATAAGAGTATAATGTATATATTCTGTATATTCTGTATATTATATTCTGTGTATATTCTGTGAGTGATCAATCCTTGTAGCCTACCTCTTCTTCTATACTCTTGGTGAGGTTTTGGTAGGCCTGGCTACTGGAGTTCAGCAGGTCAGCGGTGAATGGGATGTTGGTCAGTCGAGCTGTGGCTTCAAGAGTCTGTGCAGCTGGGAAGAAAACACTTACTCGGTACATACTCTCACCTAAAGAAAAATAACTTTTCTGCCATTTTTTTTAGATTTGTGTGAAAGAATTACAACTAATCGTGAGAAAAACCTAAATCTAAATCTTTAGAAGATAGCAAATTTACTAACTTACTTTTTGATTGATAACTGAAATCAATGTAGTAATTCATTGCACTGCTCATTACTGGGAGAAGTACTCATATTACTGTAACGTGTTGCCGCCCAACGCTGTTACTATATATCTAAATATGTTCAGCAGGAATCTGCACACAGCGACGCAACAAAAGCCGCTTGAGCAACCAGCTTTTCCTTCATCTGAGCACAGTTCTCACCAGTCTTGACGGATATACGAAGGGCGTCTCCTTGACGTCCGCAGGCACAAGGGGTGACGTTAACACTGTAGAGCATCCCAGGGTCCAATCCCGTCACCTCCCACATGGTCTGATTGGTCTCCCGATGATGAAGGACCTCTGACCCCCGGCTCAGAACAACCAGGTAGGTCAGGTTTCTCTGAAATTGGCTGGACCAGTGCACGCAGAAGGAGGCGCCAGTGACGTTGGCTGACTGTAAGGTGGTGAGAAGGGGGGGGGCTGGCGAGTGATGGTAGTGGGGCGTGGGAGTGAAAGTAGTAAAAGATTAGTTAGAGTATGGAAAATAATGATTTAACTCACATTAAACGACCTGTCCAGTCACTTCATACCATTCAGAATTCAAAGCTTCCCTGAAAACATTCCCTCTCAAAAGGTGAAAATGATCAACTTTCCTTGCAAAACTAGCGGTCACTGGAAGGGGTCTTTGAAATAAGAAATATAGTACTTCTTACAGCATGTTGGCACATCTGAGGGCAACTCCACAGTCAAGCCCACGCTGGTATGAGGTGCAGCTGTAGGTACAATGGTCTCAGAGGAGTTGAAGCTACCCGCAGTGGTGTTGCCTCTAAGGTCAGGTGTGGTGTTGTAGGTTGGAGCATGGGTTGTGCTCATAGGTGGAGGAGAGGTGGAGGCAGGCACCATGACACCGTCGCAGGTTTCGGGGTGCTCAGTGCTGGCCGCCCCCCTTGAGTCAGCTGGAAATTATAGAATAGACATAAATAGAGAGGTCACTGTCAGAAACACCACAACATCTGAGGCAAAATACTCATTTTAGACAAGAAAAAAGTCCCATCACAGGGTCCCTTTTTAATGGGGAACTCTGAGTTGACTCTCTGAGTTGCTAGCCGACATTAGCTCACGCTTGTGACGCCCTTGCTTTATCTAGCTGCCCTCTCGCTTCTGTTTTGAGGAGTTTTCCTCCTGATTTGTGCTCCAACAGGAAATGAGGTTCACTGCACTGACACATAAATTGCTAATTCTCCATTACTAGCACCAGGCACTTCAGCAGCCGATTATACTGCAAAGTGTCTCGACTTTGGTAAAGGATTTGCTTTTAGAGGACAAATATCTGAGCATTGTTGTGTCTGAATAGACAGTAAGGGGAATGTGGAGATTTCAAATTTTCAAAAGGTTTTGGGGTGATGGCTGGGTGTCACAGGTTGCTGTGATCACGAAGCTAACCCAGAATCCATCAGTCCGTCAACTAATCCTCTTCCTTTCCACAGTTTCTCAGTTCATTGACGCCTGACTTCAGAAACAGCTTTGACATACAGTATGTTCCTGCACTCTCGGTGTCTTTGCTTTATAAATCGTCTCTGTATAACTCTGAGTTATTCCAAATTATATACACACACACACACACACACACACACACACACACACACACACACACACACACACACACACACACACACACACACACACACACAGACATCCTAACCTTCACAATTTGCTCCAGTGTTGCTGGGATCAACATCCATATAACCTTGGCGGCAGGTGCAGATGTAGGAGCCCACTGTGTTGTTACACTCTGCCTGAGGCGAGCATTTACGGAGACCAGTGTGTGCACACTCATTCACATCTGCATTAGTAATGAGATTACAAGAGACAAACATGAAACTTGACAACTTGAAATAACAGTTAATAATGGTTGCAGGTGACAACAATGCTATTCAAAACACAGTGGGTAAATGGGAATATATATATATATATATATATCAAAATTCTTCTCATAAAATACATTTTGGAGGTAAGTAATCCATAAGTAACTGAAAATAATCAGATTACATTATTGTGCTGGAATAAACCAATGTCCTAAATTACTGATTACGAAATAGAGCAGGCAGTTAGTGATCTGTAAAAGATTACATCTGACAGGAAACTCAACGAACTGTGTGTGGGTGTGTGTGTGTGCGACGATAGTGTTGTTACTGTGTGTTTGTCTTGCGTCTATGTGTGCATATGCAGCAGGTACAACTGATACATGATTAATATCTGTCTGTCTGTCTGCGTGTGTGCGTGTGTGTGCGCGTGCGTGCACTCTGGTGTTATTTTCCGTTGTTGCAGGAAACATCCCACAGATGACTGTCAACTAGAAGTAGTGGGAGAAGGAAACTGTGTGCCACTGAGTTATTTTTTCCTGAACACCATGTTCTCTGCAACATGAATCATACTCAGAACTCGACAATTGTCTCATTACTCATCAAGAAGCCAACTAGCTACACTGAGACATCAACGCTGCAACATACAGAGGGTGGACTGCGTCTCCTCACCTTCCACTGTTACAGATGACACCTCCTCTATGTGCTTGAGGAGAAGATGCAGCTTTGCTGTGGTATTGAACAGTGAAATGGTAAAGTTAGAGCCAATCAGCAGTGAGGTAGCGGTTCTGAAGGGATCCACAGGCCAGGAGCTGAGGTAGTGGACTGAAACATCAGAGTCCAGAGCCCCAGTCACCTATTGGTGATAGAAACGTAATAAATGATGTGCGATATTGAAAGGAGAAACATTTGTTTTTTGTTCTAATCAAACTGTATTATTAGTCGTGGTTCTAGTAGTGATAACAGTAGCAGTAGTAGTAGTTGTCTTAGTAGTTAGAGTAGTAGTAATAGTAATAGTAATAGTAATAGTAATAGTAATAGTAATAGTAATAGTAATAGTAATAGTAATAATAGTAATAGTAGCAGTAGTAGTAGCAGTAGTAGTGGTAGTATTAGTATTACCATTGCATGCAACAATCTTGTATGATTCAGAAGCCCTCTATCCTTGGACATCAGTTGCTGGTAATCTGTCTTCACTGTCACTGTTACATTGAAACGCCATCCTCCATTCTCTGAGTAATGCGATGAGTCTGAGAATGATTTCAAAGAGAGCATGTGGCTTTACCCAATTAAAAATAACTGTATACTGTAAGACCAATATCATGTCAGTCAAAATGTATACTGACTTGCAGGGTTGGTACAGAGAGAGATGCCTGATTTCCGGCAGCATTTCTGCCACCCTGGGCAGTCTATGTCCCACTCGCAGTCCTCAGGACCGGGAGGCAATACATGTGTACTTTGAGCAGGACCCTGGCTTGGCAGTCAACTCCCTGCTTCTGTTTAGAGCTGTAGTCATAGGAAATAACATGTTACAGGCCATACATTAGCACTGAGATGTTGGTAGTAGTGCAGTGGCTGAGCCTCCATCTGCTGTCCTTCATGCAGTACCGCACACTGACAGATCACTATGACTACTTGTCTGTGATCAGCTGCATCATCAACTCTTTTACACTTTAACAAAGATAGTTAAAATCTAAGCCTGATACGTAGAGGATTGTGTGTTCTTCTGTCGTCCTCATATGCATAAGTGAATAAATGACAAACACTTACGGAGGGCACAGTAACTGCCGAGTTGTACGAAGCCATCGCAGCACCTGGTAACCTCCTCGGTGACTGTGTTGTACTCAGTCTGATAGGTCATTCTGTATAGCGAGACTTCACATGTCTTCCAGGGCAGCCAGCCGCCGCAAGGCCTCGCCACGGTGTCGAGGACCTTACGCGCCACCAGGAAACTCAATTGCCTTGTCTCATTGCCAGTACATAGATGGTAGCCAGATATAGACAGGTCATATCCTAGAATAAAATATGTCAATTTTATTGGTGGTTGAGGCTAATTACCTCAGATTTTGTTTTTCAGTTAGTCATTAACAAGAGTCCTTGATGCATAACTCAAAAGTCAGGAAGTATTGTATAATCCATTATCTATCTTCTATCTAGCCTCTCTAAAACATTTTTTAAAAAGTCACATCTCTAACTCCAAAAGGGAAACGCAAGATAAATAAAATCTCATTCGCACCATATTCTATTTTAACATCGGTTTTATGTTATGTTACTGAGAGGCCTACCTTCAAACATAGTGTTGTGTCCCCTACAGAGAGCCAGCAGGGCCACAGCCAGCGAGATGGACAGCTTCCAACTCATTTTGCACAGATCAGATTCTCAGCCGTGTATTCAATGACTACATTGTACATGCATTTTCCTCACTGAGGTGATGCTAACTGTTCAGGGTGTATTCAACAGCCAAGTCCTCTGTGGCTCCCTTTTCCTCCTCCCCTAGCTGTACCAACAGTCCCAGACGGACCACAAAGTCATGGCAACTGGAGGATAAGGCAATCTAGTGGGTGTACTGCATGTAAGTCAGGTAGTTGGGAGTTACAGGTGTCGGCGTGCTCTCTGCTAAAAATGAAATCGCAGCATGTGTTGCGGTTTATCAGAGAGAGTATTCAAATCCAGATCATTTGACTTCTTGTATTGCCATGAAGTATGGCAGCATGACCACCTAGTAAGCCAGTATATTACAAAGACCAAAGCCTTTGGTTTTGGTTCAGTATCGGAATATTCTACTAAAAGCTGCTGAAGGCCTTTGTCTATTTTTTTGTACAATGAATAACTTGGCATTGTACTCATACCTTAGCAGTGTCGTGGGCAGTAAACATGTTTGTGATGCCGGAGGGAGAGATGTGTGCTGGGAGGAGTCGAAGTCGCTATCTCTAATGACTTGGTTTCCACACAGGTAACCATGGCAGTGCTTGCTATGCTCTCAGAATTCACAGCCTGTGGCAGCCATTAACGTCAGATAAGGACATGTGAGAAAAGAAGATCCCTGCCATTTTCTCCACGCCTCTGCACTTGCTTATTATATACTTTGGCAGCATGATTCTTTTGCGATCTGAGAAAAAAAAAAAAAAGGCAATATTCGAAGGATCAGATATTAGAATTTACTAGTTACTACCCCCTTTGCTTTCTTACAGAGGCTTGGCATGCCCACTTCTTCACAGTGAACTCATTTAATCCTCTCATTCAAGCCTTGATGTTTCTTTTGTTCTAATGTGGTGTGAAAATGAGCCTGATTAAACTTGCTTCAGTCATAAGCGATAATGACTGAACCTGAAGCACTGGAGCATGTGAATGACGGAAGGATGTGTAGAGCTACACTACTGTAGTACATCCTGGTTCAACTTCCGTCAATCCAGACTAAATACAGCAGTGGGGTTTAGCCTTGACTGCAGCAACACCACAAACTACATCAGCAGCTCCACAAAACTCATCACAATGATGTATTTCATGTTTTAGATGAAAATAAAGATCAAACATGCAAGCATTTGAGGCTGTGTGCTCAATCTTGGGTCAGGGCATTGTTGCCAGGTACTGTAGCTGACAGCTTTCCGGGAAGAGGCCTGTAGGTGGATAAACATACCAATCCCACTGGATAGCAGTAATGACACAGAGCTATCACCATGCTATAGTGTCTGCCTTTCAATCATGGGCCTAATTAGTTTCACTGGGGTTAGGGGACATGCAGTTACATGTGCACATACTGTGCACGTATCATCTAAAACTAAACATTTTATCTGCACCTCCCAATTCAAATTTCACATAAACGTGACACAAAACTACCTCTGAGTCCCATCGGTAATAGAAACAACTAAGGTACTGGCAGCAGAACAAGTCGCTTTAATTCAATCATTGGAAACAGTAAACTTTATTTATAAAGTTACAGTGTCTACAGAAAGAAGGCAGAAAAAATGGAGATAAAAAAAACAGGTATCATGTTCAAAAGAAAAGATACATAAAATAAAATAAAATAATATAAGTGTAAAAATGGTGTAAATTTACTTAAAAGAGTAAAACTAAAAGGTAGATCATTTAAAATGTACTCTTTCCCATGAAATAGTAAAAAGTTGAGAGAACACACAATTGGAACTGAGATTCTTTTAAATGAAAAAATACTAAATAAAGTTCATAAAGTTCATGACTTCACAATTGGCCAATTTACATTTGGCCAGATTCCAAGATGTGCTTATGGTGAGCCTAATCAAAAAAGTACACAGAAAAGTGACTCAATTACAATACAGATTAATTTATCAATTGTATTATTTGTTTTACTTCCACCCTTTGCTGTTATAACACCCTTCCCAAAAAAATGCTGACATCTAAAATTACAAATATGACCTGTCCCCTTTAAAATAGCCTCTATGTAAGTCTGCATTTGGTCCCGCCCCCCTGGTCCTGAAACAGCCTATCACAGCATAGTGCACGTGACGAGCGTTCTTTGCAATGACCTCATCCCTGGAGTGGGATGACGTCAAATTCAAGATGGATGGAATCACGACCAGCGCGCTCATTCTACACAACAGTGAATAAAGTCCTGGCCGTGTGGGGGAAAGACAACATTCACGACGAGGAGGGTAAGTTTAGACAGCCCATCAAACTTATCGGAACGGAATTAACGCGGTAGCTGTAACATAGCAGTGGGAGTGTTAAGGAGAAGCTTTTTCCCTTTTCCTCCCTGACGTAACTCGCAAGCGGGGATTGTGCTGGTGTAAAACCTGACCAGCTATTGCCCTATACTGAGCCCTGTTTTGCAGCCTGCGACTGCGCCGTGTCAGGCCGGGCCAGACCAGGGTTAAACAACAACAACATCGAGGGTAGCGGGTATATTCAGTCTCCACACTCCCAACGGCTTCTCTAGCCACACTGTTGTCATTCCGGGATTAACGCAGTGGAGTCCGTTGAAACGCACCCCGCTGACACAACCTTCCTCTTCTTTTTTTGTAGAGGCATTTTAGCTCTGTAGCTACACGGCTTTAGCCTTGTTTCTATCGCCCGTTGCAGGAAAGACAAACGTGTGACTGTTTTCTTAGCCGAAGCGCCATTTCTGGTGAAGTTCTATGTCATCAGAAATTGAGCCACGTCTCGCGGATGATCTAATGCTGAAAGCTGCCCTCCACTTCCTCGCGAAAGATTGTAACGGGTGAAACCTCCCCCGTTGTTCTCCTAACATGGACGATTAGTTTTGAGGAAGAAACAACCGGGCAGTCGTTAATATTTTTCCAATGAATGAATGACACTTCGCTCTCTCTCTGTCTACCTGTTATAAGCAGTGTCAAGCACCCCAACATGAGATGTTGGTCTTCCGGTCAAAACATTCAAAATAAAACACTTGATTGAGGCACATGCAAAGCAGCGTTTTTGTATTACAAATTACCACAGTCAATATAAGGAATATACTTAGTAAGTAATCTGCAGTAAATTGAAATAGAATTGTTGTTTTGTCCAAACGTCCATTCACAACATGTATCATAACCAAAATTTGACACATTTTGCGCTTTTACATTTTAAGGCAAAGTCGCTTAACTTCCTGTATTAGCTTGACTAGCTCTGCGTTGCTTGACGCAGCTTTATAGCCCTCAATATCTACTGCCTACAAACATGAGGTAATGTCCATACAATAGAAACCTGGTGCGCATGTCCTTCTGTATTCATTTGCACCCATTGCTCAAAATGAGGAATGAGGAAAGCAATTACTTATCTAAACTATCGACCAACATTTTGTTTATGACAGTGATGAAGCGGTAAAGGAAAAGGTGGATAAACTATGACCCCGTCAGTGACAATCATAAAATATTTTTTCCAAAAAGCATTGATTTACGCCTTTTGATTTTATGTCCATTACAAGACTCTCTCCTGAAATAACTTTAACTCAGTTTGATACCACTTACTGTGATGTAAACTATTAATTTCAATAATGAAGATTTTTTGCCAGGCTAAAAATGTGTTATACTGTGTTTTAGGTGGGTTTACCCTCCACTGTATCCCTGGTGTCAGATATGCACCATTATATGTAATAATGATTAAATCAATGCAGCCACTGTAATTTAAATTGGGATATTCCATTTTTTATATAATGAAATGAACTAAACTGTATTTTTTAAAGATTATATAGTAGATCATTTCCTGCTGCCATAATAGTAAAACCTTAAAGTAAAGTCTTCAATATGAAATAACGTGTCATGAAAAGTCTTACTGACTCTATAACAATGGAAACACATTCTCTATCATTACAAATGAGTAGGAGTTTCGATGTAGTGTTACAATGTTTCAATAGGTCTTACAATTTCATATGTAATGGTATAATGAATGACTGGTTTATTTCCACGTACACCTAATCACCAAGATGCTAGTGTGTGTTGAAGTTATTCCTTTTTTCTAGATCATGTGTACCTTTTAAAACCTGTGACAAACCAAGATTGTGCAAACTTAATGATCTTTCTCTATCTTTGTATTTACATTCCTGCACTGAAATATAATCCTCTTGTCTTGTCTTTCAGAAAGCATGGAGAGCCTAGTGCATTACAGTAATCCCTCCCATGCCCCCTCAGTGTTAGGGGTTCTCAATGAGCAGCGCCTGAAGGGCCAGATGTGCGATGTAGTCCTAGTTGTGGCAGACCAGAGGTACCAGGCCCACAGGAGTGTTCTGGCTGCCAGCTGTGAGTATTTCCAATCCCTGTTCACACGGATGGACACAGAGGCCCTGAAGGTTGTACACTTGGACTTCTGTGAGCCTGACGCCTTTGAGATAGTCCTGAATTACATTTACTCCTCCTCACTCTTTGTGGACAAAGGTAGCCTGGCTGCAATCCAAGAGCTGGGCTACAGCCTAGGAATCCCCTTTCTTACCAATATTGTATCAACAAGGCCACATGTGTCCTACTGTGTCTCCAGAAAAAGGCTATCCTTCTCAGAGGAGGATGACAATGATGGTCAGACGAGGAGTGTCATTGTGTGTCGGGTCCGGACTGACACATCTCTCCCTAGCCGCTCAAATTCTCAAAGGAAAACATCTGAGAGATCATCATCATCACCCCACTCTACCCGAGAGCCGGCTCAGCCTCCCTCAGAACACAACTCCCATAAATCAATCAGGGACTCTGAATCCATCGCCAGAAAATCAGCTGAAACAAATGAAGATTCGGAAAGGAGGTCTGCCTATCCATACTCCTCCATATTAAAAGGGAATTCATCACACGTCACATCAGTGAGGCCGCAACTCACATCA
The DNA here is from genome assembly GCA_034670385.1 of Hoplostethus mediterraneus. Taxonomy (NCBI): domain Eukaryota; kingdom Metazoa; phylum Chordata; class Actinopteri; order Trachichthyiformes; family Trachichthyidae; genus Hoplostethus; species Hoplostethus mediterraneus. Next base: position 4,414,844 of record JAXDDW010000005.1, read on the forward strand.
TCAGTGTCTTTCAGTGGTGCCGAAATGCAGCACATGAGGTTGCAGTCGGGCACTGATCTGGGCACTAAAGAGGAGGAGGAGGACCCCCTCTATCACACCAAAGTGCCCTTTCAGGGTCGGACCAGTGAACCAACCCAGACCATTGACAGGAGCGGGCCGCTTATAAAAAGCCTGCTCCGTAGATCATTATCCATGGACAGCCCTGTTCCAGTCTTCTCACCCACACTGGAGCTGAAGGAACTGCAACACCGTGAACAATCCGTTGTTAAAATGGCATCAAAAGCATCAGGGCCAGAATCATCTGATCATAATGGCAGTTCAAAAAGATCATCTCCACTGGCTTTCAGGTCAAAGTACCCCAGCAGGTATGATGAAGATGAAACTCAGGTAGAAGGAGAGGTTTGTGTGAAAGCTGAGCCCAGCAGTCCTCTTGCCGATCCCTTGGAGATTATTCGAATCACGGTTGGAGATAATTTGCCAGTCAATCTCAAAGACTTTCAAACAAATTATGACCAAGGTCCCAGGCCAGACTTCAGTCTCTTTGGGAAAAGAAAAGGCAGGGCAGACAACAGAAGATACCCATTCAAGAAGGGCAGAGGATTTAATGAACATCATCCAACACTTGATGACGACATGTCAGAAACAGTACCTCAGAATGCCAGCACGGGCAGTCATGATACCGCTGGGGAGCCACGGCAGAACAAGATCTTTAAATGCTGGAACTGCTTGAAGGTGTTCAGATCGAGTGCTGGGCTACATCGCCATGTAAACATGTATCACAACCCCGAAAAGCCGTATGCCTGCGACATCTGCCACAAGCGCTTCCATACCAACTTCAAAGTGTGGACACACTGCCAAACCCAGCATGGTGTAGTACAAAACCCAGCTTCATCCTCCAGCTCCTCTGTGCTGGATGAAAAGTTTCAAAAGAAGTTGATTGACATTGTGCGAGAGAGAGAAATAAAAAAAGCGTTGCTTTGGAAGCTCAAGAGGAATAAGCAAGGTTTGCAATCTAATACACTTACCAAAAAGAGGTCCAGAAGCAACTTCATATGTCCTTACTGTGGGAAAGTATTTCTATTCCAGTCTCAATACAAACAGCATTTGAGGGCACACCCTGCTGAAAAAGCTGAGCAGGACACACCAAGGGAGAGCGACCTCTTTCAGAAACAGGAGGAGATCATTCAACAGAAGAACACGGATGCTGATGTTTACTCCTGTAGACTTTGCAATGTGAAGCTGTCCTCACTCTTTGAGCAGGGCGACCATGAGAGGGGCTGTCGACATGCAACCGTGTGTCCATACTGTGGTCTCCGATTCTCAAGTCCAACAGTCAAGAAAGACCACGAGGCACATTGCAAGTACAAGAAACTGACATGCCTGGAATGCATGCGGACCTTCAAGTCCTCCTTTAGCATATGGCGCCACCAGGTGGAGGTCCACAACCACAACATGATGACTGTTAAAGACCAGATGAACCTGAAGCAACAAGAGAACAATGGAGAGGCCTCTGACATGCTTGGGCAGGGGCATTACAGTGATGAGCCTCTAGCAACTGTGAGCTCTAGAGAGAACATGGACTACAGTGACTCCCTAGATCCACCCATATACGACTCAGAAGACTCTTCTTCTTATGTGCCTGAGGACCTGAGCATGGGCCATCATGGCAAGCTGATCGTGAAGGAAGAGCCAATGGAGGAGGCTGTGACTGAGAGGGACACAGAGAATGCCAAAACTGGGCCTGAGGAACCTGGTGTATGGCCGTGCGAGAAATGTGGGAACCTTTTCAGCTCTCGCAAAGATCTGGAACGGCACCAGGAGCTGCTATGCCACATCAAACCCTTCATTTGTCACATCTGCAACAAAGCCTTCAGGACCAACTTCCGCCTTTGGAGCCACTTCCAGTCCCACATGTCGACTGCTGACGAAGCCGGAGCCAAAGAGGTCGACAGACGCCCTTCATCTCCGTCTCCCTCCCCACCCATGACCCCTCAAATCTCCGGACGTCCTTCCCCGCAGGCCTCTGTACTCAAACCAGCCCAGACAGCGCCAGTGGCTGCGACAGCAGCTGAGGAGTCGAGCAGCCCAGAGCCTTGTAGCTCATCAGTAACCAAGACCAAGAGGCCTGAAGTAGAACGGCAACCCAGCAGCCACAGCCCTCTGTCAAGGTCAAACAGCATGGAGACTCCAGCTGGTCCTCAGGAATCAGACACTCTCTTTTACCACGCACCCTCTCTCTCTGCCCTGACATTTAAGAGACAGTACATGTGTAAACTCTGCCATAGGACTTTCAAGACGGCCTTTAGTCTCTGGAGCCACGAGCAGAGTCATAGCCACATGTAAGCATCACAAGTTATAGTAGTGCATTTTGAGATTGAGAGTCAATACTTAATATTAGCGTAACACACCTCAGCCTACAAAACGAAGACTTTGAATGTATAGCTTATTTGCTTGCCTCCATGTCATATATTCAAGTGGCCATGTGCATTAGAGGTGTGAACGTGAATGTGTGCAATGACTTGCTATTTTCCTCCTCGTTACACAAGACGTTTTTAGATAAATGATATGTTTGTTTTTCTTTGAAATCAGATGTAATCATTTATCTATTTTTAAACTTCCTTTAGTTGTTCACTTCTATTCATCTATTTAGCTGTTTTGATGGGAAAAGTGCTTTACTTTGGGGGCTGCAGTAAAGTTAAAGATCAGTGATCAGTGAAGTGCTTTTGCTTTTGTATAAGATCTGTTTAGGTCTCTTGATGTGAGTAACATCACAAAAGTTGATATTTGTGGCCTCGACAACCGTGTAATCAATATGCACTTTGTTAAATCGTTCAATTTCTATCATATATTGAGGGAGATATAATCCAAAATGTTTGCTTGGATCCTTTTGTTTCCAAAACTGAGGTTTTAGGCTACAGAATGAATAATGGTTTGTATTTTATTTCTTCATACTTCAGCATCCCATTGCATTTATTTGGAATAGATGTTTTTGTTTTCTATTGAAGATGTTTTCTCTTACGTTTGAATTTCTTATTGCCTTTGTGTCATTTCATGTTTAACGGGTTGTTAATCGAATATGACCTTAAGTATACTGAACAAAGTCACAACCCGTAGATCGACACATGTGGGATACCTGCTGCTTTAGGGATACAATTTGAGTATATAGGGGCTGACCTGGAAACATGAAAACTGCTCTAACCAAAACCAGATTTATTGATAATGGGATTGATCTCATTTTCACAGGCTATTTTATTGCTTGCAGTTTTCATTTGAGTTCAGTAGCTTGTAATGTAATCATCTTTTTGGCATCATATTTTTCAGATCAAGCAACAAAACCACATGCCTAAAGATTAATAGAAAATGTCAGTTGTCTAAATTTCTTGCCTCAGTTTCACAAATTTAATGCTCAGACCAAAAGGGAAAGACTTGTCAATTGAGACAATGGGCTGGGTTGACCTGGGTTGGGTTGGTTTGTTGTGATAGTACATACTTGATAACATCAGTCTAAGTAATTGACTCATCATGTCCCCCGCTAGAAATGAATCAGAACTTTTTAAACCTGACTAACTGACAAAATTGAAAAAAACGATGAAGAATCTCAGAAACACACAGCAGTACAGCAATGCAATATATAGCTATACTTATATAGAGCTAAATGTTAACAGTATGAAGTTGGTTTGTGTTTATCTGACATTGTGAACCACTAAAAGCCCTTTCCATAAAAATGTCCCCTCATATGGAATTATAGGACTGAAATTCTTAATGACTCCTGGAATTGGGAGTGAACAACCCACAATAATGAGACTGAAATTTTGGCAACTTACAAGCACTTATTAAACCTCTTGATGCTTTATGCAGGGTAGCATAAATCACCCAGGGCATGAGTGTCATAGATACATTTTTGCAATTAAATACATTTGGTAATTATTCAAGCTTTACAAAACTTTGATGGCCTTATGCAAAACATTTTGTCAATTTTATTTTTTACATAAAAGCACAAGATTATTTCAGAAGACTTATTATTGACTCAGGCATTCAGAGGTGACATCGAGAAGGGTTTGGTAAGCAAACCTGTTACTCTAGGAATGGTGAGGAAGTGTTGTGTAAGACTTATTATTCAAGATTGTGGGGTTTTTTTTGTATTCTGATTGTTTTACAATGGCATTCTTGTACAAGTGTGTACTTCTGCTGTGGTTTGATGATTTGTACATTTTATCTGGAGAGGTGGATTTGTCATAAAACTACACCTTGAATGCGCCACACTAACTATAGGAATCAGTTTTCAACTAAATGAGTAAAGCAAGCAGCTTTGTGATGTTAAAATTCCTTTGAGAAATTCTGTATTGATAATAGTGCTCTTAATTTTTTGTGAGACAAACTTTATGAAAGAAAGACATTTCGAGCAAAGAATTAGAATATAATTTTGTGTATATGGCAGTGTTTGTATCGATTTTGTACCTATTTTGTTAGTATACAAAAGTTTATCTTTTTAGTATTACTGTGCTATCACTGCAATAATGAATATTTGTATTAGTATTGGTTGCATTATTGTTGCTTTTGGAGACTTGCAGAAGTTTTGTGTTTTTTCTACAGTTTTCGTGCTTCATTTCTGTAATAAAGAATAACAATGGAGTATGTGACTTGAGTTGGTACAATTATTTATGATTTTATTTCATTTTTTATAATTGAGGTTCAACTGATAAGCACCCCTAAAGCTGGCCCCCACAGTTCTCATCTATATTGAAACAACAAACATCTACAAACAAAACATCTCAGCAAACTCTATTCTCACTTAAACCGTAAGCTCTTTCTGGATTTAGTGTCTCTAAGAAGATCACAAAGAACCTTTTAACTTTTTTAATATGTCTAGAACCATAGTGCTTCAAAGCAGGTGTATAAGTGGGATCATGTGCAGTATATACATGTTAGTTTTAGGGGCTTGGATTTGTTGATGAACATCATCAAAGGTGTTTTGAATTTAGGGTTAACTGTAAGAACTCATATACAAAAACATTTTTGGCCATTTCTCGCACATAAATATACACATGGACCTATAATGCCTCACTCTTACCAGTCCAAATTTTAGTAGTTAATTGTTCACACGTCATTTTAAGACTTGAATAAAGATTATCCTCAACATTTTATTTTTCTAAGACTTTATTTTTCTGCACCGTGTTTATGCATATTATCCACCCTTCCTGCATTAGTTTTTAAATTACATTATTTATATGTAATTGAAAAACTAGGGTAAAATGGATTCAAGCACAGGGAAATCCTGGAGGAAAACCTGCTGCAGTCTGCAAGAGAACTGTGACTTGGGAGAAGATTTAATTTCCAGCAAGAAAAACTTTTTTAAACTTGTTTGTGTTTCATTTTCATCAGTGTGTTTTGTGTTGGAAGGCAATGGAAAGTATTGATGGATTCACCTGAAAATAAACAAATATTACCATGTAGACAGACGGTCACAGAGTCAGGGGATGTTTTTCAAGCAATGGACCAAAGTGACAATTTGTTCAATGGAAATTAGGGAGTGAACGTGGGAAGTGCCTGCCCCAAATTGGAAAATGGAAAACTGGAAATCCTGTCCACCTCGTGTGTCAGGTCACTCGGGGTGAAAAAATGTTAAGAGAGGAAGTTTTCACATAGATGAGGAAATCCGTTCATGTTATCCAGTGTAAGTGTTATGATCTTTATGAGTCAATCTTTACAGGCAGCCAGTCTGATGTGAAAGGTTATTATTGGCATAGTATAGCAACAATCATCAGTGTAAAAGCACTATGACAGCTGCCTATGATCATCAGGAACCAAAAACGTCTTGTATCAATTACAATGAATATTTATTTTCAAAAACGTACACAATATTGACATTATTTGTCATAATGACAAAGAATATTTCTGCACTTTGTTATACTGAAAACAAAATAAAATTGTTATTTGCTATTGTGTTAAAGGTGCATTGACTAGATGAAGGCAATTGGAGGAGAGAAATATTCAGAAAGAGAAATAAAAGCTTGATCTTTTAAGTAGACATCACATAATGGGAAAGCAGTGTTGGTACCACAACTAAAACTTCAAAACAACTACGAAATCAAAACAGAAGCTGACCACAGCAGCCAGTCTAGGACAGATTTAGTTGCTTATACTGACATTGCTTCACTGTAGCTTAAGCAGAGCTCATTTTAACCATGTTTTTGAGTAGTCAGTAGTCAGAGACCACTACAGATACAGTTCTGGATGGAAGCATCCATCATCTCCGTCTTGGGGCATCCTCACAGGGCCAGGGTGTCTTTAATCAGCCTTCTCATGGTGGTGCTTACAGAAGTGCCCAGTGAATCAGTGATCTGGTATGTGATTTTGTAAAGGTAGGGCTGGACATCTTTGAGACTGGTATCGAAAACATTGTCCACTTCTGATTGGGTAGGCATCTTTGGCAGGTATTCGTGGCGGTTTATAACCTCAACGACATTGATCACCTTCTCGCCCAGCTTCTCGCCCACTTTCTCCCTGCAGATCTGTCTCTCCTGCTCATTGGCCAGGTTGACAACATTGACCTTGATGCTCCACACCTCCCAGGGAATGCACTCATCAGAAAAGGGCCAGCGAGACTTCTTCTTCTGGTAGAACTCCAGAGAGATTTGCCCCATGCCATCACTGCCCGTGTTGTTCAAAGCATCCTGTAGTGAAAACAGTAAAGATATCAGATGATGGCCCTTACATGCACTACATTCTGTAATCACATTTCAAAACCACAAATTACCTTAAATTCAGACACGGCTTTCCTGATCACTCTGTCAAGCTCTTCTGAGGACACCCTGACGAAGGTGAAGTCGATGAAGTCGCAGTCTATGTCCTGTGTGCCCACGGTACCGATGGAGTAAGTGCCCTCTTTCTTGTAGTGGAATTTCCCGGTGCTCCGGTGCAGGAGGATGGTGTGCAGCAGGCCCAACATGGCTTCGTCGACCTGTCTCGCCTCCACTGTCAATTCAAGAACTTCCGAGCGACAATTCATTGCGATCTGACGGTTATTTCCATTTACAGAATAAAACTAGAATTCGGCAGTACTCTGCGTCGATGGCCAGTTCGTATCTGCCAAGTGTCCTCTATGGAGACTGACGAAGACAGTTTGTTTACCTCTACGGATGGGCGTGGCCTGGCGCGTACACGGTCTCTGTATAGCACATTGGAATATAAAATAGCATTGTAAATTGACTATCATACAGGTAGATCGATTAAGCCGCTTAGTGAGAGCCGAACAATTAAAACTGAACGCAAGTGAATGCTACATATGAGATGAAGCCATTGCTTTGGCCATTTCCTCTAGGACAACCTACGGCACGACACATAGTTCAAAATACATGTTCCGGCGGTTTAGATAATTAAAATAAAATTATTCTTATTTGGTATATATAGTGTTGGCACGTACGTTATAATTTGGAATAGTACCTACCGTGTCTGTGTGTGAAACAGGTTTTCTAAGGCAGTTAAGGTGAATAGGTTTAATAACAGTTCGCATTCCGTTCCCACATAATCACAACAACAAACGCTTGGAGATTTCGCTGTGCATTCTGGGAGTTACAGTTTGTGCCACATATCAGTTTCTAAACGGCAACTTTACCGTTTAACGACCAGAGCCGCAAGCCAAGTCCAGAGTCAGTGGCTTGTGCGCGAGTCTTCGCTTTGAGGATGTTTTCCTTTCCGTTTTCTCTTTTAACGGGACATTTTCTGACAGAGCTTAATCGTGGACAACGGAAATAATTCATTTTTTTTTTGTAACTTTGATGGCTCCGTACTTAATGCAAGATAGCTAGCTAAGCGAACCGTAGCCTATGTAGCTAGCTCAGCTAACATTCATATTCGAGTCAGTTATAAACAGATAGAGTCTGTTAGCTTGCAGGTTTACTTGACTCCAGAGATTATCACCAGCTATATGACAAGGTCCGAGGTCTCCGTAACATGATGGCATAGTTTGGGACGTGTGTGTAGCTTCTAACAGCTGCTGCAACTATGAAGTATTGGAACATGGGCAACATTGAACATAACTTATTTTTGGGGTTGAGTTTTTGGCAAGCAATCACTAAATCGGGGACCACGGCGGTTGATGAAGATTGCCCTCATGGACGTTACCGTTCACTTATCCAGTAAAGGTTTCGAGGATGTCAGATAATTTCTTAGAGGAGGCGTGTTAGCTGTGTTTGGTTTTAGACGTCGTCGTCATTTGCTAAGGATGTCTGACTTAAAAAGTTCCAATTCATATTTTGGTTTGGGAGACCCGCAGTGGCTTTGCATGGTCACACTGTTCGTCGCATCCCTGGTTACTCTACTACTGTATTTCGTACAGTATTTCCAACAAAGGCACCAAGGTATTCAGCAGAGACCAGCTGAGGACAATGCGGCGAAGGAGGAAGCGGACGCGCTGCTGGGATGGGCGCTGTCAATGAAAAGCTGGAAAAGTCAATGGAGAGGAGTTTGGTGCAGAGCTTTGAATGACGAATCAAGGAAGTCTGGGGTAAGTCTCATGACTACAAAGCGCCCAGCTCTCTACAGCACTCTGAATTACCTAGCACTTCAGGCAGGTATTTTCAATAGAGGAACTGCAGCCTGTGTCAAAGATAACCATGACAGAGAGAAGGCAGATGTTAGATGACTGGTGTCAAACATTAAAATTATGTCAAGAGATTGGGCAAAATTGAATTAAAGTGACTCGATTTTGGACAAAAGAAGATGTGGACAACCATAGATGAATAGATTTTCTTAATGCAAGGTCAACAGTGTAGAGTTTGCACCTTGCAATGCCCCGATTCTACTAACAGTTTTTATTATGCCTTGAAATGATCAAGTCAGTCAGAGAATTTCATTTTTTTATAGGAGTAATCATTGCTCATTTATTGGCAACAACTTAATGCACGTCATACTTTCCTGCCTCTGAGTGCAGTGATAGGTGGTTGCTATTGTTTTGGGTGTTTATGACTTGTTACCCCACAGGGTCCTGTTCTGCTGACATTTGAAGAGGATGGTCTTCACTCATCAGAGCTGGTGGTCGGCCAAGTGTCCAACTTCCAGAGGTCTGCTGGGCACAAGGTAGTCATGGCGTATATTTAGTTCAGTTGTCTATTTAGTTTAGTTGTCATACAGATGAAGGTTTCCTAATTAAAAACAGCTTTTATATGTCCATCTGTTTCTGAGTTGTTTTGTTTCCTCTCAAATTTCTTCTGGAAGACTTCTGGATCAATTGAGCCATTGTTGAGCGCCAGTGCCATATCCTCCTCCTCCTTCTGCAACCACAGAAAACGTTTGCATTTGTTTTTCTGTGACAGCTTGGACCTTGTTAACATTCATCAGGGTTATAACAGCGAACACTTATAGATTTCTCATTTCCTTGTTTATGTACCTTATTGACATAGACTGCCCCTCAAATCAATCTACCCTCTCCTAATTCAATTGAGAGGGGGGCACTCTATGGTCAGTGCCGCCTTTAAATTTTACCAGTCTGCAGTGGCCAACATCTGAGTCAGACACTGGCCATTAGCCAACTTTGGCACTTTCAGACATTTTCCCCCTAATAAAGCTAATCTATTGTTTGGGGATTTCATCTGGTAAGCACATTTTTGCAACTTTGTATATGGTAGTTTCAAGTGTCCACACATGCAAAAATCACAAGACTGTAATGGCTGCAATGACTGAAAAAGGCAATCAAATACCAGTCAGTATCATTCGTTTTTTGTAAATCATACAAAATCTGTGCTAACCACTTGCAGCCCATGTGCCGGTTGGCACGTGAAACAAATCGTGTTTTGTTTTCTTTTTCACAGTGAGAGTTCATATAGGGACAAATTGGATATTGCATTGGTTGTCTGGTTGGCTTGGCTGTGCTTCCATGCAACCTCAGCCTTTTCTTTGTGACGAGGCTCATGATGTGTTCCAAGATCCCAGGTGCTCTGTTGTTTAATGCAGGGAGTTGAATGAACAGAGGCTTATCCTTACTGTGTGTGTGTGTGTGTGTGTGTGTGTGTGTGTGTGTGTGTGTGTGTGTGTGTGTGTGTGTGTGTGTGTGTGTGTGTGTGTGTGTGTGTGTGTGTGTGTGTGTGTGTGTGTGTGTGTGTGTGTGTGTGTGTGTGTGTGTGTGTGTGTGTGTGTGTGTGTGTGTGTGTGTGCGCTTTAAGAAGCTTACATAGCTGTCCAGCTCAGCACTAAGGAGGACCAGGCAGAGAGGAGGAATGCAGGTTTAGGTTTCCCCTCACAGTGAACAAACTGGACACACACACTCATACATCCTAGGGTAGGATCATACTTATAATACATTGAATGCTTTACTATCCAGTGGAAGATGATTCATTTCAAATGAGAGAAGTTGCTGCATCACTGCAGATGCATTCCATTGCGATGAAGGCAATTTATTGTATTTGTGTGTTGATGGTGCACACGTAAACGAGTACAGATGTTTTTCCCTTTTTTTTTTTTTTTGTAGTTCGGCGTGAAGTTTTCATGATGAGAATATTTTGTAGTTGGAGTGAAAGTTAATATTGTAATTCTACAACCGATGACCACATGTAATTGTTTTCATCACAGTATGTTTGAGTCACGGGTTGCTTAGAAGTGTGATCGATGGTCGACTTCCATGCATGGTCAGGCACACAACACCTTATAGTTTAGTACAATTTGTTGTTTCCTTGATTAAATGAAGCCTCGCGTTAGTTCAGGCAGGACACGTAATCGTGCGTACCCCCAACAACTCGTGCGTAACAACTTCAATCATGTTTTGACACTTCAACAAGACGGCCTATTTAAGATTCCCTGCAGTTCTTACGTGCTACATGCTGTCATACCGGTCTGGCTGCTTACATAGTACAAATACATGTGAGCCATGTGCAAAAATGCAGGCACCTTTTTAACTCTGGTGTTCTCAGTAGCTTAACATGACTAATTTTAAACATTTTGTTTTCCCAACAGGCTGCTTACTGCAAGGTGGTTGGGGAAAAGCTTCAGTTCTCCATCAGTGCAGCCTCAACAGCCACATCCACAACAGAACCCTGTAAATACACTTTCAGGATAGCTCCACTGGAGCTGCAGGTAAACATTCTACAGTTGGTCCGAACACATCTGTTAATATCATGAGGTTCATGAAAATAAAAAGTGAACTAGTGTTCATTTGGAGGGATATCTCTAACACTCAACAAGGCTGAAGAATAAGGTTGCCTCTCTTGGAAGTCATCTTGGTTCATTTTGATGGAAGGGTGCAGCCTCTGATTCATTGAACATGATGCGCTGCCCTGCATTGGCTCACCACTGGCAGGAGAAGTGGATTAAATGGTTGAGGTATCTCTCTGTGCTTGGAAAATGTCCCGAAGACCTCATTTAAATCACTGTCAGGCTGATACCCAGGACTAGTGCTTGAGAAATGTTGGCCCACTTTCTCATTTGTCACGGGCACAAATGGGATCTAATGGAAGATAGTACACAAAATGTATTTCTTACATGGAAATTGCAATGGTTTATCTTAGTCATAATTCCCAAACCTGACTAGGCTCATTTCTCACTAAAATTTACCCACAGCCTTTTGCAATGCATTCCCTCATCAAACTCAGGTAATGTGCATTAAGCTCTGGTAAACCTCCATCCTGTTTTAAGGTTTTGTGTTAAGCTTGCACTAATATATGTGCAGCAAGCTAACCCAATTGAATTGAGGCTATTTTTAAACCAATAAGGTGCTTGTCACCCCACTGTGGGACCTGATCTCGTTGTGCCATAAATAGAACTTCAGCTCAAAGGCTAAAGTCAGGATTAGAATCAAGGCTTTTTGTGTTTTGCTTCTGGATTGATTGTTGTTGGTTGCATATGAAGCGGGCCTCCTGTGTATATTTCACCCTCTGTGTTTAGGCCTGGTCTGGAAAAGTCAGAGGACCTTTTCAAATGTCTCCATCATCCACTGGAGCATTTGTTAGCCTTTTGAGTCAGACCCAAATTAGAATGGTCCTGGCTTTTGTTACGGGTGACTGCAGGGATCGGTGAAGCGGAAGCCCTAGGCATTTATTTTGAGTGAAAAATATACACACACAAAATGACATTATGTTTTCTGCTCAATGTCCTTTGTCTTTAAACACACTTATGTCACGGCTGTACTACAAGGCCTATTGCATGTGATGTGGGAAATCCATGCTTAATATGTAATGCCTTTCTTTGAAAAGCCTGTTTTGTGAACCAGAGCAAACATATTTATTTTGAATTTACATAGTTTGCTGGCATATTTGCAATGAGGCAAATAGCAAACTATTTAAATGAATTCAATGCATGTGGAGTGGTGAGAAAAATAGTGTGAGGAAAACAAAAATGAATGTGAGAAAAGAAACTTGACTCGTTTAATGTATTTATCAAGTAACAGAGCTTCCCAGTTTGAGGTGTTTGTATGAACTGATCCAGCCTCTCATTGATGGAGGCTGTGATATTGTGCTACTGGATCCATCTAGGCGCTCTCTGTTGCTATCTGATGAGGCCTTTGTTTGGCATCACAAAGGCGGTTGTACATTCACACTGGAATCCAGGCATGCTGGGACAGGATGGCCCAGTCTGTTCTCTGTATCTCTCTCTCTTTCTCTCTCTCTCTCTCTGTCTCTCTCTCTCTGGGCTTTGTGGTATTGCTGGACTGCTCAATTACTGTAATATTATTGTCCATGGCTGACCTTATATATTACATTTTTCCTGTCTAACTTTGGCATGGCATCATTATCATTGGTATGCCTTGTGTCATTGTTGATCATTCATTGCATCTTGAAAGGTGAGATAAAAATGAAGATGAGTGATTTTCCGACTGACTCTCAATGTAACACGACAAAAGATTAGCAATGCAGCTTCCTTAACCAAAGGGCATTGTAAAAATGACCACAACAGTAATGGCATCCAAGGTCATAACCACCTAAGAATAGCAAAGGCATATGCATACAAGTGTTAACAATTCTGTCATTCTGCCAGTACTGAGGGAAATCCAGCCTTACAGATTAGTTTCATTTTGACTTGCTTAAAAGAATCCCAATGTACTTTCACTTGCAGAATTGACTTCAAGCCACAATATTCAGTTTAGCCTGGAGAGTCCCTAAAAGCCCACATTCAAGACCAAGACTGCCACTCTTAGACTATGTATCACAAAGTTGTTAAACTTTTTATTGCGTTTGACATGGATTATTCCCCCGTAGAAGTCAGTCAGCAAATTCACAAGAAGTAATTTAATGGTGACAGTTTAATACTAGTTTGATGGATTAGTATGAGGGCATTTGGTGAGTCTGTGGTGAGTCAGTACTTTTGGCTGCCAATATAGTCCTGGCCATTTTTTTTTTCAATTTATTTAGTTCGTAATACATTCTGAAATGGATTTTTGATTAATATGTTACTTGATATGTTGAGAATCAATATGACCATATCACCCGAAGGCATCTTGACATTTCTCTCCTCTGTTCACCAGCTGGACCTACAGATGCAGGAAGCCAATGGTGAGGTCAAAGTGAGCTGGGGAGTGTCCCACTTGGAGACATGGGACCTGCAGCTCACCCCCAGTGTCTCCCAGGTAATTTAGAGGCTTAAGACCACAGGACGTAACCACTGTCTCTATCAGTTTTATGTTAGTGTAACAAAACTAATGCAATACCATGGAACAAATTGTCTTATTTTACCATAAAGGGAACATAATTGACAATTGGAATTGTCTATAATAGGCTGAATATGGGTTTACAATAATCTAACATAAACATCTTAGCCTCGTCCATTATTGCCTGTGAATGGCTTGATATCATTAAAGTCTTATGATCTCTCTTTTCTTTCTCTTTCTCTTTCCCTCTATTATTTGTTATTATTATTATTATAATGTGTACTTATTAGTTGTTGTTTTTGTTGTATTTGTTGTCGTCATTACTATCATTATTAGTATTATTGTTACTGTTATTAAATAAAGACAAATAAATAAAATAAAGTCAATACGATTTTAGTACAGATTTTCAAAATAGGATTTTCAAAAAAGGAATTTAACAGTCAAAGTGTGGTTTGAGGTGTGATTTGCCTGCGATTGTCTGTCTCTCCGTCAGGCAAATGCCAAAGGCCCCAGCGTAGCAGCAGTCAAGGAGAAGTTGAGCCAGCTGTTATGTGCGGTGCGCCCCTCTTTGTTGCTGAGCTGCAGGCCCGCTCAGGCCACAGACGTCAAGGTGAGCAGAGGACTTACGCCCGATGACGTCTTCGTAGCTGTCACATGCAAGGCAAACACAGCACAATGTTTGCAAGTCTGTCACCTTGCCAGGTCACTGTTTGTCACATGCTGCAATTTGATAAAACAAACTTGACTATGTTTTGCATATCAGTCTTGCAAGCCGACTACTAGTGATAGGTATCATTACGTGATTCTCATTCATCCAAAGTTGTTTTTTTTAAACCTGGTAAACTACTGTATTTCTTTTAATTTCCAAATATACACAAAGGTTAATTATTCATCCATCACATGACATGTCATGCTCTGTGTTTCTGATTATATTATGTGTTCATGTATTGTAGGTATGCTCTGTAGGTATATAATGCTGGGGACACACTAGAAGACTTAACATTTTGAAACCGTACTTCATTATACACATTAACAATGACAGATTTTTTTTTGTCTCAGTTGTAAATATGGTCACACTAGAAGATTAGTATCACATGATGCTTTGCAATAAAACTTGAGCTCATCCTCCTGATACATCACAATGTCAGGACTCATGTTACTCATGTTACCTCACCGTAAACCCGGCTCTCGTTGCTATTGGTGGTCTTGATCCCCACACGCCACAGGACTTGTTCTGGACCCGTGCAGATCATGGCTTAAATGTTTTATTTCAATGCATTTCCTTTCCGTTGTTTTAGCTACTCCTGAGATTAATCGATTTCAACTGGTGGGGTTTAGGGCTTTACCTGTTTAATTTTGTGGCGGTGTGCCACAGATGAGCCTGTGTATAGGAAACACAGCAGTTTTCAAATCCCATTCCTTTGTTTTAACACTGCAGTTCTGTATGAATGAACTACGAATACTTCCCTTGCTCCCTGTGCATTCTCTAATAGGAAGCACGCAATAAAGTGTTTTCCCCCCCAAAACCTCCCCGTGCCCACGACTGGAAGCTGCTGGTAAAGAACTTCCGTGTGACGCTCAACCAGGAGGATGATGCTGCAGGTAGGACACTTGTCTCTCTTGTCATTTATCAAGACACAGAATCTGATGTAACTATCCCTTGTGCTATTTTGGGAGCGCAAGTAGAAACCTGCACTTAGGCTTACACCTAGTTTGCAGCATTACACCCAATAATTTCTAACCATGCTATTGGTCTCAACCACAATTGGGTAATGGGACAACTGACCGATCTGGCTTGAAGCGGCCCACTCCGCAGTTCAAGAATTCTTGGCGTTAGCACATGGAAACCATGGTGCTTTCACTGTGAGATAGTCTAACTGGAAGCAGCTTTCAAATGGCTGTAGCCATTTCCCCACCACACTCCACCCTCTGTCATCAGTGACTCATGTGGTCAAGACAGTGAGCGAACGCTAGCTTGTAAGACCAGATCCCTTCAACCTCACAATTTAAATGTCACTCTGGAGTATTGTGATTGCGATTGTGAGTGTTGGAATTTCCTCTATGGTGTGCCCACTTTGTCTCAACCTGCCTCGTCTACTTCTACTTCAGCTAGTGATTTCCTACATTTCCCAGAATGACTTTCAACAAAAGAGAACAGATTCCAGAGAACTTGTTCGTGTCAACTGTGGGTTATACATGGAGAGAGGGATAGTGATAGTGGAGTGAGAGTCTTTCCAGACGCTCGTGTGTTGTGGTTGCATTGCATTATGGTCTATTGAGGCTACTGTCAGAATAAGAAAATACACCACCAAACAAAATGCAAGGTACATCACCAATAACTGTTACAGTGTTAGGGTGGATTTGTCCTTTTAAATTAAGTCAAAACAGATTGTAGAGAGAAGTCAAGACTAGCATAAAAATAACTTGTCAGCGAGTATATTTTTGAGTTTATGAGACACCGTCAAAATCATTCACCAGTGATAAAGTCTGAGGCATTAATGTGGTTTTGTAACTAATGTTAGGTGACAACAACATTTGTTGTTCCTACGATAAGTAATTTCTCATCTTCTGAGTCAGCAGCTGTCAGGACTCCAAACATTGCCTGATTCTCTTAATTATTCTGTCAGCGTAGCAGTTGGCCATCCCAACGGGGAACATGCATCACCCCATCTCTGAATACAATCTGCTGATCAGTGATATGGGATTCAGCACTTCCCTCCCTAGTTGAGTCACTTTGATTTAAGTGAAGAACCCAGTTATACTTTTAGGGTTATTGATGGGGTTTGCTATGGGCTGGAAGCCAAAGTCAGGGTTGTCTTTAGAGAGGACAGGGCCCTTTCTTAGAAGTTGAGCCTGGCTCGTGGCTAATAAAGTTCCAGTGCTCCATCGTATTGGCTCTGTTTGACTTTGCTGAGCCTTGCTATGTGTCGACGCAGAGCCAAGACTTTGCGTGTCTGTCTCTAAGCCTTGCATTATTCAATCTGAGATGTATGATAAACTGTCCTTGTGACAGTGGAAGTGACAAAAGCAATATTTAATCTCACAGCCGCACAGTTTATTTGATCAGCTGTTAAAAGATTATTATTGTTGAATGACCGTGGTCACCGTGGTGTTTGCTGCTGTGTTTGTAGGCAGTATGAATCCCCTGTGTGTGCTGCAGTTAGATGACCCTCCACAGAGGTTTTGCACCTCTGTCCTGAAGAACACAACCAGGCCTGCCTGGGACCAGCCATTTATCTTGTAAGTTTAGTCGTGGTTCACTGTCTACCACCATTATCTTTGGAATGGTTTCAAAAGGAAAAGCTGAACTATTGCATTTCACTTCATGGGTATTTTTCAAAGTTAATGGCATCATGGCAAGCCTGTGTAAAGAAGATGTTTAATTGCTTTATTTATCATCCTGTACATTAACTCAACGTCTCTAATGTATTCTGTCTTTTCTCAATGGTCTATTTCTCTCTCTCTCACCAGTGAGCTGAATGGACGGACAAAAGAGCTAAACCTTAAGCTATTGAACGACGGGCAACCTCAAGAGAGTAAGACTTTTTAAAAATGTTTTTCAGTGCAGGGTCACATTTGGCAACAATAACTACTTTCATGGAACACAAGAAATTGCAGGTACCTGCCCTTTATATTGGTGGTCTGTTCATCATATGAGGAAGAGGCATTGTAGTTCTTGTTCATAAGCAGTAATGACTGCATGCTGAGGTGTTACCAGACTGAATTGGGTGTGTGTTTTCTCTTTGTCAGATTCCTTACTAGGTCAGGTGTTGGTGCCCTTTGATCTTGTAAAGAAGCAACCCAAAGGACAGCAAACATTTGCACTCATGACCAAAGACCTAGTGACTGGGTCATTGACTACTGAGGTTAGACCAGTGTCCAAGTTTTATGCATGTTTGTCATTCACATTGCCTACAATACCGACTTGTTCTACACATAATACAACAAATTCACAATATTAAGTTTGGAAAAAAATGTCTTCCTCAGTTCACCTACCTGGAGCCCAGTGAGGTGAGGTCCTGGCACCCGCCCACCCCAGCCCCCACTAAGAAGGTGGAGATGGACCGTACAGTCATGCCCTGTGGCACGGTGGTCACCACCATCACTGCGGTGAAGAGCAAGCCAGGTCGACCACTCCCTGCAGCACTCAACATAGGTACAGCAGCACAGACAGAGAGTGCACAGTAATGACAAGGATGGTAGAGCCTCAGTGAAAGCTGTTTAGCCTCTAAATAGCAAACAAAGAGATCGGCACATGGAGGATCCTGTGGATCCCAGTCTTGCTACTGCCTCTACAGTACTGTGAGATTTAAAAGTGCATTAAGTCATCTGTGACTTCTATCGACCTCTATCGGCAACCAGTAGGAATTACAGCCCCCGCCCCTCCTGTCCCTTTGAATTATCATATCGTGTAACTGACACAAACAATAAAGTCACAATAGAGAGGAGTAAGCTAGCTAATTAGAGCAGAGATCCAACAGAAATATCTATTGAAGCGGTAATCTATCACAATGCAAAATATTGTAATCCCAACAATAATTGGTCATTTGCTTTTTTGGTGAAATGTTTTGCGACACCGACTGGTGTGATTCTAGACAGTAATTTCTGCCTGGTGTTCTGGAGATGTGAGAACACAAATCATTATGAAGTAGTTAATCAAGATAATATTTTGTGCCTTCAGATCCTTCCCTGAAGGCTGTGGCCAACAAGCCCAAGCTGTCGGAGCGTCGCGTATCAGAGCAGACATCCATGCTGGGGGCCACAGTCAGCAAGGCCCTGTCCGCCTCCGACACTGAGCTGCTGATGCTCAATGGCACTGACCCGGTGGCCGAGGCCGCCATCCGACAACTCCACCAGTCTGCCAAGCAGAAGCTCAAGTCCCCCATTAAGAAGAGCACCATCATCATCTCTGGTATAGCCAAGGTATCCCAGAAACTCTCCACCAGTGCATTATATTGCATTTTTTATTATGCTGTATAAGCCATGTCACATTGGTAGAATAGTTTAACTATTTAGTGCATGAACTCTCATAGGTGTTGAGGATATTTTACAATATTTGCTGGCCACCAGTGCTATTCAGACTTTTTCCCCCACCTTATTGATAATTACTGAAAAAAAAAAAAAAGAAAATTCAATGTGTGTGTTTTGGGTTTTTTTTACTCTATTTTCCAGAGCGCCGTGTCTCAGGATGATGAGCTGACTATGATGGCAGACTACGCTGCAGCGATGGACGCCTCGATGTCAGAGGGCAGCTCTACTCAGGATGTGACCACAGCAATTGCGTCAGGGGCCAGTAGTCCTCCAGAGACATTAGACCCCCAGGAGGGCCCCAGTGGAATAGGCCGGCCCCCAGACGACTGGGAGAGCCACGTGGGAGAGCAACTAGACCATACCTCTCTATCCATGTGTGTGTCTGAGGCTAGCTGCAAAAAGAGCAGAGGTGAGATGTCAGAGAGAAGCCGTGCTGAACACACTCATCAGCTAGAGCTGTTTCTTATACTCTCATATATCAGTGTCCTTACAAGTGGGGGATACTATCATGGTTATCCAGTAATATTGGTTTTGGCAGTTACTGCATATTGACCAATAGCATCTTGACAGGATGCTTACATGTTTTTTCCATTTGCCTGTTTCCATAGCTACTTGTTCCTCCTCAGTGATGCAGTCTGTTTTTGTTGTCTCTTTTTTCTCTTCTACTGTTTAAACATTTTCCTTTTTATACTTTCTTCTCTGCCTTAGAGGAAATCAGTGCTAAGCAGACATTATGTCCGGATGAGTAAGTTATTTCATGAGTTACTTGTAGTATCTTAGCTACTTAGCTACTAGTGTTAGCAATGAGTACAGTAGATAGCATCCATTTGCAACAATGTCAAAAAGTAACATCATTTAGATATCAGCAAATGATATAATTGTGCACTGAATTTTAGAACTGTAGTAGGGCTGCATGATATAGAGAAAATATCATTTTAGAGATATTACACTTGCAACATAACGTGCCACATCAGGTCTGTTTTGTCTCATTCTCACCACTTGACTCCCTGATTGTATGTATTATAAAACAGAATTTCAGAAATTCCAATATTGTAAACTTGGTGAAATGGGTATTGCATTTTCTCATATTGCAATAGCAATATGAAGTCAATACATTGTTCAGCCCTTAATTTATCATTTGGTAGCATTAAGGATACACCATCTCCCTCTCTTTCTTCTTTTATTATTAATCAGCTTCCATCATGTCTGTTTGTGTGTTGTCTGCATCAACTTAACCCAATCTAGTCAAAAGACTAGATATCTGGCAAAGCTCAAATCTGTCACTCCTATAAAGTTTCTTATATGTTGAAACTGAAAGTTGTCCATAGTAAGGAAGCACTGCTGGGAAACATTACCCTCAGCAGAGTTTGCGCTAGGATTAAATGTCCGATTGCGTTCAATTTTGCCAGACAAATTGTTAGAACTTCAACTGAGTCATTAGTTAGAAATGTGTTTTAGATGGTTCAAATATTTAGAAACAATGCATGCATCCAGGTTAGCCATCGTGGGCAGGTTCCTGTAGGTTTGTGATGGTGATTAAACAGTTTCTCCAAGTCTAATTGTCATAATCTGAAGCTAGAAGGTTCCCTTTGACACAGGAAAGGCTGAATTTGACGATCAGTATGATTGTCTGTTGTCTGTTTCCTTTTGATTTGCTGGATTTAGTTGTTTTTGTTTTTTTTACAGCAAACAACACCAACAACTACCAACTAATGCAAACTCGATGCTATATTCCTCCAATTATCTTCAAGTTGCCTCTAACGTTAGATGAATTGGCTGAATTGGTATTAGTGTGATTTGACAACATTACAGAAAGCTGTGGGGTCCCTGTCAAAGCATATTCATTCAACACCTCTTTTCTCTCCTGTTCGCTCTCTGCAGGCAGCTTTCTTCAGAAGAGTGCCAAGCTTTTCTTCCGGCGGCGTCACCAGCGCAAGGACCCGGGGATGAGCCAGTCGCACAATGACTTGGTTTACCTGGAGCCTCCGGCCGCGGTGGACCGGGCCAGCCGCACCGCCACGCTCAGCCGTATGCTTAATCGCAAGATGCTGCCGAAGAATAAGAGCAAAACCAACGGCTCTACCTCCTCGGGGGAGCCACATGTGTGACCGCCTCCACCTCCACCTCAGTCCCTCCCACAACAACTACTACCATCACCGCCTCCACCTCCTCAAACTTGCACTGGCAAAGTTCTCGGCCGACCTACATTGTGAATGGGAAAGCTGGGCGGATGGAAAACATCCTCCTTTGTTGCCCTTTCTCCTGCTTAAGCACCCTACTTATAGGGAGCGGACATATTGCACCAGAAGCAAGTGAGTGCATACGTGAATGATGCTATCAAGAGATAATTCCTTTACATTCATGCCATTTCAGAGGATTATTTTGCATGTTTCTTTTATTTGACTTTATACAACATTTTCAAATCTTTTAGTGTTTCTGTGGCCTTGGGAACCACAGAAAGGACTAGTGTGGGCTGTCATTCTCTACCCTACTAACACTGAGGGTAACTATTTCTGAGGGTTTCTTACGGCGGCCCGACAGGGACCAAAGATGAACAGAAGAGTGGTATTGGTATGATTTGCACATTTACAGAGAATTTGTCTCAGTTAAACCTGAGCTTGATTTACAGTGCAATGACTAGAGCTACTCTTGTGATAGAGGTTTAGCTAAAATCCCACTTCTGCAGTTATTTGCGTTTTAAATGATTCACAAAGGGAGATGGTCTTTACACTGCAGAACTGATGCAAGTGGGAGATAATAAAACACTATTATCTTTATTTTGGAGAAATATGGTATTTATATCAAATATCTGACACTTTTCCCACATTCTTTAAATTACATACCAAAAAAACAAGATCAGTATGTAGAACAGCTAGATAATTGTCGGCCTTGCGTCGAACCAAGATATCTAATACCCCTTTCATGCCGGATTATTCCAGGGTCAGGCTGGAGTGAATGGGTCAACGGGGGTCAGACCTGGAAATCAACCAGGTCAGATGTTGCTCGGCTGCGGTGTGAATGGGGTGAACCGGGTTACGCAATGGACAGGAACCTCATTGGTAACGATCAGAGGCGCATTCTTTGCAAGCCAGTTCACAACAATGACCGTTTCAACAACGAACGAATAGAACAAATAACAACAGAGAATTGGAAAGATTCCAAAATCAAAGCGCTTCTGTTCATTCGTGGGGAAGAAGAAATAAAGCAACAAATTACCGGGATGGTAAAAGATTCAATTATCTATGGCGATATCACACAGTTACTTTTTTGGCCCAGTGACTTATAGAGATGTAAATATGGTGACACGGGTCTTGTGCAGTCTGAATGGTGACGACCAGGGTTATTCCCGGGACAGTAGTTTGGTCTGAATGGATCCAATGCGGGAATGACCCGTGTGTGAAAGGGGCATAAACCTATCATTACTTACCAGTCATTTGTGACTGGCATGTACAGGAAGTTATGTTTATTTGCGACACGCCACGTCACCCATAACGAAAATTAACACCCTTCCAAAAACATACAGCGACATTGTGGCTAACATGAGAATTTCACTATATATGATATTAATATTTTTGAATGTTTACTCCTTTTTGCTGTGTTTTCAAACGATATGCAAGTTCCCTCTTTGTCTTCCTAAAAGATTCCTCTTCTACACTACTGTTATCAATGGGGTTGTTAATGTGTCAAAGGGAACCGAATGAACCTTTATGCAGGGACTGTGACATTACCCCAAGCCATACTTGTTGCAGTACTCACTAACGAAACGTCACTCCTACAATTCAATTGACTGAAATCCTCACTCTTTCATTGAATGTTTTATTGTTTTTAAAAGTTGTATCGTAGCTTTGAACACCTGAACAAAAGTGTGAACACCTTTGAGAACAATGGAATGGTTTCACTCTTTCTTTCTTTGTTCTTTTTTTTTTTTTTTTTTTTACCCAGCTAATGATTGTATTATTATTTGTCAATGGCATGTTGAAGGGTTTCCGTGCATCGGTTCCTTCATGTTAACTACTGTTTGCTTCAAGAAGTAAACCTACTTAGAAAATTCTGCAATAGCAGGATGGGTGATGCAGTACACTGACAGATGAAAATAACAGATTGCCTTACGGTTATTCTGAGGGTGTTTTTTTTCAGGGGTGGTCTAGACTTGGGCCAGATGTGGTTCCTTGACGTGACTTGTGGTCCCAAGGCCACGCTGCTTTTTCCTACCATCTGACCGCTGTTTTGGACTGGAGGACCGAAGGAACGTAGCACGCTTTGAATGGCTCTGATATGAGACGACAGGACCAGCCCTGTTTCACCTCACCATCAACAAGCCTGTGTACATACATATCCATTAAATGACTGACTACATTAGGCCATCTGAGATTTAAAAAAAAAAAAAAAATACCTTGCATGCCATTCATGACAACATACTCTTCTACAGATGCAGTGTGGGTTGTATTTGGACTGGTGGGTCAGGTAGCAGGGCTGTGGTCCCCACCCATAGCCCCCTCTACCCAACATATGGTTTTACTGCACTCTGTTTTAACAAATATTCAAAGGCCCCATTTAGAGCACAGTCGTAGGTTGAAAATACTGAAATCATTCAAATAGAAACACTTAAACCTCTGAGGGACGGGGAAAATGGGTTGTTTTAGCCATGCAAACTTTCTTAGCCCTTATACATGGCAGCCTATAAGCATTGGCTATTGCTATGCATTCGGTAAGCAGCGAGTATGTGTTAAATAAACTGCTTCCTGATGGGTTTTTTTTATTGGCATCTGCTCTGTGCACAGAACCTGACAGCCTGCTGATGCAGTGTCAAGTCACTTGCCTGCAGGGATTGTTACTAATTAACATATCAGGTTATTTCATCTCCAGCAATAAATATTGATTGAATAACTGACTTTGTGGTGCTGTGAAGAATTTGTATCATCGCTCACATAATGCTTCATTATAATGTTGCACTACTGCAGTTATATTTTACAGAGACTTTTGTGCACAAGTTTTGCATCATGAATTGATTAAGTGGGTATGGCAAGATGTGGCCCCTGCCATCTTGTCGTTTTAACCATTTAAATGTAGTGCAACGATCAAGCAAAAAATGTCTGAAGTCTATTAGCCATATCTAAAAGAAAATAATCAGATCTGGGGTGCATTCAGGACCAAGGTTTGCTCTGAGCTAGTGGTTGTCAACATCAGCAGTTGTGCTTTGTCAGGAGTTGTCTTTCCAGTTAAACACTACAGCAGCTAATTTCATTACTTCCCCTTTCTCTAGATGAAGATGTGCTAAATGTGCTAAAAGATGTGCTCAACTCCGTGTCGGGTGACCCAGGTCAATTGATCACATGAATACAGTACATCTGGTCAGTCAATGCTCCACTTGTCCAGATATTTAGTCATAAAAGCAAGTTTTTAAGGTTTTGTTGCAAATGTATAAATTAAACTTAAGGGTTTCCCATACTTCATTGGTTGACGCCCCCGGTTAATTGGTTGATCGATTGAATTGCTTAGTAAGAAATCCAGTTCCGACAAGCCTACAATCCCCATAATGCACTTCTCGCGGCTCGTTTCCGGTCCTGCGCCGTTTCTGGAGCGGATTGGAACCCGGAGTCAGGATTCGATAAATGAGTGGTCTTTCGCCAAAGAGGTAACGTGTTTTCCCGCACATTTACGCCGATTTTCCAGATAAGGGCAACGCAGGTTTGTAGAAAACGTGCAGCAGGTTTTAACGGCTCGCTCTGAATTGCCCCGAGACGCATTTATGCCCGACGTATTGGCGTTGAAGAGCACCGACTCCGGTCGGAGGTTTGCGTCTCCGGTCCATCCGCCATGCCGACTGTTCTTTGTTACATTTTACAGAAGAGGAGCCTCAGATCGGAGTTAAAACCCGGCTAGAGTTTGGGAATCCGCAGAAATCCTGGATCCCACCTTCTACCCGGATTGCATATGTTATGAATCTCCGGGTGTATAGCTTATACCGTAATACAGTGAACGTTCTCATATTACACCGCTGTTTTGCCAGAAGCTCTGGTGCATAGAGTATAGCTAAAGTGTCCCAGATAATATGTATGCTGGCTTGGAAGCTCAATTTCATTCACATACACGCCTAAAAGTCCTACTTTCTTCATATAAATCCACATTTATATAAGACATTCTGTCTGTGACCAACTGGGAGTCTGCAATGACTCATTCCCTGCTATTCCTGTTCCTTTAGTGCCATGATATAAACTATCTATCCCTCAATTTGTAGGTTGGCATAATGGCTGAGCAAACGCCAGAAGAGTTTATCTGTGAGTATGAATCCAGCTGTATGTGAGTGTGTGTCTGACAGAGAGACGGGCTGGACTAGGATGTGATGACATGTCTTGATATGTGTCTTCCCAGGGTGCGAGGACTGTGGCCAGTACCATGACTCCGAGTGCCCCGAGCTGGGACCGCTGGTGACCGTCCAGGACTCCTTCGTCCTCAGCAGAGCTCGGTGAGTGAGCGGTTTACGGTGCCGGGGAGTTCCTTGAATGGATTCGAACTCGCAACCGCAGCAGCGTCGGTGCCCTGATCTACCCGTTGAACTGAAGTTGATTTTTTTTGTTTTGTTTAACTGCATTTGCACTTGAAACCCCCTGCAGTTGAACCCCCTTATCCCAGGAGCAAGGCACTGAACCCTTACCAGCTCTAGGAGTGCTGTTCTGTAGCTGACCCTGACCTCTGACCTCCCCGTGGAGGGCAAGTGAAAAGGCAAAGTCCCTACAGTGTGTATTATCATTAAATAGACCTAGGGAGGACAATCCATGGCAGTGCCTTAGAGATGAGATGGAGATGGGGTGAAAAACCTAGTGCAGATACCTGACTACCTAGCAGTTGCAGTTTTTATTTTTTCCGTTTTCCATCCCACACACTGAATTAGTATTCCTAGGCAACGCTAGTTTTTATTTTTAGATGGCCCTTAGAATGGAATGGAATGTGGTCTGTGGGTATCAACATTTTGTTTTTGACACACACACATGATGTTTTTGTCCGGGATCAGGTCCTCCCTGCCAAATACTCTGGAGATCAGAGAGGTGGCCGATGGGGAGGAGGGGGTGTTTGTCCAGCGGCGACTGGTCAAGCGGACCAGATTTGGGCCCTTCGAGGCTAAGAGGGTCCCCCACCTGGAGAAGGAAGGACCGTTTCCTCTGAAGGTGCGGCCCCCACTCAAGCTTGCACGAACAGAAAATACTAGAGTCCATGTTTTCTGTAATGTTAACGGCTGTGACCGGTATTTCCTGTGCGTCCTGAACGCAACCCTTAGTGCAGACTGTATTCTATGTATTGGCAGATCTTCCAGAGGGACGGTGTGGTGGTGTGTTTTGACTCCACCAGTGAGGAAGACTGTAACTGGATGATGCTGGTGCGACCCGCCACGGACCACATTCACCAGAACCTGGCGGCTTACCAGCAGGACGATGAGCTGTACTTCAACACCTCCCAGGTAGCTCTTTCCTCTGGCGCCTGAACCTCAGCTGCTAAGGACATCAGCTGAAGTCCTTTTCTTAGTGATCCTGAATGATTTCTCTTGACCTCCTCCGGGGTGTATTGGTTTTTTGGGGGGTTTTTTCTCCAGGATTTGAGGGGTATTTTTATCCCTGCAATTCATTCATTTCTATTAGGGAGAATAGGGAGTTTTTGTTCCTGGTCACAACCCCCCTTGCCTCCACTGTTTCTGTTCCAGGATGTGCTCCCAGGAACAGAGCTGAGGGTCTGGTACGGGGCCTTCTACGCCAAGAAGATGGAGAAGGCCATGCTGAAGCCTCCGGTCCAACCACCGCCACCACCAGGCAGGTGACATTACAGCACTGATGATGTTGTACCACCTACTGGCAGCCCTACATACGTTAGTCATGGTGGTCAACACAAACGGGTACAGCAGGTATAGAGAGCCGAGGTCGAAGTCGTTCATGTTCTCCTTTAGAGATTCTGGACTACACTCCAAATGCACTTCAGCTCTCTATAGCACTTGGCCTGTACCCTACCTGTGAGTTGTATCTACTAGGGTTTTTTACCAGAGTCTGTGTGTGTCTGTCTCTCTGTCAGATCTGATGTCTCCTTGTACAAAGCAAGAGACCTCAGAGAAAGCTGGAGCCCCCGTGCCTTCAGTGGTTGAAGAAAACGATGCAGGTAAGTTGATTCAAAGCAAGCCACTCAGCAGCATCTCATAGAAAACTGTACTTAAAGAGGGAAGCTATCTTCAGGGTTGGGATCATTTTGGGGCTTTTTTTTTTTCCTGGTGGGGTTTTTGGGGCTTTTTTCCCCTACTATTATTTCTTGCTTTTTTGTGACCATAGGTCACTATTTTAAGTCCTACTACCCATTCATCCAGCACCATGTACAACCTGCCATATCGCTCAGGTTCTCTTACTTCTCCTGTGGACTGCTCTGATATTGCCCAGCACACACACACACACACACACACACACACACACACACACACAGCTCAGTCCCTGTTCCCTTTAATCTGTGTTTGTGTTCTGCAACTTCTGTAAAGCCTGTTGGTTACTAGCCTGTTGGTTACAAGCCTGTTGGTTACAAGCCTGTTGGTTACTAGCCTGTTGGTTACTAGCCTGTTGGTTACAAGCCTGTTGGTTACTAGCCTGTTGGTTACAAGCCTGTTGGTTACAAGCCTGTTGGTTACAAGCCTGTTGGTTACAAGCCTGTTGGTTACAAGCCTGTTGGTTACAAGCCTGTTGGTTACTAGCCCTCTATAACAGACAGTGTTCCAGGCATTCTCTGGGAAAGTCAGGGAATATCAGGGAATTTTACAAATGGGTCACTTTACAGGAATATGCCAGAATCTGCTTTACAACTTGTTTCATACATTCTTTGCATCAGCTGGTGGGTTTCAGCTGTTGGCAGCCAGGCTGTTTACCCCTTTACAGCTTCTCTGAGCTGGAAAAACAACATTAACAAACCAGGAAGGAATACAATTTTTAGGCTGTGGAAACGCTCCAACTGAGTTTCAGAAAGTCATGGAAGAGTCATGCAATTTAACATCAGGGCCGCAGTGGGAAACCCGCTAGAGATAAACTTGACTTGACCGTGTTGGTGCAAATTCCAAAGCGGTTCGCTGAGTGAGTAACCTGTTCTATCCAGAAATGCTGCGTCACGGTTGCACTCTCCCCTGACTGATTCCTCCTGTTTGTCACAGGCCAGTTGCTGAGTCCCCTTCAGGAGGTGAAGACCGTGGCGCCGCTCCCGGTCGACCAGCTCCTGCCTCAGGAGGACGGCCAGGTCACCCCTGAGGATGAGGAGGCGCCCCCCTGCGGCCCGGCCTACCCCCAAGAGAGGACCGGGCAGGGGGAGGAGGGCTAAGGGACGCAGGCCTGGCACCGCATCGTCTCAGAGGAAAAACAAAGGTGAGAGACGGCACGGTCAATACTGGCTGAGGATGCTGTCCAGTGCTGTACAGAGCTCTGCTGAATACAAGACACCAAACCCGCAGCTTTCAGTGTGGATCCAATTTGTGGGGACCATTATTGCCATTATTACCTTGTTGCCCGTTTCAAAAAGCGATGGTATTACTTTACTTTCTACTCCCTGAGAGCAGTGATGCGATCGAAATGCAGTTATTTGCCATCAGGACTCAGGGACTTTGGAACAACCTAGAGCAGGGGTGTCAAACTGTGTGCCATGGAGGGCCGAGAGTATGCAGGTTTTCGTTCCAACCCAAGAATACACCAGGTGATTTCACTGATTAGTCCCTCCTCTCTGGTTGAAGGTGTGGTAATCAGTGAAATCACCTGCTGTATTCTTGGGTTGGAATGAAAAC
This sequence comes from Hoplostethus mediterraneus, assembly GCA_034670385.1. Classification (NCBI taxonomy): domain Eukaryota; kingdom Metazoa; phylum Chordata; class Actinopteri; order Trachichthyiformes; family Trachichthyidae; genus Hoplostethus; species Hoplostethus mediterraneus. Next base: position 4,443,238 of record JAXDDW010000005.1, read on the forward strand.
CTGCATACTCCCGGCCCTCCATGGCACACAGTTTGACACCCCTGACCTAGAGGTTTATCCAGCTCAGGTTGGCTAAATCTGCATCGTCTTTGCTCACTTACCTTCAAAAATCAGGATAATTCGGTTCCCTCTCCTGTAAATGATCAGGGGAACCAAATAGCTTTGATGTCCAACATTCTTGTCATGTCATGTGTATGATAGTGGGAATACTTGCAACTGAAAAAGTAAAAGCGAAAGTAAACTTTTACTTAATATGCTCTAGTGTTTAAATTGTTGCATTGCGTTTATGTTCAATATGTTCAATTGCTGTATTGTTATTTATATCATTTTTTTCTTCTCTCGTATCATCTGCTGTTGCAACCACCCAATTTCCCCACAGGGATCATTAGTCTCATCTAAGCTAGCTTCATGTATCTCTATGTTAACTGAGAGGACAACTAGATCTGCTTAAAATGGATCAGGATGGGAGTCAGGACATCATTTTAGATTATTTTACTCCATTCCAATATTTATAGGGGCTATATATTTTTTTTATTTGTAACTATAACGGTATTACTAAAATCTAAAGGGTAAATTGTTCCACTACTCATTACTAGGAGACGTACTATTACTGAGCGACCCGTTACCACCCAACACTGCATATAGATGGCTTTTTGATTCGGATTATTGCCTCGATCTGCCCGCAGACGTGAAACCCCCGGTGGAGAGCTCGGCCCCAGCGGGAGGAGAGGCCGCAGCAGGGAGCAGCAGCCTGCTGATCGGTTCAGACGGAGTGGCCGTCCTGAAGAGGCACAAGACCAGGGAGCACAAGAGGGTTTACCGCTGCTCGCTCTGCAACAAGGTCTTCCAGAACAGCAGCAACCTCAACAGGCACATCCGATCGCACGGTAAATGGCGATATCTCAGAGTCTGATTAATAACAGGGTATCTGCGGGGCTTTAAAAGGTCTGACAAAGGTCTTACCTTAAGTTATCTGAATCGAATGTCTTAAATACAATGATTAGAGTCTTATTAGTCTTATTTCTTCACCATGCAATAACAGGTTTCTTTGTGCTGTGTGTTCACTCTTAGATTAATTATTATTTCCCCCTCTTCATGTTTGTTTTACTAAACTCTTACTTACTTACCAATTAACTTCCTGGTGTTCTTGTTCTTAAACTGCCCGTCTATATTGACTCAGTCAGAAATGGGTTGATTATGCCAGCTTTCTTACTGTCTTTTGATATTTAAATTGGACTTAAATCCAAATCCAGGTAGCATTAAACTCTTAAAAGTATTAAATTTGCCTTTCTGTAGACCTGTAGATACCCTGATTAATCTCTCTGGCTCTCCCTCCTCCTTGTTTTTTTCCCCAGGTCCTAGGCAATCATTGTTTTTGTACAGAAATCTGAATAGTTTCAGTCCATATTGAGAGATCCACTATTTGTCCCAAGTGTTTTTTCCCCAAGTCGCCCAAGCACGCTCGCCCTTTTCCAGCAGCGCCCTGATCCACTTTCACAGAGTCCCACACATCGTATTGGGAGCTGCCCAGTATGACCACAGCCCTCTATGACTCTACTCTATCTTTTAGAAAATTTTTGAGTCACAAAATTTCAGGTACCGGCTGTCAAGATGGATATATAGCGCTTTCAATAATCAAACCCCCTTCGTCTTCTTTTCCAGGCGATAAGCTGTTCAAATGTGACGAATGTGACAAGCTGTTCAGCCGCAAGGAGAGCCTGAAGCAGCACATCTCCTACAAGCACAGCAAGACCGCGGTTGGTGATCCCACTGTAGCATCTCCATGTAGATGAATGGGCCATCAATTACCCTGCCCAGTATTGTGTTTTAATGTCCTATTTCTATGCACACAGCCTGACCTGGAGTACAAGCATAAATGCAACACATGTGAGAAGTCCTTTCGCCTGGAAAATGCCTTAAGGTTCCACAACTGCAGGACAGGTAGGATACCGTCTAGACTTCCTTCTCCAGTTCATCTCTGAGTCATTTCTTTTGCACACATTGCGCAAATGGGGGATTACCATTTCCCTGATTTGTTTTTTGCCTCTGCATCTTTGTGTTTCTGATCAAATCCCTGCTATTTTTCTTTTTTTATTCATGCCTTCATCGTCTATTCCCAGACGACAAGACGTTCCAGTGCGATATCTGCTCGCGCTTCTTCTCCACCAACAGCAACCTGTCCAAGCACAAGAAGAAGCACGGCGAGAAGCTCTACTCCTGTGAAATCTGCAACAAGATGTTTTACCGCAAAGACGTCATGCAGGAGCACCACAGGAGGCACGGCGTGGGTGAGTCCTAGCTGGTTTCTCAGTTTAGGTTTACATTTTCAAAGTAACTCATGCCATTAAGGGACATTTTGTGTGGGAAATTACCGTCATGTTCAGGAAAATTTATCATTTACATTTTGTATGACTTAAGGTGAATTCCCAATTTGCCATAATGACAACAATGACTGGTCCTCTCCACACTCAGGACTGGATCAAAACACAAACTAAAAGTAATCCATGACCGTTTTAGTTTTTGGAACTAGGCATTTTTATGGTTTTATAGTAGTATTTTTCCTTCAGTTGAGGAAAACGTTTTTTTAATTTGATCATTTTGCCCAAACATAATCTCTCCAAACTGGCGAGTGGGCGCGTATCCAACATCTGCTGCAAGTTTATACAAAAATGTAATTACCATTATTACACAGAGCTCCAACTTGCATCAAACCACACCTTCAATTACACGACGCCGTATTTCTTGTGTCGGGCCTCGAGTTCTTGGCTGCACTGAAACCATATGCGTCTGTACAGGCCCAAAGCACATGAAGAAAGAGGAGCTGGAGGCCAACGGAGAGGAAGGGACCAAGTACAGGAAGGAGCCCTCGCCCTGTCCCATCTGCGGCAAGGTGAGCGCTCTAAATTACACAACGTCCAGGCATAAAGTCAAAATGACTCAACACGAATCATGTAGGTGTATGAAATACTTCATCCGTGTGTGTGTGTGTGGGTGTGCACAGGTGTTTTCCTGCAGGAGTAACATGAACAAGCATCTGTTGACTCACGGAGATAAGAAGTACACCTGTGAGATCTGCGGCCGCAAGTTCTTCCGCGTTGACGTCCTTCGGGATCACATTCATGTTCACTTCAAGGTGAGAAGCTGCAGGGCCTGCATGTTCCAGATCGGCCTGACCTGAGAACAAAGCAGTGGTAGATGTATTTTACAAATCAAGATCTGATCTTACACAAGGGAGAACGACTATTTAGAAAAATGGCATGAAAGCTTTTACGACACAGCCTGGCTCGTCTTCAACCCCCCCCCAAATTCCTCCGTGTCATTCCTCCTGCAGTCCCGCTACTGGCTGCCTGCCTGCAACTGTTGATCTCAAATTTTAAAAAAACAACCTTTGCACTCCTTACTATTGGTTGTAATTGTAATTTTTGTGATCTAGGAATTTAGGTTTGCGCTACTGTTGCATTCATTGTAAATCGCCCTGGATAAGAGCATCAGCAAAATGCCTAACACACATGCTTTGTTAAAGTCACACTCAAAAATATGCATGTGTGTGTTGTGTTGTGCGGCCACTTCCCCCCTGCATGTATGTGTACAACGTTGCAATAAAGTTGTTCTTCTTCTTAAATTAGGGCCCCCAACAGGGTCTTAATTGTTATTGAGGTTAATGATTTCAATGCATGCTTGTCTTTCCAGGACATAGCCTTAATGGATGAGCAGGAGAGGGAGGGGTTCATTAGGAAGATAGGCATTTCAGCAGATGACAGTGATGAAACGGATGATGACGAAGAGGAGGATGACAACGAGCACCACAAGTACAACTGCAAGAAATGCCAAGTGAGTAATAATTTGCAGATAGTAGATAGATAGTTTATCCTGCTTCAAGTACATTTTAGGATGTAAAAGGTTTGTCTTGCCCCAATAACAATTGAGCAGGATGTTGCTGATGTTTCTCTTTTAGGATAGGCCTCCAGTTTGTAAACTATTAACAGCAAGTTTCTGAACATGTCCAAGGCTGCTCAAATGTCAAGACTATTCCCTACTTATATGCAGAGATCTCTGATATATACTCAGGTCAGATTGTCTGTGTAGGCGTACTGAAATGTGCAACCTATCTCGAGGATAATCACTTATCTCTGTTCTTCACTGACAAACGCATCCAAACACATGACCTTCCTACTCGTCTCTCTGTTTTCTCTAGTTGTCATTTGCCAAGGGCAAAGAGTACCTAAAGCACATCATGGAGCAGCATAAGGAGAGAGGCTATGGCTGTGGGATCTGTAACCGGCGCTTTGCCCTGAAGGCCACGTACAACGCTCACCTGGTCATCCACAGAGAACAGCTGCCTGACCCTGCAGTGCAGAAGTAAGCGGGGTGTGAATAATACTGGCTACGTTTACACGCAAGCAGAAGTCCTTTGTTAACCCTGGTAGAATCAGAATAGAGTTAGCTTGTACTGTCATTATGAGAAACCCGGTCAGGACGCCTGGCTTGCTCCAATATTAAACAGGTCACTGTGGCATGTAAACATTTCCCACCTTTCACTTTTGTTTTGTTGCTGTCTGCTCAAACTCAAGACTAGCACTGCATTATGGATACATTTTGATGTCAGCAAAACCTGGTGGTGAGCAGTATTACTTCTATTACAGGGGAATCAAATGTAACTTACTAATGCTCAGTCAAATTGGGAGATGGAAGCTGGCAGTTGAACATTTTCTTACTTTTCTGCTGGCGGACTGCTCTCTGTGGACAGGAATAATCTGTTACCTGGTATCTTCACTGCAACAGGGAGACTCAAAACAGTCTGGCCAGTAGCCAGGTTACTCATATTACATATTAACGTAGCCACTGTCCAGAAGTAAAACTGGAAGAACAGAGGATAGACAGAGATGGATACCCACAGGCAGTGGTTCTCAATCCAGTCCTCAAGGACACCTGAACCAATTAAGGTATCATGAAAACATGAAGCCTCTAATTGGTTCAGGTGTGTCTGAATAGAGCTGGAGCTAAATCCTCCAGGGCAGGGGGTCCTTGAGGACCGGATTGAGAACCACTGGTCTAGATACCGGTGTTGCTAATTTTCCACCAGATTTCTACCATTTTACAGTTTGCAGACAAAGACGGCCAAATAACGTGAAAATTGACATGGGTAACATCGTGGCAGGCTGACAAAAATCCCCAGTGATCTTAAAAATGCCAGGCTGTGTGCCCACGAGCAGCGTTTTTTATTTCCTTAGCCCTGTTTCACCATGTTTATCCACAGGGCTGAGATGGTGGATAACGGGATTGATACAGCTGGGTCCTGCTCTAATGATTATGAGGAAGTGGGATGTTTAAAAGCTTATGCTATTGCTATATTTTATCAGAGCCTGACTATACACACAAGAGACAGCAAATTTCAAGAAAATCACTGATGGGGAGACCGAGTGAAGCTGCAACACTAGCTAATGCTAATCCTTTTGCACCTGTTCTATAGGTATATCCATCCATGTGAAATATGTGGCCGAATCTTCAATAGTATCGGTAACCTGGAAAGGCACAAGATCATCCACACTGGTGAGTCATTGGTTCATCACGCCTGTTGTACTTTACAGGAGTTCTTGCCCAAATAGTCAGATGGATAGATTCTTTTATTGCGCTAAATGCTAAATGCTAAATGAAATAATTGCAAGACCATAATACCAAGCACCCTAAAGGGTTCATGTAACCCATTTTGAAAACCTCTGGTTCAGTCGAGGTTTTTGTACATGAGCAGTCTCTCCCAAAGCTAGATGCTAGAGATATGTGAAGCTGTCCAGCAACACAATAGCAGAACGTTTTTTTGCGGATTCAGTACAAGAATGATTTCCTCAAGACATGAGTACACATTTAGAGCAGCTTCATGACATCACTGTTTTAGCTGCGGGAGAGAAATAATAATCCTCATAAATATGGAATGATAGAAATGTGTGTGTGTGTTTGTGTGCGCTCATCCAGGGGTGAAGAGCCACAGCTGCGACCAGTGTGGCAAATCATTCGCCAGGAAGGACATGCTGAAGGAGCACCTCAGGGTCCACGACGACATCCGAGACTTCCTGTGTGCCGAGTGCGGGAAAGGTCAGGCCATCACTGTCGCAGCTGTCACAGCGCACCTCGTTACATACATAGTGTAGAAAGCATAACGAACACGGATCGCATTCGGAGCGTGCCAAATGTTTTTTCCTGTGCAGGCATGAAGACCAAGCACGCTCTGAGGCACCACATGAAGCTTCACAAGGGCATCAAAGAGTACGAGTGTAAGGAGTGTAACCGCAAATTCGCTCAAAAGGTCAACATGCTGAAACACTACAAGAGGCATACGGGTGAGTCATTATCACCAGAGTTGTGGTTGCAGTGCAAGCATGCTACTTCCATAAACACAGAGTCATCGCTTTGATCTTGATCTGTGTCGATTGCATTATCTATGATTATCTGTTTCTATCTCTCAGCCTTCATAACACACTGAATGTTCTTGTATGCTAAGTCTTGTGTGACTTTTCCCACAGGTATAAAGGACTTCATGTGTGAGTTGTGTGGAAAGACCTTCAGTGAGAGGACAACTCTGGAGACACACAAGCTCATCCACACAGGCAAGTGTCCTCGTCTCATACCATGGGAAAGCCTGTCTGTTGGTAACATGGTAGCTGCACAGTACTGGGTTCCTACGTTGGTTTGGGAAGTATGGGGAAGTATTGGAAATTTTGATTATGAGTTACCAGTGTTTATGATGAGAAAGGTCTGGAAAAGTACTGCGAAATTCTTTCCCCTGAGACAAGAAAAGCAAGAAAAATGCCCCCAATAATAAGGAGTACCCTTTTTCGCTGTTCACCCTGTTCCCCCTTTTTTTTGTTGAGTTGTCCTCCACTCTCAACTGTGAGCCACCGTCGGTGATTCACGGGAGCCCGTGATTGGGCGATTTGTTTTCCAGTACATTCCAGGCAAGAAAAAATGCGTACACAGCCTGAAGCAGTAGAAATGATGGCAGCTAGCAGTAGAAGAAAATGCGGACACCACACAAACCACTGCCTCAACAGAAAGTAAAACAACCAATATCGGAACAATTGAGTGGGTGGAAGACTGGATTAATCGGGCAAAGAGAGGGGAAGGTGGCACCGTCCTCTTCTGTTCTGCCAGTAGTTTCCGGCAGTGGGGAAAATTGAGTGTTTATTGGCCAATCTGCAACGCAATTGTATTTCATAATTGAGTCAAATTGCCCCCACAAAGGACCAAAATGCCCTCTGGGAAAAAAGTTAGATTGTGCACCAGGGTAAAAAAATTACCTCAGGGGAAGGAATTGCCAAGTCTAAACTGATGTGGGATGATGGAATCGTAAACTGGTCAGTATAGAGAAATCCTGCCAATAGTGTTATTCGCACCATTCACAGCAAGGCTCGGTTTCTAAACATTTGGCAAGTTTGAAGTGACCCGGTTTGTCTCTCTCTCGCTTGACCTCTGCAGTGGGTAAGACGTGGACGTGCGCCACATGCGACAAGAAGTACCTGACGGAGTACATGCTGCAGAAGCACGTCCACCTGACCCACGAGAAGGTGGAGGCCCAGTCGTGCCACCTCTGCGGGACCAAGGTGTCCACCCGCGCCTCCATGAACCGACACATACGACGCAAACACCCCGAGGTGAGTCAGGAGCAGCTGCTCCATTTGTTTTACCGCCCAGGCTAGTGATTATTGTTGAATTGGAAGAAGCATTGACACCAACTGAGTAGTAAAGAAAAAGTCAGGGTACCCGCTAATCATGGAATTTCTGGAATATAATGGGATTTTGAGAGGTGGATTCCAGACAGGGAAAGTCAGGGATTTTGATAGATTCTCTGCAGAAGTCAGGGAATATCAGGGAGCTTTTACAGGTGGGTCACAGGAATACACCAGAATGTATTTTACAACTTGCTTCACACATTCAATGCATTGGATGTTGGTGGGTTGCTCCGACTTGGTTATGGAAAGTCCTGGAATTTAACATCAGGGCCAGGTGGGAACCCTGAAAAGTGGATAACCCTCTCTTCTGTCTTCAGGTGGTGTCTGTGAGAATCGATGAGTTCGATGATCTTCAGGAGCCTTCAACAATCGATGACTCTTCTATCAGCATTGTGCAGGTTAGATTCAACTTGGGAGCTCTTAAACTCTGCAGTGTGTGCAGGCAATGATTAAAGGGCTTATTCCACTTTAATGCTTGGAATAGCTCTGTACAAGGAATCCAGCTGTGTAGAAATGGCAGCCTCCAGGTTTGATGCCTTTGCTATCCTGAAATCTAGAAGGACAACAAGGAGACTATATGGTCACCGTCATGATGCCAGTGGCTCTGGTTGCTCCCAAATTGCAGCACAGGTGCAGTTCACATCCAGAAGCCGTGATTTGAATGCTAAAATCATGACATTAGTCATGTTCATTATACTCCACAGAGCTTCAACTTCCATGTGGTGCATTTGTGTGTTCATAAATTTGCACACTTATAAATTCAGTGCACCATCAGTTCCTGTATTATGAGCTGTGAAATGTGCATGACTTCCCAGTCGAATTCTGTCTAACATAACATTACATTGATCTTCTTCCAGCTGGCATTGACGTGCTTCCTGGGTGATCAGATTGTGTTTGGGTAGAGCAAAAAGTATAAAATCGAGCTGTAAATGTGCCCAACACGCATTGATCATCTGATCACCCATACCACCTCCAGAAGTGGTCAGAGACGTATTTGGCCACAGCAACAACAAAGTGAAAATGTATTGCATTTCCAGTCCACAGAAATACATTTTTGTACACAGATGCAACCAGGAAGCAAATCAAACAGGCAGCAGGGCACTCTGATAGCAACACACTTGTCAAAAATGGGTTGTCACAGTATTCGTGGACGATGAGCTGTTTCCTGTCCATTTTTAAGGACATAAATACTGCAAGAGAAAGAGACATTCTGGAGACACATTTTAATGTGTAAAGCTAATCCAGCTAAATCAGATCTAGACACGATCCAGATATGGGATGCATGTTAACGTGAGGCGTAAAGGGGACCAATGGGAACAGAGTGATTAAATGTTGTGTTGAAATGTTTTCTCCTCCTCTACCAGCCCACTCTGACCCTGGATAAAGACGGCTTGTCCCAGGAGAGGCCCAGCCGGCCCTCCCGGCAAGCCAAGAAGAAGCCGAAACCCTTGGTGGAGCCGGAGCTCTCCGAATCTGACGAATATGTCGACTTCACAGAGTCGAGACACGAATCCATAACAGAGTTCACCTCCGTCATCGTAGGTGACGAGACGGAGACCAGCTCTGCTGTGCAGAGCATTCAACAGGTAGATGTGCACAAGTTGTGTTATCTGTCATGCTAACATGTCAAAACTCTTTTTCTTCAGGATCCCATGAAACAGCAGAATGAGTGATCCATCATGTTGATGACTGTGTGTTAGCCGAATGCTTAGCAACAGTAGCAGAAGACAGATTGTTGATGGCAATTAAATCAAAAATCAAAATCCACAGAAGTGGTGATGAAATGCAGTTTCAGTAAAATGGTTTTATCGTGGTACTGACTCTAACTTACTGGAGCAGCATTCTCCTTTAACAGCTTTGTGTGCATATTACCTTGGGAACAAGCTCCCAGCGCAGCACCTCGAGGTTGCTGAAAGACAAAAAACAAAGTGTTAAAAATGAGTCCATTTCTATTTCTGTCCCTGAATGCAGGATGAATCATCAAAATTTCATGTTACATTTACTGGAAGAGTGGAGAAAACATGATTTAGAGCTGTTCTGAGTGCAAATTTCCATCCAGCATGATTCTCAATGGTTTTTAAATGATCTCCTTGTTTCAACTTTATCTCTAAGAAGTGCAGCTGGGTTTATCCTGTGTGTGTGTGTGTGTGTGTGTGTGTGTGTGTGTGTGTGTGTGTGTGTGTGTGTGTGTGTGTGTGTGTGTGTGTGTGTGTGTGTGTGTGTGTGTGTGTGTGTGTGTGTGTGTGTGTGTGTGTGTGTGTGTGTGTGTGTGTGTGTGTGTGTGTGTGTGTGTAGATCACTAAAATGTATTGAAACTCCAGAGTTTAAATATCAATAATACTCTAAATGTCAGCAGCTCGGTTGCTTTTCAAAAACTAGTTCCTACAGTGACCCGGTGATGCTGCCGTTTCAGGTGGTGGTCCTCGCCGACCCCAGCGCTCCCTCAGCCTCCTCCCCCAACAGCTCGGTGGGGCTGACCAACATCACTGTCACACCCATCACCAGCCACGCCCCCGCCCAGTTCACCAGCCTGCAGCCTGTAGCCGTGGGCCACCTGACGGCCAGCGACCGGCCCCTGACCCTGGACAACTCCATCCTCACCGTGACCTTCGACACCGTCAGCGGCTCCGCCATGCTCCACAACCGGCCCACCGAGCTCGTCCCCGAGACGGTCGGTCCCGGAGGCGGCGCGGCGCCCCAGTCGGTGGCCCACTTCATCAACCTCACCACCTTTGTCAACCCCATGGGCCACCAGCTGGAGGCCCCTACTCTGGCCTGGAGGCCCGTCCCAGCGGCAGAGGGCACCCAGGTCGCCCCCGTGGTAGAAGGTGCTCAGGGGGAAAGCCAGGAGGCCCCGACCCAGGGCCCGGACCAGAGCCGGTCTGGCCAGAGCCAGCCGCCGACCCCCCAGCAGCAGACCAGCTCAGCACAGCAGATGTTCAGCTACTAGACCAGAGACTGGAGGTGCTGGTCACCTCACACTTACAGACATTGTTAGATAGTGGAGTAGATTTTATGAAGCTTTATAAAACTTTGAACACTGTCACCCAGATGCCTATCCAGCCCCACGGAGGTGAATGAAATCGCTATGAAATATTGTTTTGTTTCTGTCAAAACGTTTTTTTTGTTTTTTTTTACTCTCAAAACACTTAAAAGCAGCTGCTAAAATTTTAATATTTACAATTAAAGAAAAGAGAAATAGTTACATTTGGTCAAAAGTATTGACACTATTATTGAAAATTTACATTTCGTACCAAAGCAAAATATTGAAATGCCTTACCAGCCTTTTTAAAACATGCATGTTTTCAAGAAATTAAATACAAAAATGACATATTTGGTTCAGTAAAGTAAAATGTGAAAAAAAAGTTTTTTTTTACCAAGAATTGAAGTCATACGTTAATGCTGTCAAGTCAATAAGTTATGGAAGGCAAATTCAAGAAAGCTGACTCATGAAATGTTTGTTTTATTTTTGAATGTTTTAAAGTAAACTGTGATTATTGTTGAGCTGTCTGAAAAACATACTGGAAGCCATTTTGTACTGCTATTTTTCAACAAAATATCTTTAAAAAAAGGGAAAAAAAAGAAAGATCTGTTTTCATTTGTTCATGGAAGTTTCGTTTACGTGTCAAACTGTGGTCAAAAACGATAACTGCCGACAACAGGGTAAGCTGCTGCAGCGGAAGTTTGTCTGTATTGCAACGCAAATGCCATCTGGTTTCGTGGGCAAACTTCCATCTGTTGGACTAGTTGGTGAATAATATTTATCTCGGTCTGTTTACAAAACGGGCGACCTTCTGCTCCAGATTCCTGTGGTTCTCCTCAGATCTCAGTCCAGCCAACCACCCGGTCACACGGGTGCCAGTGGCTTTTCAGCAGGCAGCAGAACCACCAATATAACCAAAAATCTGTTATATTTTCAGAAAAGCATTACTGGATGCCTTTTTTATATCACTTTGATAGTACTTATCATGTATACTATGAATATCAAAGATTTATGTCAGCCTTATAAGGTAGATAAACTTAAAAAATAAAGTTTAAGTGGATTTATCCTCCACTACATCCCTTCTATGAATGCAACGATGCTGCAGCGCTGACAGTTAGACAGGAAAGAGGATGGGGTGCAAAAAAGCAAGAATGTACAAGGGACAACAATACAATGATAGGCTAATCTAAAGTCACTTAGTGGGTTATCTTTCTGCAGCACCATGGGACAGTATTTTTGGGATGTTCTATAAAATACAGACCGTAAGTTGTAAACACATCCATGCAAACAACTTCCTGGATGTGCCTGAGTGACTGTGTGTCCATCCAACAAAAAGTAATGACAGACATTTAACATCAAGCAAGTTAAAGGTTAAGATGCAGTAATCTGATTGCGTGGCAGTCCTATTAATATCAAGCTGTTAAAACATGTTTCGTTTTAATTGCAAGAACAGGTTTGACCTGCTTGCCACTGCAGTGGGGAAAAAATAAATATCTCTGCATCAGCAGCGACATGACAGATAATCTGAAACAGGATATGGCATCTAGTCATAAACCCTGAGCATGAGCATTTAGATGCCTTTCCATGAGGGCCCCACACTTTCCTAATCGAGGATGTTGTTTAATGTTGGATATGTTCAAACACAGTAAAATTGTTTGTGTAATGGAGAACAGAGAGAGGTGTTGCAACCCAACTTTGACCTCTAGAGAAAAAAGATAGGAAAAGTTTGCTACACACACATAGAACAAAAAGTGTAAAATCAATGTCTCTGAAACAGGTGTGCTAACTATAAAAAAAAAAGTGAAACGCTTCAGGCATGTTGTGAATTTCATTTGAGTTGTGGGACATTTACAACGTGTTACCTAGCTCAGTCTGACAGATGGTACCTTCATAGTTGGTTCGTAAAGTGCAAATTGGGTTCTTATGAATTAAACAACATAGGATGCTGTGTCATTGTAGCGGTCAGAAAAGTAAAGACTGCAAGTATCTTGTGTGGATGCGTCTAAAAATAAAAACCCAGAGTGCACTGTGATGCGCTGTATCCACGGGTCTGATAGAGAACCAACAACTTCCTTTTTCCTGTCGTATCTGAAAGACTTATCTTGATAAATGAAACCAAGTTGAATTCTCAGCTTCAGCTACATGTTTGGAACGACATGTGGCCTTCAGAGGCTTGTCTATATAGGCAGGCCTTTGAGAACAGCGTACATTATGCTTTTATCAGCACCAGTTTGTGTCTCACTGGTGCACTTTTTAGCATCAGACGAGGAGCAATGCAATGTTTAGGATGGAGAATTACATTTAGCCTCAGATTTAGTATAAATGCATTGGCTTTTGAAGCTGTTTGGGCATTAAAAGTCTCATCACAGAGCCAAATGAATGCTCTGACTGTATTAACCAACCCACTGTTGTCCATGTATGTCTGTATGTCATTTTGAACCTTCCAGTAGATGGCGATAAAGTGTGGCAACATCTCTCATGTAAAGTACACATTCATTAATATCACTAATAATTCATCTGGCTTTCTGCTAAGACTTGAACATCCTTTGAAACAGTAAACCTTAAAGAGGAGGGCACATCTGACCAAATTTGGACTTTGCAGAGGCAGAACAAACAACAAACAGTGAACTGGGTCAACACTTTCAAATCAGTTATTTGAAACAAAACAAGAATTACATCCAGTCGGGGACCTGCACGCAGAATCCTGCAGATCCATTTTGGAGTAAAATATCCATTCATACTGAATATCCAAAAACAAACAATTTCTACTATTACTGCAGTACCAGCACCCTCCCCACTCCTACTGTTACAAAGCCTTTCAACACTAAGAGGTAAGTGGTGAGAAGAACAAAATCCCAAAATAAATTAGATGTATATTTCATCCTACAGAAACAATATCAGGAGATTTATGACAAAATACAACCTGACAGTAAAAACCATATGCTTTTTTCTCTCAGAGGGAGAAAGCAGACTGTGTTGTTGTGTTGTTTTTTTAATCTGAGAGAAGTGAAACATACGAGCGATAGCTGATTCTACTGAGGTGTGACGCCACCCTGGAGAAAAGGGGCTTGGGCACATATGCACGTGTGAAAGCATTTACGCCTTTGCACGAGGACCGTCACCTCAAAGGCCCTCGTTCACACCGCCTACCAGCCCGCAGCTTTTAGCGGCTGTTAATGCTAATGCCTTCGTGAGACGTCCTCTGCCAGACTCCCCGCGGACCAATAAGCTGTCATTACTGCTTCACACAGCCTCCCAGATGATACATTTACACCTTGTCCCTCCAGTTTCTTAATTAAGTCTGGAGAGCAGAGTGGAGTAGGGCAACGTTCACAGATCTTTAGTATATTATACCAGGGATGTAGTGGTCATTTCATACAAGCAACAGAATCCAACATTAGGTTTTCAGAAAAGCATTCGTTTGTTTTTTCCCCCTAAAACACCTCAACTTTATATAACATGCTATGAAGATTTATGTCAGCCTTAAAAGGTCGGTAATAAAAAGGTGTGCAAACTGAGTGTAGGTGGGTTTATTCCGCACTATTTCATGCTTAATTGTATGTTGCTGACCTTTGACCTCCCTGTGGAGGTTGGGCCAAGATACTCTCAATGGGTATCAATCACCATAATCACAGAGCTGAACTTGCACTTGCGTGATGAAACCAGATGCCGTGGGGGGGGGGGGGGGGGGGGTTTAAGCGTCTAAATCCTTTTAGGAGCAAAAGATCCTCTCCCTATTGTTCACGTTGTGTGTCGGCTCCGCCAGTTCTGGCAAGTCACTGACATATTTCACCGTATGACAATCGCCAGCGCTATATGACAGGACTTGTGGGCTTGAATTGATGATCCCCCTCCCGATGAATGGATTTGCACTGAGGAGGATGAGTCCACACATTCCCAAGCCTTTCCCATCTTAGCTAATATCACATAACCCTGCCTATTGTTAACGTATATTCCCCCTTCTTTCCTTAGGGGGCTTTACTTGGATAATCGTCCACAGAGGGACAAAGGTGTGTTCATGAAACGACACATTCCTTGCTTCTTGAATTCAGCCTCGTTTTACAAAGACGATGCCCTCTTTTTCAGGGTAGAAACACGAGAAAGCTTGGGACTTAGGGGCTTCTGGAGAAAATGGTCTAATATATGGTATATAGTGGAGCACACGCGGCAAAAAAAGCACCTTGTGGTCTAACATGTCTCTTCCTTGTGTTGGGCAAAGCCAGGAAGTGATGTCACAGCACCAAACCCATCCCATCTTTTCACCTGAGGAGAGGGAGGAGCCACACTGAGTTAGGCAAGGGGGAAAAACAAGGAAGAGCTCACAGTGAGGCAGGCTGGTGTGTATGTTCACCTCCAGGGATTGTGTGTTGAAGGCGAATAAAGAGGGGGAGTTTTACGCCGCGGAAGGTTTTCCCAACCAGGATATGGACGTCCCAGGACTCTCCCCGTGGGAATATGGGGCTGCTGAGGACCTTTGATTCCTCTGAGTTTGGCAGCTGGGAAAAGATAGGCTCAGGGGGCTTTGGACAAGTATACAAAGTCCGGCATGTACAGTGGAAAACATGGCTGGCTATCAAGTGCCCTCCCTGCCTTCATGTAGATGACAAGTAAGTGTTACAGCTGCTGGTGTGCAACTCAGCCACACGGGTCATGTTTTCATTAGACCTGTGTGAATTTAGACGTTGTATGTGAACTCATTCAGGAAGGGCTGGTGTGGTTCAAACACTTCTGTACTCTTATTCTTATCTAACTCCTCTCTCTCTCTCAGGCTTATCATTTGATTACCTGTTTATGGCCAAACGGTAGACAGACAGAGACATTTTGTGAGTACGGCTGTGCTGGTAAAGGTTGTGAGGTGAAAAGTCATTCCACTGCTACCTTGCTAGTCCTTGAAAGATGAACGTCGGGGAATGCGTGACTCACTCATTTCCAATCTGAGCACACAGTGCAGCTGTAAAGTTGCTTCAGCAGAAAAGTGTCTACTTTATGTGTGTACATATATATATATATATAGTGGCAGTTTTTGAGTGTTCTTATCTGTTGTAAGGAGGGTTGAGATGCCCAAACACACTTAGTGCAAGTGTAAATCCATGTTGCCTAAGGGCCACTACTGTTTACTTGCATTTCAAATGGATCCAAACAAGAAAGGTTCAAAGCGACTCCAAGGTGAGGGTACCCTGTGCTGGGCCCTTGGGAGGGGCTGATTGAACTAAATATCCATTTAAATGAGTGAGAAAGCGTTTCTTTTCCCCCCCAGGCACCACTAGACATTACACAGCACTCTGGAATGCCAAAACAATTTGCATGTGTATGAATCATGTTTTGGTACTGCTTGTATCCAACAAAACAGAGCAAAGTTGCTATTGCTATTATGGGATGTGTGGGTGTGTGGGTGTGTGGGTGTGTGGGTGTGTGTGTGCGTGTGTGCGTGTGTGCGTGTGTGTGTGTGTGTGTGTGTGAGTGTGTGTGTGTTGGCTACTCAGTCTGCTGCGTGGGTTGAGTTGTGTCATGTCGCATGTATGTCAAGAAGTTCAGGAAACGCTAAAGGCTCTCCCCCCCCCCCCCCTCAGCACTTCAGCACTGCAGCAAGCCTCAACCTTCAGCTTGATGGAAGTTTCCATTGTCCTCGGCTGTTTGTACACACCGGGCTCATGAGGAAGTCCTGGGAGGAATAACAAATCTTACCTCATCAGATCATTTCAATTTCCGTGTCAAATGATTTACTGCCAGTCAGTCATGTGACAAATGATTCTCCTTTTAGTCCAACAGGTGGTATTAGCTAATGGACAGTATTGCACCTGTCTGTCTGAACTTACGTAAGCACCAATTACAGTTTTCCTGCCATATAAAGTCACGTCTCTATAGGTGACGAGTGATGCTGGTGGGGAGGCTGTGTTTTGTGATGCGTTTTATCTACATTGATAAATTGCAGAATTTTTCATTTCACTGCACACCCTGTGTGTATATGAGACAAATAAAGTTCTTGAATTGAATCTTGAGAATTAAAAACAATAACACGGATCAGGTTGCTTTTAACTTGATGCACAACTTCGCTAACATCTATAGCTCAACTTACTGCCATCTGAAAGTTTAGTGTGATTCAGCTTCTTTTTTTTTATCAGCCCTACTGATCATCCTAAATGCTTTTTCTATCTCTCACTGTCACAAAAGCATTCATAGAAAACATGGCTGATGAAACACCCTAAAAGAGGCACGACCTCCTCCCCTAAGCTGTGGCATCCACTGAACCTGAACCAAAGATGTTATCATCTCCAAACATCTGCAAAAGTACATAAACTGTAATTTGACTGCCGTCTGCACACACACACACACACACACACACACACACACACACACACACACACATACATCCACCGCTGACACTCAAAGCCACCTTTGTCTGCCGGGGTTCCAGACTGCCGCTGTGTTGCAGAGACAACGAGAGAAGTTGTAAAACCGGTCTTGCCGGGCCTCTCTGCTAAAGGAGGGACATTGTTTGGTTCTGAGGAGCTGCTGCCGAGTGCTTTGGGTTAAGCAGGGGATTTAGCAAACAAGTGCCTGCCCATTCTCCTAAATCCACACGTTTGATTATTCATGCCTGTCAGATTTCATCACATGTGCCTCACTTGGTTGTATTGGATCTGAATCTACCCTCCTACAGAACATGGCTGTCCGTCACCTGATACATGATGCACATTTACATCACTACGCACCTTTTTTTTTGCTTCTGTTCAACCATGTAAAATCGGTGCCATATTCATTTTCATCCGTGGTGGACAAAAGATAATTTCCAGTCCACCAGAAGTGCATTCCTGTGATATCATCATATCATGGCTGATTCATCTTGCCCTCATCGGGGTTTGTTTTCAAAGCGGTGTATCCTTGAGATCTCTGTGCTGAGAATGTGTGACCCACACGGTTCAGTTTGAGGCATGCCAGCATGCAGAGCTTGCAGACTGATAAAGGGAATCGTGCAAAGGTTGAGCAACAGACCTAAGAACAAGAGATGTGTTTCCAGCCTACCGCACGCTCCTGCTGCATTCCAGCTTGGCTGAAATGCCATTAAGGCCTCGGTTTTAAGGAGCCACTGGACAGTTAAGACTTTGGTCAATGTATTATTCATGTCTCAGAGGCTACACATTTATTGCATCTAAGGTTAATATGAGCAAACATTTTCATAGCTGGGTGCTCATTAAGCCTGATATCTAATGTGCTGGTATTTAGGTCAGGGCAAAGGTTATGCCAAACATTGCAGCTCAGCTCATCTCAAAACCCCCAGGTTAATATGTGGAGAATGTGATGTGGATAGGTAGAAGAAGAAGAACACCTAAATGCTTTATATGAAATGTTTAATCTAATTTTTCCCAGTTTGTGTGACGTTAAATATTGAAAACCAAATGAAAGTCATCCGAGCATTTATCTCCATCACAGGGAGCGCGCAGAGCTGCTAGAGGAGGCTAAGAAGATGGAGGCGGCCAAGTTCCGCTACATCCTGCCTGTGTACGGGATCTGCGGGGATCCACAGGGCCTGGTGATGGAGTACATGGAGACCGGCTCCCTGGAGACCCTGCTGGCCACCGAGCCGCTGCCCTGGGAGCTTCGCTTCCGCATCATCCACGAGACGGCGGTGGGAATGAACTTCCTGCATTGCATGAACCCACCCCTGCTCCACCTGGACCTGAAGCCAGCCAATATCCTACTGGATGCACACTATCATGTCAAGGTAGAGCGTTTCATATCAAATAGCATCTTTCGGTGGGACCTTTCCCTCCTGCACTGAGTTGAAAACATAAAAGTGTTGTAGTTGAAGAGGTGTTGGCTCTTATGTTGTATAGGTATTTGGTAACATTTGAGGACAAGCCTTTTGATTAGGAAGTGTGTGTGTGTGTGTGTTGTGTTGTGTATGTGTGTGTGCACACGATGTATTGGGACGCTCTTTGTTGTGTTAAGTCATGTTAGTATGTGGAAGCCAAAGTAGAGCGTGGCTGTACTTGCCAAATTATTTCACACTACAGGATCAAGCCAAAGTCAAAAAGGTTGTAGTATCATGGCGGTTATGTAGTCATGTCATCATACTTTGATTTTAAGTGACTTTCCACACCAGCTCAAATCCAACTGGTATTCAAGTTTTTTACGCTAGTTGGTCCAAGTCATTTTGTTTTTTGTTTGATAATCATGGGCCGTTCTGGTCAACATCAGGGCGACGTCTGGTGCTGGTGCTGACAGCCTTGCCCAAACAACCACACATTATTGGCTGTTCTTAACATTGTCCTCTGAATTATGTATTGCCAAAAAAATGTCTCATCAAAAAACTGGAATCATATTGCAGTAACTCATCCGTGCCATTTGAGTAGGAGAAAACTGTTTACTCATGTCTGAAATGGTTTATTCACGTCTGTATCCCAATCAGCAAACTGAAGAGCCACTTGACAGCTCAGATAGCACTCCTTTGAAGAAGGATCAAGACTTCATTAATGGAACTGTAATGAAGTGTAATAACACAATACTGAAACACCCTTTTGACATGAAGTTACACCACTATTCTATTCAGCTTTACACAGGTTGAGGGTTCATTTCACCCGTGAGGTGGTTTGTTATCCACTTTGATCCATTTTGAAATGACAGCCCTGCACATGCTCAGGGCAGAAAGTGCCTCTTCGCCTCCATCCAACCTTTAAATGGATAAATTGTAAGGAGAGCAATGGGTGGGAACCGTCATTTCTCTGGTTTAATACCTGGATGTAAACACCTCACCCGGGCCTGTCCCGACAGGATCCATACAGATCCCATTAACTCTCTGCGTGTGTGTGTGTGTGTGTGCATGCAAGAGTGTGGGTGTGCACTCCTCAGCATGAATGCAGAGGGCCTCTCCTTTCATTAGAAACTCCACTGCAGGCTAGGACACGGCTGGGTTGCCCTCCTCATGCCATCGAGTGCACATAATGAGGGCTTAGCTGCTGCTCGCACAACTGGGGAAAAAATGAGTCATCGTTGTCACTTCATCAGCCTTACTCTAGCTCATATCCAATCTCCCCATCCCAGATATCCGATTTCGGTCTGGCCCGGTGGAATGGTCTGTCCCGGGCTGATGACATCAGCAGAGACGGCTTCTGCGGCACCATCGCTTACCTGCCCCCGGAGAGCATCATCGAGAAGGACCGGGCGTCCGACACCAAGCATGACGTCTACAGGTTGGCCTCTTCGCCGGCATGTGTGCGAGCATTTTATGGTTGCATGTGGGTGTGTTTGTTTTTGGATAGGTGCTTGCTGCCTGCAGGACTCTTTCCTGCCTTTTTACATGTGTGTGCTTAGCTGTTCAAGTTCACTGTAAGTATTAAAACAAAAGAGATGGATATGGAATGATATTGTGATTATGGAAGTATTATATGACTGTGCCTGTAGAATGGATGACGAAGGAGTTATTACATGTTTAACACTAGAAAGGCCAATGGATTTTGGGTGTCTGAGAGAACGGCAACAATTGAAAGGGGTAAATAAAATTACAACTACTATTCCCTTGCATGGTTTTGAAAATCTTACAACACTGGCAAGTGGGATACTCTAAAGATATTTCAGTTGACCGTGTCTTGGCCTTTCTAGAGTTAACTGAGTTAATGGCGTGATTGTAGTTGTTGTGTGTCTTGTACTGACTCCGTTCATGTTCCTCCAGCTTTTCCATCGTCATCTGGGGGATTCTCACGCAGAAGAAACCCTACCAAGGTGAGGCATGCAGATAAGACCTATTCGTGTAGGCACCGGAGATTTCATTTTATGTGTGTGTGTGTGTGTACAGGTGCTGTGTGTGTGTTTACCTGGTAAATTCCAGAGCAGGCAGGTGGACGGGGCTAGATTGGCAAGTGGAGTGTTATTTTTCCCAGGCCTATCGGGTAGCACTACAGTTTAAAGGAATTTGGCTCCTTTTGAAGAACTGTCTTTGGACGATGGTAGCCAAGCTGGCATTGGCACCACCTATGCCGATCCAGACATAATTAAAAAGTGAGAGAAAAGGCCCTATTATGCCTCTTCCCATCCTCCTCCTCCCCTTGTGAAGGGTATTATAGCTACAATAGGAGCTGAAGTACCCCTGATTAAGGCCTCTACCTGTTTGCTCTGAATCATTGACTTGGCTGATCCCTCAGCCAGATAAAAAGAGACCAGAAGTCTGAGAGCTTTTCCACTTCTGCTCCCGTGGGAAACAACAGCACATAGACCCCTTATCTGAAGGCACTGGAAGATGGTGATAAAGCCAGGCCTAAGTGACTGTCAATATTGGTACTGGAGCCTCCCAGGACCTTAGTTTATGTGGTCATATGTTGTGGCATATTAAGTGAAGTAGAATCCAGGTCATTTTTATTTGCCTTCAAAACATCAGCTGAAGTATCAAAGTTGATTAATGTGTGCTGCAAATATGAAACAAAACATGTACGCAGCAAAATGTTGACATTGTGCATATCATTGTTGAGTGTGTTAGTGCTAAAGCTTTCCATCATTTCTCCTAGGAGAGAATAATATCCTTCAGATCATGGTGAAGGTGGTGAAAGGGGTGCGTCCAGACCTGGGGGCGGTGCCACGCTGTCGACCCTTGGCCTGCACAGGGTTTTTGGGCCTCATGCAGCGCTGCTGGACCACCTCCCCTAAAGCCAGACCCAGCTTCCAGGGTGAGTACGATCTATATTTCATGACAGACAGAATGATTTCAGCCCTCAGCCTTTCTCTCTGCCATGAAAATATAAAGGAAATCAATATAAAAATCAATATGAAATGTATTTTATTCCATTCCTTTAAATAGACGCTCTGAGGTTAACGTGGCGAATAGTCTGTGTGCGGTGGCCTTTGTAGAAACGGAGGTTTCTAATGGGAGAGTACTGCTTTCCTGCTATTTTGTGTTTCTGATCACATCCCTGCTATTACTGAAACCTGACCCAGCTCTTTCTTCCCCAAAGAGATCACATCTGAAGCTGAGGAGCTCTGCTCTAAACCTCAAGAGGAACCCAAGACTCCCACCCCAGAGCCAGAGCCCACGCCCTATAATGGACTCACTACTGACCAGGTACAACAAGTGAGAAAATAAGAAAAATAGGGTTGCAGAGGTTTTCACACAACAGCAGTGATTACCCACTTATGTTTCTTCTTACCTGTTCAGCCGTGTGTCCTGTGTTCTCATCCATGTGTTATGTAACCATGCACCCAGACAATATTTTGAGAGACCCGGCTGCTTATCTCCAAGATGCCCTAGACGTGTTTTTATAAGCCTCGCTGTGTAAATGTTTGATCATGACAAACAGTTACATCAGAAGAGAAGAATGTAGACCAGCGGGATTATTTAACTTCTGTACTTTGCTTTGTCATTTCCTTGGTGTTTGTTTGGTGTGTGTGACTGGAAATGGATAGATATCTTACTTATGAGAAATGACAGGTATTGAATAATCTTAGTCTGCGGGGGAAGAAGACACACCTTTTGAACTCTGTGCTATTTAAAGTGAAGGAACTAATTTGAGTTCATAAATGATTAATCACAACATCAACATTAAGGCTACATCCACACTAAGCCGGGTAAATTTGAAAATGCACGCTTATCTCTCCATATTGGCCTCCTGCCCACACTAGGGCAGTGTTTTTACCCCCCCAAAACGGAGCTTTTCGAAAACGCTAAATTTGAAAACGCCCCGTTGTAGTGTGGACGGCAAAAATGGAGACTTTCGAAAACGATGATGTTTCACTGCTTGAATGTCACTTGATCCAGCTGTGAGCAAGCCGGCCACTGCCTCCAGCCTTCCCCAGTTGGAGAAGGAGGTATGTGTTTTTGGTGGTCTAGTGTGGACCAAGAGCTTTTGAAAACGCTAGACCCGAAAATGCTGTTTTCAAATTGAAACGGCTTAGTGTGGACATACTCTGAGTGTTCATTGTAAATGGCTTTGGATAAGAGTGTCAGCTAAATACCTAAGAGCAGTTTGTCCAAATATCCTTATCCTTACTCTAGTTTTGTGTTCAGCAGGTTAAAGACAACAGGCCGGTGCGTCCAAAGTCAGCCATGTTGCCAGAAAAAGATTACAGCCTGTCAGAGCTGCTGAGCCAGGTGGATTCTGGGATCTCCAGGAGCTTTGACCGCGTGAAAGAAGATAGCTGTCACAGCAAAGAGAACACTTGCAAGAGGCTGTCTGGCATCTCCTCTGTAGATTCAGCCTTCTCCTCCCAAGACTCTATCACTCTTTCCTTTGAGAAGGAAAGCACATATGGTAAGCAGTGTTGGTAGCCCTTCACCTGGAACGATCATTGATCGTGATTACACTGTATACTGAATCTAAGGCTTTTATTGTGTTGTAAAAAGCATATCTGTAGTTTTCTTATCTAGTAGATGGTCACTTTGAGTTTTGCCTCAAACCTGTCTTTTTCCTACTTGGTGCCCAGATTCTGCTGAGGTCCAGAGGAGGAAGCTGTGTGAGGCCATCAGGACCAAGGACATTGCTAAGCTGATGAAGATCCTCCAGCCTCAGGATGTCGACCTTCTCCTGGATGGAGGGGGCAGCCTGCTCCACCACGCTGTCACCCTGGACAACGAGGAAGCCGTCAAATTCCTCCTACTGAACAACGCCAACCCCAACCTGGCCAACGCCCGCGGCTCCACTCCACTCCACCTGGCCACGGAGAAGCACCTGAAGCCCCTGGCAGAACTTCTGCTGGGTCGGCGCTGCACCAACGTCAACGCCAAGGACGAGGACCAGTACACAGCCTTGCACTGGGCCGCCCAGAACGGAGACGAGGCCATCACTCGCCTGTTCCTGGACCGGGGGGCTGCCATCAATGAAACCGACGGCCAGGGACGCACGCCAGCGCACGTTGCCTGCCAGCATGGCCAGGAGAATGTAATTCGGGTGCTGTTGAGCCGCGGTGCTGATGTTCGAGTCAAGGGCAAGGACAACTGGACGGCGCTCCACCTGGCTGCCTGGCAAGGGCATCTGGGCATCGTCAAGCTGCTGGTCAAGCAGGCCGGTGCCGATGTGGACGGGCAGACGACAGACGGGCGCACACCGCTCCACCTGGCCTCCCAGAGGGGGCAGTACCGAGTGGCGCGCATCCTGATCGAACTGGCGGCGGATGTTCACATGACGTCCGCTGGGTTAAACACACCCCTTCACGTGGCGGCTGAGACAGGACACACCAGCACCTCTCGTCTCTTGGTCAAACACCAGGCAGACATCCAGGCCCAGAATGCCCAGGGCTTCACTGCTCTCCACCTAGCCGCCCAGCGGGGCCACCTGCCCACAGTCAAGATGCTGATAGAAGAGGGGGCAGACCCTTACAGCACCAACCAGGCCCTACGTACCCCCTGCCACCTGGCAGCAGAGAGTGGACACTGTGAAGTCCTGAAAGAGCTCCTCCTTCACTGTCCAGATGGCGGCAGTCTATCAGACGAGCAGGGCCTCAGCCCTTTACATCTGGCAGTACAGGGTGGTTACACAGACATCATTACCATGCTGCTGCCGCAGGGCTGCCAGGACCCCGTTATCGAGAGTACGGCGCAACCAGCAGCCGACAACCCCAAATCACCAGTGGCCAAGCGGCTCCAGAGGAAAGTCGTCATTCTCAAACTGACAGAGCGCGATAACAAAGACTGTCCAGAATCGACCAGCTCTCAGTGCGCCTCAGCACCCTGCTAACCACAGCAAAGACCTTGTTAACATTGTACAGAACTGTCCTCAACTTACCTTTTAATGCCCCGTCGGAGCCTTTGGGGGTTAGGCAAAATTTAAGAGAGCTGTTGTTTAGCTTTTTGTAAATATTTTGTATTGTGCTATTACAGCCAGTGATCATTCATTACCGGATGGTATGATTCTGTAGTGTTTTGGACCTCTTAAAGCCCTTTCAGCATTGTAGGTATTTTATAAGAATTGGTAAAGCTTTGATGTAAATATGTACACTGTAAATAGAAAGTATAAATAGAGCACAATATCCTCTGTTGTTTGAATTTAGACTTTTTGTTCCCTTTTTTTTTTTTACTTAACAAGCACATTTTGTGGTTATCACACTGGTACCGTTTTGTGGTTATTGGGACCTATACCCCTTGTCGACAACATATTGCAGCTGGTATGCCATACGTTATATTTAAGAGAACACAAGAACAAGCTGTAGGTGAGTGCTGTAGATCATCTGAGCCATGACATTCACCATAACCTTTGACCTTCAGTGTTCTGTACCTGTTGCATCAGTGCTGCATCATCCATAAAACATTTTTAAACATTTGATTTTGTTTGAACGTGTTGCCTTTTCACTTTCATAACCAGGAAATGGAAATGTTCACCGTTGGTTAACTGGTTGAGATTCTAGCACAGTTTGACTAATTGCAAAAAGGGAATGGGACACAATAAAGTATTCATTTATCAGAGTCTGTGTCTAGTTTCATAACACTACAACTATGCTAACTGCCATTTTTGCAACATATGCATTCAATAGGATAGAAACATGTATGTGGCAGAGGGTAAAGCCTGACCCAAACGATAAAAACCATAAATTAACGCTTTTTTGAAAATATTATTGTTTTTGTTTGTATTGGTGGTTGTGATGCGTTATGATGATCACCAACTAGAGTTCATACAAATAAAAATGCAAAGTTATAAGTAGAAAATAATGGCCAATGGCTTATATTCATTGGATTTAGATTCAAAAACATGACCAAAGAAGCTTCATTGGGATATTGGTGTAGTCTCATGATTAAAATGTGGCCTTATTCCTGGGTAGGCTCTTTGGTAGACAAACACAGATTTTCAAGGGAAAACAATTATCCAATCCATGCTTTGGTTTTTTTGTGGCTGGGCTCTATTTTGCTAACATTTAATGTTAACCATTAAAATAGAAGCGTTAAATCTAACCTTTAGATGCAAATTGTGATTTTGTAATCACAGTTTAGTTTTCAAAGTGAACTGTTCCCCAACTTTAACTGCAGATTTTAATCATAGCATTTTAAAAATGTTTTTACCAACCATGCAATTATGCTGCAGCAATACTAAATCAGACCACTCATCAACAAGCAGATCAAGGCTCACAATAATTGCCAGTACTTTCAGATACTGAAAACTTAAAATTACAAAATTTCAAAACAAGAATTGCTGTTACAATAATCCAAGAAAAAAGGTTCCCAGAAGTGAATATTTAAAAGCATTTTTCCAAAATGTTCTTTCTTGCCTCTGGTTCCTCCTAGCTTCTTGGAGAAAGTGTATTTTTTTCTGCGTTTGTCACGCCACTGGTGCACCTGCACGTGTTCAGGATATTACGAGCCTCGATGCCAAACAGAATCGACATGTCTACATCTGCAGCCTAGTCAGTGTTATTATTATGTCTCTGCCCCAGACCCCACAGAGCATGCTCAAACTGGCACAGGCCATGGGAACTGCTCCTGAGGGGGATCGCAGGGTGCAGGATGATGGGTGTGGGAGAAAGGGGGGCTGATGCTCTACCTGCAATTCCAGCCTGTTGGCTAATTCCTCCGACCACTTCAAGTTTTCATCACTCACTAAACTAACATGCCATCCCTGACGCCTGAAGGGCTCCGCCTTTCGTAACCTGAGACATCGGGGCCCCTGAACTGGGCGCTGGTGGTTGGTGCTTGTAATTGTCCTGTTGTTATAGCTGATGTTTGTGGAGACCTACAAAATGACTGGTGAAACGTGTGTAATCTGAGGCCTCTGTGTTTGTGTGCAGTGTGCTATCTCACTTGTTGCCTGGTGATCCTTCACGGTTCCAGTCATGGACCTGTTGTTGCCCAATCTCAGCTCTCTCTTGGCAGGGCTGTCGTAAGGTTTGATGGATTGGTGGGCTGGGCTTGCGTTATACAGTAACTCATTGCACTGTGTACCTTTGGGCTACAATTCTCTCTTTTCTGCAGCAAGCTCAGTGCCTTCACTCACAAATTAAAGCACCAATCAGAGTTTAAATGGGCATGTCAGTTTGGAGAATATTCACAGGGATTATTGAAGCTTGATTTAACATGGAGCATAAACTGTCCATGTAATTTTAATTACAATTTACAAGCAAGCATTTTACAATTATAAAAAACATTTTAATAAGCTGTTTTATTGCAGTATAGTAGTAGTTCTTAAAAGAAGCACTCAATTTGAGAATAACACGTCTCCCTTGTTATGAATGGGTTTTTGGTATCCTTTAGTTTATGCTTGGATTCATTACATTTGTGAGCAGGTCTCTTCAGTTTCTCATATTTTGCATTGAATTACAGCTTCACATTACAGGCATACCCTTTATATTCCTCAATGTTCAGTCATGAATGAGAGTTCTTTGAATTAACATTTTTGTAATAATACAATGATGTGGTAAATCTGAATGCTACTTTGAAATTCAATTAAAACTGATGCATTTCTGGCTGAAATTATTGGTGGCTCTCCCTCTCAGTGTTGGTTACAACCAGTACAAACAGATGCAGGTTACACAGGCACTCCAGGTTGTCCACCTCATGGAAAAACTCTACAGCCGGTCAGTGCTGTTGTGTTGGTCCGATCCTCCACTGATCCCTGGGCCTATCAGATGCTGCAGGCTCAGGCTCACAGTGGAAGATCCTCATAGCTTCCTCCAGGGACACCACTTCCGGGAAGCAGTCAATCCCTACGGGGCCTTGGGTGGAGGGTGCCACCCTGGTGCCCAGACTCATGAGAGCACCTTTGTTATACTGACGAGCAGCCAGATGGGTGCCGTCTCCAGCCTGAGGAATGAGGTGGTGGGTTGTCTGTGGTTGCACCGGGAGGGTGGGGTGTAACCTGCTATCCAAAAGCTGACCTGTGTAGTGATACCCACCACTCCAGGGCAGCCAATTCTGGTAGGCCATACTGTATCCCTCAGGCCACTGTACAGCCTGCTGCCCAGGGTGCAGTGACTGCTGGAGGAACCACTGAGGGTAATTTCTGAGCATGTGCTGAGTCGCACGCATATCCTGCGGCACAGGGTGAGGCAAGAGGCTGCCGTGAGTCCCATTCGAATGAGTGTAATACGGCATGGAGGCTCCTTGGGGCTGTTGCCACATATACAGACCCTGTAAGTTCCTTTGACTCATGTCACAAACTGAAGAGAAATAATTGTGGAACATTAAATAGGTTACACAACGCACAACGTAAGCCCAAACATTGTATATAATGCTCAATCTTATCGGTGGAGTTTTCCCCTTGAAAAGTAATGCCAGCATATACTAACCTGAGGAGGAGTCTTTGGGTTGTATGTTGAACAGTGATCCACTCTGAGCACTCTTTGTTGATTCAATGGGAAAAGATGAAACTGAAAAATATTACAGTGTTGATTCAAATCACATCAGGAAATCTGTTTCTCTGGCAACTGTAATCTAGCAACATCTACAGATTCCTATGAAGTTGAAACGTGCAGTAAACAAGAATGTTTACAGTAGCCTTGTGGTAAACGTAAGTCCCTTAAATGTGGTGGACATTGTATGCCTTTTTTTGGAGCTGTACAAAGATGGCCCCCGTTAACGCCAACAGTTTGGGAGAAGGCTGAGATGGAGCTACAGGAGCTAACTCGCTGTGTGTTGGTGGTCCTATGAAGTCAATAGTTTTGACTGATGGTTGTGGTAGTATTGCTGTTGAAAAATGTCTTGTTACTGATATTTTCTTTTTGTCTCATCAATCATTATCTGTCTTATTATCTGGCGAGCCTGGTCTTCTCCGGTATGATCTCTGAGTGTTTCAAAAGATTGCAAGATTCCTTCTTGGCAGACAGGTTGTCTGGTTGCTCCCCTGTGTGCCTACAATAGGGACTTTTGAGTTTGGCTGAGTCACAGCTCATTGCTGACAGGCCAAACTCGAGGCCTTCATTAATCACAGGTCCGAGCTGAAGCGAAGCAAAGTCGTTGTCATCAGTGATATAGTGGTAGCTCAAACGTGAGGTGAGCTATGACCTCCAGTTGGGGATCATCATACTACCTCCCTGCTTGTAATCACATCAAACATTGCCCTTGTTAGTCACATGTTGAGCCGTGGCTCAGTCATTTGAATGGGGGATTATGTGAAACAGCGGTAGCAGCCTAACAGTAACAACATCTGTTCTACACTCACTGACTGGTTGCTGGGAGAACAGAGATCTTATAGTCACAGAGAGCTGCGGGCTGTTTTTCTCTCCTCTCTTTTTTTCCTCTCCCCTTATTTTAACCTCACAGAACTAGTCGAACAGGCTCTGACTCCTTGTCTCTGAAGATGTGAGGCAAGCTGAGACCTGTGACTGTTGCTTCAGGGTGAAGATGTGGATTCATCATTCAAGCTGTGATGAATTCTTAGATTTATGACTGTTTATGTAGAGGCTGAATACACCATTTAAAACTCAAAAAGTATTCTATATTTAATGTTTTTTTTATAAAACAATTCCCTCTCTGTTTATAATAACAGATATATCAGTTATTCACAGTTTACCTGGCCAACACTACAGTCAAATAATTACGACTGTACTACTACATTAGGCAACCTAAGCTGTTTATATGTATATTTAAAACTACATTAAGTGGAATTGAACAGTAACACAAGTAAGTGACGTCACAATTGGGCATCAAGTTTCCTCTAAAACATGGCCATCGAACGTGATGAGGCGAAAATCCACACTGAAGAAGAAAGCATGACATGTGAACCAGAAAACATGCCCCTATGCCCCTGAAGTACTGTCACTGTGTCAAGTTGGTCTGCTGTTTGTTAATGGAGCAGCTCCAGGATTTGTCAGGATTTGTCTCTTGATGACATCATGAGCTTGAATCGTGCCTTGGCAGCCTCGTTCCCACTGTTGGGCTAGATAGACTTCATGATTACAAATCATGTCCATGGTCATTGGAATACAATATTGTAAATTATCTTTTAGAGTGGATAATTCCATAATTTAAAAAAAATCATAATAATCCTCTGGTTTATTTTAGTCCTTTTGTGATCATTGTTGATGGGTCCTTTTATTCCATATCTTACACATAAACAAAAGGACAGAAAGGTAGTAAATGCACTACTGTTTGTTGGCCACAAGATGGCCCTACAATCTTTTGTAGTGTCTGGCATAGTCTTTCAAAAACCTTTTATTTATATAGGACATTATTAATTCTACTTACATTCCAGCACAGTCAAGAGCACAACTTACATTAGGATGAGCTATTATTTTCATAAAACTGGACAATCACGGAGGTGCTGCTGATTTCCAAGGGCAATTCAAGATTCCTATTTCTCTAATTTCATATAACATATGTTTTTCTAACTAACTATTTGGGGGATGCTTTTATTTAAAGCAATGTACAGTACCATGAGTGCATACATTTTGAGCATAGGTGTCATACTCCAAAAATATGATTTATAGAACAGAATCATTCAAACAAAAGTATGGTTCCTCTTATGCCAAAGGGGAGGTGTGGTGTGTTGATTGCATAATACCGGCAGCCTGTAATGACATGAAAGACAGCACAGAAGTCTTATTCCACATTGCATAACTGTCTGCAACAATGTACTGAAATACAGTAGTGCAAGAGCACACAGGATAAACTGGATGAATAAACTCTGAATGGTGTCTGTCCCTGGAAAAATATCATGAGTCATGATAGCTAATGAAGTCAAAAGACAGTTCCCAGTATGGCTATGGAGACCTTGGACAGTAGCAGTAAATCCTCAGTGGATGGCTCATAAATTCTCAGTGCAGTCCATCATATAAAGGTACTACTACTCATCAAAATTATATTAATTTATGGCCTTTTATTTATGTAGTGGTGGTAGTAGCAGCAGTAGTAGTAGTATTAGTGATAGTAGTAAAAGTAGCAGTAGTAGCATTAGTATTAGTAGTAGCAATGGTAATGGTAATAGGATTTTAGTAGTAGAATGGCAGAAGCAGCAGTAATAATAATAATGATAACAAGAAGAGGAAGAATAAGAAACTATTTCAATAGCATTTCTATTACCCAAAGTACAAAGTGCTTCACAATTAAAATAATGAAAACAAACAAAAGAAAAAGAAAAAATAATTTTACGGCCTATGACTAAGAATCATGTCATGTCATATTGACATGACATGACATATTGATTGGAGAAGCAACACATTTGCCTGACGAACAAATGTTGCTTCCGGTTAAAATTTTCAAAATAAAAACCCTTACTGGTGAAGATGTAGTGCAAAGTTTTTAACTAATAAAAAGTAACTAAAGTGAAAGGATACATTTAAGGAGCAATCTATAGTAAATTAAAATACGACCCCCCCCCCCCCCCCCCCAATATGTCGTTTTTACAGTATATATTCATAAGCCTATGCAAAATGCAATATACACAGTATATAGTTCTGCCAATACACAGACTCAGTCACAAAACATATACCAGACAACTATGAAGGATGTTTACTATCTTAAGAAAAGTTAGTTTAACCCATAGGAGTTCCTTTACAGTTTGAGCTGCAGTAGAGCTGCTCTGAACCAGTCTGGTCCTATTCCCGTCCCGGGAATTCCCCACGTGTGGCAAAGTAAAAGAGAACATGTAAAATATGGTGGTGATCGAGTAGTCATCTGTGTCGAAGGCCCGCTTCCTCATTTATAACATCTTTTTTTATTATTTACCAAACTCATCTACTATATAGTTTCATACCAGAGAGGTTTATAAAAAGTTATTGCTTGTTGTGTTCCCTCTTCTCATATGGGAATGTTTTGATGACGCTAAAAGACGTACCATCTTCTAACCGTAGGGGTTTAGTAATGGCTACTACTTTCAAAACCTGGTAATATAATTGAATTTAAACAAATATTACGCAATTATCTTTATTTTGTATAGGGTTCATATACAGTTGTTATTCTCTTTTACAAGGGGCAGAATGTTCAATAGCTAAAGTATTGATGTGTTGGCGCACCCCTCTAATAAACTAGTGGCTCATTCCGATAAGGGGGGGAAGGGGTTCCTCTCACTGCTTGTGTATTTGCCGTGACGCGCGCTGTAGCTGATGTTTGTATGCCTATCGGAGCAAAGAAAGACCGAGGTATCGGTGAAGAAACCCACATATTTGGCTGAAGACAACCAAGTTTTTAAGGTATCAGTGAGTAACATTAAAATAGCTTCCTCAAATTTTGGTGACAGTTTTGCTAGATCGCTATTTAACAACGCCAAATAACGGTCACGAATCAGCCAGACCAACGCTAAAATGATGTCAGCCTTGCTAGCCTAACTCAGTGTTAGCAAGCGTTTGTTTAAGGTTATGTAGACACTCTGGCTATTGCTACTTTACTTTAACAAACTAATGTTACATAAAGCAGGGCAGACATTTCATAGGCATATTGACTCAGAAACTGCCGATGACCAGGAGGAAAAATTCGACGGTAAAAATATTAGGTGATATGGGCCTAAGTTACATCTGTGGCTAAAATGGAGTGAAAAGTTCAGACGCAACCCGAAGCCCATGAATACTGTTACCAGTTATGTCTCCGAGCAGGTTTACATATCCTTTTTAAATGTCTTAAATTGAGTTTTCAAGCGCCGATGCATTGAAAGGTCTGAAATGCATATAATGGTCTTTATGTCTTAAATACAGACCCAGACTGCTAACTTACCTGTCTCGTGAGTTATGAAGGGTTTAATACCAAAACGCCAATATTAAAAAAACAACACCGATGATTCTGCCGTGAGAAACAACTATTTTGTAAGTAAAGGTCGTGAGATGACTCATAACTTTTAATAGTAACCCCTAACATGTCAAGTAGCATTTTGGAAGAGTAGGTGTCAGTTCCTTAAATTTCAGTTTGGAATTAAAGTCGTTCTATCAACCCAGTCGCACTGAATCGTATCTTGATAGGTCTGTTTGTTTCACTTTCTATCTCTTGCTTTCATAGCAAAAATGTTCATACATTTATTCTACCTGGCATTGAAAATGTTTTTAAAAGCCTTGCATTTTTGCTCAAACCAACATACACCGTGAATTGAGTGAGCAATTACCTTCTAAATGCGTTTGTAGTAGTGGTTATGATCCAATTAGCCATGGATATTATGGTGGAAATAATTATAGCCAAACTATGTCATTCATTGTATAGCTGTCTGTCATATAGACAGAAGTAACTTTGTCATCTGTCAACCACAGTGCCAGTGAGATGAAAAAATTAACCTTGGTACAATGGTTTTTAACGTGTTAGTGTGATCAGTGGAATAGGCCAAAAACCTAAAGCCTAAAGGCAAACCTGGTAAATCACTATTCACTCATCTAAACGTGTTTCACATGGAACAACCTCCATTTCCAAGGAGTTCATTAGCAAGGATCTGCTGTATTTGGTTTAGCACTCAGAACAGAGGTGGACACAGATGAAACTATTCTTTTCACAATGTTCTGAAATGGATCCCCTGTTTGTGAAATTCCTGCAAGGTGACCTTTTTATAGGCTGGAGTAAGCATATTTACCAATTGTAAATGTGAGTCCCAGCCTGGACAGTGCTGTATTTTTCCATGGAGATAACTGCTGTTTTAAGACATGACTGGGAAGGGTTGGATGCCCAAAGAATTATGGAAATTGCTGAAAGACAAAGTTGCAATGAGGGAAATGGGCGGTGACCCAACTGTTGCTGAGTGAGGATGGCATCATTAAGTTTCTAATTGTGTGCAAAGCCAAGGGACCTGGCAACATAGTGGCATAGTGATGAAGGAAAGTGTCCTTCAACTGGAAGGCCCACTGCTGCACTGCTGAGGTCTCTCAGCAAGACACTGAATCCCTACCGGTTGCAGGGGTGCTGTTCTGTAGGTGACCCTGTGCTTTGACCTTCCTGTGGAGGGTGGGAGAGGAAAAAAAAAAATTCTCCATCAGGCATTAATAGAGCATCACAAAAACCTGAATCTGTTTCATTTTCTTGTCAGCTTGTGTGGCAGTTCATATTGAACTAGAAATGTGATGTAAAAACAGGCACCTTTACTTTACATTATGAACCAAATATAATCTTTGAATATTTTCTCTTGCTGATTGCTTGGAAAGGAATGCACTGTTCATGACTTCATTCATAAGTGTGGCCTGATTTCCACAACAGGACATGTCCAACTATGTACTCTCTGTAACCATTTGTTTTTCCATAGAAGCACTATGGATGAAGAGGAGCAGTTCGTGAACATTGACCTGAATGATGACAACGTCTGTAGTGTCTGCAAGCTAGAGACTGATACAGGGACCTTATCCTTCTGCCATGTGTGCTTTGAACTCAGCATCGAAGGTAAGAAACAGGATTGTGTCCCTCCCCAGGGCTTGTTTGCTCACAGCAATGAAGAACAAACAAAGTGATCCTGAGAACCAAATGGGTTCTTCACATGCAGCAGATACATTCTTGCTAGCTAGTATTTCAAAGCAACCTGGGGGTTGTAGTTAGCCTACAGTCTTAACCGTCATTTTTTTTTTTTTTTTTAAACCGTGCATTGACCTCTCTACTTCAAGGTTATATTATGATTTTATGCCATTATTGATGTTTCCCAATGCTGAAGTCTTATGTGGCCAGGGACATGATTCCTTCTCTGTTTCCAGCAGTCTCATTGGCTAGCTTCCATCCGATTAGAGCCAGCCTGTGATTTGGTTAGATCTGCAGTGGTATTGTCTGATTTAAAAAATGTAGGCAGTGTCCAGCTATTACAACACTAAATGAATACTTGGCAGTGTCACATTTCCAGAGACACCTGGATATTCTGGATATGTACCTTCAAAAAGTGTGCTGATATAATAGTCTCAGAACCTTTCAGAGAGATTGATGTTTTATTGGAGAGATCATTGCCTTTCACAAACTCTACTTATATCCTCTCCAGTAACAGTGTGTAGGCCTAATGTCTCTGTGCAGGGTAATGGGCCTGGTGGACTAACCTCCTCACCATTAGCAGACCTCTGTGCTGTCTCCCGTTTGATGTGCCACTCTAACACAAGAGTGTGTTTGAAGTATTTTTTTCCACTCTTAATTAATGAGCGGCCTATTTGAACAAGAGTAGCAGCTCAGAAGGGATTAGATATGCCTCTCTCTCAGCATTTGTCTCATAGGTCCTCAAAAGCTTGATGGAGAGAAGTGTCTTTATTTCCATACAATAGGAGTGTGTGCTTCTTTTAAAACAGCATCATACAGCTGACTAAATGATACTCAGAATGGTTTATCATGCTGGTGGCAGGGGGAGGAAATCCAAATGCACGAAAGTATTCTGTTGTGGAGTAAGTGAGAACTGAGTGATGGAATATAGATGGATTGTTCTTTGTTCAATGTTGAAAGGGTTATTGTCTAGAGTAGTAACTAGGAGTGAGACTATGTTAATGCTAGATTATCATTTAGAGGAAAAATAATCTAAACAATGCAGTTTTGATGCTTTGGTTTTGCTGGCATATACATGCAGCAAGAAATGTTGGAGAGCCAAATGTTCTTGCTTACACACATTTACCTGTGAAGACCTTAGTAAAAGACAATTAGATATTGAATTAGATATTGATGATCATTATTAAACTGGTCTGCACACCAGGGTGAAATGAATGTACTTGAGTAAAACAAATACAGAAGTTGACAACAGATTATATTTTGTTATGTAGTGTTTCCTCGTCTTCATTCATTATATTCCAACGAGGCAAAGGCAAGTCACCAACTGTGACTTTGATTTTGATATTGTGTTGCTGATACAGAGTGCTACATTGGTAGGAAGGAAGCTAGCCGACCTGAATGTAAACACTTCAGACCCTGCTTACTGGAAACCAAGGCCAGGCTGTGTTACCACCAACTGATCATGTAGACGTAATGCTCACAGCTCACTCATCTGCCAGGCTTCATTAGAGAAGAGAAGGGAATAAAAGTCTGCTCACTGCCCATGCAGACAGTCTACAGTGAAATATGAAGGCCCCCCCCACACACACACACACACATACATACACACAAACGGCCTCCCAGTGGCTCTGTGTCCAAAACCATATCACGCTACCTCAACTCCTCAAGGGTGAATTACTGCTTCTGAATATTCATTTCCTTATTGCTCTATGCTGTTCTGAATATTTATAAGGCATCATAGAACTCCATTTGCGTTTTGTACCCACTTATTCAAAACCATGAGTCTAGCTACACACAGTCCATGGTTGTTTCTTACACAAATGCATTCTGTCCTAGCTTCTTTTTCCATAAACTGAGTTTGAATAAAACCGTTATCAGATCCGCCTAAGTATCAAAACTGCGATGCCATTTTCTGTCAGATCGTTGTTGATTTGGAGGCAAAAAGGATTGTCTTCTGGGGGACCCACATCAAACAACATACCAGCTGGTGCAACTTCTGAATCACCAATTTTGTTAAATTACAATTATTTTAGAGATTCCTGAAAGTACTGTAAATCAAATCAGATTTGCTGATTTATTGCAGGGAAACAGGCTGCTTTATGTCCCCCAATTTAAATGTGAATGAAAAGTATTTTTATTATACATTAAAGTAGTTGAGTTAGTTTTGAGATATTATAATTACACTGGAAAGGTCTTTCCCAGGCAGTGACAGGACAGAAAAGTACAAAATAGTGATTCTGTGTCTTCATCATTGAACTTGTATTCTTTTATCTAATATTAGTTCATTTTGAACATATAATGTTGGTGCACTGTTGCACTCAGCTCTACTCCATCAAAGCAACAGGCACATACACGTAAACAAATTTGAATTCCACCCACAACCTCCCCCAGCCCAGTCCTACTAGGTGTGTGTTTACATGAACTGGGGATGTTCAGACATGTCTGGTTACACGTCAGCTGCTGACGCACACAATATTCACAGTTAAAGCAAGACTGTATACACCAATGCAAGCATCGACAAGATCTACTCAACAAAAGAATTTTCCTCCACTCCAGAGTCCAGTAGATTATATATCAGCTTAGAGGAAGAGGCTGACGTTGATAGGGAATTGAGTTGTTATCGTGGAGCAATTGGAAACATGAACTAAGGCTTAAGCCCACACAGTACAGGGCACAGAAGTGGCCGTCAAGTCTGTCTGTAGAAGTAGATTTGAGTAACGCAGCACCTTGTTACATAGGATAAGTTCAGGAAGTGCAGCTTTTGTTATAGCTCAAAGTGCTTGTTTCCTAAAGAGACCATTTTGGCCTGTAATGCTGGTTCCATCAGAAGCTACCTACCAAAAATTGTGGCTATTTATGTACACCTTAACTGCTGACCAAACTGGGCGTTTCTTACTTTCAGACATTTTCCTTCTGCCTGCACCATCTGAGCTGCTTAATACACATGGCTACAGAGCCTTGAGCGTCAACGCAGTACAGCAGACAACATCGGACCTACTCCAATCCCACACCAAAACACCATCAACCCCCATTTCAGCCAGACTCCAGTTAGTGTTTGATGCTTTCTGTGGCAGGAATGTGGCCGTTTATAGCCAAACAAATTGACTTTTTGGAGGAATATTTCTTAGTATAGTTTCGTCATACTTGATTGCTCACAGTATTGTGACACCCAACCCGTATGATGCCTGTGATACCAAATATTAGATGATAATGGCTATATAGATATCGAAAGTTCTGTAATGTGCAATCTAGCTTCACGTTTTGGATGTATTTGCTGAACATGGCTTCATTCAGAGCAGGGCAGGACCTTCTTTTAATGAACTGGCCTCATTGGATGTGTAAACACCTGCGAGATCTGCCAGTTTGACTTGAGCACTGTAACCTCCAGCCTTCCCATGTCAGGCCATTGGTCTCTGTGGCTCATTCTCAAAACTGGATGTCTGCTGAGCTGCGAGGTTCAGCTAAACCCCAGCACCATTTCTTCACCCCTTTACAAAATGCAGATGGAATTTTTGCTGAGGTTTGGAGCTGGTTTTGGATCACAAGCAGCTAAGAGTGGAAAAACAGAAAATTCCTACAGCTAGAGACACAATGCTGTGGAATGATGGACCTGATGCCGATTCTGGTTGCTGCTCTACGGGGCTATTGTAGTGTGCTTTTAAAAACGTCCTGTTCATTGTGGGTGAACTCTTCACCTCAGGATGCATAGAGCGTTTATTATGTTGCTGTCTGTGGTAGCTGTATATTTGAACACAGTTATAGTTCAGAAATTTGCTGACTCTGTTGAAGTACCACCCTGCTGAGTCCCAGTGCTTCTCTAATTTAGTACTAGGAGGTTTTTGTTGGCTACTAATGGACTGCTTTCTATCTTAATTTACCATTGGTTCGAATTAAAGAGGGCCCTTTTTCAAAGTATTGTCTACGTTAGCTCAGTCGGTGTGAATAAATTGTCCTGTGGGATTTATTCTCTATTGTCTGCATGGCAGGAACAGTTAGCTTGTTGTACATTATTCACTAACTTCTTTACATTGACCAAAACATTAAATGTCTTGTCTGGCCATGGTCATCAAATACTTTATAATGGAATTTTTATTTACGGTTTACACCACTTTTGAGAACATTTGTGGTGTTTGTTACTGCCTTGCAGTGATGTGCATGCAGGAGGTTACTGTCAGACAGTAGCAATGATAAAGGGAGAGCTATCCATCTCTGTTCCAGAGATGGATGAAGTAGAAGGTTTCATAGCATCTACTCTGTACAAAGGTGTGATAAAGGCCATGATAAACGAGCAATGCTTTGCAGTAATGTAGATGGGAAGGTTTGGCAAAAGTTCTCATGTTAATTCCTTACAGCGTACTTGTTTGATGAATGTTAATTTAACTTGAAGTAAGTAAACATCAATTATAAATAATCAAGACTAGGGATGCCTCTGTAGACCGGTATCAGAATCCGTTTCTTTGTAAAGAACGATGAATAATTTATTTTATGGCAGTACATAATGGCACATACAGAAAAGTACAGTGGATGACATGCAAAAAACAGAAGACTATACATATTCTACATGTACACATTCAGCATTCAATATCAATGTGCTTTCAAGCACAGCTGGTTGAAGCTGTAGAGGATGTGTGCCAAGTAAGGTTTCAGTCTCGAAATTTGATGCTTTTTATTAGGGATGTGAATCTTTCCTTCTTGCACTTATTCAATATGAATCTTGAATGTGGTAAGTGATTCAGTACAACAAATATATATTCAAGTAGGTCAGCATTAATTTTTGATTTGATCTGCTACTATACGATTTGATTTGATTCAGAGTCATGAAGAGCAATGCAGAGCTTACATGTTATAATTATTATTGACTTATTTATTGACTTATTTTGACTCTGTTTGGGGCTGGTAATCAACAAAAAAATAATGTTATAATCAACATCCAGCTAAGTGATTATCCAACATTATCCAAATAACTTACATTTCTGACAAATTAGGCTACATATTTTACTGTAACACCTAACATCTAATTGTTATACCCCTACTTTTTATGTACAGACTGAATCACATTAATGCTACTGAGCATTGAAAAATGTTGGGATGTTCAAGGCCAAAGTTTGATACATGTTTGTGTATCAATGTTTTGATACCATTCACCAGAATGTTTTGATTATTATCGTACTATGAAAAGTTTCTTATGGCTAATGTCTCATCTAGACCCACCTATTGACACACAAAGATCTGACTTTGATGTGAGCTCTCAACGAGAAGTATGAGTCTTTCCTTAGTGTCAGAAGGACCCTAGGTTGGGTAAGGAGTACCCAGGGGGAGCAACCTTCAAGCAACGAGAATCAGGGGGAAAAAACAAATGAATGTGGATCTTACTATTGTCCATTGTTTCTCACAGTTTTAGAAGGTCTGCAGTGGCGAATGGATAGTGTGAGAGCAGAGTCACGTGAGCTCTGTCTTGGTGTCTAAGTTGGGCTGTGCAGCTGTTAACAACACTCTGGATTAAGCTGCATAAAGCTCAATTTGGATACCTTACCCCCCCCCACAACCTCTGTCCTACTTCTCCCTGGTTCCGGCTATCAACCCCCAGCTCCAGTTGAAGTGTGTCAAGGATCAAGTGTCCTTGCCCAGTACACCCACAACTAGTTGAGAGCAAAACCAGAAGTCTGCAGAATGTAACTTCTCGCAATGACAGACAGAAATGTGTTAGCTACTTGGTTCTTTGCATTAGAATGCAATGCACAAGAATGTACCTACAGTCATGGACTTGGAAAGTTGTCTTTTTACATATCCAAATAATGCAGATCTAGTTTAGTTAGTTGTATCTTGTTTTGAAAACTAGATATTGGGCATTCAAACTAGCTGTCTATTTTAAAACTAGAACATTATTGGTCATGGAAATTGTACTATATGTCATGGAAATGACATGCATTTTTAATGTGTTACAGTGTAGGAGCCATGAACATAATTCTAAGCATTGTAACTTTAGACTGATTCATCTTGGCCTCTTTTTCTCTCTTAGTCTCTAAATCAGAAGATGAGAGCAGAACATCTTGTGGTTGGAGCCATGAAAAGACAGCCATGGAGCTGATTACATGATAAGATTACAATTTCTGTGACAGTAACCACTAGGCCAGGTCTGCAGAGTGAGAGTCTTGAGTTATTCTCTGGCAAGACTGTGCATGCTAAATAGAGAGCAGGATTAGATGAAACTGAGGGATGCCGTCTCTCCTCAGCCTGAGGATTAGTATTGCATCCTGTTGGGAGCTTTCCCTTAGTTATACCGCCAAGAGTGATCCAACTTAACAACTCAACATCGTTCTATCTCTATGTACTAGTTAAAAGACTTGACAGAATCTGTGCTCCACTAGTTTCTCTCTGTGGATCCACAGTCTTTCAGATTTTGTGGGTTAGCTATCACACAAAATTGTATTAATATTTACACTGCTTTTAGACTACAAACCTACCAGTGTAAAGTGTTTTGTGATTATTTGGAAATGGTTTCAGTCCATCTTGTAATTGACCTCTTGTCTTCTACTTCAGTTAGTGATTTCCTACATTTCTATTAGACATTCAATATTTGTTTTTCTACCTTCAATAACTTAAAAAGCAAACAAGTATAATCACATGAATTAATATATTTGTGATTACTGGAAGAGGAAGAACAATTTAAAACTATTTTTGTTTTTCAAATACTCTTCTTATAACACACATTCAAATTTCTCCTTTGATGTTTTATATCAATTCATTCCTAACTACGTGGAGGCTCATTTCCAATTCAGCTGTGACCCACCTTAGGTCCTAATGCAGACTTCAGACAAACACTGCGGTATTCAGTAATCTGATGACAGCAAACGGTTTCACAGTGAGGAGGCTGTGCTTTGTCTTTGTTTGCTTCACTGAAAGGCAGCCTAACCTTCACTCTGATAAAAGAACTGGGGAAAACAAGCCAGTTTTTCATCAGCGTCGTGCTGCTTAGGGTCTCTGACTGTCACTACTGAACAATGTTGATTCACCTCCACTGAATAGTCTGTGTGAGTGTGTGCCTGTGCTTGTGTGTGTGAAAGACAGTAGTGTTAAGCTGCTTAGCTGGAGTGAGGTCTTTGGCTGGTGGTGCATTGGCCTGGTTGTGGGCCCATGATTTGTCCACTGGGCGAGTGGTAGTCTGTGTGTTTTGCTGTTGGGTAGGTGGAAAGCTCCTGAAGCTCTTAGGAGAGTGTGTGCAGGTTTCAGAGGGAAGAGACAGGAGAGGCACACACAACTATCACACTTTACATAGTGTATTTCTTAAGACTAATCCATTGTAAAGTAGTCTGTCTTCAGGGGTTAGAACATACATACACAGAAAAGCTAAGAATAGATACTCCCACACACGATGGAATCGTGGTCTAAAACATCTCTGTGTGCTGTGGCAAATAAGATCCATTAATGTTGACTTTCCAACATTGGATATGCACTTTTTGTTCTGATCCTTTTTAGGTCTCCAACTATTGAGGACAAAAATAATCACAAATATTATCCTTACTGGAAACTGGCACTCAAAACTGGTAAAACCTTATTCTTCCTTCTTGTTCTCAACGGTCTGTGTTTTAATAGCTCATCCTACACTTGGGAAAAGTAATAGTCCACATCTCCTCGGTCCTGTGTCCATCCCTTTTTAGCATGTTGGCAGGAGGAAAATTCTTCCGCTTGGAGGAAGTGCTGGTCATGGCTGCTGCTGTTGCTTTGTGACTATTAAAAACCTGTTTCAAGTTCTCTTTGACATTTTATTACATTTGTCATATCCATTTGAAATATATATATATATATATATATATATATATATATATATATATAAAAACATCTTTCTACCACAGAATAGCATGCTAGCAAGGACAAAAATACAGTGCACAAGCATTACGGCATATATTGTGATCATAGTGAACTACATACTGTACATCATCAATTGCTTCTTTGTTTTTATTACTACGTCCTCAAACACTGAAATTATTTACCATTGTAACACATTTGGCTAGCACTGTTGTAACAGGTTTTGCTCTGCCATGTTTCAACTTACAAAACTCCCACCCTGATATTTCCTTTTCTATCATAGTAATGAATTAAGCTCTTATTTATCCAGTCATGGCATAACTTGTGTGTGAAAAGGATTTTTGATTCATCTATTGGAGTGAATCGACACACATTACATTTACTGTATAAATGTCCTTGTCCTTTGTTCAGCAAACGGTGAGTGTGTAAGGAGAGCTGGATAGCACAAACAAGTCAGGTGATGGATATTGAAACATCAGTATCTTGATTCTACATTATTCAAGCACGTACAGGCACATATCAGGCACTTTGAATGTATGACCCCAATCACAGTCCCAATCAGCTGTGACAGGTTGACAGGTTCTCACACATGTGCATTTAGTGTCAAAGCTAAAGCTGTATTGGTATTGAATCTTCCAAAATGGAACAAATAAAGTCACATAGTATTACCGTTATTATTGAGGTACTGCCAGCGAAAGGATGTCAAATGAGTCCCATCCTGTTTGGAATAGGCTGTTCCATCCCTAAGCCAGAAAAAAGCAATGGAAGTGTGTCAGTGTAACTTACAGGAGCCTCAGCAGGCCATGGCAAACAGTAGAGGGGGAAAAACAGCAGGAAATGACAAAGTATACAACTCTGGCATGCTTACCTATTATTGTGGTCATGTGGTACTTGTTAGAGCCCCAGTCATGACTTGTGGTTTTCATCTTCTAGTCAGTGTTCTGGTAAAGTGCTCAGAGAGGCGTGATAGGTAAACCTTGCCAGTTGAGCACATCAGTCTTTTTAGTCTGTGTGGAGGACAATGACTAATCCCCTCACCTCAGGTTCCAACATGTAGGTCTGCCTGCTAAGAAATGTAGGCCACGAGAAAAAGGCCATTAGACAAACACGCTCTCAAGCATGCTCTATCTCTGGCACCCACACTCTTTTCACTCTCATTCTCTTTCACCCTCACGGCCAGTGTTTATCGAGCCTTCACAATAGCACAGCAATAGAGTCAGTCTGTATGGCCCACTTTGCTTCAAGGTTGATTTGACTTTGGTCAGAGAAACTATCCCTTAATATCCTCTCTGCATGCTAAATTGGTGAGTGACCTGTTTTGACTGGATTCATGGATTCAGGAAGTGTTAATTCTAGATTAACTCTCTAATTTATGGAGGTGGTTCCAAGTAAAGGAATAACCCTAATCTCATATATGTGTGTAAGAGGTGGTGGTAATTTTGGTTCTGAGGCCCAGGTTTACTCCTGGTCTCATTCCACTGCTCCATGTGGTCAGAGAGCACCTTGGGCACTTATCTCCCCTGTATTGCTCAGTGAAACTTTTCATAATATGCCTGGTGTGTGCTTTGAGATTGGGTTAATGTACTATCACTGCTCTCTCTATGCTCTGGTGGCTAATCCACTGCACACTAAGCAGCTTTCACAGAGATCGCAGTAGGTCAGTCTGCCAGTTTTAGCTCTCTTTCATACTAGTTTATTTTATTCTCTGTGTCGAGTTCAATAGGTCACTGCTGCATTCCTCACCAACTGTTATATGTCCTTTTTAGATGAGCATACTGGATATTTGAGCTCACTTCATTTTCACCCATCATCCTTAAAATGGGCCTTACTTTGAGAATTTAGTATGTGGCTGTAGCCTGTAGTCTTATTTCA
Organism: Hoplostethus mediterraneus; assembly: GCA_034670385.1. Lineage (NCBI taxonomy): Eukaryota > Metazoa > Chordata > Actinopteri > Trachichthyiformes > Trachichthyidae > Hoplostethus > Hoplostethus mediterraneus. Next base: position 4,486,877 of record JAXDDW010000005.1, read on the forward strand.
CTTACTGACTCATTGATTTGTGTCTGTGTGGATGCAGGTGTTTCCACCGCCACCCTGTTGCACTCAAAGTCTCTGCGCGGCCACAGAGACTGCTTTGAGAAATACCACCTCATTGCCAACCAGAAGCTGTCGCGCTCCAAGGTCTCCCGCAGTGCCTACGAGGGCATGAAGCTGGCCCTTAGCCAAAAACTGAGCCGCATCATCCAGTATGCCCAGAACAAAGACTCTGTCTCCTCTGATGGCCCCAGCCGGCGGGGGGCCAAGCTCCTCTGCTACAGCCAGCAGAGTGACTGCAAGCTGCTGCCCCAGTCAGATGCTCAGGTGCCGCGCTACGCGCCCCGCTGGGACGTGGGTAATGTGTCAGGGCTGCCTGATTACACCATGGGTATATTGGAGTGCCACACCGCAGAGGAGCTGGGGCTGCTGCAGGAGTCGAGGGCAGACGTTTGGGCCGGTGATGCCAGGAGGGGCCTACACCACAGGAGTCAATCATCTGGGGGAGACCAGACACAGCACAGACACCAGGGCCTCAGCAGAGATGAATGTGAGCATATTTAAAATTTCACTGGGTTTTATCTTTAGTTTTGTGACTAAGTGACTAATCAAGGCAGCAGGGCAATTGCATTTTCTTTTAAATAAACACCTCAAAGCTTGTGTCAGACGGTATCTGTGTGGAGTGACACTGAGTGGAAGGATAGATCTTTTGAAAAAAATGGAATGCATCACTCTATCTTATCTTGTTCAATGTGATCTGCTATCCAGAGATTCCTAATACCTCTGAGCTCTTGCTCATTAAATACAGCAGACAAAGTAGTGACACAATGCCAGGAGATATTCTCCAGTATCCTTGTACATTCTTACTTGGTCTCTCTTCCCTCCTGCTCCTCCTTTTTCTTGCCATTCTCTGTCGAGAGAAAAGCTTGTTTACTTCTAACCTCAAAACTTGCCCTTGGCTTTCTCATATATTGTCACTCTACCAAGGCTTCTTCTGTCTACAGATCCTGTGGGAGCTTGATGGAGCTTGCTCAAGGACCTATGGCTTTCATGCCTGCATTTCAATTTTTATGCTTATAAATGAAAGGTGGCAATTATTTCACAGCTACAATATTTTCACTTATTGGTGTGCATGTCTCTCTATTAGCACAGAGATCATCAACCTCTGACACTAGCTTCTCTGATCCTGTTACCACTGGCTTTCAGGCTTTTTTTTTTGCAACTCTTGTTTATTGATAATTGTGAACATGCAAATTACTTCTTAAAGGCTTTTTGAAGGTTGTTTACCATTTGTACAATAGAAGAATATGTCAACCATTTTATATTGTTTTACCATCCAAATAGCTAATTTAGCAGCACTTTTACTTTCTGCTGCCAAACAGCTCACAGCTTCCCTGCAGGGCCTTAAAATACAGAAGAATGAATAATAGAAATAGTCATCAAGAAACCAGACATGAAATTGATACTGAAAATTGTTCAAACACACAGAAATTGCTTGCCGGCACATACATGTTGCCAGGTTACCAACTTGAGTCATGTCTGAGTGAACAAATGTATTTTTTAGTTTGTATTTTTGTCTTCATTGGGATCTTTAATTGGGAATCTGCAGGTAGGATCTAATCAGTTCCTAAATGACAAACTGAAACATGTTTTGCCTCACACTTTCTCATCAAAACTGTCTTATTTTTCTTTCAGTGGTTAAAATGAGTATGGACGAGCTCCATCAGCGTAACAGCCAACTACTGCTGCAGATTCAAAGTAAGAACTTTTTAACTGGCATCCTGTGTGAAGTTATATAATGTAGCAGAACGAGCAAGTCCTAAACTTCTTGGAGTTGAACAGTCTGAGTCATGAATATTTTAAAATGAACATTGTTTCTCACCATGTTAAATCTTTAAATCCTATCTCTAATAATCCCATCTGAGATTCTAACTGCCTTCAGATAAAGGGTACAATAGTAAAGAGTGTTTCCCGCTGACAGTGTACCCCATCTGAGTTTGGGCTTGCACATTCGCTAAATGGTGGTGCTGGGTCATGCATCCCCTGCCTGTTTGTTCACTCCGTACTTCATCAATTAAAGCTACCATTTTGCTACACACAGCGATGGCCATGCTATAAGAATCTTATGTCAAGAAACGGAAATGTTCAAACACTGAGGCAACTTTTATCACCTTTTTTTTTTTCTACCTCGCCCTCTTGGAACAATTAGTTCCACTGGCTATAATGCTGTTACTCGGAACAGATGGTTAGGTTATAGCTCTTCATGAATGATTCATGGGCAACGGCTCGTGGCCAAGATTTTATGGTCCATTTGTTATTTTGGAAGCATTTCCATGTCCATAAACTTGTTTAAATGAGAGTTCCCAATCTGCAACACACTGTCCTTGATTGAAGATGTCTGTTGTGATTTTTGTGTCTTTTGAGATGATGCGTTTCCTGTCATGTGGTCTTTGCTCTCTGCTCTCACTAATCAGTTTTAATGATTTTCTTTCTCTTTTGTTTTCCCCATTTTCTGTGTCTGTTGTGTGAGTTGACCTTGTATGTGAACAGAAGCGCTGAATCCTCTGTTTTCTCTTCTTTTTTTTTTTTTGTCTCCACAGAGGTGTTTGAGGAGCTGACCGCGGCGGTGCAGGAGAAAGACTCGTTGGCGTCAGAGCTGCATGTGCGTCACATCGCCATCGAGCAGCTCTTCAAGAACTGTGCCAAGCTTCCCTGGCTACACATCAGCAGGGCCGGGGTCAAGGCCAGCAGCAGCAGCCCTGTGGATTGAGGCGCTAAGAGTTAGGGGGGCGGGGGGGGGGCTTCTGTCTTTCTCCGGGGAGACTGTCCTATCCTCCACCTCAGCATTCATTGCAGTCAGGCTGAAATATGCCTTTATGAATGACTGACAGACAGTATGGTGGCATGTGGTGTTTAGCTTCACACTGCAGCAAGGGTAGGGGGGGATTGACATGGCCTCCCCTCTCCTGGTTAGAGTGGTGATACAAGGTTTAGTGATGGTTTGTGCTTTTAAACAAATGGCTGGTCTGCCATTGGACCTGAACTCTAAGATGCTAGTCATGCTTTTTTGTGTTCCACTGCTTTGATGTTTAAATCAAAAGGGTTCGGCTGGTCCAAGCTAAAAGCCCCCTTTACAGCTGGCATTAACAAGCATCTCTGATGCACACAAAATCAGATTTTTCTTTCCCTCACCTGAACGCAGGTTGAAGTGCACGATACTCTCTCGGCTTGTCTTGGTTGTTCCCCATCCACGAGTATCCTGACGATCCGTATTTGACAAGTTATTATCCAAGCAGCCAGTCACCTGTTTGAATTGCATGCACTTCCTGGTTGGGTCAGCTCACAAACATTTCTTTCTCTTTGAGTAGTGGGTATGTGTGTATTGGAGATGCATTGCATTTACACTTTGTTATGTGGCCAAATGCATCTCTGACCACCTCCAGGTGGTTTGGGTGATCGGAGTGTATCTTGGGTGCTTCTACACTTGGATTTTATGTTTTAGCACTACCGAAACTCCGATCAGTTAGTGCCAGGTGGAAGGGGAATCAAAGACTTCTGGCACCAGCGCCGGTCCTATAAGTGTGGAACTTAATTGCTTTCTTGTCTCTAGTATTTGAAGAGGGCTCCTGAGAAAGGCAATAGACAATGTCCTTGAGATCCTCTGGTGACGAGATGAGGAAGTGTTCTTATCAAACATGTTACCTGTATGCAGACAATGATATCCTTGAAGAAACTATTCAGATGTATCTCATACAGAGTGAACAAGATCTTGTGTATGTATTTTTACGTAAATGGTTGCAGTGTTTATTTTATTTAATTTTATTTATTCTTGCTGGCGAGCATTTCAGTTCATTCTTTTCAGTTTTGTTTTGTGTAGCTTAGTATTGGCACTTCTCAGTACTCCATATATGGTCAATGGTTCTCTTGTTGCTGTGTTAACAGGTTAGCCAAATGAGGACAGAGCTACAGTATTGTATACCATGGCTTGGGTGAATATTTGAGGCAGATTTTGGTAGAAAGTGTCATTACATTCATGTAACCAGGCGCACTGCCAGAAGAAGTGATTACTGTTCTAAATGAATGCGCTAACAAGGATTGAGCTTTTTCTTTCAGCCGTACACTGGCAACATAATTGTTTGAACAAATGAGTTTTTAAGTTGCCTTCAAAATGTCCAAGTTTGACAAGATAGTTAATGAAAACAGCGATCCTTACAAGTAACTCAGCCCTGATGCCATAATCATCTGATCCTCTTGCCCTCACATCGAAACATGCTTATACTTGTCAACAGCCCTGCCAGGGACACAATGTTGCTTGCTTAGAAAAAAACGAAAGAAAGAAATCCTTAACAACTCAGTGTTTCCTTTAAATACATTCAACACTAGTGGCCCACGGCTGCTGGAGAAAATCTACACAATACACAAACGTTGCTATAATTTAGTCATTATTATACATTCTTACAATAATAATTACCCAAAATGTTCTCCAAATAACACTCAAGTGAAGAGGCTATGTTGAGAAATTGTGATTTGTATCATAAAAACATCTCCAAGTAAGAAGAAATTTAGTCTGGAATACAACAGGGACTAAACCCAAAATACCCTTAAGATTAAAACAATATATGAAAAACATCAATGAGCAACTCGTGTCAGCTGGTAAGCAGTATTGGTAAGCTTTACGTTTCCAAGCACTGTTTAGAGAACTTTGCTACAGCAGTTGTAAAGGAAGAAATACAGGCAATCTGGCAGCTTAAATTGGTAATTTTTTATTTCAAATAAACATGGTTTTCATTCGAAATTTGTTCAATTGAGGTAACTACCAGAACTGCTATTGCCAGTCCTAATCTAGTTGATACTGGGTACAAAGCTATTTGTTGTCTGTTGTATAGCTCATAAGCACAAGTCATATCTGTGGTTACACATGGAATGAGCGCTATCTGCAGAGGAAAGGTTGAACTGTTGGCACTGTGGTGCAGCCACCAAACCAAAGCTTTCATTTGTTCAAAGAGGAGAACGTCAGTGTTTCACACATGGCCTACAAGCTTGGAATTCACAAACGCAATTGAGATGCAACATCAAACTCATTTAAAATGTGGCTCAGTGATTTACTTCTACGTCTGGTTCAAGGTTCTTTAACAATGAACCGTACAATTTTACACTTAAGCTAATGGTGTGCAAATGATTTGTTTGCGTTTTATTTTAAGTATCTATGGTGCTTGTTTTATCATTTGTTTCACTTTGTCTTTTAAGTTTTTGGTTTCTATGTCTTCTCTCTTCATTGATCTGCGAGCACTAAGTTGATGTCACAGCAATACAAATGGGAACGTAAAACAGGATAGTTTTGTCTTCTGTTCCTCTTTAGGAGACAAAGAAAGGATGTTGGGATGCAATTAGCGGTCAGTGTTTTTAGCGTGTGGTTGGTTCCTTTGTGAAATTGGCTGAGAATACTGGCTGATGGTTGACCTCTAGGGTAAAGCCACTTGAAGGTTGCTTGAAGGTCCCTGCAAATTTATAGATTTTATAAGGCAGGTAATCAGGTTTTCCCTGTTTTTAGGAAGGCTCCGGTGGTAACCTGGCCTGTTGAGTGAGTGTCAGGGAGAGGTTGATGACTCAGAGCTTACAGCAAGCTTGGGGAGAAAGAATACAGTTATTTGAACATTCAGGAACCCTATGCAAGAAAGACACTATTTGAAATAAATCAAAAGCCTTATACATGGAAAATATATAAAATAATATTGGGTATTTCAGTTTTGGTGGTCAGTGGGCTACCAAAGTGTAAACTAGGTTGGGAAAACCCTGGGTAATAATCAGATTGATGGATTGAATAACTCTGCATTGTCAATGTATCTCTTTTGCGCTCTTTATAAGAGATTAAATGTATTTGACCCCTGTAGGGTTTAAATGAAATCTTTTAGCTCCATTTTAAACTTTTATCTTGGTTTAGTTTGGATAAATGTGTATTCAGTGTGCTTGAGTGTTTTATCAGCCAGTTTTCTGGTTCTTTGTGCAAATTTTCAGTTATTCAGTCTTCAGTTGTATGTTTTAAGTCTGAATGCTGTGTATGTTTGTTTACTGTGGAAAAAAATTCAAGCTGCCTGTTTTGGTTGTCTGTCTGTGGTGATCCCATTAACTTTTATTAAGGATGTAAGCATACCTGTTACATATTCACTCCCTATTTTCAGACTGGACTTTTCATACATCTGTTTTCTGATGATGCATAAGGCTGCATTTGTGCTGTGTGACTTTTTACATTGTATTTATCATGTGTCTTCATGGAGCCTGCCTGTGTGATTTGTGCTTAAGCAACAGTTTGTATTTTTTCTAAACTATTTCAATAAACTGAAATTATTTTTAATACATATTCTGATGCGTGTGTACGTGTACGTGTGTGTTTGTGGGGCATCACACTGTTAGCTAGACATTACTCTGAAATTTCGTTGTATAGCGTTGCCCATGCAATGCAGGCCATATATACAAAGATTTACATTTAGTCATTTAATTTAATAACTCTACTAAGGAGAGCAAACACGGGGACTGCATATGTCCAGCTCATTTAATCTGAATATGAGCCAAGCATTGACTTCTTGCATTAATAGATGTACTGTACATCATTTCTAGTTTTGAAATTGTGCTTCCTGTATTGGGTGGTAGATGGAGGTTGAACGCCCTCTTGTGGCGAAAAGCAACTTCTAAACTAGGACTCCAACCGCTTCTAATGGCGGCATCTCTGGTAAATATATACCTTCTTTGTGTATTTGGGGTAAACCTCACCTGAGAAAAAAAAAGACAATTTATCATGGGATAGCATAATAGCATTGCTGGATTTATATTCTTGAAGTGGTTATTTTAGCCAACAATACAATAAAAGAGACTGAATCCTTAAGGGTGTTCCCATTCATGAAAGAAAGCACAATTTCACAACCAGTGAGAAAGACCAATGAGCATGATCACTAAAGGACAATTACACTAAAAAAATTAGACTTCATTCTCTTGATTTAATTTTACTCAACTCTCCCTTTGGAGCATGAAGCAACAGCAAGCCATTACTTGGCTATGGAATAGTAATTCTGGATTTACTTATTGTGATTCTGAACATAAATACATTTTCAGCAACCCTTTACATTTAGTATTTGTGTCCACTAAGCTATCATATTGCCTACTTGTTAGCGCCAATGAACCTCAATATGATGTAGGACACTTGTTTGATGTAGCCTGCCCTACTAGTGGATTTCATGGAGTTTACAGCTTTTAACTCGTCTTTTGATGACATAATCACAAAATGCATCGGACGAAGCCAGTTAGAAAGCTATGAATATCAGACTGATTACAAAATAGACGATTTACATGAAAATCAGATCTTTATTATAAAAAACCCAGAAGAAAAACAAGTTACTACACGTTACACTATGAATTGGATGAACTATGGAACTGGAGTTCTCGGTTTACTCACTTTTTTTTAATATACAACTCATCACTGGTTGCAACCCAAAACGCATGCCTGAAGGCATGAGTCATAATAGCAAACAATATTACTCACTGTTGCACTTTATGACAGGCATTACACTTGACCAATGAGCACACTACCTTGTCCTGTTTGGACCCAATGAGAATGTGCAATGGGCGCAGTTACTGTTGTGGTGGGCGGGTTTAACGTCCAGACCAGAGCAAGGCTGTTTTCTGTTGAACTTTTCCAACGATGCCCATTCAATTGTCGTCCACATGGTGGAAAACACAAGGAAAGGTAAGCTGGTGGATGTAATTTTTTTTTTTTTTTTACTCATGTCTGATATTCTTAGATAATTGTCAATTATCATCGTTATCATAAAACATCATCTAATTAATACGTTAGGTTGACACTATATTCATGGGAGACTTTTTGTGTTGACAGCATGGGACGGCTAACTTAGCGTGTTAGCTACGAAGCTAACGCTAAAAGTGTCTCTTCTGTCAGGTAGATAGACTTTTTTTTATTCACCATGCAGCTGATAGTAATAGTATAACTGCCGTAATAATGCAGTCTTAAATGTTTTCGACTTAATTTCTACGTAATGTAGGTTTGTATCGCTAGCCAAAATAGCTAACTGCTAAATACATTGGTGTTATGGTGCTGTTTGTGGCGCATGGAAAAACGGAAATCCTGCGTCACAGCCCGCCTTTCTGAAACGTTTCTCCCCGCCTGACTGGAATTCCGTTAACTGGTGGTGGACAGGATCTGCCTGGTACAAACTGACATGTTCCTTTTTAAATATTACTTGCTCGTTCTGAGCCATTAATAAGTATTAAGGGACTCCGCAGATGATGGTTACCAAGGCAACTACAGGTCCTTAACAAGTCTTACACTGTTTTAAATTGAGTTATCCAGATCCAAGGCCTCGAAAGGTCACAGGTCTTTTAATAAACATAAATAGAGACTTTTGAGTCTTATATACAGTTTCAAGGATCTCCAAAACGGTGTTTTCTGATTGCTTACTTCTCTAGTAAGATAAAGCGTTTAGTTTCCAAATACTATTTAGGCATTTAGAAAAACAATGTTGCTATCTATTTTGTAAGTAAAGGTCTTAAGATGACTCATAACTGTAATAGTAACATGTTAGACAAGTCTAAGTTTTGTAAGAGTAACGTTAGGTGACAGTTTTTTCAAATGGTGGATATCTTAGTTTGGGTTTGGTGAATCTTAACTGTCTTGTTTATTTTCACTTTTCATCTTTATTTTTGTAAAAAATGATTATTTATTGTAATTGGCATTGAACTGTTGCTTGTCTGACTGAAGTTCTTTTATTCACAGAGACTGTCCGATCGTAATGAAACACAAGTGAAATATGAGGAAAGAAATTGCAGCTGTGGTGTTCTTCCTTAAGAGGCTCATAAAAAACAGAGAGAACTTGGAGTCACAGAAAATTGATTTATTTGTCGAAAGGCTGGCTGTTGCACTGCAGGAGAAATTCAGGGGGCACTGGTACCTTGACAACCCTAGCAAGGGCCAGGCATTCAGGTACTGCTTTTTTCTATATTGTTGATAGCTAGTACTAGTAGGGATACTCTGTGTATGCATGAATTGCAAAGGCAATACATTTGTTATAAATAACTTCCCATTGAAGTATTAAGACATTCAAGGACTGTGTTCTGTGTGGGTTTTTAGGTGCATCCGAGTCAACAGGTTCCAGAGGCAGGACCCAGAGCTGCTTCGGGCCTGCCAGGAGAGTGGGGTTCAGTACAGTGACCTGGGGCTGCCCCGAGAATTCACGTTGTGGGTGGATCCAGGGGAGGTCTGTTGCAGGTGAGGCTTTGGGGAAATATGACACGTACACTTTTGCAATATTTTATTGGTCTTTCCATTCCCAGACAACAGCTAAATACGAGTCTCACCGTTTTCTTGATTCATTAGCGGTTTGTTTACATTTGTAATGCTTGTTGATGTACGCAGTAAATCAGGCTTTTGACTTATGAGGGGTTTTTTTGTTTTGTGTTTTTAATTTTTTTTTTTTTCACCATCCTCCCTTTCATATCTAACAGTTGCTCAAGACTTTATAAATTTACAAGGATTACAGATTTACTACTACCTACCTGTGCCCTCTTAAATCATTAATGTTTGATGTTTTTTGGCTTCTTTTTCCCCCTTATTAGATATGGAGAGCAAAACCCTTGTTTCTCAGTGGCCAGTTTCTCTAGTGATGATGTGGGGGACAAAGATGTCACAAAGAAGGTGACCAGCGCTTTGGAGAGGGTGACATCAGACTACCACTCAGGATCTTCTTCCGATGAGGACAACATACTCACTTCCCACCTTACTATTCCCCACAGTCGCCATGCTTACCAGGTATTGTATACGATTTTTTTTTTTTATTGCCTATGACCAGGGTTCCCACTAGGGCTAGAAAAGAATGTGATAACTACTCGGTCTTGAAAGGTTTTGGGGATTGAACAAAAAAGCTATGGGCAAAGTACATGAACAACCTTTTTATGCTGTGGTAGGCCCACTGTCATATCACTGACTGATATTTGTTATGGATTGTTGTGAAGATTAATCTTCAGCTATAGAGTGATAAGGCCTAGTTGACAATCACATTACTCACACTATCAGTTGTCACCATATTGAACCCCTCAAATTCAGTAAAAACCCAGTCTGGAGCAAGTCTGGAGTTTTTGCTTTGAATTATGCTGCTCCACCTTTCACATTGTTAATGTTTATCTGAGCTCAAAACTGGCGACTTGTGTTAATATGCTCTTCTGTACCACTACACAGTATAAAATGGCATTTGTCCTTTTTTTTTTTCAAGGTGATGAACCCAGCTGCTCCTACATGGCATCCCAAGAAGAAGATGGTGCCAGGGAACGGTCACATCCCTCCGCGGCCTCACTATGGCTTCAGGCCCCGTGGCAGAGTCCCCCACATCTTAAGAAATAATGTATGGGTCCCTCCTGGTTACAGAGGAGGACCTGGATACTGGGACAGCAACCAAAACCTGGCGCACAGTTACAGTTAGGGACTGTGGTGATAATGGGTCACACTGGACATTTAGGGAGCTAAAAAACATTAAACTGACTGACCAATCTTTTTAAACAAGAATTTTTATAGTTAGATTTTGGTTGTTTCTGACAATAACTGTTCTTTGCACTTTAGACCATTTGTAATAGTTTGAATAAAATAATCACTTGTATTAAATTAGGCATATTGGAAGTGGCACTTAATTTGTAGGTATATTGGAAGTCATACTTCGTAACCTTGAAATAAGTACTGTATTTTTATGTGAAAATTACATGTATACCACCTACCGTCCTTTTGTGAGCAAATGTTATATTTATTCATACAGAATTAAAAGTTGTATAGGCTTTTTAAATTATGATTTTTTTTATTAAATACCATCTCCAAGCATCATAATGCTCTGTTGAATTGAGTGTTTATTGTGTAATTTGTTTTTTAAAGCACAGTACTTGTTACTGAAATGAACAGTCAACCCTGTGGATTAAGATAATTCTATAGCAGTGCTGTCACATTGGAACATGCCTTTTGTGGTTCTTACGTTAATGTTAAACCAACTACAAGCACGCTACATATAGCTGTAATATAATACTTAATTGCTTGCAGTAGGGTTGTTCAGACAACTAGGACCCAACAGAACTGTTAGGTGACTTGCTCAAGGACACTTGAGCTGGCTGGATGCTTGAACCCCTGTCCTCCAACCAACATGCTGCCCTGTAGCCTTTATCAGGGACATGTTGAAATATCTCTTGTTGAACACAATGGAGGGGATCTCAGCGGGTAGTTTTTGTATTGTGGAATCATAGAAGGTGCTGTGTCAGGAACATGGACGTTTGGGATGACCAGATGCTGGAGCAGCACCACCCAGACCCTTCGCCATTTTCAGTGTTTCGTCCTCAGTAAAAATAGAGACTTCAATTTATCGTTATCTGTATTCGATTAGTATCTTCCTATGATCAAATAACATAATATGCCATTTCCGAATAAATGGAAATGTGAGCTATCCGACAAAACAGCTACATTCTCATTGGCGAACAACCCGGTTTCCAAGCAACGGCGCACCAACGTGGTTCCGTCGCCACCGTGTTGTGTGTTGTCCATCCACATTGTTGTCCATCCAACTGCCAAGTGAATTGTAAACGATTGAAAAGAAAAAATAATCTAAATGTTTCACCCAAGCTGTTGGAAACGCAGCTTCCTGGACGTAGAACGAGAAGATTAGAAAGAATATTTTTATTTTAAAAGATAATTTATATTAGCTGACCAAGCATCAAATATTGCCAAATTCATGCTGCCGGAGACAAAGAAATGCAAAAACAAAATGACCATACAATCATGGTCTCTTCTACCGGGGAGTGTGTATATGATTTTCTAGGAGGCCGTGGTGGACAGAGTTTACATGTAAACGTCGCTATGCCATTATTCGACAACTGCGTGTACGTCGCTATTTATCACCTTGATTCTTTATCGACTAATAAGATGAACGTACGTAAACGCTTCTTTGTTGAAAGTCGCCGTTTCCACTCAGCCTTCCTAAATCGATACATTAAAATTCACCTACAAGTACTTGGATGGTGTAAAGCTGCCTTTATGTGCTGTCGGAAATATCGTAGTTACGAATTTAGCACACATTACTGACTCAACAAAGTGGTAAATACACGATACCCAAGTTGCGTTTAGGGGTGAAGAGCAGTGAAGCCATGTCAGTAATTGATGCTAAAATTATTTTATTATTATATCTCATGGTTTGCTATTATATGTAAATCATTAGTGTTGTATGGTTTTATTTCCACTCTGTTAAACTGTTGGCTGTCACAGTCTGGCTGTCACAACAAGAAGGTCCCAAGGTTAAATTCTGGCCCTATCTATTTTTATGTCAAGTTTATGTGTACACAATTAGTCTCAAAGGGTTTCACGAACATCCACATTAAGAAACAAAAAATGAAAACAATTAATGAAAATGACAAACCCCAACCTTAGACCTTCAATGAGAACAAGGGAAAACTCCCATGAAAACCTAATGAGGGAAAAAAGGACACAGAGAGGGATTCCCTTCCTGTATGGTTACGCCTGCAAGTTCACCACCTGGGCAAACAAGGATTAAATGTTGATAACAAAGTGGAATATACAGAATAAATAATGTGTCTGCGTGGGTTTCCTCCCACAGCCCAACGCAAGCAAGATTGGAGATAAATAAATAAATTGCCTATATGTGTGAAAGGGAGTGTGTTCATTCGTCTATCTGTATTCATCCTGTGATGGACTGATAACCTCCCCAGGTGTTTCCCTGCCTTCTGCCCAATGCATCCTGGTATGGGCTCCAGCACCCTGTGACCCTGAGTAGGAATAAGCTGGTAAAAAAAATAATGAATGTCACACGTTTTTTAAATTAAGCCAGAGATTAATTGCATTTCTAATGCGCATTTCTCTTCTTTATTCAGATTTTCTTAAATTAAATAACAGCCACTAAAATGTTACAGGGTCACTTCGAAAGCGAGAAAGTCGTACTTACAACGTTGCTATTTGGAAGCAGGAGCTTACGAGGAGGTCATGGAAGGCATCATATTGTTCCTAAGGGAAACCTCCGTGTTCACGAAACCGCCAGGGGGCATCGTTGGATCTTGTTCGGGAAAACTACCTGTCACGTGACGCCCTCAGTCTCCCTCCGGTGTGCACCTGCCGAGAGCGGCGGAGGAGGAGTAGAGTTTCGGATGCTTCGGCGGAGCGGAGCTGCTGCTTTTTATTCGTAATCAACGCAAGTTCCTCCGGTCAAGTTTCAGTTAGGAAGATCCTGGAATAGCTCGGAAAGGAATGGAGTCCACGATTGCCCGGTTCTGCTGTGTACTATTCAGCCTCTTAGCAGGTAAGTTTTCCCGCGGAGCTACTTTTATCTTGGTTTTTCACGAAAACGGCAGCGAATATAGTCACAGTGTGGTCAGCCCCTAACAACAAAGTTACCACTGGCAGTAGAAACCACCAACGTGGACACGGCAGATTTTTCGATAAAATATTATTGCTGATAACTTCTAGGTTTCGTTTGTAAGTTAGAATGTTATATTAGTATTTTAAAAAAAACAGCAGTTAACCACATCACATCAGGATTCACTTCTGAAACTCCCGACGGAGAGTTATTGAAAATAACTCTGGCCTAAGGTCAGTTTAGTTAGCAGCCACAACCAAACGTCAGGCTAATGATAATATAAGCTTAGTTTGAATAGTTCAAAGTCTAAGTTAAGGTTAGTTGTGGCAGCATGTCTAGCAAATTTACAGTGTGCTAGTTTTCGTTGAGTCTCAGCCTTGGTCTCTGCAACTTAGATAGCAAGGTCAACAGTTAGCTAAAGATAATGAATCAAAGTTTTCTGATTTAACTTAATACAGCCTCGTTCACAGTTTAATTGAGTAACGTGAACGACGTTGGGTTCGTATACATATCAGGCATACTATGTCAGTTAGCTCCTCAGGTTTTTGTTGTTGATTTTGGTTCTTTGAATGGTCTTGAGCACTATGAGACGACTACTGGAAGCACCCACGGTAGTGTGATACTAGATGATTTTAGGGATTTCTTAGAATAATTTGTGTCTATAGAGCCAAAAATCTAGGTATTTCCGTGTGGTGTGTTTTTTTTTTTTTTTTTTTGGCTTCTCTACTGGTCAACACAATAGCTTGATCCGCTTTAAAACCTGTAGCTGAAGGACTTCAAAGTGCTGCGTTTTTTGTCTGCCATCTGCCAGCAGTGCTGAACCCCCCCCCCCCCTCCGAAATCCCAATCTCATATGTATCTCAACCACATGTTGTGTTGGCAGCTTTGTTTTTTGTGGGTTACTTCAGGAGTCTTTCCCATGTAGTACCCCCAGATGGATGCGCTTTAGACCCCCTAATAGCAATTTCTATACATTTTCCGCTAGTGCTAACCTAGTTAATGAAGTAACAGTGAAATTAACTATTCGTCACTTTCTTGGGGACTCCCCCCCCCCCCCCCCCCCCTTCATTCAGTAGATAAAGCAATTTATATAACTTACAGTTGTAAATATTGGATAATGGATATGTGGGTGGCAGATAAAAACATTGATTACCTATAAATCAAAACAATCATGATCATGAATCATAGATGTGCATGTCCATTTACTGCCCTGGAATTTCCACTGAAACTAGCAAGTACCTCCTCCCACTCCCGACACTGACGTGAAACTACTGTCACAGGTCTGTCTTTTGGTATCAGTCTGTGGCTTCCTGTAGCTGTTTGAAGGCGAGCCAAAGCCAATTTTGAAGGGGAGCCAAAGAGCCATGTTCAGGGCAATGACATTCCAGTTTGCTGATTACCGAGAAACTTTCATGCAATAATGAAGTGCATTGTTTAGGCTCCTCCGGCACATCATGTAAAAGCAGGGGCAGGGAAAGGAATATGTAAAGGTCTGGGTTGTGTCTTGTTTAGCCTACTTTTGTCTCATGCCGCCCAATGTTGTATACACTAGTTTGGGCTCATTACCATCTTAATAGCATCGTGGCCTTGTCATTTGGGCACTGTTCCACTTCAGCAGACAAGAACTGCATTTGCCAGACTCATAATATTATTTTGACATGCCGTACAATCACACAATAATCTGCTAACCCCTCTTTAATGACAAAATAACAACCAGGTTATTTCTGCTCCATTTTCTTTATTCTGTGTGTCCATGAGGTATTTCATGAAACATAAAATGAGGACTTAAAAACCCAGTATTTGAGAGGGGAATCAAGAATCATTGAAATCATTGCCAATTTTTACAATATAGATTCTGTGAAGTTGCAGACTGTCTTGAAGTATCTATCAATGTACTAAACAT
Source organism: Hoplostethus mediterraneus (assembly GCA_034670385.1). Classification (NCBI taxonomy): domain Eukaryota; kingdom Metazoa; phylum Chordata; class Actinopteri; order Trachichthyiformes; family Trachichthyidae; genus Hoplostethus; species Hoplostethus mediterraneus. The sequence continues at coordinate 4,502,171 of JAXDDW010000005.1, forward strand.
TGATAGAATGGAATTATTTGTGTAATGTCATCATTTGGATTGTGTAATGCTCTCATTGTGATTGAACAGGAAATTAATCTGTACATGGTAACGCTTTTCTGCGGTCAACCTGAAATCATGAAATTCAAAGTATAGGCCTGAATTGTCTTGGAAATTAAGAAACAAAATGGAGAGACTGTCAGATTTTACAGGCGAGATGTCAACCAATTCAAGTCTATTGTCAAAGAGTTTGTCCCAGACACACTCTGTATTTGTCCATTGTAAGGCACATTGTGGTTATCCCTCCCATAGTCTCCCCCTGGCATGTCTGTCCAATTCTAGCACTGCCGAACAGATGCCTCTTGACATCCGCCAGCCAGCCAGTACTCGTGTGTTTATTGGAGTTGTGAGTCCTGGCCAGTTATTTTCCCTGAGCCTTGCTCCAGAACTGAAAGACATGCTGTGGTATAATCTCTCCACCTCCTCCACTCCTGGCTGCTTGGGGCAAAAGTGAAGAGTGAAGCCAGTGACCTAGGATAAACGTAAAGGCAAAGAAACCACAAGCAGGCTCAGAGTGCTGTTACCTGATAAGCCTACACCCGAAAGGCCCTGACCGGGAGCTGGTTGCTTGGATACATTTTGAAAACAGACACGCTGATCCTGGGAGAGTGATTGGGTGTGCTCTTGTTGCTCAAGTAAAGCTGCCGGCCCCTTTGCTTGAAAGTCTGTATTAGGTCTTATTTTACAGTCAAAAGTTTTACCCCTTGTGTTATGGTACAAAATAATGGCTATTACCAATGTGCTTGAGCATCCCAAAAAATAGTTTCAGGCAGTAATCCATATCTGGGGAAGAGTTATTGCCAATTTTTTTCAGCTAATGTGAACTAAAAGAAATCATGGCGTATGTGTGTATTGATAATGTGTTGGAGCCCTTGGATAAAAAAAAGGTGATGCAAACAGAGAGATGGGCAGGGACATGAACAGCTCAACCTGAGCCATTGTCATGGCCCCCATGCAGACAGCTCTGGCTTGAGGTCACAGTTTCACATTCAGTTATCGTGACACGGCTGTCCAATCCCTCCACTTGCCTCCTGTTGGCTGCAACATGCTCCAGCAGCAGCTTCACCTCCAACCCAGCAGCCGCCCACTCTGCCTGGAGCCCCCCGTCCTTGGAAATAAAGCGAGAACATGTAGAATCGGATTACACTCTGGGGACGCTGCTTTGTCCTCCACAATCTGATGATGGGGGTGACTTACCATGAATATTCAGAACCCTGGCTGTTAAATATTTTAACATGCTGGCGATGTATGAGCCCCGTGCCGACTCCTGTCCGCCTGTATGGGAGTGTGAAACACTGATCCCGACCTTTTATCCAACCGAATGACCCTTCCGCTTTCCTTTCTGTTCTCCCTTTCATATCTAAATTACAGAATAAACTAATTGCATGCTAGAGAGCCGGTGAAAATGATGAATAGTATAGTAGTTCTTGTGTCTGAGTCCTGTTAATGGCCATGCAGTCACTCTGCATTCAGAGTTCATTCCTTTTTCACAGGTAGCGGGAGTGAAAACTGCCTCCCCCTGGGCTGCTGCCAAAGCACTTTGTGGAGAGGATATATTGGCAAGATTTTACTTGAACCCCTTGGTCATAAAGCTAACTCAGGCTGGCATACCTTCTGACTCTATAACATTTGGGCCACAGCACAGACCTTATGCTAAGAGAGTCAGGCTCTTGAGTAGCATACAAATAGATTTGTGCCGTATTGACCTGTAAGGGTAACCCTGAGCAGTTATGCCTTAATGACACTAATTAGGGGCTGATCAATTCACAACAGCCATGGTTTGATGCATGCTTTGGAATTGGGGCTCACAGTGTGATATATTTTTAGTACTGCATGGGGAATATTAATTTTCAACTCTGATTCAGTGTCTTGAGATGAAATCCAATATTTGTTGCGCTGCAGATATTCAATTTCGAAGCAAGGTTTATGTAAGATCCTAATCATTTCATGCAGACTTTGTTTCCCTGTACATGAGTAGTCCACTGCTGCTTTACTCATGAAAGACCACATTCAGGAAACAACAATTTTTCTTTCTTTTCTTTAATTAAAAAAAACAACCCACTACATCATTTTGAAGTAACCATTGGATTAAGTGTGGATTTAGATGCATTTGCAGAGCCTTAAAGATTGAAATTGTATTTATGAGTTAGCAAAATGGCATAAAAGGCTGTCCCACTGCACTCCTACCACAAACGGAGATGATCTTATTTAGTTGTACTGATCAATAAGAGGCTGCTAAAAGTGAGTGAAAGTGAGTATACATCTATGATAGGCTGATGATAAGTTCCTCCAATGCTGGTTGAGCAGGGATTGTATTTAAGGAGAGAAATTTCCTCTGCTATCCATGTAACCCATCAGTAAAAACAAGGTCACTGCAGTGCTGATTCTCCCCACTCTCTGAGTCCATCGGTCATCATCATGGTGTCTCTCTGTTGGGACGATAAACACCCCCACTGCACATTCATCACTTAGCCACTTGATGCCCAGATCTGCGAAGCCCCACAACGCCCTCCACTCCTAATGAGGAATAATGGGCTCAGTGACAAATAAGCTGTTCACTGTGACGGTAATGGGGTTTTCACATACCCCATATCTCATATGATCATCACAAAAATACCCTTTTTTGTGCACAGTAAAGGAGATGTGACCGGCTTCATTCCAAAAAGCTGTTTGCTAACTGAAATTCATCAGTTAATCTTTCAAAAACGCAGAGGATGCCATCCTTAAAGACAACTATTTTGTAAACAGTTTTTCAGGTGACTCATAATAGTAACCCATAATGTTCCTCGTGCCAGCATTCATTTTGTCATAGTACTTTTCAAATAGTGGATATCTCATTCTGGATTTAAGCGTCATTCCTTTGTCAGATTTTGTCCATCTTAAAAGGAGGGTTTTACCTATCAAAATTAAGGTATGAAATTACAAAAGATTTTCCAGTCAGTGTCCAAGTCTCTAAAGCATTAGTCTGCTTCTGGTTCTTCCCCTTGGCTGAACTTGAAATTACTCTTTTTTTTTTTCTTTTTTTTTCTTTTGCCCTTCATGACTATGTATCTTGGTTCTTTCTGCATAATATTCTCACGGCATGTTAGCCAGCCATCCCAGTGTGAGGATACACAATGTGGCAGGCAGGTCCTCAGGGTGCTGCATCTGCAGGTGCTGGTATGCAGTCTCCTGCTGCTTACCTGCTAGGTAGGTGTCAGCTCAGCTCTGTATATGCTACAACCTGTGTGGACTATCTATGGCACAATGTGAAGAATTCAGCAGTAGGGCTATAAGTGAAAAAATTGTTTCACCTTATCATGTAAAACAGACCTGACAATTAATTCTGACAATGAATCTTTTGTTGCCAGTTCAGACTTTTCACAAGGACGTGTCATTTTGGAGATAAGCATTATCCATTGCAATGTGCATGTCACGTTATCTAGAGCCAATGTCTCGGTGATGTCTTACACAGAGCTGAGTTGTAGGAATATGATTATGCTTTGTCTCCTCCAGCAGAACCCCCCATCCTCTGCTAAGAACATTAGAGTTAATTGCATGTCTAATCTCGAAAAATATTGTGGCTCACAAAATAAGTAACATAGTCAGAAGGTGGGGTGGAATTTGGGAGGGGAGGGGGGGTGAAGCAGCTGTTGGAGCCATTTTTAGCGCCTTTATCTCATTGAAAAACATTACACGCTGTCGACTGCCGATATGGAGAAAAAGGCAAATACGTGTTGTCTTTAAAAAGCCTCTTTCTTGCTTCAGTCCCTCTTGAGCTTGGTCTTGATATTCAAGTTAATCTTTGTCTAATGTTTAATCATCATGGCACATGAACTCCTGGGATTTGTCATGACGCATGTCACTGCTGCTATGCATAAAATCCTATTCTTAACACTTGAAGAACGCACTTGATTGCCCGTATCGTAATTTTCAAAGTGTTGTAAAGCAGTGAAAATGTACGATACAGGTCGAATTTAGCATTAAAGGACTACTGATGCAAAGAAATACACAATTCTTCACAGAAAATCCAATTTCTTATAACATTTCTTGCCTCAGATTCAGCTTCACTATAAAATGAAGACTGGCCAAAGACTGTACTTCCAATTTTTAGATGGTGTTCATGTAGGTTTTAAGAGGCAGACTGTGCTTTGTCACATGCAACAGTTGTGTGTGGTTTAGCAGGCATGAAGTAGGAACCCCCAATTCCCATCTGATGTTAATATATTTCATGGGTCTACATCATTTCAGAGGCTATAGTTATATGTTTGCAGCTGTAGAAAAGATGTGAAGACAGGAAGGCTATATCCCCTCATCTCCTTTGGTAATATGACTGCGTTGAAACACTTTGTTTCATGAAAGAGCATTAGATTAGATTAGATGAACCTTCAATGATCCCTGTGGGGAATTTGGGTCATCGCGGCAACAGAGAAGAAGATATAGACAAGAATAAGACAAATAGTGAATACTGAAGATGATAAAACATAGGTCCTACATTTCATTTTCTTAAAAGAAAAATCTACCAGAAAGAACAATTTGTTATTCCTATGATCTTGAACATTTCAATCAACATAGTGAACATGAAAACAATTCTCTCCCAAAACTTAACAGTTCTAATCTGTGAAATGGTCACGTGTCCCTGGAAAGTCAATAATAGTGCCCATGAAGCTGGTCCCCCATTCGTCAGTGGGGCAGCTCCAGAAAGACTCTTGGCTCTCTTGCTTTAGAGATTTGTTCATGTACATGATTTAGGAATTTAGGATTAACAAATGATGAATCTTCTTTGGATTTAAGACAAGTTTGGAGCAGTTGGGCAATGTAGTGCAAAGGAGTACACTGTTATAATATTTTTTACTTAAACTTTTATTGGGATTTCTTTTACTGGCTGCTTTTACAACCAGGGGCCAAATGTAAAAACGATGCGTACGCACTAGTGATGGGAAGACTAACTCAATTCTTTCCAGCCGTCTGACAGAAGTGAATCAATTCTGAATTGATTCATTATGATTCACCAACAAAAAAATACCACACCACATGAGGTTTGAACCTACAATCCTCAGCATGAGAAACTAATGTTCTACTAACTGAGCTAAACCAGTAATGGAATCACGTAAGTGCCACCCCTATCAAACCAGACATGCAAATAACCACATATACCACAACTGTAAAACACAAACTAACCCATAGGTAGTATTTACACAGAGTATTGCTATTCATTTCATTTTATTTAGTGTGCTCTTGACTTTCTTTTTCTAATAGAGATAGTTTTGTTGACCAATGTTAAAAGGCTTATTGTTTACCCAATTACCAGTTAATTTATTAAACAACATCTTAAACAACAAAAACTGTTGTCAATGTGTGCAGAATAGATCGCTACATTATTACATTGGCCTTTTTCACGATCCAATATGGGTCCTTGATCCGGTGGGTACACGGAAGTAGTCTCTCTCGTTCATCGGATGTGAACCGCTGGATCTGCTCTCTCGGCTCGCGAGTAGTCCGATGTCTGAGAAGTCCGATAGAGACTGAACGGTTCGCGAATCATTCAGTGTCCGATGTCCGAGAAGTCCAATAGAGACTGAACTTCTCGGACATCGGACATCTCGTGAGCCGAGAGAGCAGATGTCCGAGATGTCCATGCGTTGACAACACATTGGTTTTGTAATGTTTATGATGTTTGATTAGATTATCGATTTTTTTAATAAATTATTTTTTTCTGGCGCTGCTATAACCTCTGCTGAATCAATTCAGTTGCGTGTGCGAGTCGAATTAACTCACTCACGATTCGGTTCTTTTGAACGATTCGGCCATCACTAGTACACACCAAAAGTGTATACAAATCAATGGGTGGTGAGACTGTGCTTACCAGTATACATACTTCACATCATGTATGCAGTCTTTTGAGTCTGATGAGTGCCATATTGCAAGTTGGCAAAATAAGTGAGCAGTGAGCAGTTAACCTTTTTCCGACAAGCCTCAATTTCGTTCTATCTTGAGTAAATAGGTTTGTCACCAATATCGTACATTATTGGGCGACATACCAAGTTCCATCTGGGCAGGTGCATCTGTGTCTCCCAAGTTGCCGGGCACAAAGCCACTGATGGCAGTTCGGGATCCAAGCCACGGAGAGAGTACTGGGTCTCCTCTCCTCCTCCAGTGGGTCCCCTTTCCTCTCCTCCTCCAGTGGGATGTCGCACCCCTTCCTCTTAGCCTCATAGGGTCCGGGGCTTTGAACTAACATTTACTGCTGCAGTTACCTTTTGCCATTCAATATACTTTATCTTGTTTGTAACACCAGACTAAGGCCCTCCAAGTAATAGATTTTTTTTTTTTCAATTTCTCCAACCGTTACTTCAACTTCAGTCTGTGAAGTCGCTTCTTCTTTACACTCTTCACCAATGCTTTCGCCATTTTTATGTAAAACTAAAATAATGAAGGACATTTATGTTGAAACCAGGCTAATTGGTGGTGTGTTGGAATACAATTATGGTAAATTGTGCGTATGACTGCAAGGACTGCAAGCAAAACAGCATACGCATGTTTCCTGTTTTGTGCATACATAGATTTCTACATCTAAATATACACATATACAAGTGTTTTGCATTGTGCCCTAGATGTCCAAAACCTGTATGGCAGTCTGCCACCTCCCTGCTCTACCCTTAACCTTCATTCGAAAGGCCTTCTCCTTCCTGCTGCCACCCGGTTTATTAACCCTGGGCAGTTGCTGGATCTATATCTAAGGTATGATCTGCTAGAGTCGTATATGGATAAGGTTGAGTGCTTGAACTACAGCAAGGTCAACAAGCCACAACAGACATTCATTTAATTACTGTAGTGCATCTCACCGCCATGTGAGGAAATCGGCAGCTGGCCCAGTCGCCCTCCAGAGCGATGGGATTGAACTGAAAATAGCCCTGTGACTGGCTGGTTTATGATGGGCAGAAGGCATATTACTGCACAACCTTAATCACAAGTGCTGCTGTTTTAATAAGCAGGCACAAAGGGGCAGAGAGGCTGCAGATCTTGCTGGCGATGTAGGTTCCTGAGGAACCAGCTGTTAAGTGTCTTAATGGAGCACATGTATAATTCATCGGGGCACACGAGAGCTGTCTGGCTTGCTGGCTCTCTCCGAGTGACTGGTAATTGGAGGTAGAAGCATCTCTCTCATCTCCCCCCCAAATCACACTGGCATTAATGGCACCTGTGGTACTGCAACCTCCCTAGCTTGTCTGGATTTTGTTTGGACATGAGAAATCCCCGACGAGCCCTCTGCAGTGAGATCAAGGAGAAAACAAGGTTGGATACCCCCTGACCTAGATCTAAGTTAACAGATATTAATTCAAAACTCTTTCTGATGTTTTATTCAAGACGGACAACAAAACTTGAACTGCTGTCAACTCCTAAACACCACCAGGCCACATGTCTTTTTGTTAGCTTTTCTTTCCAGGCTTTTTGTATTTCAGTGGATCTCTATTAAGATTTAACAACATGTTTCTGGAAATCTGCTTTTATTTGGGTTATGACTTATTATATGACTACACATACCTGTAGAGGCTACACATAACTTTCTTATTTGTAGAGGTAAGGTCAACAGTGTTTGGTCTACACCTCAGTCACTTTCACTGAGGTGATGTACTTGTCAGTCTGATCCAGAATGCTCCGTAAGCAGTGTTTGGTTGTCTGTCTGGGCCACTCAGGGCTTAGCCTTTTTAGATATCGTTGGAGCCATAGGGGAGTCCGCTTGTGTAGCAGTTCTCAGGCAAAAGCACTTTGCTACACCCACTAAACATATCTTCTTCAGCCAGATAGTCTGAGAAATGACCTTGCAGGTGACATGGCAGGTTGTTTCTTGGGATTATGCAATTTATTCTTCTACTTTTGCCATGTGTATGAAATCAACGGGATATGATTAAGAAGCCGTGTAGTTTGTCATTTCCTCAAGTAGAAGTTCCAACACTCTTCCATGTATTGTAATCGTAAGAATTAATGAGTGGGATCTTTCCTCTAGGTGGTCACATTTGGCTATTAATTCAGGGATAATTTTACTTTGACTGATGTAATGTTTCACACTGAGGCAATCAAAGGTTGAGCTTGTTTTTCTTGTTTGTTTTTATAAGGCAACATTGTCATTCCCTGTTCAAGGAATGTGATGTAATATTAAAGAGCTAATGACTCTGGGCTCTTTTCATATTTACCAACCAGTCACCAAGTGGAGACTATTACAGCCTAAATGTGTTACAGTAACCTTTTATGTCTTTAAATATTAATCCATCAGCCGTTGAAGATAAGAGAGGCTCAAGTTTTTCATTTTCATTTCGGCTATCCCATTAGACTGAATCATGTTGTGTTTCCAATTTCTTTTTATAACTTGAGCTTTTTTGCTCCTCGCTGCATCCTCAGTGTCAGCTTTGCTTTGGCAGGGTAAATTATAAGACCGCACAATTACCTTCATTTCACACGCAATTTAATTCTCTGAAGTCCAATTTGATAAATTCTTCTTATAGATGGTCTGTCAAGATGGGATCTAAAGAGGCTATGCAGGATGTCACACTAGGGTCAGAATCACAAACTGCACCCTACATCCCTGCACTCCTCGAATCAGAGCTCTGTGTCTTTAAAGGGATTACTCCATTTATCTCTACTGTCCAGACTTTCCGCTTTTCTTTATCTCTGCCTGACAAACCTCTCATGCACAGCAACAGAACACAACATCAAAAATAAATGCCATCAAGCTATGTCATTACCAAAATGGTAGTATCGCCTCTTTGTGCAAAATAGCTAAACTAATTCAGTGGAATTATTTTTAACATTTGCATTCCCAGTCACTCCTTGTGACTTATTCTGTATGAAGACGAGAGTGGTCGCTTTGAGCTTTCTCTTCATGTCTAGGCTGAGAGTGTGAGCTGGAGGCATGAATACACCCAGCGGTGTTGGTTAAGCTGTAACAATAACTGACAGTCTGCGCCTCTGGCTTCCTACAGGGCTCAATACAGGTACATTTACTACACCTGCCACCTGAGAGAACCTCTGAGTGAAGAGACTGCCGTCTTAAAACAGCAGGCCCTGGTTTCGCTGGCTATGAACAAAAAGAGAGGGAAAAGAAATAAAGGATGCTGGGGTGAAAGGCTGATTATCCACCCTGTTATCTTTTAACAGCAAGCTTATCTTGATGTCCTGCTGTAACATCGCCCCTCCACAGAGGACAGGAAGGGGCTGTCTGTGTTGTTCTACATTCACAAAGGCTGCATTCTGCCTGGTGGGGAAAGCCATTGACAGCATGAGACGGTTTAGAGAGGAGGGATGCTGCAAATGCTTTGAAACGGGTATTGATCTTTTGAGGTTATTACAAAGTACTTTATCAATTTGCCTTTTTTTTTTTTTTTGTCAAAGTCCCCAAGGCTCTTTCAACAGAAATCCGATATCTGTTGATTGAAATGCATTGCGTTGATCCTGTAACCAGGCTACAGACTCACGCTTGCATCCATACCGGCATAAAAACACGTATAATGCTGTGTGTATCTTTTCTGCCAATGTCCAGAAGATCAGCACCATGCAACGTCCTGGAGGCAGGGGACCTAAATTTAGACCACAACCTCGGAGGGAACAACATGAGCAAGACAGACTCATTGACTGCCTCCAAGCCAATCCAGCTGACAGGCATACGTGCTCCTGTGCAGCACAGAAAATAGGTTACTGTGTGAAATACACATCTAGAATAGGCCTACGAGTTAATATCTTAATCTGCAGGAAATGTGCTTCTGTATTCCACACAAAACGTGAGAAAATCAGCCGTGACCCAAATAATTGGATCACAGCAGTTCTGTTTTACCAAGCAAATGTCAGATCCCAGAGAAGTATGTCAGCTTAAACACAATGTCTGTTTTATTGTTTTTGTTTTAATTTAATTCTGATTTGATTGGATATTCATTTTGAGGGGGAAATTTCATACACATTTCATACTATTTTATACGCAAATCTAAATCCAGAAGATAGAACAACTTTGGAAATAGACGGTTTTAACACTTTCATGTGGGCTAAGTCCACGTTTTGAAAGATGCTATCTGCAGGAACTAGGGAGGAACCCAGGAATGCATCGGGAGGCATTTGTGCTGATACATGATATTTTTTACATACCTCTGTACTGTCCGCAGTCTGGCATCACACCTCAATCCTTTTAGAGTTTTGGCAGCAAGCCACAAGACTCTTCACTCCATAGGTATTTACATAAGATACTTTTATGAGTATATGTCTGTGTTGACCTTCCAGGCACCTTGAAGTTAAGTAAAACCTTTAGGTGTGGTACATGGACACACTCACTCTATGTCCTCGCCTAACTGCATGCCAGAGTTGTTAGTGTTAGTGATTTGTTTCAGATGGTATGCGGAAGTTGTATCATATCGCTGAGACAGGCAAATCTGACCTGGACAAAGCTGCCCCTGTTCTCATGGCCCAGTGTGGCCTCATTTAAGCTTCTCTGTCAACATCCCATGTTGCTGAACATGGTACAGTGAAACATTTGGCCATCTCAGGCGAGACTCGGCCAACAAATGTGCTGAGCTCTAGAAATTCCTGAAATGTGAATGTTCTGTTTTTCAGGTCAGTCTTTGTTTTTGCAGAAACTTCCATTACTAATGACTTTGAAAACCAGGCTTGTTAGGAGCTCCAGTGAGGGATCTTAATCCCTAATTGAGCCCTGTGTTTCAGAACGTTCTAGCATGATGTTCACGCTCTGTCGGTCTAAGCTGGCTACTTGTGTGTTCACCCCACTGACATAATTAAGCACAGTCGTGAGAATCGCTTTAGTTGCTTTCCATATCCTTACACATTTTGCCTATGTTCTGTATTGCATATGTGCATGTGAGTCTGTATGTTCTCTTAAACCCACATTATCTGTGTCAACCTCTCAACACATCCCACCCCACATTTACAACCACAGTGTGTCTGAGTCTATGGACAGTCTGAATGAAGTGGCTGCACTCAGCAGCAGTTGTGTCTCAGTGTTTGATCAGCGATGCTGCCTCCTGATCAAAGTTGGCATTGTGCCCTGGGGCCCGGACAAAGGCTGGAGCTGGGGCGCCGGCAGGGGCCTGGCCTCTATCAGAGACTTTATTTGTTTTGGGGGATGGGGGATAGGATAGGCTGAGGCATGACTGCTCCCCCCTCAGTGCATAGAAACTCCTGTGTCAGGAGAGTACACCCCAGTGAGACATGTGGCTTTCATTTCTGGTTCATGGTAAACTGCTAGAAACCTAGAGCACAAATACCTGTCTCTCTTTCTTGCTTGCAAATAGCATAAATCTGAAGATACATGGTCTCTTTCACCACCCTTTCCCAAGCCTCGTCATTTCTTTTATTTAATCTTTCAAAAAACATTTTGGGATCATTTCTTACAGTAATTTGTTTGCAGGATTTTATTAACAAGCTGTTGCTTAGCCTTTGTGCTCGTTTCAGGAGGGGACTGTTAAGTTTAGCATTGCATGAAAGACAAAAGGCAGTCAGTGTTACGACTCGCTGCCCTAAATTTAGAGGTCGACTTAAACTTCCGAGAGGTAATGTGAAAATTCATAGCATCATAAAGCAGCTCCACCATCCACGATCGCTCTACTGTTGCACTCTCATAGACTCCTTTACCCCTGGCATTAACATGCATCCTGGGTGATTGGATTGTAATTGGATAGAGCAAAAACATAAAATCCAGGTGTGACTGCACCCAAGACACTCAACACCCAAACCACCTCTGGAAGTAGTGCACAACCAAGATGCACATGCATATCAACTGGGTGGAAGGCACCTTAGATGTGTATACCAAAGAGGCATTTAAAAGTGAGGTTAAAATGTAATCCGGTTAAATCATATCTAGGCACAATCTGGATATGGGCCACATGTTAATGTGTGGTGTAAAAGGGGTCACCACACCAAGGAATAGCTGCTATGCCAGCACTCAGATGTGTCACTGTGACGTCCTCCTTTTGGAATGTCCTTTCACCAGCAAACACTGGCTGATCATTAATTGAAACCTCTGCCTAATACATCAACCTCCTCCTCTTCCTCTGTCTGGGCCATGTTTGTGATTTAAACTACAGCTTGGGTTGAAATTGGCCTCAAACGCCACACACTACACACTAGTGGCTTGACTAATTGCTTCGGCCTCATCCTTCTAATGTTGTGGTCCTTGAACTATGATAAGCTGTATGCATGTGTGTGGATGCACATTTTCTATTTTTAATACTTCACAAATCATGCTCACTGCTTGCACTGAGCATTTAGTAATTACTTGCAGGAAAGGGTTTTTTTCTTGCAAAGTGAGGATGACATGGGTTTTGAAATTACTCCACCGGCTTCTGAAGAAAACATTCCAGCTGTTTCATGTTTGCTTCCTCCCAACTACATCTACAAAGACATGTAATTTTCTAAACAAGGCAACTGTTCTCTGGAGACACCTTGTATTCAGCACCTTCTTGCTCCTTTTGCCTTTTTAATTTCCTCCTCACACAGCTACACTGGCTTGCTTGTTGTTGTTGTTTCCCATGGGGATGTTATCAGCAGGCTATCTGTGCTGCTGCTCCCTGGACTGGCCTCTTGCCTATCAGCTTCACGACACAGCCAGCCAGCCAGCCCCATTGTCGCCAGCACACTGGTGTGTGTGTGTGTGTGTGTCCACATGTTCCAGAAACACTGGAAAAGGGACGTTCTTATCTGACTCTTCGGGGTGCTCTAGATAAATAAACTTTCTTCTCGGAGGGATGGGAGATGGAGGGAGGAATGGATGTAGGGTGGGTAGTTGCTGGGGGCTGGTAGTGGTTTGTGTCAAGCTCCAGGACAAGTCCATGTAGCATAGAGGGGTTAGACAAGCAGCAGATGCTTAAATCCTCTGCCCTACACCTTGTAAAATGGTAATGCACTGCCTATAAATAGCCAGTATACTTCCCAAGGCCATGGCATGAGAGTGCCAGTGAAGAAGGCACTGTAAAGGCCCTTTGATTAACCAACCATTAAGGAATGAGGCGGCGTGTATTAGTCCTGTTCTTCCTGCCTCCTTCCCCTCCCCTCCTCCTTCCTTAATGTACTTCATCAATTTTTCAGAGCTAACCAAACTGATGGTGTCATTTAAATTTGAAGAAATGTATGTATTTTGAAGAAAGATTGTCCCCTTTAACAAGCTTTTTGGAAGTAGCCTGTTAAGTCATTTACTGCAGCAGAGGCAGCTCCCGGTGAAGCAGTATTTTTTATTTTATATAGTATTATACTAGGGTTGTTGGTAGGCCAAGGCCTTCGCAAACCAGAGTTGGAGCCATTTTGAAGTAATTTCATCGGCGCCATTGTCAGTCCTGTACTTGGACGTGTGTGGCGATTGGTAGCCTGTGGACTCTCACAACACTAGCACTAACCACATTCCCTACAGGCTCCTCAGAAAGCTGTCAAATGCTCTGGCGACTAAGTAAAACGCCTGTCATTCGTCACCCGTTCATCATTTAATGTTCAATTATGTCTGAACAGCCTTTAGGTCATATGCTCTGGGAACTGATGGCAGCTCTGTGCGGCAAGTGGAGCTTTCAGGCTGCATTACAGTGCAATCAGTGTGGTTCAACAGCCCAAGCCCTCTGCAACACTAAATAAACCACAACCCCCGCTCACTCTCAGGACACCCACAATGCTTCAAGTTGAATAGTTCCAGCAGGGACATTCGGGTGAGCATTCAAAATCTCCTCAGCACCTGATGAAGTTATCCTCTGCAGCGGCTGGAGTAATTGATATGCTTCGGCATAGTCAAAGGGCATCAGCTTGCACATTAATGATGGTGAAAGAGTGTTATCAGTGCTGTTTAATTTGCTCACTCCAGGGCCCACAGACTGCCATTTTCTCATAATCCACTGTTAATCCCACCATCATTGCCCACCTAGGAAAATGTGCCACACTCTTCAAAAAGTATGTCACTGGGGGTTTTTTGTCAAATGAGTGAGACACTTTATTTTCAGCTAGCCCAAAATAACTCCATTTTCAAGCTTGTTTTTTTTTTTTTTTTTAAAGGAGGACTAAAAGTATTTCCATTTTGAGTGCTGTTTTTGAGAGATGGATGTGAACTTGGCATGCATCCTCATTAAGATTGATGTGCAGTACGCTCTCGCAGTGTACAGGCTGTTGCTTTTCCGGATTCCCAAAGCCTGTCAAATGCACTCATTTGTTGTTGCACATCTTTATGGAACAGGAAGATCATAGCCATCACAAATACCAAAGTAGTTCTGTCTTTGTGGCCAGATTGAGACCAAACAGAAGTGTTTTATATAGAGATATATTTTTTAAGAAGATAAAGAGAAGTAAATGCACATTCACACGGTCATTCTTTAAGCCAGCCAAGCTTTTTTTTCTTGTTTGCTGTGAGCCTGAAATAGCTGCAGTCTCTATCTCCCCTTGCTAAGACCTGGGTTTTCACAGCCTCCACTCCCAGCGATGCTCTTTAAGGTCAAAGGGCTGCTGGCAAAAGAGGCTTATGATCCACTATGACCCCAGCCAAGACTTGGAGGGTCTGTAGCTTGGCTAGCACCAGGGTCAGGACAGGTTAGACAATCAAACTGTCTTTATTACTGTCTGCTGAAGCTGCTCCTTCCACTGCATAGCTTAACCTCACGTCTGTCGGGAAGACCTCTGACAAATCACTCTTACATAAACAGTATACACGTGGAGAAACCTGCATACATGTCACTGTGAGACTAATTTCTGCTGGCTTTAGAGACAGATATCCTCACTCCTTAGCATTTGGCAGCCTTAAGGCTTCAGCCTTGTAGATGCAGAGCATTATCTTTGTGATAGAAAAGTGGAAGTTTTCTTTGTGTGTGTTGTTTTTGTGGCTAAGGTTTTTTTCAAGGATAAGTTGCAACAGAATTGAGGTAGTTTATTGTGTAGATAATAATTTTATTTTTAAATGCAATGTAAATGTTGATACATTTCAAATAATAGTGACACTACTTGAAGGTTTTAACAAAATGCTGACTGTCTGAAATGGACATGACAAAGTAATATATCAACTACAAAATAAAAAATAAGAATTATGGTACACATATGTATATTAATAAATATCAAATGCAGTTTTTTAAATGAGTAAAGAGTCTGCCAGTATTAGGCAGGCTATTCCAGACTCTGGTGGCCCTAAATGCAAAAGCCTGATCACCTTTGGTTTCTAGTCTTGACTTAAGAATAGTCATGAGAGCTTTCTCTCGTCATAGGTCATAGGGTCATAGGGTGTTAAAACATCTAAACTATAATCTGGTGCCAAACCGTGCTGGACGCTTTTTTGGCTGGCAGTTCTGGTGCTATTAAGGTCAGAAAATTAAGTAGCACCAAGAAAAAATTCTAGCACAGACATGAGTGAAAACCTCTATAATAAATGTAATAGATGCTCTACTGTTTCAAAATGTGATTTCTTTTTATGTAGGGTTTATTCCCGGACAGTGTTTTACCTTCTGACACCATAAGCAGAGCAACAGCTTTTAATGTATTTATTGAATTGAAGCCAAGGGAAATCTTTCATCCACTGAGGGTTAAATCAGTAGATTTTGGCGGTTGCATTAGTGTGAGGAGTTGGCGTTTCGTTCTGATTAATCTCATACTGCGTTCTGACAGAATGTACCAGCGAAGCTAGAGCATCTTTGGTTCTGACTGACTTTTTTTCTCACAATGATAGATGGGAAATGTGTTTTTTTTATTTTTTTATGTTTCTTTCCAGGTGTCAGGGGTCAGTCAGTGATGAGTTGAAATACATGTCCCAGGAGGCATTGCTACTATGTATGCAATTGTCCTAAAACAATCGTCTGTGGTACTCTCGCTGATGTTCATAATACAAACCAAGCACAGGAACCTCTTGCAGCGTGTGACTGGATTCATTCATTATGTACGCAAAGTACATTTTTTAATAGCAAAATGTGACAATATTGTCACACTGTACTGCCCTGGGGTGTGTGTGTGTGTGTGTGTGTGTGTGTGTGTGTGTGTGTGTCTGTGTGTGTGTATATGCGCCTTGGCCATTTGCCATTTTTTTCTTTTTTTAAGGAACTACTGGGATGTGTCATAAAGATACCTAGCCATGTTGAATTGCAGCTGGAGACCGGCCCTTATCACAAAGGCTTTAAACCTTGGAGTAACATGCTAATTCCCCTTTTCAGAAATCCCCATTCTATTTCCACCTACTCCACCTCTTTCTTTCTCTCCACCTCCCCCTCTGTCTCTCTCTCTCTTCCTCTCCATCTCTCTCGCCCTCTCTCATGCTGTCTCTCAAGCGCCACGGCAACCTTCTCAGTGGGATCGGTTGCCAGGAGACGGGATTCACTCCCCATTGTATGGCGACAAAGAGGGGGGTTCTACAATCAGCAGGACTGGAAAGAATCGGAGGCCCGGGGGATTGGCACTCCACAACCAGGGGTGTGTTTTAGGAGTAGGACAGGCGGGCAGGAAGGGAGTTGGGAGGGGGGTGGGCCGGTGGGGGCATAGGTTGGGGCATCTTGAGACCCTAACATTCCTCTTGCTCATTCCCGGTCTCCCGGGAACTGTGCTGGGAAGTGCTGTGTCAGACAGGGTGGTGGAGAGGGGGGAAATGAGACACTCACAGAGACACATGCAGCCATGATTAGTTATCAAGACAGACTTTTTAATTAGCTAGTATAACCTCCCCTGCTGCCCTGGCTCCGCTGCAACACACACTCTGTCTCACACACACACACACACACACACACACACAGTAGGATACACATTCTCACAAGCACTGAGCTCAAAGATATTGGTGTTCGTCTCGGTGTGTGTCTCTGTGTGTGTCTCGGTGTGCGTTCGTGACTGCGTTTACCGGCAGCTTATTTGTCATAGCTGTCCCTTTTCCCTTGGACTGTAATAATGGGCTCTCTTATCATCCTGTATTACCTTTGAAGAGAGAGGCCAGTTTACTTTTGCTCTGGTGCCATTACTCTAAATAAAGAGTGAAGGCCACCCTATATAAGCCACTGATCTCTCTCTCTCACTGTGGTAGAGCAGGGTTACTCCTGCCGAGTCACATGCTCCAGGGTTCACAGGCTGTATGTACAGTATGTGTGTTTAGTGTTAATCAGTAACCATCAACCAGCTATTTTTTTTGTGGCACACTAAAAGGGTTATTTGTGATGTTGGTAGGTGATGACAGTTCCGACCAACTAAACAGCCTTTGGGCTTGTGCCGCAGAACAGTCATCTCTTACTTCGTTTTTACAAAAGCTGTCGTTACTTGATCTTTAATTATAATACTTTCAACTCTTCATTAGGTCTTTGCTGTTTATTCTGTTGTATGCTGCATTGTTTACTTGCTGGCCATTGATTTGACTGGGCTTATCTAACCAGATAATCTTTGCCAGGGCTCATTTCCCTTCTCCCTACCCTGCCCTCCCCCATTCAAGATGATACAATTACAGGCCCCATTCTATTGCCTGTTTATTAAAATGATTAAAGGGATTTCTACTGAGCTCGTATCTCCATTATAGTAATTTGCATTGCATCAAGAGCATGGCCATCTGGGTGCCTGTAAAAGTGTGGCGAACGTTTTTCACAAATGCCGTCGTTGCTGAGGGAGTTGATCAAGGTAAAAGCCTAAATTTGAGAGCTGTGGCATGTATGTCATTGATGTGACTTAAATGCTTCGTCGCTGTCTATGTTTTGAAACTTTACATGGTCTACCTGCCTCATGATGGGTGTGATTTCACAGTGACTCGTTTGTTTTGAGTCACTTGCGCATATATCTCTAAATATCCCCAAATTCTTCTCCTGGGATATGTACTTTGAGCAGTGGCTGGATTAGTCAGGCTTATTTTCCTGCTTGTTGATTGAATGTTGAACCAACCTTAAATCACAGTTATGCTATCTATGTTCTCCAGCCCTGGCACTACTCTCACCTGAGCCAGCGTTAGCTAGGCAGATTTACAGCAAACAAATCTCTAAGCCAGAGGAACAGATGATCCCATGAAAAGGCACTTTTGTGTTTTGTCATTTGCGTGGTAGTGATTGGAAGAGGCCTCGGTCTGACCTGTAATTTAGACAAAATGCTGCCCAGGTCTCTGAGGTCTGTCAGTGATTTAGATAGGAACATCAGACAGCGTCCCTTACAGCACGTCTGATAAACTGTTCCTGCAGCATATTCTTTTTTTCTCGCAGAACGCAATTTTCTCCCCTTTCTCTGCAACGTTGCAAAAACACCCCAGCATCTTTAAGCGCTTGATGAATTGACACAGCTTTCTGTCATGCAGATGCCAAGCTCTATATCCATCTTGACAGTGATAGACATGTATCTTAGTTTTGTCTCATTTCTCCCTGTTTCGCTTGCTACTGCTCAAGGCAATGGATCGCTCTCATCAAGGGCGTCTGTCAAAATCTGTGGGTTGAGACGACCAGCTGCAGCACTAGCGGTCGGGGAATAAAGCTATGCTTGTGCTCTGCAAGCATATCAAATACTTACAGGCTCCGAGGCTCAACAATAGTGGGTGTGACTGAGACTGTCACTCTCTATATGTGTGTTTTGTGTGTGTGCGGTGTGGTGTATTTTCATAGAGTTGTCTACCGCAGCCCAGAGGGAAGTGAGGTTTAGTGCTGAAACGGAGCTGATGGTCATGAGAGGAGGCAGGGCCCTCCACCTGTAGCCCACAGCCTCATACCCCGAGGGCCAGAGGAACAGGTTCTAGATACTTCTATCACACAGTGTGCCGGCAACAATCGCTTCTCAGAAGAATGTCAGCTACTATCAGATTAACAGATGTGGCGGGGTGTGCCAATTACTTTTACATGTGGCCTGGCAGAACATGAAGAGGGTCTCCATTGCTGTAGCCCACGCTAGGTTCGAGGGCTGCTTGTGTCCCCGGTGCAAACGCCATGCTCTCTCTAGAGTACAGCATGCGCCATGCACTCAATCTAGCTCCCTTACTGTGTGCATGTGTGAGCGTTTTTGTCTAGACACGTGTGTTTACACAAAAAGGGGGATGCAGGTCTGTTTTTGTTTGTCATGGTTAGCAAGGGTCATCAACATTTATGTTTTACATAGACACCAGACTGTAGTGGAAATGCTCCTTTTTGTTTTCAGACGAAAAAATACAATTGCATTGTATAATTTGTGTGATGCGTTGTGTCTTTTACACATTTACAGCACTCAACAGCTGCACATTGTAGTGATATGATTTTTTTAAAAGCTGTTTCCCCCCTCTCGCTGAGTGGAAGGTGGCAGGCTGTCAGAAGGATTTTAATGTGTCGAGGCAGCGTGTGACAACTCCATTCTCTATGGACTGTGTTCCTTGCCGGGGCTTAAATCTCTTATTGAATGGGGAATCTTAGCCCAGTTGATGTCACCAGGAAATTATGTTTATTCGTTCCAAGAATAAACGCTTAAGAAACCGCTCCAGTTAGGTGATGGGCTAGAGTCTTTTTTTCCCCATCATTCCTTGAGTTAAGCTATGTTCTGCTTTATTAGTTTCTTTTCTCACTGTATGATTTACATTATGAAGATTTTATTGAAGAATCACTCAGCTTCTCTGCCAAGATGTAACCCAAACATATTTATTGTGTGGATGTAAGACGTTTCCCACTAGGACACATTTTCCTGAAATTTAATTTGACTGAAACTATTACCAGGAGCGGCTTGTTAGAATGTATTCACAACTGCTTTAGTTGTGCAGTAAAAATAACATAACACAGGTGTTGTTGACTTGGTTCATATTTGTTGCTAGAGTGAACACAGAGCAATGTCTGACAAAGTATGAAGCAGGTCCTACATCAAGCCATAATGTAGCCTACAATCCTTAGCTTGTCATTGTTACAAATTGTCAATGAAAAATTATTTTCTATCTGCAAGGGGTGGGGATCAATAGGGACCTCACAATTCGTTATTCATTAAACATTATTATTAAATATGTTACTGTTCAGTCTGAAAATGATTCTCAATGCATCACCGTTTGTTATTTTACGGTACTTTGCGATACTTATCATTTCACAAATTGACTACATGATAATTGTTACACATCTACACACTTTTTGCAGTGTAAGTGCTCGTAAATGGAAAGTAAAACAAGCCTCTATACTGGGATACTAAACAGGACCATATTGAGTCATAGCACACTCATCAGGCCTTCACCACAATAGACCACACAAAAAAACTTTTTATAGTAGAAATAAGCTTTGCTATGTTGGCCTACATTGAAAAGAGCCCTGTAGCAACTGATAATGTAATAACTTTGAGATAGTGTAATGGTTTGTCAAAACCAATAAAAAGGGGTCACCGGTCATGTTGTTGTTGAGCCTGGTTCAGTATTGTACTGATCTGTTGAGATGAAGCTTAAATTAAAGCTTAAATTGTCTTTTCGAACCATTTATTTCTTACTGTGAATCTCATAAAAGCCCTAAATGTGTGCAAATAATCGTTTATGATAAAGGGGGTTTATTGAACATGTTTGGATTTTGTTGATTGATTACCAGCTTGATTAATATCAGAATGTATAATTCATAAGTTTTCATGGTTTTATATGACTTATGCATCGATTCATTTGGACAATTTTCAAAGAACAATTTTCAGCATAGGAAGTTGCTGTAATCTACGATCACATGAACGACCTTTGCATTAAAAAGAATTGTCTCAAAGCATGGTTGTGTTTATGTGTAATTGACTAAATTTTGCATTGTAGTGTGGAAATGTGATGAATGTGCAATCCGTGGTCTGTTCTTGTCAATTTTGCAAAACACTCAAACAGAACTCCATGAGTCAGTAAAATAGCAAGTAACTCTGATATTGGAAGACATTGTTAACCACAGATTTTATTGCATATTGCGGTGTTCATGATGTTTATTTCCTCGTCTCTGTCTTTCCAGGTATGGCCTCTGGCCTGGAGATCACGTCCACTGGGCCGTTGACCATAGATAAGGCCAGCGGTCAGAGTGTGAAGCTGGACTGCCAGTTCACTTTGGGCCCTGAAGACTCTGGACCGCTGGACATTGAATGGAGCTTGCTGGCCTCCGACAACCAGAAAGAGGACAAAGTGGTAAGTATGTGTAGATGCCTGAAACGGGATTTGAAAGGTGTTTCTCACAAACCTTGAAAATGCAGTTTTATTTCTGAGGTAGCGTTTGGGAGTGCTATTTGGCAGTAATCTGTTTCTTAACTACTTTTACTGAGCATTATTCGTTTGAGTAGCATTTGCAGATGTCAGGCTTTGTTCTTGCTTTTTTGTCAGCTAGCTGAATGGAACTTCCCCAGTCTGGTCTTCTGTGTGTGGCTCTGGAAAAACTTTCACACACTCTCCTCAACAGTGCCATAAAAACAGCAGTTAATGTTAAACTTGTTGTGTTGTTTTAGAGCCCTATAAAGTCCCTCACATGGTCAGAATGTGTGTGGGATGGCGCTAACCTGTTAATTTGCGGCGTTTTTGTGTGTGTCTGCGTTGGTTATGCAAGAAATGAAATGCAATACATACTCTGTGCTGGGTGTGTATTTTCTTTAGGGGATGTATTGCATTGTGACAAAGTAAACGCGTACACGGTGAAAGTAACCTGAGCCATGTGTATTTCTATTGAGCATTTCTCCCTGTAGAGCTCCCACAAACACACAGTGGGAGCGATTGGAGCTCTCTTTATCCCCGGTGTCTTCCCTTTCCAGCATGGCTCTCAGCCACGGGCTCCACAGGAACTCCACTTGCCCTAGGGGCCTTCACAGCCACAGAGACAGACTCTTTGCATGCATCGTTCCAGTGGTGTGGCGTTCTCCCGTGGCCCCCCCGTCCCTCTACCGCCTACCCCTCACCATGCCTCCTCGTCCCTCTGCTCCTCTCTCTTTTCTCTAACTGTGTCCCTGCAGGCCTTAGTATTTTTGGCCAAGGCGAGAAATGGGTCAGGAGCCAATCATCAGGCTTCTCTGTCTAGCCTACCCCCCTTCCCCACCACACACACACACACACACACACACACACACACACACACACACCCACCTTCCTCTCTCTTCCACTGACCCACCCATCCCTGTCCTCACCCGGGCAGAGCCCCATCCTCCAGCCTCTGTTCACTGCTCTCTCCATTGTGTGGAGCAGTGCCACGGGAGGGGCAGCAATTGTACCCATTTGTTTTTGACCTACTTTGTTTTTATTCAGAATTGTAACCACTGATCATTAACTGGGAGAGTAGGGAAAGGGGGGAGGGGGGTTAAAATGGCTTAAATTCATTTTTTGTTCTCAATTTAGTAATGGTTTATATAATAAAGCCTTTATTTTACTGTCAGTCATCTCAATGACTCGTAGTGAAAACAGATTCCAGTGTGGGTGGTTCCCTATTAGGGCCTCTTCCTCTTTGTGTCTGCGTGCAGCTGTAGAAATATATCGGATGCTCCAAATTTGAGTCCAGTTTCATGGTTTATTTTCTTTTTCGTGTCACGCCATCATGCCAGTGAAACCCATTTGCACGGCCCTTGATGTCACCGTTCTAGAAATGTAATGTGGCCAAACATCTCCCTCAGAACAGGATTGTACAAATTGATCAGGTTTTGCTCGCTCTATACACACACGCACATTCATAGACCGATATGAAGTCATGTGAAGAGTAAATTCTCGGTAATTAGTGGCCTATTAATTCCAAAGGGGCTGCTTAGTGTATGTGACAGTGCCTGATAGGATTAGGCCGGTCTGCTAGGACCAAGGCTACTAGGCTGGACAAGCAAATCAGGAGGAAAGCTAAACTTGATAGCCAGAGGGTCCCAGATGCCCTGAAACGATAACGAACCTTTGCTCACATGGCTTGTGATGAGCAAATCAAGGCAGAGTTGTCCTTTAGGGAAGCAAATAACAGCTACTGTCAGCTCTAGCTCTATAGTGGAGAGCTGGCCTGCAGCATCAGGACACGCAGCCGTACACCTGGTAACTACAAGCCCTGTCGGCTGCAAGCGGGGATGCCTGCCATGCTTACAGATCTGTGTCCACACAGACAGATGCTACAGTCTGAATCAACAGCATGTCAGACTCTCACTTATAAACATAGGAAATTTGTTTTTTAGTAATGAACCACGTATTCCAATTGCGTCTTCTCTGTGCTGATGCAATCTGAAGTAATGCCACACATGGTCTATTCAGACCTACTGTAGATCTAGTGGGGAATCATGACTCTCTTCATTTGACATAGCCCACATATAATCAGGGTCTTTTTGAGAGTGGCGAAGCATAGCTAATGCAGGTTGCTTTGTTGGGCTTAAATGAGAGATGCCAGGCATGCCTACAGTAACAGTCATTTGCATTTGGCTTTCATGGTTGGGCTGCAGATTGGCTGAAGGGAGGGTGTGCCCTGGGTATTTACCACCACTATGATGACAATGACAAAAACAATTATGAAAACCAATGAAATGTGTGAATAGGATGGGCATTCGCTCACAGATAACTTTGAATGCATTGCTTGATGTCTCCTCTTGTGTCTTTGAATGTCCTTGAACAAAGCAACCGAACTATTTATTTACTGTTAACAAGTTATTGCGCGATATTTGGCCTTGGAGGATTTGGACGTTAACCCCTGTCACATATCGGTGATGATTACGCCTCCCGATCCATATTTTGTTGCATTCTCTCCCGCCACAGCGGTGAAGGAGCACTTCATCCATTTTCAGGTAGCGATTCTGCTTCAACCTTGAGAAGCAGTTTGGAGCAGCGCTGTTTCTGTGAAAGCGTACGGCAGCCACACTTCCCTGAAGTTAAAAACCTCCATGGGAGCACAAAGACACAACACTGCTCTCTCCTAGCTACGCAGGTTGTTTAGAGTATACAGGTGTCACAGCTCTCTGCTTTGCCTCTCAAATTATCCTTGCCCCTCCCTTTTTCCTTCCCTGAGCAACAGCGTCACATGACAATGACCTCATCTTTACATGTCTCCCATGGAAATAAGCCTGGCTGGCTCTCGCCGTCTGGCTCCTGCTGCTAGCACTGCCTGCCTGTGAATAGAGGTCTTTTACCTCTGCAGCACAATCTGTCCATGGAGACTGCCCAGGCCAGGTGGCGATTGTAACATTGAGTGTCCTACCTGTTATGAAACACAGCACATAGACAACGGTGCTCCTCTGTCCTTTCCAGCCCCGCCAGCTTGTCTCGTCATTTGCCCTTTTGATTTTCATTACCTAGGCTCTTTATGGGATTTTTTCATTGGGCCGTTGTGATTTGCAAGGTTACCGTGCACTGGGGAGGTTTTTTTTCTAGAGGTGTGTGTGTGTGTGTGTGTGCATGCATGCATGTCCTACCATCGGTGTGCGTCTGAAGTGTTTTAGTCTGAGTGAGAGAGTTCTTGTCTGTGCCTAGGGCAATTTAATTTCCTCCTCTTCGTGGTCTCATCTCAATGTTATTATTGCTGATGTTCTGATCCCCGCTGCAGTTTGAGGGATAGGTTTCCCTCCCCTGACAACCAAGTGGAATGTTACCCGCATTACCTGTTTACATGGCTAATACCGACAACATGTACACGGCGCCCACTGTCTGCATGCCTGCCTTGGAGCTCCAGAAACAAGCCTTCCAGTTGGAAGTGGAGCAGCAAGGCAACTTGCTTCTCCACACACCAGAACCCCGCTGACTCTGTTTCCCTTTGTTTTACTTCTCCCCTTGCTTCCTTTGACTGCTCTGCCTTCTCTGATGGGTTCATTATGCATCCTCTCCTCCTGCCATGTTCAGTGTTTCCTCTCTCCTCCACTTCACCCAGGGGTATTGCCGCGCGTACGCCTGATGTTGATCGCGGCACAGAAAAGCCCGTTGACGACTGTCTCCATGGAAATAGGGAAGAATATGCCGATGTCTGTGAGAGAGAATTAGAACTCTTTTCATTGTTGTTTGATTTTCCTTCCCCTCCTTTTTCTTGTGGTTGTGTTGTTTTTTTTTTTTCCTTCCTCCGGTACCCCAGCTACTGTGAGGCTTCTTGTTGGCTCCATGTGGCCTTCATCTCCTGGCATTTCCTTGTTGCCTTCAAGCGCCAGACACATTTTGGGTAGGGTGGGGAGGGGGCTGTTGGCTAGAACTGGGGGGCTACCGCTCTTTGTTGACACAGCAGGTGTTGATTTGACTCCACAGTGGTGGCTTTGTTTGTTCCACGTCCGTACCTCTGCAGCACGGAAAGGGCAAAACCTGCACAGGCTGCCAGACTGAAGGGCGTTGAGAAGATAAAACGGAAACCACTTATTCTCCCTTTCTCCTTCTCTCATATTTTGGTTGGTTCAGTGAGCAAGGCCTGTGCTCTCAGAAAGCACACAACTGTCATTTCAAGGCCTTTGCTATTTCGTTCCTCTAGAAGGCCTTTCATTTTTGTAAACCGATAAGTCAGATACAATAAATCATTCTAAATAGGCAAATGTATTAACGTAAACTCTCCTCTTACCCCACTCCGCTCTCCTTCCGTCTCCAGGTGATCCTGTACTCCGGTGACAGGGCCTACGAGGACTACTATCCCGCCATGAAGGGTCGAGCCCACTTCAACTCAGCCGACCCCAAGAACGGCGACGCCTCCATCAACCTGACGGGGCTGAAGTCGTCGGACACGGGCACCTACCAGTGTAAGGTGAAGAAGGCTCCCGGCATTCGCAGCAGGAAGATGCTGCTGACCGTCATGGGTGAGTAGGAACCGTTGCTACAGCAGGACACTCTGCGGATGCTGAAAATACTCTCGGTCTGGTGCTAGCGGCCTGTTTAGTTTTTTTTGTCACAGGGTAAATTCACTCTCTCTACACAGAGCAAATGCACCAGATCACATGCCCTTTGCCCTGCCTGGCTGTTTTGATGTAATCCCCTCTAAAATTTTGGGTTTAACCTTCCCAGAGGCTGTAGAGCATTGCCCCCTTTGTGATACATGTCTATATTCACGCTAGGCACTCCATGATAGTAACTGACTAATTTGCTAATATTGTAATCATTATTGTGAATCATCGATCAATTCATTATTAATCAGTTATTAGTCTTGATGCTTTGATGAACAAAATCTGTATTAGTTTTTCACTATTTTCAGCTACAGCAGACATTTTAAATGAGCATAGTATAATAAAGTACTCCTATATTATTGATATTGTTATTAATAATAGTACTTGTAGAAACTGAAATCATGACATAATTATACATGATGAAGCCCTAATTAATAATAAATAATTTTCAGAGGTAGTCATTAAATTGTGTTAAAAAGAAACCGTGCCACCTTGTGTCAAAACTGATGGAGTCTGGTTTTGACCTATTTGCTCAGCGGGCTTTTTATTGTGCAGGGTGAGACGGGTGACACATCATCGTTGTATAAGTCAGCTGATTCACTCCCTAGGCAAACACTTACACTCACGCACACTGGCCTTGCTGGTCGGTCAACTGACGCAATAATGTCCAAAGTGAAATTGCCTCCCGAAACTCTGGTATTTGCATGTAGGAAAAAACACCCACAATGTGCCACTGCTAGTCAGTGTTGTGGGATAAGCTCTACATTGTGGCGTTATCAAAATAGTTTCGAATAGATAGAACTAGAAAAAGGCAGCTGTTGACATGATATCAGCGTGAGAACGTGTGCAAAAGTCACTGCACTGCACCGACAAGCTCAACCAGGAAGACTTGAGCTATTGGAAAACAAACAGGTTTCTCAGCAGTCCTGTTGTTGCACCACTAAGCTTTTTTCTCTGTAATGAGGGAGACGAATGTTCTCCTTAATGTCCAGAGATTGTCTGAGCGCTGGCCGTGGGCTCTAGCTGAGCAGAGAGGCATTGACGCTGCCCTTGGGGAGGCTACGTTACATAAAAAATTGATTTGACCGGAAAACATCACCCAAACATTAGTCACTGCATAAATCACCACTGTTGCATACGCTTTTAGTCACTTGTGTGTTTGCAGTGCTCCTCATTCCTCACCAGTAAGGAATGCTGGCGAGCTCGCTTCTGGGGGAACGTAGCCAGAGGTTGCTAGCTGCTGCCTGAGGCTTTATAGGTTGACACTTGGTGATTTGGTCAGTTGTTTTTACTTGCTTTACTTGATTCTCTACAGAAGTTTGGAAAAGAAAGTTGCTCTGTTGGCTTATTACAACAACCTCAGTGCTTTTACAAATTTAGGGTCCAGTTGCTTTCAAATCTGCTTTCAAAGAATCTCATATTTTTGAAGTTCATTATTTCATGAAAACTGCCCAATTTAATACATAATATTGAGACAAACCAATCCTGTACAAAGAAAAGCTAGGTTGGGGTATGTTAACGATCAGGGCTGTCACTTACTTTACTCAGTGACAATCTAATTGTATTGTAAATTGTATTACAAAGATATTACAATGATCTTGAATTGTAATTGCTGTTTATAAAACTCCTTTTGTTGAGTTGGAAGCTGAAAAACTAATTTCTCTCCCCGTTTCCCCATATAACCTTCCTCTACATGCTTCCTATCGTGAAGTAAAACATTTTTTATTTATATTTTGTATTTGTGTATTTTGTCCATTAAGGCACTATTGCATCTGCACTCTATTGTGGTTGCTTATACTTTTAGTAATCTAGGAAGAGGAACTTATTCTACCAGTGCACTCAAGTTTCTCTGGATAAATGCCTAAAATGTAAATGCAACTCTCATTGTGGTTGAACTGCGGACAGAAAGTTTGACCTTACTAGCGTGTGCGGATGTGTGTATAAGAGATCGCTTGAGGCTACAGAGGCTGACAGGCTGCTAGCTATTGACCCCAGGGGCAGGGGGGGTTCTTGGTGACAAGGAGAGGGGAGGACATCTTGCCTGCTCTGCATTTTACCTTCAGGTTGATCTTGTCACGAGGTAGATGGTCTTAAGAGCAGGACAAACACACACACACACACACACACACACGTCAAACTATAGACTGGGCAAAGGTGTACCTTGTCACAACCCCTGGCATGCATGCGTTAATATCCAGGAATACACTCTGACACACACTGACACTAAGTCCAGGTCCTGCACAGGTGGTAGCGTCCCTCGTCGTGCGCTCTCTCTTGTTTGAAGCTGGACAGTGAAGCTAACGGGTGGAGAGTAACCACCCGCAGTCCTGCACTGCACATCAGCGTCTCTCACAACCATTCACCGTCTCTGACCGGACCTCACCTCTACTCTCAACAGCCCTGCCTGCCTGAGAGCCAAGTCCACACCATCCTCATCGCGCAACAGGATCTCAATGACCAATCTCTCTTATTCTGTCGCCGTGACATCAGTGCCCACTAGTCGGTCACATTTCACTATGCCTTTCAGCAATCAGTCGTCACTCTTCCGAGCGGGCTGCCTCCTCACCACTGTGAATACCACAATGCAGTTATCCTTTTCCACTTATCTCGGCCACAGCGTAGCCTTGGCCAACTCATAAATCTCCTCTCTCCGTTCTTTTTATATTCTAACGGGGCCATGCGTCCCTATCTCTCTCCTCTTTATCTCTCTGGTCTCCCAGCCTCCGTAGCCTCTCTTCTTTGACCTCGTTGTTCTCTCTCTCCATATCAAACAAATAAATCGGCTCATCGGACAGCAGTCCTAATATGAGAAGCTGCGTGTCACAGCACCGGGATGTGTCAAGTTGACTTTCACCTTTTAAAGAGGCATTCAAAATGTCATAGCTCTCTGACATTTACTGCATGTTGTGCGAATGTGTGTGTAGGTGCGTGTATGTGCGTGTGTGCGACACAACAAAGACCAGGCTATTGAGTTAGGAGCTATACAGCCTTGGCCCTCCGCCACCCCTCCGTCCATCCATCACCACTTGTTTCATTTTTCCTCTCTCTAGCTGTCTTGCTCCCTCCGTCCTACCCCCATGTGTTTATTAGATTAGTAGGAGAGCTCAGTGCTGTCTGTCTGGTGTTAATCCTTACGGTTGTGCCTGCTAAGCACCCCTCCTACCCCCCCCCCCCCCCGGTTCAGATCTGGACAGCCCAACTCCAGGGGTTTGTTGTTACAGCACCTATTACCACAACATGTCGTCAGCTCTTTCAGTCTCCGAATACGCGCCCAGTACCGAGTCGGATCTGGGGATCGTGGCCTCAGATTCTCTCCATCCTCCCCTCCCTGTCGTATAGCCCCTACCTCCCTCTCCCTCCCCCGTCCTCAGCGCCTGGCTGACTCTGTGTTTGCCCTTTGCATTTCACTGGAGTTGGTCTGCTTTTAATTTGGAGCTCTGTTTGTTTTTGAATTCCCCATCTCATCTCCTGCCAACACACCGACTGACCGAGGAGTGTGTTTGCACACGTTCAGCTTTCACATTGAAAGCTCCTTTACCGTGTGTGTGTGTGTGTGTGTGTGTCTGTGTGTCTGTGTGTGTGTGTGTGTCCGTCCGATGGCGCAAGCCTCCCTCCTTCATTGCCATTATACTGAGTGACAGCACCTGTAATGACAGCAGCTGTATCAATTACTCTGATTACTGCTCTCATTATGCTGATGACGGCTGCTTTGAGCAATGGGGAAATCAACCTCAAGAATACACACACACACACACACACACAGACAACCTTCCCACAGAGTGTGAAATTGAGAAATAAGGGGTGTAGGGGGTTGTGGGGAGGGGCGCTGTGTTGTTCCAAGCTAATGTGGCCACCTGGGTGTGTCTGCTATATCTCATGTTCTCCTCTCACCTCTCTCAACACCTCAACTCCCCCCCCCCCCACACCTCCTTCTTCCCTCCTCTGTTTGTCTCTCCACAGTGAAGCCGTCCAAGCCCAGGTGCCACACAGAAGGCACGACAGAGGAGGGCAATGACATTGTGCTGCGGTGCAGATCCAACGAGGGCACCAACCCCCTGCAGTACTCCTGGGTGAAGACCAGTGACAGCAACCTGCTGCCCGCCACCGCCATGCAGGGTAATACACTGGCTCTCTCCCACACTCCCACACAAATAGAAAACATGTTCTTAACCATTAACCAGATGTTTGAAGGTCACGCCGCTGTCCTTGCTTTTGCACATTTGTCATCTCGTCGCTGATGTGGCTGTAACCGTTTGCGCCGTGGTCAGTGTGTTTGGAAACGTTCTTGCTAACGTTTTGTTTCCCCGTCCTTCCCTACAGACCCCATGGAAGGCACCGTGAACGTGAAGAACGTGTCCGGCAGCGCGTCCGGCACCTACCGCTGCAGAGTCAACAACCGCGTCGGCAGCGAGGAGTGTTTTCTGCACCTCAACATCACACCACGTGAGTGCCCGCCGGGTCAGCGTTGAGGCTGTCACCAGTCAAACCAGTCAGAGCGCCTGCTAACAACCACTGAGCAATTTGAGTTGAGCTGTAGCCGTTAGCCGTAGCACCAGTGGTCTTTGCTGCAACAGGTTGTCAATGAATGGAGCTCTGATGCCACTAATAAACAATCTGAATTAATGTCCCCTTGCATGCAGAAATAAAGTGTGAATTTGTTTACTGTGTCTCGTGCAGCCCGCAACACCGCAGGCATCATCGCAGGGGCCATCATCGCTGTGCTGCTGTTCCTCATCATCATCGCCATCATCCTCTTCTGCTGTTGCCGCGCCCGTAACAGGAAGAAGTATGAGAAGGAAATCTGCAACGAGATCAGGTACACTCCCTAAACATAACTATGGGTTCACCCTATTAAAAAAAAAGAAAAAAATGTAATTGCTTTTGGTGGAAGAATGTAGTGAGGTTGTGTGATACTGTCTCCACTATATAATGAGTAACATTTCTTTGGTGATGTAATATTGGATAAAAACCAAGCATCAAAATGCTATGGGGGTGTATGTCATTATAACTGTCATCCCATCATCTGGCCTCTGCCTCTACTCACCCCATGCTCGCGCGCAGCGCGCACACACACACACACACACACACACACACACACACACACCGACAAAATGTTTTTTCTCCATCAGCATTTTTCTTTTTTTACCCTTCCTCAAATGAATGGCTGTGGTAATCAGTTTGAAAGCTTTGTTTGCTCTGTGGCTCCCATGTCTGTTGCTGGCTGCCCCCCCACACCCTCCAACCAACCAACCAACCAACCCCCCACTGCCATCCATCTCTCCACCCAGCACAGGGCCTCTCTACCACCCCTGGGTTACTCCGCTCTGGACTGTATCTGTCCAAGAACACAATGTGGCACCCACTCACAGTGTAGGACAAAGAGGATTAGACCACTGGCTCTGTCTCATACACACAGACACACACACACACATTCGCTGAAACACTGTAGTAAGAACAAACTGAGCTAAACTGGTCCCTCAGGCTCAGTTTGATTGAGCTCTTAACTGGATTATTGCTGCTTATTAGTTGTTAATGTGGTGGCAGAGGGAGTGGAGGGTGTTGCTGTGTTTGGTTGCTCAGCTCAACCTCTATGTTACACAGCCTCTGTGTGGCTGGCCAGGAGCAGACATCGCCCCGACAATCGTACAAGAGCCGACTCCCATTATTTGTCCCTCTTTATTGAGTGTTTCGCTCTCACACTCATGGTTCATTCTTCAGTTTGTATTCCTTGTTTTCCCCACGGTACTGTGGGGAGGCAAATTCAGGTCAGTCAGTCCTGTGCCAGACACCTCACTCTTCTGTGGCTTATAGCACTTGAAATCATTTTTGTAGCTACTTTCCCCTGACCCTGAGTCCCAGGCAGGGTTGTGAAAATGAGTTTAAATTCATGTCTTCTCCTCTGAATTCTCTGTCTCCTCTCAGGGAGGACGTGCCTCCTCCGAAGAGTCGCGTTTCGACGGCGCGCAGCTTCACCAGCGTGGGCAGCCAGCGCTCCTCCCTGGGCTCCATGTCGCCCTCCAACCTGCACGAGTACGCCCTCAAGCCCCAGTATGACAAGATCCCCTCGTCCGAGGAGTTTGATAGGCCCCCGAGCCACGTCCCGCTGCCCCCGCCCAACGCCTCCAAGATGGCCGGCCCCAACCTCAGCCGCATGGGGGCCATCCCCGTCATGATCCCTGCCCAGAACAGGGACGGCTCCATCGTCTAGCCTATCCCCTTTCTCGCAAAGGGGAAGGTGCCGTGTGAGGAGGGGAGGGAAAGGGTAGGGGGGAACACAAGCCAATGGAGACGGAGGAAGAGCTGAGCTGACTTGTGGCTCTTCACTATTTACAAATGGGAGGTTTCTCCTTCTTATGAAGGCCTGGCTCTGGTGTGGTGCTACGAAGAGGAGAGGTGCAGTACTGGGATCACAACAGAGCACATTAACTTTTTACAAAAGACAAAAAAATACTTCCATGAATTTTACCTCCTGGACTTTCCCACCGAAAGTCTAGGAAGTAGGGTGGCTACACAGCTGAATGGTCAATATACAGATTATATTGTACATAGTTGAATGCATGTTTTGTTTTTTAATCTAGATAGCCCTTTCCATAGAGGTATGTTCAAAACAGACCCAGGCCCCTGATTGGCCAGCTCTACAGCTGTATGCATGTCTGTATAGATGTGTGTGTGTGCGTGTGTGTGTGCGCGCGTGTGTGTGTGTGTGCGTGTGTGTGTGTGTATGGGATTTTGGGAAATGTATAGTTCAGCTGTTGATGAAATGTCCACACTACAGTATGATAACACATCTCTGTTTCTCATCTGTTTCTTACATGTTTTTTTAATTCCATTCATTCATTATGAAAAGAAAACGCTCAGACGTAGCAGACGTATTAATAGGAAGGGATTTCAGATGAAGTCACGGTACATTCCTCCCACTATTAGAGTTGTAATCTCCCAGTCCCAGGAGCATGCTGGTCAGCAATTTGTTGTTGAACCGTTTGCCGTTTGAATCGTCCGGTCTGGGTCTGAGCGGGGCTGGGGGGGGACAGGATTGGCTGGTGGTGAGGGGGCGTTGCAGGCCACCATCGTGTGATTGGTGGATTATTGTTTCGTGGCCTAGCTTAAAAACAATAAAAGACACCCCCCCCCCCCCCCTTTTGTATAGGGAAATAGGCAGCCAGCTGGACAGCAGGGTTCACTGAGCAGCTGCATCTGATTGTGTTTAACTGGCAACAGGACCCCGACCCCTCTGACCCCACAGAACATCTACATCCCCCCAATCTCACACACACACACACACACCCTACTAGCAGGACTGCAGAAGCCAGTCTTAATTCATCATCTGTAGTATCCGTGACCCCGGTCCAAAGGTCTGATGTACTCAATCCTCCCTGCTTGCAGCTGCATTACAAGAAGCCAATATCTTGATTAACCTTCCCCTCCGTGGTCAGTATGAAAGCCAGCGCGGCTCTTGGACATTAATTGGACTCTTTTAATGAAGGATACAACACCTGCATACGCAAGCGTGATACATGAAGGATACAACACCTGCATACGCAAGCGTGATACATGAAGGAAGTGCCCGCAAGGAGGAAGTAATGGGATCGGCCCGCTGGTGCTGTGCGTCTAGTTTACCCTGCGGTCTGTCGGGGCTCCATTATCTCTGCGTCCATCCACTCAGTCAGCGTCAGTTACCGTAGGCTAGTCCATGCAGTCTTACCGGGGATTGATACTCTCAGAAACAGTTGGTTTGTTTGGGCGGGAAAAAGAACATCCACTGGGTTATTCTAGTCTTGAACCGCAGCCATTTCTCTGTTCGGGGAAAAAAAAAAAAGTATGAAAGCCATCACATGTTGTCAGCTGCTCACAGACTTACAAGAGCAAAGAGTAAATAATGAACGCTTCAAGAGGGCTGGTGTTCTTTTTCCTCCTCCGACGAGCG
This sequence comes from Hoplostethus mediterraneus, assembly GCA_034670385.1. Taxonomy (NCBI): domain Eukaryota; kingdom Metazoa; phylum Chordata; class Actinopteri; order Trachichthyiformes; family Trachichthyidae; genus Hoplostethus; species Hoplostethus mediterraneus. Next base: position 4,535,796 of record JAXDDW010000005.1, read on the forward strand.
TCCTTGCAGCAGCGTGTGGATCTGAGCCTTATTCGCCGCCCCCTCAGTTTATCCCCGTGCAGCTGAAATCTAATGACTTCTATTGTGCCTTGTTGTCCCCGATTTTGAGTTGCGTTGTAACACCGCCGCTCCAGTCCAGGTGGTCGTGTTAGCGGAGCCACTGCTGCTTCGGCGTAGCTCTGCTCCCACAGGTGTCTCTGGCACCGGGGCTGGAATCTGATCATCAGGACGCAATGAGCCTCTTGATTGTTTTTTTTTTCCGTCACCTTGATCCGATGGTCAAGGTGACGGTTTTCCCCCCCCCGTACCAATTTCTCCACAGCTTAATGAAATCATGTGCTGATGCTTTTTATTTTATACTCCAAAACATTAATTCATGTTTTGTTTTTTTTCAATTTTATTTAAATGTCATGACTTGATGTGCTATTTTTTTTTATGATAAACAACATTTTTTTGGGCCTGTATGTATAAATATCCTGTCAAAGTAATACTCTCTCTAATCACAACAGTCTAATGATTTAATAATGATAAGTATGTTTGTATGTATATATGATGCTCTGCAGTGCTGTGCTTGGCATATCTATATCTAAAACAGGAGAGGAGCGGCTCTGGGGTTTTGTCAGTACAGTGTGTGTGTGTGTGTGTGTGTGTGTGTGTGTGTGTGTGTGTGTGTGTGTGTGAAGGATTAAGGGGAAGTGACAGTGGTAGAAATGTCTTGGCCCTTCTACTTCTTGGTTGTGGCAGGTTTAATTTCACACCTATTTTCCGACACCGAGGAAAGTGAGACCTGTGCCTGCCTAGACAAAGAAATCAAATCTGTCAGCTCCAACCCTGGGGTGTGTTTGTTTGTTTGTGTGTGTTTGTGTGTGTGTGTGGGAGCAAGAGCATTGTAGGAGGGGGGAGTGTGTTGTCTGGATGGGACCCCTGTGGTATTTTAGTGAGACTTTCACCTGCTGACAAACTGTACAGAGCTGTTAGGGAGTGTACCGTCCCTCTCCGCTCACAACATTAATGACAAGTACTACTAATGATACTAACTGTAGCTTTTAAATCAGCCTACTAACATCGTATGAAGATTTTTTTTTTTTAGGTTGGCACACTGTGCGAAAACCAATTTAGTTATCTCTCTTGTGTGTGTATTTTTGTGCTGTATTTTTAAATAATAAAAGTCTCCAAAATGAAAATAAAACGGCCAGATAGTACCATTTGTTTTTGTTTGTGTCTTTTAACCTGACTTGAGTGTAAATAAAACTCATTTTCTCTCCTCCTCAGCAGAGCTCACCCTCCGGGGACGCGGCCTCCTGCAGCATTCAACTGTGATTTATTTTAATCAGGCAGTGATTTTCCCCCTAACACCAGGTGAGGTGACTTTCTAACCACTTAATGACTGTAATTAATCAATGAAGCAGGCAGGCACGATCGCCGCCCTCCATCTCCAGCACTTCCACCTCCCCCCCCCCGTACAACTGCAGCATAAACCTGCAAAGATTGCTGGCCCAGCTTGACTACCGACAGGGTTAAGTCATCCATTCGTCCTGTAGGCCTCTTACTGACTCGGTCATGCTCCTGCTGCTCTGCACTGGCCCTCGCATCGTGACCATTGGAGTTGTTTAGCTCTTGTCAATTACAGATAATTTCCTCCCTTAGTTAATGTGGTTGGTAATTAGTTTCATTGCAAGACAAGTCTAATTAAAGTTGTACGGAATTAGCTTTCTAATTAACTATGGTAAATGCTGTGAAATGACTATGGGAGGAGTCATGCGTGTGTTGTTACAATCCATGTCTATAGGGTTTTTTTTCTGTGAAGGAATCACAGATCGCTGATTTTCTCTCTTTATACACTTGACAACATGTCCGTGATCGTGACGTGTGGACAGATCGATAGCTGATTATTAGCCAATAGCTCCACTGTGTGCAGGCGGTTGACAGGTGATCAATAAAAAGACTAAAGCACTTAGCGGTGCTAAGCAGACGTCCATAGCTATAATTGGATGGCAGTAACAGATAGGGCCCCGGAGCATTGATCTGTGGCTAGTCGAAGTCACTCATGGATCCTAATGACTCCCCAGTAGCTCCACACATGGGGGTTATGCACCGGGTTTGTTCAGCTGCAGCGGCTCCAGCGCCATCAGCCATCCAACAAATGGACATGCCGTGATATAATGGCGCTTTTATGGCCGTGCATTCAAAACATTCATTAAAAACACATTAGTGACGTGTACTATTGCACATGTGCATATTAGATTTATGGACTATGTGCTGTTCTCCTCTCATTGAATTAATGTACAATGAGTCATGCATCATCCCTCAGTGTCCTCCAACCCAATCTCCATTTGTGACACTTTTTTTTTTTTTTTTTTACCTCTTGTCCTCATTCACATAGAGAGAGAGAGAGAGAGAGAGAGTGGTGTTGTGCTAAGCACCTGGGGATTTGTGCCTGCCTCCCACCTCCCCTGCTCCCTCCCGTTTGCCTGGGTAAGATATTAATTGTTTGCACAGATCAGGGAGGCTAGTATGGAGGAGCGAGCTCATTGGTTCTCCAGGAGGGTTTCCTTGGCAACCTTATCTGGTTGTACACAGTTTAAGCTGGCTGCTAGCGGGATGATTTATCTTGTAAAGCGTGATTCGCTCCCCATTAACAAAAGGACCCTCTAAAAGCACGGGTCTCATCACAGTCCGCTCCCCTCCAGCGTGTCGTCTGCTGTCACCGTAAAGCTTTTTGCTCGTTTTAAGAAACCTCAGGTTGCGGCGGGGTGCAGATTCTGGGTAGCAGGGTGGAATATGCATATGCATGCAGTGTGAGCTCCATAGGCTCCACTGGCACAGCAGCACATTAAGGTTTTGGCACATCCACTGACTCGCTGATTATGATGTTTAAGTGCAGAATGGAGGCTTTTACAGTGTTATCGGATGAATGATTTAAAAAAAATTTAAAAAATTACAGCCTTTTTTTACCCTGGTTTCAGCTCCCAAAATGATCTGGACAGACTATTTTCATTTAAGTGTCATTTTAGTATGGAATCAAAAATGTTTAATTTTCTTTAATCTTTATTGTTGATGGGTTATAGACTGTGTGAAGTCCCTGTACGTTCAGCTGTCTTTGCACCCTTTTTGCATTCCAGTGTCTAAGATTCAGTATACTTCAATATATGAGTCTAATGTATGAGATGATGGGGAACAGCAGGTAATACACAGCTGTACTTCTCTGACTATTCATCCGATACAGGTGAAAAATACCCTTAATTTAAGGCTGACGGCCTGCACTTTAAATGCATAGTCAGTGTACCATGTCACATCAAAAGGAAATGGAAAATGGAGGCACGGCATCAACGCGTCACAGTCCAAACGCTCACGGCACTCAATCGCACGTCTCCTCGAACGAACCCGCGTGTTGTGGCCGGGGGCAGCAGAGTGGTACTCTGCGGAGAGAGGGTGTGTGTGAAGCCGACCCGACCCAATCAGCCCACTCCGGTACGCCTGCAGACAGCCGAGACGTCTCAGGAGATTCGCCCAGCTGCCGTGCACTCATTTGTCAGCCTTGCTCATCTTCCAGCCGGGAAGGAAGAGAGAGCGCCGGTACGCCCTCCTCCCGTTTGGCTGATATCATGGAGACATCTGTTACTGGCCCCTCGCAGCTCAATATCAGCTCGGGTCGCTGGTTTGACCCCACACTGCTGACATTTTGATGAGTGAAATGTGACTTTTGATGAATGACCTTTCTCGCCAACGCACCCCTCTCTGCTCTGGGGAGAATTGGGGAGCGGGCGGGTGGGTGGGTGGGTCAGTGGACACGTGAGATTTTGCTCAATCCAAGAACATCATGTTTGGAGTCTAGCAGCATCTCAGATCTCTCTCTGTTTTTGAGGCACTTGGTCCAGGTGAGCTTCATGGATCAGCGAGGAGACACTCCTCAGTGGATGCGGGCATTTTTTCGCGTGGCGTGTGGCGTGTAGCGAGCCAACAGCACTTAGCACTTACCACAGGAGACACCCTGCGTGTGGTAAATGAACTTCATCAGAGTTGCTGCTTGGCCTGCCTCCGTATTGGCGCTGGAGGAGATAAGGGAGCCTATATAGGAGGGAGGGAGTACAAGAGAGGTCAGAAGCAGCCACACGTGTGTTCAGAGACACCTGGTTTAATATCCTCTTGTGGTGGTCTAGCATCACACACACACACACACACACACACACACACACACACCGATCCCTTTGATCTTATCTCCACGCTCGAGACCAGTCGGGAGATTGCAGCCATGGCGGGGTGGGGGGGGGGGGAACTCAAACCATCCCTGGAGTTCAGCCCCTTCAGCGGACGGGGGTGGAGGTGACACGGCAGGTTCAGCTCAGTCGTTTACAATGTGATTTGTACTTTTAATCTGCACCTCCGCTGGACTCCATTATAGGTGATCAGCCTCCAATGCCGTGTCATCAGCAGGGCACAATAGAGGCCGGCAATAAAATGTAGCCTTGGCAAGGGAGTGGGGCTGAGACTCCTCTTTTCTCCCTCTGTGATTGGGGTCATCTCTGTTATTACCAGCGTGATGTCAGTGATAAATCGGTGTGTGTGTGTGTGTGTGTGTACGTGTGTGTGTACGTGTGTGTACGTGTGTGTGTACGTGTGTGTGTACGTGTGTGTACGTGTGTACGCGTGTGTTTCAGCGAGCCCGGTCTCTCCACGCCACTGCATTTGTTTGACTGCGTGTGTGTGTGTCCATACGCATTAACGCAGGGTGTGTGTGTATCCATGTGCAGTAGCATCACCCAGAGTGGCCACAGTGGGGGCAGAGGTCAGGGTGGTGATTTAGCAGGATGGGACCCCCACCCCACCCACCACCCCCACCCCACCCCCGACAGCAGCCCCCCACCCACCCACCCAGGCTATTTCCAGCCAAGCGATTAGACTGTGCCTCTTCTCCATGCTGAACACGTATCTCGTGCCACCGCCGCAGATTGAAACCTCCCCTCCCTGCAGCCATGAGTGCGACTGAGGCTGTGGGTGGGGTTTGCCCTGGGAGGGGTGGGGGGGGGTGGGGGAGTGGGTCGCCCTGCCTCAGAGCTGGATTGCGAATTGCTGCTCAATTCCCATAGAAGTCTTGAATTTGTACGGATGACGTCTACAGGGTGGTACAATCGGTGCTTGAATTGCGTTGTTCAGACGATGACGAATCAGACAGAATAATCCCAAACTCAGTTGAGGAGCTCCTGAATGGAGTTGACATGTTTCCTAGTCTGTATGCATCCAGGTTTCCAGAAACGGTGTTGGGTAGAATTGTGAATGTTTATGGTGCATTTATATTAGGTCAGTGGTTCCCAAAGTAGGGTGTGGAGTCCACCACGGGTCCTTGAGGAGGTCCGGGGGGGGCCCAATATGAGGAAAAGCTCAATGTCAGTGTAATTGGCCTCCCCTGCAGTCGGCACAGTGAGAACATGTACAAGTTTTGATCTGAGGTTTCGGTCGTCAGCTCCCCACCCACACGTTTGGCCTATAAAACTCTCCACCAAGTCGTATCTAACAGCAACTGCGGTCCGATTAACACCTTGTGGGTCCTTGATATGAAATCCTCTGGGAACCCCGGTGTTAAGGAGACCACAGTGTGGAATATACTCCTTTTGTTCCACAGGGATAGGAGCTGCACGGGTTACATGCCTGATGTGTGAATCAACGGACAAGGAAGTAGACGTAGTAGAGGATCTTCTGGCTGAATCTCACAGCAAGGTCATCCTCAATGATCCAGATGGAAAAAACAAAAACCTGTAGGATTAAACTGCATTGTTTTCACGGTCCGGAAATAACCCGAGTGACGGACTGCGAGTACCTTGTCTCGGATGAAACAGGCCGAATAAGGACTAGGAATGCCACACGTGTCCAGCTGGTATGAAGGACTCAAGGAATGATAAGAGCTGCAGATATTTTCCTCCTTCCCTTCCTTTTCATTTCAACACCGAGGTATTTGCCTCCTGATGAGCAGGGAAACGGTTTGCGTCTCGTGATGTACATAGCTGTCATGTGGAGTATCGTATCCTGATTCGTTTATGACCAGACTAGTAGCAATAAAGCGCTAGTGTGTGAAATGTCAGGAGACAATGTAATAATAGGGGATTTAATTGAATACGTAGCTGATTGAGTCTCATTGTTCCAGTGTAGCATATCCAGAAATGTTGTTATTGCCTTGCTGGAGAGGTTTGTGTTCGTCTCTAAAGAATTGCTTTAAACTGTAACATTTATTTTTGCTTTTTTCATTTGTGGCCTAAAGGAATGCAGCATTGAAAGACATTGAGTGTTTTTCAGGGGCAAGCATCTATACTGTTAATTCCCGCCTCCTGTAATGTCGTGTGTCGTGACCTCGTCACATACTCCCAGTTTGCACAGCGAGGCATCATCCAGGAGCCCCGAGGCTTAATTTATCCTCTCAATTACCTCAAACATCAAACAATAGTTGTGGGCGGATCAAAAGAATCTAGTGAAGTCAAGTAAACAGTATGGGGGGATGGACAGCTGTACAGTTGACCCCAGCCGCGTATATATATATATAGAAACGTGCAGCTTTACATCCTCTCTGAGGCTTTAATGCTTCATACAGTGGATGCGAGGCTGCAGCCGGACCAGCTCGTCTTCGCCTCAACACTGGGAGCAGTCAGTGAAAAGGATTATGGGATACATACACGAGTCTAAATGCATCAGGCTAATTTTCCCGGGGTTCAGCAGAGCACCACTACAGCGGCCAGCTCTTGCTCTTTTGATCTCATCCTTCCCAGAATTCAACATTAGTATTTCTCCCCCCATCGCATGTGTTGCCCCATTTAAACGATTTAGCTAATGATGAATGAACTCTGTATGAAAGGCCTTCTTTTCCGTTGGAGGCCAGCCATTCGCAGCATCAGCTTTAATCCCGGTAGGAGAACCGACAGCAGTAATGGTGTTCAGATCAACGGTGGGCTCCGTGTTTTATAGGTTTATAGGCTTTTTCTCAGGAGAGTGGAAACACCGGGGAACATTACCACCGGGAATTGGATGCCTTCCCATTTATAAACAGGGAAGTATTTTTAGGAGCGCCGGAGCGCGTTTGTTTGGATGTGATTAGAATTGTTGTCAGCTAGTAAAAAGATTATGAGCACAGCCTACCTTATTGTTTCTTTTTTTCCCCCTACAGAAAAGGGTGGAGCATCAGCCAGTGCACTGAACTAGTTGAGATTATGGTGATGGAGAGAATGTAAGACTAGGGAGGGATTTTGCATCTCTGGATCCTGAACCTGCACCGTCTTCACCGGTGGTTCTGGTAGTTTTTTTTTTTAGATGAGATTAGATTCAACTTTATTGTCATTGCACTGAGACAACGAAATGCAGTTTGGCATCTAACCAGAAGTGCAAATAGCAGTTAAGTGCAGAGTGTGTACATATGTATAGTGGTAATCTAAATATTAAATAAACAGTAAGGGATAGATAGATCGATAGATAGATAGATAGATAGATAGATAGATAGATAGATAGATAGATAGATATGCTAAGATATATACAGCATGGACAATATTGACAGAATGAACAGTGAGATGAATACTTTGGATTTGTACAGTATAAACAATAATGATAGTATAAACAGGGTACAAGATATACGGTGCAAAGGTATAAGTAGTGCAAATAATATAGATATATAGCATAGTGCAGGTGTGGGGGGACTGGGAGGTTCACCAGAATCCGAGGAGACAGGTGGACTTTCTTCAGTCTCCTCAGGAAGAAGAGACGCTGGTGAGCCTTCTTGACCAGGGTCGAGGTGTTGAGGGTCCAAGAGAGGTCCTCAACCTCTGTCCTGTTGATGCGGATGGGGGTGTGTCTTCTTGGTGTTGAGGGCCAGGTTGTTGTTGGTGCTGGACCTCCTCCCTGCAAGCCGACTCATCGTTGTTGTGGATGAGGCCAACCACCGTTGTGTCGTCTGCAAACTTGATACCGGTGTCGGAACCATGTACAGGGAGTAGAGGAGAGGACCCAGCACACAGCCCTGTGGGACGCCGGTGTTCAGGGTGAGGGTTGAGGAGGTGTGTTTGTCTAACCTAACATACTGCGGTCTGTTGGTTAGGAAGTCCAGTATCCCGTTACAGAGGGAGGTGTTGATGCCAAGGTCACCTGAGTTTGGTGATCAGTTTGGAGGGGGTGATGGTGTTGAATGCTGAGCTGAAGTCTCAGGTTGTTTTGAGGTGGGGTGCCACCAGGGCCCCAAGCTGAGGGAATCGGTACTAAAATGCCTTTTGTGGTCCTCAAGTTTATATTTGGTTGGTTGGTTTTTTCAAACAAATACAACAAAACTATATACTGTAGATACAGCAACTGTCGTGTTATCTCAGACAAAACCGGAACAAGCAGAAATAATATTTGTCTAGGTTTCTCTCCACACTAAATAAATGTGTCCTCCCTAAACATATTTTGAACAGGGGACTGGTGAGTTTGGTTATGGCAGCCAGTAACTGATATCAGGGAAGTGCCCAAAACCCATCATTTCGATTAGATGTGTGTGTCTGATAATTGATCAGTAAATTAATGTGTTTGAATGGGTACATAGATGTTTGTCATAGGTGTATTAAAGGTGGTGTGGGGACGAGTCTTTGCTACACCCCTGGCAATGAGGCGTCAGGTGTTCTTGTTTGGCAATACCATGTGAGCATAGTGACAGAGGTGCGGCGCCAGCTATGAGACGGATGACTCTTAGTAACGAGATGCATTCTAGTCTGTGTGTTTCTTTGCTTCTTTACATTCGTCAAACAAGAACGAGACATCCTCGGAGCCACTTGTTTACTTCCCTGCTTGCTTGCCATGCTGCTCTTCCAGTTTGACGGTATTTTGCTGATGACGCTGTTCAGTTCCATGCAGACCGACAGCACAGTATCGGACAGAGGATGTCAACCTGCACAACTGGTTCTCCCTTTCTCATGTCAGAGGAGAGGGCGTGAGAGCAGTACCTGCTGCTCAGGGTGCATCCAGCTCTATTCGGTGCTCCGTATTCTTTTGTGTCCCCTCACATTGTTAGATTGTATATTGTCGCCACCTAGTGGTCAAAGGGGAGATTACGAGACTAGAGGGACACGTTGAAGCCCTGACATCGGACAGTAGGAACATTTTCAAACAAGCCTTGCCAGTAAATCATTGGCTTACAAGGCAAAGCGGGAGTGACAGCTGATTTCTACCAATCAAAAAAAAGACACAGCTGATTGGCCTCGCGCCGGCACACCTGGGCCTCATTTTTGACTGTGATTGTGATCGGTGGAAATAATCAGACGTCACCTTTTTGAAATGTCTTCCGAGAGTTTTTTTTTGTTTAATTTAAAAAGGGGAGTGAATTAATGCATGCACGCACAGGCTTTAGTAATCAAAATAAATATGGCCAACGGGTTGTTCAGGTTTTGCTTCATCCTTTTAAAGTAGCGCTGACCTCCACCGGGATAGTTCAGGATCACCTTCAGGTGATGAGGTAATGATCTCTCTCCTTTGAGGAAGCGTTGTCTCCCAAAACATTGAACTCGAATGTTGTATTTGCCAAAACATATCTGTTGGGTTTACAGTGTACATAGTCGGAGTAATCAAAACTACAGTAAACATTACGTAATTTCATTAGCGGAGGTTAGCGAAAGGTTTCTAAATGAGATCAGAGTTTACAGTGAATGAAAACCTCCCTAATAAACGTAAACGAATAAAACAACATCCGCACACTGGTTCCCTTCATCACCACTACCTAGTAAAGCATCGCATCCTGGCCACTTTATTGATCATTAATTGAACTAAGCCTCAGTTTGTTTCTGGTTGATAAAAATACCCATGTTATGGAGTGGTCCAGACTGACTTCACTACCATCTATCAACAGAGACTGAGTCATCCCCTAACTGTGTAACCTCCCAGCTTCCTCGTTGCTTCCAGGCAGTTGCTTTAACTGATCCTTGACAGCTAAATGTGACATGCTGTCATGACTGATCCATTTCTGTATAGCTTAGAGAGATTGAGTATACTTAGTAGATGGCACACTTATTTGTAGAGTTTATAGTGGTAGACTATGATCATCTATGGCAACAATTCCTACTGTGCTTCTTGTGGATTGAGATGCAGCCATTTCCCTATGTTATATTTTTTGTCCACTAGGCCTCTTCATAGTAGCGATACTTGATATAATTTGGGCAAATCTGCTCATTGCTGGGAACCATTTGAATATATTGTTGAAGTCTCACTTCAGTGTTGACTGTGGCGTGCTAGGATGTGGTAGTAGATGAGGCATGTCAAGGGAACAAGCTTAGATGTACCAAACTAAAAACCAGGGTATGTCCAGCGAGAGGAGGATTTGTAGCAACATCCTCAAGCAGTTTACGTGGGGAGGAAAGGATTTGTTGGTCAGGGCTTAGGTGCAGCTTCAGAAACAACTGATAGCAGCAGCCAGCAGTTATGGCCCAAAAGAAAATGCATCATCCGGAAATTCAAGGTCTCCCGGAGGATCCTTCAGTCCTTCTACTCTGGAGCTGTAGAGAGCATCCTGACTGGGAGCATCACTGCCTGGTTCGGCAACAGCTCCGCTCAGGACAGGAAGGCTCTGCAGAGAGTAGTGGAATTACACTCCCCACCCTGCAGGACTTGTACACCCGGAGGTGCAGAACCAGAGCCTGCAGGATCATGAAGGATCCTCACCACCCCAACAACGGACTGTTTCAGCTGCTGCGGTCAGGCAAGCGCCTCCGTAGTCACGCTGCTAAAACAGAGAGACTGAGACGGAGTTTCTTTCCTCAGGCCATCAGGACTGTGAACTTCGACCTCACCAGGGCCCCCACCTAGACCTACACACTGCCCCTCTTATACACACACACACACACACACACTTAGGTAACGACTACACATAATTTATAGCTCATTACATTCACACATTTCCCCCATCTACCTCTTATTTTATATTTTATATTTTATTAAGTGCTCTTACTGTACATATTGTGTTGCTTTATATAAGAGCTCTACTGTAATTATTGTAATTTTTATATTTCTTTCGCACTGTAAATATTGTGCTGTTTTTTTTTACTGTTAAATATTTTGTATAATGCCCTTTTGCACATTCCCGTGAGCATTGCCACTTTGCATTTCACTGCATGTATATGTATGTGACAAATAAAACTCTTGAATCTTGACTCTTGAATCATATGACTAAAGCAGATTACATTCTTGAATATATTCTATGTGGTTTCTCAACTGCTGAGCAGGCCAGAAGCCGAAGGAGTCAGCCCATTGTTATTGAGATGATGGGTTAATCTTTAATACCTCTCATTATTTTGTAATGTAAGCTTTATTACTAATAATAACACAGTTTATTTACAGCTATTGTGAGGGACAGCTTGTTACAAGTTTGTATTTCCTGCAGTTTCACGCCCCCTCCTGGTCAGCGGTATTTTGTATGCAGGTCTGATAGGAATTGGAGCTGGAGGCGTTCACTTGTTGGGGGAAATACAGGCAACGCACATTTCCCACCAGTAATAGATTGAGCCAACATTTGACTGATGCCTGACCGGGGTTCTGCGGTAGTGAACATCAATCACATGGTGTAATGGGAACGTCAATAACTCTCTCATCCTCTGATGAATACACGCGCACCATGCCGTGATTCACCCATGAAGGCTGCTGATATTCAGAGCAGGGTTATTGAACCAAACACGAGCCGTCTGATGTAATGTTGCATGTTGTTTTATGGTCTGCAAGGCTTGCAGAAGTTTACCAAATTAATTTTAGTAAATCAACAGAGTAGTGCCACAGAAATCTGAGGTGCTTTAGTCAAATGATATCAGAGGATACGGCTTGTAAGAAAACATTAATACAGTACAGCTGACATGTTGCATCAATATACCGCAGTAGTTTATCCTCCGTGCATGTCTTATTTGGAAGTGTAGTATGAGTAATATACCTAGAGTACGTCTAGCCTGCTGTGTGTGTTAGTATAAAAGAGACGAGGTTAGTACACATTTTTTAATAACATGGCACAATTTACATAACACAACTTTAAATGAGGAGCATGCTGAAGATTCAGTCGCTTCATTTTTTTCTCATTTTTGTACATGATCTAGAAAGACTTCATTTTTTTCCCCGTACATGGTAAACAGCAAAAAAAGGTTTCTCATTTAACAATCTTTTTGCAATACGCATTGACTAACCACTATGGCTCCGGTGGACATTTTTAATGTTGGATTAAAAAACACTGCACGACATGATCTCACAGAGTTTGAAGCGCACAACTAAACCTTCAGTGGACTACTAAAATAGATCTCTGCTCATTAGAAACAAACGGTCCATAGTTTTGACTTGCTTTTTTTGTCTTTCGATTTTGTAGATACAACAACTTAGGATAGCACTTTAATACACTGTTTGACCAACAGAACCTATGTCCAAAACACATACTTTACACTCCTTCGATAGGGCAAATGTGCTGCCATGTTGTTTAGTGTGCTGCATTCTCTCCACAACAAGCCTGGAAGGAAAAACTTTACTTTTGTGCCTGCTTACTTCTTACATAGTAAATCCTCTGAAATGCAATACTTGCCTTAAGTATTTCAAGGATTGTCACCACAACATAATTAGCCATATACTCCCAATATTGTTTCTTATGAACCCTGTGAGGATCGGTTACAGATTGTGTCGTCACAGCGGCTCAACTGTTTTTGCCAAGTCTTGAGTTGTGGAGAGAACGCGGCGTTGTCCATTTTTCGGTACACAGTCGGTTGTGGTGAGAGGGCCAGCTTTCAGAAAGGGAGCCCAGACATTTGTTGCATAGTTGAGTATGGGGTTGGTGGTCTCTGGTACAATGTTAATCAGCTGTGTCAACTCAAAAGAAATCTGCAAAGTAAGCACATTCTGAATCCCCTCCTAGATACTCCTCTATTTACATTTGTTCAAAGTAAAGCTTTCAAAACACCCTTTTGCATATTTGTACCTTGATTTTAATCCATCCGGTGTGAGCACAGAGACTGTACACATTATCTACACACTCTGCTGTCTCAGTGCTGAAGTACCTGTACATTCCAACATTGGTTATCCTTCCCCGTACTCTGTACCACGTCGCTGTACAAGAGAGAATGCACACAAAAAGCAGGAGCAAACTGGAAAAAAAAATCTCTGAAAAAGTTTGAATTTTTTTTGTTTTGTTCCATGATTACTTTCCCTATGTAGTTTTGTACAAAAACAATTGGTTGTGTGGGCATGTTTCTGCCCACATAAGTTATTCACAGCTATGTTACAGTCTTGCGTTGCCCAAGGCTAAGTGCTTGGTGAGTTCAGTGTTCGTGAGGCACAGGTCTGCGGCGAGGGCCCGGCTCAGCTCACCGCGCCTCGATGTCTTTGTGGGCGTGCGAGGCCGGTCTGTCTCTGATGTCTGTGGCCAGGGGGGTAGTCCGTCTGGGCGAGCCGGGCCGGACGCCCAGCGAGGAGATGAGAGGGGGCGGGGCGCTCAGAGAGGCAGTGGGCGGCGTTTTGTTCAGGATGCCGTTCTGATGGGCGGCGGCGGCGGCTGCGGCGGCGGCCGCGGGGCTGACCCTGGGGTAGTGCATGCTGGGTAGGCCGGGGGCCATGAGGCCCGGGGCGGGGTGGGACAGGTGTCCGTCCAGGGCCGGGTGGTGCATGGAAGGGTGGAGGCGCCCGTGCTCGTAGTCCTCTCTGAGCATGTGCAGGCGCTCGCGCTCCTCCAGCTGGGCGCGCTCGTGCTCCCTCCGGTGCTCCAGCGCCAGAGGGTGCACGTGGTCGCGGTTGAAGTCGTGGGGCTCGCGGTCCCGGTAGGAGCGCTCGGCCTCGTAGAGCCGCGGCGCCGCCAGCCGGTGCAGAGGGTCGTTCCTCAGCAGCAGGTCCCTGGCTAGAGGGTCCCGCCTGTGGATGTCCAGGCCCCTGTAGGGGTCCCTCATGGGGTCCCAGTGAAAGGCCGGGTAGGGGAACCTCTCGGCCCCCGGGATGGGGCTGATACCCATGAAGGGCGCCACCACTCGAGTTCTCTCCAGCCCGCTGATGCTGTTGAGGGGGTGGACGCCGGCCATGCCCATGGGCATGGGCATGGAGGAGGGAGGGTGGAGGTTGGGCTGGGGGGGCGCCTGGGGCGGGTGTTCTGGGGCCCTGTCCGGGGCCCCGTCCGGCTCCTCCTTCCTCTCCTCCTTCACCTTCACCTCGCTGTTCTTCTTCTGGTGCTCGTAGGACAGCTCTCCCTTCTTGTCCAGGACCTCCCTGCTCAAGCCGCTGCTGGGACGCTCCAGGCTGGTCTGACGGACGTAGGGCGACGCCCCCCGGTTGGACGCCTTGTCCTCCGGCGCCCGCCCGTCGTGGATGACGGGCGGGTCCTTGTCGCCGTGCTGGTTGTCTTTGAGCTTGTGGTCGTCCGTCCCGTTATCCTTCCAGGCGTCGGGGTGCTCCCTCTCCCGGTCTTTGGCCTTGTTGTCCTTGTCCCTCTGAGGCTCTGCGGCGGCGGGGGGCAGGTGGTTCCTGTGGTGCTCGGGGGCCCGGCCGTGGCCCAGGAGGCCGGCGGGGTTGACGGGGACCGGGGACGGGTGGCTCGAGTGGCGCTTCTCTACAGAGTCCCTGGAAACGTACAGAAAAGGTTCAACCATCAATGCCTGAATTACAACAGAGAGAACAATTCAACTCTTTCAGTCCAAAATGATGCATCCAATTTGGGAAAAAACAAGTTACCTGAATCATCAAATGAGAGAAAATGATAATAAATCACTGATAAAGAGAGCCCAACTAGCATAAATCAAAATGAGAATTTAATAACTTTTCGATTTCCGGTCTCAAAAATATTCCTGCTTCATGTTACGTTAGCTGGTAACTTTAACAGTGTATGACTAGATTTGCCCCCCTCTCTCTCTCTCTCTCTCCAAGTGCACCGCCACCTCACCAACAACGCGACACCCACCTGTCCTTGTCGTCTTTACCGACCGACGAGTCTCGTTTGTCTGAGTCTCGGTCTCTCTCGTGCGAGCTGACCGAGGCGCTCCTCTCCGAGTCTCCGGGCTTCAGCCAGGGCGGCGGCGTGGGGAAGGACGGTGGCGTGCGGTGCAGCCGGTTCCACGGCTCCTGGTGGCCGCTGTTGCCGCTGTTGTTGAAGTGCTGCTGTGCGTTGGGGCCGTCTTTATGGCCGAAGACCGAGTTGGGCGCTGTTAGGGATTCAACACGTGGAAAACACAAGCACAAGGACGCAAGTTAAATGCGTATCTCGCTACCGAGGTGAGGTGAGAGGTTTTTTGCGCTTTATCTTTTAAAAGCCAACATGCACTGATGTAGATCTATATTCACATGCTGACGCTCTTATCTGGAGTCTAACAGTGAAAAAACAGCTTCAGTTCCTAGATTTCCAACAGAGGATCAACGTCACATCACCCAGACAACAGAAGGAACTAATACCCCCGAAATAATCATGCATGATGGGGAAACGCAACGATAGTAAATGATCTATGAGGATGTATTATATATATATATGTAGTTCAGTTCTAAAGTGGTCATGAAGCTGAAACTCACTTAGTGCGGGATTACCCAGCCCACCAAAGGCTGATGAACTGAGGGCGCCCAGTCCTCCAAATGATGCAGGCCGACCGAATGGCTCTGGAGGAGGAGAGGACATGTTAACATGCACAGTCACTACTTTCACCACCTCAGAGCTGCCCTGCCACCGACTGGACTGGACTGGACTACGTGCGGCGAGCGGCGCTCTTACCTAAGTGAGACGCCGGGGTGAGGAAGTTCCCGGGGTGGTGATGGGGTGGATGGCCGAAGGGACCTGCTGATGGGTGAGTAGGACCTGACCAGGGGAGAGAGAGAGAGAGAGAGAGAGAGAGAAGGTGTGAGAGAAACAAGCGACTGCACATCAGACCTGGGTCAAAGAGTAGACGCTTGCTGTGACTGCCAAGTCTACAACACAGGATTAAGATAACCTGGGCCGACAGGGGTTTGGTGCAGTTGGCCCAGAACGTAGCCTGATGTATTTATTATATATATATATTACTGTGTATATTGTCTTTTTCAAAATAATTTCCCCTGGGGATGATAATCAAGTTTGCCTGTATCTGTACCTTCAGTAGGCTAAAAGAAACATAAATACTTAAAGCTTCCCATATGAAAGTTTCTTTATTTCAAGCTAGTTTCCATAGCAACAGCTCCACTAACAGCAGGCTATTTGCCCTTTTAGAGGCGAGAACGCTGATTTCCCCCTCAGATCCATAGATGGTGTAAAGACCTCGAGTCCAACTCGCTCCTCTATGTTACAAATAGCATTAGAGAGGAACTGATCGACCGCTGCTGTGAGGAGAGGTCTGCTGCTGTTAACCTATCAATCATTCATTCTGCCCCGGTCGCCAGCGCACGCTCACCTGCTGCGGAGAAGAGCGTGGCAGGTCGTGCCAAGTCGTGGGGGTGATGGATGGCGCCAAAGAGGCTGGGGCCCGGGGGTCGACTCAGGAACTCAGGCTTGAGGCCAAAGTCCAGCTTGTGAGGGTCGACCTGCATCTGCTGCTGGAAGACGCCAAACAGAGATAGAGACACATGTAAAACCCCTTACACACCGCAGTCCAGTACACACCGCAGTACACACCGCAGTACACACCGCAGTACACACCGCAGTACACACCGCAGTACAGCTACCACTCTGTCTTCAACACAGTTAACGATGGAACAAAAGGGTTTTTAAGGCATTCGTCTGATGCTCCAGCGAACTACAATAAGCGAGCAGGTGGGGGTTAAGCGTCTTGCTCAAGGACAGGCCAAGAGGTGGTGCTGGGATCAAACCTGAGACCCTCCAGGTATGGGATGAATTACACTCACAACTCTGCAGTCTCATTTTCTTCAAGAAATTATTCTGGTTATGCTGAGGCCATGTAATCAAAGTCACTTGTTACATTTTCAGTTACATTTCATTTCAGTCACAAACCGTGACTCAGCTTTTCTGTGATGCTGCCAACAGTGGCAACTGGTGGTGGTTTTCCAGGAAACTGGCCAGTTAAAGTGGCTCATGCTGTATTAACACTAGATTAGAAGGCAGTGTGAGAAGGGTGTGTGCATGCCAAGGCAAAGATGAGTCCTCACCTTTACTTTCTGTTGGTGGTGGTATATCTGCCAGGCGATGTGGACATGCATGGCACACCACTTCCCCGGTTTCTGCTCACGGAAAACAAAAACATATTGACGCAACATTAATTGTTAACGTGAATGAGAGGTGCTATGTGCAGCATTTTAACAATAACAACACATTGCCATATTCATTCTGAGACACCGGTGTAAACAGGACCGTTGCTGAGAAGACTGGCAGCCTCTACGCTGCATTTTATATTGTGGCAAATTTTGCGGGAAATCTACCGGATTGCTTTATGCAAAACAGGAAGAGGGCGCTGTTCTCCCAGATATCAACATGAGATAGAGGTTACCAATTGCCTTGACCATGGTCTCATGTGTTTACGGTATCAATTCATCTGACAAGGATATATTGATGTTTAAAAATGCGACACCTAACACCTTTTAATTCCATGTTGATTTATTTCCACGGTGTGGTTTTCGTCTGTGGTGACGTTAGGAGGAATGTGGTTCTGTTTAACTGCTAAATCTCACAACACTTATCTCCATGAGCAAGAGGCTGCATTGTGAAAAACCAGTCTCTTTGTTGTTGTGCTGCAGTGCTCATTTAATTAAAGACGCTATCTCCTCTACTAAGACCCTTTAAGGCATCATGGCTATTATAATGAGTGTGTGTGTGTGTGTGTGTGTGTGTGTGTGTGCTGGGAGGGGAGACGGAGAGACTACAGCAAATAAAGCACTCACCCTGAGAATGGGCCGAAACGGATCTGTTAGCTATGAGAGAAGGAGAGAGAGAGAGAGAGGTTATTCAGCTGTCAATCAAGCACTTCTAATTAGCCACCAAGCATGGCATTCATTTCTGAACAAACTGAAATGTTAAAATTTCCCTTTAAAGTTAAGTGTTGTGGGAGTAATTAACACGTGGGCATTTGTGAAGGCAGACAAACATGACGGAGATCTTGTTGAAAGGAAGACACACTGGACAAGACAGGAGCTGGTCAACAGGAAATGGACAGACTATGATGACTACAGCTAAACACATGACATTAAATCAGGTTTCTATATTGATTGTGTGTGCGTCCTTACCCTGGGGTCCTTCTGTAAGAGTGTGTGTGGGACCGCTCCGGGTCTTGCGGACACATCCAGTGGGTTAGAGGTCTGGAGAGCAAAACATAAAACATGGGTGTTGTTTTTTTTTTCAATTTAAGGTTGAGTCTAATATTCTCCCAACTAAATGTCAGTGCGGGGGATACAGCAGTTTGCAGGATGTGGCGCCCCTGTACGTTAACGTGTCGTCTTACCTTGGGCTGGAAGGCGCCCTGCAGCGAACCGAAGGGTCCGGTGGGGGGGATGACAGGGGGAAGGCCAGACATGGCTGGCGGGTAGGAGTGGAAGAGCTGAGAGAAAAACAAAGCAGAGGAGGTGTGAGGATGGTGTGGTAGATGAGCGAGAGACAGGAGAACAGATAGACAGGGATGGCAGGTTTGAGTGAACTACCATGAACCCGGATCGGCGTTCACGATGAATCAGCAGCATTTCTGCGGTTCGGTTCAGTGCAACACTTACAACAATGTCTGCTTGTGCTTCAAACTGCAAGTTTATAAAATCTTGCCAACTCATTCCCAGTGGACGCAAATAGGGAAAAACACTTTGATATGAGAACTGGAAGATTGTAGCACAAGCAAATGCTGTAAACCAAGATGAAGCTTCCATGAA
Organism: Hoplostethus mediterraneus; assembly: GCA_034670385.1. Lineage (NCBI taxonomy): Eukaryota > Metazoa > Chordata > Actinopteri > Trachichthyiformes > Trachichthyidae > Hoplostethus > Hoplostethus mediterraneus. Next base: position 4,554,555 of record JAXDDW010000005.1, read on the forward strand.
ACTAATAGAGAAATAAGGATGTAAGCTGCAAGCGGTAAGTCTATAGTATGTAATTGCTCTTGTCAATCACATCAGCCTCAGTGGAGGTGCAGAACGTTATTGATATTCTGAACGGGGATGGGCAGGTACTTTAAACACTGGTGGTGCATCAGGACTATTTAAGCCCCCTGGGTTGCCAGGTTTTATTATTAGAAGTGTTTGAGGATACGCTGCAGGGTTTTAAATGCATCCTTTGTGCATCGTGCTTTAAAAAGTAACTTTCTTTTACATGTCAGAAATGGGTTCAGGCTAATCACAGTTGCCCTGACAACAAGGAAATAATCAGAATCTGAAACTACTATTTGACCCAGGTTTGGTCTGAATACCAACACATGGTTTTTGTGTTAAAGTCTCTGCAGCAGATTCCTCTCAGCTCTGGATGACAGGCATTGTGTACAACAGCTCAATGTCTGACAGTAATTGAAGGCTAAGTGTTATAGAAGAAACACAAGCAGGTGTCTTAAAACTTCAGGAAGCTGGCTTACAGTGTTTAGTTAGTGAGTGATAATAACGAGCAAGCTTCTCCTGCTAGCAGACACATATAAATGAATAGCAATAAGCAAGACAGAGATACGGTATCCCTCTGGCAATAACAAAATCTCCTATGAAATGCAGCCACACTCTCTCTCTGCACACGATATTAATCTCTATGCACAACAATTTCACTGTTATGTGCACGTTCAATAAATCATGTGCTACAGGATCTAAGAATCCAACATTGTTTCATTAATCACAGCATTTGCTGGGGCTGTAGGGTGAAAAAGTATAGCTAGGATACTTACAGTACCCATTAAGAAGCAGATGACCGATTGCATGGAATCTACCCCCCCCCCCCCCCCCCCAACCCCACCCCACACACACAGACTAGAATGGTGTAATGGGCAAGCAACACACTGCTCTCTAGGCACATCATACGCAGTAGGAAAACTCACACTGTGTCTGTAGAAGGGGTCAACTTTTGTTGGGTATTTTTCAAACTGTAGGAGAAATAAAACAGAGCTAAGTACATGTAGAGAAGACACATATGAACCTATAAATATGGAACAGGGTTGAAGATTGGTGCCTTTTAAGGTCATTTCACACAGCGAAAAATACATCAAAGCACATTTCAGGCCTAAGAGCATGTTTTCAGATCAGAGTTATGCTTCACATTTAAGATGTCATCAACTGAGGCTTGATCTCCAGCCACTTCCCGAACCCAGCCCCTCAGCCTCGCTATGGTCCCTGCTGTTTTTGCCCTCCTGTTTCGTGAGCATCTGAAGACCTTGTAAACCAGTGTGGGCTCTGTGTCTCATTTGGTCTCCTTTTAGTGGTGCGATGTGGGCTCAGGGAGAACATTTCCCCAGTCAAGACTAAATGCTGCGGCCATAAAGAGCCTTTTTATGGCCTCATTAGCTGTCAGAGGCATCGCCATGCTGCCTCTGAGGCATCATCAGAGCCAAGCAAACACTCTGTGGGCCAGGCAGTTACAGTGCAGTCATATGAGTGTGCGTGTGTGAGTTTTAGATCCAGCCACCCGTTGCCTGTGGTCTCCCCCGACAAACAGCGGGACTCTAACTCAAAGCATTCGCCAGTAATGAAAACCCCCAAACAGGACCAAATGATGTCATTAAATTCAGAATGAATTAAGTGTATTATGTTCTCAAAGCTGGCGCAGGATTTAACTTGCTTGGGGCAAGTTATTGCCAATTTAGGAAATAACTGCATTTGAGTCTGGAGTCCAGGAGTATGCCAGAGAAAACACTAGAAAGGCTTTCTGGGAGAATAAAGGCATCATTGTGGTGTGGACGGACACACATGGTCATTACTGAGAGCCCGCCACAGAAAGCCACAGTTCCCTGCAGCAGAAACCGGGGTGCGCTTACAAACATGCGTAACTGTGTCAAATCCTCACGCTCACAACCACAGAAAAATAACACTTTCAATCCCAATGCCGCCCTCTTCTACACATGTAAAACTCATTACTGCTGCATACAAGACATATAAAAACTCTTTGGTTAATATCGTTTTCCCCCCTCCTCCACCCTCCTCCACCCTCCTCCACCCCGCCACAGTTGTGTTCTACTTATCCTCACATTTCTGGCGGGGGTACGCACCATGGGCGGTGCTGGGGTGGGCATGATGGCGTGGGGGAAGGGCGTGAAGGTGTGCTGGTGGGTGTGCTGGTGAGTGTGTTGGTGCTGATGCTGGTGTTGATGCTGGTGCTGGTGGAACTCAGTGCGCAGGTATGGCGGCGGGCCCAGCGAGGCGCCGCGGTCGGCACTCTGGGAGGCCAGGAAACGGGTGTTGAGCTCCTGACGCAGAAGGTCTTGTTCTGTGGGGGAGACGAGACGAGATGATTAGTACTGGGTTTGTAAAATGAGAAGGATGTCTAGAGATGGAGTCATTTTTATATCACAGACCACCACATTAAAACCCCATTTGATCAGGAGCCTCCATATGGGAAGAACTTTGTTGTTGTTGATTTAGTATTGAAACTGAAACTGTCTAAACTGGTTTGTAGGAGATAATGGTGAGAGGGAAACCTAAGATTAGAGTAGTCATTGTCATGCATTTCCCTAATTAAGATATTTTCTAGTGAATTAAATTAATTGAACTTTAACTGGAAGCCCCTCCAGGACCCCTGGGGACTCGGATCCACTGGTGAAGAGTATCAAATATATCACATGTACAAAAAGGAAATGCCTGTGGTTGTGAGCAGATCGTTTTAAACGTGAGAGATGCTCAAGATGATGATGTGTGCCTGACCGATGGAGTTGTGGAAAGCTCATACTGCGATTCCCCTGTTGGAGACATAAATGTACTAAAGCCCTTTTTGAGACTGGAGAAAATCTATTCTAACGCAACTTTCGACCTTGGCTTAGCCCGAGGATGTCTCCAAGAGAAACAGATAAATTCAAGTAATCACTGGCTTTTCTTCTAAATTCAGCAAAAACTGCCTTGATAGATTATATTTTCTCTAGAGTAACCACATCCGTTCTATTCCAGTGACTCAATGCACTATCCTCTGCATTCATTTCAAGCTTTATTGGGCTGGGTGAAGATGGAATTTTCTTCATAAAAATTTCATTAGTATCTTTTGAATGAAACCCAGCTCAGCCCGTTGCGTATTGACCAAATTGATTTCTGGCAGATGAACACTTTTCCAGGTGAAAATGGAAGCGCTGGGAATCTAGCGAAACCCAAACCCCCCCCTTTCCACGCTGACCCTGACATTCGGCTCGACAGCCCTGCGCCTGAGTGCAATGCACTGGGTGTGTAATCGCTTTCATAACATGGCGTGACTGGCTCGTGCGTATTACTGGTGTGTTGAGAATCGATCAATCAGAGCCCGACAGACAGAGAGAGACTTCGACCTGTCCACGCGGCTACGAACGCGCAAAAATCCGTCCTTTAAATTACCACCGTCTGTCTCTGCGCCTCAAATGCTTTAACACCTATCGATGCTGCTCTGAAACTATCCCTCGTGTACGTCTCACATGTCTCACCCGGCCCGGCAACCTGACAACTATTGCCTAAAATAACCGCTGCTGCTTTTGTTCTTTGTTAACATCTGTCGTGCAATCCCCTGCCACGCCACACGGGGGCGGTATAGCTTTGTTTTCTGTTTTGTTTACCTGAGTAGGCACTCCCAGCAGCGGGATGTCCAGGGACTGGTAGGGTGCTAGATGTCAGTGGTGGCGGTGGGGGCAAAGCCGCTGGAGGCGCAAACATATTGGGGTGATGTGGGTGCGGCGAGGACTGCAGGGCAGGGGGGAAGCTGTGGGGGGCGCTCTGGTTTGCCACCAGGGGCAGGGGGAAGGTGGAGGCTGCTGCTGCTGCAGCCGCCGCAGGAGGCGGGTGGTGGGGGAGGTGTAGGGAGGGAGGAGGGGGCCCGTGGGTCTTGCTGCCTGGGGTGCTGCTTCGACTGCTGCTGTAAAGGAGGAGGGGGGAGAAAAAAAGAGAGAAAGAGGGGAGAAAGGAGCCAGGTTAAGCCGGGCGTGATCAGTTGAGATTAACACTTGTTCCTCCACATCCCCTCATCTCCATCTGCTCCAACATCCAATCCCCAACACAGTGTTTTCACACCTCAACTGTCCTCCATTCGCGTACACAAACGCCTCTCTCTCTCTCTCTCTCTCTCTCTCTCGTGCCTCACAGAATTCGGGGCAACACAAAGCGTGAAAACACTGCATTCGTAACACACTCGGATGCAAATAAACCACCGCTGGCAAGCAGAACAGAAAGACCATCTGTCTTTGAACACAGCTCCCGTTAAGGCACTTCCTCCCGAGCCAGGTAGGGCACATGTGCATCGGAAATGGGATGAGAGCGCGAGAGAGAGCGAGAGAGAGAGAGAGAGAGAGAGGGTGTATGCATGTGTAAGCAAACAGCCTTTTGTAATGTGTGTGGGTTTTCCCCCGGGGGTACTCGCAGTAGAGCCTGTGTCCCCCCGCATCTCTACACACTAAGCCTAAAAGCTCATTTGCGGCGCTCCCTCTTCGTCGTGGGCCCCGGCCGTGATTATTCACCGCGGGTGCCAGGCCCTGTTGGCACACCGGCAGACTGGCATGGAGGGAGGCAGACAACACCGGCTCCCTGAGAGCCTGCGAGGCAGAGCTGTTGCTGGGACCGAGTGGGCTCAGAAGGAGCTCTCCCGGAGCCCTGAATTAATGGAGAGAGAGAGAGAGAGAGAGAGAGCTCCACGGGCCTCGGCGCTCCGCTAGAGATGTAGGACACAACAGACTAAACTTAGCCCCGCGTCGGGTCCGTCGTTATTATTTTTCTTTTCAGATTTGTAAGTACAAAGTGGGATCCCGTTGAGGATTCTCTCGTGGCGCCAGAAAATTAACAGCCCTCTAAAGTATTATTCAACTTTGAGCCCATTGTAAGAATCTAACATTTGTCTACTACCTAGGCAGTACTGGTGATAGATGGAGTCTCCAAAATGTTAAAAATAAGACTAAAAAAATACTGTACCATTAACCAGAATGGTGGCCTCTGCTTCTACCAGTGCTGTGTGGATGTAGAAGTGGAGGCCGTCATCAGTTATTTATTTTTTACAGTTATTTTATGTACGTATACTGTAAATACATCTTAGAAAAATACTTCAAAGGGCTGTTGAATTTCTTGCATCAAGAGTTCTTACATACAAATGCTCCACTATAAAGCAGCGTGGTATTGATTCAGGGTTTGATTAAACTATGGTGCATATAGCCTGTATACCGGGCTGGGATCTATATGCAGCCAGGATGACAATGTGGGTGGCTAATAAATCACTTATGGCTCAGCGAGGCCCTTTTACTCCCCCTGTTAACAATCAGTCCTACTGTTTGGCTCGGGGACTTTCAGCTCTCCCAGATAGCAATTTACATACTGATAGGGTGCCATACATACCTTCGGCTCAAGAGGAAGTCTAGTGTGCTCAAGTGCGTCTGAATTTGTCTGCTCTGCACAGCACTACACGTTTTTTTTCCCCCCAGCATTGGATTGCATAAGGACACCAGATACGTGAATGTTTTTCAGAATAAAAACGATCCGTAGATTCATGAGGTTGATTTACGAGGTCCTACCTGTGTCCGTTGAGGTTGCTGTAGGCAGAAGGCGGCCGGGGGTGGCAGCGCGAGGGCGGCCGGTGAGGCCCCGCCTGGCTGGGGTGCTGCTGGTGAGGGTGGTGGGCGGGGAGGGCGGGCGACGGCGGGTGCGGGTGAAGGCTGGGCGTCGGCGGTGGCCGGGGGTGGGACAGAGGCTCAGGCTGGTGCTGGGGACGGGGAGGGGGGGCCGGTGAGGGCTCTTGGCCCTGGGCGAGAGGCAGGGCTGCGGGCGTCTGAGGCCTGAGGGGAGCCTCTGAACGTGGGGCCGAGCGGGTGGAGGCGTGAGCCTGCGCGGGGCCGTTGGTCTGGGTCCGGCGAGGGGGCGAGGGCCGGCGCTGGGGCTGGAGCTGGGGGCCGGGCGGCTGGGGGCGGGGCAGGGGGAGGGGGGCGACCTGGGGGGGCGGAGGCTGCTTGGGGGCGCCGGACGCAGGGGGCTGGGGGTCCCTGCAGCTCTCCTGGCTCCTCTCCTGACTGCGCTCTAGGCCTGACACCTTGAGGAGGCCTGGGCCGTGAGGCTCCTGGCTGCCATCGGTGGGGAGCACATCAATGCCAAAATCTGGAACTGTGGAAACAGAGAGAGAAAAACACACACAATGAAAATCTCTGTCTGCAACAGTCCTTCATTTCAAAGCCGCTCATGTTGCTGGTCCATTTGAATAAGAAGAATGTTGAAAGTAGAGAACAGCAGGAAGCAAATGCTCTGATTTGCCCTTAAGTGCTGGTGAATGTGATACACATGCCAGATAACGTTGGACGAGGCTCTCGGAGACGTCAACATGTGTTCACAATAACAGTGCAGACATCAGGTGCAGATGTTCGCCTCTGTGTTTGTGTGGGTGTAATGAGCTTGTTTTCCCTGTGTAAATGAAGCCTACAGATGAACACCGTCTGCAGCTCCTGTGAGGATGCTGACGGGCTTTATGTGAGCGATGGGCCTTTTGTAGACTCTTGTCTTTCTAATTGCCATCTCCGCTGCTGTGCATGTTTGTGTGGCAGTGCTTTGAGCTGACAGACAGACCCACAAACTGATGCCCACTTTTTTTTTCTTTCCCCCTCCTACACACACTGACACACCCTGCTGGCGCGAGCATCTGTGCCAACACAAGCATCAACTCTGCAGCCCTTTCACACACCCTGTAACACCCTAGTCCCCGGGACAACTACACATCCAAAGTGGATTTGTCTTGTTCAGGTCGGTTGATATAAGCTAGACATGATATTCAAGTTCACACTATGATTTATTTTTCCAGGAAAACAGAACTTCAGTTGACCAGACCAATTCCAGTATTCCAGTCAAATGTATTACTCATGCATTTGTGCATGTATTGGACTAAATGGTAGGGTTTTATAGCATGATTATAAGGTTTAGACACATTTGAAAACAAATATGAAACGGAAATAGGTCGGTCAAGAGGCTAATCTGGGCAAATGGAAAGACACAGATGCACATGCACTCCCCGAGAAGCAGCCGGTTCCCAAGTGTCGGATGATTCAGTGTGTAATTTGGCTCAAAGCCGCTCCGCTCTTCTCTCTCACATCAACAAGTCACTTTATACGGCCGACAACTGCACAGTTATATGTGAAAAATAATACTGCTGTCTGTTCTTCTCATCTAGTTTGAAAGTGAAAACCTGAACAGTAAATTTAGCAGTAAATTGTTAAACACCCATTACAGGCCAGTACAGCGTAACGACACTGCTTCATTCATTCATTCATTCAGATTTCCTGTAGCTAAACGGAGAGAGATGCACTCATCTCTCTGTAGCTGTCAGCAGCTTAAATACTGCCCTCCAATGGAGAGGATTAATTGGACTTGGACTGGACTTTCATCATTTCTACAGGCCAAACAGCAATTACTGGCTGGTGGACTCTCTGGCTCTGTCCACAGGTAGAATGAATCATAACAACTGGACAACGTGACAAATAATGAGCTCCATCCAGACCGTTTCTTTGCAGGAACCTCCTCTTACAGAACAAAGTGCTCAGACATCAGCAGTCAGCTTGGCTGCTCTGTGCTCCAGAAGCAGAGAGGCTCATGGGGGATGACTGTAAACTGTAATTAACTCTCTCCGGGCCTCTGGGGGGGGCGGGGGGGTGGTAGGGACAGGAGTGAGGGCTCCCCCTCCCCTTCAGTGCAGCCAGCTAAATCCTCTCCCTGGCAAGGAGCTGTAGATTGGGCCCAATTCCCCCTGGGCTGAGGCAGTAGCCAGTACTGCAGAGCATCCTGGCAGGCCTAGGCCCCGGCTCTACCTGCTGCCCCCCCGGGGGCCCGGACCACTGCTAATTCCACCGGGAGGAGGAGGTGGCTCAACTAGCAGGGCTCTATGGAAACCCCAGCCATTAGCATTAGAATGCCAAACAGGGTATTAGCAGCCCTGGGTGCATGTGATATTGTACCGAGGGGTCAGGGGAGCTAATGCCTGGTGTAAGATCACAATCAATATCTACAATAACAGCTATTGACTCCTGCTCCGTGTGGAAGAGCCGGCTGGGACATCTGCCAGCCCCGACAGGAGACAAAAGACACACTTTACCAGAGTGAAGTGTTTTTTTAGTGGTCTGGGTTACTTGTCTTTGGGCAGCCGCAGAGAAGAAAAGTACCCTCAGTATGAATCACAGAGGCTTCAGTCTTCAGGGCTAACTAAACCTTACATAGGAACTGTAATCTCTTCTCTGGCAGTTAGCGCACAAAGCATGGCTGTCTTCCCCCCCTCGCTCGCATCGATGACCAACGCACAGAGGGCACATGCAGCCCTTAAATCCATCCCACAGCCATGTCAATCTTCTCCACTTACAAATGCCATTACTGCTCAACAGAGACCGCTGCTGGCAAACAACCCTGCCATAACAGACGGGGGAAGGAGGAATCTCCAATTCTCCAACCCCCCCCCCCGTCCTCCTCCACCTCCTCCACTTCCCTGAGGTCCAGAGCTTGTTTTTGAGAATGTGCTAGCACGCTAAAAAGAAGGTGTCTATTCTGGCCGTAATGAAGACTCCAGGGCCGGTCGGAGCGGAGGAGAAGAGGAGTCTACGCCGACTTCCCTCCCGCGAGGGTTTATTTGTCAGTCTCCTTCATCCCTGGAAACAAATAAGCACAACTCCTGCTTGTTTTCTCACAGCGTGGCGCCCCCGCTGTTTCCCACCCCTCCAACATTTCAGTATTCTGGTGGTTTCTAACTAGAGCACGGTGCTTGGTCGGTGCATCAGAATGGGGTATGAAGCCTGTTGGTGGGTTGGCTAGGTGGGGGGTGGGGGGGGGGCAAAGGCCAGAGGTTGAATTTGAGAGGCGAAGAGCGGACAGGAGGACTTTGTGAGGGTCAGCTGTGTGTGTGTGCGTGTGTGCAGGAAAGCCCTTTATTAAGACTGGATGTCAGGGGGCACGGCGGGGGGGGGGGGGGGCTTAGCAGGACAACTCATCATCCCAGGGTGAGCCCTCGTTAAAGATACACTGATACCACGTGACCATGTCGGCGTGATGCAATGCAACACAATGTGGTGCGATGCGTTGCAATATGACATTTGTTTTATAGCTCATCACTAAAACTGAGATAGTACATGCAAGATAACTGTGCCGTGCTCTACTGTCATTAGTGCCATACAGCTGTATCTACTTTCTAACGTGTTGCTATCACAGTGAGCCTGCAGGTGTCTTGGTTTGTTAGTGATCCTCCCCCAACAAGGCGTTTGGATCGGTGCAGGCGTGTTACAGACGACGGCCCAGATCCTTGACTCTCGCTGCCACGAGGATACGCGGGGAGGGAGGGACATCTGGTACGCTTGGCAAAATGAGACGGAGGACATTAGGTAGTTTAATATGGAGTTAGGTCATAACCGCAGTACATAAGTGGATTAATTTACCGTATTATATTTCAATGTCATCACTTGATACGGCCTGGCCCATATAAATGATTAACAAACAAGTGCCAACAACATCATCTTTTAAAAGGGCGACTGGCAGCACCTGTCCTTTTGAAAAATACATTAGCACCCAACTCGAGCCAAAACTACTCTGCCAACATCTCTCTCTCTCTCTCTCTCTCTCCTCTCTCTCCCTCTCTCTCCCTCCTGTGGGTGGGGGTGTCTGACAGTTCTCTCCAGGGCCTGGATACATCCTGACAAATTGATGGCTGTAGAGACCTCTGGGACATCCCAAGCCTCCAGCCCTCTCCGTCACCTCTTCCCTCCGATCCTCCTCAAAATAGCACCCTCACACATTCCTAACTGTCACACTCACTTATGGGATTGCATCCAGGCAGGGGTCACATAGCTCCAATCACACACAACCCAACAACACAACACACTGTGGGAGCCACGCGCGCGTGTGTGTGTGTGTGTGTGTGTGTGTGTGTGTGTTGTAGCTGTGTACCGAGCAGAAGCAAAGTGCAGAGAGGGCTGATGCTGACATGCTGATGCTAGTGCTTCAGAGACGAGGGAGCTGTCTGGCCTGCTCACTGTCAAACTACCAGCATACAGCCCAGCACCGTTTAGGAGAGACCCATACGCTAACGGGCAGGATGTGGGAGCAGCAGCTTCTTTGTCTTGCCGCGACCCGGCGAGTAGGGGAGGCTAAACCCACCTTTTAAATTCAGGTAAATTCATAGTCACATCATAGTAAGTAGTAGCAAACAGATGGATGTTATATGAGGATGGGGTCGATACTTTGAAGCCATAAAGAGAGGATGGGTATGAGTTATTGTATTGGAAGTGCTGGAGCTGTGTGACAACTGTTGAGAGTTTGTGGAAAACAGGTGCTAGCAGGGAGGGAAGGGGAGGAACGCGTCTGGAGATATGGCTTGTGCACGGACTATTAAAACAAATTTCTGGACTGCCAGACTTGGTTGGCAGACGTGCTGATGTGTCCTTGACTGAGACACTGAATTCCTAACAGCCCTGTAGCTGACGCTGCCCTCTGACCTCCCTATGGCGGGGGGGGGCAAATTTCCCTACAGAGATCAATAAAGTATCAGCAAAATTCTGGGTTCAAATCCAACCTTGGACCTTTCGTCTCATGTCATCCCCCCCCACTCTCTCTCTCTCTCTCCCAATCCTTCCTGTCTCGCTCTACTGTGACAAATAAAGGCAAACGTGCCAAAAAATACTGTTTGGTTTAGATGGGCTGACAATTGAAAAACTACTGAACACCGTGGCGAAATTTAGCTCGGCGTGTACGGCTGGGGGAAGCAGAGTGTACCCCGCGGGCGCTTAGCAGTGCATCTACGGCCCGTGGTTAAAAAAACCTGCCTATCTCGGGAGAAGCGCTGACAGCTCTAAATCCCAGCACTGTCTGTCACAGCTGACAGAGACCTTCAAAGTCCCACTCACTCACTGTCTTCCCTCCAACTATGTTTCTCCCTCTCTCTCTCTCTCGTCTGGTGTTCTCTCTCGTCTGCCATCCCCGCTCCCTAGTTGTGCGATGCTAAGCAAAATCGTGCCCGAGCCAGTCAGACATCACATCGGTCTGACGGAGCGCTTTGAGGGGGCAATAGGTTTGCCACTTTGCGGCCGACACAATGCTTTTCTAAAAGATTACACCGCGAGGCTGCGGGATCATAAGAAACAGATTAATTTGGTCTAGACAAATGAGAGAGAGAGAGAGAGAAAATAAATCACGTGGTGGGGTAATTTCATCCCAAGCCTTCCAGCTGGACTCGCAATCAGGCACATAAACAACGGTGGTGTGTGTTTTTTTTTTAAGAGGAGGCCACGGTTTTCTCCAATTCGCTTCGTCTCCTTCCCTCAGCACTTCTCTCATCTGCCTCCTTCTCTTTGGAAAACAGAAAAATAAATAGAGGGAGGCAGACTGTTTGCTCAAGTTGAATCAATTAAAGTGCACACTGTGCAGAACAAGGACTGCTGGCTCTCCTCCTTCAAAAATTCCATCTTGTATTTGTGTGTCTGTGTAAACATTAATTACAATCAAGGATCTCCCTCGGTGATGGGCTGGCCCGGGCTGAGCTGCTGCGTTTTCAGATGCTCTCGGAGTTAAAAAAACCCCGTTGAAAAACAGCCTGAACTGTTCAGTTATGCAAAATAAAAAAGACAATTATGCCTGGGGCCTCGGTCTGGAAACCATTTAGACCACACAAAAAAAAAAAAAACACCCCACCAGAAACGTGCTCCTCCTCTATCTCCATATTTTGTTTGACAATAAAATTAGAGTTGTAATTGAGCAGCAAGTGTTGACAATCGTCTGACCTCAGTAGTAGTGCAGACGGCATATGTTCCCAACAGACCTCCTTGGTGAGGGAGTAGGCTTTGTTTATTTGTTCTTAATGAAGCCTGCAGTCGGGTTAATGGCAGACATATTTAACAGATCTCTCTCCCACACAGAGGAGGAACAACAAACACCAGGCCGCAGGAGCTCTCTCTCTCTCTCTCTCTCTCACACACACACACACACACACAGTCCCAGCTTTGAGACCCGCTGAGCCAATACACAACACGCCGTCTTTCCTCCTTCCTCTTTGTTCTTCCCGTCGTCGTCACTTTACCTCCGAGTCTGAACCACACACTCAGGAGAGTCCCATCCTCGCTAGCGATTCTCCTCTCAGGATCTCCTCTTTCTCCAGGAGGACCGGGGGGAAAACCCTGGAGTTCATATTAGCGGATAACATCTGAGCTCATCTCCCCTGTCTCTGGGCTTAGAAGGTGTGTGTGTGTGTGTGTGTGTGTGTGTGTGTGTGTGAGAAAGAGAGATCCCTAATGACCGGATAGCAAACACCCAGAACCGAATGTGACAGTCCATGTGGCGGCCAAAACAGTCTGCGTGTTAACCGAGGGATTCGATCTGCCGAGACGCCGGCGCCCCCACAATGCACCTCTCCGGAGGCTGCCTGTTGGGACGCGTTGTGGAGGAAGTAGCTGAGCGGCTACAGGCTATTCAAATGTTTACAGATGCGGCGGCGGCGTTGAGTAGAACCACTAAGACGTGTAACTTTGGTCTTGCGATATCAGTTCGCTGGGAAGCTAAAGCCCCGTGTCGGTAACCTTAGTCCAGGCAGCACTCTCCCTGATCTCATAGCCGAAGCCCCCAGAGAATCCCCCAGTCTATTACCTCCTTATCCCTCCCTTCCTCCGGTTCGAAGCCTTTAACGGCATTAGCCCGCTTGTAGAGCAGCAACACCACGATCTGCGAGACCACCCCCCTCCCCCATCCCCCTCGTGTCCGCCGAGTTGTCGGAGCACCCCGCAGCAATGCGTTCACAGCACACAGGCATGCGTGTTGGACATGCCCCAGGTGGGAACCCCTGAGGCCCCCGAGGCCTGACAGTGATGGACGCTCCCCTGCTGGCCCCCCCCCCTACCACGCTCTCGATCATGTCAGCGGCCCTCTAAAGCGAGAGCCAGCAGAGGGGGTTGGGTTACGCAGCCCGGACGTCCCGCCGCGCGTCGAGTCTCGGACTGGAGCTATTTTATTAGTGCTAGACTCCCAAGGGTGGCGGGAGAAGGGGGAACGGGAAGCTAAACAGAAATAAAGTCGAGGGGGTTTAGGTGAGCAGCCCCGACTATGCCGGCTATGAGAGCGTGACATGTGTAGTCTTTCGGTGAGAATACCACGGCGCGGTGATATCATCTCGCAGTAACACACACCGTCGCTTTAACGAGCGGTGATTGAGCAAAAGGCCCCCGAGCAGACACGGAGGCGAGGGAGAGTGTTAAGCTGCCTCTCTTAAACATCTATATCTCATACCCGTCTCGTTTTGTTTATGAATTCTGCCGTACAAAGTCGCGACGCCAAGCGCAGTCTGTACATAAATACAAACAGTGTGTGTATATATATATGTAGTGTTAACGGCGTTGATGTCATTGTGCGCGGTGTGTGTTTAACCGAGAGTTAAACCCCCGACTCCTCTCGGAGATAGACTGTCTGAGTCTGTGATCCCTGTAAAATGGCAGCAATCTGGGGTAATTGGGCCTAGTAAGCCACTGAATGTTCTGAGCTCTCATGACAGATGCAAGGCCACGGGAGAGAGGCTGCCAGACCACAGAGGACAAGCACTTACACATGTTTACAGCACAAGTGAGTGCAAGAGAGAAAAGGAGGAAGAGGGAAATATAAAACGGGTATAAAAACAAAAACGACAGAGAGAGAGAGAGAGAGAGAGAGAGAGAGAGGCTCCATCCTGTCTCCTACCTTTCCTAGTATCCATCGTTGCTCCATTCATAGTCTGTCTGTTAGGGGTAACGTGCTCTGTCTCTTCTCTCTCTCGAGTCATAATGAAGCCATTTACTAACAGAGAGCTGCAGCAGCAACACTCCTCCACCCACAGTAGCTCTGATTACAGCTGCTCCTATAATGGCTCTTAACTGCTTCTCCCTCTCGCTCTCACAGCTCCGCGCTCCTCACTTCTCACCCCGCCAGCATGCGGAAAATCTGCTGCCTCCTTGCTTCGACAGGCTTCGAGACGTTTGAAACCCCCACCTTTTACCGCGTGCGCGAACGTGTGAGGTAGCGGTGGGATCGGTGGCCGCGAGTGTCCCGTTTCCAGCCCACCCCAGCGAGGCCAGCTATGGTCCCTTTACAGAACAAATCTTTATATATCCCTGAGGGTGTGAGGTCAGGCTGGCGGGAGCGTAACGGGAGAAGACCCCGGGTCAGGGACTCGATGACGGGCACGCTGGCACAGGTGACCATGGGTGGGGGGGTGGGGTGGGGGGTGGATGGGAAGGCCGGGCCCGAGGAGCCGGTGCAGGGCAGCCCTCGGGGGGACACTCATTGTCCGTGGCTTGACAGATCCTGTGCAGCTTTGGCTGTCATACCCGGTCTCTCCCTGCGGCTTTGAAATAACAGGAGCGTGTAATGAGGACCCATCCAGTCCCCGGCAATTGGTCGGCGCTCCCTGTCACCGCGGTGTAAAACTACACCGAGAGACGAGGCAGCTGTGGAGCGAGCCAGACCATTTGACCCCAAACATGTCAAGTGTAAGTAAGCCAGCTGATATGAGTTCTCACAAGGCCTGATATCTCTACTAGTGAAGAGTGAGAAACGGTAGGTGGCCCTTCTTTGTGTGTGTGTGTGTGTGTGTGTGTGTATGTGTGTGTGTGTGTGTGTGGTGTTCCCCTTGGGGAGAGAGAGATGGGGTTGTTGAGAGAGTCCCACAGTCCCTCGCATGTCAGTCGGTGTCTCCCTTCATCATTCAGCCGTGAAACTTCTGTCACTCCCTCGTCTATTCACATGCCGGTCTCACAGTCTCAGGCAGACTTCAACGCAGCTTAATGCCCCCCCCCCCCCCCCGCCCATACCACATTAGCACACGGACTACAATGTTTCGCGGGAGAAAACTGAGAAAGTACGCTTGCAAAAAACACAAATGTTTCCAATGTTTAGGAACCACAATTAACAACCATTTATATAAGCAATGGATACATCTGCTTCTCTGAGCACAGTAGAGTCCAAAAAAAAGTTTCTGCAGAACTTTATCTGACGCCTGTAAATGCAACTAATGTGTCAAATCACTTTGTCTAGAGCTGCAACCATGCAGGAGTGAAATTGAGTCAACTGCTGCCAAGTCACAACAAGCATAAAGTGGGTCTAAAGAAAACAAACAACTGGAGTGCCTGAAAAAAAAAACCCATCCAGGCCGTGCATTAAAATAAGTAACGCACGTCACAAAACACTGAGTGGTATTGCAACATGTGTTCCTTGTCAGTCAGTGTGGCAGCTCAGGGGAACAACAGACAATCGCCTGGTGAGCCAACAACTTCAAACGCTGACACGCTGAAATCTCAATTACAGTCACATGCTCATAAAGAAAACTACAGCCGCTCATAAACACCTTCAACTCTCTCTCTCTCACACACACACACACACACACACACACACACACACACACACACACACACACAGAGAAAAACTCTACCAGTCAAGGTCCACTGCCATCCTGGTCGTAAGTGTGTGTATCCCTATGTCCACTGCCTGGCTCTGCTCGGGGTTGGCCTGTCCTCCATGGAGCCCTGACAGCCCGTCAGCTAAGCCCAGCGGACTGTACCAAACCAGCCCGTGGGGGTGTCCGCTAATTGTACAGCCGGCTTCTCTGAAGTGGCAGACAGCTCCCGCTCGCTCCCTCCTTTCTTCCGAGACGCTCCGCTGGCACTAAGGGGCGTTGAGGCTCTCTGCTCGTCGGTGGTGTCGAGTGTGGAAACAGCTCTTTCTTTCTCTCGTTTCCTCGCTCCCTCCTCCCCCCCCCCCCCGCCCTTCCTTGATCTCTTTAGCCAGGGGGGCAGAGTATAAGAGTAACTGACTCGCTGCAATAAGGAGAGTGACAGCTCGAGCTGGCACACTGACACCACATGATTTCACTGGGGAGGGAGGCGTGGAGGGCTGGAGAGAGAAATCTGTCCCTGGAGAGTCATCAGTCTGGGCCTCTTTCACTCCGTTCTAAATGGGGCCAACTGGTTTTACACACATCCACACCACACATACGGGGGCTGTTCGCGAGGATCGGATTCAATACGGCCTGCGCCGAGCGTTAAAACGGCATTAGAAAAACCGAATCGCCGAATGAATGCGGAGATCAAGTGTCTGGAAATCTGGTGAAGTATCAATTTGCGCGTAGACTTTTCTCCTCTTAAATCTTCCCCGGCGTTACTGAAACAGCCGGCCTCTGTGCGTGCGTGCATGTGAGCGTGTCAAGTGCCGTCTCATTACCCCTTGCTCGGGTTTCACTGCAGTCGGATTAGCGGGACACACGGGGTGGAGCGGGAGGGCCCGGCGCACAGAAACAGAGCTGTTAATGGCCGTTTCTGCTCTCTCCTCGACTCGTACTTCCAGCTCTCCTTTCCTCTGCCACGGAAACTCTGTGTGGTCTGCTGATGTGGTGGTAAACCAATCTATCTATCTATCACCAAGAGAGCGACAGGGAGATGTAACCAGGCCTAACGTCTCACCCTCTTCTCTCTCTCTGGAAACCTCACTCGAGTGCAGCCACATCTACCCGCTTTTCAAAAATAACGCCACAACTCAGCCGCGGGCCGTTGGCAAGCCGGATGGCGGGCGATGAGCTTCGGCTGTGGGACTGCAACCCGTTTGGAGAGGGAGGGGCGGTGTCGGGGAGGCTGGTGAAGAGAGGTGGTCTGAGCTGTTTATTTGAACTGCACTGAGTTGTTCAAACAGTCAGCTGCCTCTCCACTCCCTCGCCGAGCCCCAGAGCTTAAGCTCGGTTGTGGCGGTGGGGAGGGGACAACCCGATATCCCCCTTTGGGCAGTGGCTGCCCTGGGCTTGGGTTACGGCGGGGGAACAATGCAGCCTCTGTCCGTGGCTTCCTCCTCGGTGGAGGCATGAGCTCAGACAGGCCCGCTAGTGTCAGGCATGGCCAAGGGATTCATACATCACAACACCACATTGCACAGTGACTGAGCGCAGGGCTTAGGGAAAGAGCTTCCAAGTACAGCTTCCCAACTTCCCAGCAGAGCCCCCTTCTCGGCATGCTAAGAGCTAAACCAGACATGCGGCCCGTACCGCTGCAACGGCCCGTTTGCTCTTGCCTTGAAAGCAATCCCTTCTGGGATTTTGGTTTTTGTACGACAGTGTTTACAGTAAAACCTGACACGTGGAATAGAGGGGATGCTGGAACCCCGAAATCAAATAGCTCCCGCTAGGAGAGGTTTAATCTTTAACAGATGGCGACAGTCCGGTGGACGTTAATGGGTTTGGGCAGGCTCCTAAGAACCGTGGCCAAAAGCCAGAGATGTTGAACCAATGGTTGCTGATAAAATGGAAAATTTTTCAGTTCGTTAGGCTTTGTTTATATCAAATGCACATGCTTTAAAATTTCCTTTCCAACATACATATATAACTTTACACACACACACATGCTCATCGCCCCCCGCAAATTAACCATGTCCTCGGTGCCCTCTCTCCTCAAATGTCGCCATACATCCTAATATCAGAGCGGCACTAGGGGGCGATGTTGCACCGGTGGTCTAACAGCCATATCACACTCCATCACAACAGTCCAGCTCTCCTGGCACCCGACTCCATCCCGTCAGTAGCGCGTGGAAATGAATGAAACGTTGGTTGCGACAAATGAAAGCCAGGCGGTGCAGCGATGGGTGTGCAGGGCTGTTTGAGCAGAAACACATACAAGGGATCAGTGGGCTGCTGCTAACAAACCAGGATCCTGCTCGGTAGTCTGCTCTAATCTGCCCTGGGGCTCATCAGGGCTTTATTTCTGTCCTGCATATTTATGAGAATCAGAGAGGGCGAGAGGGGGAGAGAAAGATAACCTCTTCTCTTGAGGGAGCAATTAAAGCCTTGCTTTCATCAATCCTGGCCAGAGTCCTCATGCTCCCTCTCTCTCTCTCGCTCTCTCTCTCTCCCACGCTGGGCTCCAAGCTTTTTATGTCTCCATGTTTGTCCTCTCCCTTAAAGGCCCATTGTTTAAACTTCCAGTTCCATAATACCGACCCTCCTCTAGCGGACAGGGAGCCAGAAGGTTGGGCTCTTCCACCCAACATCTTTCCTTTGAAAAACACTGTAGCTGTGAGGTGTAAGCAGACAGTGTGTGAACTACAATGTCTGATTCTCTGCGTGGGATTCCCATAGTCACAGTTGAGGATTATACAGAGATTGCGTGTGATGTCCAAAAGAATCCACGCTTTAATGCAAAAGTAAAGCAAAAGTACCTTTAGTATGAGTGGCCCTGACATTGTTAATGCCATGTTTTACCCAATAAACTCTCGATAACCACATAATCCACAAGGGCTGGTTCTGTAAACTTTGAGTCTCCCTTCGCCATGTTCATCAGGAGTATATATAGATAATGTGTAAGAGACCAAATCCTGCTTCACACCGCTCAGAGCAACACCAACACCGCTGGGGTGAAGCGCTTCACAGTTAAGTTAACAGTAATCACAGGCAGAGAATCTTATCAACTGTGATGATCCCGTCACCTCTTAGTGCATGAAAGCTGCGGCGCCGTAATTCTGGGATGCAAACCCTCAAGTCATTCACCAGCATCTAAATCTGTTTGCTGGAATGACATCATGTAGCAGCGGTGGTTACTTAAAAATGGAGATTTGCGGAGGCAGGGAGATGAAAATGGCTGCAGGGGGAAGACCTTGGGAAAGGAAAAGCCTGCCTGGCTCTGGCCTCGGCTGGCAAACGAGCTTTAGAGCTGACACACATAGCAAGAAGGGTGGATCATCCCAGACCAGGCCTCCTGACGCCATTACACACACACACACACAGACACACAGACACACACACACCTCTAAGCTACCATGAGGCCTCATTAGAAAGATCTGCTCGCTCTCTCTTTGGCAATGTCACCTCTACCGCAGGGACCGGAGACTGACACAGGCATAATTGGCCTGAACACACCAGCAGTGCACTGGGAATGCCAGGGTGTGGATAGGTGGTGTGTGTGTCTGTGTGTGTGTGTGTGTGTGTGCGTGTGGTGCCTTGACCCCGTTAATGCGGCACCATTGGGACGCGAGTGGCTGATGTCACATTGGATCAGTGGATGCTGGTGGCGGTGATGGGGGAGGGACCTCCCCTGAGACGGGGAGACTACTGCTTTCATCACCTCCACCGGTCGACAGCGTCTCCACCGTCAGTCACACACACACACACACACACACACACACACACACACGTCAATGACACACTGACTAAAGATGGCCCCAAAATATCAGCTACATACTGTACCAAAACCCCGAGTCAAAAGGGCTTGTGATTCCATTCATCGAGATGGTCACCTAACTACACCTTTCTTACACCCCTTCATATGAAAACTGCATTTCTCACATAGCTGCTGTGTGAAATTATGATACACTTCACAATGTGGCAAGAGCAAGAAAACGGGTTAAAGTTAAATTTAATTTAAGTTAAATTACACAATTCATCATTGTAAAAGGCTTTTACTCATCAAACAAGACAAAGAGGACCTGTGTTCCCGTCTCATCGTCAGCCTCAATGTTGTCTTTGTAACCAAACACAGATTTCTGAATAAACTGAGCATGCTTACATAAATCCTTCTTCCTTACCTAGACCAACAAAGTATATGCCACAGACTGTTCCCTCAGAGACCTGAGAGAAACAGGCATGTACAGTATACAGTTGCTTACCATTCAACCCTGACTGTCAAACCGCCACATATCTCAGTGTGGCAGACACCCGAGGGGGGGGGGTGGGGGGGGGGCAGCAGGAAAACTGGGGCCCTTTCACTTTGATCTCTGGAGTGCAGCCCATTTAA
Organism: Hoplostethus mediterraneus; assembly: GCA_034670385.1. NCBI lineage: Eukaryota > Metazoa > Chordata > Actinopteri > Trachichthyiformes > Trachichthyidae > Hoplostethus > Hoplostethus mediterraneus. The sequence continues at coordinate 4,574,363 of JAXDDW010000005.1, forward strand.
ATGTTTGTGTTTGAGATGTAGACCTTTAATTTCGGCCTGATGGGTTCCAGGCTCTTTGGGTTTAGCGTGGCATGTCGGATATAGGAGTGTTTACACAGTCTCCCTCCAGCTCTCCTGGTGATGAAATAAGTGCATTAAGATGGATGGATTTACTTAGTCTCTAACCTCGGGACTCGGGGAACAAACTCTGAATGACCTCTTTGTGTTGTTGGAGGGGATGGAAGGAGATTGGCCCAAACCCCGGTGTGTGTGTGTGTGTGTGTGTGTGTGTGTGTGTGTGTTTCTAGAGCGCCACCAGACCCATTCGCGTCACCGCTGGCTACAGTGGTAGCCTCAAAACACGTCCCAGCCAACAAGTGGGCACACGCTCTGTTACAATAAGACTCGGGGAAAAACATATTTATCATGATGGATCGTAATTCAATCACACTCAGTCAAGTTTATAACCCTGCAAGAACGAGAATGAGTTATAGACACACTGCAAAAAACATCCATTTTAACAAGGCGCTAGTACTGAGTCTTCAACTCTTATTTCTTTAAAAACAAGTGAACTGGGCGAGATCATTTCAGTTGTTTCCAATGTAAATGATACCCTGGCTGTACTGGATCTGCCTTATTCTAGAAAACTACCTGGACTCATCTCACCTCATTTACAGAGTTAGTCATTTTTTTTACAGTCATGAACGAAATATGAAGGAATGAAAATAATATACCATCTGCAACAGACATCGTTCTCTTCATTAGCAGCACAAAGCCGAGCTTATACGCCTGAAGACTTTAGCGCTCATTTATTTAAACACAGAGGTGGAAGACTAATGCCTCGTTGCTGAGATCAGGGCTAATGGAGCTGTGATCAATGCAATAATCTCAACGTGATAGTGAAATATGTAGGGGGGAGGAAATGTTGCCATTTTTCTCTGCCTACAGCTCTCGCTCACACACACACACACACACACACACACTGACGTAAAGCCAGTGTGAGCTGTGGACACGGGGGCTGGGCCATTGTTTGCAACAGCGAGGCAGTAAATCAGCCAGTGCTACCCTTGATTTGTTAACCTTTGTTTGGCTGTGTCAGCAGATGAGGCATGGCTGGAGCGGCCCCTTTCATGGACGTTATATACAGCCTTTCTCTCTGGAGGGAGGGAGGGGGGGGTGGGGGGCATCTAGCATCCACGCAGCACAGGATATTGAGCTTCCTTTACCCCTTGGAGATACATTAAACGCTCCTAGCTGGAGGCGGGTAACTAACAGGAGTAGAGCCCACTAGGGATATGCCTGGAATCTGCTTCACTCATATATCACCCAGACTTCCCTGAATCCCTCAGATCCCGACATCACTCCTCAAAACACGCTTATTAAATATCACACAAACATTTTTGATTTCGAATTACGTTTGAGCCACGACAACAACGCTTTTGTTCCGGCGGTCACGTCTGGAGGGAGGGGCGGCGGCCTCTACGTGACCTCACGCCCCCCCCCCCCCGCAGGGAAACAGACCGTCCTTGACTGCAGTCGTTCCTCACAACGCACAAAAGGTCCGATGGTAGTCGGGTCATCTTTCCGCTGCGCATCAGGTCAAGTTCCACGGGCGGCCCTGATTTCTTGACACACAAACCCACACAGACGGCAGAGGTCAACGCGGGGGCAGCGGAGGGAGCCTGGGGCGGTAAACCAACACCGGCGCTGTGAAAGGCTAACCTTCTCTATCCAGTCCACTTAATGAGTTAGGGAGCTGCCTGGGTGATTTGTGGTGTGATTGTTCCTCTCTATATCACTTGAGATTACAGCAGGTGGCAGCCAACAGCCTTGAAGTAACACAGCTCTATCACCAGGCCTGCTCTCAGGAAACAGGGAGAGCGAACGAGGCAGAGAGAGAGAGAGAGAGAGAGAGAGAAACTAGTCCTCATCTCCCTCCCACACAGCAATAATACGCTCACAGGCCATTTTGCTGCCAGTAGAGCTCTCTGACAATCCAGGGAGCTCTTCAGCTCTGATATCTGCCACAATAGTTCACCTCCACTTTTCTCTTTCCACGCTTTTTTTTTTTTTTAAACAATGCCATCAGTGCTGCAAATTACACCTTCCACATTACACATTACTCTCTCCCCCGGTGGGAGACGCACTCAAGCCCGACGCACTTCACCAGCGGCGCTCTTCACGCTGCCGCCAGCCCCGGGTCTCGCTGTAGCACCGCTTCATTTTCACATTAACTCCAGTAAAGCGCGGTGAAATCAGCGTTGTGCTGAAGGGGGAAACTGAGAACCACTAGGCTGTGCACTTCAATTCTCCCCCGCACTGAACTTGCGTCATAGGTGCAGAGCCGCGGGAGATGTCTCAAGAGAGACAGGTGCTCTAATATGTCAACCAGACGAATGGCGGTAAAAAAAAAACCCATCTCAAGTACTCCTTGGCTGCACCATTAAACCAAATAACGATGTAATGAAGTGTTTCTAATTATAACCACGGGTTAACTGTGATCTTGGTAACTAAGCATTTGTGTATGCAGATAAGAGGAAGCTATTAGCATTAAAGTATTTTATAAGCTAACAATAAGACCTACTGTATTGGAATTGCATTCGAAATCGTATTTCTATATTTTACATTGGTTAGATTTGTAGTTTTACATCTAAAAATCCATCCTATTCCATACAGAGTCCGTCTGCAGAGTTTCAGCATTCATACCTAAAACTCAACAGTTTATGAGTGAGAATTATTACAAGCCCACTCTTGGTGAAATGGTGTTTTTAAATCTAGCATCTATCTTAAACTTGCTGCCGCGGCTGCGCTCAGCAAATAATGTGCAGTGTGTTTGGGCCGTGCTCTCCAGTGACTGAGCTGAATTTCCACGATGGCTTGGGGGATTGACAATATCATAAAGGAAGAGAGTGTAACTGGATGACATTACCACCCTGGGACCCGGCTTTAATCATTTGATTGATCTGTCTGCGGGCCTTTTCCCGGTGACACGGTGTGCTGGTTTGTCATCAGTGTCTTTGTAACCCAGCGGTCGGCCACTTCAATCCACTTCCCCGGAAAGGCACTGACAGACACAGCGCCGGGCTTAACGAGGCCCGGACACCCGTTTCCACCCACGGCAGCTTGAAAGCAGCTTAGACTTTGGAAAAACTGTTTGTTTCACCAGCGGCCAGTAGGCTATGCCACCGCTTCCTGATTGGTGCTCACGTCCTGGTTTCTCTGTCCAAAACTTCTCCCGGAGAGTAAATGAATCAGGTTAGCTAGCTGACACCTGCAGGCGCCTTGACAGTCACGGTAATTAGAGCTAACATTTAATGACTCTTAGTTAATGAAAGCGTTGCCTGGGCCAACTGAACCCGCAGTCAGTAGAGGGAGGGGGTGAAATGGAGATGGAGAGAGAAAGAGAGAGAAAGAACAGTAGAAACTCTACCCCTCACAGCAGACGCTGAGCTGAAGCCGGCACGAGGGGGAGGAAACAAACAAACGTCTGAAAAAAACAAAAGCTGGATTTTTTTCTGTTTAGAAATGCAGTGTAGGCCCAGGGCAAAAACACGGTGGCTGTTGAGGGAGCACAGAAAATGCAGTATAATTGTTGAGTAGGTGAAGTTACACTAAGAGCCATCAGTCTTCAGAAGGGATCTGAGGCTGCCCTGGGCTAATTTGCCGCGGGAAAAGCAGCCATCAGTCATTAGCAAACATCAGCAGCTGAATTACAATGAGGTTTCTTCACGCTCAATTGTCTTAAAGGTGTATTGAATGTGTCTTAGTGCCTGAGTTTTAATCAATCTCAGTGTTGTTAATAATGATAGTGTCCCAAATTAGGTTTTGGGTTCACCTGCCAAGGGCTGGTAAACTAAAACCATTTACCTGCCAGGAGTTTAATTTTTAACGGGCCAAAATAATCAATACACATTTCTCATAGAAATGTGTCACCCTACTCTTTGAATGCTATTGTGATTACACAATCAGGTGCTGCGTGTCAATTTAAAACGTACTCAATTACACAATGGATCAAGTTTATAATTCACACACACACACACACACACACACACACACACACACACACACACACACTTGAAGATAAAATGTTTTAGATTTTGATTTAACGCTCATGAGTACAGAGCACAGTACAATCAACTCCCTGTTGTTTCTGCTGCCATGGTCTGTCATTTAGCCGGACCCTGAGCCCAATAAGCATTTCATGTGTACCAACAAGAAAGCACAAACCGCCAAACAAATGGAGACTTTTTGCACCTGCCCTTGGGCAAATATTGACACTCATCTTCTCACAAACGAGCCTCTCTTGGTATTTTTGTTGGAGCCGTTGCTTGTCCCGAGGTTTGGTTGCATTAGAGTGGTGGTAATCCCCTCCAACAAAAACCCACCCAGCTCTTTTAATCACCACCCTCCATAAAAATACCAGTGGTCCCCGCTCTCCCTGCACCTGGATTCTTTTACTCGCCCTTTGCGATAGCAATAGGCATTAGCATATGGCAGGAGAGGAGGAGGGGATGGGGATGGCAAAAGGGAAGAAAAGAAGAGATATTTAAATGGAAATAGGGGCCAAGAGAGTGGACTACCATGCAGCAGAGAGAAAGCGTATTTTGTGTACTGTTTCCCCAGTCAGGTCCTTTCACGGAGGGAGAGAGAGGGCAGCCCTCTGTTGATTTAGGCCTCACAAAGGGGGCCTTAATCCTTTCAAGGGAACCAAATCAGCCCACAGAGAAGCGCCTTCAAAAGGAAACCTCCCTGTCAAGCATGGCCATTGAGCCCCCCGATGGACGCCACAAATCAAGCCCTGGAGGGAATCAAAGGCCAGAATGTGGGAAATGTGTTTGGAGATCTGTGTGGTGGAAAGTGCAGGAAGAGGAGGAAGGGGGGGGTACAAGGACCTATCAGCACCAATCGGCCCTGTTTCTGCCACTGCTCTGAAGGGGTCATAACCCCTGTCTCCTCCCCACCCTGCCTGGTAACTCCCCCCCATTACAGAGGAATGTCCATTCACATGGGGCACCTCCATTATCCCTGAGCCAGAGAAAATGGGGCTGCTTTTAACAGCAAATTAGTGACTTGATAATGAGGTCACATGTGGTGTTGGCACACTGAGGCCATAAACAGATGCCTTTCCTGCCCTCACTTCATTCCCTCCAGCATTAGTACATCCTCCTCCATCTCCTCCTCCTCTGGCTATAATATATGCCCTGGCGCATTGCTGCACATTCTCAACAAAGACTCATCAAAAAGCCATGTGGCTGTATTTGATGCACTGGAATGTCATTTTATGTTGAACGTTAAGATGTTTAAAGTAAGACCCTGCAGCTTATACAATATGCGCTCTCTTTCAATTTTGACATTGTATTGATTCCATCTGATAGATGATGGCAAATGCTTTCATGGCTAGGCATTCAGTTAACACTGGCTGATATTTCATTGTATTGTAACTTACTTGGTAGGAATGCGCTATTATGTAGATGATTATGTAGAAATATGATATATCATTTGACCAAAACAATTATACCATTTTTTACATGCTAAAAGGTCAAGAGACCTGCAAAATAAGCTTAATATCATTGCAGCATGAAAAGCATTAAAACACTAAGCAAAGCCCGTACCTTTAACTGCAGCTGTGCTGAAGAATTTCTCTGAGCCGGCATCGGAGACCTGAAAGAGAGTTAAAATGTCATCAGCATATTGCTTGCAGGAGCATCAATTCACAAAAGGCAAAGGCTCAGGGTGGGTTAGGGGGGGGCCCTGACCCACCCTGAGCCCCCCCCCACGCACAACAGGCCACTTTACTTCTAGGTCACCTTACACTCTGCTACACTTTATAATTTATAACTTTTGTACTTTTTCTATTATATTTTGTACTTTTTCTATTATATTACTTGTTTTTTAAATTATGTCTGTTAATATTTGTTCTTAGCATTAGCGTACGGTGTCGGAGAGGCATACGAATTTCATTGCCAACTTTTGCTTTTTTGTGAATGTTTGTGCATATGATAATAAAAAACCTTGTAACCTTGTAGGTCCTGAATCTAATATTATTTGCCACCAAAACTTCCAAACCTTCCTCATATCAACAACATTTCTGGGGACAAAGTGGAGGAATGACTGACAAGATATTATTATGTGGTCAATGTGATTGTTTTCATTTTTTATTATTAGACTTGGGTCACAAAACCATCAGCATAGAGGCAACATCGGTCCTGGATGCTTCCCTGTTAAGATCTTTAGTTTCCATTACATTTCTGGCAATTTTTGCTTGTTCTTTGTTCACCAATATAATGACAGAAATTGCAAGATCAAATTTGGACTCACTTAAAGTATGGCCAGTGCACACAAATTGCCATACCCAATTGATGCCCACGACTGTTTGGATGGAGGTGGGCTTCACGATCAAAAACTCAAGGCGGTACTGTAACTGCCATCTGACTTGGGCAAAACAAGTGGCACTTCACATCCACGCCACTTGATGGCACTGTTGCTCCATGCCCAAACAGCACCATCCCCTTTCCAAGCTTCCCCGCCAAGGTACCAACATTAGTGTGTTACAAGAAAATGTGCAGAAATAGGATCTACAGCTATTAGATAATAAAAGTCTATTTAGGTGACAACATGAAGTCGAAGAGGCGCTGGCTATGTCAACTTCGACGTCCAGATCACCGTATTACTACCATAACTACAGGGTGCAAGGATAGGTAATATGACTACACCCGTGAACCTGCACATGGGCACAAGGCCTGACAGACATTTCTCAGAAGAAAATAACATTTTTGAACACTGGGTTTGATTCATGTGATCCACTCGGCTCGGGTTTCTTTAATGACAATTTCTGAATAATAAGGCATCACGTTATAGTCTTTACGCTTTGACAGTAGGCCTAATTTTCTTGTGATACAAAAAGCTAAAGGACAGGAATATTCCTGATCCTTGTCAAACCACAGGTGAATTGTATGCGCACGGATGAGTCTTCTTACTCCGGTGCATGGCAGCGACTATAAGGTTGCATGAGAAAGGGGATATTGTGGCCACACCATCAACATAAAAACAAGAAATGAACACAAATCATAAACTAAATTATTGTCGTCTTTCGTTGGACAGCAACGCCTTCATGAGTTTGTAATAAATCGACGGTATCTGTTCAACAGTCACGTACTGACAGAATGTAAACAATGCTAGCAGCAGAACAAATGACAGTGAAATAGGTGGCATGAAATGACTGCAATATAAACTCTACTATTTTAGTTAGTTAGTTAGAGAATAATCACATAGTGTCAAAATAAACCTTAGCTTCTATATGGCTCAGTGCCAGCGCGCATACCTTTGATGTGGCACGGTTGGCAAGAAGGCAAATAAGTCAGGATATTACTTTCGCGGTCTGGTAAATACGGCCTCGTTTCACATTCTGCTTTTCAAATGAAATAATCCACACAAGAGGCGGCGAAGTCTACTCCGTTTAAACTGAGGACAGCCATGCGGAGAGAGAAGCAGCCTTTCCAAGAGGAAAAAAAAAATCCAAAGCCGCTCACAAAGCTACTGCGCCTTTTGGACAAAGGGAACCATGTGTCTCGCCACGGAAAGCTTCGGCAACAGCGCTGAGACGACGACAAAATCCCCCGATCCACGTTTCTTTCGTTGCTCAGGACGCGATATCAATCTTGTTCATGTACATTCTCCTGTGGGGAATATCCGTGAGAGGGAACAAACAGGATCCGCGAAGGTTTGCGTGTCGGTGCGCACAGAGGGGCTGCGTCCGACGGAGCAAACCAATCCAACAAAGCGCAAAGCCAGTTTCCTCTGCAGCGGTAGACCGAGACAAAAATCACACAGGCTGTGAACAAAAACTCGTAAGGTATAACCCCGCTTTCGTTATTTTTTTCAGCTGCGAAGCCTGTCTAGCGCGGTCTCTCTGACGGATCCCGGTCGTGGACAGACGAGAGCCTCTCCTCATGCGCTCCCAAGCACCAGACAAACTCCCATTCATCCAACGACTGACTGCCTGAGTGCTGCCGCCGCTGCCTTGACGGTCGGGTCCTCCCACTTCCTGATTCCAGTCTGACTTGGGTTCAACCTCAACCCTGCTTCTTCCGAAGACGGACGCACTCGCGTTTTTGCGCTTCCGAAAACCCTCTGAATACGATTCCAGAGGCGCATCAGTACGTTTACCTTTGCGTAAATGGCGCACAAAAAAAGAACGGCAGTGGCGCACCAGAAGTAGATAAGGAGGGAGCGGGAGAGAGAGACAGAGGGAGGAAGAGAAATGAGGAAGGGAGGGAGCTGAGACAGAAAGGTATTCTTTCTATCAGTCTCTGCTAAGTGAGATGATGTCAGCCACTAATGAATTCCCCAGTAGGGTGCTGCTACCGTGAGGAGAGGAAAAACAAAACGCTCTTTGATGAGCAGCATGCACCTCCTCACAGCCCACAGGCGCTGTCTTCCTGTTGTATCAACTCCCACTTCACTGGCCTGGAGGGAGGTCAGACGGGTATTAAAGACAGCTCTTGGGGTTCCCCGGCTTCTAGTCAAGACCAGCTAGACCCATGGCTCATCACATTTCTGCCCTGACACTAATGTACCTCACAGGCATGAAGCATGATTACCAAGTTTATAATAATACCATTCTTTTATAGAGCCCTATGGGGCAATTATCCTCACTTGCCCCCTTCCACAGGGAGGTTAGAGCCTGAGTCTAGGGTCAACTACTAAACAGCACACTAGAAGCTGGCAGGGATTCAGTATCTTGCCCAAAGGCACTTCAGCAGGCACTAGGCCATCCTGCCAACTTAAAATACAGACTACATAAATACAGACATTGAGAAATGTCTCAATGTTGAGTCTGTATTTTAGAGGATGCAGGTTTTAGGGGGGGGACTATACTGTTAACATTCAGCTCGGCCTGGAAGTACCATTCACTGGGGAAGCTCTTCTGATCCCTCACATCTTCATCTTCTGTGTGTCTAATGAGCACTAACCCACTGTCTGTGAGGTCAATGGATCTACAATAGAGTCACATTGGAAAAGTCTTTCCCTGCCAGCCCAGCCCCAGCCCAGCCCCAGCCACCACAGTGCAGAAAACAGTATTAGCTCATGGTTGGGATGCTAATCCGTCCCTCGGTAACAGAGGGCGACTGTCCATTGGCTGGTGCTGGCCATGCAAACATGAAAGCTTGGGACATGGGACATAGATCCAGAATGGCAAAACAAATCCTCACGCACGGCAGGGCAAGACACCACAGCACTTCTCTCTAAAACAGCTCTGCAGTTAGATGGCTTCATACATTGTCTGGTTAACTTGAAACTTCACACCCGACATCTTCATCATCAGACTGAGCTTAGCCACATCCAGACAGAGGTTTAGATATGTTAGATGACTATTCACATTTTAGGTATTTAGCGGACACCTTTTTCCCAGAGCAACGACTGAGAAGGTGTGGGTTCAATGTCATGGACACTTTGATGCCATACAAGACAAATAATGTGAAGTGCCATCGGGGTGGGAGAGAGTGGCCTCAGGTGGCCAGTTAAAGCCCAGCCAGTTGGTCTGGCCACAGAGGATAACGCCTCCAGTCACAAAGGGCCTGAGAAAGACCAACCTACATTAATGTGTAGGAGGTCGGGGGCTCCCTTTAAGCATCACTCGATGTTTGTGTTTAGGTGTATAGCTGGTCTGTGACTCATTTAAAGGAAATTATTGATCTCAGGCTGAAACCAATACATTGTTACTATTCAGCTGCACAATCCCACTGCACACACTGAATAGTTACGGTGAAGAGTTGCATAATGATACCAGGACACCGTCTAAAATTAGTTACAAATGTACTGTGTGGTTACATGTAATTGTATCACAAGGATTCTCGTGTTTGATGTGGTGAATGCGATGAAACATCAAGGGCTTTTCGTGGTTTGGCTTCAAATGTATTACATGGCTGGCTGCAAGATATGTATTTATACTGCTGCCACTAACAGAAAATGGCTACCAGTCCCCCTCACGCAGCAGCACGAACGACTCACCGCTCCCCCTCCTAAACGGTCATTATCAGATTTGAGAGCGACCACAAGTCTTGTGATTACAGCCACACCGCCACACAATCAGCATCCGGATCTCTCGCTGCACATTATTTTTAATTCAAATGAAACACTGACAGAGATGAGCACACACACCAAAAAAAAAAAAAATCCTGCACACTTTTGTATGGAAAAACACTGTCTGTGTCTCTCTTGTCTGTGCAAGTGCTGAGATCAAACACAATGTCTGCATTTATGCTATGCATCCCAGTAATTGCTGTCTGGGCATGTAAGTTCTGTCTATAGACCATCAGCCTCTTGCTGACGTTTTGTCATCTTTTATTCCTTTTTTTGGACCTTGATTTTCCACTTCAAAGTAACCAGAGGCATGTTTTTCTCCCCCCCACAACCGTGGTTTAATTTTACAGGAACTCTTTCCTAGATTACAATCACAGGAGACTGGCTCTCCTTTATGAGCCTTCCTGCCATTATGCCAAATCTCTCCTCATTTAAAATATTACTGATAAGTGTAACATGAGTGCTGGCAATGTAATATGTTAAAAGCTCTTATTAAATTTGCCTGTTGACTCTGAGCTCGTTCTCTCCTGTGCTTGCAGGGGCTAACGATTTCTCTCATTTACTCCAACTAGAATAAGATGTGGAGGTGAGGCAATGGAAAGAGATTTTTCTTAACAGCGCTGAGCAGTCGTCATCTGAGGAGAATAGCAGTCATCTCAGCCGGGCGGGTGCTCCAGGTTCAGAAACAATTCCAGCTAACAGTGACATCTCTGTGAGGATGAGATAACCCCTGGGCCAGACAAAGGGCTGAGGAAATATAAGTTGTCTGCTTTAAAAAAAAAAATCTCAGTCAAACAGGCAAGATGACAAAGAGCCCATTATGTTTACAACAATGGTCTGGGTGGCAGTTGCAAGTGGAAAGGCGTTACGGACATTCAGAGGCTTTGTAGCCCTGTTGACCACTGAGCATCTCCATTGGACTACTTCAGGGGTAAGTGGGATTCTCTTGGCCACTTAGGACACACTAACACTTTTCAAATATCATCAACATCTAACAGCCAGAGAGTGTACATGCATTTAGGCAACACCCTACAAGGTGTATGTTAGTGATGTTGAATGGATGACCTGGAGGGAAATAAACACCCATCACATCATCCAATCAAATCATTTGATGTACACCATAAAGGATTCTACATGGCGCATATCAGCCACCGGTCAACAGGGAATGGTCAGACTACATTTTCTAAGAGTGAAATGTTCTTTGATATTTGTGTCCAACTAAACTATATTACAATCTAGCAACAACCTACACACCTGTCACTTCAAACTGCTAGCTGACAAGCTAATGCTTTGTGGCCAAAATATTCTGTGGGCATCCCCAGCCTGACATACTTCTAGCCAGAACGCAAAAAGCTTTGAAAGCTCTAACTTGCTGCAATTAAGATGGAGAAAATAATAATTAGATTGAACTATTACAGTCATGAATGTCACACTGATATTTTAAGCTAGTTTTACGAGTGGCAGTGTGCCACAGGAAGGCAAAGTCTAGATGCGAGGGAAGGGAAAATCATGGTTTGATCGCGGTCCAGGGGCTATGTTTACACACATACAATATTCTGACTACTGTGGTTAATATGATTGAGATGATCGCTGGATGTACATATGGTTCAAACTAAATCAATTTCACCAATAACCTGGTTTCCATGGATTTAGTGTATCATACCTGATATGATATGAGCGCAGTGAGGCCACACCCTCGAGATGCTCGAGATCTGAGGTGAAATGTGAATGTTGGAATGCCAATCCAGGAACTAGGAATTTTTTTTTTTGCGTACACACGAACACACACACACACACACACACACACACACACACGGAACTGCCAACACTTCTTCTCTCAGTCTTTTGAAGGCGGAGTGAGAGATATTTTTTTTTTTTTTTTTTACAGTCATTACATCCGACCTTATCTCCCAGAGCCTGCACTGGGCTGTCAATGACAACTGGCTCTAATCTCTACCCCCTCCCGACAAGCAGCACTGACAGGCCCTTTCTTCCCAATTCCTCAGACACGTAGCCAGACATAAATTAATCTGTCACTCATTTCTAGCATTAATGTGGGGATGACACAGGAGTGCGCATGCACACACACAGACAAAGAAAAATTCAACCAGCGTTAAAAAACCTATAGATTTACAGGCTTTCAAATGGGACAACACAGTATCCCAAAAGCAGGAATGTAAGCCTTTGGGAGAGCTAACAATCCTGGCTGTGTATATTACACTAGTCAAATATCCTGACTGGGACACTGAATGCTTTAGGGACAATTTCCCTCTGCATTGCCACAGACATGCTTCTGAATATTAAACCTGTAAATACCAACGCCAAACAGAGAAGCTTGCTTGCTTATTTAAGCCTGTGCTTATCACACGAGGTGTGATTGGCATTCTGGGAATAGTTAGGGAGATTGACGGACGTGGGGGATAAAAGCATCCATCTGATATGATGACGAGACCTCTGAAAGCAGACCCTTTCTGCTGTAATAAGGCTTCCTGAGCCCAGAGATATGAAACTCACATCACATGTCAGCCGGGGAGCGGCGGAAAAGTATTTCTTCCTCATGTTAAAAGCCTGTAGAGACTGTGTTATCTGCTTATCTGAATCTGCTTATCTCCCTGTGGTCTCTGAAAGCAGCCGGAGCCGTAGGAGTCCTAGATAAATGGCCTGATCAATGGTAGACGTAATCTGGATCTGGTAGGCAATAATCAGATCCAGTTGACATTGCAGGGCATGAGAACTGACCTGTCAGCGGGAACAAACCTGCTTCACTGGCCATCAGTCCAATGTCACTACCATGAGACTCACTTTATAAAACAATGCAGACAAGAAAATTGGTTTAACCTTCCCTTCCTTTTATGCTTTGGTTACATCCTTAATGCATCCCCCCCCCCCCCTGTTCTGCCCAGTCACAGGAGAAATGGGAGACCCTTTTGTGTAAATTATAGACATTGCCATGGAATGTGGGCTGTGGGCTGCGATGCCGTGGATAATTTCAGGCCAGTCAATCACTCCCTCCCCTTCCAACAGAAAGGAGCATATGTGCAGCCCGTCCCACACACTCATACACACATACACACTCACATACATACAAACAAACGTGTACATTAGGCAGTGTTTACCAGCATTTTCACTTCATTCCTGATATAACAATATTTCTAATAAAGGAAACACGCATGCTATATTATTTTCCAGGCCCAGTGTGTACCTGCAGTATGCCGCCCCCTTTCATAACACTAAAAATGGACTGAGGAATGGATTGTGATACAACGAATAGCGGCACATGAAAGTGAAACATTCATTTTAATGGTGATATTTACAAAAGACCTGCATCTCCACATCTTGGTATTGTCCCTAATGCGCGGCGCCATTGTCTGTTTACTGCCACGCCTGACGTGGAACAACACTGTAAATGGGATCCAGCGCTACGCGGTGATGCTCACCGTAATGAAATAATCCTCAGAAGAAGAAAAATAATAAACGATTCAACGTCATTGTCAAGTTACCTCGTCGAAAAGAAGCGATGGCGTTCGGCTTCATCACGTTGACCATAAAAGGGGATTATTAGACGTTTCAAAATTTGACCTCAATTTTTTCTCTCTGAAGCACTACAGTGGAGCCGTATCCCAGACAGAAATATTCTTAACAGATACCCGCTGCATGACGAACCCCCAGCTTTAATTTTTCTCCCTAATCTGCATGTCTTTATACTCGCGGAGCCCCAGCAGACATCAACAACCAAAGAACCGTGGCGCTAGCACCCCCCCATGAGGCCTTGACTTAATACCAACCAAGAGCTCCTGCGCTGGCAGGGATAATATTTTCCCCTTTTGTTGCTTTCTTCTCAGCACAGCAATGGGAGTGAGGAGAAAAGGGGAGAGACGGGGAGATAAAGGAGGAGGAACCAGAGAGCGAGAGAGAAGAAAACAGGAGGAGGAGAAAAAAAAAACAGGAGGAGGAGAGCGACAGGGAGAAAAGAGAGGCAAGACGAGAGGGAGAGAGAGAGAGACAAACAGGGAGGTGGAGAGAAATGGCCTGCTGTGTCTTTAAAAAGGAACGGCAACAGGAAAGCACTGAGGAAATCACCAGTAAGGCAGTGTATTAAAATCTGTCTGACCTTTGATGGACTCCTGCAGCCCCCCCCCAGCGATCGGGCCGGCTGGAGGAGTATGGTCAGAGGGATTAGGCCTCCGAAACGCTCCGTCAAGACCATTCTGTCAGGCACCGACGGAGACATCCCCGGCCTCTCCCTCCCCACCCTGCACACTCAAGCAAGCCTCTCCAGGGCTGTCTCCGTGCTCAACAGCTCCGGAGTAGGGGGGCCTGATGATAAGCTCTCTAGGGGGACACGAGATGGGCCCGGGACATCAAAAGCCAGCAGGCTGACAGACAGCAGGGAGGTCTCTGCCTCCTCGCCCCCCCTCCTCCCTTTCTCTCTCTGTGTCTTTTCCTCCCTCTCCCTCCATCTCGGCCTGAGCCCCCGCTGGCCATGGAGGGGTTTCTAATTGCATTTCACAGGGCCTGAACTAAATAAGGCTGTTGTTCTGCCTACAGTAGCCTCCCTGCTGTGGGACTGAGCGATGGGCGGGACAGACGGGAGGGTTTGGGTTGTGGCTGGATAGGGGTGTGTGTGTGTGTGTGTGTGTGTGTGTGTGTGTGTGTGTGGGGGGGGGGGGGGGGGGTTCTCCTCTATCATGAGACGGACTGTCTCAGTCCACTGAGACAGTGCGAGGATATCCTCCCTGACCTCGTCTCCTCTCCCCTGCTCATCTCCCCTCTCTGTAACAGTAGAACATGGGATACTGGTTGAACAAGAGGAAGATAGTGTGTGTGTGTGTGTGTGTGTGTTTGTGTGTGTTCAGACGCAGGAGGGAGTAATTTTATCTGTGAATCCCCTCCTTTCCCCTAGTGGCGTCCCAACAGAGAGAAAAGTGAGCCAGTGGTTTGTGACCTACATGTGGAGCCGGTTTGCGGGCCGGAGTCCGGGGCGGGGTGGGGGGGCTGCGGGGGTGGGGGGGTGGGGGGGCTGCAGGGGGTCTGTCTGTTGACAAGCACGGGAGGGCCTCTTCCACTTTGAAGCCCTGCGCATTTAAATATTTCATGACCCCCCTCATCTCCAGCCCCTCTCTCGTCGGATTTGTGCTCTGGCCCGTGGCTGCCTTTCATTAATAGCACAGCGAGATGGGGTTAGTGTCAATCTAATGCCCCCCCCACCCCCCACCCCCCCCCAACCATCAGCGAGGCAGATCTGAGGGAGCCGACGCTCAGCTGCTCTCCCGCACCCGGGCCCTTTTGGCATTTTAGCATATCTGGAGGACGATCTCGTTAAACGCTAGTAACAATTACACCAATTACAGATAAGCCTAAGTGTGTCAAAGCCACAACATGATGTTTACAATGATTAACATGCGGCGCTATCAGCGGGAATAGTAATCAACGCTAGTGCCTGGGCGCTTCGCAAGATCACAGGCCTCTTTATCTGTCACTATCTATAAAAGGCCACTGGCTGAAGGCGGGCTTGGCTTTGCTTGGCACCAGCACCACGCTCGTAGCTCGCTCTGCTGGTTCCTATCTCTTGCGGGTTCACGTGAAGTGCACCGGGTTTGATGGGATCCTTTACACTCCGTCATACGTGCAGTATTTGCAACAGGACGATCGCTATCACAAGTAGGAAACATCCAAACGCGGCACACCCTCATTTCTGTTCATTATCGTCAACGCGATCAAAAAACGGTTGCTTTCAGGCTCTGACTAACACATCCACGGCTGTACTCTTATATAATCCATCATCTCGGGCACATAGTTCCTTGTATGTGTGAATGACGTTTTGTAATAGAGTGTGGCGTGGGCCAGTAGATTTCCAGGAGGGCGCGTGCTGGCGTGGCACAGAGCGGCGGTCTGGAAATGTGTCGACGGGGCCGGTGACCGTGACATAAGGCCCCGCTTGTCTGCCTGTAATAGAGATGCCTTTGAGAGGGGCCTGCATCTGCCCGCAGGACACATTCCATGCTTTTCCTCCACAAACTCTGCACTGCCGTCGGGGCTCCGGGTCCTAAATGTGCACATTGTGAGGCTGCCCTGCTGGCTGCCTGACAGCAGCACATTCAACACAGGGCTATTTGAGTGGACCCAGGCTCCCAGGGCACAGATACAGCATGCTCTCTCTGAGTGTGTGTGTGTATGTGTGTGTGTGTGTACGCCACTTTAAAAGCAGGTGTCTGTGTGTGTTTGTTTATGTAATTGTGTTGAACGATCCACCTTATACTTTGTTTTTGCTATTGGAGCCATACCTGAAGAGGCATGAAGTGTGTGTGAGTATGCATGATGAGAGAATGATGCTGTATACAGTGGACCTTTCAGCGTGTGTGTGTGTGTGTGTGTGTGTGTGTGTGTGTAACCTGGTCTCAGTGGGGGTCAGCGCTGAGGGCCACCCAGGAATCAGCGCTAAGCCCAATCATCAGTGCCTGCCTCAGCTAAGCTTACCATGTACTGTGTTTACCAACACCAAGCCTCCACAAGATGATCTGAGGCAGCTTGCTGTCTGTCTCTCTGTCTCTCTCTCGCTCTCTCTCACACACACACACACACACACACACAGTCCGTAAGAGGATTTTACACTGGCAACAGGGACAAGCTATGTTGCTTATCCAGAGAGAAGCTGCATCACCTCACACAGAAAGGAAACTGTTAAGTTTGGTTCTGCCTTTGCTGGTCCGCTGCCACAGCTGCTGAATCAAAAAAGGTTTTAATTCAGTTGGATGAAAGGCTGCATAAACAATGTTGTGATCTGCAATGATCACAAGGCTTAAGCCAAACAAGTTTTGGGCTCTGAGCTAATGGGTTTAACTGAGAGAGTTGCTTTTAGAGTGTCAAGAGTAAAACAGCCAGGAATGTTTAGTCTCGCTGCAATTAGACTGCTCAGTTTGCACATGAAATAATGTCTTAGTCTGTATAAACACTTTATAGCTACTAACTCTCTGTCTGGTCTAATCAATAGATGTATGTCTGAATGGTATATGATGTGGTGTTCCTTGAATCTGTTTTTATTGTGTCAAGGTTTTGATTTGGACTGAATTCTTCACAGAAGAAGCATTAGCTGTGTTTCTCTGTGCGGTCTGCTGATTAGTCTGCTCCGCTGACCACATTGTTCCGCGATAACAGAGGGTGGTTGGCTGGCCCTCAGGAAGTCATTTACCCAGAGTTCACCGACTCCCTGACCAAGGATATTAGAGGAGGGTCTTTTAGTCATGCTCGATGGAGCCCTGACTGACTCCGCGAAAGCCTCTGGTCTGCAGGGGAATCTCACAGGGCGAGGCTGGCCTGCAAACACCACCACCATCAACGCTCCGGGCACAATAGCACCTCACACTGCTTAGGAATTCACACATGGAGGGACTAGCTTGTTTTCCTAATTAGTGCTTTACTGCGGTGGAATATGTAGCACAAAAAAAATATGCAAAATGCAAACTTCTGAAAACAGACACAATTACTTGCACCAACGAGACACACACAAGCACACACATATCTTCATTGCCCGCAGGAAGTGTCCTCCTGAAAGCCCCGAGGTGACGGATGTGTCAAAACAACATATTGGTTTCTCTCCTCTTTGCTGTGGTGTTGCTTTGTTCCTTTACCACGACAAGCACTGGATCTGATTCGTGCTGCATATTGCTGATACATTTTTCACGAGTTACTGTGAAAACACCGTGTTCCTCGACATTAAAAAGCAATTTAGCACTCCCAGGATTAAAAGCTCATGTTAAATTGAAGGCTACAGTTGGCGTGGGCATGAAAAATTGAGCAGCTCCTTATATTAACCAGGTTGAGCGCTGCACACAGCATTTAGATGGACGACATGGATTTTTTCAGCATTACTAATTCATCCACAGGAAAGCTGTGGTGAGACGGCGTTCAGGAGTCCACCGTTACATACTGCGTAAGTCTTCATACGCTATACTGAAATGTGTGAATACCAGGAGGATGACTATCAGCAGGGAGTGTGAAACTAACCTACTTTCCTCAGTTCCTTTTCATCTGGAATAAGCTCTGCTTTCACTGTTCCCTAAGACAAGCTGTGAACTGTCCTTCAGCCATTATTGAACTACTGTTCTTCAAATTTACTGACTGTGCACTTGGTACGCTTGGCTTACCTGAAGGGCAGAGGAAGAAGAAGACCACTCATGTTCTAAAATGGACATCAATGACCTCCTACCTAACTCCAAGCAGCGTGTCAGTCTTGTAAGCTGGATGGAAGATGTGGCAGTGGAAAGCTCTAAGTGCCAGAGTACTCTCTAGGCTGTGTGCGGTTTGAACCACAGTGGTGTGAAGCCATTTGTGAGGCCTGGTTAAAGATGTATAAAGTTGCCGGGTCTGTGCCGTTGGCCTCTGGGAAGTGGCAGGCTAGACAACTCTGTTTGAGTTGGCTCTGATACCAATATGTGCCGGGTGTTCCCTCTCACTACACCCCCTAAACCTCACATCTCCAGCTGAGAAAGTGATGGAGGAGATAAAAAGAAAGGGAGCTGGGTGAGCACTCATTTAGTGGACCGTGGCCCCACTTAAATATAACGACGGCTGCTAATGGTGCCCATAATTACTGTTTCCAAAATGGTGATAATTACAATTCTTTTATAGCTCTTTATCTGCCGTCGATCGCGATAACGATCGTTAGAGTGATAAACAGAGATTGGCGTCAGTGTTTGACCTCTAAAACCATCAACATACCAAACTAAGCACTTCAAGATAAGACGAGTCAGATTAGTTGCAACATTATTGCAAAAGGTGAGAAAAGTTATTTGTTTATAACAACATGACATTTGTCCATAATTTCATTGTATAACTCGATAAGAATTACAGACCAGACGTGTCAGACATACAGTACCATACACAGCCCATAATTCCAGTGGGGTTAGGGTCAGCACCTTTTCAAGTCATTCAATTCAAGAAATGGAGTTTCTTCAGAATTCTACTTGTGTCATAAAATTGTAAAACTATGAATAAACTGTTAAAACAGTGAGTACTATCTCAATTGTAGCTTCAATTTGCATTTTTAATTGATTCAATTACATGTGAATTTGAACTGAAAGTGAACTGACCCCAACGCTGCTACCCAGGTCCAGTGTCTCCCACCACCTAGTCCAGTGGTGTTATGCTGGCTTGGCTCATCCATCACATGGCACAGATTACGCTTACGTTTCGCCAAATGCCTGATAATGCAATCAAGCTGCTTTGAAGCACAGTGATTCTCCAGTGCCTGCCATAATGAGGGGAAAATGAAACCATTCCCTCAGCGTCTGACTAACCCCCTGATGAGACCTTCATCAGCGAGAGAGAGAGAGAGAGAGAGAGAGAGAGAGAGAGAGAGAGAGAGAGAGAGAGAGAGAGAGAGAGAGAGAGAGAGAGAGAGAGAGCATGCAAACTAAGCTCATCCATCATCAGCCATGAGGCCAAGCAGGCTGACGCCTCGTTCACAATTGATTATTCCGTCACGTTACAGTACGCCGGAAGTCCATTCATTCCTATGGGAGACAATTTTGACGGTCCCCTTGTGGACAATTGTTACGTTGGCAGGTGCGTTGAAAAAAATCCAACTTTTGCATTGCAGTCCAATTCTGTTAACCTGATCGGAAGTTGACTGGATTCGTGAGCTATTTTCTTTTCTTTTTAATGCAATAAAATATCTCACAGTAGAGAACATAGTATTTCACTCTAGATTAACCATTTTAAATTCTGAAAAAATGTCACCTATGTATTTAGGCTATTACTTTGCTTAACAAATAATATAACCTCCCTCTAAAATGTATTTTTGTGATGTTTTGCAAACATCTGACCACAGGAAATGACCAATCCAAACTTAAGAGCCGAACGCACACAGCCCTGAAACAGCAGTGAGTGCCTCGGCTATCGCTACAGAAAGCTGGATTAACCGCGAGCAAAGACGACTGAAGCTGCTACGAAAATATTTTCTTCACCACCTCCAACCCAACAAACCACTAAAAAGAAGAAATTTTGGTCCGAGGACAGTATGAGAGCAATACGATTTCTGTGAAGTCTTCAAAAAAAATAAACAGTTAGCGCTCGTTGCCACTTGGCGACTAAATTACATAAAGTTACATAGTGCAGATTTAAACCATTAATCTTCACACTTTATTTCCAAATATTCACATAAACTGCCTCTTCTTCCTCTTCCACATACAAAAATATCTTTTTTGTCAGAATTAGTTTGCATGGACTGCAGTCATACAGTGATGCTTGGCGATAAATAAAGCAACATTTTCTCACGATTGTCAGCCAACACATACTCAACACATACTCAACACATACTTCTGTATATAATATGGTATAAACTGTTGTTTGCCAAAGGTTCAGTTGTTAACATTATCTAATCAGCCAAGTAGCTTAATGCTACTGTTTTCTCCACAGAAGAGATTAAGGCCGCTAATCAACTAAGGAACCAGAGAGCTGAGATCACATTCATATAAACTATATAATATATAACTATATGGCGCTGTGGAGTTGAACAGAAGTTGTACTTGTTTGTGTGTAGCCTGCACATGCTACTGTATACCACATATAAAACACAAAATCATGTCTCCATGTGCTGAGGTGTTGCTCAGGGAGAGATGAAGGTGACTGCTCTCTCCTGCCTGCAGCCCAAACTACCCAGCTGCTCATACTGCTCAAACCACTGATCATAAAGAGATGGATCAGTACATCCATCATCTATTACCCTTCCTCATTCCATTTCTCCCTCTCTCGACCTCCTTCACACAACCACTTATTCAATTGCTACATTCACTTGTTCCTCCGAGGGAATGTTAACTTGACCACAGCCATAAACGGAAGGGGGAAATCTCTCACTGTTCACTTTACTTTGCCTTGGCTTTTGAGCTACTCTGGAAATAGATCTACACATTACGTGCAGGGGTAGTCAGGGAGAAAGCACAGAGGAGTTGGGAACTGTGTCATGTCATTCTATGGGTAAGACCGTGTTAATATTAGCCGAATGCTGCATTGCAGAGATGCCGGAAAGTCAGAAATTCCAATTCCTACTAGGAAAAAGGGCCCAATCCGAGATGCAGTTCTCTGACATCTCGTCAACATGGCAACATACACTGTAAACACAACACAGCATTACTTACAACATGTTTATAATCCTCAAAATACACTTAGGTTTGATTTTCAGCTATCAAAACAAATTGTGGTGAATGGTTAAACATACAGATTTTAAAATTTTAAAATTGTAAATTTGCACTTTCATTTGCTTATGTTCTACGCTAACCAGCTAGCTAACGTTGCTAAATATCATTAGCTGTCGCATGGGGAACAGTAAGGCAAGGGAAATGTCGCAGGCATCCATGTTTCTTCCCTGGTCATTAATCATGACATGATGTGCTACATTGTCTAGTTGTATAAGGCGCTGGCTTCGCTTACATACGCACAATAAGACACAGTAGGACAACAGCGCAGTGAAGCTGTTTACATGATTCCATCAAGCGACTCCTCCTGTAATAATCTGGTTTTTGAGGTGGATGCCCCCGGATAGAACATCATGAGCCCTGTCAAAAACTACACATGTGAAACTTGATCACACTTAAAGAAAGCAATTAAGGTGTACATGTTCTGACTGGTGTCTGTTATCGTGAGTTAAAATGGAGTACTCCGCAAATGTTTCTGCGGTTACACTTACGTAAGAGCGTAATCACACTAACATGACCAGAGTAGGGTGCTAATATGTGTCCCGTCTTACTTTAGCGAATGGTTATGGCTATATTTGATTTGTGTCATATGATGCAACACACAATGTGGAAGAAAGCAAAGCAGATGTAAACAATGGCTGACTCAACTGGTCTTTGGACAAATAATTTAAAGTTGCCACGCTAGAATAACATTAAACTAGGGCAGGAATTCTTTAGAACATGATCTGTTCACCATACCAGACTGGCTACCGCTAGACGCACCTCGTCTTGTTACCAATACAAAGAATGACTTACATCTCTTGACTTTTATTTACAGTATATCATTCTATAAAGGCTGAGAAAGCAACAGACCCAAAGAGAAGACCCGTACACACACAGTGCAAGCTGGTAGGAATGGAGGTGAGGCCACAAAAGCAGGTTTCCAGGTCTGTAATAGTGTATTGAGTTGCAGTCCGCAAATTTCATTCTGTGTTGCATTATGTCTATACACAATACAGCCACAATCTATTATATAAAGCCTTATCCTCACATACTTTCTATGGGTATGGGCAGTATTGTCTCGCTTTTCATTGCTAGGACGCCAAACCTCAACACCCATAGTGTAAGCTTATTTTGTGTGTGTGTGTGTGTGTGTGTGTGTGTGTGTCAGAATCCGACCCCCTCAGTCCACATCACTCCGGCATAATGATGCCCCCTGTAGCACCAAGGCCTGTTATCACCCCCCTCTCAGCAGTGATAGCTATCATTGTTGTTAATGTAGCTACACAGCACGCTACCCTCTGTGTCCAACCACCCCAAACACACAGACAGACAGACGGAGTGATGGACACACACACGACTAGAAGACTGATCCTGCATCAGCCTCCACTCCTCTTTGATCAAAGCCACGCAGGGGCAACGGTCCAGTCTTTTCCAGTCCAGTCCAGTCCAGTAACATCCGTAGCCTGTCTACAGTGAGCTACGACCCTCCGCTTCTCTCTCCCTCTCTTTGTGAAGCACACCAATTCTCTCTGCCCGGCCTATGACTCTTGGCAATTGATCGATGGCAGCTCCCGTGTCAGTTCTAACAACCGTTAACTTGCGTTTATTTCGCTGACACCTGACAGAAGAGGCCCAGAGGAGGAGGAGGAATTTGGACATGGAGGAGTGAAGGGGACACCTGCTGCCTCCCACACGAAAGGCCAGCACTAAGCTGTGTGTGTGTGGGTGTGTGTGAGAGAGAAAGGCTGTGTGTGTGTGTGTGTGTGTGTGACAGTATGCTTACGTGCACTGTGTGTGTGTTTGTCTCTGTGTGTGTTTGTCTCTGTGTGTGTGCCGTTGGAATCATTTTACAGGATTTATATGAAGACTTTATTTGTCAGTTATCTGTGTAACTATGCTTTACTTAAATAGTGTTTTAAAAGGAAATGTAAGTTACTATGTCCTCATATACAGTGTATACAGTTCTACAATACTAAATCAATACTAACTCAACAGTAGAAATAGCTAATGAGTTAATGAAATATCAGAAACATGCTACTTTGACCTTTGGATCTATGGAGGCTTCAATGACTGAGAGAAAAAACCTAATGACGGGAAGCCTCGGCTCTAAGTCTTGATATGGATCAAGCATGGAGCCTTTTAGCAGACCTACACTAACTAAATTCCTCGTGCTGACTTACCCTATGATTTCATTTCCTGCATTAGGGCAATTAGTGATTTTATTTGATTTCTATTTCCCTTGCCATTTTATAGAGTTAATGCCGTAGCGCTATTTGCCACAATGTTTCTGTTGTCATTTAGGTTCAGTTATGTACATCAGTTGTAGCTTGTCATCTTGTCATTGCTTTGATTTTTTTGATCATTTTGTTTCTTCTTTCTGTTTTTTAACATCATATTTTATCAGTTTTTTAACACTTTGATTCTACATTTTTATCATCTTTTTTATCTACAACTAAACTAAACTAAACTACATCTGTGCTACAATCAGAAAGCGTATATACAGACTAGGTTGGACTAAAAGCTTGAGGCGGATGACAACCAGGACAAAGAGAGGTCACACAGATTGAAGCTCTTATTCATAGTGAGTGGAGCTGAAGCTATACGCCCAATCTAAGATCCATATAATGTGCAGCCATTGTTTACCTACCTTGTGTTAATATAATATCACTGCAGAGCAACATAC
This sequence comes from Hoplostethus mediterraneus, assembly GCA_034670385.1. Lineage (NCBI taxonomy): Eukaryota > Metazoa > Chordata > Actinopteri > Trachichthyiformes > Trachichthyidae > Hoplostethus > Hoplostethus mediterraneus. The sequence goes on from JAXDDW010000005.1 coordinate 4,598,282, forward strand.
TGTAGGTGCAATGGAGCTTTTCTTTTTTAACTATCTGCTTTTGTGCAGCTACATTGGAAGTGATTATATCCTTTATATAAACATCCTGCCTCAGGTGCTGGGATGAATGGGATTCACCACAACAGAGAGCGGAGACCTTGGACACTCTGCTCCAAAATGCCACTTATTTAATACAAAAAACAAATGCAACAACTTGTGTGCGTTGGTTTGTGTGAGGTTTCTTCAGGTCTCTTAATTTGTGAAGCTACAATATTGAAAAAGCTGGGCTACTATGTGGGCATCAACAGTGGTGGTAGCAATTCTCATACAGCTAAGTTATAAAGACACTACTGTTCATTGAACAGGGCTCCCCTTTGCCACTGCCGAGCACCACTTCACTACACTACACTTCAGGGCCAAGAGCATTAAGAGGCTGAATGTCAGTCACAAAAGAAAAAGCCGACAAATAAAAGCCTGTGCGATGAGTGATAAAACATCGGAAAAGCACAGGAAAGGACAGTGGTGCTGAAAAACAACAAGCCCGACACTGCTCAAGGTCCCTTTCTTTCAGACGGAAGCAATTAAGTTTCCATTTAGAGGGATGACAAATTGATCGGAGCAGAGAGGTCACACCTTACACTGAAATCAGAAGCTAAACACAGCTAATCTGCTGCTCCATCTCTTGCCAACTTTCACACATCCTTTCTTAACACTTACACACTCATGTGCACACACACAGGCACGTGACTTGGCAGTATATTCTAGCAGTAAATCTTCATCTCCATGTATAGAAAGCCTGCTGGGTTTAAATAGAGCCTTTGCGTTCAAGAAGGAAAAAGCGCCGCGTTCCAGGTTATTATTCCCTGGTAACAGCGGTGGGGAAAGTGTACTTTTCACATTGTTTTATTCAGATAAAAGTCGGGGCCAGGGGACGGGGAGGTGGTGAGTTGGGAGTCTCGCGTCGTTAGGGCTTGAAATAATGACGACAAAATCTCTGAGCAGAAATGATTTGATTAGTGCTTTCAGGTCTAAAAAGGAACCTGGATGCGTACCAAATGACTGTGGAGAGGGAAGGTGCGACAGAGCTCTTAATTGCTGGAATTGCACCTAGAGATTTGATGATTTGTGACATCTTATCCGGTGCTCTGCGCTAACACTAATAACTGTTAATTAACTGTAGCAAGGATGCCGGGGAGGAGGAAGCAAGGGAGTGAACACACACACACACACACACACACACACACACACACACACACACGCGCACGGCCTTGTGTGTTCTCTAGATTAAAGGCAGAGGCGTCTCTTGGGATGTGTAGGAGATGAAGCGAAGATGTTGCAGAGGTCAGGGTGCTTGCTGTTCTGTAATGCTAATGGGCACTCTGGAGCCGCACTGCTATCAAACAAGAGAAATAATGGTGATGCCGTTATTGTTTTCAGATTGATCCGACTGTGTAAATCTGTTAGCCTTAATTGGTCCACCAAGACGGAAAACAAAGTCAATGTTCCATTCCGAGGCCAGTTTCAATTTCCAAAGCAGATGTTCACAGATGTCGTTTTTGTCGTCGGAAGCCTCAGCATCTGCAATCAAGCTCTTTAGAGCTGTGACAGGGGAACGCATGTGTTCAATGCCATCCTCATTAAAAGCAAAGTGCTCGGTGTGCCCCCTTCCCCCTATGTGCAACTACGCATAGAGAGAGCTGGGGAGCCATCAGCCACTGGAAACAGCAGTGCCATGCACGGCTCCACATAATACCACGCAGGAAAAATGGTTCATATTCCTGGTGATTAATGTCGTAATAAACATACAGGAGTCCAATATGTCTGAGTGCTTGATGGGTCATAAATATATTTATACATTAACACAAATCCATTAGTTAGATATTCCCATGGAGGGCTAATGATGTCTGCAATGCCAACGCCACTCCATTTAGACATGAGCGCATCATACCAGCAAGACAAGTCTGGTTTCCTACCACATGCATCCACATCCACACAAGTTTCCTCTCAAGTCTTTCACCGCTATTATTTCACATTCACAAAGTAATTCATCTTAGTTATTTGCCGTTGTTATTCAGAATACACAAGTCATACACAATACCAAGTTAATGCTTATGTTGACAAGTGACAAAACTGTTTGAATGGAGAATTACAGTCCTGAGAAAAGCAAAATGTTTAATGCTAGCTAATGCTAATATCCAGTACCTGATACATGGAAAGACTGGGGGCATCTACTGAAGCTTGATTATGAGCTGGTGAAAATGCTAGTAGCCTTTCAGTGCTTATGAACACTGAAACTGCCACTATGGGTCACAACGGGCCATTGATATTGGACTGTACAAAATCCACAGGCCTGCAGCACTCCTAGGAGATCAGTGGTACAGCGGTGAGGCTGCACATCCTCTCTAATACACACTGGCTGCTGAGGAACAAAGCAATGAAAGTTGACCTCTGTTGTTTCTCGTTCTGTTCGTTCTTTCGTGTCGTACGTGTCCTTGTGTAGTGTTGTTTCATCCCTGGAAATAACACAGACTCAAGTGTTTATTGTATAGTCATGCAGTGCATTCATTGCTATACATTCGACTGCCTCCACAACATCTGACCGTGTATAAAATGTTAAGAGGTGAGTTCTTTTAAAGAAGTGTTTGTGAAGGCTGATTCTCCATTTTCCTTCCTATCTAAACAGCTGTCATGTTTCATGAATCCAGCAGTGCCCTCGCCTGGAGAGCCAGAGCTGTCTTGACAAACAAACACGTCTCCGATGTTATTACTGTGTTTCGGTCCCTCCTCCAGTGCTCACTGTATTGGTGACAGCGACACAAAGAGACATGTAGTGCATGGCCTCGAAGTAGATAAACAAAGAATGCCATCACATGTCACTCCTGCTTGGACTGACACACAGACTGGAAACTGAGGGAGCCGTAGGGATGGCTGGGAGGCAGGCACACACACACACACACACACACGCACACACACATGTGCACACACAGGCATGTCTCCAGTAATAGCTTTTCATTTGTCCCTGACATGCCTCTGCCAAGCCATCGCCAGCAGACGTCCTGTGTTAAATACCTAGGGCGAGGAAGGTTGCACATTCTGATGGGCACATTCACATTTTCAATTGAGTCCTCTACAGTCTATTAAGCCCCAGGATACAGTGCGGCCTACAGAGACGGAGCATGTCGTGAGACAGGAAATGGAGCAAATAGACTGACAAGCTGGCAAGTCGCTCATTGTTATTTTACTGGTGCCTTGGTGTGCGCTTGTCACGGTATAAAGCCTCAGTGAAGGACACAGAAGATCACGCTGCTGTCTATTAATGAGAAGAAGGCACAGTGTATGTTTTGAGTCTATGGCACCTCCCTTCTATCACACATCAAGGCGAGACCCTGGAGCACTGTTTGTGCTATGCAGGTGGGCAGCAATACTGCTTCACACATTTCATTTTGACAACATAAGTGCTCCAGGGTCTTCAACTTTTGCAGATACTGTCAGTGTTTCACCAACAATGGCAGGTAAGCCATGTGATGAATGGAAATGTTCCTATATTCAAAGCTTGGAGTGCTTTAAAGACTAGGAGCCAAGAAGAAAAAAAAGTTTCAGGAGGAACACTGCTCGTGACAGCTGTGTTTACCGAAACTCTAATTTGAATTTTAATCTGAAACAGGATTATGACAGGCCTTTCTACTGGAGTGTGATCTAGAGTGTTTGTATACAATGTTAACCAACTTCCTGGCATGTGACGCTTTCATTTCTGACGTTTTGACAGATGAGCGGCGCTGTTCCGCGGCCTGTCTGCCAACCAAGTAGCTCAGAGAGATGGGGAGATTATTCCTTACAAAGCCAATTAAGGAACGTTTAATGAAGATATGCTTCATCTATCTGCCTTTCTGTGCTTCTCTCAAGGCGCTCTAATTCGAGAAAGGAGTTGTCAATTTGGCTGAGTGGAGTGTATCAAAGGCCTGGTGTCTATAAACAGATTAGCTGGGATTTAGGAGTAAAGACAGATGTCAACACATGGTACGTGACATCTTGTTTTTGGTCTGTATGCCAGTATCATCAGCAACTTCGCAATAATTCTGGCCAGCATCCTTCAAAAGACCCATTCAACAAGCGAGTCCTGTCCTGACCAATGTTATGTTATATTGATCTACACAACATTGCCTCCAGCTGTACTCCAGGAAATGTCCACATTCCACAGAATCCTTTGTTGAGTCCAGCCAAACTAAGTGAAGAATAACACTGGCTGTCAATCTCCTGTGATTCTCCCAAGGCGATGTCTTTCATGAGTGAGGGACAACTGTGACAAAACCCCGAAGAGAGGCTGCCAGATGTGCTCTCATTGTTCAAGATCTGAGAAAAGGTATGAAAAACTGAAGAGGCTCTGTGTCCAAAGGGAGGGCTTCTCCAGTCAGTCTTCCTCTGCCTTCGTCTCCAGTCCCTCTCTTTCTTTCATTGTGTGTATGGTGTGCGACCTCTTGGTAAGTAGGATGACCTGAGCCTTACTTATAGGCCTGTCCCCCACTGACAGACGGCTAACCCCTGAAAAGGTCAGGGCAGGGGAAGTGGGAACACCTGCTACCCAATAGTACCAACACCTCCCTGGGTGTTCAGAAGAACTGTGGGGGCCTGGATGGAGCTGGCGAGGACAGGCAGGAACACCGGAGAGCAAAAACAAAGCTGCTGTCAGTCAAAAGAAGTTAAAAGCAGCAGTTTGGAAGAAAAAAAAAAAACAGGACATGAAAATTTCACCGTTGAGCATTACGCCAGCAGGGCATAGACTGTGTTTGGTCATGAGTGTGACCGTAGCCTAAGTGAGGCCAAATTGGATCTTGTAGTATTAAGCATTATGATGAGCAAAAATGGCAGATATGCGTAGCCATGTCTAAAAACATAAATTCACATCAGGGGAGCATTCATGTTCCCTCTAGCCTGATAGTTCAGTGAACTAGGTCTAATAATTCATCACACTGACACAATAATAATATTAAGTTTTATGACCTAAATCTCATCTTACAATTAATCACATTGACGACATAATAATATCTGGTCAGTGATCAGTCATTGCTCCACTTCTCCCCAGGAATGTCGTCTATTTATTTAAGCACTTTATTTAACCGTTTTTATGGCAAAGCACATTAGATGCAGGGACTCCTTAAGGTTTCGTGAATTGGTGCCCCAGGGTTGGGTGCACTCAAAGCAAACCAGACGCTGAGCTAAAAATTACTGCCAAAATGAATGGAGGATGTGGTTCACCGGTACTAATGTGTGTTCCTGTCAGTATAAAACTGAAATGAGGAAAATACTATATTAAAAAAAGATGAGCTTAAAAGGAAAAGCCACACATTCCATGCTAACATGGCAGCTTATATCTGGCTCAATGCAGGCACACATTTCTAATCTTCAAAAGGCAGTTTTATAAGTGCATAATGAGTGGGACCACAATAGAAAAACAAACCATTTATTTTCCTCCCCCGGCGAGTGAGTGGAACCATATGGGGCAGTACAGGGCCAGATCCTAACATCTGGGCAGCATGGGGGAATCATAACCAAGTGGTACTGTGGACCCTGGTGAACCAGAGCAACCTTTCCCTGCCCTGACAGAACCCTGCTTAATGGAAACACAGCTTGGGAACATGCTCTCCTGTGTGTCCGAGTTTCCCTCTGCTTTTTTCAGGATAATTGCCAATCAAAAGGGAACTGTCGGCGGAGCTCCGGGCATGATCCACAGCAGTAATCATTGGCAGCTGGGAGCTTGACTTGCATAAGAACAGCTGGAATGGACTGCAGCAAATTCCTGTGGAACAATTTCTCTTATATTGGGTGGAGGTCGCAGACGGTGTCTGCCTGGGAGTGGATTGATACCAGTGGAGTATGATGCTGCCGTTAGGTAACTACTATGGGAAGTTACCATAGCAGCACACAAGCAAGAAGATTTGTGGGGGGTTTTGTTTGGTGAGCAATGTTTAGTTTACAGAGCCTAAAGAGGCCGTTTCTCTGTTCTTAAGCACAACCACAACAGGGTGATGAATTCTCCTGATTAACAACTCATGGGCTAAGCTCGGTTTGATAGCCTTTGGCGAGTCTACATTACTCTCCAGCCAACAACAAAGGAACATCTTATCAGACCAAGCAGGCTGAGGTTAAGAAGCTGCACCACCTGAGGGCTGTGTATTTTAGCTGGGGATTTAGTGTCTTACACTAAGCCACTCTCCCTCTTGCACTCTCCCTCCATCTCTCTTTCTCCCTTGGATCACATTCAGCCACCAAACAAACAGAAGGCAAATGGCTCTGAAACCAATAAAAAAAAACTTTTACAAGATCAGCTAGCGTGTTTATTAACTTACAAACAATATCCTGCTTTGGAATGGTTCAGAGGCAGGGTTTATGATCTATGATTGCAGGGTGGATCGCTAGATGAATGCACACAAAGGATGGATTTTGCATGCCCCGGAGGTGCAATCATGTATTTTAATGCTCAGCAAAGATAAGGTGGAACACTGAGTATACTTGTCCTCTGGGAGAGATCAGGGGTGGGGCCACCTCCCTCATGTCCAATCACATTATGCCAGAAGGGCTGTGGCTATGCAAATGTATTCCTGAGTGGTCCTTGGGGAGGGTGTCTATAGCCATAAAGACCCTGTCAGCCCCTCCCCTTAGTGGGCACTGCAGTCTGCAGGCAGCGCCTCCCTGGAGAGGTGGGCCCTGCAGGCATATGCTGGATAGTAATAATGCCACTGTCAGCTGCTTGGGCACCTTGAGGGCTTAAGCCCACTGCAGATAAGGCTAGAACAGTAGTGTGGCATGACTTGACATATGGCATAATCCAGGTTAAGGTGGGGTTCAGGCTGGAAATGGAGGATGGATGCCTCGCCCTCTCCTTCCATTTCCTCCATTACAAAAGCTGAGTGCGTAATGGCCCCTCCCCAGTCCTAGGCCCTAATCCTGGGAGGGAGATAGCTCCTCATTATAGCAGCCCTAGGAGGGAGCTGCTGGCCTGTCAACATGGAGCTAAGGAGGAGGCAGGCTGCTAGTCCCATTCAGCCACACTAGAACAATGTCAAATGAACTGACTGCTGGGAGCCTAAGAGATACCCAAGGAACCACTTTATCTTCTTCATTAAAACCAGTTTAGAGAGCAAGTAGGGAAGGGAAAAAAAATCCATTTTCCTTGAAAGTCTCCAGAACAGATGGAACAAAATTAATTGCACCATTAGACCCCCGATAGACAATGCTAGAGTGGTTTTCCTGCACCGATGCATGTGCGCCTACACAGTGCTCTTAAAAAGGCAATTATGGCAACATTTTCCATAAGAATAAAGTCTGATTTAATGGGAAATAAACACAGGTAAGAGACTGGCGCTGAAACATGTCTCCAGAGGGCCAGTGTTATTTAGTCGTGTAAAAACATGGTATGGAGGGTAGCACTTGGTGCATCCATGGTTCAGCACCACAGGTACAGCCAACCCAGTTAGCCTGCTGACTGCACCACTATTCATGGTGGAAGACTTCTATACACCCAATTCACACAATTACACAAAACTTTTGAGTAGTCTTGGCTCAAACTAAATGTGTCACGTGACCCCAAATGGACCATTGGTTTGTGTTAATACAACACACATTTTGAGTAATTCATACTGTAAAACCTAATTAAACCTAGCATTAAAACATTTAGCAAACTTAATTGTAAGCAGTAGGTAAGTAGTACTTGATAAATGATATGTTTAAGTAACTTCATTGTTTTGATTTCCATGTACTTAAAATAATGCACAAGCCAACTCTCCTTTTAATTATAATACGCCTAATAATGCTGCTTAAGTAAACACTTATTTTTTAAATTTCTGCTAACTCAATCAGTGTAATTAAATGGCACAAATTTAGTACCTCCAACTACTCCTTACCCAATAAAAGTACTAACTAACTGTGCAGACAACCAACTGACATGTCCAAGTTACGGCGTAGTGACGGCACCTGGAATTTCACTTCTCAGGTCGTGATGTCGCCACAACAAATCTTCGGTTGTCTGATTACGTCGTTCATTACTTAGTTTGTTAGTTGTCATTTAGTGTGCAAGCGGTTTCCACAAACTGTTTGAGCTGCCTCAACTATTTGGAGTGAATTGGGGTTCACAGTGTATGTAAAACATGATGACTTTCATCAACACAGTGCAAGAAAAGGAAATACACAGAGCTGTATTCCATGTACATCAGTAGTCAAGGAGCAAGATGTCAACAAAAAAGAAATCAACATGCACCACTACTAAGACAACAGACCTTTAAATCTGACAGTAATTTCCCATTAAAGATTTGTGCTTGTTTGCCTTTGGCTAGTAATTAATGGGCTTTCATCTGACAACTAATTGCTCCTTATGTATCTCACAAGAAATCTGATGACCACATGGTTACTCTGCAAGGCCTCTTGCAGTACTGACCTGCTCATCCACTGGGGCTTTCTGACAGAGAGAAAAGTCACCAGCAGCTCTCACTGAGCAGTGGGTGGGTTAAAGGTCAAAAGTCCCACAATTCCACACTCGTCCCGATTGTCCCCACTGGGCAGGTCAGAGCAGCAATCCATTTTCAACATTTTTTTCCCTCTCTCCTTGTTTTTGTGGCGTGGGGTGGTGGCAGGGGGGGATAATGTTGGATGCAGTGGAGTGAGAACATTGGCAGCATGTGGGGGATGCAGCTGGAGAGCAGAGTGATTAGTCTGAGATCAGCCAGTGGCTAGAAGGAGGGGTTAACCTTCAGTAGCATTTCCCTATACACTGGTAGGGGGGGTGGCTGGAGAGGGTATTACATGTTGGGCCAGGAAACCTTTGCTGCAGAATTATGTCAATCGATGGACCTCTCTTGATTGGAGCTTAGTGCCCTGGTGCCCTGCTACTAAGAAGGCACATCTTCTTCCTCTCATTGTCTTCCCCAATCCTGAAATCCCCCAATCCCCCAATCCCCCAATCCCCTCGCTATAAGCCATGGGCGCCCCCCTGACTGTATTCCCAGCGTGTGATCAGAGGGAGACTGAGTCATACTGAAAGATTAAGGAGATGTGGGGGTGGAGGCTGGGGGTTGTGTGTAGGGGGGGGGCGGGGGGGGGGGCATGCTGGGCACAATAGCAGTAAGGGCTCCCCAGGCCATTAGCCCAGGTCCCCAGGACCCTGTGGTATTGTAGGCCCCTGCAGAGGAGAGCTCAGCTGGAGCTTCACATCTCACTGCTTCACAGCCAAGAACCCCCCCATTAGATGAGATAAGGTTCGTGTTGGCAAGTGTACACACACACACAACACACACACACACACACACACACACACAGAGAGTAATGTCTTTGCCAGGAGTCATGGGGCGGCTGCAGACACACTTTAGTGTCTTGGGTTGTTGTGGTTGTTTCGTCAACAGTTTCACTTTCTTTGAGAGCATTGTTTGCAATTTCTAGCCAGCAGCAAAACAGAAATATAAAACATTGTTGTATTGAATTTTTTTTACTGTCTACGTGCATCATAACTATTTTCCTTGTTCCACACAAAATGTGAGAATTAATACAAACTGTAAAGTGACTTTGACGTGAACCCTACTGTTGGTTGTTATGGCTTTCTTTTTTCACCAGCAACCTAAATTTAACAAAAACAATAAGGAAAATATAAGAGACGTTATTAAAAGGGGTGTTGACCACAGATGTTTTTCTCTGTATGTGCCAGACTGGCGGTGGGGAAGCCTCCCTTTTTCAGACAGGCAGTTTCACCAGGCAGCACTTCTTCGGGAAGAAAATGGCCCCATTCCTCCTCCTCCTTCCACTCTCCCTCCCTGCCTCTCCAGCCCTCTCTGAATCCCTCCCATGGCCCGGCGCTCTCCTTTAATGAGTAGCTGGAAATGACAGCTTTAATCACCGCCTGTGGCCACAGCGAAGGGCCCGTTAATGATAGAAAAGAACAGAGGGCCATTTGCATCAATCAGTCCTAAATCACTTTTTATGATAATGCAGTAGAGAGGGAGGAGAGGCTACCCGGATGCCTCCTGCATGATGATGATGCCGCGGCTCCTCTCTTTTCCACACTTCACGGCATGGAGGGCTCTTAAAGGGACATGCCAAGTCTGAGCTGGCCCTACACTGCCCCTGGCACGGCTATCAGAAACCCAATACACACCGCATCAGGCACACGATGCACGGGACTTCCTTCCCTGATACTGATCCACAGAGAAGCCGGGCCAAGAAGCAATGAAAGACACCTCTGTCTGGCTGCTCAGACGATTGCCAGGCCAGAGTCACCTCTGCGTCGTTGGCAACGCAGGTTTCACTCCCTCCCTCCTGTCTTTCTTTCCTTCTTGGAAAAGACTTGCAAAACACAAGAGATCTAGTGCTTATGGGAATGTTTCATTTACAGATACACAGATTTCTGAGATATATACCATAAGTTTTACGGTACAGCTACTTCAACCTGATTTATTAAATTATTTGTTTCCGTTGAGTCAGTGCTCTCTTTTTGGCTTATGTACAGGAAAACGTCTTTTACTACCTTTATTTACCAAAATAAAAGGGAGCACTAGGCCTTCATCAGAGACTTATTAGAGACAAATTGCCTTTTTAGACCTATAGCATAAAGATTATTACTGGTATATCGCAACTGAGATCAGATACTACTACTACTACTATTGCTACTAACAACAATGAACATGTGGATTTAACTACGTTATCAAAATATGAGATTTATTACTGATAACAGAGAACATACTGGTCATCAGTCTTGTGGCATCAAAACAGTATTGACTAACAAACAGGAGCAATGCTGTATAGTGAGTTTAGTACCACTACCTGTATCCATGGCAACGAGGTAAACATGTCAGTGTGTTCCACTACATGCCACGTCTCTTTCTGGTACTATGTTTTGTGATATTTTAGAACTTTTAATGATATCTTAGGCTATACATACTGTGTGAATTTAGACAGGTAATGTTTTTTTTACTGGGCTTTAATTGGGAACCGGCCTGACTATCACTGAGTTGCAGTACCTCTAACAATGTACAATGTATTTGGTCATACAAAACATTTAGATTTCAATGTTGGTGATCATTACTAATGCAAAACATACTCATACTGTCAGTCCTTGGCTCAACAGCCCAGTCAGTCAACTTGAGGATAAAAAAATCCAATGAATCAAAAAATATCCAGCAACAGTTATGGGGTCACAATCTGTCACTACATCCCATTATAAACAATTTTAACATTATAAAAATTGAATTTCTTTTCTTTTATATGATGGGGAAAACTTTGCAACAGCTCTCTACGTGGGTTAAATAAGCCTTGACTGCTGTCAAGTAAAGAAAGAGGAGATTGACAGGTTTCTTCCATTCAAAGGCTCCTTTCAGTCCACATAATACCACGTAGCCTACAGTCAAGCACTGATGTACTCGAGTATTTCAGGCGAACTAACAAGTATAATGAGAAAAATAAGCATTGCTATCTATTTCATTTAGTCAACAGCCTATCTACTGTTTAATTACAACTGATGTGACATTCACTATTCCAATAATGAATTCAGAAGCACTCTGATTAAATGCAATCAATTCAATTGTTAACACAGCAGGGGTCTCTGAAAAAGATCATCTCTAGAGGATAATGAATGCAATCAGATGACATAACATGTCATTAGCATTTCATATGTGGTATTGAAATGCAAAATGGGGAATGTAAAGCTGTGTCTGATTTCAACGGTATGCTTTTCTACAGTTCTAGTCATTTGTTTCAGAAAAACAAAAGCGTTGAAAAGTTACTATATGTATAGGAATGTTGGATGAGAAGCTGCATTCTCTGGACTGACAGCCTTGAATAACAAAGTTTCTGCACCTGGCTGCTCTCATCATTCAAGCCAAGGCAGCGCATTTCCATCAGGCACAAGGAAAGATGAAACAAAACAGTGATAAAATAGTAAGTTAAAAAAGTGTACACTTACCTCAAACACCACTAAGCCCTCTCCATAAGTATTGATAATCCTAGACCCTCTGCTGAAGAAAAGTTGAAGTGAATATCAAGGAGATATTCCAGAAAAAAGAAAGTAAAGAGACCTCCCTTCGAACGAAGGAAAATAATTCAAATGGCCATGAACGCTTGAATAATAGGCTAAAAGGGTTGCCGGTGCCTGGCAGAACAAAACATACCAATGTGTTACAAAAGGAGACTCTGACAAGCGCAGAATCCTCACCAAAACACAGACAGCCATGACAATGCCCCTTCAGGCTATTGCCTACTTTCTCTCTCCCTCTCTCTCTCCAAAGCCCTTTGCTGCTCTCTCTCTCTCTCTCTCTCTCTCTCTCTCTCTCTCTCTGTCTCTCTCTTCACTACAGATGGCTCCTTCTGAGTGCAGGGGAGGGCACGGCTGTTCCACAGTAATCCCCAGCCACACAGAAGGAAAAGCTTGTTAGAGCACTTGCTGATCACCACAAAAAGTCAAACCAGAGCCAGGGAAAGGTCATCAAGAATTAGGCTACGCTCAAACTCCAAAGGCTTGCCTAATTCCGCTGATAAGCCCCTTTGAAACTCAACCTGTTCTGGCTGTGCCATGGGCTCAGCCTTGCCTAGTACTAAAACCCTCCACTAAATCTATCTGGGACTCATTTACACAGAAGAACACACACACACTCACACTCACACACACACACACGCACACACACACACACGCACACACATGCACACGCACACACGCACACAGATTCACACAACGCTTTGACAGAACAGTCAAGGCTTTTCCTGATGACTAGACTAGAACAATCGACGAAAGAATCAATGATTCTCAATGTGTGTGAAAGGAATTGAAGCAGCCTAGACACAGCAAGGGCTTTAAGGCTGAGCTCCTCTGGACGTGAGGAAGCTTTGAAGCTGTAATGGGCCTGAGTTTGGGGTTCATGCCGCTGTTGTTGTCAATTATCCACTTTGAAAAGGAGACCAGAAGAAGAAAAAAAAGAGAAACTACCAGAACGCGAAAAGTAGTGAGTGAAAGAAGACTTGTGAAGCATGAACAGTGGAGTTGTGTGGAATGTCAGGATTTAAATGGCCTTTAAACTTTTGAACCTCTAAAATCTGAAATAAAATCCATTACAGATCCCATAAAACAGTATATACTCCTGTTCTACAAAATGCAAGCCCTGGGCAAAGCAATGCTAATTGTCTGTGTTGGACCGTTCTACTGTTACTGTCACCCTGTCCTACCTCTTAATATCCACCCACACAGAATAATTGGAAAATATTGTAGCTGTATCTGCACACGACCACCACCCCCCCCTCCCACACACACCCCACACACACACCTGAGGTAAATAAGAAATCCTCCTGAGGAAAACATACTCATAATGGAACTAAAGAGCACCGATGTTTGAGTCCTATTGCCTTTTTCTAAGAGACAGCTCTTTCAATATAAGCTCTTAGTAGAGAGAGTGAGGTGGAAAAAAGAAAAGACCTCGACAGTCCAACGCCTGTAACCATGGGAAGTTTACCTATTTATGAAAAAGTCACTGGCCATAACTTTCTATTCAGCCAGAGCACAATGCCTGTGCAACCACTTATTCAGATCAGTGGAGCTGATGGGGAGCAGAAAGTGGAGCGTTTGCCCACCTACTCAGCTGCTCTAGCCTATACGCACTTATTATAGGCTAGAAAGTCTATTGTCTATACAGAAAATACTTGCGATATACAACAAGTATGGGAGTGGTGGTTTTTTCTGTATTTTGACAGTTATCAAGAAAACTACAATAATGTCAATTTGCTGCTCAGTGTCGAAAAACAGTGATGACATACATGGGATTAGTTGTAGTCCTAGTCAAACGTTCAGTGCAGTTCCTAGGACTGATTCTGAGACACGTGACAAATACGGGTCCAGGTCTTATTATTGTCTTATTGTTCCTCAAGGATGCCTCACAAAAACATTTACACCGCTTCCATCTGAACAGCCCCCCCCCCCCCAACTCCACCCGCACCGACAAAATAAGCGAGCTGAAACGCAAAAGGTGCGAACATTGTTGCATTCCTTGTCAGCTCATATCCAAAAACAAACAAGACATGCACTCATTTCTATCGGCACCTTAATGATGCACGCCCAACGCTTTGCATTAGTGTGCAGTTTACTGAGAAAACGGTGGCTAATAATCTGTCGGCTATGATCATGTGACGCGCAGGCTGTTTGGCCCAGGGTGCCCGTCTTTGTAATGATGACAACACTTGTTTTATTGTCAGTGCAGTGTGAAGTATCTCTCCCTCTGTCCCGTCACTCTCGATATTAATCACCACGGCGGGGAACTCAGCTTTGCCACAAACTGACAAACAGTTGTGACAAGAATTCTGCATGCAGTCAATACAAGATGAGCAAACAGAGCCTTTAATTGCTTTACCGACTGTTCTCAAGTTTGTCTGCAAAAAGCAAAATATCTGCCTACATTTAAAACTGTGCACTTGTTGGTGTTAACAAAACCACCTGACACCACCACGTGCACTTTAAAGATACCATCCAGGGTTTATATCTATGAGTATGACAAAAATGGTGTGCATGTAAAACTCAGCTACCCCGTACTGATGGACTCAGTGAAAAAAAAAAAAAAAAATCAGAGCAGCAGTCGTGGGGCAATAGTGTTTCTACAGAGGGCGCCATACAGCAGATTAGAGATCGGGCCTTTAAAGATGGGTGACATCCCATAATGCCGCAGTGTCTGCTTTCTCACCTGCCATGAGAAGTGTGACCTCGGCTCAAGAGGTGTGACATGGCTGTTTTTTAACCCGAGGTGCCGCTAAAAACCTGGCCCTTTACACGGCTTTCACTGTTTACATGGTTTTCAGTGCTGCCACACTTCACCACCATGCAAATGGAGTGAAGGCGCTCCAGCGCTAAAGTGAGCGACAACCCCTTCATAGCACAAGGGCTGCCTAGCGTAGGCTGGTGAGACAAAGAAAGAGCTACATGATTGGATTTCAGAGGCAGCGGATGGTGGAATGCACAGTGAAAGGTGAGGCAAAGGGAGTGAAAATATATGAAATCAGAGGGAAAAGAGACAGGCAACACAATAAGGAGATACAAGGCCAAGAGACTTTTTTTTTGCACTTGAACAGGAACACAAAAAGCAGTGCAAAAGCAAAACAACGTTAAACTCAAATTAGACATGAATGGGATTTGCAGCTCCTGAAACTCTGAAGCAAACTGAAACTCCGCACCACTGAATGTTCATCACCTTCCAGTCTTGGGAGGGAGATGTGCCTCGGAGAGATTACGATGAGCAGATCTGGCTGCGATGCCAAAGAGGGACAAGGGCACCCTCACCTAATCCCTCAGCCCCTTTAAGGCTTTGTGTTTCGATTAGAGGAAGGCACTGGGAGTTGAAGGCATCACATTACAGTTAGTTACCAGGGCACGCTAAGCCTTCGGGCCGCCTACGCCAAAGCAGGGAAAGAGAGAATGTGCTGACAGCACTCCTGCAACCTGCCCTTTCCGTCACACAGCCAACAGGTTCAGCAGGCACCTCTTTCCTGGCCTAGAGCAGGTAAAGCGCAAAGTAATGGCTGACAGGGGGTTGGCCCAGAGAAATGTACTGGATGTGAAAGCCATTATGGTAATAGGGGAGTAGTCTGCCAGGGACGTGTCAATAGCGAGGATATAAAGGGCTCCTGCATGAGGTTGTGTGAGGCTAGCCAACTAAATATGATGAGCACATCACCTCGGGAATAGCTCATTAAAATGTGCTGCTTTGTGTTACCTTGTGTGTAAATAGACACAGAGAGTGTGTCTGCAGGAGGCAGAAAACAGTGTCATCCGATTTGTGACAAGTGTAATTTAACTGTTGTTAGTATGTCTGTATGTATGCATACCAAAAATGTGCGTGCATGTTTGTGTGTCTGCATGCGGGAGATAAAAGGCGAGCTGTGGTAGCTGACGGGAGCAGGCCTGGGCCGGGCCTTCCTAGAATCCTCCTCATTAACAGCTCATAATGGCTGGCAACGGCCTCGCGCCACCCTGACTCGCTCTCATTAGCAGCTGGCAGCGAGGTGGGGAGATGAGTGGACATTGGCATCGACCCACCTGCACTCAAGTACAGCATGGGAGCGAGGTAGGGAGAGGGGAACGAGGGGAGGGAGAGAGAGAGAGGGAGAGAGAGAGAGGGAGCGATAGGTGGCATGAGAGGGAAAAATCCTCATCTCAGTAGATTTAATTAAAACCGGGGTGAACAGATGGGGAAGATGGAGTGAAGTCCAACAGGAGACAGCTCATCTGTCTGGGTTTCCACACTTCTCTCTCCATCGCTCCATCTTTCCCCATCCTCCTCCCTAACTCTCTCATCTCTGCTCTTTTTTTTTTTTTTTTAGATAAATTCTTGGCTTCCAGAGTGTCCCAATTCAAAGCTTCCACCCTGGCAGCGTGACAGATGACAAAAACAAGGGAAAAAAAAAAAAAAAAAAAAAATTCAGACAGACAGCTCACACAGGCTCTTGAAGGAGCGAGGGCCTTTAGTTTGCTGTGGATAATTACGGGCTGGGCTAGTGCCGGCCCAGCCCAGCGCTGGGGCCTGGGATGTTGTGCTGGAGAGTGGCTAAGCCCTTATTAAAAGGTAATCCAGGCAATCCCAGTGTAAAATAAAAGAGAGCTATTTGTTTAAAATAGAGAATCGCCAACCTCAGATCCCGCCAGACAGAGGGGAAGGTCACTCAGAGTAGGGTTTTAGATCAGAAAAAAAGATCAAGTCTGCCCGTGGCTCTTTTTTTTCTTCTCTCTCCCAGAAGAAGTCTCTTTTCATTCAAATGTAATCATCACCACGCGGTAATATGACCTTCATGGCTGCATGTTAAAAGGAGCAAAAGCAAAGCATTCAGCTCCTTCGGTCCCTGTGGCCATTCCAGAGTATACAAAGGGATCATAGAGACAAGCGAAAACCACTAAGTGAATTCAAAGCATCATAGAATAAAAGCCCCCTTTCACTTTGCACAGAAATGTAAATGTGCATGCAGCTACAATATATAGTATATTAACACTGGGGCTCGACATATCTTTGACTGACATCCTCTGCCGGATCATTTTCATAATCGCCTAGCAACCGAAGTAATAATCACATCGCAGAGGGGGAGAAATCACAACAACCCGCTCATGAAACAATGCAAATAGTTTTGCAGTTTCTACTTCAATTTTTTTTGCCTTCGCTCAATTCCCTACTACATTAATCTCATTATCCTTTGAACCTTTTCACTGTTAATGCCAAATGCAATTTGTATTCTGAGGCCAGGCAAAAAGCTCTAAACTGATTATCCCAATTTGAACCGTGGCAGTCCTCAGTATTGTTGAGTCTGAAAGGGCCATCTAGCTAGTGAATGGGCTTCTCATATGCCTTCTGAGTTTCATGACACAATGTTGCGTCTGCTTTGCAAGGGATAAATTAAGCGTGTGAAAGTCTAAGCAAAGCCCTCATTTTCCAGTTAATCAAATCTCCCCCTAATCAAATTAGCGCACATAATTCCTCTGGATGCGTGGTACAAAAACAGCATTATCCCCTTCTCCGGAGCTGAAAGGCAGGGAATCAGTGTGGTGCCTCTCTCTCTCCTCTGCATGAGCGGCCCTCAATGGAAGAGGAGGGCCGGGGTGAGGGTGGGGGTGGTGGGGACCGGGGGGCAGAGGGGAGGGCACGGCTCTTCCCAGTGGCCTAGCAGAGAAAGGCGAGGCCGGGGTAAACTTTGGCAGCGTTTAAGTTCCCAGCTCATTAAAAAGCCTGGCTCAGCGGCCACCTCCAGGGAGCACCGGAGCGTTGGCCAATGAGGTACTTGTTTAATTTTCTTTCAAAGGGCTGGACATCTGTGACACCCCCCCCACCCCACACGCCCCTATTTCTCCCTCTCTTCCCCCCCCAAGCCTTCAACCCCATGCCTCCTCTTTTTTTCTTCAAACCCCACACAAAGCCCATCTATCAATAGGCCGCAGGGCCCTATCTGGTTTGATGAAGTGTCTCTCATTGAATAAGGCAGATAATACATTTGGAGGAGTGCAGAACAATCGCCATTAACTCTGATCTCTCTCTCTCTCTGAAGAGTCAAAGCCCATCATGGAAATTCAATAGTGGTCAAGCTAAATGGATAAATGTTCACAGTCCACCGAAACGTTCTAATTGATTTCCCTTCATGAGATAATCCACTCTCCTCAATAGTGGTCCTAGCCACTCCCTTTCACCCCTGCCACCCCTCCATAGAGATGCTATGGATGCTGGGGCTGGGAAAAGAAGTGAATAGTTGGAATGTATTCATCTATGCGAGCAATGGTAGGCAGATCTCTCCATTTTTATGTAGTGGAGAAGCCAGAGTCTATTTTCTGTGGCCTGCCAGCCTCTGCCACACTGACCTTTAACGGAGACTCAGTCTCTGTATCCGGGCCCCAAAACACCTTGGGAGGCATTAAAAGGCACCTCGCTCTCTGCCGGTGCCTGTAATTGGAATTCAAAGCGGCTAGTGCCGCGTCTCTCTTCGTTGGTCACTTCCACTTATTTCATAATGCGCCTCGATTCTTTCATTATGAGAGCTGTCTGACTCATATTTGCACCTTGATGCCCTCCTAATATCTCAGGACATGGGTGGAATACGAATGTACTCTTTCTAGCTCCCTCCTGCCTTCCTTTCCTCCTTGCCTTCATCACTGGTCCTTCCCTGTTACCTTCAGCTTCAGACTTACTACGAATGGAGGACGTGAGTGAGGGAGGGAGAGATGTTGCAATAAGTGTCAGAGACATATATTGGGAGACGGCTAAGAGGCCTCATGAAAACATTTGTCAATTTGTACAATGTAAACAGGCTTTAACAATGTGTCTTGGGGTCAGCAGGTCAAACCCATGGATCATGCATCAGCTGGCACGTGGTTATTGTTCTGCTCAGCTTGTCAAAGCAGGGGCAGAGGGTGTGTGCATGAGTGTGTGTGACAGGGGAGAGAGGTGGAGAAGAGGCACAGAGGCCTTCGGGGTGATCATAACTAAAACAACGTGCTATTATTAGAATGACACTAGTGAGCACCATCTGGGTTGTTTAACGAGGCTTTACCACAGTGTTAAAAACAGCCTGAAGTTGATTTCCTGAAACAATATGCTTATAAAAGACGAGACTAGGTTGTAAACCAAAAGCATTAGGCTTTCATAAAGCACAAAGAATCCTCCCAAAACTCACTATGTCATTTTTTTGCGGCCGTGTATCGTATCAACCAGGAAGCGGTACTGTGTTTGCTACTTGAACGCAATGCAATACTGCAATCAGTGTGATCAGGGTGTAACACTAAGTATTGCAAATGTTTTGCAAATTCATGAAAACCAAAATTACATGGACTGTGTCAGGTATGTTAGATAGAAATTTAGCAGGAAAATAATTGCATGACGTTAATATTGTAAAAACAGAAAGCTAATGCTAACATAATTCTGATTTGCTATAATTGTCAGAGCAAAGTAGAGAAGTACAAGTTATAAAAGATGACTTATATAATCCAATATTGCTTTCAGCCAGCTATGTCTTCTTGGACGCTCTCCGAACTAGCAATACATGTTCTGCTTTTGTTCCCGTATGGCTCTTTAGCCGACGGCTAGGGTTGTTAATGTGGTGCAGACTAAATGCCACAGGGTCTTGACAGTGGGCGCGTCATAAATGTCTACTGGACTGGATCATCCTGACCCTTGGCCCTGGGTTTCACCATGTGGGCTGATTCACCATGTGGCCCCGCCCAGGGCAGTGTGGAATGGCAGCAGACAAGCAGGCTGAGATACTTGGCCGTGGAGGGGGAGAGGGCACTGGGGTGACGGGGTGAGGGCAAGGGTGTGGGGTGATGTTATCTATCTCCCTCTGACAGCCTACAGGCTTCCACTCAAATGGATTGGCTCATATGGGTCACACTTTAGGGGAATCTGTCATTTAGACAAAAGCTCTACTGAGCATTGTCTGTATGTGTGTGTGTGTGTGTGTGTGTGTGTGTGTGTGTGTGTGTGTGTGAAAGCGGTGAATCAGATCCCCAGGATTGCAGGGCAGCAGAACGGTGGTGCTCCTAATCGTTTCCAGCACAAGCAGGAAACCAGAATTAAGTGTACGTGTGTGAGTGTACGATTATGCCCACGCGCTTGCACGTTGCCGCACCTGTATCACTCAGAACAACACACTCCCCTAGCATTTCATGAGAAGACTTCAGTCAATGTTTCTGAGTATTTCTGATGGAGATGTCAGTAAGTATGTTGTGTGGAGTATAAACCAAGAGTATAAACCAATCAGTCAAGTTAACAAAAGGTCAGTGGCTCCCAGACTCCTGCATGCAGCCTATAGTATATCCTGTCTGAGCGGGGGATGTTAGCCCAACACCAGCTTGATCACAGCATTGCCTTCAGCTAGACTGCTGCCCAGAGCCAACCCTGGTGGTGGGAGGAGATCAGTCTGTGTTTTGGGGGGCTTGAGGGGTGGTAAAATTGGCTCCTGGAAACCTGCCAACTCTCCGACTGACTCATCAGCCGGGGCCCAGGAGGAGACCTTGAGACAAGCAGAGCGTTCTCCCTCTCATGCTCCCATATCTACCAAGTTGTGGGGTTAAGCCCTGCCAGATTTGTGTACTGTGTTTTGATGCCTCCTCTCTCCAAAATTCCTGTAGGCATGTACAAAGCAGCTTAAATCATGCATGACACAGCCAGAGGCATCAACACGTGGGTCCAGCACTGGCCCATAAGCTCTGGGAATCCCTGTCTGTATTTCAGCAGACTTTATTGGACCAAACAGGACAGGAAAGCCTTGTCAAATACCGCTGAAAAAACATCTGCCGCATGAAAACAAAAAAAAAACAGTCCAAAGCAGAACTAACCACTAGCAGACAGATGCATTAAAGATGCATTACAGCGGCGATGTGGCTGAGAAGTTGGCAAGGTGAGAATTGAAAGCCATGGGGCAGAGATTCAAAAATATGTCCTCAATTATGTCTAACCAAAGCCAATAATCAAACGACCTCATACGTGTCATTTCATATTTGTGTTGTGTCATGTTGATTGACAGGCTGAACAATCAAATTAAGTTCCTCTCAGCTAACCCACAAGTGTAATTATGTGCTAAGTAGGAACAAATCAACACAAGCAGTGTCATCTAGTAATATTAACACACAGCACTTACAACAGCCAGAGTGAATAGAACTCAATAGACTGTTTCAAGGAGCAGTTGTCTTTTTCCACCGTTTTAATGAGTAATTTAGGGAACCATCCTTTTCATGAATGGGAAGAGTAATACAAAAGTGTTCAATAACTTCTATCAAATGAAAAGAGCACAACATTGGCTTTTAATGTGATTGGAGAGGTACATTTTTTTTTTTTACAAAGATCTGTTCTTTCTCACTTTCCATATCTGAGTTGAATTCTTGAGGTTCAGGTTTGTGTTTGTGGAATGCTGATGATGGATGTGAAAAGGAAAACATCGTAATCTAAAGTACTTCCACAGCGTTTCCTGAATATTTCAGTATTAAAAGCCTGTGTTCTTGGAATTGTACAAAAGTTAACTTGAAAAATCTGGAGTATTTTTTATCCATGTCAAACATCCTCATTCGCACCAGACAACATGCCTCTCAGTGTTGGTATCTCCTCAGGAGTGCTGGGTACTCTAGCAACCAATGAATGACCATGAATTTACCCTTCACATACTGACGCATCCACTGTATCAAAACTGATTTCACACACAATAAGAGTGATTTTAACGATTACACAAATATTTACCTTTTTTACGTATTACATACATATTTACCTGATATTTTAGTGTTACTGTCAAGCATCTCAAGCTTAGAGTTGTTTTCCCCCCCCAAGTAAAACAGCTCTACTGCAGAAGTCAGTATAAAAAGCATCAGGATTTACAGAAACCCATTGAATTAAAGTGGCAATGATGTGTTCCTTGTCAGTAAGTAGGCAACTAGTGGAACAGCGGAGGTAATCTGCCACCATGCTCAGTGGTGAGTGGTCAGTGCTTTTAAAGCAACAGCCCTCCGTGTTTGCATGGAGCAGCAAATCAGAGAGTACCTGACTGGCTCAGAGGGCTTCACCTGCCCGTCACCAGGACAGTCTGCCATCTGCCCTGGGATACATTATTTAGCTGTGTTGCTATTGAAATGACATGATCTCTTCAAGTCCTGCTGAACACTAGTAGAAACACTTGTCAACTCTTTCAGCTGTTTCCTGGGTGGAAGTTAAATTTGAATGCAGCACCTGCTGTTGTGACCTTAGAAGCAGATAATTGTGGACATGTGTTCAGATATGCAGCTGCTGTTACAGTATAAAGTAACATTGTGCTAATTTGTGGTTTTTTTTAAATCTGAGGCAAGGTTTTAAGTTCATGTTTAGTTGCTTGAGTATAGTATTTGCTGATTTCCCTCCTAAATTGCATTGAAGATTCTGGAGGCATAGTAGTAGGGAGCACATAACAAGCTTTCTCATAAACAACCACAACCGACAACAGGACTTTCCTTCTGTCTCTTATCATCCATTTTTGACTATGAATAAGGGAGGAACACTTGTCTCACCTACATCGAGAGGTGGCCGCGGTGACACGGTGGTGGCAACGCGATGAATCAACCGGCGGGTGTGATCATTGGAATATTCCCCTGGCAGATGCGGTTGCGTGCGTGTCTTTGATTAACTTCATTAATATACATGCCTCGCTCTGATACACAGGCAGTGGCATATGGTAAAAAGCAGGAACAGGAAAGAAGTGATTTGCTGTTTGCTCTGGAAAACAAACAAGCCAACAGGTCCTAGCAGATGGCGCTGTGCACGATGCTGGTGGGAGGCAATGTGCTGCATCGGCGGCGCCGCCAAGCAGGAGCTCTCTTGTGGATGAAGAGAAGTCTGACTATCGCCCTCGGCCTGCCGCACGGTAAACAAATAAAGCGTCCTTCTGCTTTCCTGTGTGTTGAGCTTTTTATCCCGAGCTGATCTTACGCCCCGATTTCAAAGCACAAAAAAAACGCTTGTTTTTGGCAAGTTAAAGTGCTCTAGGCCTGATGCTCTTCAGAAAGCAGCATAAAGAAGAAATGTGTTTAATAATGGCTTGTTTGTGTGCGGCTCTCATTTCCCCCTCTGCTCCCTTCTTCCATCAGCATGCCTGCAAGCCCGTTTTCCACTTTGTTCCCATTCAAACAGGAAGGCTAGCTGCTCATTTACATTGGTAATGGATGTAGGTTATGCATCACTTAGAAATCACAGTTTATTAGCTGTCTTGCACCTTTCCTGATTAATTAATGTGTATCACACAGTCATGCATTAGTTTGTGAACCTTATGGGAGTGGTCATTATTTCATATATGACAGAGGAATAAAAAAGACTCATTGGCTCAAGACGAAGCCATTGCACATACTGGTTTTCATTCTACTGTGATAGTTTTTCTGCCATTTTAAATTTTCTGCAAAATATTTCCACCATTTCTCTTGCAAAGTTTATCCAATCTCAACGGAAGTTTGCACACAGCATATATAGGACATCCTAGATTATGGCTAATACCCAAGGTTTTGAAAACCCAAACATAATTTGATGGTAGAATAACCATAGTGCTCCATAGCACCACCACACGGCCATGTTTGCAATAACAACTATTTTTAAAACTTCTCATTACAAAGTAAAGCACATATAATCTGCCTACATCAAGCCTACTTCACAGGTTTTTGAATCTGTTGGCCTTCATGCAGGCAAAGTCGATGACAAAGATGCACAGGAATAGGAAGGGAGATGCTTCATGTTCGAGCAATTAGATTTGGTAAATAGGTTTCAAATCTCCCTCATTACTGAGGCAACAAAAATTATCCCCCGCTCAGATGGTGCCCCTATAATGTGCAACTTTGGCCAATAACTCTTGAACCATAAGGATTAGAATCAATGTTTTCCCTCAGATTGCGTGGCTCAACACAAATCCATTGGACATATTGGTTTTCATTTAGAACTTGATGTGAATCAAGTGGAAAGTCAAATAAGGTGCCCCGTGGGCTTGAACTCCACTAATGGCTGCTTGTGGCTATATTTCTTTTTTGCTTGTAGCTCTTGATATTTTAGGAAGGACGTCCACTTCTAGTCGCTGTCATGTTAAATTCTCTCATTCTCATTTGTATATTATTTGCCTATTATTATTATTATCTTTTTGATATGACTTTCTAACCTCCCCCAGACTGATGCTCCCTCACTCCTCTCTTCCTGAGGTCCTCTGAGGTCTCTTAGATCACAGCAGTGTTTTTCTTCCACCTGAATGGTAACACCAAACTGACCAGGTTTCTCTCCTGTATTTATGGGAGTGACACACAAACTCCCCAAAGATCTGGCCTTGGACTGGTAAACTTTATACCCAGTCATTCACTCTCCTCATTCTACTTACCTACTTGATTTAACTAACGTAAGAGGAGGGTCACTTATTTTTACACATGCACTAATTCCCTAAAACTGTTTTCATTTTATTACATGCACAATTTCCATGGATTGTGTGGTAAATTTCTATAACTGCACAGTGGGTTCACAAACTGTCAATCATGACTGTAACTGCCAAAACTACAAATAATACCGAAGTCAATGAGGGACATAAAGTAGAATAGAAGCAGAGGGTGTGGTGCATTTTCATTGCCTGATTTAGATCCACTCAACCATTTAGAGGGCAAGGAAAAAACAATGAACAGAAATCCAGTGATCACCTTCATCCAATGGTTAGGCACCCTGATCAAATTAGTCTGTTCCATGACGGCCATTCCCTGATCCACGGGGTGCTAGTGGTCACTGAATGTTTTGATGGGCATTTACAATGTAAACCATCTACTACGGCCACCTTATTGACCAGATCCTTAACCCAGCTGGACACCTCTGGGTATTCTGGAGCAACGCCTGGGATAGTGTTCTCATTGCCATCCCACAAAACGCAGAATGAAATGTTTTCTTGTGGAAGAATCTCCCCTTCTTCCAGTAGATCCGGGTCCAGAATCTCTGCCAAGGGGCACTGGTGCTGTTATGG
This sequence comes from Hoplostethus mediterraneus, assembly GCA_034670385.1. Taxonomy (NCBI): domain Eukaryota; kingdom Metazoa; phylum Chordata; class Actinopteri; order Trachichthyiformes; family Trachichthyidae; genus Hoplostethus; species Hoplostethus mediterraneus. Next base: position 4,623,227 of record JAXDDW010000005.1, read on the forward strand.
TGGCTTGTGGCGGCCCAACGCTCTATTAAGACACTGTGTGTTGGTGTTTACTATGGCAGTTTTCTGAGTGCCTCAGTAATACATTCACGCTGACCAACATCGGTTCATGTCACCATTGCACTGTTTTGCTAACTTTTCTGTAGCACCGCAGCACAATTTCCATTTCACCATCATGTCTTTATTTGCAGATAGTTTGATTCAACTTCATTTTACCTTTTGTTATCCAATGCGGAGTACGGGCCAGGTATGCACAAGGATCAGAGGGAAAAGGGGGAAGGAGAGAATAAAGTGCTTAGTCGACGGGTTCTTCAGAAGTGACTATTACCATTACCCTGGCCTGCGGAGCCTGAGGGCCAATCCTCTGATGCTCTCCCAGCTCACCGGCCTGCATATACCTCGCCCCTGGCCAACACACTCCTATAGAACAGAGGCTGCCATGACAGGTGTGCTGAATAATTGAAGGAACGGAGAAGGCGGTCAGATGCACTGACTGTAATCTTGACACAAATAGGTGGTTAGTCTGACCGAGATTTTTTTTATGCAAGGTGCCAATAATCTTGACCAGAACTGCCTGTCTTATTTTAAACGTGCGATTCATTTAAACAGGCTCTTTTACACAACAGCATACAGCATACAACACAATACATTATTAAACATACCTTGTGATATCATAGAATAAAAGATATATGGTATAGACAAAAGTATAAATCATAAAAACAAGTATTATTGATGCCCTGCTACTGTTGGAGTTCAAAATTGTCAGTGATACGTCCCTATCTATTGGCTGTATAGATGTACCTAAAAATAGAGTTCCTTTCCAAATGACTACCTCCTACCTACCTCAGGACTCATCTGGTAGCTAGTTGTTACGGAAACTGTTTTATATTAATAATAGGCAGAAAGATGTGCAGAAATAATCAGCTGTGTTGTGGTAGACTAATGAATGTTAACTGGAGAATTAACTTCCTGCTTTTATGAGAGATGCGTGGCTTGTTCCTGCAATGTATTGGCTTAGTAGTCCTCCATGTGTTGTGAATGACAACCTGTGATCAATCCAAATGCACAGATATTTCTTTCTGAACACAAACCATTGATCCCACCTTGAGCCTCGGTCAACAGCATGAATCTAAGATCGCTCGTGTTTGCTGCATGTTTTGATGTTTTTTGATGGGTTGTGTTTTCATGCATGGAGGAATGGAATAAGAAAATGCTTGTCAGGAGAACCTTTTATGTTTCCTCCATGTTCAATATCCAAGGATGCTATTTGCTCTATTTGCTAGATGCATTTGCTCATGTCTAGAACCTTGATAGTGGTAATTTCATCATTTGCACTTAAGATTGACTATCATCACCTTCCACTGTATAGCAATTAACATACACCGTTTGCTAATGTTAATGATTAAGACAGTTGCGGGCGCTGATTAAAATATTTCCCCTTGATTAGTGAACGGTAAACAACTTGGCGAAGGCCAAACGTGTTGCTGTAATCAGCTGCTGAAAGAGGGAGAGAGAGAAAAAGAGATGGAGGGAGGAAAAAAAGAGCAGGAGCCACAAAACTGAAGGTTTGGAGTCCATAATTAGGCAGCAGTTTTCCCTTTCTTCTTTTTTCTCCCAAAAGAAAAGAAGCCTGACTACTTAATTGGAGGAATCAAATTTAGTCAAGCGCCCCGTCGGCTCAAACCTACATCATTAAAGTTGCCAGCTAACAAACATCAAACACGAGGCAGCATTAATGAAGCAGATGTATTAATTTCCCATTTATGAGCAGCTAAGCAACTCACTGCCGCTCCCCCTCTCCCCCACGTCTTCGCTCCCCTTCTCCCTCTCTTTCTCTGACAGCACTATTAATGATCTTTAATGCCCCACAGGCAGTAATAGGCCCCACTGGGAGAGCAGAAACACTGCGATTTGTATTGAGGATTTAGACATAACGGGGGAGAAAAGGGAAAAGGAGAGAGATCTCGGGGACGGCTCCGAGGCGCTTGATCAGACCCAGGCCTCACAGGGGCGGCTGCCGCTTCAGAATAATAAATGACAGCCTCACGATTAAATCAAACCTTCTGCTCAAAAGGGCCAGAGTGGCTGATTGTCACTAACAATTGAACCGCTTTTTTAAACACCTCTGGGAAAAAGAATCAAAAGCAGACAGCATGGAAAAAAAAAAAAACATCAACGGCAGTCTGGCACTCAACACCTGACAGTTAACATGCATAGGGAGAGACAGTCCAGAGGCAAGTCCAGGGACTGAAGACCTGTCACTGGCAAATCTCAGACCACGCTCGTTACGCTACTAGCCACAATAATACGCCAGCCGGCACAATAGCGTTTTTTTTCCAACATCATGCATCATTAGTGCCAGCAATGTGCATATGATAAGCAAACACAGTTTACAAACAGGGTTCATAACAAACCATTTAAGTGGCTATTTGTTCAGGATTTACAGCACAATAGTGTACGCTCGCTAACTCCAGTGGCACTGTCAGTAAATGAAATAATAATGAAAGTCAACCACGGCAATCTCCATCCAATATAAGTCTATTATTGCAATACTGATGGCGACATGTAATATGCTCTCGTGACGTGTACAGAAACACAAGGAGCTACAGCTGCCAGACGTAGGTAAGGCCTTTGTTGACATTGTCGCTAAGTCTACATGTGCACGTCTAATTATCTTGAACAGAGCTTAACCCAGATAAATAAACCCACAACAACATTAACCTACAAAGTAGATACGCGGCGCCTTACAGACCTGCAGCTTTGTGGAGCTCACCCTTAAAGCAGTTTGTTTGTTTCTTCGTTAAGCTCATTTACAGCTCTCCGGAGACTGATCTGGGAGCCGCGTTCTTAGAAGTAGGTGTTTGCGAGAGCGAACAACAATGCTGATCGCTGGAGCCGGACCACATACACACTCAGCTGCGCTACAGTCCAGTAATGCAGACAATCACTCCATGCCAGAGAAACTACACAAGACTAATTGTCTTCATGTTCATTAAGTAACTCGACGCAGTTTAACCTGAATACACGCCTCTTGGGGTCTTGCTGCTACTGTACAAATATTATGCTGCCCTTCTAAGAATCATATAGCTAAATTGGATTGTATGTGCGTGCTGTTGGTATAGGGATATATACAGGTACACATGGAGAAAAACATACTAGCAGGGTACACACTCCTCCCCAGCTTGTTGATTCACATAGAGGTCACATATTTTTAGATCAAATCTAACATAGAAGAGAACATCCACTTCCATTACGTTGTCATCTTCTACACATTTGGCTGTCTCCTCCGTCAATCGACTGTAAAATGGAAAGAATTAACTTTGTAATGCGTACAGACACAGGGACTTGTAGCACTGCTGGCTATTGCGGCGTGTCCGCAGGTACCGGTGTGTATTCCTATTGTACGGTAGCTGTGCCAAACCCCCCCTCCCCGCCACACAGCGATACACCTCCGGTGCCAAAACAGCCGACATCTACAGAGGTGCTTTGGGGTCTGTCTCTTTCCCCCTCTCTCTCTCTCTCTCTCTCTCTTTCTTCAGATAGCGGCATCATCATTTCCTCCTTGCCTCTCTGTGGCAGGCAGCAGTGGGGTTAAGCTGCCAGCGATGCAATGATAGTGAGAGGGGGGGACTGCAGCTGGGGGTTGCAGATAGCACATTCTGTCAAATAGCGTCAGGCTGCCTGCATAATGAAGTGAGGAGAACAGCAGGAGAGAAAAAATAGTAAAAAAAAAAAAAAAAAGGGGGACTGGTTTCATTTGTTATTGCTGCAACCGAAACCACCTCCACCACAGTCTGAATAGCAGCCGGAGCCACAGCTTACACACAGGAGGAGATGCATCATTTAGTGGTGGCCTGATTAATTGTCGATGCAACACACACACACACACACACACACGCCGTCTATTTCTCTCCCTGTGATGCGTCTGTGTGCATGAATGTGTAGGCGTTTTGTTTCTGTGACAGTTAGTCTATTCTGTCTCGGCGTTAAACCCACAGCTAAGTGTTAAAAGAATCATCTTAATATATGTGTTGCACATCATGCGAAATGAAATCTGTCACGAGTCGACTATGGAGTTGAAACCCATCAACCAAGCCAAGAAGCCGAGTGAGATAACGGTCTGGTTTGAGGCAGCCTTGAGTCCCTGTGCGAGGCTGATAGCGTCGGCGCGCTATACTGTTGCTTGGGCTGTTTTTCTGGGGAGCTGTGGCATTTGTCATCATTGGACTCCCCTTGATCAATGCCTTCTTTATCATGATATGTTTCTAAAGTGACTTATACCCCCCCCCGCCACACATACACACACACACACACACGGACACGCACACACCTCTCCTCTCAACAGCCAATGATTTCATTAGTTTCATATTAGGATTGATGGGGCTCTGCTGGGGGATATAAATCAATTTGAGAACACTTTTTTAAACCTTAGCCTCAACCTGCAATGGAGCCATCTAGCAGGGGGGTGGCTGAGGGGCAAGGGGCTGGAACAGCCACATCATTGGTTTGCTTTTGCTGAGGGTGCAGGGGGGCAGAAGTAATTTTTCCTTCAGGGTTTATGATCGAAAGAGTGTTCGCTCTTTATGCTCTATCTAGCCACTCTCCAAAGCCCCACCTCCCCCCCATATACCCCTTCCCCTTCCCCTTTCCCACAACCACCTTCCTCTTTCATCCCCAGCACCTTCCATCCATCCTTCCATACTCCCATGATTTACAGCTAGTACTCATGCGTTTCCTGGGAATTGATTTCCAGGGGACTGCGCCTTGTGCCAATCCTTTCTGTGGGGGCCATAACGATCAGGCTGCGGATCATTAGTCTGGACCACTGTTTTCCACTGCTCTGCTGGCTGGGTGCCATATATCTCCCCCCCCCCACCTCCGGAGTCACAGCCCCTGTTAAATTGCCTGTCCCTTTAACTCCTCTTCCTATCCCCACCCCGCCCGCCCGCCCGCCCGCCCGCCCCCCACCCCTCTCCGTCACACCTCATGATCCTCATCTGTCTTCCTCTGGCTCACAGCATTTATGTAAGGGCAAAGTGTGCTGCAGCCAAAGCCGGTGTGTTTATAGGCCATTCAGGACCGAGGACCTCCCCCTCATATGTCTCACCCAGCCTAAACCACTGACCTTTACCACAGAAGACGGGCAGATGACACATACTCCGTGTTACTTACTTGTCCGAAAAGGACAAATAAAGATGTCATATCACTACAGGTGGCTTTTCATGAGAGAAGCTGACTGGGGTGATATGAATAAGAAAATAATGGAGTCACTTTGTCATCAAGAAGGAATGTGTAGAGCAGCAGAGCTCATGAATTGGTTGTAAGGCTCCTATTATCCCCCCTGAGGAACAATATGGTCTGATTTGTTGCATTTGCTTCTTGACAATGTGCCAAAATTGAAGGCCTGATTGAGCTTCCAGTGGTATTTTGAAAGACCAAAGCCACTATTTTTCCTTGAGTGTTCAGCAAGCTGTCTGCTTTTTCCTCTTTTCTCTCACTCTGCAATCTTAAAATTGACAGAACAACAGAATAATACTCGGGCTCGACTCTTGTGCTAATCGCACTCATTGAGCCTCGAAGCCACAATCACTCAGGCGATGATCTGCCGCGTTCTTAACACTTCAATTGTTCCTTAAATGACAGATCTGGATTGGCTAAACAACGGAGATGGCCTCCTGGTATTAATAAATGTTTCCGTGCCTTGAAGTTGAAGTCATCGTTACTCATGTCTTAAGAAATAACAGCTCGGAGACAGAAATCATCTCCAGCTGCCGTCTGGCGGTTTCAACCTCCGTTCAACAGGATCAGATTTCTCAAACTCACCCATGTCTCAAAGCTGCTTGATCCATTGCATATTCATCTGGGGGAGTGAATCCAAAACTGCTCCAACAACCATTTTGCTACATTAAGAGGCAGAACTAAAACAAACAGCAGCATAGACTGACGGCCTTCTTAGCTGCTTCTAGTGGCTCTACTCTCCGCCTTGGCATTGGCAGTGGAAGCTTCTCGAACTCGAGCCTGGGCCTGAGCCTGGGCCTGGCAGCGCCCACTGGCAGCAATGATTTACAACAGCATTTAAGTGAATCTAATAAGCAGAGTGAATGCTTCCCGTCGCTTTGGCATGGCCCGTGCCTGGGCCCTAATCATTCAAATATTTTGGCAAAAGGCAATGCCCCGCTTCTCTCCAAACGAGAATAATGAGACACGGAGCTCTTAATCACAGCAGATCAGTTCAAATAAATGAAAAGAGAATCAAAAGCATTCTTTTGCCGAGGCGGCCCCTCTCTCCGTCCAAATGAGCTGACAGAGGGCCAGATCTGTGAGATGGAGATTTACCCAGGAGATAGAGCAGATTTTCCGTGATTCGAAGAGGGAGTGTCTCATTCTGGCCGACTGGAAAGTAGTGCTGGATTGAATGAGGGATGCCAGCAGCTTTTGTACCATTCTCTTGAACTTGGATGTTCAAAAAAAAACAATTGCGTGTGCACACATATACAGACGCGTAACATACAAATATTCTGGCTAGCCCGGGCAAAAAAGAATGCCCTGCAATCTGAAAACTTTTTAATCAAGCACTCCTCCACGCTTGTTCTTCTATCACACCTCAGAGGCTTTCTGGAAACCCACGCAAAAGCAACGCGGTAGCTCCAACACCTCATCCAAACTCAATAATTCACAACACTTTCACTTGCCAACTCTTCTCCCTGCCAATCTGAAACCCTTCCACACACTTTCTGGGACGGGCGCTCTAACAAACGATGCTGTCAGTTAACAAGATGGAAAAACATTCTGTTAATTTTTTCTCTCCCTCCCTCCCTCCCTCCCTCCTCAGCGATGAGTCTTGATGTGTGGAGACGAGGGCTGGATCACAGCTTGCCTGGGGGAAGCCTGACACAAGACAGGCTGCCGCTGACATGATGAGCCTCGAGACTGCTGGCAAATTCTTGTGATGTCACTTCCCGCTCTCGACAGCTCTGACACCCTGGCGTGGGGTGGTGGGAAGACAAGGAGTAGAAGGAGCTGTTGGAGTGCTTGTGGTGGTGGTGGTGGTGGTGGTGGTTAGGGGGGCGGGGTGTGATGAGAAGAAACATTGGTGCGTTGACTTCGCAGCTCCTCTGTTTTCTTTAATGTTCCCGCTTTTATCAGCAGTCGGAGCTGTCACCGGTAATCACGCTTGTAGTGAAGAGCTGCGGAGACGATAAGCCCGGCCTGTCAGCGCCACATCCACCGCGGCAGACATATGCTGCTGCCGCTCTCCCCTGTTTCTCTTTATGCATGATGGCATTCTCCCCAGAGAGAGGAGAGGGAAGAGAAGCGAGCGCCGAAAGAGGTGGATCATCCTCAACAGGAAGATGGAGGGAACATTATCACATCTCGTCCTTCCTTAAGTGTGTGTGTGTGTGTGTGTGTGTGTTCGCGTTGTGTATGTCTTCCCTTTGAAAAACAGCTACAGTAGAGTGATCCTATAAGACATTTTAGAAGGATACCATACAAATATCACAGCAAAACTATAAGCCCCAATATGTCTCTGATAGGGATATTGATGATATCATACCATAGGAGATAATAAATACAGTATATATCCCTATAGGAATATTATAGGGACATACAGGGACTTTTGATTGGGGGTGTGTAATGCCACAGATTGATCCTTTTATTCTGTATTTCAATAATAAATAGCAGAGAACATAAAAACATTCAGCCTAGAAACGTATTAAACCGGAAGGCACACGAGATCAAAATGAAATCGACGCTGCGTATACATCCTCTGCGCTTCCATCCCGTGGCAGCGTCATGGCGTGGCGACTAATGCACCGCACTAATAACTGTCACATCAATCCACGGAGATGATGATGACGGATGTGGCCTCGTGTCAAAGCCGGTGCGGCCCGTTTTTACGGCTACAAGGCGCGATCATTACGGAGATGAATAGTGATTACATGGCGCGGGGAACACGAAACGCCGCGGTCGCGTCGCGTGACAGCTGGCGGCGCAAACAAATAAATAATAGAGCGCGCGGCAGTCAAAAGTCGCTGGGCATTCAGTTACCAATTATCCTCTTGTGAGCATTAAAGGCTGTGTATTGTTTACCGTTAACCGCTAATTGAATAACAATGCCCTGGCTACACCTGTTCTCTGTATATGGGAGATAGCTCTTTGGCTGGAATAAATAAGCTGGGCTCTCCCTCCCTCCCTCCCTCCCTCCTTCTCCCCCCTCCCCTCTCTCTCTCTCTCTGACAATGGAGCGCAGAGGCCTGCCCTTGCAATGGCCATTAAAATAATGTGGCCTAACCTGAGCAGGGGTTAACCAGCTAATGTCCTCACCACTGCTCCTCTGTTGCATGAATAATGCAGATCAGGTTCCTAAACAAGCACACAAATGAATCTATAAATCACCCAGGTCAGGGCTATCTTATTAGCCTCGCCTCCCCTCACCTCCCTCCCATCTCCCTCTGATTCATCCCTGTCAGGTTCACGGTGGGGGAGCTGCTGTGTATAAACATGCGTTTAGATGCCCTGTTGGTTTAATAATAACTAGGAGGTGGAGGCTTACGTGCTTGCCTTTGCACGCTGAATATGAAACACAATGGAGTTTTGACGATCAACTGACGATCGTAGCGACAACAGTTTCTTGCTCCTGTCAAAACACAGCCCGACTGAGTCAACAACTTGCCTCTGGCTTTTTAACAAATCAATTTGATTTAATGGATCACATATGTACAATGTGGTGCAAAGACTGTCTTGTTGTGCTTTTAGCTACCAGAACTTCTTAGTTATTATTTTTGAATACGTATTGTTATTGTTATTTTTTAAAATAAAATACTCTCCTTGCTTTAGTACATTTTCACCACCAAAGTACATAGTAAGGCTGTGGGGACAATGGAAATAGAAAAACAAGGAATCTCAGTCAATTAAAAGTAATTAGAAATAGGAAATAAACCGCCGCTGTTTATTTCCCAGATGTTGCTAATAAAAAACTGGGTGAAAAAAGAGATACGTTAGAAGAAAAATGGTCTACAGGGTCTCTGTAAACAGTGAGAGTGGATCAATATGGATTTCATGTTTAGTCCCATGAGTCACCAAACAACCAAAAAGCAACAAAAATGCCCCACAAAGCTGCACGCTGCCTCTTTTTGAGGCCTCCACTTGCGCTAGTGATGGCTGAATAACCTGCTATAGGCTCACCTCAGGTTTCACCCTTAATCCTTAAGATGTAGGAGGTGACGCCTCCCCTACCCGCCCCCCCACCCGGTCAATTTCAGCACTATTAGCACCGCTCACAAATGTATTCTTTACCAACTCTCTCTGCGCCTCCTATTGGTCCCAAGGATTCATCCACTTTCCTGCCCTTAAAGCCCAATATAGAGGATAGGGGACAGGTTCCTATAGGTTAGTCACTGCCTGACACAGGGGGAGGGAGGATGGTGTGTGTGTGTGTGTGTGTGTGTGTGTCTGGGTGGGGGGGAGAAGGACAGCACACATTTAGTTCACAAAGACAACAACCCCCGTTTCATTTGTCAAATCTAGCATGCGCTCCTCCATACTCCATCAAACAAAGCCGCTGCTAGCTCGTGGAGTCATTTCCCTCTCTCCCAATTACAAATGAGTCCATTAGTGTGTCTGCAGTGAGCCCTGTGCTGTCTCCCAGTAATGGCTTGTGAGATTTCCATCATAATCATAATGGCTCCCAGAGCAGCCATGAGTGCAGATGGAAGGTCGCTCATAGGTAATGAGCTATCTCACCACCCAAAGGGCACACGTCTTTCGCTTTGTTATTTAGAACTGTATGCATGCACGTGACTGTGCGTGTGCGCTCGCTCGTGTGTACATGCGTGTACACTACGTGTTTCTATGCGGGAAGGATTTGGGAAAAGGGAGGATAGGCAGAGACCGGATGATAAGACGAGGGATGAACGCTGTGCCTGGCACTGATAAACATCATGAAATTGGTGTCTGGGCCACGACTGTAGCTACTAAATCACATAATACCAGCCAGCGCATGAAGACCAAATGCCATCCTCACATTAGTTTGCACACTGACATTCTTTCTGTCTCCCTCCCCTGGTTGTGTAGCGTTGCCAAACAGAAATATCATTATGGCCAACACTGTCAGTATGACTCACCTCCACTTGCCATTCCAAACACATCACATTCTTTTCTCCGGCCTTGGAGCATGCCAGCCAGCACATCTGCATCTTCTGCCAATTATTTTCTGAATGTTGGTCTTCGTAACGTTCTCAGCGAGTGTGTGTGTGTGAGTGTGTGTGTGTGTGTGTGTGCTCACTGTACTAGAGAGCTGGCTGGCTGCAGAGCCACAGGGCATGTGGGACAGGGTGGAATGGGCTGATATAGTGCTCCCTCTGCCCATGCTTAATTGACCAGAGAGCGACGTGTTGTTGTGTCATATCAATGAGGTGACCTGACATTTTCATGTTTCATAAAGGCCTGTGTTTGCTTGGACTTTCATATTAGCAATCGATAGGGGATGATCACAGCGGACGATATATTTCTACAGAGCATTGCAGAGGAAAATCTGGCCTAAGTGTGTGCACAGTTTGCTACAGCCATGTTAGACGCCATATAATGATGAACAGTATATCTCAGTAGCAGCCTTGACACAAGTTATTTTCTAACCAGCTTATATAGCAGCTCTGACTCAATAATTATCTGCGTAAAAGCGAGGCAACGCTTTTAAATTTAGAGCAAATAGATTTCTCCAAACCAGTCCTGAGAAGATCCACTGCCATAAAACATAATATGTTGAATTATTAATGGTAGTAAGAATGATCAGCGTGCACACTTCTGGGATTGTGCTTGCCCCCACAGTCTGGCATTCAAAGACAGCTTATATCCTGCTGAGCTGAATCAAACGGAATGGAGTATTTGCTGCTCATGCAGCTATTTTTTACATTAGCCATTAGGGTGTTCTAATGATAGAGAAATATACATAAGGGTCAGTCAAAGTCCTATATTGAAGTTCAGCCGCCTCCCGGGAGGTCTGCCATCTCCCTTGGCTTTAATTTGAAATCATTCAGAGGCAAAATGGTAGCTGTGTGATTTATCCCTTATTACATTGCTTTTTAAGAAACTGTCAGGCAGCCTCATGAATTCATTCATCTCCATAAGCTTTCCCAGCGCCACTTAGGCCTTGTGTAATCTGGGTGAGACCCCTTATCACTTCATTTGCACAAGCAGGGGACTATCAATTCCTGTCCGGTATCTGGGCCAGGGGAATTAGAGCAGAGGTGTTTAGATGTGTCTGGACCAAGTGGCAGTGACAGGAAACTGATTACGTGTTGAAACACCATGCAGGTGTTCCATTTCACACCATATATTTACAATGTTAGCTAGCATTAGTTAAATATATTTGGCTCTTTATTGCTTACACTCTATTCAATGTAGATCACAATCGGGAGGCAATTTTCCATCATGAGTCACTGATGTATTGCCACTGTGAAAAGAGAGGCACTTAAAAGCATTTAGCTGGTGCCTAGCTCAATGCAGCAGAACCATAAAGCCAGACAATGGTTGAGCTTAATAAGAAACAGAATGGATCCCATGAGGGTGGAGGACCCATCAAGCTAGGGAATTTCATTTAATTTCCCTGGGGCCGTCTATGTCTTGTACACATAATTAGAGCCCAACATGCAATGCTCCTTGTGTTTTGTCAATAAATCCCAGAGGAACAATCAGGACAGGGGGTTGGACATGCCTCTGTGACCTGGGCTACTTGCAACAAGCACAGTCACCTAATTACACTGCCTCTAACAAGCACTGTGGTGGTGGCGGCGGTTGTAGTGAAAGGATGTGGGGGGGCAGGAGCCCAGGAGCCGACAGCGTACAGCCCCTCCTCAGGGCCCCTGATGTCGTTAGGATTGTTTGTGGCTGCCGCCATGCATGCTGGGACAGCGTTGTCATTCTGACAGGCCTGCTCTCAGTTTCCCTCATTTAGGATCCTCTTCTGCAGTGACTCAGTCCCTCCCATGGGCTTACCCAGTTGGAGATTAGGGATAAGGCCTTCTACAGCAGTCGTTTGCTTGTGAGATTTATACACTACTGCACTGGACCACGACATCACCATTACATTAGATGTGACCATAAAGAACAGTGTTAGTCAACTAACAGTTACCAGATTACACTGACCATCCATAGTGGATTTACTTGACAAATCAGTAAAGCTGCATTTTTTACATTATTTACACCATGCAAATGAATGCATTCATGTCAAATGACAAATGTATAGTTAGGAATATGATTGTGATGCTCGAGTACCTACAATTTCCAGGGAAACTCATGCACAGCTAAAATGTTTTAGTCAATTAGGACACTAATGACTGATTAGTCAATTAATCAGCCAAGAGGTGGCAGCCCCAGTAGACAACACAGTGAAGTTGGGATATCAAAATACAACCAGTATCTGATTACAGCCATAGAAAAGTTGACTGATCTTTTGAGGGAGGCAATATCACAATCACAGGTGTGTTCTCACTACACTCTGCCCCACAAGACCCATGTATGCTACTTCAGGATAATTGGTCCAGGGGCTCAATGAACCGCCTTCGTCTTTGCCATCCAAAACACAAAAAGCCGTCGGAGAAACGCCGCCTTGGCTATGGGGATAAAGGCATTTTCTGCAGGTGAGCCGGTGTTGCTCTGGAGAGGGGGGGAAGAGAAAGCGCCAGGAGCCAGTCAATTCCGAAGCTGAGTTGCCTGCAGAAATCATTGGCTTGACAAAAGGGCAATGAGGGGGCAGAGGGTTTGTGTGCAAGTGACTGGCCCCGTCGCTGGGGGGGCTTATGTGTAGGTGAGCCGGGCCTTGACTGACATCCGCCGAGCGCAGTGAGAAAGTTTAACCTTGGCGTGTCGGAGAACTCACTCTCAGCAGGGAGAGAGGGCGAGATAGAGAGAGAGAGAGTGAGGGATGAAGAGAGCGCATGCAGGAGAGAGAAGAGATAGGCACTGAGAGGGGCTCCTGCATAACAACGGCTTTTTTTTTTTCATTTGAGCCTGTTTCCAGAGACAGTGGTTTGAACCCAAGGTCTGACTCCATGCATTATTAAAGACCGGTAACTGGCAACACTGCCTCATAAATAGAGATGAGGACAGACACCTGAGGAGCCGGGGCACTGCTCACTCTTGATCGGCCACAAATCCACCGGCCTAACATGACCCAGAAGGTTCTGCATACACAGTGCGCCGGGGCACACACTCCTCTGTTCGGCAGTCCTCCCGTTTTGTTACTGTCATCACACCTGATAAATGACACCATATGGAGTAGGTTCGTTATTACACGGGTCAATGCCATTAAAAATTAATGTCATTTAGTTTGACTGGAGATGTTTGGCAGCTTAGGTGTTATTTTTGGCATAGAGCTGAGACCAATTTCCGCAGCGCTGTTAAAATAACATTAGTGATATTATATGAAATACAGGGCGAGCTATGTGCTTAACAGATGGCTACCAAAACAGTTCAATGAGTTACCAAGAATAATACGCCATGACATCTATACCCTATTGATAAAGGGAGTGTTACTGCAAGTAGATCGAAATAGATTGATTGTTTTATTGTGTGTGCACAATTTAAACTGCTGGTTGCATTATGTGCTTACTTATCCTGCATATATACTGTGCGTAATATTTCTCTCACTTTGAGTTTTGTTTCTGCAGCGAAAGCCTCTCTGTATGTGGCCAATCTCATAAAGTCTATGATATATGTACACAATTTGCCTGGGACGTTTTTCTTTTCCAGGTCAGGAAAGATGGGAAATGGCTTTTTCTTTCCACAGGAGTGAACATCTCAGTCAAACGGCGTATTTATGGTTTTTGTCGCTGATTGAATTATTTTCCATTCCCTGTGTTCTCAGCTTGCATTGGGAATTGAATCATTGCCTTTGAAACATGATTCACTGCAGCGACTGTTTTCCCCCCCCCCCCTCCATTCAATTTCAAGGACTTGGCAACCTTGTCCTATTCAAACGTGTGCATTATTACCTTTTATTGTTGGCTATAAATGAATGGTGAGGTTGAGCACTCTAGAGGCATGTGAAAAAAACAGTAATAATGTCACGTGTCAGGTGGGAGTCAAACCAACTGCAGTCCCAGTGCTTTGACACCAAAACAGCACGCTAAAGGCTATCAAAGCATCAGCAGGTATTTTAGTTTGTCTCTCAAACGAGCAACACCAGTGGCCTTTATGGATGCAGAAAGAGAAGTGTTTTTAGAGTGCATGTGAACAATAATAATAATAACTGATGAAACAGCCGTGGTAGTGCTGCATCACCATGAACATCCTTTTCATTCCTCAGTTGACTTCTTCTGACCAGGGAGCAAATATTACACCGACACACACCAGAATCACAGCTTACAGATTCCTACAGTGTCGTGGAAAGGTCCCCTACTAATTTAGACCAGCCTGATAGATGCAGAGCAACATGCTGCCTTATCAGATTTGAACCGTTTTTTGCATGCATATTGATTGGCAATAATGCATGGTTATGTAAATAGTCAAATGCAATTTTAGTTTTTTTTCCATATAAATTGCTGTGAGAAATAAACTAAGAAAAAAATATATTCTCCATCCAAGACAATGTTCCTCTCCCTCAGCATCCATGTGCAATCTTTCTATCAATCACTTGAAACTAGGCCTCTGCATACTGTAGATGGCATTACATTCATACAGGGACGGCTCTCTGGGGTTGGGTGTGTTGGGTGCAGGACTGCATTTCAAACATTGTAGCTGTCATCACTGTTCTCCCCGGGTACTCTAGTTACTGGGGGGTTGAGAGGTTGGTGGGCGGTTGTGAAGCCCTGAAGTCCTGAGGACAAGTCAAGAGAAAAAAAAGCAACCTCCCATGGGATGTTGGTTTATCGCCCTGTCCCCCCGTAGTGACGTGGAAGGTCCTCTTTTTTTCCCCAGTACAATTTTTATGACATGAATCATAAATGCTTAGAGGAGATGGAAAGTGCAGAGACAACATTAATGACACGTTGATTATTGTCCACATCGGAGAGTTTGAGTGTTAGCGAGTGGAGATGCGCTGTGACAGAATGAGGATTTACCTGCTGGGACAATGAGGGGATTTGAGGAGGGTGTTAGGGACCGTGGGGGACAGGCTCTGCAATACTGTAAATGGGTCACAGTGAATGGAGAGGAGCATGGAGGAGGGTCAGGGCCCCAGAGGCAAGCCAGGCTGCTGACACTCAGCTAGTCACCCACAGCTCACCAAGCCCAAAACAACACTAATGTAATGCTGGCTATGCTGCAAAAAGAACAAGCTTGTGTTTATGATCTTACTGCACTGACAGATAATTTAGCTGGTTTCAAGCAATTTCAGTTGTAACAATAATTGAACCTGACACGAGAAGCCTGTTTTAAGACTCTCTAACTCTATTTCATTAGAGTAAATGTCATGAAATAACTTAAACTCTTAAAACAACTAAGAGAAAACCAGCAATGCTTTGACCTAATTGAACTTAAAACACAACAAAATAAGGGAGACAAGTCTAAATACAAAGCAGGCACACCTGCAGTGGAGCATATCTGCAGGTAGGCATCCAGTGCAATGGTGGTAAGGAGCGGCTAAAAACCCCAAATCACTTCTAACATTACAATCTCACAGACAGGCAATAATAAATAACAGGCTGACATTTTCACCTTGTGTCACCATCTCATTTCTGGGGGAAAAAGCGATGCAGGATTTGTGTCAATTAGGCTGCTTCCATTTAATTACTAGTGTGTCAGTCAGGGGGTGCAATGTCTCTCTTTTGACCTTCTCCCTTGTGGCGTAACGCTCCGCAGTGTCATTACTGTACTGCTGGGTGGAGAGGGTGTGTGTGTGTGTGTGGGGGGGGGGAGGGGGTTGCAGTACAAGGGAGGTTGGGAAGGGACAGAGTAGGGAGGGAGATGGGGAGGTTACAGCGGGAGGACAGACGTGTGTGTGTGTGTGTGTGTGTGTGTGTGTGTGTGTGACTGTCTGGGGAGTGTTGCTGCCTGCTGACCTGGTCATCCATCAGACAGGGTCCATCCATCCACCCACACCCCCCCCCCTCCCCCCCTTCCCACCCCACCCCCCACCCAGGACCCATCAGCAGGGCTCTCTGCCAGGCCTGGAATCTCCACATTAATTTCTCATCTGTGGCGCCCTAATGAGCTCCGCCTGCTCGCCCACCTCTGAGACCCCACTGATTACCAGACAGGGGGGTGACCATTTGTCAATGGCAAGAGGTGGCATTTACACTGCTGACCTTGCTGCCAAGGAGAGGGGAAGCGAACGGGGGAGAAGAGAAAAGAAAAGAAAAGAAAAGAAAAAAATCAACAACTCCAGAGCACTGTGCTGTTTGCCATCACTGCCGTGTCTGAGGACAATCTCTATTCATAGCAGTGAAGGAAGGATGGAGGGGTGAGTTGGTGTTTGTCTGTCTGTCTATCAGCAGCGCTGTTCTGATTCTCTGTCTTTGGCGAAAATTGCTTGAGGGGACAAATGTCAAGGTTCAATCATTTTTATACCGCTCACATCCCCGGTAACACATTTCATGGCTTCTTGTTCAAGACGAACAAAAGCGCGGTCCTTTTTCTCGGTTTCTCCGTTTGCGAATCTGCGTTATGTTCCGAGGCGAGCGGAGGCGCAAAGTGGGCTGCTGTGGTGAGCCGTGGGCCGGTGTGTGCGCCTCAGAGGGAGCAGGGATTTGCCAGTTATGGGATGGAGGGGAGCGGTGTAGGTCTGTGACACCCGCTCACCTTGGCCAGGGCTAGTGGGACTCCGGGGGTATCCATCACTGTGGCAGCCCCGAGACCCAGACCGGGGGAAAGCCACAGAAGTTGCCGGGGGAGGGAAAAAAGCTAGTAAAAATTTAATGCACTCCGCAGAGCGGTCATGTCATACTTGGTTATGGAAAATAATCCCAGATGCCTGCAGTGCTAAAATGGAGCTGTAATGTGCTCGCCTCCTAACCCGGCCTGACAGCCATGATGTACGACTACCATTACCGGAAAATATCACTTCAACTAACCCGTGATCCGGCTCCGCTAAGGGTCATATTATCCATGAGGAACAAATTACACTCCCCCAAAGTAAATACAAATTTCCTACACTCACTGGGTACAAAGCACAGAGGGGGGAGGGGCAGGCGGCACGTTACCTATGACAACGCTCTGTGGAGTGACAAGGATGATAAAGTACATGACAAATCACTGGCTGACAGGGTACTCTAGTGCAATCAGCCTCAGCCCCGGCCTAGCGAGCACCCACTCAAGCCTGTAAACACTACTCTCTTCCTTTGGAGGGGGCAAAACACATAATCTTTTAACGCTGACAAGTCGCTCTCTCCTTTTTATTACTCATCCTTCCCACTGCGGTGGAACGGAGGGGGGTGGTATGAAATTTCTTTTATGTACAGTGCTGCCGAGTGATTGAGAAACACGACTCTTCTGCAGTAATTGCCTAAGGGCAAACACAGCAAAACAATAAAGGAAGAGAAACAGCAAATATATTACCAGTTCAGATCTTTATTTTATGTCAAGGACAAACAGGTTCTCTCGGCTGCTCTAAAGCACCCACTTAGATCCCTCGCCTCCAATAAGAGCAAAGCACAGCAAATTACAGCACTCCCTTGCATGGCCATTAATAAGACGCAAAGCATTTTCAAAATGGCATTTACAGCTTGTGGCTGCTGATACAGAGAGAGTAAATAACACTTAGGAAAGGTGTGGTCTCTATAAAAAAGGCTCAGAGGCGAGGGAGAGTCGAAGAGAAATAAAAGGGCTATGGAATGATAAAGTCCTGAAGATTACAGCGAGGAGTCATTGTCTTCACAAAGGGGCTAAGTAGTCCTATCGGTGAGCAGTTAAAGCTTGAAAAAGCACTTGAGCGCTGGCAGATATTCATACAAAAAGATTTGACTGGCAGTTTCAAGGTGCCACTTACCGGCAAAAATCACTTAGGCATTAGCAAGCCTGGACAGAGTGAGTGCCTGGGCACTCTTGACAATATCACAAAGACAGCTAAGATGAGACGCAGGAGAGAATCTTTCATCCGTCATTCAAAAGGTTCTAATCTAGTGGATTTACTTTATGGAGTGAACGTTTCAATGCAAACATTTTTGAAAAACTTCCCTAAAAAGCAGGGTGGAAGTTATGGTTAAGTTACAGAAACAATGTGCAATCTCCTTCAGAAAGACGGTACAAGCCTATACATAAACATGTGCACGTTAATGCTAAAAGACTGCAGCCATTTCACATTCACTTTACCCTCATCAGCCCCCCTAAACGGTCTCAGATGGTGGAAAACCTGTTGGTGTTAACTACACCATGAAACGGGGCAATGTTATTGGGGCTTTGGCAGATGCACATGAAAGGCACCTTAGGCTATAGAGCCCTTTCCTATGGGCTTTCCTGCCAGTAATACGGAGCATCATAATTGGACTCAAGCTGCTCCAAATGAACAGGCCAGTCCTACCTAGCCGTAATAAAAAGAACCACCTGATCCTTCCTGGATCCTCCACCGGGGGAAAGCAAAGAGTGGAAGAGTGCAAGAACATCATTCGCTGACGACCTCTTTTTCAGGAGTGGAACTGGGGCCGAGCTACGGACAGAACTGGACATCCTGGCCAGCCAAAGCTTTGAGAAGAGGTTTTTGGCCCCTCAGCTGGCGTTTTTTGCTCGCATCTCGATGCCAATTCAGAGGCCAAGTGGTCTGTGGGGCTCTTACCCATGCGGCCCACAGGGTGCGGGATGAAAAGAAGGCAAACCATCCCATTTAACACATGCAAGATGATGAAAATGAGATGAGCCATTAAACAGTGTCACAAAAATGCAGATCTGCAGTATCTGTGGATACTAGTGCAGTCAAGGACCAGAAATATGTATACACACACACACACACACACACACACACACACACACACACACACACACACACACACACAAAATTATTCAATCAATTACAATTATTAAGTATTCAACACAGCATAGTATTTCTTTCACTACAACTACATGTTCATATTTGTATTTGTTTAAAGTAGCGTTATTATGCACTTTGGCCCTTTCATTCATTCCCTTGATGCTGGTGGAGAAAAGGAAACACTGGTAATGAGCCTTTAGCAGAGAGGCTAATGACAACACACATAGAGCTAATAATACTAGTGTGATGTGGTGGCTGCAGCGGGCCTGCCTCCTACCTGTCTCCCAGCATGCCATTAACATGTCATGTTGGAGAGGGCCCATCCTACAGGTCACTTTGTAATGAGCAACCGCTCTGACAGCATTTGCTGTCTTTCTGACATACACATACACACACACACTCGCGCAAGCACAAGTTTGCACAAGCGTGCACACACATACACCAAGATGCGAATAGCTGTCTCTTATCAGAGCCTGGCAGCTCCCGTCGACAAGGCAGAGGCCTTCTACACCAGGCAGAACATGATTTCTCCCGGGAACACTTTTTCCATTTCCTGCTTTTGAAGGAAACTAAATAAGCCACGTTTGTCCTCATCTGAATACATTTGACCCGTTAAAACGACTCTGCTCTCCCGCCTCCTTCTCTGCTGTGGTGTTGTAAAGTAGACCACATCATCCACAGAATGCAAATGACAACAGTGGCAGTGGGCGTAGCGTGGCTCGCGTCTGGCAGGGACAGATAGTGGCAGAGGTGACTGGGACTGAGGGGGGTGTTGAGTGGGAGCTCCAATTACTCCCTAACACCGAGGATGAACGTGCAAGTCAGCCCCTGTCATAGGGGTCCCCTATTTACTAATTCACTCCTCTGTTACTTTAACACACAATTAATCAATGACAGGAAGGTGTAGTCGGCGCTGTTCATCAGGAGCGTAACGTGAGCCAGGGTGAATTAATACAGTCGCTGGGGGGATTACAGCTTACCATGCTCTCTCTCTCTCTCCCTGAAACAAAAAGGAATTGCCACCGAGACAGGAACAATTTAAATCGACAACACTGAATAATGACTCAATTTGCTGCACAGTCTAAACACCACAAGCAAATGGCATTACTAAATCATTAGAGTGGATCTAGATCTCTAGTTAGAAGTCATTGGGTAGTATGGCTGCTCTACGAATCTCCGCGTACGCTGAGACAACGTGAATACCTACAAATAGTGAAAAAGATGGTATTGTGACGAAATAAGATTTAATGATGGCTATTGTACCAGTAGGCAAGATACAGCAGCAGAAAGTAAGGTTTCATTGCTACCGGATGAGCCAGAAAGGTTGAAGGTGAATCTTGGGTTGAGCATGTGTGTTGGTTTATGTAGCAGAGGCATGAAGCTCGAGGGAAGTGACAGCGAAACAAGCACACCTAAAAAAAGTCTGAATTGAATTGTGCAACCTGCCCTAAAGTTAACAAAACGTTAGAGTAACTGCACTCTTGTTGTACTCAACATTTTCAAATGACTATGATTATCAGAAAAACAACTATACCGTGATATATATATACTGTTACCTGTCCAAGTTTTTTAAATATTGTGATATAATGTTCAGGCCATATTGCCCCACTGCTAGGATGCTATGACTAGACAGTAGATGTTGTTGATGTTTCAAACATACAGGCGATAGTAGGAATAGAAATAGGCAATAAAGAACTTGGGTTCTTTATAATTAGATTAAGAACTTACCAGATATGAGATGATGATGAAATAGGGTATAACTAGACTATATATATATTACAGTATACTGTAGATGCCATGGCTAGGCTTCAACCAAGAGAAAGGCTATACCCCCAGCCCTTGCAGCCATGGCAGTCTCAATTAAATGTAATCTCAATCCTAAAAAGCCAGAACAGTTTGATTTAGATTTTGCACATCATTAAGTCATGTATAATTAATGTGCAGCTAATTAAGACTTTCTCATAGTTATTAACAGGATGTTTAATTCTAATTACATCAAATGTTCACTCTTAAAGAAAGTCTAATATTTGAATCTTCTTGAAACCACAGTGATGAAAGATGTAAGATTGAAATTCTCCACTTTTTCAGGGTGCTTTTCTAACGGTATGAGAAGAATTCTATGAAGCCTTACCTTGTCTTCTTGGTCACTCTCGCTGTCACACTGCAAGAGAGGAGAAAGAGTCATGGTTAAAATCAGGAGTCACCTGACCACGTCCTCCTTGTGCAACTGTCCCGTCTTTGGACTGCATTTGATTCCAATGCATGCGAGCGTCATAATCTAATTCACCTTTTCAAATGACAAATCTTATCAGCTCTTTAATGGGTAACTGAACACAGATTCGTTTTGCCTTTATATTCAGAGCCGCAATGTCATCGTATCACTTCATTAGTTGAGACGAGCTCGGGAATATGAAACCAAGGCAGTAGCAAATTTCACATAAGCAGCCGTGCCCTTGGAAACATTGAAAACTGTATAAAATTCAGCTGGAGCTGGACTCTAAAAACACTACCTGACACTGGAATTATAACCATGATGTGTGTTCCTGGTCGAGGCTGAGGATGGAGAAATGACAAGAGGTAGGGAACTTTGTGACGGAGAGAAGAAAAAAAGTGGTTGGATTTCATTTTTTCTTTCCAATTTCAATTTCAAGGTCCACTTAATTCTTTATCAACTAATTAGTGTGACGCTGGGTGACTGGCGGCCCTCGACGTTGTGCATATGGCTGAGGTGCAGAGAAGCATTGGAGTCGGTAATGAAGAAGGCACTGGGGGGGAATATGGGCAGGGGTTGGTGCAGGGTGTGTCTGTGTGTGTGTGTGTGGGGGGGGGGGGTGTCGATTAAAGCAGGGAGGGGGTTGAGCTTTGTGCCAGTGTGAAGTGATTGACAGCCATGGGAGCTGGGCGACAGAAGGCTCTGGCCTTTTTTTTTTTTTCTTCCTCTTGCTCTCTCTCGTTTCTATTTCTTGGTTTTTGCTGATCTGGGGTCCTGCAGAGCGCAAAGGTGCGGGCTGGGCTTGTGGCTGGTCTGTTCCTCGGTCTGGACGGTAAAGAGGGGCCTTGCGAGCTCAGCAGGAGCATGGCATCCAATTTACAGGCCTGTCCCACACGGCCCCTGGGGCCGCCGGCGGCACACTGCCATGATGGTCAGCTCCAGCAGCTCATAAATTATGCAGAGGCAATAAACGCACTGGGCAAACACTCCTCAGACGCTCCCCGGCTCTCCAGCTCTCTCTCACTCTCTCTTTCCCCCACCCCCAATGTCCCAGCCCCTGTTTTAATACAGTGAGCAGGGAGCCAGTAGCCATATATAGACTGTCAGCTGGAGATAATAGGGTAATGGAAGAAGCGTGCAGATGCTGATTACATGTGGCTGTGGGTGTAATACAAAAGCTGCACACTGTGTACATTTATGCATGTGAATAAATAGGCCTGTCGGCCCATGTATCACTCTCTCTTGCAGCCTCCCACACAGGACTAATGCAGCGGCAGACAGGATCTGATGAGCTGTGTTAGCCATCTCAACTGCCTCCATGTATTCAGGGCCCTCAGACTGTGACAAGCGTAATGCAACCAAGCACTCATTAGCTGCTTCTCTGCCTGTGCACACTACGCACGCAGGAAAGCAGGCATGCGAGGGGTTCAAATAATGGTCGACATTTTAGTTTTTTCCACTGTGTTGTGATCCATAAAAAACACTACCAGCCTTTCTTTCTCTTGTTCCATTTTCCCCCCTCTCCCTCCTTTTCCCTCTTCCCTGGCTGTGTAGCCAATTGCTTTGATTGCCAAGATAGAAGCCGGCTGGAATGACTTGCCCTTGCTTGTGAAGCAAATGGAACATGCTAATGGAACTCATCGTATTACCCGATGCAAAAGTGCCATAGCTCATTACTTTAAGATAAAAGGATATCATTGTAGACGGCGAGCAGAATTGACTTTCTGTGCTGCGACTTGATGATGATTTAATCAACTGCTCTCTTTCACTTCTCATCCCCGCGCCTGTCGCTTTCGCAGGTGCCACTAAACGAAGCACTCACACGGCTAGTGGGAGAGAGAAAAGAAAAGAAATTGCTGCCATTACTTTTTTTTTTCCCCCCCGAGAATAGAGGTATGCAAATGTCCCAGAGCTACAAAGGGTGGAAAAAAGGGAAAACTTAATAAAATGGAAATACCTTTATAATGAGCAAAGTAAAAAATCCCGAGATCAAGCCTGACAGGCAAGAGCAGGCAATTTGAACGTCCTTACAGCGCAGACGCCAAAGCTCTCTCGCACTCGCTACCCGAACACGGAGCAAAAGGCAACAAATAATGATAACGGTAAAAAGATAAAAACACATCTCAGGCATACAAACAAGTCGGAGCTGTCACTCACTGATAAGTGATCATAGTGCACTAATGCTCAGCCTCATGCATAAAGTAACCTGAGTCGGGGGAAGAAAAATAACTGCAAATCTAGAAAGTTCTCTCCTTGTGCTTTCTATTTACTGACTTGTACATTAGAAACAGAGGCAGAGAGGGAAAGCTGGATACTGTCAAGCCAGAAAGCCCTGGCCTTGGTTTTGCACTTGGCGGTGGGAAGTGCTGTGTATGATTGGTAGGCCTAATCATTAATAACTAGGGTATGTTATTGTTTTATGTGGTGAGCGTGAGCTCAGACATTCACTTATTGCTATGATCATGTGTAATATGAATAGCTACTGCCGGGTGAGTGTGAATAGGCTTGCAGAGCTATGATTAACTGTAATGTCAAAAATACTTTATACCTGACCCTTGGAGGCTATGTCTAATGAAAAGAAATGTGTCAGAAGTTTAAAATGACTGACAAAAAGAACATATTAATATTGAAGACAGAAAAAAACAACAACAATGGTGCCATTGAGATCAGTGAAGTTAGCTCTCTGACAGGCTGAGGTAGGAAATGGGTCTTATTTAAAGCAGCAGTCATGTACAATAAGGAAACCATTAGTCCTGGGAGGGGGCTGACAAAGAAAAGTGATACTCTGCCCAGGTCCACTGCTATTTACACAGGCCCAGCATTATACTGTACAGCTAGACCCCAATGTTTAGCTTAAGTAACACAGGAATGTCAAACATTAGCCTCAGCTCTAAGAGCTGTTGATGTTGGCCTGTATCCGGAGCACTTCTGATTGCCCCACTGCTCTCACCCGGGCCTCCCTTTTGGCTGAGTGCTCTTACAAATTTCCCTACGCTCTGTCCAAGCAACCAAGCTTTTGTTTATATTGGTCTGAAAGTAGGAGTAAATTATTCTTGTCCTAAATCCTCTCCAGCTGAGAGCAATATTGGCCCAATAGACGGGGAACATAAGGAGCCATGGGCCGAATGCTAAATGATGCAGCTACGCTATCGTCTGTAGCAGCAGGGTTCACCAATAACTCTGGCCAACGTTACCCACAGAAAAATGTTTGTACTAAAGAGCTGACCACATCACACGAGGATGCGTGCAAGACAAGTATGCCATGTTCCCTTTTCCAACATAACCAAACTCTGCAGTTGCATACTGCAATCCGCTGGTCCACAAATACTAACAGATGTTAAGTCAATCAAGAAAATGCATGCATAAAGGATAGCTCTGAAGGCAAACAGGGTTTAACAGGCTCGCTGTAATTTCCAATCACCGCCTGTAATGTTACAAGTTGACTCTGATCTAATGGTCTCGCAAAGAACAACTTGTTAAGTCTGGATCTACGATAGATGTGTATTGCCGTCCCCATGAGTGGCATTAGCCTCAGGTTATACTGGTCGCTATCCGTGACCCCAGAATTAATTACGGTTGATATGGGCTTCATTAAAGGGCCCCATCGCACTGAGGACAGCGGCTGTTTATCAGCCTGAGCCAGGTTGTCCTGCAGGATGGCTGAAGGGGTTAAAGCCCAGGGAGGAAGCCAACCTGCCTGCATGCCTGGAAGCTAGAGAGACAGCATGAAGGATGGCAGCCATTGCCAGGGTCAGCTCTGACAGTGCCAATTTGATGTGCTGTCATCAAGGGCTCCTCATCCCCCTCTACTCCCCTCCCCACCTCCTTCCGGATATAGCTGCGCGTCCTGATGGTTTTCTGATGCAAACAGTCACATGGCAAAATGGTTTTCTCCCCTCCCGCAGCATCCTCCTCCATCTGCTGCTGGGGCCTGGGCGCCGCCGACCGCCTGCCTGTCACAGCGTGCGTGGAAATTAGCTGGGGAGGAGGTGCTCGCTTGTGCTAATTACATTTTAATCATTGAAAATGTGTTGGCAAATCAAGCCTTGATTGCCATCTTGGAGCCCAGTACTCCTCTCTGCAGGTCGGGGGGGTGGGGGGGGTGGTGAGGGGGATGCGGCTGAGCCCAGACCCGCCGAGCTGCACACTTCTCCCCACACTACGGCTTGATATGGCGGCATGCCGGGCCTACCGCTGGGCCAGGGCTGTGCCGCGTTATTCATGGGGAATAGAGGAAGACCAGGATGACGAGATGGGGATCTGTGCCATGCTCATTCTCACACCCCAACCCCTCCCACCCTCGCATTACACAGTCTGCCAGTCCCGCCACTGCGAATTGAGGAACAACAAATAGACCCGGGCAGGAGGAGACTGATGAGCTTAGGGTTTGCTACACAGCACCTGCCTGGCACACAGAGCTGGAGCAGCAGGCTCTGTCACAATATGCTCACAAATGAGTTTCTTATAAAACAGAAATTAAAAATCGCATGATGGCAAAATCAGATTGTGACTTTCCCAGCAAAGAAAAATTGAAATAATCTAAAAAAAATTTTTATTTCCTCTCTAAACTCAATCAGCCGCCCAGTCCCCCCTCTGTGAATTATGGTATTAATGACGATCTGCCCAGATAGATTTCCTCCAGGTATAAGACCCCTTTTCCTAAGTCAGGGTTAACGGCTTCTACAGGCTGACTCGTACCAAGCATAAGTGAAGATGAACTAACATACACTGGGCTTAAGTGGCTTCACATTGGAGTGAACCTCAAGCAAGCTCTGAGATTACTTTAACTCAGTTCCAAGTCCAGAAAAAACATCACATTTCACAAAAGATTATCCTTAAAAGACAGTATTGTAAAAACACCTACAATTTCAGAGTGGGAGGAAATTCAACATGACATGCCTGACTGGGACAGACCATTAAAATAAGCAGGGTTCTGTGGCGATGACATTGAACATCTAATTTCCACAGCATCTGCTTGATGTCGACCTGTCACATAAAAGTATGGTAGGGGGGAAAAAAAACACTAAAAATCATAGGAAAAAAGCAGTGTAGCTTTAGTGCTTGAGACAGTCCATATAGTGACATCGGGCAAACGTCTCTTCCAGCAGCCAAGTATGTCCCGTCAGGGAGGACCAGACTTCTGTCTAGGCTAATATAACCAGGCCTGATCCACATGACCAGCACCGGCCAAATGCAGCAGGCCAACATCTGAATGCAATTTCCCTTCAAATGTAAAACTTTATCCAGACGACATTCAATTTGACCGCAAACTCTGGATTCCAGTCACCAGGATAGAGGATCTCGAGGAAGGGTAGAGGGGGGAGAAGGGCAGAAAAACGAAGCCTTCCATAAAATAATAAGAACTTTATAGTCTATGACCTCTGGTTTCAATACTCTGGAGTGCATTCTTTTTGTGTTTTATTTCATTGGACTCTGCCCAGACTTATTGAAAGAATATTTGAGAGGGAGAACTTTCTCGACCCGATTCCTTTTTATTATTATTTCCATATTGTTAAATCTCTAATGGTTTACATTATAACAACACCAATGATATCAAATTAGAGAGCTGGCTCAGCAACATCTGTAAAGGCACCATTTTGAGATGCGAGCGCAGAAGTGGAAAACAGTATTGTTTGAACATCAGAACATCACTGTGTACTGTGTGTATAGACACGCATACGTTTGGAGACCTGGGATAAAAGATGTGCTCAGAGGGCATTTGGGTGGTGGATGTGTATGCTACTTCATGTACGAGTGGAAAGGATGGTAGGGTGTCTTACTTAACCCATCGCTTAAGATACCCTCTTTGAGATATATGCCAATATAATGTGGTGCTTGGCACAAACAGATGCACCAGATATATACACACACACACACACACACACACACACACACACACACACACACACACACACACACACACACACACACACACACACACACACACACACACACACCTGACAAGGACTGTAGGAGAAGGAAAAGAAAGGTGCAGCACTTTGCTTTCTTAAAAATCAATTTGTTACACAAGCACCAAGTTCAATATCTGTGATTCGAGAAGCATCTCAACGTGGTTCTCCCAGCTACAGGCGAGGCTCCGGGGCGCCTGGAGGTGGGAAGCATTTACTAGCTGATAGAAATGGAAAAGCACAAGACACAGCTGCAGCACACAAGTGTGGGCGCGTACACATACACCCACAAACGCACACCTTACCTCACCCCAGTTCTGCACTCTGATTCTGCAAGCCAAGGGGGGGCTGAGGCAGAAAGCAGATGCTGGATTAATCAAAGATTAATGAAAGGATTTTGAGATAATTACATACATCAAATTGCATTGTTTGCACCATTATGGCGACTCCCCCGAGACAGGTCCACTTGGTGTGCATTTTAATTACCGCACATGCCAGACATTAGCATTGTTGCGAATTGGCATCTTCATTACAGTGATCTAGCCGTACACAAACAATGAAACTTGTGTGGAAGCAGTAGAAAGTACTACCACCAGCTAGCAGAAATAATTTTAATCCTATGGAAAAGATATTTTGCCTTCTACTGCTGAGATGCTAATCTATTAAAATCAGTGAAATGTGATAATGTTATTCTCCACACAATGGTGCCATTCTGTTCATGTGGAAATATTCCAGCATATAACCTTGAGGGAATCTAACAAATGTAGCAATTTCCTCCTTATGCTTAAAATAACTTATGTCTCCCACATCCAGTATAGCTTGCATGTACTTGGATGTATGCTTGACAACGGGCTCCAACCCGCTGTTGTCAAGGGATATAAACTTCATCCGCTCCCCTCACCTCCCAGCCCGCCCTCCACCCTCCTCATGGGGGCGGGGGGGTTGGCGACATCAGGATTAGGTTCTGTGCCTCTAATCACTTAACTCCTCACACCTGACGGCACACTATTAACTTTGACTGTCTCTGGTGACCCCGTGGGTCGTTGCCCATCACATCAAGTTTTTATTAGGGAATTTTCCTCATCATTAGCCATGGCCTGGAAACGAGCCATTAATATTCATACTGGCAAACCAAAATGAGGTCCCACTGATTTTCCATCATCCAGGCTATCTGCGCAGCTGCCACCGTTAACAATGGCCCCAATGCTGCACATTCACCAAGTATCATTATGGGCTCCATAAAGCTCTTTCTCTGGGTCTGCTATGATGGGAAGGAGAGCGAGGTAGATCAGGAGAACGCTGTGAGGCTTGGAGCCAGCTGACACCAGTCTGAGAGAAACTGTCCCGCTCTGCCAACAATCTGCCTGGAAGTCTCATCCATAAAGACCAGCACTGTCAATGCTAACAACCCCTGCAGTCTCTGCCAGGGACACAGCTGAGATACGCAATAGCACAGAGTTCCCTCAGTGCTCTCACATTAGGGCACATGCTGTTTATCAGTCTGAGACGGCAGCTAGAAAAGCACCCCTTTGTGAAGGTTTGAGGGCTTACTGAATACACTGGAATATCTGAAGATCAACAGAAATGGGTTATCCTATGAAGAAAGGATCTATTCATCTTTGAATAAACGATGAATGATATAAACAAAATCTATGTGGTGGATTATGATTAATCACAACACAACATATGTGCCAAGAAATCCTGAAAGAAATAATTATGAATAGATTTGTCATTTGATATTTCTATTATCTTTTCAAAATACGGGACATTACTGCCTGCATGCACTATCAGAACACCAGGTGTCGGAGTGAAAACCTCCAGCATATCCAAGATGGCTGCCAATTCTTCCACAGATCGCTGCTCATCGTCGGAACGATCCGCCCTGTTCCTGTCTGCCTCTCTGTTACCAGAGGAGGGCATCTCCCATCTCCGCTTCCAATGAGAGCAGGTGCTCAGGCACCACGCAATGTGAGCATGGGTGCGATAAGGTGCTTCAGAGCAACAATGTTCCAGGCATCTCATCCCGATAAGACCCACCTGAACTGAGACCGGTTGGCCCCAATGCACGGGAAGACCTCTCCCATGTCATGGATGATAGCGGCAATTAACTGACAACTCCCTGACAGGCCTAGATAAACTTAAGCGGAGAGCATCGAAGGGGAAGAGCCTGCGCTGCAATCTGTGGGACACGTCGCAGGATAACAGGAAAAGGGCTAATATGAAAATGGGGGAGTAAATAATGAACATGTGAAAGGGGGGCGGCCACTCTCTGTAGTCAAGAATCATAAATCATTGATAAGATGTACTTGGATTGTTTACTTATTGGGTGTGTATATGGTATTTATCTAGTAGATAGTGGATGTTACTGGTTGGTAGACAGACTGTTTAGTAACTTCAGTGGGAAAATGCGTTCTTGATTTGATCAAATTAGGAGATTGCGTCGTGTAGATATTTTCAGCGGAACAAAGACATGAGGTGACACACCAAACAGCACTGTCTTCCTAATAATTAGAGCTGCGGTGACAAAAACACTTTGTTATTCTGCTATTATGATTTGCTAGCTGTCACAGTGTACATCAGAGTTGCCTCATTATACGGAAAGTAGTCAAATAAAAGCCGGCGCTCCACACTCCTGTCAAGACTCTGTCTCCCGCACATGCAAACAAGCAAAGATGAATAAACATCGGCTGTTGTTGAGGGCTCGACTTTGAGCTGCAAGGCTCACAAAGATCCGCTTTGTACAAAATAATATAAAATATTTAATTTGAAAGACGGATGCAAGGCAAAATGAAATTAAAAGGAACTCATGCTAACTGTTAAAACAAATTACTTGCAGCGCGTTAAATTACATTTGCTCCTCCATCAGCGAGATCAAACGAGCATAGTTTGACTCTCCTGCGCTAATGATTTCCTGCACTCACCTCCTTTTTCATCCCAGGGGTGTTAATAAACACTCAGTCTGGCTTTTTGTTTGTTTGTTTGGTTTATTTATACATTTCCCAGCTCCGTGTCTCATCGCTCGCTCCCCCTCCCTCGTTCACTTTGCCCACACTGGTGGCAGCCTGGTTGAATTAGAGGGATCTAATGTAATCCCTGGGACAGCGGGCTCCTGAAAAACGTGCTCAATTAAAGCAGGATGAGCCCAGTGGGAGCGTCCCTGGCGGAGCGTGGGGTGACTGACACGGCCCTTTGGTTGGGATTAATTAGCATGCTAAGTGGAAGAGCACGATAACAGGCTGCAAGCCGCGGACCAGCCATCTGACATCCCACCGCCCACAGCAGCGGCAGCACCGTTACGGTTCTAACCCGACCACCCGGCCGCCCTCTGTCCATCAAAGCCCCATCCACCCCCTGGACCCATACAGGTATGCTCATGAAGCCGGAGAAGACGGGTGGTGTAGACTCACATGGTGCAATCCAAAAAGCTCAAAGATCGTTTGCTTATCAGGCCTTTGCACATGGCAAAGTCAACACTGAGCATGGGAACATACTAGAACATTGATGGGAATCCAAATAGTTGCAGAAAATCCTGTTAATACTATAAAGGCCAAGCTACAGTCAATTTACTTTTGAATTTTAGAATTGAAATATCTCAAATTTCAAAAGGCTTCTTGGCCTTCTTCGCTCAAATCTACTGGCCTTTAGTGTTCAAACTATTCCAGGTTTTGTCTGCCACCTTGAACTGTGTGTGAAGAGGCTGGACCATACCAAACCATGCTAAACTGCTTCAAACTGCTGAAGCATGACTAGCTGCTCCAATGAAGGAGAGCTCCTGGATAGCAGAGTTGACCAAAGATCCTCTAAGTCCAATCGAGTGATGAGTATTATTAGTTGTATGCTAACATCAGGTCAAGCTGTGAGTGGTCCTGTGGAACACACTTGTCAGCTTTTCTATTTTCATTTCATTCTTGAGCTGCTCTCTAACACGGTTTCCTGGCTTTTGTCAGACTCTAATGTTTTCCAGTGTTTCATGTGATTTCCCTTTGATTGCTATACAGCAGAATACCGCAGAGCTCAGCCCCCAAGGCTCTTGTGTTCATATTGACTGGCTCAGTAGGGGGGGGGGGTGGACTGCGGAATGAAAGACAGTGCTACCCATGGATAAACATGATAGCCCAACAATCTAGGACAAACCAATTCAACGCAGCAGAACACAACAAAATGCCAACATCTGCATCAGATAAATCCACCTCTTTGACTTTTTCAAAGATTCTTTTCCTGAATTTCTTTTTACTGAAAAGATTTCCAACTTGTGTATGCTCCGCTCATGTCAGTGCTGCCAACGCCGACACAAATATTTGACAACATACCTTGCCAAGGCCTTTCTTGGCCTGTTTTAAACACTGGAACTCTGTTGGGTTCAGTTCCTCAAACATCTCAGCTTAGATGATTACTTGTTACAGCCCCGTGGAGCTTGACAAAAGGGTGAAGGAGCTCAGCTAACCTCCACCCTTTACACTGTGTTGTCAGAGACAACAAGCGAGGATAGAATAAATCTGTCAGAGGCAGAGTCAGCGGCAAACAGCCTTTTGGGGAGTCTGGCATCCTGTCAGTAGGTGAGGGTCAGCTGTTCAGGGGTTCCCCTTCATGTGGTTCGCCGGTGTTTTTCTAGGCCACCGGCTACGGCTACCGCTACCCATGTGTGTTGTTACAGTGTTTCTGAATAAGTGTGTGCCAATAAAAATTGACCTCCCCTCTGCTCCACTCAAGAGTTTTCAAGCCAAGTCAGCACACAATATCCCGCATAGTTTATGACAACCCAGCTCTGGCTTCTCTCACTGCCCAAAGACAGAGAGAGAGAGGGAGAGGGAGAGGGAGAGAGAGAGAGGAGGGAGAGAGGGAGAGAGAAAAGCACTGGAGTGTTTTGTCAGCCGTAATTACTCTCCAATTATATGGTCAAAATATGGCATTAAGGGGCACTTTGTTGTCTGGGCAGCTTGGCTTTGATCAAGTTGTGGTGGAATGTGTTTCGCATTAGGGGCCCCATGATGATGTATGTTTCCTGTCACGGCAAGGATAACAGTGGGGGCAATGGAGCAGGGACTCCCCCATGCTGGGAGCAATAGGGGTCCTCCATCCATCCCTAATGCACACTCTGCCTATCGCTGACCACAGGGAGGAAGAAGAAACAGCGATAGGGAGAAGCGAGGCAGGAGGAAGAGAGAGGGCAATAGGGAAGGAGAGAGAGAGAGAGGGATGGGTAACTAAAAAAAAAGGATCTTTTGGTGGCAACAGCAATAGCAGTAGTGATACAAATTCCCAAAGAGAGCTGTAAAATGGGGGTCAACCCCGTTACTTGGCGTAACTCATAACTATGAGGTAATTCCAAAATGATTATTTACATTTGTGCTAGGTCAAGACTTTATCACCCACTTGTCGTAGTACAACCAAGTGGGGGAGAGACGGACTGAAGAATTAAGATAAGAACTTGATCCCTGAGGAGCAAATGGATTCTGTAGGCGGAAAGTGATGGATTGGGTTCAACTTTCAAAGAAAAAACTTTTTCCAGTCACAGCAGTCAACTATTCTCATCACCTCGGAAGGTAGACAAAGTATTATTTGAACATTGCGAGTGCAGAGTATGTTAAACATGATATTATCTCTGTGGGCAATGTCACGGTTGAAGTGAACCCTGCGGTTTGCCCTAGTAGTGTGAAGTTGATAGCTGAGAAACGGACCATTCATCACTTTAACACACAGCCAAGGTCAGAGACTGTTGCCCTGGAGCACTACAGCAGGCATAATATATTAACACCAAGTGTTCAAGGAAAATTAAAATGACTTTGAATGCACTTGTTTCACCCAACACATTCTCTCTTGGGTTGGCAGTGCTCTGAAAGTGAGAAACAACCCACTTATCAAAGATGCCCATGTGGGTAAAAAAACGTTTCACTGCGCCATCTCTGAGCTAGAAAGAGCTCGCCAGACTTCTGCTGGTCATCTGCTGAGGGCCAGTGAGAGCTCCTCCTGGGGGATATCAGTGGCATCCCAGGCCAGGCATGGCATGTGCTCTCTCCAGGAACCCCCCCAGGCCCTGCTGCACGCTGGCCTGTACTGCGGACACCACCATCTGTGCCGCCTCCCATTGGTAAGTTGGCCAACGAGGCTACACAGGCAGCCCTCCCCTGGTTTGGGCGTTGGGCCCGGGGGTTGGAGGAGGAAGAGGGGTGTGGGGTGGGGGGGGGGGGGCCTCCCTGGTGTTTCAGAGAGCCACTCCATAACACTTTCCTCATGAGCGCTCCTCCGGAGGGCTGCTGGAACGTCTCGGAGCCATCTGGGGAGAAGTGGAGCGTGGCAGGGAGCAGCTGGACGCTTACAGCTGCTATTTAAGCCCTGGCAGCAGAGCTCCATATCAGTCAGTCAGTAGGAAATGCAGGGAGCATAGCAGAGCAAAACCTAGCTGAAAAAAGCTCACAACACAGACCTCCAGCAACACGCATGTGATCCAAGACTAGCTCACTCTGTCATTAACTCACTAAATTCAAAAGAGTTGTAATATACAGAGAAAGCAGTGAGAATTGTAATACTATGGCTGGTAGAAAGCAAGATGAGATGCTGTAAGTCCCATGGCACATTTGTGGTTTAGCTAGCTAGGTAAATATTTAACAAAACATTGCAAAAGTGCAAATATCGGCCATAATTGTGACCAAAAATAAGGTAGCGTATACACAGTAGTTCTTCCTGAATACAGGAGAGGATTGTGGGAGTTGTGTGAAAAATCGCAGCTAAGGTGTGAAGTTTCATAGTTAAGGTTACATTTTCAGAATAACTTTTACTTCCTTTTTATCAAGTAGATACCGCTCTATAAACAACAAACGTTATTTGGAGAAAATTATTTTCTCAATTAGAAGACTGACTGACCTGCATTTGTCACTTGATGCCATGAAAATGCGCTGTTTCAGTGGTTTATTCAATATCCAATTACAAACCCAAATCCTAAGGCTAGAGATTTATTGTTAAAGTGATCACCGAGATCCTTGTTTTATTGATTTTGTTGACATCACCTGTCAATCAAACAGTGTCTCCAGTACTATGACGTCTTGTTCCTTGGATTTTCTGGTGATGAATTTTGAGTTTCTGTAGGTGGCGCTCTTTTCTTTGTATGTTCAGCCACGGTGGCTATCGCTGCTTATGCTAACTACCCAGTTCTTCTTCTATTTATACTAAACACTGCTACTGGAAACGTAAAACGCATCACTTCCTGTGTGCCAGAGGATAGAGGTAAGACCACACAGGGTGTTTAGAACAGCAAATGGGTTGAATCACTACTGTGTTATATCAATCAGTGATCGACAGTAGGAAAGTGGAAATTTATATGAAAAGGTCACTGATTACTACTTTAATGATTTTATATTATTTTTTATATATTTTTTTAACACTAACACTAATATGTTCCCATACAAAAGAAAGCATACAATAGAGTTTGGTTAGACATGTAGAACTGTGGTAATTTAGGCCTGCATGTCTATTTCTAGTGTATGGAGATAAAATCGTGATTTTATTATGCGGATTTGTAAATGTGTAAATGCATATTCACATTTGTAAACTTGTAGAAATGTACTCTGAAATTCAATAGTTGTTAGTTCAATTAGTTCAATTCAAGTAGTTGTTAATGTACTGAGAGCTAGACAGGCACAAAAACTAAAGACTTTAACTTTAAAGAATTTAATAAAAATGTGGATTTATTTTTGTGAATATCAGTATTTCTCTTCGCGGAATTTGAATAGTTTTGTTTTCACAACACTTAAAACCTTCCCACGCATTCACAAATGTTGAATCACAATTACAAATCCTGGTCTTTATTTGCCGATTATGATAGATTTGTGAATCCCCATTTGTAAGTATGACATTACACATTTAACAATCTGAGAACACATTCACAACTTGTGATGCACGTTCACGAGTCTGAGTACATATTGGTAATTATGACGCCACATATTTCCATGCTGGCGCTGGTCCAGTAAACTTCAACTCTGTGATAAGGGTTGTATACATTTGTGTTACGAAGGGGATGCAAGTTCAGAAACAGGAACTGGTCGTGCTATCTCAAATTAAAGATGTGGAGTGTGTACTTAAGATGTTATCTCTGGGCAAAGACAAGTGTGAAAGGGGCCCAGGCAGATAAAGTGAGGTAGGTCACATTACGCCCTGGGAATCTGTCTCGGCTTACAGTTGCACTTTACTACAAGTAAATACTCTTGAGTAGTTTAATGAAAGCAAATAAGAGACTGGCGGACTTTTATGACCAACAAAAAGACTTCCTCCAACCACAGTATGCTTTTTCAAAAGCTAATTGGAAGCATGCAGCATGTACTGTGAGAAACGATTCCTTAATATTTTCGAACTGAGTACACACATGACAACCAAGAATAATATGTTTGTGTTAATACAGTCCCAAGCTGAGAACCTATTATTTTGCAATACCAATAGCAGTACATTTAGCTGAAGTGTTCATTCCTTCAAAATGTGAGAATTACAGACTTTCAGTAAGGGGTTACATGATGTTCACACAAAGCCCCAACATGTACACTAGTAGAAACAAGTATACACACACACACACGCGCGCATGTACACACAGAGAAATGTGCACTAATAATCGACAAAAAAGAACTGGGTTCTCAGCAAATGTCGATTGACCTCTGGAGACTGCATGGGAGATTTTCTCACAAAGCTCCGCAAGTCTTGATTCTTGTGTGGATCCCAGGAGCTCAACCCCCCATATGAAGCTATGGGAAAAAACTCCTTGTCAGGAGAACATTAATTAAAGTGTTAAAGGTAAAAGAAGTATTGACTTCCTCTCCTCTGCAACCTCCCCAACCACTACCAACCGGCAAACCCCACTGCCCCCCAAGGTAAAGTCTTCTACTTGCTCAGGCCCGGGAGCTAACTGGAAAAAAAGCCCCACTAAGACCAATTAAGGCCTTCACTAGGAGAGTGAAAGGAAGACAAATGGAGGCAGAAGGCCCGATTACAAGAAACCTTTGTACAGATGTAAAGCAATTAGAGCGGTCTCGGGGGCCAGACAGTGCGGTACCTGTGAGTCATGGATCCTACAGCCAGTCGAAAGTCGGAACAATCCCTCTTTTCTGTTTAGGGCCCCAGTCAGCCTGTGTATTAGTGTCATATATCAGCCGATAGGCCTGGTATTGGTTTCTCCAGTGCAGGGAAGAGGCAGTAGTCTGCCAAAGAGGACCACTCCACCCTCCATTATCCGTGTATTGGGAGAACAGGGGCTCTATTATCCATTCAGGCGGGGCCTTTTCGATAAAACAAGGGCAGATAGGAAGTGTGGAAGCTCTCAGGTGTCTCCTTCCACCAGGGAAGTTTGTCAGAGAGGTCATTCTGATAAAAGCTGGGGTAATTATACTGCACAATGCCACCAATTCCCAGCCAGTGCACATTTAACCAGGACAGCGCCATGACCTGGCAGCACAGGAAATGCAGTGACGTTGCAGTACATTATACAATTCTTGAATGCTTGTTTGCCTGAGAACTATTATCATGCTTTTACTTCCATCCATAAAACTCTTCAATAAATGTAATTGCAACATGGACAACTTATAATCGTTCTAATTTTCACTACTTCACTGCTGCAGTGTCTACTGTCAACGACGGTCACAACAAAGAGTAATACACTGATTGCTAAAGGAAATGTATGTTCAATGGTCCCATCTACAAATTAACTAAAGCAAAAACCCTCCTCGCGACCTGAGATTATGAAATAATTTTGACAAATGGAGGCCGGGGCTGTAACGACCTTTTTCCCTTCCTCCACGAGGAAGCCTGCTGGAGCCCTCATTATTTATGGGCGGCTTTAAAAAGCAGGTAGAGAATGAATGTGCGGCTGTCATTGTGTGTAATGGGGCTAATAATGGTGTCCTGCACGCTGCATAATGAACCCCACCCTCATACAAAAGCGATCTTCTCGTCTCTGCTGGTTTGAGGAGCAGCGCATTCTCTCGGGCTCTAAAAGCCTCGGTCTGCTAGTGGCAGTACGGCCCGTATAAACTAGAGAGGGAGAGTCAGAGCTAGTAAATTGGTCCTTTGCACTGACGATAGCAGCTGCTTCAGCTATTTGTCTGCACCTTCATTCACACATACTAAACACTTACCATCAAACTAACACAAATATATTTCCTGTCTGCTAACTGTTATTCAGAAAAGTGACTTAGAAGGATCCAAAACTATATTGTAATTTTAATGATATATATAAACAGTTCTGGAAAAACCCATCATACAGTACAAAACTCATAAATGCAACAGTGTAGTGAATAATAAAATATCTGTGTGCGATTGCTTGCAATTGCCAGTGTAGTAAATCTGCACAGCACTGCGTAGCTTGATTTGGGAGCTGAAGAAAACCATTTGACTTCACAGTTCAAGCTTGATGAAGTCCCTGGACACTGCTGGTTAAAGACTTAAACAGATGGCCAAACACTTGGCGCAGGAAAAGAGCTGCTCTGAATACTTTTGGCAAAACTGCAGGCATATGGCAAAAGTTCATGCCAAACACTCCATTTCACAAAAAAAGATCCCGCCCGCAGAAAAGAAAAAGCATAAGAAAGAAATAATAAGAGACAGAGAAATGAGAGAATGACAGAAAGATGTTGAAATGCCAGAAATATGATACTGTCTGGTCTATACACATCTAATTTAGTGTGGACCCATCCAACTCTTCTCAGTCTGAGATAATCACTGTCATAATAACATTGAGTAGAGGGGATAAACAGGGCTCTGCTTTAGATCAGGCTTCAATCTACAGCTCTAAGGGGCCAAGCAAGGGAGAGCACGCCCTGGGCACTCTGGGAAAAAAACAAAAAACAGACTCACAATCCTAAACTGGGTCTGACAATTGGAAGGCGCTCACATCCTTTTGTCTGTGGCCAAGACATTAGGTGCAAGGACATTTTGTGGAGAGTGGATACACATTTAAGATTTGAAGGGATCACTTGGGGGATTTGGTATCAATAAAGACACAGAGAGCAGGGGACTAAAATCCCCAAGGGAGAAAATCAAATAAAAAGCTCATATCCTGTGAATACTCCCCGCCCCCCCATATATATATAACAGTTGGCAATCTATGATCCTTGTTTCAGTTCTCTAAGTGTTCGTAGAATGTGTTCTTTAACACCTAAGACACATAGAGCTTGGAGTGCTATAACCACTGGAGGATGATGAGACAAAGGATGATTGGCAGTAGATGCAACATTAGTGGGAGGAATATCTCTCTCCAGGGCTTGACAGGCAAGGAGAGATTATCAATCATTCCGCTCTGTGTTTCCAACAACAAAATCCTCGATCACTTTGCTTTTGTTCTCCTCCTGGTCCTGCTCCATTGTGTTACACAGGCAGAAGCATAAACATTTGTTTTGATCAAGGGCAGAAAACAAGCTTTCTTTTCAGGAGAAAGTTGAGAAAGTAAGAAAGAAATGAGCCTGAAACATCACACAACCGTCGACGGCAATATCCAGTTTTTTCTTCCATTATTCATCTAAGGCCTTGAAGATCTCCGCCAAAATATGTGGTCTATCGAAAATAAAAAGAGAGCCTTTCAAATCCTGATGCACTGACACACTTTGGTTTCAGACTGAATTGTTGGTTGCTGAATGGAGTCAGGCTAACAATGGTGCAAAAACCCTTTAACAGAAAGCCCTGAGAGGCCTTTCATGTTAGCCACCTTCTGTGTGATTGTAGGCCTTCCTCACATCATCTTCTGCTACCTCCTGCTTGACCTTGCCTTTGAAGCAAAAAAAAAAAATAGGAACAAGACATGTAATTTACTTTCCTATTAATATATGACCTCACTGTAGACGTGCAGCTGAACATATTGTTGGACACAGAAAACATTGCCTTCAAAAAACATAAAACAAAGAACCGCACGAAAGGCTCTTTTTCCCCCTAGAAAAGCCTATAGAAGAGAAATAGCACCTAAAGAAAAAATGTCTGTGAACCTGACATGAAAGAGAGGCCAAGGACGCTGTATCCCAAGCGTTAGATTGCTTTCACATCAGATGATTAGCCTCATCCATGCTAATTACAGTGAATGGAAACTAATTAAGAGGAACTACGTGTCGGCTAATGAGGATTTGGGGCTCTGTCCATCTTATGACATCGTTTGCACTGCGCTACCCCCCAGCTACTGCTGCTGCTCTCCTTTAAATCTGCTCTCTAACTCAGAGAGCCGCAGCTGCCTTTTATATTCAAACCAAGCAGATGAAACCATCCTTTGTGTGTCAGTCACAATCTAGCAGTAATAGGATGAGCAATTAAATCCTCAGTTGGATGAACAGGGGAAACATCTATTATAACGACTACCAAAAGAACATTTTTCATTGAAATCAAGAGAGCATTAAATTCGGGCACTGTGTTTTGGTGCAGATAGTTCCCCTCTGCAAAATCTCCCTTCAGTTCTCCCACTTTCCTCTGTGGTATGTCCTAATGATGTGCATAGTACTGGTGTGAAGCTAATAAGCAGCTCAGGAAGGGGGGGGGGGGGTCTCTCAGTGAAGCACACCAATTACCTCAGCAGCGGCAGTAGCAGCAGTTCTTCCTGCCAGGTCTGCCTCCACCTGCCTCCACCTGCCAACGGCTAGAGGAGGGGGGGGGGTCGGCCAGGGCAGGACCCATGACTCTAAACTGCTGAGCTGTTACAGAGGTTCCATCTGGCCTGATAGGGGCTTTTCCCATCCAGGCAGACAGGAATGTAATTAGGCCAAGAGGACATGCCTAATGCTAGCTGCTCAGCAACAGTCAAGAGAGAGAGAGCCAGTCGCCCCTTACAGGAACTACTGGTCCACGGACCCGCCTGACACGACTAGAAACCGAAGCTCAGGCTGTTTTTGACTGGACTTACTGTAGGACCAACCACAAACACGAAGCATGAACATCAGCATGACAGAGTATTTAGTATTTATTCATCAGCGGATGAATAAACCGCAAGCGCCGAGTCTTTGAAATATAGTGTCATCTTGCGGGGCATTATAAAGCTAGCTTATTAGCGATGATAATATAAAGCTACAGCTTGACAAATTCCCTCTTCTACATTAATACCTATCTAATACCATTAATCTGAAAGCAAGCATGCTGTTCCTCCTCAGCCAGAGCCAATGCTTAACGTTTTCATTACAGCAGCAGTTGCTTAACCAGCTGCAGGTTTAATTCCCGATTTTTATTGCCTCATTTTGGTTTAGGTGGCAATTACACCTCAACAAATTCACTTTGCACATTGCAGAAATGAAAGGGGATGGTTGGTGTCAATCATATGTGCAAGCAACAATAAGCCACAACGCAATACACAAGCCTACAAATGATCGGTTGAACACAGATACACACACAAACTCTCACAAGCACACACACACACACACACCTTAGCTCTGCCTGGCTTCACAAGGGAGCTCAGGCTTATAATTAGGCACATGAGCTGCAATCAGAGCCCAATGACAATACCTCTCCAATGGCTTGTTTTCCTAACCTCTCCGAGGCCTCAGGCAGAGGTCCACTTACCCCGTCAGAACCAGCCCACCGCTGAAATCAAAACACTGAAATCACTCCATTCCACTGCAGCGCCACTGATTAAATGTGCAGAGTGTAGAGTGCAATTTGCTAAATTACAAGTATTTTGCACATGTAAATATAGTTTAATTACTGCAATTAAAGAAGATTATGGGAGATTGGCAGATGGGGAATGTAATGTTGTTTTAATTAGAGTTTGAATACACTGTAACACAAACAGAATGTTAACCCCTCAGAACAGAATGGGCTGTTAGGCCCTGACAAATCGTATCCTGATGCCGCTTTCTCAAAGCTTATAATCACCTGCAGCTACAATGTCTGTGTAACAGAAAGAAAGAGCGGGTGGGAATAAGAAAGACAGAGAAAATTATGGTTCAGAGATGGAAAAAGTGAGAGAGAGAGAGAGAGAGAGAGAAGAGAGTGGTACAGAGAGAATGAAAAACAGATGTAACGCTCCTCGACCGTGCTGTTCGAGGAGTAGCAAGCTGAATTAGGATGACATGTAAAAATATTTTGACAACAGTTAATATGGCATTAGAGGCAATTAAATCGGATTTAGACCCTGAGATCAATCACAGAAAATTAGAAACAGCCCTTACGCTTGGAAACGAAGAACCTCGGAAATTAAGACTAACAAAAGGCCTTGGAGCGACATCAAAGCTTAGCCAAGAAAACGAATGAACCAAGCTGACACAGAGTTTAAAAAAAAATCCTGACCACAAATAAAAGGATAGAAGGATCAAAAGGCTTTAGTGAAATTACCATAGATTACAAAGGTGGGCCG
The DNA here is from genome assembly GCA_034670385.1 of Hoplostethus mediterraneus. Lineage (NCBI taxonomy): Eukaryota > Metazoa > Chordata > Actinopteri > Trachichthyiformes > Trachichthyidae > Hoplostethus > Hoplostethus mediterraneus. The sequence goes on from JAXDDW010000005.1 coordinate 4,664,539, forward strand.
ACATAATGCTGTTTAAAGTAAACGCCTTCATATCTAGCAATCACAATTAGAACCACATGAACTTATGGAGGGAAAACACATGTTCAACTCAATAACTACATACATCAGGTGACTGCGGTGAATGCTGGTGTATCTCACTCCGAGGGATTTTGGGGTCATGTACCCTGGATCCAGAAAAATCCCCTCTCAGGATCTATACAGCTGTGTAGCAACATTTAATACATTCCAGTCAATAGCCTATTAGAAATTCTAATTGAAAGTTCAATGCCCTTACTTCAGGCCTTGCAATAAAGATCGCCTCTGGAAAGCCATTTAAAGACTTAATCTCTTTATCACGCGGTATTTGGAAACCTAACTTTGTTCTTGTTAGGCAGATCAATTGCATTAATTTACAAAACGGGCGAAAATGTCACCCTTTATCCTTTAAATCTCAGTTTGGAGAAAGAGAGCTACGGCCGCTTTCCCCCTATATAGTAGATGTAGGTGTCATAGGAGACTTGACCTACAAATTTGAATTACCACATGAAAGATTCAGCCTCTGAGATGAATGGTGACATCCAGAGAACAAGTGAGATCTGTCTCTGCTAGTTTCAACTTAACCCAACTTAAAATGCATACAACACATGCCCACATACTTCATTTCCACATACACATTACTTAGAATGTTTTATAAGTTGTTATTTCATATGTTTTCTGTATGTTATGGTTCTAAACATTGGCATCCTTGGTTACTGACTCTAAACCAAATTATTTTTTGAGAAAAAAAAAAGGTCTGCACCAGATCTGTTGCTACGGTAACGGCTATGCTTATGCTGTCTCTGTGGCAAAATTGGAGGACGGAAGTGCAGATGTGATGGTTGACGCACAAATATGCAGACTGAACGGTGGGCCAGTATTTTATTATTGAATAACTCCTCTTCTAAAACATAGATGATCTTTGATTACATAAAGCAGATAGACTGGAAGAGACCGGTATATTCCTTTGAGATGTTCTGCCATGCATTAATGAAAGCCTCTGCATCTCAATGGATCTTATATAATGATAAGGTTGCCTGGTGGTTAGAGAGAGCATGACATAACTGGAAGTTCACAGGTCTGAGCTCCACAAAAGCTAAACAGAACAGAAAAGGGATAATTTCACTTTTGATTGTGTAAGATATTTAACACCGAGACAAAGCATGTCTTAACTTCCCATTCTATGCCAAATTAGCCTGACACGGTGTGCTACATGCTCTACAACACTGAATTATTCAGCAGAATACCTTTGGCTGAAGAGAATGAAGAGAGAGAAGAGGGGGAGATGGAGGAAGAGGATCAAGAGGATGATGTGCCTCTCTCCAGCACTAGGGGAGAGGTAATTGCACATTTTTACTCATGACCACTTTGTTTTGATAATCTAAAAAATAAGTAAAATTTCCAAACCAAACAAAATTAGGATGATATTTTTGCAACAACACTAGGCCATTGCACGTTGGTGATGAACCACTTCCTGGACAAATGTCTCTGATATAAATAATCACATTTTTGTTCTGACCTCTGCAGGTTCCCCTTTTCCAAAGCCATAACTTTTTCAGGGCACTTTGCATTTCACCATAAAATCTTTTTCCCTCAGTACTCGGCACTATTGAAACCTTGGGGCATAGGGGGGGACTCCTACAGTGTTTCATGGAATAATACCTTACCTTAATTCCACATTCATTTCATTTCAAAGAAATAATAGCTTTTAACAGTTCACTGCACCTCCATTGTGTTGCTCTGGTTCTGCATGTGCATCGGGGAGCGTGGTGAGTCAGTAATAATTAATCAAAGAGTGAGTGAGGGACAAGACTATGGAAATGACCTACACTTCACGTGTGTGGCTGTTGTATCCATGTCAAGATGCATGGATGGACAGGGAACCTCCTCAATAACCATTATTGACTGTATTGTTGTTGACTGTGGAGCAGGAGGGGGAGAAGACTAACATCAATTTTAAGGCCTTATCCAGAAATGGAGAATCTTGGGGTGATAGGCTGAGGAATAAAATATGATCCAATCATTGCTGAATTTGTGTCACATGTCACAATTTTGACCAGAGAAATACGGCAGGACTAACTGAATAATCAACTGAATCAACTGAGTGAGGCAAAACGCTCATTCAGGATGATTTCAGGATGATCCAAGAGGATAGCTGACCATCTGAATCAAATCATCCGACTTCTACACACCCCAACCACCTTTTGAAGTTGAGGATGGTATGGATTAGTGTGCTCATAGCAGGTGTCTGTCTCTCCTTATCCTCATAAAAAGTGCAGAGCAGCCCAGAGGTTTTAACGAGTCACATTTGCCTGGGCGGTGGAGTCGGTCCAGTCAATCAGTGCTGTTGAATAATGCATACCTCATGTGGAAATGGCCGCATTTGCTGGGGCTAACTGGGAATCTAATCCTGCCTCCTCTCCTGCTCTAGTTCTCACGCTTTCCACAAAATCAAAATCATCTGGGCTGCTTCAGACAGCCCTGGTCATCTGCAGAGCGCCCGTCAGGGTGCCCCCTCTGAAGCTTTCAACTCCTCTTTTCTTCATCCTCCTCTTTTTCATACAGTCATGTGAAAATGACGGACAGATCACAGGGCAGAACAAAAAAGCCATTCAGTAGTCAGTGGGTTAAGGAAACTTTAACATCCAAAGTCTTTAAATTGTCACATAAGTCAGTGGCTTTTAGACAAATTGAACAAAATGGACCCTTTCAGGGGCCTCAGTGAAGTAGCATGTCAGCTCTGGGCACAAAGGGGGCCCCTGCTAGAGAAGGCCTGAATGGCGGCATTATCCTCTCTGTGGCTGCGGCGTCCAAAGACCCATTTCACACCTACCGCCACCTGCTATTAGCTTTCTTACAGTTCTTACGGGAAGCTGTTGATGGCTGCCATTGCTGTAAGAAAAAACTAAACAAGCGTGGCAATGGTGATTTAAGACAAAAACCCTTCACACTCTCCAAGCCCTGATCCGCTTTCCCCTGATCGACAACCGTTACAGCCATTTGCCTTGTGAGTAGGAGGGAGAGAAGGAAGGACGACCTGAAGGATGCAGTCATTGAGGAACAAATTCAATTTTGCTTTTCCTTTTTTCCCCTCTCACTCTTGTTGTGTGTTCTTTCCGTATTATTTCTGAGAAGATACCAGGAAGACATCTCAGACGATAGAATGATGAAGGGTTGTCACTAACACCATGTAAGCCTACACAAAGAGTAGGAGCAGAGTGTAGCAATTACAGCCCGCCGTGAATTGTGCCACAGACCTGTCGATGTTGTTGCGATTCCTTGCTCACTGATAGAGATCAATAAAAGTCATAGATTATTTAATGACCCTTTAAACAGCCCCTTACCACTTTACTTGGAAAACAGCCCTACTGCCAAAAATGCACACAGATTTGCAGGGATGTTCCCTGGCCACTAACTTCACCCTTGAACCATGCAACAGTTGTGAGAGCTGTAGACACACACAGACACACACATATGCACTGAAACTCCATTTTACAATTTGGTCATTTAGCCAACTCTGTTATCCAGAGTGACTCCAGGAAAGGGTTCAGTTTGACAGCACACATTGGTTGCTCCAGAGATTGAACCTGCATCTTTTTGGTTATGAGTCATTGTTATCACTGAGCTACACTGCCACCCACTGTGATTTAACCACTGTGTATCAAACTGTGTATCAAACACTTTTTCGCTACAGGGCGAAAGAATATTATGACTGAACGCCTCCTGCAAATAAATATTTTCTCTCCACAGCAAAATGATTATGAACAATCAAGCTTTAACTCCTAACCCAAGTGAGAGGTTCAGTGCATGGAGTTCATTTACAGCCTTTGCACATTAGGTTTTTAACATTTCATATTTCCTAAGAAGATTTCTCCATCCTAACATGAGCCCCTTCATGCCTTTTAAATGTGATTACGCTGCTGTATGTATGGTGGACCTGTCTACCTCCCCCAGTCCTCCCATAAGACACCAGCTAATTGAATCGCCGGCTCAATTCAGAAGAATTAGTCACGTGTGTAATGGAGATGATTTTTCATGTCCACTTAACCAAAACGGATTTAAAAAACATTAAGCATCTCCAATTGAGTCTGGCTTGTTTTTAGCCAGTTACTGCAGTTCTTCCCTAAATGGATACACTGTAAATCTATGACAGGGACGAGGCACTGTGGGTGGAGGCCATAATGAATATTGGATGAAAACAGGTTGGAAATGGAGGATTAGTGAAGAGAGAAATGCAACTGAGTCAAACAAACAGAAACACAAATACATATCTCCCTGCTTCGACAACAGGATATCATCCACAATTTGGTATACTTACTGTATCAAAGCAAACAGACAATATAATTTGTTTAATGGCTGTGAAGAGACATTTATGGTTGTCAAGGTCAATATTCAATGCACTTGCTCTTGAGTAATTTAATGTAGACGAGTAGTCAGATAGGAATTCGGAAGCATGTCAAAATAAATCCCGAGCATGGTCGTCTCCTGGCTTGGTCTGTCCGGGAGGCAGGCTGTTCATGCGAATCAGCCTCACCATGACAGCACAGCTCAGAGATGAACAAGGGATGAAAGGGGGCCCTTATCTGGCAGGAATCATTCTGTGGCTGCCAGGGCCATGGGACCTACTTTCAACTTCAAACTGCTAAGATCAAGGTCCAGCCATGGGCCATGCACATAGTGCCTGCTCTTTAGGTGGAAGGGTGAGGGGTGGCGGATTTTCACCTGGCTGCTGCTCATAACATTTCCTAAAAAGCCCACTTCTTAGCCTGTCTACACTCCCCTTCTCCATGCTGACAGCTCATGTCTAAAATCGCATGCCAGATTGAGGCTATTAAAGGTACACTTGTATAAATAGAGGCAGGCTGAAATGATACCCTTCACTCACCTATTACATTGCAAGTGGTGCCACAGAGTGCAGCTTCCACTCATTTCTCTATTGTAGGCGTTTATCTCTTGAAGTATGTATAAGGGTAATAGCATGCAGGGGCTGCAGCCATGGAAATGACAGCACAGTAGAATTCAATGACCCTCAAGATTCAGAGGTCTGAGAGAGTTAACCTTACATCCAGCTCAATTCCCTTGAATAAAAGATACAAAAACAATCCAGGGAGCTGGTGATAAATCTCTTCTCTCTGGCTGAGCTCCATGGCTATGAATTAGGCTGACACCCAGGTTACGGGCAGAGGCCATGTTTATGTGAACCCCAACTGGTGGCATCCTGTGGGGGCAAGCACTAGGAGAAAGATGCAGCAGAAGACAGTATCTCAACAGCCAGTCAAAAACAGGGGCATGACACATATGCAATGATCCAGAGAGCTTTTGCACAGTCTTCTGTGGGTGAGACATCACAAGCTTGCATTGTGTCGCACCACCAATCTTGACTTATTGTGTTGACAATAGTCTTCTGCCTGCACTATGGAATTTGTGCAAATGTGTTTTTACATGTGTGCAACTGTTAAAATACAACTGCAAGTTTCCATATATTTGTGACCATATCTTGGTTCTATACTGCACCATCCTTCTAGGAAAAGGAAAGGAAACCACATGGCATGGAGAACACATGGGGACCAATCTGTTGCCTGTCCCCGCAGACAGGACAAAACCGAAAATATGTCTTCAATAACATGAACACGGAATTTGTATGTGTGAAAACTGCTAGTAATCTGTGTCTACTGTGTCCACTGTGTGTGTGTGTGTGTGTGTGTGTGTGTGTGTGTGCACGTGTGTATGTGTGTGCAAGTGAGTGCATGCTGAGTGAATTTGCCAGACCCAGTGCATTAGAGCAACAATCACACAAACAGACAGCTGTACTCTCAAGGGAGTCTGCAATCAGGCTGTGCGGAACTGCTTCTGTCCTTCAACAGGCAATTAACACAGAGTCCATTATAGCTCCCAGGGGAGCTACTGGCCAGGGAGGCCGGGAAAGGCATCATCCCAAAGGTCAGTGCCTGGAGAGGAAACAGGAGGGGTAGGGTATGATGGAGGCCCACGAATGGAAGCGGGGAAGACGGGGAGGAGGGTGTCAGCTGCCTCAGACCAAATGGAGTGTAAAGCAGGAGCTATTTGTCACCCACTAGCTATTCACTGGGGGGAGGCTGCAGTGTTTTCCAGTGGACACGGGCATGCATCAGCAACAAGGAGTATAAATTAAGAAATCCACTGAGGCTGCCGGTCCAATCGAGGCCTTTCCAAGCATCTCTGGACCCAACAGATCCTGTCAGAGTTCTACAAACAGACCACGGATGTTTTCCCCCAGGTCAGATCCGTCACAACTCATAAATGTTTCAAGGCCCTTCCTCCTGTTTCTTTTGATCCCAGTGTAAGCTGAGGAGAAGTTGTTCACGCCATGCAATGCAATATCCTCTTCCTCTATGGGGAGTTCACATCCAGCATGTGTTCAAGGCCCTGCTCACTTATATATTTCCTCTCCACTTCTCCTGGAATTCCACTAGTTTCAATATGGGTGAAGGACTGAGACACTTCAAGTCTGCACTTCCAATGGACGGCAAAGGTGGGAATTTAAAACGATCAAACTACAGAACACAAAGCTGTGTGATTTTTCTCTTGGCTTTTTTTTTTAAATTACCGAGTAAAAAAGAGAATTAGAAGGAGAAAGACAGAGCAGAGCATAAAGACTTGGATGGGCTACAAGGAGGAGCTTAACTACTTCACCATCAGGGCACCAGGGAAAATCCATTCTTGGCAGAGGAGGCTGCCACTACTAAGCCTGCATTTCAATATGGGAATCTGTACTTAGTCTTTGGAAACTCCCCCAAGAACCTACCGTTAAACAGGTCATTAAATCAAAAGTTGTAAGGCTTGGAAAAGAAAAAGAAAAAGAGAAGAAATGAGTAAATGAGATAAAATTTGATGGGAGCTGGCACTGTCATATGCTCACTGGGTGAGGTGTCACAATGCTCCTTCTGTCCCCATGTGCACTGGCAAGGCATTGGAGAGGAAATCTGCTTCCATGGAGGATATTGTGGAGTGTCAAGCCACTGTTGACAAGTTTATCCTCTGACTCTCACCACACAGATGCTGCTGTTGCTGGTGGTTTTCGAGTTGGACATGGTTTGGCGCAGAAATATTCCACTTTATTGATTGAACACTGAACAATGTTGTTTTTTTATACAGCTGAAACTAATGAACAAATGTGTCCCTAATATTAATAAGTATTATGTCTGCCAGTGCAAGTTCCAAGAGAGAGAGAGGTTTATTTCAACATTTTACTTGTTTTAGTCAGCCTCTCTGTCATCAGTGCGGTCTTGTTATTTATTTTGTTTATATGGGCAATCATGCCCTACTTTTCTTAAAAGCATAAATGTAGAAAGTGAAATGTCATCCCTAACCAATTCATAAAACAGAATGCTCAATACAACATGTGGTGACATTTTTACACAATTTTACATCCATTATGAAACTGTTTGTTTCTCGACCTCCAGGACAGACCTGACAACTTCATAGATGACTTTGAACGGGACTATGTGCTGCCAACACTGCATTTGAAAAACACTCCTAAGGTTGGGTCTAGGACATGGACAAGGAGCCAAGGGGGGGGGGGGGGGGGCGATAGAGCATGATTATAGTAAAAATGATAATCCCAAATATTTTGCTAAATATTGTAATCACGATTAATAGTATTTGACTCGGCTTCAGGAAACAAAATTGTTGCACTTTTGCACCTTTTGCAATTACTACTTTATTACTTTGGGGCACAGCTACAATCCTTAGGCAAACGTTGCACAGAATATCTACTTGTTTATCATCATCTGGTTAAAAATCAAAGTATTTCCACATGACATGTGATGATCCACTTTTAGGAACCTAAACAATAGTTTTCACATTCACACTTGGGAAAAGGATTTTCCTCTCTAATGTTGGTCTGATCCATTCTCTTCCACTTTGGTCATCATTTTTCCAAACATGGCCTGTGTAAGGTTTCTCTCTTTCTTTCCTGCTGCCTGCTTCTCCATCTTAACAACTTAACATAGTGGAAGCTCTGGGACTTTCAGGGGGATTGCAAATATAACAAACACTTCAATATCACCAAATTACTAATTTATTCATCGTGGAAACATAAAATGGCGATATATTAATTCTGGATATAATCAATTAATTGTGCAGCCCTAGTGGAGGATAATTAGAAGGCTGAAAGAAGGTTGAAGGGTTAATGGATAAATAAGGTTGAACCTTGTCACATCACGAGATAGGTGTTTGAAATTCTGCCAGTTTTGACAGGCAATTAATAAAAGTGGTTATGCCTTAATCAGAGATAGGGGCAAAAAGGCTACAAGGCAACTGTTGTTAGTATGGCTTTTTCACTGTACAAGCCTCCAGCAAGAATCCTCTGAAATAATTTCCCTCATCGTTCCTGAGGCACTTGAACACAATACCTACTGCATGTCTGAATATTAGAACCTTCGAAAGGTAGCTGTAGTGGAAACGCTGACTGGACTAGATAATAGCTCTGAGCTTGAACTCTGAGGCCACGCTTGGGTACTCAATTGAATTTCAAAAGACACTTCAAAAACAATTCAAAGCAATTCAAACCCGACAAACTCAAATTTCAAAGGATTCTCAATCAAAATACAAAAACACACCTAGAGATGGAGAAATTACAAGCCAAACTATACAGCACTATGTTATATTTTTTCCACTTTATATGCTCTGTGAACTCTTTGCATTTCTTTGCCACAACTCCTCGTGTTCAAGGAAGACTGGTTCCATCCAATCAACAAAACCCTTCACTGAGAGATAATAAATGGATGTGTGCAGGTTCATAGTATGGAGTCCTTAGCCACCTGTATGTGTATGATTTTTCAATAACTGCATTCAGTGGAGTTTAATATATCATTCATACCATGGCCACTTGCCAAAGTTTCAAGTTTCTTTTCTAGTGTTAAATATTATTATTATATTTTCCACTGCTGACTTTCAGTGTAAAAGTCCTCGAAAATGTCTTGGCAACTGCTTGGCAACCACCTGTTATTTTTTCTGGCGCCAGTTGATGCAAGAGTGTCTGCAAGCTTAACTACTTTGGAGATATACCAAACTGAATAATGCTGCACCTCACAGCAGTTTGCACAGTATTAGATGTTACATCAGGTGCATCAGGTGATACAAGAATGAACGCTAAACTGGTTTATTCGCTCTAGATAATTAAGATAATCATTTAAAAGAATAGTTTTTATGTTACAAAGTTAGCTATTGTAGTGCAGGTTCATGCATTATTTAATGTGGCGGGCATCAGCATCTTGACAATGCTTTAACTTAGAACAGTCTTGAGACTGCAATGCCAAAATATGGTAATTTCTTAAATTATTTATGAAATTTATCAACATCCCTTCAGCCCAGAATTGAGGATTCACTGAAATCAGGATTGCATATTCAGTCAACCCAGTCAAATGTCTGCCTCTTATAATAACCTATACTGTTTCCAATAACACAATTTAAAACAGTAAAATAAAAGACAACCCTAGCTCTATGGCCCATTAGACTGAAAATCACCTATATAGCTTTTCTTATCCAATGGTCTGGCGCCATTGGGAAATCGCAGTTTCTGAATTCCAACTCTGGAAAAAATTTCAAAGCAAGAATTCTACACAATGCATCACTGTCACAATGATAGATAACAGATGAATATTTAATTCTCTGAAGAGAATTTTTGAATCACTTTACATTCTTACAATGTAAGAATTCAAAGTTTCTGAGTAAGATGAACTCGAGAACAGATGCTAAGTGATCACTCACCACTGAGAAGCACTTATCCACTCATGGGACTCAAGGCCTTCAGCAAAGTCTCTCTTGGTCCACACATTCACAGCACCACTGTAAATTGGACAAGGCTGATTGTGTTCCTTTGATGAGCTTTGATGTGAATGTTATGGATTTAGCCATCTTAGCACTGTATACACGAAACATTATGATGACTGAAAAATAACATGTCAACATGCATATTGCTTCCACCATCCAACTACATTAAAACATATAAACAATATAAAATGTCATTGCTTACAGCTGGTTGCTACACGATTCCAATGTAGCAACCGGCAGGAACATGTTATTCCCATATTCCTGTTGGATTTAATTTCATAAACACAGACTACAAGACACTTGAAAGACCGTTGATTTTGAGTAAACATATACTAATTAAATATATGGGGAGTGTAACAGGGTTTTACATGCTACCTACGGCACAATTGCCCAGGAGCAGTCTTACCAGCCTTCAAGAACTTGCCACTTTGAAGAACATCAAAGTTGCTTCTCTGACCCTTAGGCCCTAAAACACAAAGCAGGTACTACACCCTGCTACCATGCACCAGCTTCCCATTGCTGCCCACACTACACCACCCCCCTCCCCACATATAGACTGACACACACATATAGACACGTGATGTTGGAAAGGGCAGCTCAACAACATTCCACTCAACTCAAGTGGAGTGAAAAGCAACCGTACCTTGCAATCTCAGATGTCATCATCGTTTTTGTCTCTTTGTTGTGCTTCCAGTCAATGCGTCTGTTATCTAGTATCTAGTGGTGCTGCGTAAGCAAGGACATGGTTACATTTCCTCCCTCACAATTAATGACACATGCACATAGGAACAACCTAATAGGGCTTGTTTGACAAGAGTTTGGTGAAGCCTTTGTTCCACGTGAAAGGCTACTTCCTGCACCACTCTGCAGCTTCCTGTTCGAATTTGTCTCCCTGACCTGTCATTGGCTGTGAGCGATAGCAGGATATGTTTTCAAAGCTGTTGGGTGAATGTTACTTATCTCCATCTTCGGTGTTGACCCCAGTGTGACCTGAATAACCTTAAGGTTGTTATCCTCTCCTAATGCCTGGTACTGTTGCGCAAGTGTACGCTCACAAATGCACGTTCACCCGTAAATTCAATACACCACCCCCGCATTGAGCTCGGTCGTTATTGACCCCAATTTGACCCTGTGAAGGGGGACGTTTGCTGTGTGCAAGTCCAGCAAAATTAATCCATTTATCGCCATGTTAGGGCCTTGAAAGCACTGACATAATTGCTTGAAAAGCTTTGATCGAACAGATTTAAGTAATTAAACAAACGTTGCCAGCTGGAACTTTATAACCCCACAGCCCACTCAATACATCTCAGCCCAGGAGGAAGAACGGGAAGCGAGGGGAGGGGTGTGATTATCAGAGTGAAGTGTGCAGATCCATTTTTACAGACAAGTGCAAAATCTTTAATCTTTTTTAAAGCTGGTCGACAGCAACTTATTTGCTGATCAATCTACTCTGGCTGAATACCGGGTGCCTGAGCCATCCATATGTAAACCCCGGAGGGTAGAGACAGTAAGGCACTTCATAGTTCATATTGGACAGGTATGAATCTGAGCCATGTGGCTGCCCAGAGGCAAGGAAAATCACAGTGACACGTGGAGACATAACTGGGAGGATTGCAGCAGGTTTCATTAGCTGCTGTGTTATTAAACCTAGCCTCTATTATCATGGGGGGGCTCTATTACTATTACGTTAATGGCAGCCTTACATAACACAGAAAGGCCCGATAGGAGCAGTTGTTTCGGGATGAGATCACGTGTCATTCAGGCCTTTAGCATCCTGCTTAGGTTCTAAACAACACTGGCAAACAGATAGGCTGATTGATTAGATGTGGGCAAGAGGAGAATGGGAGCACAGGATCAATGGAATGGATCAATGGAATCAATGAATGAATGGACAAACAAATGAGTGTGTGGGTGAGTAAATTAGCATGTACTAGCCAAGAAAAATGAGAAACAAGCAGAGGGAGTCAAAGGACAGAGTGTCGAGGGTGTAATGAAATGAGTAGGTGATTAAGAGAAAGACTTCATCAATAAACTCATGAAAATGTACGAATGATAAGTGAGTAAAGGTATATTGAAGAGTAAAGATTAATATTAGTAGTAGTATATCACTACACAACTGCAGGGTAAACAAGTAAACAGCAAGGAAAGTGATCCAAGAGTTAGGTCATTTGAGGTTCTGGATTTTAGCAAAAAAAGTCCTCACACCCTTTACTTTTTGCAAACTTTGGTGTGTTAAAACTAATGATAAAATGCATTTTGGGCAGAGTATTTATGTTTGATTCATGCTAAGCATTCTATTAATGAACAGGATATTCTAGAAATGTACAGTATATGAAGGTCTAGTTTGCTTCAAATTATTCTGGCACAGTGTTGGTTTAGAGGTGGAGCTGGAGTTTCATGGGGGAAAAAATCATCACTCTCCCGCTGCTATTTGTGAAATCGAATTTACCTATTGACTTTCTAGGTATAATTAGACTTGAAAATGTGTACAAAAAGAACCAGCTTGCTATTTTGCACGTGATCCATTGCCTTAAATCACTTTTAAATTGAAATGTATTATTTTGAATTGAACTGTATTTTATTACTGGTTTCTGGTGGTTACAATATGCAGTATCTATTATTGTTCTAAAATGTATTTTCAAAGGGAAGTTTCTCCACATTTTAAGTAGATTTAGCCACTGCTAGTCCTGCTGGTCTGACTTTGTCTGGCCAAAGGACTACAAACCCATACTAGCATTCAAAATTCATAGTATCCACAAAGGGATTCCATTGCAGCTTGTGTTAACATCTCTGTTATGAATGTCAGGGTGTTTACAGTAGGACAATCTTGGGATGGAGCGCTGCTTTATACGGGACAGAGCTGCTAATCCACCTAGTTGGCTAGGATAGCAGCATCCCCATCCAAAACAAACCATATGAGCTCTGAATGCTGGCAGAGCTCATTCCTGGGCTGGCTAACACTGCTGCCACTGTCTGCTGGAGGGCAAAGCACTGCATAGACGGCTAACACCGCACTGAATCCACAGCAAAACTATGAATTAGTATGTGTGTGAGTTTGCGTGTTTGTCTCAGTGTGTGTGTGTGTGTGCTTCTGGCTGTGCGTTGTTATGCTGTGGAATATTATTATCAACTTTCCCCAACACCATTCTTGAATAATTTAAGTGACATAGTGCAGACATGGAGGCTGCCTCGTTCCAATGTAATGTAGAAATGTGAACCTATATGTAACACCAGACATGTAGAGAACACGGCGTCTCTGTGTGGCACTAGAGAGCTATTCCCTGCGGTTTCTTTGACAATAATATCGCCTGGCTTGCACAGGGGAACCTTTCCTCATTTTATGAATTATGGAGAGACAGACACCCCTGCTGAGTGGCGCATCCTTAACCGTGAAATATGTCCTCTGTCTTTGTCACGGCCGGGTGAGGATTGTGAAATAATGATATAGAATTCATTTCATCTCAACATGCCCCAGCTCTCTCATACATATATCAGCCATGTCCTACCGCAGGAATTAGAGTTGAAGTAAAAAAAAAAAAAGACGAGTGGTGAGGTATGGTGGAAAACTGCAGGCGGCTACCATGCTCTATATATCTCTCACCCTCCCTCCTTCCTTCCTTCCTTCCTTCCTTCCTTCTTCCAACACTCGGACCATCATTCTCTCCCTTCATATCCCTTTCCCCTTTTTCCACAGCGGTGTGCCTCCACACATTCATCCTCTTTTCCTCCATCTTTCTAACTCTCCCTCCCTCCCTCCCTCCCTCTCTGTCTCTTTCTCCCGGGAGGTAAGCACAATCTCATTAGCCAGTGCTGGATGAGGCGTCCTCTCCTCTCAGGTTCAAGGTGATGGAAGATTAGGCCGTTTGGCCTCAGCTCATTCTGTATTCACACGGCGTTGCTTGCTGCCCGTGAACACCAAATTACATTGAACCTGGGGAGTCTAACTCCATTAATTTTAAATGGAAGATTAATTTAACAATATGCAGCAGATATTTGTTACAAACCCATCATGTAAAAGTGACTGGCTGCCAGGGCCGCAGCATAAATAAATCAGCTGTAGCTAATCTCTATTTTCATGTGTGTGTGCAGACAGCGGCAAAGACACACACACACGTGTGCACATATGTGCATGTACATATACAAATGCATGTACGAAATAGGTCAGAAATCTATATTTTTAAAACATTTTCTAAGAACTGCTACACACTGTAATTCAGTAATGTGTTAGAGGGCTATGTTTTTCTCCTGTCACTCTTGGCTTGTGCTTTTCATGCCTTTGGACCTGGTTGATAAATGATTGCTGGATGGATAAACTAGTCAAGCGATAAATATGGACCTGCCACTGTGTACTTGTGTTACCACTGCGTGAACAATAGCTATTCAGTTCTTTAGAAATCAAGCGCCATTTGGAACTGACCATAATCACAAAGCAAATGATGAATGATTACATTGTAAATATCGACACTAGAATGCTTACGAATGGTATCTTTTGGTTTATAGTGATCTTGCGCTCATTCCTACATAAATACAAGGCTCTGTCAATGTAAGCCTTGCATATATGCTGTACATCTGACTATTGCAGAGCTGCCAAGCACCCAGACTCAGAGAAGTGACAAAGACAGAAGGCAGGCATCCATTTCATCTAAAAGGCCAATATTCCTTGCTGGGGGCTGACTGAAGCTCCCCTGGAACGCCACATAAAGCTTACCCAAATGGCCTCGCCGCGGCCTCAACATGTCAGCCTGAGATATGCACATCAGTGCTCTGTGACAGTAACTCCTGATCGTATTACACACCTCAGCAGTGCTCATGTCCCATTACCGCTACCCAGCCCTGCCCGTCTGTGATTACCCCCCTGCGCACACACATCCGCCGATAGCTATAATGTGCAAGTGAAACAGTCATTTTCGTGGGGAGAGGACGGTGTGGTGGCAGTGGTAAGGGGTTGGGGTGGGGGCGTTGTGCTAGAATGGGGTGGGGTGGGGTTATAATGATTTAATGCTTAATCCTCTCAGACAGGGTAAGACTTTGACTTTTAACTCCCAATAACCCCCACCCTCACCCCAGCCCCTGTAACCCCCACCTCTTGCCGGAGAGTGTCCCTAGCCTCCGACTCATCTTTTGGCTCTTTAATGTGCAATTTCTTCGGGGAGCACGCGGCCTAATTAGAGGAATTGATAACCCCGCTGCTTATTAACGAGGCCAATACATTTCAAAGTCATTAAAGATAACCACGGCAATAAGTCTGGCTATAAGCATCACTAGGTTGCACAGCCAGCGTGTCGAGGTTGTAAAAAGTGGTGGCGAGAGAGAGAGGCGGGGGGAAAGGAGGGGGTGGGGGGAGCAATCCATGCTCAGTCAACTGTAAATGCTTGGTTATTGGAATCTTTAAAACAGGCAGTGAGGAGAAAATTACATGACCAAATCTCCTGTTTCCTGTGAGTTAATGAAGAATTAGGGTTCCCATTTGCCGAATTAGATGGTTCACGGGAGGTCTGGGCATTGTGAAAAGTGTGTTTGACAACGGTGTCAATTTAGCCACAGCACAGCTCACAGGCCCGTGGCAGAACATCATTCCCAACTGTCACAACCACTTATCTTTCTCATTGTCACCAAACCAACAAAATTCAGGTCAAGAATTTTTTTCCCCTTGCTTGCCTCTCTTCATTACAATTTTCCACACTATGCTGGAGCCAAATGGCTGTGGAGTTGGGCTATTCCTTAAGAGCATAAATCTTGACATATTTTCCGGTACTTTCTGCTATACTGATGTTTAATGCATGGGTGAGTCAGTGTAACACCATTCAGCTAGCTGTCCACATAGGGAATAAGATATGGATTGATAATCTATTGTGTGATTTTCAATAATAGTGTCCTTTATTATTTCATATACAGCAGAGGTGAATTTCTAGAGGAGAATAAGCCTTTAGGGATTTACTATAATGCTATATTTACTGGGTGCCTATGATTGCATAATGAAATACATACATTATCACAACGAAATGAGAGGTATTCATTCCAAAACGGACAAAATGGAATGCTTTTTTCAGATAGAATATCTTCCTAACCAATCACAGTAATGCGTTCATCTAAATGCCTGATGATGTGAGTTTCAGGAGTTGAAGATTCAAAAATATTTTGCCTGACTGTCAGAAAGGTGGCGAGGCACTAAAACAATCACATTACTCACGGTTCTCCGACGCATTTTGGGCAGGGGAGTGTAACACAGATTTATGCAGTGAGAGTGATGTGCCAGCTGTAATGTGTTGTGTGCTGCCTGGCTCAGCCGGGGGAAGCGACGAGGGCCTGAGCTTAACACTAGCACAGGTAATGAACCAAGGATCTTATGCCTGTCTCACTGAGGTGGAAAAACTTCAACGTAAAAGAAATGCCAAAGTACATTCCATCATGCCATCCCACTCAAACATACACACTGCACACACACACACACAATGGTTCAACCACACACACATTCGAGTCGGATGGTGCTAACTACTAATACTATGTCCTTGCCACCTGAATATCATGTTTTCTATTGTAGAAATCTTTCCCAATTAGTTATATGTCAGTACAAGTATTTCTCTGCTCAGATTCCTGAAATTATTCTGCTGTACAGTTTTTCCATAGTCAGCTAACATGATATGACACCATATGCAAATGCAAAAAAAAATTCAGAGCAAATACACCTGCCCCATAGAGAAATAGTCCCAGGAAACTATGAGGAAGAGATAAGGGCCTAATTTGTTTAACTGAGGCTATAAAGCCATGTGATAGCCACTAAATGGCCCTCTACCTGGCCCCAAAGAACTGATGTAGAGGATTCTGCTGCAGCCCTTCAGTATTCTCCTGGCTGCAAGTCCTTTGCCACTTCACCAGTTAGCTGTAGTGCTTTTCATTTCCTGCCATTCTAATAGGCTGTAAGAGCAGCACTCAGTGTGCTGTAATTAATCAAAGCAATCAAAAGAAAGGCCTGTCTGGATTGGACATCCACAATAGATAATTAGCCTCATTAGGCAGAGCCACCACGGAGCTTCACTACATTACCTTCACAGAAAGCACTTCCAATTTCTTTCTTCCATTAATTAACCACATCAAAACAGAGGTAAGTCAACAAAGTGAAACTGTTTTGTAGCTGAGGAGTAAAGTGTCGAGGTACACATGTTGCAGTCAGTCAATTTATACAGCATACTGGCTTATTTGATTTGGGTGCTGTTGTTCTGCTCAGCTTGAAAGAGAAAGGATGAGTAGAATATGAAGAGGCAACATTAAAAGAAAAGATGGCATTCAAGAAGAATTATTCATCAAAGGATTCAGTGTAATATTTAGGTAACCACATTTTCTGAAAAACCAATGCGGACACCTCTCTGAAAAATGGAGCAGAAGAAAGGAACACATCCCAATCTGAAAGCTTCAACAACTTTTCTTTAGAACCCATTTAATGTTTGTTTGCCTAAACCTTCACCCACTATGTTGATGAGAAGTCATTATGAAACCAGACTGACATATTCTCTTTGTGTTCAGCCACCAAGCTACAAGTCCAATGAAATTAAGCAAGAGGGATGTCATTAGGGTGGCACACGGTGAATGATTGCCGTAGTGTCTTCGCATTGTATTATTGTGGTGGGAAAAAGTTGTGGCCTGTAATCACACAATTGAATCCTAAATGCAGCAGCATCTTTGATAACTTCCAAATGTTCTTTTCCAAATCTTATTTTCAGCAAGTTGGAAAGTTATTACAAAATACTGAAAGTAAACTAATCACAATGGACCAGTAAATGGGTGAATGCAATGATGCTTTGTATTTAGCCATCTTTGTTTGGATTAACAGTACAAGTCAAGCAGCATAATAATCCTCTTCAATATCACTGAAAATGTGTAACCAGGTTGCTGTATATCTTGCAACCCTGTTCCCATTAATTTTGTAAATGCATCAGTGTCCATTGTGTGTGTATATGGCGATGGGCTCTCGCTGCTTAAACCAATTAGCACAATTTGTGGTTTGTGTAAAATATTGCTCATTAAAAAGGAATAATGACCATGAGGCAATAGAATATGATGCTGTATTGTCACCTAGTGTCGCGTAATACCTCTGACCTACATGGACTATTCTAGAGGGTACATATTCATGGTATTATACATAGATAAGAAAACAAAATAGGAAAAAGCTAAGGGATTACTAACTAGCCCCCTGGTTACTACATGAGTTAACCATGATACATGACACTACATCACCAACCATGACTGAACCAACTCTCTGCCTGTACATCCAATGTGGTTTCCAGTGGCTGACCCAGCCCCACCTCCATCATCACCTTGGTAATGTCCATGATTCTGACATATACAGGACGTCAAACCTAATCAGAGCGTTTGACTGTGACACAGGATTTACTACCATGTCAGGCCACAGACCGACATGCAGTGAGAAAACCAACATTGACACAGCACATCAGCTCTGCCAAATCCAATCACTGTCTTCAGCTCAGCCACATGGCATATTGGTGAACGAGGTTAGAAGATAAACTTTCATGTTTGCAAAATTGAAAAGTGGTCATGGCCATGAATATGTAAACAACAATTGAACAATTCAAGACCCACCTGGACAAACCTAATGTTCTGTGGAGCGATGAAACCAAATTAGAGCTCTATGGCATTGCAGATCAGCGCTTTGTTTACAGACGACAACACACCCTGCCTACAGTCAAATACAGTGAAGGTTCATAATGCTGTGGGGCTGCTTTGCTGCCATCGGGTACTGGACGTCTTGAACATAAGGGCATTATGAAATCAGAAGATTACCAAGGCATTTTAGAGTGAAAAGTCCTACCCAGTGTCAGAAAACTGGGTGTTAATCGAAGGTCATGGGTCCTCCCACAGGACGATGACCCAACACAAACGCCCAGGAATGGTTCAAGAGAAAAGGTTGGACTGTTCTGGAGTGGCCAGCGATGAGTCTTGATCTCAATCCCATTGAGAACCAATGGTGAGACCTGAAATGTGCAATTGGTCAAAGGAATCCTTCAAACATTGAAGAAGAGCAGGTTGCAGTTGAAGAGTGGGAGAAACTGCCAGCAGAAAGGAGCAGGAAGCTTATTGATGGTTACAAGAAAAGTCATCATCGACAAAGGCTGCAACTAAGTATTAGAAAAGTGTGCCAATAATCATGACCATAGCCATGAAGCCATAAAACAATTATTTATATTGTTAAATAATTTGATCATGTGAACGTGTGAAGACCGAAATTTGTTTCAATGTCCAATTATTTAAGAATATATTGTACATAACCTGCATGAAATTCAAGGCTGCCCATAGTCTTGACCAGAACTGTATATAAATCATATACATAAATAATTACAATTAATTAAGGAAAATGCCATTGAATTGCATTATATATATATTCCTATACCTTCTATACCTTCCTATATTCCTATACCGTACAAAATGTAAGTACATTGTCTCCTATTGTCTCTCTCAAAACATGAGCAAATCATTTTTCCTACCCTATAGTCTGTATTGTCATATCAGTTACCCAATTTCCCCACGGCAATCATTCAATTTTCATCTTATCTTCGTAATATACTGCCATAGAGAGTGAATTGGAAAACATTGATAAGGTGACTGTGACAGTGCCCAGACAAAAACATATTTAAGTCCAAAAATACTGTTTAGACTGCATGAAATGGTAATCTGAGCTCAATTCAAAACAGGTTCCACTGATAAAAAGGAAATATGGGCGGGAGTCATGCGCATCCAACAGTGGGGGGGAGGCATCACGTTGGTGAATTCTACCCAAATGCTAAACGACAGCAAACATATTGAGTATTTGAGGAGCGGGGCAATAAAAACCAAGAAGCAGACATTAAACACTATATTTATCAAACAGATACTTTATCATCAAACTGGCCTAGAGTGCTCATCTACTGTAAAAGAAAAAGTCATGCCCCTGACGGTGAGCATTTACAGGAAGAATGAAGAAACATGGTGTCCGTGCTGTTGGGATATATTTGTGGATCTGTATTATCTCCTTAGAAACCATGTAGTCAGGTACTTATTGTCTGTACTCATCACCTAACAAGTCACTTTTAACTGCACGTGGTATTTAAGACATTAGAATAAGATGGATTTTTAAAACAAATTAAATAATTGCAGTAAACTAGATACAAGCTGATGTGTGAGGGAGGGAAGCACTTGTCTTTTATTAATTAGTAATTAGTTTCTTCCCTTTTTTTGCTGTACAATTCAACCCAAGCATTTAAGGGGCACTTGAAATGATATATCCGTAATTGGTAATTTCAACATTATGTGCCAATTTCAAATGATTGCAGGTTTTCCAATTCTTACTAAAGCCGGTGCTATTTTAGCTCCACCAATCAGACGTATGCATACATTTCTCCATTAATTTGAGCTGTGATGATAGAAATATAGTTAAGGGTATCTTTTCATTAACTTTTGAATGTTGTGCTGCTTATACCATATGTAAAAAGGCATTTTTTGCTGGCAGTAAAATATGAACAAATGTGTTTCCCCCTTCCTCCATTGAGTGCCAATTAGCTGTGTTTCAAAATGCCACAGCTTTCCTTTCAAATTGGGGAATAATATGCTTTCCGCCAAAGGTTTGGCCCTAACTGGGTCTCTGGAGGCTCCGCGGATCTTTGCCCCATCCATAACTCAACAACACCTTCTGGGACTGGCACTCCACTTTTTTCTAACCTCCGAGCTCATTATCAGAAGTCTCTGGGGCACACTGCTAACCAGAGACAGGAATTAGGAGTCGCTTGGAACACTCGCAGCCAGAAATGGATGATACCAGGCAGAGAGATCAGTAGCGCGGGGAGCCCACGGGAATATGGCAACTTGCAGAGTAAGGCACTTTTTAATATATATTTAGCATTGCACCTGCTACGCTTTAGCCTGCTGAGGTGCTGTATGGAGGGCGCAGCTCTGCTTTTCGGCAGTCATTTAAAATGATGAAGAACCAGTGCGCCTCCATGGATTGATGCTATCTCCACCCAAAGACGAGCGGCGGAGTACGGTACCTACAGTAAGCTGTGCACCTGTGCAAGAGCTGAGATTTGAGAGCTGGCTTTGAAGTCACACAATCAAAAAGGGGTGTTCAGAGATAGTGCACAACTGCTGAATATGGAGAAATGAGTGGACTTCTAGATCTACAAAAAAAGACGTGTGATCCATTATCAGACGGCTGTTCAAAATATTAGTACTTCAAAGAAATGGTGATAGCTCCTGTGGTATTCACTCAACATCCCTGCTTTTCACAAGTAGGACATGATTACATGAGCTATACTCATACATAAGAGTCTGAAAACAACCAGTGTTAGCCCAAGTGAGTACACAATATGGAAAAACAACTTCACTTTTCATACTTCTGCTAGAACAACTTCGGAGAGGTGACTGCTGTCTGTCTGGAGGCTGTAGCTCTGATCTGTGAAGACCGCTAAGAATATTGATTCCAGTCGACTGTGGATCTCATTAACGAGGAGGAAGAAGGGAGAGACTCTGCAAAACTAACTCTCCCCCTTCTCTAACTTCTCAAACTTCATTAACTAGCCTCTCTTCTCTCTTGGTTTCTCCCTCTCCTCACAGTGCAGCCAAGGCCAGAATTTGCTTTCTTGACAAAAAAAAAACCTCAGTAAGTCAGGGAGTATGGGGCCACGAAGCAGAATGATGGATTGTCTCCTACAGCCAGAGCCTGACTCTTAAATTAACATTATAAAGCTCCAGCCCCACTATGAATTAGACATTCCCCATAAGAAAAGACCATCGTCTCACAAATAGCGTTGTATTCCGGGGAGCCAACTTTGCTCCCCCACTACTGGGGCTGATTAAACCGGTCCATTTTGCCAACAGCAAATGTTTCACTGCGGTGAGACATAAACAGGGTGCTGTCATGATAGAGCCAAACAAACAGCAATAACACAAAACAGAGATGAAGGCTGAAGAGAGCTTCAAGCAATTGTAGTCAGGTATATAGAACTTAACCTTGTTTCTCTTCAGTCTGAATGTTGTTATGAGCAATACAGCCATTCAGCGCGGTTTCTAAAGGAGACATTTTCAGATTCATACAATAGCTTCATGTATGAGGCGCTTTGCTGAATGACGTACGGCAAGGTGACACGAACAAAAATCAGCTCCACAAAAGCATTTCATGAAGGATCGACAATGGGTCGCAGCCCTATGAAGCGCGCTGTTGTCTGACATGAATGCAGCCGATGTCCTCTCTCCAGAGTGACGTTAGTGGCAGCTAAATAAATAAATAAAAAGATAAATAAAGCGAGAGGCAAATGAGTATGAGGGTGAGAGCCTCAGAGGAGAGATCCGCTCAGATTCCCATCTTTGAATGTTGCAAATTAAATTCCCTCGTCAAGACTCTAATCATTCACAGCAGATGGGGGCTTACGCTCTGTTTTAGATCTGCGGGAATTCTAATGGTTATTGTTTCTGTTTAAATAGGGAGATTATTGCATTTTAATAAGTCCTCCTTGGGACTTGCTGCAACAATGGAGTGCCATGAATTACTGTAGATAGCTGTTACTGCATGCAGGGGGAGAAATCAAGTTACTAAGTGTGACAAGTTGCTCTTCCTCCCTCTCCACCCCGCTCCCACCCACCCTTCCGGAGATGGCTCTGAGTATATTTACCACCAAATTAAGAATGTGCCGTGGGAATAATATTTTTATCCGACAGAGGGGAAGGGAAAAAGGAGCTTGGCTGTGGATTTTCATTAAAATGACACATCTGTTCAGCAATTTCGGCAAAGTAATTCTGCTGAAAGTTTTATCAGCTAATTTTAATTATTCACTCCACTGACTTGAATACAGGATTCATCATGTTGAATTAATACATTCAACAAGATTATTTTTCTTTCCTTCCTCGCTCCCAAATAGATGAAGGGCGGGAGGTTTGGGGGGGCAATCAACAAATTGAATTGTCATGCACTGCGGATTAAATTGTGATTTGTTAATTACAAAAACTATATGAGCTTGTATAAGAATTTTGAAGAATTAAAAGGCTCCGCGGGAGGGATTAAGTCAAGTGCATATATGCAATAAGTTAGTACTGCTCATATGTGTGCTATGTCAATCAGTTACTACTGTCAGTTATGACACAGTGTATATAAACTGCTAGTTCCAGTTGCCATAGTGTGCCCACTACAACACAGATTTTAACACCATGCTTTTGTGATTCAGCAGACATATTTCAAAAGGTAATCCAGACTGTTCATGACTAGAAGACTAAAAGCTTTTTAGTCATTGAGTCAGGCACACTACCAAATGAGCATTTCAAACATGGAGGGTGTCCTCTAGCCCATCCATAAACAAGTGCCATCAGAGAACACTGGCAATGGGAGTTTTTACTCCTCCAGCATACAGAGCCAGCCCTGCTGATAACAGCAGAGGAGCACAGGAGAATCACAAAGACCTCGCCCGTCAAAGACCTCTCATTCAAAGGGAGCACATTCAAAAGACCCCAGTCATTCATTCCAAGGCAGCCCATTCAAGGACCTCTGGCTCTGCAGTCAAGTTTCCGCAGGGGTACTGCTAAACTGCTGCTTCTGGTCCGAGAAGGAACACAAAGATCTGCTGCTTAGAAAAGGATTTTTCTCTTCCCCTTCACCGTCTTATCTCCTCAGGTAACTTTCCTTAGCAACTTGTCCCTGGAGACTATCACCTTGCCCTGAAGCCCCGATGCACATCAGCACACAGAACAAATGAGACGCCAGAGCTGGGAGACAGGCAGATTGCAAAGTGATACCTCTCAAGTATGGCTTTGTGGCTATGTTTCTCTCTCCCCCCTCCTTTCTGAGTTGTGTGAAGTGTCCCTGAGGAGCCCTCTGAGGACTGAGAGGGCATGGAGCTTTTCCCGGACAAAGGGTGGAAACTGAGAATAACACAGTTGTGTTAAATAATAGCCTGGGGGAGGGAGGACTTAGGGTAGTCTCTTTGCTTGCCTAACACCAAATTGTGCCCGTCACCTAATCAATTAGCCTATTTCCTCTTCACCATAAGGTCAGCCCAAGATGGCTCGGTAGCCATGTTATCTCCTAACATACTTTAAGTATGGGAGACATGCTTGTGCTTCTGGTCTGTCCAAATCAATTCACATTATTGACTCAATTCTTCCTTTTCCAACACCAAGCAAATTGAACACACATTCAGCCCTGCAATAAAAGGTTTGGTTCCAATGTAGTTCAAGGGTTACGTCCTAGAACAGAACTAGCAATGGAGCTGAAAACATATTTACTGGTGAATCTGCAGGGGAGCTAAACGTTGAGCCTTTAAATAATCTGTTTATGGCAAGAGAGAGGTATGAGAGCGGCATCACATAAACGAAGGTAGCTGTGGACCCAACGATGCCTGATGTCAGACTGACTGAATGATTGGAAAGCTGTCTTTGACGGCTCTCTGCTCCGCTCCCTCCCTCCTTCCAAATGACACACAGCAGAATGTTTTTGCCTCTCTGGAGACCTGTACCGGTTATCAAATTTAATAAATAAAGCGAGTGAAATCTGTCTACTCTTCATCTTGCCTGCTCTCCTAGGATTTGCTCGAGCTGGCAAATTACCATTTTCAGGCACCATATTCCCAAGGTGCTATGGTGCTTTTCTTCCCTTCCTGATGGAATCAGATGAGCACAGCCAAGGGACTCATTGTTATCCACTTGCAAGTATCCAGCAAAAAAAGGAAGAAAGAAAGGGAAAAAAAAAAAAAAAAAAATCAGCGACAGGCGGCTCTGACAGCTCCCCATATGAAAATCTACCCCAGGTGGGGGCTGGGAGTGGGGGGCTAGACTTGGACACTTTTTGCTGTTAAAAATAATCCTTTTATTTATCAGAGTCATAATAGTGGTAAAATATAGCCGTCACTTCCAAAAGCTATGCACATGGGCCACATTCTACAAAGACTTCAATTTCTACTGCAATAGCAAATGCAGTAGCAACCAAAAGAGAGAGAAAAATGACGTGCACATTTATATAAACTGAAACTTGAAGCACAAAGCGAGCCAGGGCATTAAAAACAATGTATATGAAGGATTCTTCTGCCTTGGCAATGTCAGACTGCTGTTTCACAGATTACAGGCCGAATCTGGGGAGGTAGGAACACTAAAGAGCAACTCCCTGTGTGCTTCGGTTGGAGAGAAGGAGGGGCAAGATAGAATCTTCCATTTCATAAATTGAATGGATAGCAAATATTGTTCAATGCTTTCATACACCACAGCAGCAACACACAGAGTGGCTCGAATTACTGCATAACTCATGATTCGATTTTTTCTTTTAGACTTCCATTACCCCAGGAGAAGTTTTGGGGGTGAAGGGTCGGTAGGGGGAATGGAAAAATGTATGTTTTCAAGAACAGCAGTTGAGATTCCTGTGCATGATAACTGAATGAACTCCCGGAAATGTTATCTCACCAGGCCTAGGACTCTACCAAGGGGCAAGGGATTGAATTTCATTTGGATAATGTACTTCTCTCTGCATGATGCTAAAAGTGGAAGGCAAAGAAATAAGCACCAGAGGACACTGTGATCTTATTACTGGGTTGAATATGCACTAAAACACCTCCGAATGTTTTAAATGAACTTAGAGCCAGAAACAGGGCTTAGTGAAAAATAGTGTATTTGCATTGCACATTTGTGATAGGGGACAGCATGTTCTCCTTTAGATAAGATCCACTCACATAGTAGCCAATACATGCCACTCAACAATACTGACAGATAGGAAAAGTGGTTTCTCGCTCAATTAATCTATGTTAATGTTCACATTTGGGAGAGGAGGGATGGCGGTGGTGGAGGAGAGTTGGTTTCTGGGAATGCCTGGCAGCAGGACTCTATAGGCTTCACCTGGTACACTGTAAATTGGGATGGGAGGTTACTCACTCGCAATCCAATCCAAAAGGATAATTGGGCTCAGCCCCAATCCAATACAGTCCCCTAAACTGCATGTAATCCACTCAGCCAACCTGTCACACCAACAATGAACCCTCCCCCTGTACCCCTAGGGCCCGCCAAGGCTATCTCAGGAACACTTCAATAGTCTGTACCTGGCCTCCTGCTGGGCCCATTATCCACTAATCCACACCCAAGCGGAACGTTTAAGTAGTTCTAAAAGGATTGCAGAGAGCAGCAAGGCTTTCACTGGAGCTTTGCAATTAAGGCCGGAGAAATTATCTCACAATTTAGACTCCATTCTCCTCCTGAGCATGGGAGGAGGATAACACATTTAAGAGAAGGAAACACTTTCTTGGGGACATTAAACCACAAGCACTGATCATAAACATGTATGTGGCAAAAACAAGGTTTTGGTTCTAAATCGCCTCACGTCATCTTGCCCCAGCAATCCGGTGTAGATATTGCTGGGGGTCCGGTGGGCGAGAACTGTTGTGACAAAACTTATTAGCGAGTGAGTTAATCAAGTAGCAGAAAATCCAATCCCTTTTGCGCCAAAAACTCATTCCCAGTACACCTGAGGATTCCTCTCTACCAAATTACGTGTTTGAAATGGGGATGTAAGGGAACGAGGTAGAGAGGTTTAATAACACTGCCGTATTCATTGCAATACTGCAATACTTTAAAACTTTATTGGATTACAATATTCACTTAAACTTTGATAATAGCATAGCATGTGGGAAAATTACAGCAGACGTGCCTTGATATTGTTAAACTATTGAACATACTCATAATTGGTGAATGTGGTGTACAAATATAACATATAAAGTAGAGTAGATACTGCAAAGAGTAGATGCTAGATAATAATGATGGGACAAACAAAAGGATGCAGCATAGTATTGAACTATTTTATTCCTATGATACTGTATCAATACACTGGAACACAGTATTGATTTTCTATTTAAAATGTATAGCCAAGTAGCTATCTATGCACATTAAGTAGCTATCTATGCACATTAAAGCATTATGTATTTCATTTCTGCCATACACAATTGGCTTGCATCTAAAATCCTTTCGGTGGGCGGCCTTTTTTCCATTTTCCTAAATTGTTAATGTTATCTGAAGAGAAACCAGTCAGACATCCGCATTCAGAAATAGTGTGATTAAAATGCATTAGTACCCATTTTGACTTTGTATGAGCTTCTTTTAACCACTGACATTAGCTTTACTAGCTAACTTGTCATGATCATGTCTGACAGTGTTTTTATAGTCACCAATAGCAATTTGCTAAAAAGCAGACAAGTGGTCAAACTATGTGAAAACACAGAGGGTGCAATTTAGCAATGAGTTTTACTTGTGCAATTGTACTATGGGACAGGAAAAACTCAAAAATCCTTAGCTTGGTTAGTAAATACAGAAACTCTTCAGTGGACGTTGGTAAATTACACTGTTTTCTCTGCATCAGATTGGGGTTAAACAGAATATAACTTTGGCACTAAGGGGGACTATTAAGTTCCATAGGTTTTTATGAAGAAATTTAATTTTGGCACTTGGCATGATTTTGACTGTAACTGTAACTTTTGTTTCAATAATCATGACTTATGAAAGTATATTGAATCGTAATACTCGTATTACAAAATATGTCAGCATGAAATAATATGTACTTGTATGCTTAAACATGGCATGTTCATATCTTGTAAGTTATAATAATAGTGGATATATGCAAAGAGTTGGGGCCAAGTGGGAAAAACACTTGCCTCCCACTCATAGACTCCCATCCATACCAGATGTCAGTGAAGTGAGACTAAACATCTATATAGTATCTTTGTTACCCTGTCAAGATGCCATGTTGACCTTCATGCTTGGCTGTCTCTTCCTGCCAACACACTATAAATGGAAAGAATGACTTTTAAATGCTAACAGTCGTAAGCAGAGACTGGTGGCATTGCTAGCAAGTTAGCAGAACCCAGATAGTCTGAGTGAGGACAATTAATGTTAAGAGACTAAACAGAATTGAAAAATGTGCTTGCAGTTTACAAAACAATACAAAGGGTTCAGATTACAACACATCTATGTGTTTTTCTCAAGACCCTCAGTTAAACAATGTTGTGATAATCATTACTTGTTTCTATTTTATCAATAGTCAGGGACAGTGTGTAACATTGCTCCATGGGAAACATCTCATTTGGCTTTATTTTGACCTGCACATAACTGGAAATTCTGGATATCAATAGGAGAGAGTCCAGCCATCTTGAGCGGCAGGCTGTAAAACAGACAGGAGAGACAGACAATCTCCGTCTCTGTGTGGTACCCAGAAGCTATAATATCCATCCTTGGCGGTTCACTTGACATTTACTTGGCCCGCTTCTCCTGTACCATTCCCCTTCCTAACTGCCAGCGCTGCGACTCTCCAGGGCTCGCCAACCGGGTGAACAGATAACAAACCTGTCAAGGCGGCTTTAGGGGGGGAATAAATCCAGAGCTGGGACTGAGGTGGATGATGTGTTCCAGAGGGTTACTGGGGGGGATGTGGGCCATGGAGGTGGGAGGCTGACATGAGACGCCCTGTGAGGCCTGGACCCGGGAGAGACAGCTAGCTGTAATGTCCCGGTGCTTTAAAAGGGGCACAGCCACTGCAACCTGATTAGATCTCAGGACATTTCAAATGGCTGGTCCCCTTTTTACCCTCCATTTCACCTATTCTTTACAAGGTAGCCCCCCCCCCTCCTCCTCTTACCATCAAAGGAGCTGTCAGGGGCTCTTTCTTTGGGCCGGCAGACAGGTCAGGGGTGGAAGGTTGAGGTGGGGTGTGCCCTTTGAGGCGGGGGCTGAGAGCGCCTACCAGGGATGTATGGGGGCTTAGGGCTGTCTTTAAGGTGCTGATAACATTCATGGTGATGTGTTCCCAAGAGGCGCGCAAATGTCACCGCTCTCTCGCTACAGGGATATAATTCTAGGAATAGAGAGGACAAAGAGCGAGAGCGAGAGAGTGGCAGCGCAGTGCCTTTGTTGAGCAGTGTCTCAACGACTCATATATTAGCATGTTTCAACCCCTCGACACTCCACGCCAGGTTATCCAGATTTTTTTTCATCCCAACCACGCAGAAGAAAAACACAGGGATTCAAGATTGAACAGATGGAACATCTCCTTGTCACACTGAATGGATCCCCGTCTAACCTTCTAATCTCATCAAACTCATCAATCCTTCAGAAAACCAATTAGACTAAATGGACGGATTCTGAGTGAAAGCTTAACAATCCTTTAAACAAGGTACAGTAAGGAAGCGCTTCATAAATGGCTTATTTAATGGCAATATCTGACATTGACGCAAATAAATGTAAATTCTTTCACCTTCAAAAGGGCAATACGTACATATTGGGTAACATGTCACTGACTCATTGCATAAAAAAGTATGGAGCATGCGCTTGATAAAGCAGTAATGGAGACACCAGCAGCACACCATCAGAGACTGAATCTAATTACTCCTCAGCCACTAGACTGAAGGCATGAGAAGAATGTGATGGACTGCTACTGTGAAGTATATTAACTCGGAGAATTGTCAAGATGTCCTTTATTTGGGACAGAGTACATCAAGCGTTTTGGGCAAACCAAGCGAGGCATGCCTGCTAAAAAATTGGAGGGATGGAGACGTCCCATGATGGTGCTAAAAACTGCACATCAATTACCTGAAGCACTGAGGCCTGTCCGCTCTATCCACATTTGAGATGTCCCTCTATGAAACCAAAATGTCAAGCCAGCTATCCAGACATCATTGTTAGAGAAAGGGCATTTCAGGGGGAAAAAAAAGTATAAGACTGGTATAGTATATTTGAGCATTACTTTCATGGATGTAGTTCTATATTCCAGACTAGTGGAGTTAGCTGGCACTGATCTGCAGTAAACAGCCTTCCGAGGCTTAGCAGGCAGCCTGTCTTAGACTAAGCCATGTTTATTATCAAGCACAATCCTCAGTCTCATCAATGCTTCGAGAAAGACACGAATGAATAAATGCATATTGTTTAGCTTAAGGTTAGCCAGAGCTGGAGCCGGAAAAAAAATTAATTTAAAGCAGAGGGTAAAATCCAATAAGGGAAATTGGGGTGGGTGGTGGTGGGAGGGGGGGGAATAAAAATGAAAAGGAAAAAAACCCTAGCACACTGGCTGCCTTTTCACTCCTGTTTTTCAAAAAGCTGTAAAGCTAACAGGGAGAGGGAGAGAAAATACAAAGGCCTGTGTTCTCATTTTCTGTCTGAGAGCCCCACCAGGACCGCTGAAACTTGCTTGATTTCCCCAGTCCAATTATATCTCTGTGCTCAATCCTTCCAGAATAGCAACATCACGCCGAGGGACGCCGTCTGCCTAAGCGCAGCGTGCCTAATGGAGTCCCAGAAGTTGACTCCATTTCATTGCTCCTAACTAATGGGCTGTGATATTTTCCCAAACTGACTGCCGCTCTGCCCCCTGGAAGCTAATCTAGTCAGTGCTGCGCCGGACCCAGCCCAGCAACATGCCAGCCCACTGCCTCCCTTCCCTAACAAACCCCCCAGTCCTACCCATCACCGCTGCTGTCTGTTTGTGAGCCGCCAACGCCCTCCGATCCGCTCCCTGTGCTCATTAGTGCTTTCTAGCCGGGTGCTGATTGTCAGAGGGCCCCTGCGATGCCAGCTCTCCCTGTGCGGCTGGCCTGCTGTGGTGAATTTAAGAGGACTTTAATCTAACTGGGCCGAGGAGAGGAGGAGCACCTAGGGACGGGGAGGAGGAGGAGGAGGAGGAGGAGGAGGAGGAGGAGGATAGAGGTAGTAGTGGATGAACAATCATGGGGCCACAGCTGAAGGACACACTCTTTCAGGGCTACCTATTGCTCTCCAGTGGAAACGTGTGCCCAGGACACTAACATGAGAAGAAATAGCCGATCATAAATCCACCAGAATGGGTCCCTCTTCAGCTGTATTGTGGGCACAGAATGGTCCTCCAGATGGTTTAGGGACACACCAGTGGTACCATACAATCACTGGCATGGCAGCAGCATCAGGAATAAATATGAAGGTCTTTTTATCATAAACATTGGCTCAGCCTGCAAAGACTTTTTTATTGAAACATCCATTTTGATGACATTTTACAATGAATCCACTCCTCTCAGCTGGAATAATCAAAGATCCTGGTTATGGAACAACTCTCTGACATCAATTTGTTACTTCCTACTCGGAGGAGACAGTGAAAACTAAGTTAAACATTTATAATTATGTCTGTGATGTTTGAAGTCTCCCGTTTTATTAAAAATGTTAAGAGCAGAGAAACGTAATTAAATGAAGCGACTTGAATTATAACAGGATAAAATGTCATTTTACATCAAGAAGAAAATATTCCATTTGATTGAAGACCTGCTTTTACACCGAAATCTCATTCAGGAAAAACACAATTACATTTCAAGAAGAACAGGTAGAGAGCTAAATTGTCTGCTTTTATAGTGCACAGAGGTTAATTATTTTCCTAATTACACCTCCAGACGTCAAACATTTGTTTTCCCCCCTAATTGACAAGAAAATTAACAGTGGACTATATGAGCCGTAGAGGGTTGTTCTTAACCACCGTACAATGCTTAAAAGTGCCTTTCATATGCAGTACAGATAAAAAGCAATTATGCTGTTTTTTTCTCTATACTAGCTTTTAGCCACTGTAATCTGCAGGGTAAATTCATCGAGGATAAGAGGTAAAACTGTAATTATGCACATTATTCACCTTCCTAAGTGCTGCACTTGAGCACAAAAAACAAAGACGCCTAAATGCATTTCATCAGGTTGTCCTCATGCAAAGTGCAGGTCAGGCTCCAGCAGGCACCATGAGCTAATGGCAGTGAGTGGTGCTCCTAACACATGCTCTGGCTTTTTCAGCAACACAGGGGAGTTAAGTGTCGTGCTCCCCACTGCTGATTATCGCACCTTCACCAGCCTGCCAGGTCTTCCTGCCCTCCATGCATTGATCTCATTTGGCCAGGAGATAAGGCAGTAATTGGATGAGGGCTTGGAATCAGATGGCCCTGCCTGGCTTGGCTAATTCTACTCTTCCTGGGCCGGCTGGGCCCGTGGCCAAAAGGGCAGGCCAAGGTTAATCCCATCCAATCCCCTGTCCTATGTGGCCCAGCGCTGCCCTCTGACCTCTCACTGTTGCCCAAACACAGCTGGGGTGACTCCCTTTAAACAGGTCAGAGCCAATAGTCTAATACGTTTACCAAAGATTTTACACCCATGCATGACAACACTGTCTATTACAATGAGGAGCTTTAAGACAAATAGGCACACAAAATATTGCGTAAATATTTTTGAAGAGCTTTTGAGTGTAGAATATTTCAACACTGAATGATAGATAACTGGGATAGATGATAGTTTAACACAAAAAAAAAGATTATACTACACGTTTTTCCCCCTGCACTGCAAGCTAACTCAAAATTACAGAATTATAGTAAGTTCAGTAAGTAGCGTAAGTTTAATGGTTATAACATTTCGGGAAATACATGATATTGCACTTCATGTTCAATGGATTGACCTAGTTTTTGACGTTTTGATTTCTATAGAAATAGAAATCTAGTCAGGGAATTTTGATATGATATGGTTTGGCTGTGCCTTGTTTTAGATGTCTCTTTATTCAAGCCAGGGCAAGAGAAAAGAGAACATCCCTATAATATCACATCATTATTATTATTACAGCCAACATTACTGAAGCCTTCAAATACCCTCTTTTTTTCTTCACTTAAGAGTCAGCCTCGTCAACAGTAACCACAGTTGGCTGCTTCGTAGCTCTTTTTCTATATTGTGTTACAGTGATGCTTCTTACAGTGTTTCCTTTACATTCATTTAATGGTGGTGCTCCCCACAGCTGGAAAGTAGCCTCCCTTACTAGAAAAACATGAAAATACAATGAAAATCTTTGATCTGGCCTTATTGCTTAGCCAGCCTGAGACAAATAACAATTACATTTGCAGTTATATCACAATTGTATATATGTGATAACATATCTATCAAAATGAGCGCTACTCTTAAACTGGAACTGATCCTTAAATGGGTCCATACCTGGGTCCCCTGTCTACAGCAAGCACTGGGAATGTACCAGTATTCTTGTAAGTAAATTCAATACAATATTGCACGGTCACCTCAGTGTAGCCACGATTTATTTAGTTCCCTACAGTTTGTACTAACTCTTTCACACAATGTGTATGGTTAGCAGTGTGAGCTAGCTTCACATCACCTCCAAAGTACCATAGTGCACTAAATGTTAAACACAGAGAGATGATGCTGTTGTCTTGTCGTTGTACAATGGTACATTGATCAAGTTGATTAAAGAACAGATAGTCCAAAAAAATCTGTGTTTTCCCTTTAGGGCGTAGTCAAGACGCTGCTCTGAATAAATCAACTCTATTGATCTTTGTTACGTGGTGATGGTTTCATTATTTTCAAAAACAATATGGTACCTCCTGGTTGTAGCTGTGTAACATTACTGGATAATGTTGCCATATTACCGAGCAGTAACTCTAAAGAGTCTGTGCAGTTACCTCGTCTTTACCCCGTTCTTTCACGTTGAGGTATTGCCAAGTTCTGCTCAGCTGCCTTAGCCAATATTACTAATAATTCCTCATGAGGAGCGATCATAGAAGCTATGTAATATGTAATTTCATAGTGTTTTGTCAGTTTATTGGAGCAGAAATCCTGATCTTGAGGGCATGGATCTGCAATATATTATGGCAGGTTCAACTGACGTGTGTATGCAATGAAGAGTGGAGCGAATTTTTGATTAATGCGGAACGTTTCTCAACAAAAGGCCCGAGTACAATTTCACCCCCACTTCGATGTGAGACCACTGCTGTTCCATTTATGATGGCCAGCAGATTAATCTTCATCCCTCTTTTCTATTTACACGTTATGCAGTCAGAGATGGGATTTGCCTGTATGAAACGAACCTCTCAAAGGGCTCAGTGTGCCTCATCAGGAGTGAATGCAGCAGGGGGGGGAGACACACGCCTCTTGGGAAATACTAATCCCCTTATTGCATACACTTATTCAATTCCTGTGTCAATATCGACCATAATCAGAATGGGCTATGTGGGAAGTGCTTTATGTGTCGGCTGATACTGGATGACAGGAAGCAGACGTAATCACCTGGGAGTACATCACGGTTGACAGCTCTGGATCAAAGCTTTGCTGCTGGAGATTAATCATGGATTGTAACATACCATATAAATAAACTTCAATAGAGAGCGTACATATATTGAAACTCATCCACTGATCATACATCACATAGCACTTGACAGTTGCAGCTTACAGAAGTGGAAGTAATCCTCTAATAATCCCCCTAAAAATCTCTTTGAAACCAGATAACACTTAACAAAGATGATACACCATGACCATGTATGCCAGTACATGTACACTGTCTGTTATCGGAGTTGCGCTACAGTACAGTATTTCTAATATGAAAAGACGTGAAGATATCAAATGATAATAAAGACAATGGGGCTTTGGGTGCAGTGCATCTGACAAGTTAAGAGCCTGACACCACAAACAAAGGAAGAGTGGCTTGTGACACATTTTTACCTCAGGCAAACCAGACTCCAAAACACAGACACAAAGAAAGAGAAACACAATGGAATAAGATGGGGGGGGGGAAAGAGGACTAGCAAGACTGACTCTTAGTACCAATCTTGGGTAAAAACGCACCACACTGATACATTGTTAGTGCAGTGGAACAAATAACAATGTTGTGCACCTCTCCTCACAATCACTCGCTTTTGCATGGGTAGATGACAATCTCAGGGGCCAGGATTGAATTTCTCATTTCAATTCACAGAGTAGCTCCGTATCACAAACCCCAAACCCAAAGAGTAGCATCAGCTGGCTGCTCTTAACAAAGCGATGTTAAAAAAAAAGGACCACATATAGAACCAAATCTCTGGTGCAAATGGGAATCTAACAGAGACAATTGGAGGCGAGACGCGGCGAACACTTGTGTGTCATAAAGACAACAGTAGAACGGCCATCCTGTGGCTTCCTGGGGCCTGACATCTAGATTGCAGATGGATAAGTGCAAGTTAAAACAATATCCCGCCGACCAAAAAAAAATCATTTCTCATAGCTGTCTCTATTTACTGAAAGCCTGCTCGTCTCCCATGAGAGAAGAAACAAATGAAAATGTTATTTCTCTACTCATGAACTCCTACCTAGTCTGGTTTTTCACTGCTGGCAATTTCATTTCGCTTCCAAATTTGACTTAAGCCCACGACTTGAGGGAAATAATGTCTCCGGAATAATCTTCTGCTACTGTAATTCCAGGGGCACTATCGCTCTATCTCTCTCTCTACCTATTTGTCTGTCTGTCCATCTATCCATCTATTTATTTATTTTTTGGGCTGTTGCCTTGTGGTTTAAGGAAAATTGCACTGGCTTCTGAAATAGAAGTGATGTGACATCCAATGCCTCACAGTAATCCTGTCAGACTCGTAGAGCTTGAACAAGACAGAACATGCCCTTCTGCAGCACAAGGGGAAAAGAGCGGTTCTAATGCACACAGACAGTGCTGTAAAGTGTAGCCTGTCAAAAGGAAAAACATGGGTTCAATTCAAAGCACATACAAAACATAATATTAGCTGAATGTTCTAAGATTGTAAGCCCAAAATCACTCCCTGACATTCCTGGTGAAATGCTAAGGCCCACAAATCAGTTCATCCATGCCTAACCATCATCTTTATTTGTTTCTCCTTCCCCATTTTCCCCCCCGAAAAACTCAATACAAAACAATATAGCCGCAAGCGGTAATTCCAGGATTAAAGCCAGTAAACCGGGTTGAAGATGATGCACACACGGTCTAGAAATTTATAGATAAGGTTACACAGAAATTTTGACAGCCAAAGTACCTTTTTGCGTCAATGGCAATATTCCTCCATAGATAATTGTTGTACCATCCTGCATTACTTTGTATCACCAATGGGTAAATCTAGGGCGGATTGCATTTAGGGTGAGACAACACTGATGACAAACCAGATTATGACATGTGGAATTTGTTGGGAGATCACCTCTGAACTTACTATATTCTCACTGATGACAAGCAGTATTATTTCTAGCCGTCTACAGAAACATCACCATCTACAGAAACACTTGATTGAATGAAACTAGACCATGGTGTCAGATAACTAACACTTAATAAAAAAAGCTCTCCTGCGAGAAGCCTGTCATCACATAACAGTGCTTTGTCCCAATATAGCATTTTCAAAATCTGGTGTCTGGGTCGGACAACAAAGATGCTCTTATTTGTAGTTAGTTTGCAGGTGCATGCATGCACGGCCATCCCTTCATAAAATTATGTTCAATACAGATATCTCTTTTCATGCTTTTAGCCAGAAGATGACTCAGTGACTCAGCTAGCAATGACGTTCAAGACTGCATATACCTGCAGTGAAACAACTTTCTTTTCATCGCATCACCACATTTAAGTGAGAGGGAACAAAACAAAACAGGTTTTGTACAAGTCCCATGGCACATTTGCAGCAATGACATATAAGCCTAAATAACTATCTTTTTTATGTTTTTATGTTTATAGCACATTACATACATGCATTTATGGGAGATTATGGGAGATTATAATTGCAGCTGAAATGTGAAGATTTATAGTTAACCATCATTTTCTCTTTGTGGAATTTTAAGATTGTTAAGGTCTACCTATCATCTATCAGTTTGTTTGTTTGTATATAATGAAAATTGCGGTAGTGAATTCTTTTTTTTTTTTTTTACATCTTTGGCAACTGTTGTCACCTGGGCCGAGTTGTTGTATAGTGATGAAAAGTGGATTATTATTATCCCCTTACAAATGGGGAAACCTGCCTGCAGCCAAGCGTGCACTCGACTGTGATGGAGAATTGTTTGGAAGAGCAGCAGGACCACATGCATGAGAGAAGATGTATATTCGACCACTGTGGCCTACAGACATGACGGAGTGGAGCGTGGTCATGAACCAGCAGGCCTTCCTGTGTAATCCCCATACGCACAGCATTCACAGCCCCTGTGCCCCTCAACTCCACAAGACCCAGCACAACACACACGCACACAAACCCAACCCTCCCACACAGTTCCTATAGCCCACAGCTAAACTCTGCAACACGCACACACAAGCTTGCACACATATACAAACGCATGAATACAAACATATGTACCTTGGAGAGGTCACCCCTTGGTTAGTCATATGGCGAGAGCATTAGAGGCTAAAGAAGGCAAGGAAACACGAAAAGAAGAAAAGAGCAGGATTTATGTGATTTACAGGAACAAGAGAGAGAGAGAGATTTCTGTCATTCCTTTGTTTATAGTGCCTCTGATGAGCAGGGAGACGGGGTGAGGATGATTTGTTGGCCCAGGAGAGGTAAGCGATATGTAGCCATGAACGGCCAGTAATCATGTTTATGAGGGGGAGATGGTCCTGGACTCCTGGGGAGTCCGATTGTGTTTTCTTTGGCTCCCAGCTTGAGCCTGAGTACACCCCCCACCAGGCCATTGTGATTGAAGTATGTACTCTACCTTGACTTCTTCTTGGGGGGGTAAAAGGTGCATGTAATGCCGTTTGTGTGCCCATGTGTATTTGTGTTTACATGTGTGTCGGCCATTGTGTATTCACAGAGAGAGATGGAATGTCGGTCGATGAAGACCTCCCATCGCAAAAGAAAGCATCACTTCCCCTTTCTCCTTCGTACAGCCAGTTCCCACATTGCTCTCATTGCTATGGCAACCGGCGTTCTCTCCTTGGGCTCTGCATGCATCCAATCAGAGTAAGACCTTTGTAGAGATTCCTCCGGGCTCCACTTATTCAACTTACCCCACCGGAACAGCCTCCACACTGAACAGGCTGGAACAAAGAGAGGAGAGACTCCCTCGCTAGAGCCTGGTATGACATCAAAAATTGGGGCTACAGGGTCGGGTTACAGGGAATGCGGAAGCAATATGTAGCCAAGAGCTGAGGGACACACGGCATAAGCAAAAACAGGGTGGCAGCGCATGGCCATGGCCAATTTCAGTGGAAATTATGTGGAATAGGATTTGTTATTGGAAGCCTCAGAGCCAGAATACTTGGCAAGTATCGTGTGGCTCTGGCACTGGTTTACGCTTGATAAGTCAAAATGGATTCCGGCTGAGCCTATTTATGTCATTCCTGAAAACATATGGATAGGATTCAGGCGCTCAATACTTTCAACCTTCAACAATGACATTCAACACCACTTCTACAGCCCATTAATCTTCCATGAGAATAGATCTATCATCCACAGCACTGAGGGATTGCATTCAGTCAGCATCAGCCTGCACAGTATTTACCACGCCATCCCAACTCTGTATCAGTTTCAACAATTAAAGAGCATTATTTTGCTGGGGTGTACAATAACATAACTACAGTAAAGGTCATAATATTCAGTGCCTCACAAGTTGTTTTGTCCTAAAGCTGTCAAGGTGTGGTAAATAATTAGCACACATAAACTAGTGCCATGCGTTCTCATCCTGAGGGCTGCTCAGAGGTCACTGCACACAATCACACTGTGCTCCTCTTATTCTAATTATATTTCTGGAGAATAGACCCAGCCAAGTGTAAGTTAAACACTTGTGAACGCAGGCTGGGAGGCAGGCGTGCCCCCAGCACTTGTAGAGACATGCCATCCAGCGGGACCTCTCGCAGGCCCCTGATGGACATTCGGCTGTTGGGGTAATGGCAGCGCGACGGAGGCGCAGCATAATTCTGCCCGACTGCCATGTCACAAAGTGTCACAATCTGTTCCTGACAGCCCGACTCCAGGCAAACAGAGGGAGAACGGGAGAGCGGAAAAAGGAAGACAGGGAGGGAGAGGAGAGAAACAGGGGCTTGATCTGAAAAGGCCAGAGGTGGTAATAAGCATGTCTGGCCACTTCCTGGGAGACAGCCTATTCATCTGGACGATTTAGGGACAAAAGTAGAGGTAATTCAAGTGATCTCTCGTGTCCAGATCCCCTGGCAAGCTAGCTGTGCAGAGTGTCTGAGCCTGGCATAATGAATCAGAAAAATAAAGTGCAGAGAACTCATTGTGGACATGATATCTCCTCTTGCTCACACTGTTTGTCTGTTTGTTGCAACAACCCCACACTGCATGTATCAAAGAGTGAGTCATCTTGTTGACACCTCACGTGCCTGTGATTATAATGATCTCACATTTCATATTTGATCACAGAAGTGGATGATCATATGATTTTGGTGGTAAGACTCAATATGAGCCAACATCTCTCAGGTCCTATGGTACTGGCCTCTTAGTGTGTTGTGTGTGTGTGTGTGTGTGTGTGTGTGTGTGTGTGTGTGTGTGGGTGTATTTGGTCATTCACTATGTGAGATTTTCATTTATAGGGGATGTTGAGTTTCTTTGTTTATGAAATGTGCTACAAAAATAAAGTTAAACACATTCACACCATCTTGTTGGACTCAACTGTGACTGCCAGGTGTCTTTACATCTGGATACCAGGCTCAGGTACAACGTATTGTGTCTATATTTCTGCAGCCTAGTGTTTCAGTCTGCCTTGACACATGGCTTATTTACAGCATTGCTGGTAAAGCCATAAAACAATCATAGAGACTGTCGAGTAATCCCTGCACTGTATCTGCTGCCCCTTTCGCAGTCTCACTATGCACACACTGGGGCCTGAGCAGGGAGCACGATCCCTCGATAATGAGCTAATTATAGGTACAACATTCCAGCTTCCATATCTAAATGCTTGTCTCTAATAAGGAACATTTCAAATTATTGAGAGGCAGAGAGAGAGAGAGAGAGAGAGAGAAAGAGATGGATAATTGATGCAAGCAATTACAAGTTCTGTGTCGGAGCAAATTGGCCAGCATATCTGGACATGTAGGGGGACTGCGACCTCATTTACATCAGAGTGTCAGGAAATAATTGGAGAATGTACTGAGGAGGTGGGATGGGCACAGCGTTGTGAAGACCAGCTCTGGTAACATTACATAAGCAGCTCAATGGGACAACCAGATTCCCTTCAGGCAGGAAGCTTATGGAAAAGACTCTGAGGTTAAGAAGAAAACAGTATGTGTAGTCCTCCCTATGCTCAAGCAAATTGTATCATAATAGTAATCTTTAAAACAACTATATTTTATGACATTAATCAGTTTTTCAAAAGCTGTAATTTGAGTATTGGAAATGGTTTCGCCACATGCTTGCAGGATTCCAAATAGACTGTCATGTTTTAATCAGAAAGCCAGTAATAACGGAGCTCAGTTTTACTAGCCATGAGGGAGACTTTAGCTCCGTTTGGGCTGAAACCGCATCAAAAGCATGGGAAGATGATGGGCTTGACTTTTAACAATATCACTTCCAGATGTTTCATTACAAAACAACTTTCAAAGACCTCACCGCAAGAGAACCTTCTCATGTGAGAGGAGCCAGGACACACGAGTATGGATTTCAGGAACCCACAATTTTCACATTTTCATTTCTGTTGGAAAAACCAGCACGCAAAAACTGTCTGGAGTAACACCAATAAATGGCTAGTATCAATAACAGTGTTACGACCAGTCTAGTGTAAAACTGCCAATAGAACTAGCACATGGGCTCTGAGCGATGGAGGGACGGCAGGATTTATGCTGTATATCCGCCGACACACACATCACTGTCCACTGTTATTGTAGTGCTTTATCAGTATCAGTATTGCTCTGGCCACACGGCAGACAGCATTTACTCAACAAGCAAGATGGGACAGGAACCTTTGGATGACGAGAAAAATGGCCACCGAAATACAGGGAGGGATTCATTATAGCTTCTTGTGTCTCTCATCAGGCTGACTGGCGGCGCTCTGACCCAGTATTGCTGGGTCTCTCTCTATTGCACCCACCTCTCATCAAGGGCCCTGGGTGGGGAAAAAAAAGGAGTAACGTGCTGTTTACTCACAATCCGAGGCCCGTAATTGCCAATTTATTTGATAGGCAGCCGGGTAATGATGGCATTTCACCCCTTGCCGCAGAGACTAAACGGGAGTGATTCATCCCGAGCTCCCTGCCCTCCCTGATCCAGCAGACTCCCTCTGCTCAGGACTGCTGCCTGCCTGAATGCCTGCCACCCAGACGGAGGGGAAAGAGGGGCTGCTGAGGAGGAGAGGAGGAGGAGGGGAGGGGGGGGGCAGCGGCGGCGGCGGTGGGGAGGCCTGCCATGTCAGCTTCAAACG
The DNA here is from genome assembly GCA_034670385.1 of Hoplostethus mediterraneus. Lineage (NCBI taxonomy): Eukaryota > Metazoa > Chordata > Actinopteri > Trachichthyiformes > Trachichthyidae > Hoplostethus > Hoplostethus mediterraneus. The sequence goes on from JAXDDW010000005.1 coordinate 4,705,477, forward strand.
AACCCAAAAGGGAACCCGGCACTTCAGAGCAAATACGGCTAAGCCTGCCAATTTAGCTGGGGTTTGGGGTTGAGGCAAACACAGCCGAGCTGATGTGCCATTTGTAGCCCTTAATGAGCTGGCAGGACGGAGTGAGGGGGGAAGGAGAGAGAGAGAGAGAGAGAGAGAGAGAGAGGAGGTTGCCAGGCCTGACCTCCCCTGGCCTGTATCTCCCTCCCAGGCAGTGCCAGGCCGGCAAACTCGGTTCATCTGCTTCATCAGGGCGGAGTCACTCAGCGAGGGGACGTACAGCAAATACCATTAGCAAAATGTTGGTCTGATAAGCGGTCAGGGTCACAGCTAGCTCCTGTGTGTGTGTGTGTGTGTCTGTGCGGTCCAATTGCATGTTTCACTGTTACAACCGATCTAGTCTTAATATTTGACTGGAGCTGATGGGTTGTTACAGCATGGCTCTGTGCTGTCAAAATCCACATACACATCCCTATACACCGTTGCTGTAATACTACTGTAGAGTGCATTCATAAAAATGAACAGTGACCAAAGAATCTATTCTGGTCTAAGTGCCAAGCAATGCCAGTAGGTTTCTATTAATCCATAACACTGTATTTCCAAATCAAGGCTAGAAAATAGACAATCTCAGGCAATCTCAGACAATCTTCCTCCACCTGCTCTAACCTCCCTCTTCCCCTCCCTCCCTCCCTCCCGTCTTTTTTCTTCTATACCCCCTCCCTTTCTTTCCTTCCTCCTATTACTCTGGGGAAGGGAGCCCTGCTACAAAAGCTCTGGCTTGCACCTCTCGCGACGTGTGAAGTGGGTTTTTACAGCATGACTGGAGGGGACTTGTTCGGGGACCCGTGGGGACCAGAGATGAAGCCTTGCACAGTGTGGCCATCTAAAGTGGCATGGGGGTCTGAAAAGTCTGTCTTCATATAGCCCAGCTTTCAGCAGCTCTCCTGAAGACATGCACAGTCTCCTGTGGGGTGGCTTGACCAGGCTGTGTGTGTGTGGGGGGGCTGCAGTTCATTCAATCCTCCAGGGTGCACAGAGTGGCTAAGAGGCCAGCTCACAGGCAAGTGATTATATAGAGGGTAGATAGATCCCTCCCGAAAACAAGCCGAGTGAGGAGAGCAGGTGGTTTTTGCTTCAGAAAACATGACTTTCAAAATAAATTGAAGTTATAATTTGGAATGTTTCAACAAGATGACTTAAAGTTAAAATACTGCCCGGTGCCATAATTCATTGGTGACGTTTTCATGTTGGATATTTGAACAGAATAAGCTGAATGAGAAGCAATGGTAACAAAGTCCTTGTCAAGACATCTGGAGGATCTGAATGGAGGTAACTGGTTGGATTATGCAGCCAATCCAGACTAGATTGTTCATGAAGGCAAACAATTATGACATTCTAGTTGTGGAGTCAGGAAAATACACAGGCCTTTCAAAGACACGTTACAATAGCACCATATAATATCTTAAAACATCTTGTCCAATTGAGAAAACACAATACTCATACATTAAGCTTCAACTACAATTATATTCTGCTTAATCTTCAATTGCAAAACTGTTTTGTCTGTTTTCACCATTTAGTTATTATTAACCATGGCACCAGGCTTTTCCAATTCTCCATGGCACTAATGTGGACATTAATCATCCAGCGTGCATTTTAAAAAAACTTCCATTGTTTAACTAACATTCGTCTTGGTTTAGCGCTGCGGAGCCAGCCACAGTGCAGTCTGACAAAAATCAGTAAGTATCATTTCAATTTCTGTTGTCAACATCAAATTACTTATTTCATTTCATGCCCGGTCAAGCAGCGTAAAGCTACATGCAGAATCAGTTTTGCTTCACTTGCTCAGCCATGTGTTTCTCAAAGACTAGCTCGCCTCCCAACTGACAGCTTTAATTATGGGCAGATATCTGATCGCTCCACTGTAGATTCTCCACGCAAATGAAAGAGCAAGGGGTGGGTGTGTGGCAGAAAGGTCCCTTGAGCCCGCTCTCTTTACATCTTGGAATATGTCACAGGGCACAGGGACACATTGACGCTCTTTCTTCTGTCGTCTATAACGTTTGCCTTCAGCTCCTCCACGAGGAACAAGGAGCTGGGTAAGTATGATGTCTTTCTTGTATCGGGAGCAAAGAACCTCTGGGAGTGTGTGTGTGTGTGTGTGTGTGTGTGTGTGTGTGTGTGTAGGATACAAATATTGTTCTTCACCTGGAGTATGCCAAAGACAACAGCACACTGGAGAGGTGTAAGATTTAGCGCTAAGAATGCTATTGAGGCTGAGTGTTTTTGGCAGGACCGAAGTAAATCCTGAAGAATGGATAATAGCAACAACATTAGTACTAACCTTTTGTCTATGTGGCGGAGATGAAGAAGATGCAAGGCCACACACATATGAGTCATGACACTGTGGCGGAACAAAACTAACATTTGGTGCTGAAAGAACAAACACAAACTCATTGCAATAACAACCAACTCATTTTCTGGCTTCATCTGGTTATATTAAAAATATATATTGGATTACAGTGCTGGCAGGTTGCTGGTTTTTACCATCACGTGGAACAGTGAGGTTACTACTGATGACTGTAAAGGTAAGTTGTGGATGCACTTGGAGGGGCGTCTTATTGAATACATGCTTCTTGGAAAGGTACGTTTTGGGACAAGTAATGCAAATTAAGCAAATTAAATTATCCCAAAAAAATATTCCTATAATCCCAATAACTCAAACTATTATTGACAACATGGAGACTTTTATCAGGTGTAACAACAACTTTAACTCTGTGAATGCCTCCTCTATAACATATCACTGCCTAATGCCTCTAAATGACCTGGTTGTCACTACAATGAGTTGGTGTTGTGCCCCACCCCTTACCTTGTTTGTTCAGCATCGTGTTGAAGAGCTACTGAAATGACGTCGTTGTTGAGTACCGATGACGAGTGACGTGATACATTTGTTAGAGAAAAATACTGTATTCGCCCAAAACATTGGGCAGCAATGAGATACTTCAATAAAAATGAATCTGTGGGAAAGCTGGTTAGTAAAAAAAGTTACACTTAAAGATCGGTGGAGTTATGGGTTTTGGTTTCCAACTATCATGCCCAAGGGGGGTCCTGGTGGCTCAGTGGTCTAAGGCGCAAACAATATAACCGCGACGTCCTGTTTCGAATCCGAATCCTTAGTCGCATGTCATCCCTCCTCTCTCGCCCAGTATTTCCTGTCTCTCTCTACTAATTATCAAATTTTTAAAAAAGCCAAAGAAAAAACTATCATGCCCAAACATTTTTCTGTGTCTTCATTTGAAATGCTAAACGTGCTACATTTCTGAGAATCAAAAATATGAACCGATAAAGAGCAGTATCTGTAACTAACACGTAGATGTAGTGAGTAATGTCTGGTGTACTCACATCCGTCAGTCTGTCTCTGGAGCTGCTCCTGACGGAGGGCTTGGACTCGCCGCTCACACTCTCGCTGTCGCTGTCCTTACAGTTGTTCTGGCCCGGCTTCAGCTAGAAAACACAACACACACGGAAGACTCGGGTGAACAAGGTGAAGGCGACACTGGTTACACTGCGTCTCTGAGCTTTACAAGGATGGCGCCGGCTAGGGGAGGCATGCCACAGAAATCGGTTTATGAATATGTGAGAACTGGCAGGAGCTGCGGCGCTGTCTCTATAAATCTGTCATGTTTCTGGGCCTATTGAGTAGCCTATTGAGCAGCCATCACTTGCCAATGATAGATGCCATCTGATCTCACAGTATGAAACTCCTATCAGTCCTAGAAAAAGGGAACAGGGACAAAAGACCCCTCCAGAACCTTCAAATGGAGCCTCTATCCCTTCCAAGCAGACACCACATGCTGAGGCAGCAGGAGCTCAGTAAGTGTCATCCTCTAGACACTCTGTTATAGATGCAGCAAAATGACAAAAAAAAAAAAAAAGACGAGGACGTGCCAATCCGAGAGCATCTGAGGCCCTCCAAAACCTGGAGAACAATGAAAGACTCTTGGGAGTGCGGACTGGAGGGGAGGGGGGGACCCGCTCCCTGTCCAAGTCTGCGATTGATGTCGTCTGAAGCTTCCACGCTGCTCCTTCCAGACCAGACAAGCGGTGCAGGTTTCATTTCAAAGCACATAAAAAGCCGGCTTTATGGGCTAGCATGGGACGGAGCAGTAAACGGCTTCGCCGCCACCTAATAGGAAAAGCAGAGCGTGGCGTAGCACACACAGAGGACTTGGACCTGAAGATGACTGCACTCCCACTCCTACTCCTGAGGGACAGAGCTATATGTGTATTTTTTTATCTCTCTTTCAATATTCTCATTTCAGGTATTGGCCGTCATTTAGTGGGATGAAAGGGCACAGGGTGGGAGAATACCTAAAGAGCCCTTGAGTTGAGCGTGTAATTAAAATGAAAATGTTCCCTTTTCTGTAGCCATTAGTGGTGTGAAAGGAATCCTTTTCCTTGGGAGAATTGCATGATGGGTGGAAGGCGGGTGGGTTCGCCCGAGTGCTGAACGCGATAAGAGAGTCAGAGCGCCGGGAATGCCTGATGGGCCTTGTGTGAGTGTGTGTGTGAGTGAGTGTGTGTGTTTATGTGGAGGAGAGGAGGAGTACTGGGCCACACAGGGCTGAGACAGGGCTGGAGAGAACACACAGGACCATGGAGATACAGCACACACACACACACACACACACACACACACACACACACACACACACACACACACACACACACACACACACACACACACACACACACACACACACACACCAGGGCCCAGCGCTGTGATAGCACTAATTACCTCCAACACATTTTATTCCCACAAAAACCAGGGCACATTTTCTCTCTTCTTCTTGTAAATGCCAGTTTCTCTGAAGGGAGTTAACGTATTTTTAGAGCGAAAACGGGAATAATATCTCATCCACCCTGGCCTGTGAACAGAGCCTTGAAGAAAGGGCGAGGGACACTGTTTACGCCCCAGTCTGCAGCTCCTTCATCAAAACATGTTGACCTATAATATTTATTAACCAGCCAGTGTCCCTGCTGACAACTCTGGGCAGCTCACGCCAGCACACTCATGCATGCATGAGTGTGCACACAGAGAAAACGCGTAGACCTGATTCACTGCTGCTCCTAATATTAAAGCCCAAAACCCAGCCTATGGTAGGCTTAAGAAGTATGTAATAAGAAACTTGTGGGAACGCTATAGTGATTTGTCTTACATGCTGATTCAAATTCTTAGTGAAGCTGACTTCGATTAATCAAACCGGTATCAAACTGACTCAATCTTACGTAGTGAAACCACATAATCCTTGAAATCAGAAATCTTGCACAAATTCAACTGCGTGTAATGTCTGAAGAACATGTCTAATAAAGACATTCCAATAAAGAGCAGCTCATCTTTCAGGGCTATTACATAGCTCGGGACCTGATTACACAGCTATTTGAAAATGTATCCCTCAGCTTGTTCTCTTTAATTTCCCCCTGAGCTCCCTTAAATTACTTCAGAGAATTGTGTTTTTTTTCATCCCCTCTCCCCTTTCTGAGCTTCAGATGATGGATTAATTTCTTATAATGGAGTGATTAATGGCTGTCTTAAGCAAATGGAAGGAACGCTGGTGGTCAGCGCCATCAAAAAGTGAAGCTGAAATTTAATGTCCTGCTGTCTGATGATAAATCTAAATGAGAAACCCATGCATGTGGGTGCGGGGGGGGGGGGGGTTGTCTCTATGACCTCTACTATAACCGCACTGATGTGATCACTTCCACTTGTTAGTCATTTTCCCATAAGTTAATAGCCTTTTAAACCTAGCTTCAGTTGTGCCTTCTGTAATGAACCCCACTGAACGTCATGACATTCAGCACAGATCTAAGGCAAAAAGAGGAGGAATCGTTTGTGTGTGTGTGTGTGTGTGTGTGTGTGTGCGTGCGTGTATACGTGCACTCCCTATGCCTACATGTGCAGATGCCCCAGACTGGTATTTAGAGCTGATGCAATAACATAAAGCCATTAATTAAGACGCAGGTTGAGGCATAAGGATGCATTTATTTAATGACCTTATCTGCACAGCCTGCGTAAAGACTGGCCCTGCAGGAAGATAACAAACAGATGGTTTTAATATTCCAGAGGCTAATTTCACAACAATTAAAGACACAGCGAGACATTAGCAACTAATGAAACATTTAAACTACTAGTAAGTGCATCTGCCATTAATTTCCACACAGTGAGGTCTTGTTTTCCCGCAATCTGTTCTGTGTTAGGGGGATAAAGTTTTTTTTCCGTCTCTGTCTCACCAGCCTGAATTTACTGAAGTAGAGAATCAACAACTGTTTTCAATCAGCAGTCAGCAGGATGCTTTGGCAGAGAGCAGCCGAGACCCAGTGTGATGCGACTCATTCTGCATGTATGAGGAACCGCTTCTTATAAATCATTAGTTAAAAAATATAGACACTAGCAATTTAGTTACTAATAATCAAGCAAATTGTTAAAAGTTGGTACAAGTCAAGATTCAAATTGTGATAGTACTATAACTATTTAACATACACTTGTACTCAATAGCTACTACAAACTGTTTTGCTGTACTAACTGTCTAAACATGCTAAGTGTTGCAGTATCTTTAAATTCTTCTACACATTATTATGAATCATTAGGGACTAGTAATAATAAGGATTTATTTCATCTGTTTTTACTGTTATGTGTCAGGGGTTTTACTGCATATTTCAAGATGGTTGTATTGTTTTTTGCAATCATCTTTGTACATTAAACACCAGTAAATAAATACTAGCATCTTCTGAATGGCTGCTAGTGTGTTTCCAGTAACTAATGCAAAGAGCTTGCATATACGTGTGGATAACCACAACTCATAATTCACTCTAAAGAAATAGATAATATGGGACAGATGGGACCCTGCATGGCAGTTCAGCTGCACAGTTGATCGCTCCCTCTTCAAAGGTATATCATGTTATAGATTTCCAATAGCGTGTGAAAGGACTGCCACCTCAAGTCTGGCCTTGATTACAGGCATCCAATGTCCTCATAAAACCAAGTGTCACTCATACAATGTCTTAAAACTCAAAGATTTCAATTACACTATACACAAAGACAGTAGTAGTGATAGTTGCCTGTATTCAATAGAGCCTCAATAGAGCACAGCAGCGTTATTGGAGTTGCCATGTGAAATACCAGAGGTGCAATAGAAGTCATTCAAGTTTCACAAAAGCTTATCTTGAGATTTCCCTGCAACTACAGGTTGGCTGTCTTTACGATACAGACAGCCTCATAAAAGAAGACAAAATCAATAGGAAATGGAATGTTTTCATTTCAGTATTGCTGTTAGAGGCAGCAGAGGGGCGAGGTTGCTATTTCAGCCACTCAAACGTGATGTAGACCGTGGACTTTCTGTTGCCAGATCAGAGTAGAGGGAAATTATGAAATACCTAATTTAATACGGTCTTCTGAAAATGTAAACTTAAAGCAGCATTTGCAGATTTTACAGGATTGTCTTGAACATGTGGAGTCAATTATTTTCCCACTTCCTGAAAAGGGCTCACCAATGCTGTTGGCGGGATATTACAAGTGTATTGACCTATTCTCAAGGGCTGCACTACAGACTCAGCGCAATCAAACACAAAAGTAGGCCTGCTAACATTTCTAACCGCAAAGTCCTTTTTAAACAGAGCCATACACAAGTAGACTGCCCCAGCAGCTCCACCCCTACCCCCATCCCTCATCCCCACAAAAAGAAAAAAAAAAAGAGAGAAAGAGAGAGAACTGGGCTCAGTTTTCTGTACTGGCCTCAGTGGGATTCTGTAGCCATCAGCTCCTGGTTTCCCTTAGTTACGCACAACAGCAGCTGTGGAGCTCGGTAATAAAACCTGGAACAATTTAACAGCTTTTATTGTTCTTCTGTGGCTTTCAAAACAGCTAACCTGTCCTCTCAGGATCTGGCAGAGAGAATCCCACTAGGGCAGCAATGAAAGAGGATCTCATTTACCTAAAAGCGCTTATAAATTTTTAATTTGCTTTAACAAGTAAATTAACAAGTCCCTCATTTGGGAAGTTTTATGGTTGCTTGCCACTAAGGGAGAACCATGAAAGTTTTATAGATAATCCACTAGCTAGGCTGGGTTGCTTATAATAAATTGTCTATTTCCTGCGGCACTGTCAAATCCCTGCGGTTTCCAGTGACTACACTTTGAATATCTCCTTTATGCTACCTTCAGAGGTCTATATACCAGGGCTATTAAAGTGCTAGCGAGCTTCACTACTCAGCAGTTAAAATGAACAATTTGAAGAATTTCTGTCGACTTTATACAGGCATTCTCGTATAGCTCTAGGATACACCACTTCCAAACATTTGACCACATTAAGCATCACTCATTATGTGCCTGCCAGACTCTATATCACATCAGACATCAGCCTCATAGTGAGCCCAGATAGTAAAACCACCTTGGGCTGGGTGGGCAACAGCAGTTGGAAACTGCTGGGCCAGCTCAACATGCAGCCAGCTTTATCTGACCAGACTGTTCTGTGAAAAGGGGCCGAGGCCTCGCTGGGGCCTGCAAGGGGGCTGACAAGGGGCTCTACGTCATCTTTCTGACAGTGGCTGTGAGGGCGAGCCCACCAGTGTGGCCTGGCTTTGACCCTGTGCATGCCTCTGAAGCCCAGCTGCTGTAACTGCCACAGACAGGAGCCACGCCTGGCCCTCTCGTGGCCTACAACCCTCCTGCCACCCTCACTCACAGCCTGCCACAGAGCATCAGCACCCCACTCCCGCTGACCCAGATTTGTTTACTGTTAGCTCTGTGTGTGGTAAAAAGGTCATAGGCAGTACAGCATGAAAATAACACATAATACCTCCTTCTGTCTCTCTATCTGAAGCAGAGATGTCACGTGTTCTGTCATCACTACATCTAAATGACACACTGCACATTCTTGGCATATTCATCCTAGAGCCTATACTGTTAGCCTGTGGCCAACATGTCAGATGTAGCATGGCTGTGCAACAGTTTGTATTAGTATCTCGGCATCTCGCCATGGAAAAGCTCCATTTCCCTTCAATTCTCTGGCATCGTTGTGCTGCAGTGACCTCTGACGACCTTGTCAGACATCATTTTTATAGCGGAGGGGAGATCAGTGAAGCTGAATGCACCCATTCTGGCCAATCTTAGGCCACAAAGGAGGCTTTTCTGGCCTCTGTGCTGGAATGTGATGCCAAAGCAAAGATATGGAGCTACTGAGGACTAGTCACAGCAGCCTCAGGGTGAGTATCCTGGGAGGGGTAGTGGGAAATGGAGGCTGGGGGGATTGGGCGGGGGGGGGTTAACGTGGTTGAGAGCGCTGTCTTGATCTCATCAGTCATACTAAGGACTCCATTTCCTCCACCACAGGCTGGAGGCTACTGGAGAAGAGGGAGCTTGTGGCTGCATTTATATATCACCATAAATCTCTGATCTATGACGACATTACAGACAAATCAATATGCTTTTAACATCCATCCTCTGCCCTGCGTTGCAATCACCCTTCTCCCTTCTCACAAATGGTCATATAATGCTGTAGTCGGGTGGACTGAGTTATGGGGACAATTCCCAGATTTAATAATGAACTGAGCAGGTGGAGAGAGAGTGTGTGGCTGCGGCGGTGGGGGGGAGGGGGATATAAGAGCAGCTGGAGACCTCCACTTTCTCACATCATATCTGAACATCTTGTTATAGTACCCCGGCGTGGCAGTAAAATAACCTTCTTGCCCACTTTATACACCTCCAATTCCCTGAACCGAACTCCTGCATTCCCCATGTACAGCAGGCAGAAAGCAGAGATGAGTGGCACCACTAGATGCCTTCCCAGAATGCAACTGCTGCACAGGAGGAGGGGGGGGGGGGGTTAGACAGAGAAGGGTATGCAGAGAAGACCTCCAGCTGCCCTGCCGAGTGCTCATCACCATATAACTGTTCATCAAAGAAATCCGCGTGCAATTAATTACATTATTCCCCAGCTCCTCAATCTGTGCTACTGAGTCATTACTTCAATATTGGCTTTCAGAGACTCATCTAACTAAAGCCACAGCCAATGTGCCAAATCACAGCTCCCTGAGCTGGGCAGCCTCAATAAAGAGTGGTATGGAAAAAAGACAGCAGTGAAAAAGCCCTCTCCTATCGGCTTGCAGGAGCTATCATTTCTCTTTTTTATTGCCATTTATTTTCCTCCAGGAATTCACTGCCAGTATATTGGCAGGCCTTCCAGTAGATGGAGGCAATGAAATTTAGCGCGGACACTTAACACTGGGTCAAGCCTTGTGCGCGGCTCATGTGTGGCGGTAATATGATAGACAAACGCTTCCAGTTTGGGGAAAGAGGGCTTTTTTTATGTTACAGGAATAGAGGCGCAGTGCTAGGCCAGGCAAGTGTTGCAGTAAATAAGATGGAAAATGCCTAAGTGTAGCCTTTCAGAGGGAGGAAGAAGATACAAACGTTTGCAAAATGGCAGAGGGCTGTACTCTGTCTGTGGCTATTAAAGAGAGAGGACCTAAATAGGTCAAAGCGGTGCCATTATGCTAAACCCTCAGGCGTGGAAGAATCACTGGCTGGAAGTAATGCAGTAAATAAGCCAAGAAAAATGTATAGGCTAATGGAGATTAATTAAAAGCCATTGCACTCAAATCCTTAAGAGAAAAGGCCACTCAATAAACATGTAATTTGAATCCCTTTACATCCACTTGTGAACAACACAGAAGCTAATGAATGCAACTGAATTATAGACGCATTAGTACCAATGATACCTGTAGCAAAAGAGACTGCACTAACTGACTAACATTTAAAGGTTATACAAGCTGAAATGCATCTATTTCACTATGGAAAGTATTACATCATTCATCCATCCTTGATCACCTTACCAGTGTCAGGGAATCCCAATCCTGGTGAGTAAGAGTGCTGATCAAATGTTAGCATGTCTGCAATGCTTACTCATTAACCTGTATCTAATGGGCTTATGAAGGCAGGGTCATGGGTCAGCTGGTTAGAGTTGATGTTGCCATTAGTGGAACCTTATGTCTGACCCAGGATGTCTGTCCAAGGCCAGTCCTGCTATCACTAATTCCTGTTGTAAACATCCACATTCAGCCACCCTCCTGAAAATCATAGCTGTTGTTACAAAGTCATACAACCAGACAGCACCACAGTACCAATGTATTAACAGCAGTGTGACTTAACCTGCATCTGTTCTTGCTGCTTTACAGGAGGAAACAAAAAGCCAGCCAAATAATGTGACTGTAACTGAACTAATCATGACAGGAAATGACAGGAAATGACACAACAATATACATTCTTGATGTCTGATAAGTAGCCAGTGCATAAGTAGTCACGATGATGACATCATTTTACCATTAGCATTACAATGGAATTACATTGATGGTGGACTTGATGATTCCCTTTCATCCAACTGGTCATAAAAAGCTGGAACGTGGCCATAATGGGCTGCTAGGCAGCAGAGAGGCTGGGGGTCTCACAGAAAGCATTCAGTACATTGGTTTAGTGCTGCCTTAAAGTGCTGTTGGAAATATCGTAATTACAGTTGAGCACACATGAACAATTCCACAAAGTGGAAAATAGGGCTGGGAAACAGGGAATTTTCTATGATACATACCCAAGTTGCCAAAAAATATATAATAATTTGGCAACTTGGCAACTACAGTATATTATTAGTATTATATTATTATATGTTATTGTTCAACATTCTATGTAAATAATTCACATTGTTACATGTTTCTATTTTCATTTTAACATAGTTTCGCTTTTAAAAAACAACAATACATGCCTGGTGTTGATTTTCTCCTCTCCTTCTGCTGTTGCAGCACAAAGTAGCTCTCTGCAGCTTGATTACTAAAATAAAACAACAGCTACCAACAGGAGCTTACGAGGATCTTCTGCCCATTACAACTCCCCTCACTGTTCAAACACACAGGTATTAGTGACCTTGAGAAGAATCTGACTGCTCTCAGAAAATCAATGCAAAGCACTCACAAAGCCATGGCTACATCCAGCATAGCTGTGTGACATTTGAGTTGTTTGCCCTATTTAGAATTTTGAAAAAAGGCAAAATAGTGGGAGGAGATGGGGGACTGTGTCTTTTACCTATTCACAAGCTCACCTCTGATTCCTCCAGTTGGGGCTAGTGGAGATCAAGGTTTTGCCGCTTTTGCTCACATTAACGTGTCAATTCCCGTGTCGGTTTACATTTACAGATACATCTTTGTGGACCATCGTTATTTTAAAAGCATGTCATTCATTCAGCCTTTATGCTTTACCAGGTAGCTCTTGTTGAAATGCCACTTCCTCCCCAACCACCGCTTTCTGCTTGCAACCAAAACAAGTTGGCCAGAAGGTGCATCTGTAATGGGTGCACATGCATCTAGGTGGCATTATCAGTACTGACAAAGACAATAAAAACATATTAAGTGCCTGTCAGTCTCCATTATGTTATAAGTCTTTCTATGACGTAAGCTAGCTCGGTTAACCAACTTCTGCTTGATCAAAGGGTAACCAGTCAGGAAGTGGTGGGAGAAATTCACTTAAATTTAATTTAGAGTAGGGAAAGGAATATCTGAAACATACCTTTACTAAATCAAAATCACATCAAAATTCAAAGGGGTGTTATGAACTGGTAGGAGCATGGAGCTATGATTTACTACAGAGTCACTAAGTCATAATATATGCTCTCAAGGCTCGAAAAGTTGTCTAGGATTTATTTCCCCCATTATCATACAGCCACATGCACTGGTTTTCAGCTGAAAAAACTGATTTTACTTGGCAATGCCACTTAAAAAGTTGGAATAACTTTCAAAACTAAAGTTGTTCTACTTGAAAAGCTTCAGTACAACCCATGCTAACTAGGCGAGGTACCTGTAATAGTTCAATAAATTATAGTTTTCCACAAGATTGCCATTCTATTTTCCCTGAGCTGTGACAACTCCAACCATGCAAGATAAACACTGATTTCTGTATTCGAGGTTCCCGCTTTATTGTGGAAATGAAAGATTCTGCTGAAGAGAATCTGTTTCAGCTTTATGATTTAGGCCTACACAGCGCTGAAAATAGCTACCTGCCATGTGAGACCTGACAGCACCCAGCAATGACTAGGCAGCTCGCAGAAATAGCTTCCCCACCTGTGTCTAAGGCAAATTACAACACACAGGGGACCTGTTACATTTCAGCCCAGTTCCACATCACTTGGCACAAAGAGAGACTATTTAGGTGGTTTAGTGCTCTTATTTATGTTGAGAATTACAGCGAGATCGAAATCCTGTCAGTTTTTTTTCCTCCACCGACAAGTTGTGTTTTCGGGGGCTATCAGTGATCTTGGCAGGGCAAAAGAATTACTCCGTGACCCTCTTTGCAAAGCATGCCCTTACTCTGTTTTTGTTTTGGTCTGGGCTTCCTCTAGCAAGTAATGGACTTCCTTCAACCCATAAATCACACTTGTGCACCCCCTTTCATCTTTTTCTTTTTTTTGTTTCTTCACCACATCTTTGTTAGTGTGAAGCTATTTCTTTCACAAAGTGCAGCCAGACAATGCTGGCTCTCTTTCTCCTGTTCTTGGAAAGGCTGTTTTACAGGCGCTGAGGGCCACAAATGTCAACCACAGGAAGGCAATTATGAGAGTAAAATTACTTCCTTACTGTTATCAATCCGCTCTCTGGACCCAGGGAACGGTTAAAAGCCACCATGAAATAGGGCACAGTTAGAGTTTTCTCCTGGGCCCCAGCCAGGGCTACTAACCTTGCTATTAAAGGCCCCGACAAGCTTTGTCAATGCAATCTGCTGAATGCCTTGAGTGACACGCGATCGATATTCTCCACTCTCCCGGGTCATCACCAGTGACAGAGGCCTAAGTAATAATACAGCCCTAGCTGCCTCCTCTAACTTAAATGCTTCCACTGCCACAATATTTCTTTTTTTGTCTCGGGGCTTGTGAGCTAAATTTTCCTCGCTGATCGAAAGAGGAAGATAGGGAAGGTGGGAGGGAGCGGGGCTGGGGTGGGTGGGGGGCTGAGGAATTGCACTGTGTCTGGATTGATGCTGGCTAGGGGAGCGAGTGTGGCGGGCCGAGGGAGGGGGGGGGGAGGCACAGAGGTAGGGGGCTCTGATAAATCGAAAATGACTGGCTGCCGAGTTGTAATCTGCCAGCGCCGAGCCCCCTGTAGCAACAAGCCAAATGAAAAAGCACGCTGACAGGCCGGAGAGATGGAGGGCCTGCGGTAGATTGCAGGGAGGAGATGGCGCAAGGGAGAAAGGGGAGGGAGGGAGGGAGGGCGGGAGAAGGAGAGGGAGGGACTGCAGGCACAGGGAAGAGAAATTGTGGGGGAGACATTTATGTTTGTTCGTGTGCATGAAGGTGTCAGGGAGCAGTGAGAGAAATGTAGTGTGTGGTTGCAAGCAGTAAATAAAGCGCACGCACACACACACACACACACACACACACACACACACACACACACATAAACTGTTACCAGCTGGAGAACATAAGACTTCCATTACAATTTCTAATAAGGTCCAATGTAAACATGAACAGTTGGCAGTGTTGCACCACCCATCAAGAGCTGTCAATTAGCTGTACACTGAAAACGCGGTAATATGTTTATATGACTAGGCCTGTGTGTGTGTGTGTGTGTGTGTGTGTGTACACCGGCGGCTTGTAAATCTGCTGTAACGCTATCTTTGCATTTTGCATGAATGCCATACTTACCATCTGAAAGTCATGCACATGCACACACACACACACACACACACACACACACACACACAAAGAGAGGGAGAGAGATAGAGAGGTAGCTGTCCTGCCCTTCACCAGCAGGTGAATCATGCTCCAATATCAAAATCCAACACAAGAGCTCCACCTACTGCAAGTGCCTCCTCCGTGCCCTGTCCTCCTTTGTTCAGACAGCCAGGCGAGCCCTGGGAAAACACCAGCCGGAGACGGCTCCCCGTGTACAGCGTGCAGCTCATTTCTAGCCATTCCAGTTAATCTCAAAGTAACCTTTCTCATTGGACATTAGCGTCAGACGGAGAAATAGGCGATCCAGACAGGGCTAATGAGGGTGCAGTAGTCTGGCCTTGTCTGGCTCCCTGATACAATGTCAGCTGCGATGAGAGCTAAGAGCTAAGCCCGCTCTCCCCTCCTAAGTATTAAGTGTGTAAGCCTGATGCCTGTTAAACAGGGTCTTGCAGGAGCAGGGCCTGAGAGGGAGTCAGTCTGCCACACTGTCTGCCTGCCTAACAGGCCTGCTAGCCTGAATACACAACAGGACTCCCTCACGATAAGGCAAGGTCAATTCAGTAACAGCGGCGAGCCCGAGACAAGAGGACCAGCATTGTAATTGGGAACTCAATAAAGCTCATGTGGAAAACAATGTAAGACAGTGCTGGCAGATCCCACCCACCAGGAGCACAGGGGGCCCAGAGCAAACAATCTGTCTGCACAGCCATCCATAACCCTACACAGAGTTTACACATCTACATCAGATGAGCTGCATATATTTATAAATCACTAGTGACACAGCGTGGGGCCTGCTGAATTCACAAGCAGCAGGAAATTGAGCCACTGTATTTTCGGCAGAATTATCTGCAGCTCTTTGTCTGTTTATCCATTGCTGCTTTTTTTTTTTTTTTTTTGCCTCCCCACAGCAGCAGACATGCCCAGCAAGGCAACAGGGGCCTCGAATCTGTAAAGGCGGCGTCCCTCCTCCCCCCCTTTTATCATTTGCAGACCCGTGGCTCACAGTCGGACTGTCGCGGAGAAAAGCCATCTCCCTCACAGCATGGCTGCTGTTTCAGGGCCACGCCAATCTGCTGCGTGCACCCCAACTTCCCGCGCTCCCACTGGGCTATTGAGGAAATCACAGCTGATACTGAATCGTTTGTCTCCCTTATGTGCTCACCCCTGGTCGCGCCACAGCAAAAGAGGGGGGAAAAAAAAGTGGGAGGACAGCTTTCCCCCCCCCCCCTGAGGAAACACTGAAAATTATTTTTGTAACCCTCAGCGTGGCAATTTTGGTGAAAGCACACAAAAATGAATAAAACACAATCTAAAAGGCAGTCTCTGCAGGAGTGGGAGTCTGCCTGTGGCTTTCTGAGTTTGCTGAGGAAAATTGGGTTCTCAGCCTGAGGTTTATCACTTGAAACTTCAGCCATTTTCTGGAACAAAACTGGCGTAATCATTTCAAATGGGCTAGCATGAGATGAAGACTTTATACAAGTAGCGTAAGAATCCACTGAGGCTAATCAAAAAAAAAGACTGGAGAAAATAATGTGGGATTTATACTTTCCACTGTGGTGCGTTTTGTGTCAAATGGCTTTGAACTACACAGGCTGTCTCTGGGATGAGTGGTGCATAAACAACCCAGGAGCCAGGGATCATAGACTCATCAGTGCAGATTTGCTAGAGCTGGCCGCAGCGTGCATATTCCTCAGCCACAATCAATTATCCTGCCAAAAACACAGGCCAAAGAGGCAGCCCCCACATAATTGTAGCTAATAAGCAATAAAAAGGAGGATAACCTGCACCACAAGACCTTGTCAATCATGCCGGCTGATAAGATTAACTATGACTTCAGAACGAGCTCCCCTCATCATCCGGGGGAAAATGGCTAGCTCTTTGGAAAGAGATGTGAGCAAGAGTAAGATATTGTTTCAGTGTGTGTGCTTTCACTGATAAGAGCGTGGGATTGAGTTGGGATCAGCTAATGGTGTTCAGTCTGACTTGTGACCTGCTCTGATTTACTCTAGGCTGGCCTACAGCCATGATAATCAGTGGCGTAACCTTGAAGGCTAATCAAAGAGTTCTCAGATACAACAGCCGAGCTCTATCACCGAGAGGTCAATACAGACCCAAAAGGTAAACACAGCCTCTCTGAGAAAGACAAAACATGAAACCAAGAACCCAAAACAAAGCCTTATGAAATCTGAGGGTAGAGACAAATCAATGACTTCCTTACATAAGCAGAAAAGTTTTTTGGTTTTTTTATCAGTACAAAACAAAACTCTGTCAAGGCTATGAAGTACTATCCTAAAAGTTAGCAGAAGAACATCACACTTTCAGAAATGTCACAGCCAAAACCACTTTCAGAGCAAAAAGCTAAATTTAATATTATTAATTGAGTAAACAATGTGATTTCCTAAGCTTGTGTCTACAAATAACAGTGAGCTATATACCTTTACAAAGTGAGGACACACTCAGCATCAGGTCCAAACACCTTCCTTCATTCCTTCAGTGTAAAAGGTACTTGTGTGATAAATTATGGAGAAGTGCACGAATGATACAAGGTTTATTTTCAACCCAAAGAAAAAGCAGTAAAGCAAAGAAAACATGCAAGTCTGGGTACAATGTTAAAAGTATTAGGGTGCGTTGGGAGTTTGGGTGAGAAGTGCTTTTCCTTCGCTGCATTCTCACTGGAGAGCAAATGAGATGCTAAAACAAGCATCTACTGTATTTAAAAGCATACGTTCAACAATGCTTTTTCAAAACTCCCCCACCCCCACCCCTTACTCTTCATTTACACTCGCCTGTATACTTGGATGTATACATCACACTTCATGAAAGGAAACCAAGCTTTTGTAGGCCGAAAGACTGAGAGTTGCAGGCTCTCAAAAGCTAATGTCAAAATTCCCGTGAGCCATCTTTTAAACACGCGAGTAAATAATTCAGCACAGCTTGAACAAAGACTGAATCTGAGTGCTGGGTTCTCTTGTGTAAGCCGCGCTTTCTTTACCCATGCCAAAAGAAGGAACAATGAGTCCAGCACTTTTCTTTCTGTTTGTGACTGGGAGGGTTGTTTTTTTGTTTTTGTTTTTTTGCTTTCAGAGTTCGTTTTCAACCCACAACCAGAGATGCTGCTTCAGTCTGATCTTTGTCTCTTCCATTCTGTGAGAGCTTGCAGCAGGCCAGCCTGTTAGCCTCCTGTTGACCTGTAGGTGGTGCTACATGACAACACATCAGGACAGGGGAGGAGGGAACAGGAGGACAGGAGAAATGACTGAGAAATACTGACAGAAAAGGGGTAGTACTACATCCACTGAAGTCAGTCTGTATTGAGTGAATGTTGACTTAACAGCAAAAGACACTGAGGTCATTTTTTTTTTTTACCTCTCACACACATACTGTACACACACCCTCTCACAAACCCCTAGGCCACAGGCAGTGGTTGAGCAGTGAGATGGAGGGAAACGGCCCTCCGAAGGCGAGGTCAAACCTGCAGGCATGAATAGACGGAGGAGTGAACTCAAAGCTGAGAGAGGGCGACCAGATCATGTTTGTTTCATGTTTTCTCTGTTTCGCCTCCCAGATCGGATGTTGTAGGGCAGTGATGCATGTATGTTTTATTAGTGGATATCTTAGTATTTTAGTAGCGGTACCAGACATAACCTTCCTCCTCCCTTCACCTGTTTCAAGTGTCAAAATCTTGAAACAGGTCAGAAGGCAGATCACTCCACTAGCATCAAGAAAATTCTTGAAACAACAAGCATTTCATTGGACACAAAAATAATCAAAATAAAGATTTTATGCTTTTTTATCCTAAATATGAAATGACTGGGCTGTCAACTGCTGTGTAAAAGCCTCAGGAAAAAGTTGACTTTGGCTACACTGACCTCTGCCACATGGTGAGGCCAGTTTAGCCCCTGGCAAAGACACTACATCAAGGCCATCATCGGCCTCCAACAAATTTAATGTCAAATACTCCACTAACTGCTTCCAGATACACCGGTGTTGTATTTTGCAGTGGTTTAACACTGGATGGCCACTGGTAGAGTGTATTTTTAAATGGACACTCACTTGGTGGAAGAAGCATCTGCTCTCTGTCCTGTGTATGTATGCTGTGGGCCTATACTGTCCTGAAATCTAAAGCTAAATATTTGAGGAGAGTGGACCCTCCTTAAAAAAGACTTGTATATATCCTGCACTAGCAGCTTGTATGGCTCCACAGTTTCTGGCAGTGCAGCAGTGTGAATAGCTTGCCTGGGCTTAGCTGGAATAATACTGTATTGAGCTGCACAAAGAGAGATGAGGAGGAGTGGGTGGAGGGGATGTGCAGGGAGGCTACCTCTGCTTGTAGCAGCGGGCCAGGCTGGGAATCAGTTCAAAGATTCCCCATATAACTCTGATTAAAAATACACAATGGATCTTTTTAACTTTCATGGCTAATAATTGATGAACACAAAGGCCCTCTTGAATTTTCCATGTGAAAGAGGAGCTGACATTCGAAAGGTTCACTGAATCTGAGCTACTCGTCCTCCCTCCCTCCCTCCCTCCCTCTTCCTGCTCTCCCTCTCCTTGTAGCTGCGGGCTAATTGCAGCGATTTTAGATGATTGTTATTAAAAACAGGCGAGCGGCGGCGCTTTGCGAGCTGAATTCCCTGGAGGAGAGGCCCCCGTCACACCGGGAGCGCCTGTGCATCCTAATGACTGCAATCAGGGCCCGCAAGAGCGAGGACGCCTTTGTTTCCTCTGACGCCGTGAAAGAGGCGAAGAGAGGCGCGCACACAAAAACACACTCCAGCGCTCTTCAGGATGAATAAACCTAAAGAGAACAACAACAACAGCGACGGTTCACTCCTTGTCGTCTCTTCCCACTGTAATATACATGGATGAGCGGATATTCAAGTGAGGAAGCCTCCGCCGAGACAATAAAATACATAAAACAGCCACAACCGCAGCGACCCACACATAAACAAATACACCGTTTTACAGTTACATTTGCGGCATATGGATGAGGCTCTTACGCGAGAGCTGAACTCTCTAAAGACTGTAGAGATGGTAGTGGACTTAAGGAGGACTTGGATTTGTACTTGGACAAATTTGAGTCCGATTCTCAGTGACTTACAACAGAGGAACAAGTTGTATTTCCTGCATTGCCCACATCACTAGCAGCATAGTGTAAGGAGTCAAGAAGTACAAGGGTCAAAACAACAGCACCCAGACAGTAGAAGTACTATGGAACACAGAAAACCAATGTTAACAAGAAAACACTCAAAGATCGCAAACCTCCGCCAACGCTTAACAATTTTCTGTTTCACCCAAACACATTGTTCCTATAACCTTTACATAAAATTGATTTCCTGACCCTGCAAACATAACTTGGGATTTGGAATCAAGTCTCTGTCTTCATAGTTATGGCTAAGAAATGGCTAATCGTCAAATGGCTGGTATTCCAGACACGAATTACCACCAAAATCAAATAAATTGATCCTTCGTCAAACGATCTGTCCACCAAATTTCATGGAAATCTCTTCATACGTTTTGGAGACAGACGGACGATGTAATTAAAAGGGTGAAAACAGCCTCCCTGGCAAGAAAACCATCTCAACTATCTCATGAGGTGGAAAGGAAATCTATGCAGCACGATTTTTGCACCAGTCCCACCTTAGTAACATCAATACTGTTGGGGTTTTTTTTGGGGGGAGGGAAAAGAAAACATATGAGCTTTATTACAAGCTTGTCCCAGTGTGATGAATGTTCATGAAACAAAAGGAGTTTAATTGCCTGATTTTGCACTGCTCTGTTCATTTCTGCTAATGTATTACTTTCCCTACTCTGCCCACTTATCACCTTGAACACTCACACACACACACACACACACACTGAAAGCTCACAGTGTGGGACCATAACAAGTACCAGAGATTTAACAGTGTGATTAATTAAATTGTAACTAAATCAATTCCAATTACTGAACAGGGTCGTTCTAATGCGAGGCGGCAGGCAGCACGCTGACCAGCCACGCCAGGAAGTATCTGATAGAATTACAACAGACAAATTACAACACACAGCACTCTTAAAAAATAACGACACGGTGCTCCGTTAAAACAGGCTGGGGGCAGCCACTGATCAATACCAGGGATATCTGCTGAGTTAGACTGTAAGATGATAAAGTTGGGGGGAGAAGGTAATGCAAGTATGTAGGAAAAGTACATAAGCAGAGAACAAAGAGAGTGCTTTGGCTACGGAAACGTTGAGTACATGAACTGCGGCTTTATTGAAATACAAGAACTACGGGTGCGACTGAGTCAGTGATCGATGGATCTTGGAGGGGAATAGGCCAATGGGGAGCTGTGCTTTGACTTGATCAATCACCACCTCCGCGGTGAGGGAAAGAGAGAAAGTCTGTGTGCGAGAGAGAGAGAGAGACAGAGAGAGGGAGATTTTAGTCTAGCCTGCTTGAATTTCTTGCAAGTCGCCACTCTTTGCCCAACCTGTCACTGATCTTTTTCTAGCCTTTTTCCTTAAAGCTTTACGACTTCCCAGTGACTGTCAGTCAGTGAAAGTGTGAATAGAAAAGCAAATGCTGACAGCACCTGCAGAGAGCGAGACGGTGAATACGGCAGCAAACAGAAGACACTGCTAAATGTTTGATTGTGCTTACAAGACACGCTTCTCCAACAAACCTATCCGGTTCCGGCTTCCCGGTGACACGGAGACACCTATCAGCCTCCGTCAGACAGTCGAAAAAAAAACCTCAGCGGGCCTGTGTGAAAGCGCCGTGAATGTTGTTTGTTGTCCAATGCTCCATCGCTTTCCTGTAGCAACAGTGGAGACTAGAGGCCTGGGTAGTGAGTGGAGCTCACAGCACGGCTGAAAGCAAATGCACACACACACACACACACACACACACACACACACACTGAAAGGAAAACACAGAACCTGTGAGCAGAGGGTCTCCACAACGCTGTAGCCTCCTCCCTGCCCATGCATAATGGATGAGAACATGTAAATACGTTATTCCACACATGCATTAATGATCACGGAGAAACTCACAGTCTAAGCGGCTGGGCAATTAATAAAAGATGGTGCGCAGATACAGCCCCCCCCCCCCCCCCCCCCCCCCCCTCCCCCCAGCCCACCCCTTCATCCACCAAGACACATTTCATGCCAATTCTTAACCTTGTTTTATTTCTGTGCTGCTTGGGGGTATGGTGCAGCTGGAGTATAACTGAATAATGAATGGAGGCTATCAGAGCGCCTGACTACTGGAGAGAAAGTCTGCTACATAGATGATACCGTGAGCGTGCGCACACACACACACACACACACACACACTGCTGTGGTCCTTATTGGTTGCTCTGGGGAGGAAATGACGGGTTAACTGGTCTCCGGGGAGCTGTGAAATGAGGGCTTCATAGCCTGGAGATGGTGCATAAAACATCAACTCCAAACACACAGACACAAACACATTCATCTCACAAGACACACACAGTGTAAATAGAGACTTTTTAGTGAGTGTTGCAGGGCGTCCATTCCCTTGCTGGCTAACTCCTCATATCTGGCTATGAGAGAGAGAGAGAGAGAGAGAGAGAGAGAGAGAGAGAGAGAGAGATCTCGTCCCGCCAGTTAGATTGACAAGCCATCAGCCTGACCAGCTCATACTCTGTGGAACAAATACTTGACGAGGCAGAGCTTTCACTTTCCCCAACCATCTGTCTATCTGTCTATCTCTCTCTCTCTGTCTCTCTCTGATCTCTCTCTCGCTCATTCCATCACTTGTGCCGCAACCACAAGCTGACCTTTCACCGCCTACGCCACCACCGCTGAGCTTCCTCTGCTCATCAAGTACAAAATAGGCGAGAGGAGGAAAAAAGAAGAAGAAAAAACACTGGCTTCCCCTGCGGCTAACTTTTTTTCTTTTTTTTTTTTCCCTCTCTCCTGTGTGCTGATTTCAAGTGACAGTAATCACTGTTTATTAGCTCGCCTTGCCCTTGTCATGTCCAAGAGTAGCAGCCACATATTAGAGTGATTAGACAATTAGGGCCATTACAGTATTACACTGGCCAATGTCACACATCACACATTACACTGTGGCTGGAGAGAGTAGACAAAAACGGTCTCTCTCTCCCTCCATTACAAGCATTTCAACAGCTCTAAGCTGGCAGAAAATGGGCTTAATGATTGCGGCCAGGCTCCAGCGTGCACGACTGCCCTATTTAGAAATAGGCTGCATTTTCTCTTCAAATTAACAGCGTAGGGGGAAAAAGGCGCAAAGGGGAATGGAACATGGTGAGCAGAGAGAGAAAGGCTGATGTAACAGGGCTTATGCTACAACACCAATTAACACAAGGCCCGGTACTCAATTCCTAAAAACTAACTAAACACGACTTCATTAATCTGAGGGAAGAGCGGAGAGACGCGTATTTACTTAAACTGCAGCAGGTCAATTACTAAAGCTAAATAATTTACAGAATGTGATATTTAGGTCCACTAAAAATCATATTAAGAAAAAAAACTCCACAGTAAGTAAAAACGTGCTATATAACTAGCATAATTACAGCATATTATACATTAATTATTACATGATAATTCTAGTGTAATTAGTATAATTCTGTGTTTGCATACACGTGAGAGATGAGAAGTTCTCTCTTTGTTCAGGGCAACAGAAAAGCAAACGACCAAATTAATCAACAAGAGACGGGAAGAGGAATCTCTTCAGTAACGAGGGAATCTATAAGGTGGCAGAAGAGAGGAGACGAGAGGAGAGGAGAGAGGAGAGGAGAGATGACAGAAGTAAGGAGGAGAGAGGAGCCCAGCATCTGGAGACTGCGAGACATCACAGCACTCTGGCGGTCAACCTCTTCTCTTCCAGGAGGGGTAAAAAGGGAGGGAAATCTGTTTCCTGTCATCTTCCATCTTGTCAGTCTTTGTTCAGACATCTTGCATCTCCTCCACCAGCTGTTTGCTGCCTGTGCTGACAGATGGCTCGCTCTCTTTGATATGCACTCTCCTCTGGCCCGCTCTCCCTCACTTGCTCCCCCCCACCCCACCCCCCACCCCCACTCCTCTCTCTCTTTGGGTAAAAGTTTTAGGGATAAAGCCAACCTGGGATGCTTCCTACATTTTGCTAAGCGCGCAAAAGCGAGTCAGTCACACTGTCAAACTGTTGGCCTGTGTGCAGAATAGCAATGGTGTATAATAAACACATGGTCACATGGTCGTCCTGATGTCATGATGGAAAATAATGATCTGCACATTTGAATGCGTGTGCCTGTGTGTGTGTGTGTGTGTGTGTGTGCGTGTGTGTGTGTGCGCAGATCCGTTCCACAGCGCCGGCCAAGTCAGACAGACATCCAGCCAAGCCTCGCTCAGGGGGAGGGTGCTGAATAGCAAAGGATTGTTTCTTTGGACAACGCCAGTGTGGACTGGTATTGCCAGACAGTTACACAAGTTTACATTCAGACAGAAAACAATTGTTGGGCCCCGCAGTCTGCGAGCATGTGATCTATCCTTCCATAAATCTGTGACACTCCCAGAGCTCCGATTGCCTGCCAGTGTGTGTGTGTGTGAAATGACCCTAGCCTGCATGTGAGCGTGCACGGGACAACAGAGGACTCTTTGAGCCAGGGTGCCAGGGTCTGCCCATGCAGCTAAGGCAGCTAAACTATGGGAACCATCCCCGTGCCCAGTCATCCAGCAGGCTGAAACCGGAGCTGCTCGGGACCGGGCAGCAGACGGCAGGCAGGTCCCGGCATTCCAGTGGGAATTTAACTGGGGCTAATGAGCTCTGGGAGGAGAGCGAGGCCGACATTCCCTATGCAGCTGAAGATACACCTTCGCTGCCTCGGGTACAGACATATACCTGCTATCAAGTGGAACAGGGCTTCTCAAGCATTTTCATGTCAAGTGACTCCCATTAGCAAGACTGTGTCCCAGGGACTCCCATACAGGAAGTTATTGTTGTTGTTGATTTAGTGTTGAATAATAGTGGTCAGAGTGAAACCTATGACCCATCCTTATACGTTGTCTAACTGGCATAATTTCTGGCGAGTCAAATTCTAGTGAAAGTGAAGTATTCGTCATCTTGCTGGGGACCTCCTGGAGGCCCCTCAAGGACCACTTGCTGGCCCACAGACCCCAGTTTGAGAACCACTTAAGTAGCGTATCTAAATATTATTCTGTGGCAGCGAGGCCTTAAGCACGCCACTTATACAGAAGTTAGGGCTGTGGATATCCACAGATATGACGAGTCCTTTTCCTATCCTTTAGGGTGAGGGTAGGAGACGGTGATAAAAGGCGACAAGCTAAAGCTTGCAGCCTGTGTGGGTGAGAGTGGTCTTTCCGGTTGGCCAGGCATCCTGTCAGTCAGTCGTCCATCTGTCAGGCCTGTTTCTAGTGGCTACACTGAGGGCTCTCTCTCTCTCTCTCTCTCTCTCTCTCTCGCTCTCTGGCCTGCGATTGCTCAGTGATCCACACTGTGGCCAGCCGCTCGCTCTCTCTCCATCCTGTCTTCCACTGAGGGGGAGGGCGACCAGAGACACAGAGGCAAGGCGCTGCCTCGCTGCAGCCCACTCATCGTGTTTATATCCAGCACATTAACACAAACATGGCAGGGGGATATGTGATCCTGCCCGGGGTCTGAACCCTGCAGCGGCTGCCACTTTCATCAAAACGCACACCCTGTAGACACACACACACACACACACACACACTGTTCAGGCCTGAGAAGATGCCAGCGGTATCATCAGAAACGCTGTCACCGCAACTCAGCATCGCCTCACACAGGACGGCTACGCTCATTTAAACTGAAAGCTCGTTTAGAGAGGTATTACAAAACAAAACAAAATACATGTATGTGCCTGGAGAAGATATGTCATAGCAGCAATTGAGGATGACTATCTCCCTTGGTGGTCTAACAGGGAGTGCTACAGGGTAAGAGATGCTCTGGATATAAGAAAGAAAAAAGAAAAAATAATCTGTCATTATCGCGTTGCTCTGACAGCCTCTGTTTTGCCACCAAAAAATGTCAGTTACACGCTAGTCCACTTTGAAGCTTAGGATAAGCTGACGCACGAGAAGCCCTGTAAAACCACTTAGCTCTTCAGGAACAAATAGGTCTAACAGAGTGAAAATCTTCCTAGTCGAGCTACTTTACTCCCTCTAAGCTTCTGTTGTCTCCTCTGTGGTGGAGGCTTTTGTCTGACAGATGTTTACAGGGGATGGGCGATGTTTCCTCGCTGCGTGCTGCCTGGGAAAACATCTGGAGTTTGCAGGGATTTACCAGTAATCCCCTCGGCAAGCTGTGGAGCACTCTCCTAGAATTTCAATGTGTCTGTAAAGTAAGCAAGCTTTTCTGGAGAAAAAAAAAAAAGAAAACTGGCGGCGCCTTGCGACAAGCGTTGCTGGGGTCAAAAGTTCCATAAGCCTCTTACCAATCCAGCTTTTAAGCATAAATAAATTAAACTGGCTTGGCTAAAATGGCTCCAATAAACTCTCATTAAAGTCCTCCAAGCATGGACGGATGGGCAGAGGGATAAAACTTTCATGCAGATCAACTCATTCATTATTTGACAAGAAGAAAACAGCTTTTGCCAGTGGGGAGGCTTGTATGGGATGGTTACCCCAGAGGAACCTTGTGAAGCAGAAGAACACAGTCGGAAAGCAAACCACGGAGCAGCGAGCACACCAGTTAACAATAGTCTCCCAGTCGACTCCTAATGGAGGATTACGTTCTTCAAGAGTGCCTTTGTAGGGAATGGTCCATAGTAATGTACAGAGTTGGTTTGAACCTTCTCCCCTTGGGTTTATGTTTGAAACGGGTGATACCACCCAAGAGAGGTTTCCACAGCATGTGACTCATGTAAAATACCGCGCCATCATCACAGACTGCAATAAGCCCCCCTAAATGACATCCCACGCCCCATTCTGTGGTTCTCACTGGTATTATAGTCATTATAGTCACCCCCTACTATTCAACAAACTAAACCCGGCACACAGGCACAGTAAATACAGAGGAGTAGAAGATGCAATCCTTTCCACATACCCACATCTCAGCTGGAACCAGCACAGTTTGGCCAAGTTGGACCAACAGTCCTCATCAGTGTAAACTCTGGGAGCTGCGGTGTGAAGCCAGCACCAAAGAATAAGTTCTCACATGTTAGGGATATAAAAAGGCAATTGCAACTAACCGCCACCACAGATATTAACTATGTAATGGATATCAACGTTACCCAGCACAAAGCTTTGATCACTATTCAGGTAACAATGTTTTACAATGTTAGCATTGTGGCCTTCCAATGCAAAAAAGCACAAAAAAAAGGGTACCAAATTATATAGTGACCAATAGTTGTGGTTTAGCAAACTGAACAGTAGAAAGGGAGCAATGTTATGGAGAAACAGAGCCATGTATACAGCTGCCCCCAAACTGGGTTTAGGTGAACCAGTGGTCATAGAGAAGTCAACATCTGAAGTGATACCTGCTAGTTTGTCTGAATGCCACCTTTCTGAACGTAATAACAGGGGTGTCATGTGTTCCAGCAGAAAACATCTTCTGTACAACAAAATCTGACAGGAAATTCAATATATATATATATATATATATATATATATATATATGCACATACCTCATGTATGTGTAAAGAAATAGAAAATATAGCAAGAGTTGGTTAACAAGCACCCTAGTTACCTAGACAACAAGTTTGTTTTATTATAAAGCATGGCTAGGTATGCTTTGATTAAACAGAGAATACTGAAATGTAAACATGTACAAATTTAAACCAGCGACTGTAAGCAGAGATATAGTGAGTAAGACAACAACCTGTAACCACCCAATGGTAACTAATAATGTGTATGAGCACGTAAAATGGAAAGGCAAGGATGCAACCAGTAGAACAATAACAAATAGTTATTGTGCACTGATCTTTAATCGCTGCACCTACACAAGTACATCAGCCAAACGCCTACAATGTAAATATATCTCTCTGAGTGCAGCCATCTGGCCACGGGAGAGGCCAGAGTTAACACACCAATCACAGGGCACTCAGTGTGTGTTAAATTGAATTAGGCCAGTGTGAATCAGGCCGCTGTTCGCCCTCTGTGGGTCTGTGGCCCCAGAGTTGGCCCGCTGGGGGGTCCTGGCATCGGCTTAGAGGACAAAGAGCTCAGAACAGACACACAGAGCAGCACTACAGCGTTGTGTACTCTTTCCACTCAGAGGAATGTGACCCACCGCCCGCCTCCCTCTCCTTCTTACCCTCTCTCTCCCTCCCTCTCCGCATCCCTCCCTCGTACCCTCTCACTTCAGGACATGAGCCCACACACAGGGGTAGCAATTACCCTTTCCCCTGGACTTGGATGACCCCGGGTTCTTGACCCAGAAGCCGCCCGAGCTTCACGCCCCTCCTCGCCCCTTTCTCTTCAGAGAGCAGGAGGAAAAAGGCAAGACAGGCACTCCGTCAAAAATGGCAGTGCTTGTTTAAGGTCACTTCCTATTCGCATGCTGCTGAAAGCGAGCCCGTCAATCACACATAATCACACGTAGGCTGGCTACTGCTGAGGCAGGACAGCCGGGAGCAGGAAAAGCAGACGGCTGCATAAGCTTTTCTTCTCCTCCAACACCCACTCAGCTCAACCCCCCCATACACATAGGCACACACATCTTGTTCTTGTATATACTTGCTCTGAACGGGGCACACGCACTTAGAGAAAAAAAAATAGAGAAGGAAAAGAGAGTCAAGACGCATGGGAATGGGGATCAGCTTTGTAATATTAGCCAGAAATATAGTGCCAGCTGATGAAATTGTGTAAATTCATATCTTCATAATGAAACGTCTGCAATTGATCCAAGCGCAAATTAGAAATATCCCCGATTCAACGAGGCTTGTAATAAATCAGCTCGACCGTTACATCTTTATTTCTCCGCTCTTCACATGCCAAGATCTCGGAAATAAATCAACCGACCAGTCTTCTCTCGCCTCTTTCTGTTTTGACTCCCTCCGCTTTCCTCTCGCTTTTTATGATTAAATGTGAAGTGGAAATGTTCATACTTGATTTTCCCCAAGCCTTAATGGAAGGAGCAGCGAGTGGAAGGAACGGAGCACGGCACTGCACTCTTCCCTTGCACTTTTACACCAGATATTACCGCCAACGCACGCTTCATGCCGTTGTCATGGTTGCCTAAACTTGTCTCCATTGCTGCGTGCTTGGGGGTGTTGTGCAATAGTTGTGCAACACTTTGGCGTGACTTGTAGTTTTGGGCTCATCTGATGGCCAGTATCGGCTGCCACTGTCACCTGTAGTGATCAGTCAAAAGGTTTTGTTTGTAACACACAAACTGTAAGTGTAGTGTTTAACATTTTCATTTAGATAATTGGAAAGATGGCAATGGTTAATACACATTAGACGGATGGCCACGGTCAAGACGTTGACTCTTCATGGATCTGTGTTGAAAATGCTGTTCAGGGTGAATTATTCCTTTCTGGGCTCGGACGAGGGAACGCGGTTCTGAAAGATACGACGGGGCAGCCATCTTCTCACTTCTACATCTTAGACTGCCCAAGCACAAAATGGCAGGCCAGATGGAAAGAGAGCACCTCAGGCACCAGCAGATGTTCCCATGAGGCCACTTGGCACATTCTCACCTATCCACCGTAGTAGACCGGATAATGGCAAAGCCAGTCGTACACGGCTACACGCGAGTTCCACGTCTTTCAAAGCGCCAGAAGACGCCACTAGTGAGAGGTAAGCAGTAAACAGAGCTACCCTTCGCCATGTTTACGTAAAGAGATAGCTTTATTGATCCTGCAGGGCAGACACCTGATGCTGAGAGTAGAACCTAATCAGTACAGGGGGTCATTAGTCATGACACGAAGAAAGCCACGACATGAGTGGGAGCCTGGCTACATGGCCGGCCAGCTGACTGACGAGATGGTCGTTGGGGGCTGACGTCTGGCTGATTGACCGCCCGGCTGGCTAAACGGCTGGCTGACTGACTGAGGGCGATTGTAATTGCAGCCCTGTTTATTAGCAGTGGACTTTTTGGAGAAAGTGCTAGCGGCTGGCTCCGTGTTTGGCTTTCACGGGGTAATCCTATCCCCGCTATACCTCCGGCAGGCCCAATCCCATTACACTAGGTATAAGATCTAAGGTTCAGACGATGATATCATTCACTGCATTAAAACTTCATCACTGTGCCCCACAGTGCACAGGGTCATGCCTGGTGAGGCAGGCAGTAAAACCGGTAGATGATGAGAACCAAGTTGAAATGAATTCAAATAAACACTAAATGCATGTAACTCATTTATTTCTTAACTAAAAAAAATAAGGGCTGTCACTCTAGTGTTAATATATTATTGTATATTTGTTCATGTTTGGATTGAGGACTATTTAAAAGATGTTAGGTAAGGGTGGAACATTAATTCGATTTTAAAGGGATGCCAAGGGGAGCATGCCCCGGGCTTATTTATACTCCACTTGTCAAAATAGTGTAAATGTGTTTGACAATCCATAGACTCATTCAATTTTTGTTTAGAGTACTGAACTAAAAAAATTAAAAATAAATGTGTCAAACAAAAATATATATTTGAGAGGTTGAAATGGCTTAAACCACATTTTAGGATGGAGTCAAAATTAAAATTGAGCATAAGCAAGAGCCATAAAAGTGTTCTCACTGGAGCACATATTAATTATGAATCAAACAAATGGCACCAGACAGAGCCTACTTGCAGTGCATTAGTCTGCCTTTCAATGAAGTATTTACATGAAAAGCACTGTCAGCAGCCAGTAGCTGATATTCCCATGGGTGAAATTACACAGAGAACATTAGTATTTAACCTCCGCTGTAACAGGCCTACACAAGTTGCACTGTGAATTTAAAACAGCCCTCTCAGAGAGGCATGCGGGAGATAAAGGATATCCAAATTGTGTAGCGTATCCATGCCCAACTAAATAATGCAACATTTTCATGGACTATCAACATCATATGGTCAAATATTTGCCAAGAGATTCCTTTGAGAGGAACAAGGCCAGGAGAGAACAACAACATATGGACTCACCTTCTCGTTGTATTTGAACTTGACATAGAACCAACTGGATTTGATCATCCTCTCCTGTGTCCCCGGCTGATTCAGCGTGCCGGTGGAAAGTCAAAGGTTCCTCCAAAGAATAGTCGCGGTAGTTGAACGTGCCGTGCGGTGACACCGAAAAACACCAAACGCTTCAGCTACTTTATCCTATTGGTCTCTCTGCTTGTTCTTTCTCGCTCTGTCTCTCACTTCAAGTCACTAAGCTTGCTACTGTTTCTCTCCCACCCTCCTCTTCTTGGTCTGGTGTGGTGTGCAGTGCGTGTGTGTGTGTGTGTGTGTGTGTGTGTGTGTGGCGTGACAGGCTTGGAAGGCTGACAGGAGAGCTCCTTTAGATGGGCTTCAGCTGTGTTCATCAGCGGTGGCAGATGCCAGCGGAGGAGAATGTCTTCCCTTCTAACTGGACAAGCTCCTAAACACTAAAGCCCCAACCTCCTCTCGCTGCCCAATCCCTTCTCCCTCTCTCTCTCTCTCTCTCTCTCTCCTTCTTTCTCTCTCACTCTCTTCCCCCCTAACTTTCTTGTTTCTACGTCTGTCTAGCTCCCTTTCTCTCCCTCTCTTGCTCCTTTTTCTTTCGCCCCCGGTCCTTTCTATCCCTCTCTTTATGCACCGTTAAGCTCTTTCAGTCTGACCTTTTTTAACCCCCTTCTGTATCTATTTCAATCTTTCAAGCGTTTCTGTGCCCTCTGTAAAGTAACACTGTCTGCTTCATTATTTCTACAGACAGCGCTCCCCGATGTTGGTCTGACCCCAAAGGCTTAACGTTCCCACAAGCCAAATAAACTCTGGCGGCTGAACAAATGTGCCTCCAAAATGCTCTTGTCAAATCCAGTCATGTCGAGATCAGACTGGATACAGCTCAAGTCTTGATAGCCTCAAATATTTAAAAGTATTGTACAAAGTAGCTATTGTTACTATGCTACCTGGTGTCCCCACTTTAATCTGGCAAACACTGACTCACTTGGTTGCATTTCAAGTTTTACAGGTACCACCCAGAATTCTAACAAATGTGTGTTCTTTCACTTAAAATAAAGAAAATAGGCTTTTTGTAAATGTCCTAACCTATCATAACTTTATTCCAGTATTTAAGCACAAATGAAAACAAACATTTCCCATCCTAAAAACACACAATTGCTCAGGTGCCACATACTGTCAGACAATACATTTCAGAGTAGGATTGGACAATTGGACAAATACATTGGGGATCGGTGACCTGAATCCATCGCCGGTGGAAATCCCCTTGCCGTTTTCCCCCCGATTTAAATTACCATGGTGATGGGTAACTTCAAATATAGCCTTGTGTAAAGGGCTTCCTGCAACCGCCTTGACAAAAGAAGACCCCGCATTGACTGGAAAACCCTAAAACAATCCAAATCTATTATTTATATTTTAATTTAAACCAAAGCACGGCGTCTCACATCTGTTAGCCATAAGTGACATGGTGACCAATGAGGAGCAGATTTTGGAAGCATCACATAGTGTGATTAAATTCACAGTCTTACAACTGATTAAAGCCATAACATCAGCGTACCCTGTCTAAAATGCATTTTGCTTCCTCCCTGCTTTTACTGGTATATTTCATTAGCCAACAAGTAAGCTGATATGAATTTGACTTTTCAAACACGTTGCAAACTAATTCAACCAAGTTTATTTACCGGTGCATATTAAATAGACATGGTAGATTGAAAACATGAAGTGAGCTTATTATTTATTTAGGTATTTAGAGTAGTCTGCCACAACCATCGTGAGTAACACATTTCCTGAAATGGGGAAGCACACGCAGGCCCAAAAATTATGCACGAGTTAAACACAGCTGACATTTCCCAGAGCTTTCCTGGTTTGGTTTGAGTGTCTTGTACTACTGCTTCCTATTGTGAATGCACCACCACCTCATACCTAATTCTTCTATAATTTAAAATATAAAAATACTCCTTCTTTGCACATTTAAAAGTGTTTCAATTCATCACACCTACACACACACACACGTGTGTGTGTGTGTGTGTGTGTGTAGCAATTATGGATTGGACCTTTAACAAGTTAGTAGCCTACTGCAAAGGCAGAAGGACTAAAAATGGCCACATCCAGAGTGGAGACTTGGCCACCCAGCCAATGTTTACATTCTGCCACTCTCCCAGCACATGGGGCCCAGATCCCATACACACACACACACTGCTGTGTATATAATCATGTCATCTTTGACTATGGCTTGAGATGTCTGCCAGCTAAAATGGGCTCCTTTATCCCATGGGAATAAGCCAAATTTGGCAGCCCCCGAGTTACACTGAGGCGATCCCTCTATCATAGGACAGAAGTAGCTTATAAACAAAAGCAATCAGACTCAACAGCACCAGGCATGTGACTGCGTTAGCATCCACGGAAACCATAAAAAACAAAAACACACATTCATCGCCACAAGGTTGATTGACAACTTTCACATGGCATCTGTTCATTGTGTCAGCATCTCAAAGTGACAGAATTCATCTTTAGGCAAGAGACAAATTGCAGAAAAAAGGCCACGAGCAACGGTGTTGCACAATAAGGCTTTGGTTTCTACAAAGAGTTTTGGCACTATGAGGACAAATGCTAACAGTTACAGACACACCTCCGTAGAAACACTAGAACCAACACTAATTTATACACATAGTGATTTTCTTTACATTGAGTGGCATGACTTGCTACTGCATTTGCTATTATTCTGCAAATGAGAGGAAGTGTTAACAGTAACCAACATTTTAACTGAGTATTTTAACTTCCTTAACCAAGAGGCTATGCTTCAACCCACCCCAGCACCTCTTGCCATCTATTCACTTTGCTTTCTGGTTTCAGAGTCCAGCAGTGAAGTCTTGTCAGGTGGGCTTTTTTATCTTCAGTGGTTGTTCTACACAAAACAACAGGTTTTTCTGGACTTGGGGTGCTTGGGGGCAGGTGGCGTTTTGATGTGTGGGCTGCTGTATATAGTTTGTTCCACTCCTCTCTCTCTTCTCACTCTCCTCTCTTTCCATGTCACCCACGGGGAGCCTGTAGTGATGTAATGCTAAGTGACAGGCAGCCAGCCTGCTCACTTCCCACACACATGCCTACGCTTGGCCGTGTCCCCCATGGCCATGACTGTGCCTGGATCACAGGGCTGCGGGAGGTTGGAGGACAAAAAAAAACAAAAAAAAAAGCATACAGCATCCCGCACACTGCCTGGTGTGCTTTAGCAGACACCACACAGCTTTGAACAAGGCAGAAAATGTAGAGGATGAACTCGATGCTCTGGAGGTAGTGAATGTGTTAGCGGGAGTTGTTGCATGCGTTGAGTGTAATGTGCACTTGCTGGAGATGAAAAGGTTATCTTCACATCCTTTTGGATCTGTACTTCAACAATTAAACACAGCAGGCAAAAAGATCATATCAAAACAATTAACTTCAGGGGGAGCGGAGTGGAATAATGCGAGGTTAGGGAGCATTGTTTCCGCATGGCAGTATCGCCAGGCAGGCGAGGGGTGGGGGGAGGCGGTGGATGGGTTTCATCCTCCAGTTTTGGAAAAAAAGCTATCTAAAACAGTGATATGTTTGGTAGGTGCATGTGGTCTGACGATAGGAAGATTCCCTCCTTGTTAAATACCTCCTTCCCACAGGGCCAAACAGAGAAGCTGCTTAAGAAGCCTGCAGAGGCCCTGGGGCTGCCTGCCTGCACAGACACTTCCCAGCTGGAGGCACCGCTTCTCCTGGGGGTAGAGCGGGATCTCTCCTGTGTGTGTGTGTGTGTGTGTGTGTGTGTGTGTATACATGAGATTTGTGAATGCAAATGCTTGTGCAGATGTGTGTAAATGAGTAAATGTGTGTGTGTCGCTACACCCTAAGCTGGCACCTGAAGTGTGCTAACAGGACAACACTGCTAGCGAGCTGCAGACTCCTTTCCCCCCTTCCTCTCTCCCTCTCCTCTCTCTCTCCCTCCCTCTCCTCTCTCTCTCCCTCCCTCCCTCCCTCCCTCCCAGCTACAGCAGTCTAGATGTTCGAATGCCCCCCAGCCTCGGCCCAGCTTAAATTTTCCATTAAACCCGCTTCCACGAAAGAGGGGCGAGAATGAAGTTAAAAAAACAACGAGCCCTCCTGCAGAAAACTTTCTCCCCACTTCCCTAAATGCTTTTAGAGGTTGCTTTAATCTTTTAAGCTCTTGGGGGCTAATGTGGCTCTACACTATTGAAAGTAACACGGGCCTTAACGTAATCAAATGTAAGCAGGGAAGGGAGACAAAAAGGGAGACTGGGGGAGAGAATGTTTAAATATGCGCCACATTTCTCTCTTCTTTTAAGAGCTTCTACCTGGATTATGAATGGTTAGCGGGCTTTGTACACACGGAAACATTCACAGAGGGAGGGAATGAAGGGAGGGAGTAATGTGAACTGAGCGTGTCTGCTAGGGTCTCTGACCTCGCTCTCTCTTCTCTCTGTCTTTCTCCCCCTGCCTCCCTCTCTTTCTCTTTAATGTTGCTACACGCACCGAGAGGCAGTGGCCCGACATGGCACGACACAGTGCATGTTTCCTTTCTTCCTCTCTGCGGGCTGTATTGGCTAGCAACACAAAGGCCATTTCCTGCCCTCCGCAAACCCAGATATTAGAGTTGAAGCTGAGTCTCTCTGATGGCCAGATAAAACAGGCCCGAGTCCCATCCAGGCCGCAGCCAGGAAATCACGTTAGTCCCCCTCTCCCTGCTAATACTGGGGATTATGGCACCAGGCTGCCTTGGCACAGAGGACTTCTGCTGTAAAGCAGCGCGGGACCTGGCATTAAATCCATGAAGCGCGGTAATAAACTGAATTTCCTCTTTTGGGAGGGCCAGACGCTGACCGGCAAGAAATTAAATGTTTGCTGAAGTGAAATCATCACTCAGAGGAAAGAAGAACATATATATACTTAAACCATGTGTGGACTGTGATTTAATTAAAACTGAGATGAAATCACCAGATTTATTCAGGCTGTAACAATGGATTATCCTTGCATACTAGTGGTTTGGTTCCTTGCCAACATGCAGTAACAATGGCTCTCACTCTCTGCTTCAAGATGTGACAGAGATAGTCGTGATTGTCGTGACTGGGGAAAAAGTTACACAACAACCAAATCTTTGTGACTGAACTGTAGCTGATTCATGTGTCTGTATTTACTATGTTTGTGAGTGTCAAAAAGCTTTTTCAAGTGAAGGGAGGGGAGTTCAAATGGCGTGCGGAGTGAGGAGCTTGAAACATTTCACAAAATCCCCTCTACCTGTGCGTCACAGCAGAAGAAGAAGGTAGAAGGTTGTGGGTTCGAATCCCTGCCACCTGTGAGCAAGACATCAAACCCCTACATGCTCCTTCACTGTAAGTCACTCTGGATAAAACAAACATTCATACATCTGCTTCCATACACTGCTGCTTTTTTTTCCCCTACAGCTTTACAACACAATAGCATTGTGAGATGTTTAGTGTAAACAAAATACACATGGAAGTTGAGTGCTGTGATGCAATGTGTTTATATGTAACCGTGACCTTGGAGAAGGCCTGCGGAGACAGCTACAGGTGGATGCCAGCATACAAATAACATACAGGTTACACACACACACACACACACACACTGTCTGTCTGTCTGTCTGTCTGTATGTCTGTCTGTCTGTCTGTCTGTCTGTGTCGCAAGCCAGGCCCTTGTTTGGAGCTCATTTCTTAACTCAAGTCAGCAGGCGATTTGGATGGAGGACTGGTTGAAGAGGGGGAAAAATAGGCTCCAGAGAGAAATAGACAAGAAAAAAAGGAGGGGAAATAATTCCACGTTCCAATGACTTTCAGATGCAGGGGCCGATGCCAACTCCATGATGTTCCAGCCCACCTCCTCCCTGCCTAAACAACTTCGCACGCATCCTCTCTTCTCTCCTCCTTTCCTCTCGTATCATCTCTCCTCCTCTCCTCTCCACTCCCCTTCTCTCTGCTCCTCCTCTCCTCCTATTCTCTCTCCTTTTTTTCTCCTTCTCCTTTCTCCCCACCACACGGGAAGCAGCCCACAGACCCAGCTGTCTCAGCATCGGCCAGGCGGACGGATCAGATGAAAGCAGGAAACAGAGATAAACACAGTCTAATTGCTCACAGGCAATGGAGGCTTGGGATGGGGCGGGGGGGGGGGGGGGGTTGTGGTGGGTTCTCGGGCAAAGGTTTAACAACAGGATGGTTGGGATAGGGCGGGGGGGGGGGGGGTGTGGGGTCTGTAGCTAGCCAGGGCCCTGAAATCCTTTGCGTGTGCACCCAAGACCTGGATGACAAAACATCCAAATTATTACCAGAGAGAGAGGAGAAGAGAGGAGAAAGAATGAGGTGAAAATCAGAGTGGGTCATGAGTGTAGGAAGGGAACCTGCGGCAGCCTGAGAGAACACAAACGTCTTTTCTCTTCTACTCAAAACCTGAATTTCTAGTGAGTTAATAACATCCTTCCACTGTTCATTTCAGTGCTAGCGAAGGTTTGCGCTCGGGTTTCAGAGTTTTAGTACTGCAATTTTCAGAGGCTAAGAATACATTTCTGGACACGACACAGACTATGTGTCATCTTTTAAAAGATTTTGGCATGAAAACGGTCACTAAATATCAACACAAAATATTGGCTATCAGCAGCTTCAAACCAAAAATACTGGTCTTGGCTTTCAAAAACCCATCGGTGGAACCCTAGTTACAATACAAGCATATTGCATGTGATAACTGTCCCCCGCAGCGTAATGGCGTAAGCTGTCAAATGCCCATGAGGTAATCCTTTGGCGATGTGCAGTACTGTGTAACACATATGGGTACTTGCCTGTACACACACTTGACACACGCGCACACACACACTTTTCCCTGACTAAATCACATACAATCTCCAGCGGGAGGATAAGCCAAGCCACATGTGTGCCAGAGTCTGGTGTATTTAGCCAGCTGTGACAGGCTGAGTGGAGACATGGAGAGGGTGGACTCGGGTCATCTACAGCTCAACCACTAGACACGACCACATGAGATACTAGCTAAAATCAATGAGGGAAAGCCATCCAATCCGCTCCTTTCAGATCGCTTAAAACAGTGTTTTAAAATAGGCAAGTGATTCCTGTGAAATGTAAGAGAAGGATTAGCCGGAAGGTTAATGTGGGATAAAGTATCTAAAACAGCATCTGAAGAGTTTCAACTCAAGTCAATATCACAATGACCTTCTGTGGCTCTGCAATATACAAACGCAATACTTAAATGGAACATGACCCACCTCTGTAAATCCTCATGTTATTGCTGCGCAACTGTGTGTCTAAGTGTGTGTCCTTGTGCACAAATGTCTTGGAGCCAGACAGGAATATCGGGGGGGATTAAGCACAAGATGTTGAACAAATCTGATGGAGCAAAAGGGGGGGGGGGGCTCTCTAGTAAGGTTTAATCTTACTATTATTTAATTTAAGAAGATTTCTGGGACAATTTAAACTATTGATGTTTAAGCTTGCCACATTTAGCACCTTTGAAGATGATGCTGCCATATCCTAGCTAGTATGGACTATGAAGTATAACTGGAGAGGCAGTAAAATCCATTCCCTAGACCTGCATCTCCATCTCTCTCTCTCTCTCTCTCTCGCTCTCTCCCTCTCTTTCCATGGCAGAGGATAAGTCAGCATGGGATGAGAGGATAATAACCTCATAGCTATAACACTCATGGTTTCAGAGTATGGAGAGATGCCTGTTCATCCGGCTGCCCATTACCGCAATCCACGCAGGGGCTCTTATGTGGGAGCGGCCCCATTAAAAACTCTGAAACAGGCCTGAAAAATAGACTGCATCCCATTACCCACGCTCCTTAGCAACAGCCATTACTGTGGATTGGTACAGGCCGGGGCCACATCTCTTTGAGAGGGGTGGAGAGTACAGATTATTGATCGTAACCCGTGAACTACATGTGTAGCACTGTCAGGGTGAATGCATCAGGGCAGGAGAGGGGGGGGGGGGGGAGAGAGA
Source organism: Hoplostethus mediterraneus (assembly GCA_034670385.1). NCBI lineage: Eukaryota > Metazoa > Chordata > Actinopteri > Trachichthyiformes > Trachichthyidae > Hoplostethus > Hoplostethus mediterraneus. The sequence continues at coordinate 4,744,276 of JAXDDW010000005.1, forward strand.
GAGAGAGAGAGAGAGAGAGAGAGAGAGCAAGTGCTGTCCATGACCTCTGACGGCTCCCACATCACTCACTAGTACATAGAAAGAACCAAAAATCACAACACACACAAACACACTCCGCATGCTCCCTGACATGCATTACACCCTCCCCGCTGCTCCTCGTCTTGCTTCTCTCCAACCATTTCTTCTGACAGTCTTGCGTGTAAGTGTATTGTATAGCTGGAGGCGAGTCTCGGAGAAAGCGGCAGATGCAGCAGAGAGGCATCAAAGCAGCCATCTCCACCCCGGCTCTTAGCGGGTCAACTCAAAGAGATAACAGAGAGCCAAAGACACTTGAATCAAGGTTAACGGCAGATTCCGGGGTGGTGGTGGTGTTGGGGGGAGCTATCAAAGTGATCTAAAGCACACAGGAATCAAGATCGAGCCTATTAGAGCTGCCATATTGATCCGTGTGAGCCTCACCTTTTGCGTAAAGGCGAATCCGTATTCCAAGACTAATGATGGCTGCCCTTAACCCTTCAAGGCGTGAGGGCCGTGTGTTTATACCATCCAATCATATCACGGCACAACGTGGAGCTGAAGACTCACTACTGTGCAGGTAAATATACAAATATGGATATACTGGTAAACGCTATTACAGTGTGCTTGACCCACTTATCATCTATAAGGGGGTGAAGGTTTCTGAGGAAGGTCAATGCAGAACAATGAAGTATAATGACACGTGGATGATACGTAGAGCACGTTTAGTCATGTTACACATATTCTGAAATAATCTATAGGCTTTGAAGAGCTTTACACGAGTCCAATTAAGTTTACGTTTTCAAGCCCTTTCAGTGTGAATCATTGTGAATCAATTGGCACCTTACAGCCATAGAAATGTTCATGTCACTCCAAACATTTTCCTTTTTCCATTTTCCTGGCCAATCCATCGCCAGCTTACAACTGTACACGTTTAGCATCCTTTGTCAACATACTTTCACAAATTACTGCAGTCAAACCTCCATTTAACAACTGCAGTGGTTAAATAGATGGCTTGTTTGAGAGCGTGGCGTGGCGGTCAACAATCAACAGAAGCGCCAGGAGCAGAGAGCGCAATAAGCAGTGGAGAGGGACAGCAGTGTGTAAACTATATAATAGCCTTTACAAATTTCTGATCGGGACAATAGTAATAGCTTTCAATTCATCATCCAAACATACTCACACAGGTAATACAAATCAATAACAGCATTTGGAGCATCTGTACTTGTGGATGGTAGAGTGTGTGAATCAACAAGGACATTTTAACAAATCAGGACAATCAAAACAATTTAGTTGTGCAGCGCAACATTTCCTGCTCGTTATGTGTGGTTGATTCTGAAGTGTGACATTCAGACACATGAGGTTTCTACATTACATAGAAGTGACAGTGTCAGCTACACACACACACACACACACACACAAAACCTTCTACACTAACAAGGCTGTGTCCCTGCTAGTCGATCCCTGCAGAGTGGCATATTTTTGTTGGAGCAGTGACTGTTGTGGAGACAGCCCTGTATGGTTCCACTGTGCCACTGTATAATAAGCTCTACTTATTTTAGCTTCATTATCGCCAAACCAGTTCCCCAGCATCGGGGAACATCACAGCAAATTGGCTCTGAGATAGACTGTAACAAGAGAGTAAGACAGAGAGAATCTGTGTGTGAGAGTGTGTGTGTGTGTGTGTGTGTGTGTGTGTGTGTGTGTGTGTGTGTGTGTGTGTGAATATATGCCCTTAAAGGCTTCCAGTTAATCAAAAGGAAGCACGCGGGAATTATCGGCCTGTGAGGTAAAACTCGTAGGTGCGTACTTTAATAAGGATGCTGGTTTTGTTCTGTGCCTTTGTGAATCGAGAAATCATGGGAAATGAGTGCCGGTGTAATTCACCCCCACCACAGACATGGTGCCAATTGCCACTTTGAATTCAAGATACTTACCAACCAATTAGACAAAAGGGCTGAGTGGAATACAATTGCGCAAGGGCAAGGACAAAAGCCAAACCCCCCTCTGTTTGATCCTGTCCTATCCTGCTAGGCTACATTGCTACCATTTCTTTTAAAAAGTACACAACATATACGTCTTAAATACCACAGTCTGAGCAGCAGACGGCAGAAAGGAGAGCTCTAGTGGTAAAACACGCACATCTTAAATAAGACTCCTCCATGCACCGGGGTCCCGGGCATTCTCCTCCGCTAGCAGCAGAGGGTGCCAGCACATCACTAAAATACAAGAGGACTCTGACATGCCGCACATTCCAGACAACTCCAAGTCCAGTTCACGAGTCTAAAAATACCAGGAGAGAGAGAGGAGGAGAGACGTTGGACCATTGTTGCTGTGGTTTTTCCATTCTGGTCAGGATTCAAACAGATTATTCCATCTTTCCTGGCACCCTTCAGAGATGTCTGTCTGGAAGAGGGCATGGGCTAGACATACTGTGTTAATTCCAGGAAAATCTATAGCGCTGTTTCGGATGGAGACATAGTGATTTAATCGATACCATGAACTAAAGCTCGCTGTCGAGGGATACTGGTTATGGATACATTTTGTCTGAGCTTTAATTACACAGACTATATTATTAGGTTCCAGGATGAGTTTTATATCCTGTAAGATCCACGTTTCATATGGATCAAATATTGGCAATGCATCCTGCATGTCGAAAAGATCGGCGCACTACAACAACAGAGTATATACAGAAATAGAGTTGTGCAAGCGGCGATCTGGACTGCACACAGATATGTATGAATAGTTTCAAAGGGATTTGGTGTGTCTCATCCCTCCCCTAACCCGTAGCAGAGAGGGCCTTGGAGACTGGGCGAATCACAGATGGCTCTCTCTCTGCCCTGGGGCAGGATGAAAACCAGGCTGAGACTGCCACCTCCTCAGCCCGGGGTGGCAAAGACCTGGCGCTGGCACAAGGGGACATGGAGAGGAAAGGAACGGATGGAGTCTGGCCTTCCCTGCGGGCTCCTCAGAGAAACCGTCTCCATCTGTTGATCTGGGCCAAGTTTGACAGTAAACAGATTTAACTGTTCCCTTTTATTCTATATGTGAATGACAGGATGCACTGGGGATGCAGCCTACGCTTGTCAGGATGCAGGATGACTTCACTGTCGCGTTCCCTGAGTGTGACCTGAGGCTAGAACTACCTAGACACAACCTGAGGATCTATGTCTGGAGGAAGCACTGCACGTGTGCGCGTGCATGCGTGTGTGTGTGTGTGTGTGTGTGTGTGTAACTTAAGCCCATGCAGGTTTTTGACAGTGCTCTCTCTCCTGTAGCTCTACTCTTAAGTCTCCTGTGGCCTGCAGGGTTAGAGGATCAATACTACATTCCTGCCCTGGAGCCCTGCCTGCATGCCCGGCTGCGAGGAGTTTCCAAATAGGCCTGGTTAAGACTGAAGCTTGGTCTAATAAAAGAGTGGTGTTGGCGGTGGAGGTTGAGCTAAAGGTCAAGGGACAATAACTCTTATCCCGTCTCGCCTCGAAATCTGTCTGGATTCAAGTGGCGGTGCAGCGCAGAGTTCACCGATACGACGGCGGGCGCCTGATGAGCTGTGAAAAAAGGGATTATAGTAACATGCTGCAGGGTGTTTGCATGTTGAGTGCATGAAATGAAATGAAACGGAAAGAAGGTGTTCTGATGTTATCAGGCAGATGTCGGGCTCTCATATCTGGTTTCACTCTCTAGCTTGTAACAGCTTGTTCAGCGCCACCATGAAATTGGTACAATAGACAATCAAAACAACAGGCTCTGGTCAATAAAATGACAAGATAGGAAGAACCTTAAACGGTGTTGTACTACTGCATAATGTAGTGTGGGTTGGTGGGGGGTTTTTTGTGGGTTTTTTTTAACCATAGCGCTATTAACACTCTGCCACGGTCGTCAAGAGGCAACTTCAGGTGAGTCAGTCTGAGGTGAGATGCTTCACTCCTCCACAGCTGTGCAAACTACACGATTTGAAAAAGGCAGTTGACGTTTTAATATTGTGAAAGTTTAACTTCAGCTTTCCATGTTCGTACAACATCCACAATCCACTTTGCTTATTCAGAGAGAACTACTAGCATGGGACTGGGGCAGACTGTATTTATTTTACCCAGATTCCCTTTGCAAGTCCACTGAGAACGAGGAACGATTTCACTGAAATGCATCTTGCACAGTACGCAATCAGCCAGTGATTACCTGATACAGTAATCTAGCAGGTCTCTAGCAGGTTCCCGGCTATCATTCCTATCATCTGAGTCCTGTATCAAAAGCAGTGATGTAGAACGTCTTTTCTGAGTTCCCACGTGAATAGAGGAGATTGATCATCCAGGGCATCCATCCCACCAGGAGCGAGGAGACATGAGAGGATATTAAATCAGCTGGGGAAAATTCCCCCAATGACAGCCGGTTGCAGAGTTCTCTTGAACTCCACCATCACAGCGCTCTCTGTTCCCATGCAAACATTATGCAAACCGGAGGGGGGGGGCAGAAAGAGACAAATAGTAGTACTTTGACTAGAGTCACCGTAATCTCCTGTCGCTTGTTCCAGGGTGATAGCTCTACTCACAAGAGGTGGAGGCTGTTAGTAAAATGAGTACACCAGGTGGCTGGCTTCCACAGTTGCTTGCCTTCTCTCAGCCTCTATTTACCCATTAATAAGGTGTGTGTGTGTGTGTGTAGGTATGTATGTGTGTGTGAGAAGGAGTGGGAGTGAGAGCGAGAAAAGGAGAGCGAGCGTGGAAGGAGGAAATCGCGTGTCCATACCCGTGCATGTATGTACGGGAGATGTAGCAACGTGAGAGAGGTATTTAACCGCCCTCAGAGGACATGGTGGCGTAGATTAACCGCCCTCACACAATACAGTGGTGTAGAAAAGTACCTGACAACCAGCCTGAAAACATCCTGCCCTAATCTGGACACAATGGGTCGTGACAGATACCGGTATCTAAGTCACAGCGCTTGTATGCGCCCCCAATCACACCTTCAGCCTCAGCAGCCCTCCAGTTTAACTCTTCCTGCTACATTCCCTGCCTTAAGCACGGTGTTGCGTTGCTCCTGACATGATATGTTGTAAGATAATAGGCTAACTACGGGTGACATTACAGACAATTAGCTGGGAGATGGCACATAGTAATGATACAATAGTGATGAGAGGGCCCTTATCAGACATAGCATGGCTCACATCCTGTGAACGTTATCCTTCATTATTACACTCAATTTAATGCTGCTAAATTTCCATCACCATTGGACTGGGAGTAATCAAAGATCGGAGACAATTCGCTGGGAATACGGAAACCCCTATATGGGCAACTGAATAAAAGGATATGGTCTACCGTGTTATCAAAACCAAGGAAATGAGGCGGAAGGGAGCGGAGGGAGATTGATTTTCTTTTTTCCCCCGTCAGGGAATGTGGATCTGATGAAAAGCTAAAAGAGATAAGGACTTTCCAGCAACGACTCAATGCAGCAAATATGAGCTTCCACATAATTCTACCCCCCGCAGCCATTGCTCACCATATTCATTAAGGCCTTGCTCTCATTTCCTGTATGATGAAGGACGACTCACGCTGCCTTCATCGTACTGCAGCAGCAGAATGAGGTGGAGGAAATACCTATCAGACCTCATTAAAACACCTCTTCTACAAAAATGTGACAACTAAGAGTCAAAATAAAAACATACACCAATACTAATCGTTTTCATAGGATGCCAAACAACAACATACGAAAT